>JAVANC010000023.1:19762714-22162714 GCA_033319125.1 Parnassius glacialis | reverse complement strand
AACGTCTGAAGGCAGTAAAGAAGGTAAGTTGGATCGGTACTTACGTAAATCAAAACCAGCCATAGAAAGAGCCACATGTGTTGATTTCTGTATAGACCGTAATTGATCTTCATCATCGCTAGAAGTAAGTAAGTCATCAACACATATGTCCTCCTGTATGACTGCCTTAATAACGTCATCGTCACACTCCTCGCCCACTTGCCAGAGACACCTGGTGGCAAGGAAGCTAGCGCTAGCAAATCCGTAGGTGACCGTGTTAAGCCTGAGTGTCTGTAATGGTTTGTCCTCCGCATCACGCCATAAAATCACCTGTAGGTTTCGGTCAGACTCATCTATTAAAACCTGCCGGTACATTTTTTCAATATCCGCTGACAACACATAACGATATTGCCGGAACCGGATGAGGATATTGAAAAGAGAGTCTTGAACTGTAGGGCCTATCATTTGAATGTCGTTTATAGACAAACCAGATGAAGTGCGAGCTGATGCGTCAAAAACGACGCGTAGACGTGTTGACTCACTGTCTTCACGAATGACAGGATGATGCGGAACAAAATAGGCAAGCTCAGGTCGTTCTACCTCAGATATTGCTAGATGTCCTAGTTTGCGATACTCCTCAATGAAATCAACATAGGCGGACTTAAGTTCCGGTTGCTTGCGAAAGCGACGTTTCAGGTTTATAAATCGCCGCCTGGCCATGAAATAGGAAGTGCCTAGGCAGTCTGGTTTGTCGATCAATGGCAGCTTGACACAAAAACGACCTTCTTCAGTGCGTTTTGTGTGCTGTAAAAAATGTTGTTCGCAAGCTTTCTCTTGGTCTGTAAGAAGGGGCTTTTGTGGCAAGCTTTCAAGCTCCCAAAACCTCTTCAAATCATTGTGAAGCTCAACTAAAGTATTGTTGCTTTCAATACTTACAAAATTACATTTCACTGGGGAATTTAAATTGAGATTGTCATTTTGAATATGGTGCATGGGACCTGCGATAAGCCATCCTAATTTAGACTCATGTAGAATAGGATTTCCTTTGCTTAAAGAGTGCTGTTTGGTTCCAATAATGGACCAAAATAGGTCAGCACCGATGAGCAGTCCTATGTCAGACGGCTCATAAAAGCTGGGGTCTGCTAATGCAAAGGACTTCAGGTTAAGGTGTGTAATAGACACAAGAGACTTAGGTATCTTACCTGATATTTGGGGTATGACTAAACATGACGTCATAACGCTGAAAGAACCTACCTTTGAATTAATTCGAACATTGCAACGTTCAGCATTAAGCTTGATAATAGTGTTACATATGCCG
Source organism: Parnassius glacialis (assembly GCA_033319125.1). Lineage (NCBI taxonomy): Eukaryota > Metazoa > Arthropoda > Insecta > Lepidoptera > Papilionidae > Parnassius > Parnassius glacialis. The sequence goes on along the minus strand of JAVANC010000023.1, from coordinate 22,161,417 downwards.
ACCACATTCCTAACATCAGACGTGGAAGAAGTTAAATTTAACTTTGATTTAAGTGCTTCTGTAATAAAGCTAGACTGACTACCGTTGTCTAAGAGAGCTTTAGTGGTAATGTAATTGATTGTTTTGGGATTAAAAATATCAACCAAAGCCGTACATAGTAGTGTCTCAGAAGCAGAAACAGCTGACATTGAAACTGGCTCAGAGACTGCAACATTAGTGACTGCTACATTGGTATCAAAATCCGTAGGTTTGTGTAAAAAGGTATTGTGACGTTTTTTGCATATTTTGCACGTACCTGGAAGCTTGCATGCGCGCGTATTATGCCCTTTGCGCAAACAGTTGGGACACAACTTTAGCTCGGACACTGATGAAAGTCTATCATCAATAGATTTCGATTGAAATTGTGAGCACTCATAATTACGATGACCTTGACCACAGAAAATACACTTGTGAGAGGCAGTTGATGATGAGTCGCCCTGCTCAGCGCTGACGAATGACTTAGTATGAGAAACGGGATTTTGTTTGACGCCTTGATTGTGATTCGGGTTTGACTTTATATTTTTGTCTTGTTTACTGCGATAAACAGACTCTAAAACTTCAGCGCGGCCCTTAATAAAAGTCATGAAATCATCTAGGCTAGGCATATCCGAAGCATTAACATTAGCTTGAATGTACTCCTCCCATTTAACACGCGTGTTGCTGTCTAATTTCGCTGAGACTATGAATATGATCAGGGTATCCCAATGATCAGTTGGCTATTTTAAAGTATTAAAAGCACGTAGGTTTTTTGTGACGTGGTCTACTAGAAATCTTAATGACTTGTCAGACTCACGCAACGGCTCAATATTAAACAAAGATTTCAAATGATTATTTATTAATTGACGAATATTATTAAAACGCTCACAAAGAAGACTCCATGCCTCAGGATAATTATTGTCGCAAACTTCTAAATTACATATTACACGAGCAGCTTCACCTTCTAGATAGGAATTTAAATAATGAAATTTGTGTATATTTTTTATTTTTGTATTATTATGTATCAGAGAACTGAACGTATCACGAAATTCCAACCATTTGTTGAACGTACCATCAAACTTATTAATTTTAATGACTGGTAAACGAAAGCCGATAACTTCGTGATCATCTTCATCAGCTGTGTAAATACTGCTATGCTGAAGCGACGACTTTTTTGTCGTACTGCTTACGGAAATAATTTCCTGAGCCAATGCGATCGAATTGTGGAAAGCTTGTTCGATAACTTCTCTGGTATCCAATTCTAAGCTTAAATTATTTTCCTCCAATGCTTCAATCTGATTTTGCACGTTATCGAATTCGCCAAATAAAGTCTCAAGTTTAACTAATCGCTGCGATAGCACGCTAACTTCCGTAGGAGTAAGCTTTTTACCTTTTAATTCTTCTAAATGGTTATTAAATTTCGTAACACGGCCTCTAATTGAAGCGCGTTTTAAATTAAGAGTTTTGTACTTTGCCTCCATACTAGCAAAGTTAACGCGCAGACAATCAAAACAACTAGTTATGCGCTGTACTAATCAAATAAATAAGAATTGCATACAATACGCTCCTCGCTTCGTAGCCGCTGTGACGGAAACCGGTTCAAAATCAGCAGAAGCGCGGTGAAAGGTGGGATTGATGACGCGCGACGCCCGCGGTCCAGTACCACGACGTGAGCCCGCAGTGATGGCAGTCCCCTATATATAATGTACTCTGTGGATGGCAGTGACACGGGATGCGATGATAGTCTCGAGCGACCGCTGCACCGTAGCTGAAATTGATTGTTGGAATGCTTTGCAGATATCTACGTACATAACATAATAACGGGAAGCAAGGTTGATCGTAAATTTAATTGATTTGTGCAAATAATGGTTTAATTAGCGTAATATAGGGCTTAGCGAATGATTATGCTATAGTGATGACTAATTTATTTGCGTGCATAAACAGCTAACAGTGAATAGCGAGAAGTGAATTTACTTGCATTGAGAAGTTAAGCTCAAATTTTTGCGTAGCTATGTATATATGTATGCTTACGTTTAAAGAAATAGGTTCAGCTATTTAAATTCTAACTATTTAACAGTGGCTACTAACTAATTAAATGCTAGTGAAGACTTTCAAGTCGTAAAATAGGCGCAATGAATGCAAATTACAGGCGGCTTGAAAAATAGCACTGATTGCCTAGCAAATGATACGGCTAAATAATAGTAAGAAATAATAGACAATTAGCTGATAGGTAAGCAAATAGGTGTAAATAGGTGATTTTAACTCGTTAGGTATGTAAATTGTCGGTAGGTTTATCTAGGTAATTCTTTTAGGATTGTTTTAATAGGTATTTTATTTGGTAGGATTATTGAGTAATATAGTTTATTTAGATTAGCAGTTTTATATACGAAAGGGTATAAGATAGACGAGGAATATAAAGGATGTTGCTTAAGAATAGGTAGGTAGGGTAAGGCAACAAAAAATAGGACTAGATTCCTTGTTTCCCTGTTCATACAAATAGAATTTTAGGAATAGTGGGACACGAAGAGGTAAAATAATAGGAACGGGCTCACTTTTAGCTGGCAAAACCGCTGCTGTGGCGCGTAGACTCCGCTGGACCTCAGCTTGGCCGGTTCTCGATAGCTGCCCTCTTGTCTTCTCTCCGCTCCAAATGAATCCTTCTTGACTGCTTCGTTGTTCTTAGCAATCGGGATGTGGCTTCCTTTGTACTCGTAGCCCGTAGTACTTGCGTTCGCGACGTTGTAAACGCGGGGTAAGTGCTACGAACTTTGGACCGTGTTACGCGGCGGAATCGGAATTTTGTTTTAATTTATCACGGTCGCCACTATGTTCAATTAGGGAACATGAATAAAATAGGCGACTCACACGATAGGCAAATTGTATATTTAAAAGGAATAAAAAATACAAAATATTTGGTGGCGATCGGGTCGCGAGCTAGCGGCGAGTGCCGGTCTTAGGCGCGGTGGTGAGAAACCCCCACGCACTTCACATACTCCCCGCAAACACCGTCGGTGCTGTCGTAACGGCGCCGACAATGATGAATTCCAATAACATATTTTAAGTGTATAATTGTTATTATTTGGGGTATCTATATAGTTTACTCATCCGGTTGGGCAATATAAATATATAGTTATAAATAAATATGGTAAATATACATAAATATCATTAAAATAAAAACATAAAAAATACATTAACATTTACAGTGGTAGAGCCTGGCGGCAGCTTTTGCTGTCGCATGGATGGGCCGGCTCGAACCGGGGTGGTACCACGACCTCACAGAATACCAGCGTGAAGTAGAGGTTTACCTCTGCGTTTCGCTTGGTGAGTGCAGGTGTCCGGAGGCCCTTTTCACTGGAAATGAGGCATTCCATCCTAGTCCTCACGGGTGAAAACCCATCTGCATTTTGATCTGTAACAGAGGATAGATGTAGATGTCTATGGGCCGCCGCAGCAACCACTTACCATCAGGTGGACTGAGTGCTCGTTTTTCACCCTTATCCTATAAAAAAAAAACATAAATATATAAACACTTTAACTGTTACGTCAGCGAGCGATGAGGTCGTCACTTCCCTACGCCATTATATTATTATTATTTTGGTTATCTATAATGTTATCTCATCTGGTTGGGCTGTTTAGATATATAATTGTAAACGAAATATATAAACATACATAAATATCAATAAAATAGAATAAATACATAAAAAATACATAAATATATAAACACCCAACCAGATAGAAGCCCTCGGCATGGGAAACCAAACGGCCGAGGGTTAGGGGTAAGAGAAAAAAACCGGCGGACGATGCGGGCGGTATCGAGGAACACCGCCTTCTGCATTTGAGCTTGGAGCGGTCAGTCCCGCAGTCCCAGTCGCCTCAGATGACTCGAGAGGCTGACTGGGATTAACCCATTCGCAGAGACGACTACAGGTATAATTTCGGTCGGCAGTCCACCCCACATGTCGGTCACCTCGTGAGCCAGGTCCAGATATTTTGTCAGCTTATCTGTTTCGGCTTTCACGAGGTTCTCGTCATTAGGAATGGTAATGTCGACCAAAAATATCCTTGACTGTGCCCGGTCCATCAGCACAATATCAGGCTTATTCGCAAGAATAGTCCTGTCTGTGATGATGGGCCGGTCCCAGTAGAGCCTAGCGCGGTCATTTTCGAGCACGGCTTCCGGCATGTACTTATAATATGGGAGTTTCCGATTCACGAGACCGCATTTCAGAGCGAGCTCCTGGGTGTAAAATCCTGGCTACTAAGTTATGCCTGTGCAAATACTCAGAGTTAGAAAGCGCCGAACAACCAGAGATGACATGCCTAAGTGACTCACCGCGATGGCGACAAGCTCGACAGATGTCGACAGCGCCATCCTTAGCTCCGCGATGTTAGCACCTCATGTGCGGAGTTTCGATTGACCAATTTACCATCTGAAAGGTCAGAAATAGGTCATAAAAGGTCAGTTGTTCTTATTAATTGGTCAGCGTTAGAATTTTTTTTATTAAGGGTTAAAGTTTTTCAAGGTCATTGAGAAATTTTAGCACCTCGTTCGCGATAAAAAATAAAAAATTCCACCTATGTGCGATCGAGAAGCATTCGCTGATTGGTCAGCTTATATAAATATTTGGTCAGTTTAATTTAATATTAAAAAAAATTAATAAGTTGAGCTCCGCGAAATTCCGCACATGAGGTGCTACTCATGTGCGGAATTTCGATGTACCAATTATACCATCTGAAAGGTCAGAAATTGGTCATAAAAGGTCAGTTGGTCTTATTAATTGGTCAGCATTATAAACATTTTTAGTCTTGATAAGCTGATCCTATATTGCACAGACAAAACCCTCGGTCTCCCCAAAGAGGTCCTTGTAGAACCTTGGAGAACCTCCCGTGGAGCTCTTTCTCCTTCCATACGGTCTCCCGGTCGGAAATGCTCTGTACTGCCGGGTCTTGCCATTGATCGTTGGCTAAGGATAAAGGGGTTAGCCCTTTATTACAAGAAATAACGTCCCTATAGTATGGATCATCCGCTCTCGCCAGAAAGTAATTACGGAGGCTGCACATTTCGCGATTAAGCATGGTAAGCGCGCTTAGAAAGCCGTGCCTACCATGCTTCCGCGGCAAGTGCAGCCTCATTACTGACGATCTCGGATGATGCATCCTGTGGTACGTAATTATAGTGCGGACTTTTCTGTCCAGAGCCTTCAGTTCAGTCTGAGTCCACCTGAGTATGCCAAAGGTATACATGAGAACAGGCATGATCCAACCGTTATATGCATGTGTCTTATTCACACCGGACAAAAGGCTGTTAAGCACGTTTGTCAAGCGTGCATAAAACACATCACAAACTGACCGTTTCATACCCGCCTCATCTACACCGATGTTCTGTGACATACCCAGGTATGTCATATGTTTCAGCCTCGGAAAGGTTCCTTATGTTGATGGGCATAGATAAATCTATGCCCTCAGAGTTAGCAACCCTTCCCTTTTCAACATGGAGGACCGCACACTTATCCGTCCCCAGCTCCATTCCAATAGAGTTGCTAAAATCACAAGTGATCTTTAGCAATTCCATAAGATGGGAGTGACTGGAGGCGAATAACTTGAGATCATCCATATAGAAAAGGTGGGTCACTTTTGTACCTCCTTTCCGAAGCTGAAATCCCCTACCGGGACCCTTCAGTAAGGTACTGAGTGGGTTCAGAGAGAGGCAGAACCTGATTGGACTCAAACAATCGCCCTGGAAGATACCTCTTCTTATCCTTATGTGATTCTCCACAGCCGTCATCCGCTGGCCTAGATGACAAAGGATCGTACGCCACTGCCCCATACACTGCCCGAGGAAGTCTCGAACTGTACAGTTAACCTTGTACAGCTCGAGGACCCTCCTAATCCATGTATGAGGCACCGATTCAAATACCTTTTTGTAGTCTATCCAGGCGGCGGAGAGGTCCGACGGTTGCGTTTAACCACCTTGCCAATGACCGCGTCAATGAGGAGTGGTTCCTTGGTTTCACGACCACAGGCTGCACCAGAATGCGATAGTGTCGGCCTGGTTCGATGCTGGGCCCGTTCCACGTACCATTGGTCGCTCCAGTGATTCATAGAGCCTCTTCTGATCGCTCTGGAAGAGACGATTTTGGTTGAACCGTGTCGACCTCTCGGTATATTGCCGAATCCGCTTCCCTCAAGCAGCGATTCTCTGCTTTAGGTCGTTTATGCGTTCCATCAGTTTTTGCGTTATATCCGGCTGGGACAAACTGACATTTGTCCCAGGAAACGCCAACCTGACGGTGCGCACAATTCTCGGCTTATTATTGCCCGACATGAAGCTTATTAGCCCGCCGATGAGGACCCTTGCCTTTGCGATACGGTCCTCAATCCTTCTCCTCCAGGCTGGGATGGCGCTACTTTGTCTACTAGCGCGTCCAGCCGTGGGAACTTTGGCGCCAATAATACGGCAAACTGCCAGTGCGGCGCCAAAAATAATTGAATCCGTCTCGCAAAGGTCCCCTCTGGCTTCCAAAAGGTCACCAGCATTGGGTTGAGAGCCCTCACGACAGCCCGATTCCGCTTGCTTAGGGGTATGCGCGGCAGTCGCGGTTGATTTTCGAGAGGCGTACTGCGCGTTTCTGCAATCGCCTCCTCCAATTTATACTTCATCTGCTCTAGTTTTTGGGTGACCATTCCATCATTGCCTGAACCAACCAGAGCGGGAAGATCCATGGCGCCCTCTATATGTGGTTGCTGGTCTGTGGCCTGAGGAGCCACATCCCTAGCTATAGCCGGTTCATTCGACGGAGGAATAGCCTCACGTCGTAAGCGTTCGAGTTCAACATCATCAAATAATTTCGAGCGCATGATGTACCGAACTCAGTCTGCCAGGTTTTGCTCTGTGACGGGAACAGACGGCTCCAGCTCAGCAAAAAAGCGATGCATCCGAGCCCGATACGCTATCCCTCCAGTTTCTTCCCTTTTCGCCCTATAGTACGCCCGCAATGCGTTTGTGTTCATGTTTTAATTCCAACGCATGCGGCGTACTCCACCAGCGGCAGGTGCCACTTGCCGGGTCCGAGAGGACCCTGCCGACACCAAGCCATCTGGTGGGGATGATGTATGCAAGGGGCTGCTAGGTCGTGCAGCACCTGGCGCTCGGATGGCGGCCCACATGCTGTCGTGTCCAACGCCAGCTTCAGATGACCCGGCGACCCCCAGGCAGCGGCCCTATACGCGTTCCTTTTTTGTGCCATTATCCATTTAATGGGCGTCAGTTAACGGGAAACGCCTGGGCGTTAACATCATGAAACGGCGCCGGGTCTGGACCCGGCGCCGTTTCATGATGGAGCCATATGCACAAACGGGCCTTTGCACCTTCAATTTTGCCGAGGCACGGCGCTAACACCGCTTGGCAATGTGCTGACTGACTGCGCCGACGTAGCAGTTTTGTCACTTAACTGTTACGTCGGCGGGCGATGGGTTCGTCACTTCCCTACGCCATTTTATTTTTATTATTATGGGGTATTTATATAGTTTTTTCATCTGGTTGGGCTGTATAAATACATAATTGAAAATGTAAATGATAAACTTACATAAATATCAATATAATAAAATAAATACATAAAAATTACATAAATATATAAAAATCCAACCAGTAGGAAGCCCTCGGCAGGGGAGACCAAACGGATTATTATTATTATTATTAATATTATTTTGAATTGAGATGCTACATTTATCGATTTAGGTTTTTGCCTGTAATGGTAGATGTTAGTAGGAAATATAAATAAATAACGTCAGATTTAATAAGACTACTTTGACGCATCTTATCATGTTAATTAAATTAATATTAGCTTTCGTTATACCTCTCATATCTCCTTACAGTACCACACGAGAGCCAACTCAACACTCAACAAGGTCGTCTTTCCCCGCAGATTCGTTTTCTTAGTTGCGGTTTTGCTAGATAGTAGATAGAGCAAGTGGGAATCTCATAATCAGGTTAATTAACGATTTAATGAGATTAATGAGGTTCCCACTGCCCCTACATACTATCTAGCAAAACTACAGCAGAGGAGCTGGCTTGGGAGAATATATACGCCTTTACCACAAAATCCCAGTTTATAATACAAGGTACGTTTCTGTTTAAGGACCTATTGAACGAAAATTGTATTAAAAGGGTTTAAAATTATCAAAGTATGTACAATTGATAATACTCTTATACTTTTTTTTTGTTTTGATTTGGCTACCATGCAGTTTCTAACTTCGTCATAGCTGGTTTCTCCCAGAACAGAAGACTATCTCAAGCTAGTGGTAAGAGCACAAAGTAATTTCAATAAGTGTTGTTTTTTTATATTTACGCGGACAATACAATTTGAAATAAAATTAGATTTTACGGATTTCATCACGTATATTTACTTATATTCCCGACGTTTCGAGTACATTATAGCACCCATGGTAACGGGTGGGACTGAGGTGTTCGTTATCCCAATGTCAAAATTAACCACGGCTACTTCACATTTATACTATATATACTTATTTTATTAATTATAGGATCCCACGCAGATGATAGCACCCCGCCATCTTCTCTATTGAAATTAGGATGTTTTTGATTTCAATAGTCTGGCGGAAGGAATCAGTGTGCTTTAAAAAGGATTTATTGTCTATTAAATCCGATGTATTATGGGGAGGGGGGGGGGGGGGAGTCCTGTATTTTCTCACTTCCCGGAGCGTCGATTCTTCCGATCAACTATGCGTTCTATTACGCAAGTTTTTATAGGTCTTTTAGTTTGTCCTATTTAAGAGTGACCACATCCACAATCAAGCTACACCCCTGCATCTTCCAAAGGGACATTACACTTGACTGATGGTAAAAGCTGAATAATCTTCTTCGGCAGCTTGAATTATATTTTAATCGAAGTATGCTTCAAGGTGTACCTTAAATTAAATGAATAAATAAAAAAATGGATAAAGATGTCAGAGATGTCACTGATACTGATTTCCTGTTTTAATCGTTCACTCTGATGTAGGCATGGGACCTAAAGCTTGTTGTCAAGCAAAACTTGCTTGATATTTTGGAGCTTGGCGGCCAGGTCTTTCTTGTCACAGATCCCTTGTGCTCCCTGTAACAAAGATTTTCCTACGGTAGCTGACTGTGAAGGATGTTGGTGAGACCGTCGCTTAAATTTTTGTGTGCACGGGTCTAACCGCAAAAGACCGGTGGGTACCACCATCTGCTTCAGATCCTATAATTAAAAAAATTAAATCCCTAACCAAGCGTACAACTGCAAGATAAAAATATATAATATGATTTCACACTGCGTAGATCGGACCAACTATTAATAATTTTAATCTGAAGGTAACCGTGGTTAACTATGACATTAGGACCTCGAACGTCTCAGTCCATCCTGTGATCATGGGTACTGTAAAGTGCTCGACAAGTTGGGAATATTAAATAAGTTAATAAACGCGAAAACATCCGTAAAATCTAGTTTCTTTTTCTACATTGAATTGTTTTCTATCCTTTTTTTATTCTTCTTTTTCATGTTCTGGATATGGCCGTACCTAAGGTGGGACAGATTTGCGTTAATCGTCACTCTTGGCAAGTGGATTGAGATTGCAATATCAGATATCACCTTCGATGCTGCTTCCCGTTGCCGTGCTGGGTATTTTACGGCAGTATATAATTTATAGTCTCTCACTGAATTTTATATCAGCTACTACAGTGAAATCAAAATTTATGTTAATGCAAATGTATTGTATTTTGTTGTTTAAATGTATTATTGCTCTTATTAAACTTTATTTGCCATTTAACAGATATTGACAAATGCATTTAAATAAAAATATATGCATATTCAGTTGAAAACGGTTTAAAAATCCAATTTTATACAGGGGTTTTCTTTTCGTGAATATGCAGCGTGTGTCCGATCGAAGATATTAATTATGCACGGTTTACGCCCTCGGTCCTTAAGGCTAAACTGAAATCTTTGTCTACTTTTATAGCAACTAAACTATAATAATATTTATCATCATCAGGCCCAAAGAAACCAGTATTGAACTAAACTGAGGCGGATAATCGATTATCGCAGTACTGGATAGCTCGTCAATTGGACGCAGCTACACATTTCCGGTGTGGATATTTTTCGTTTCACGTAAATGTGTTGGTTTTACCGTTATCTATCCAAAGCCATATTTGAAAGTTTTTCTAGCCCTACACTATACCACAGTATAAATATGATATATTTACTGTGACTATACCCCACATTAACTATTACAACACCCATTATTCTGACTTTGGTCCATGATGTTTTAAAATGAAAAAGTAGCAGAAAGATGTTTTAAAAGACATGAATAAAATATTATAATAAGTAACTGTTTATTAACTTGTTGTCTTGATTATATTGACTAAAATAATTATCAAAGAAAAGTTTTTAATTGCAACTACCATATATGGCACTTGTCATCCTCGTAGTGAATAAAGTTCACGAGAGGATTGACATATTTTCGAGTAATCTGAGTGAACTCGCTAAGGTACTTTGATACATAGTTAGTTATGTAAATTAGTTGTAAATACATAGTATATTTAAGTAGATTAGCGACACTATCGTAGTGGGTTTGTTTAGCCTGTAAGGATAGTTGTTAAAAAAGTGTAAATAAATAAATTAACATAATCGATTCTCTTTCGTTGTAACCACAAGATTTAACTTAACACTATTTTTTATAAAATAAGAGTGAGAAGCAAGCACACAGTCCACTGGTGGTAAGTGTTTGCTGTAGCACATAGACATCTACTTCCATTCTCATTTCAGAATCAAAATGCAGATGCGTTGTCACTCCTGAGCACTAATACGAATGCCTTGTTCCCATTAAAAATGGTCCTCGGTTTTCTTCATTCACCACACGAAAGCACACGAAACGCAACGAAATTAGGCTTTTAATTCACGCTGGTATTCTGTGAGAGCATAATTTATCCCCAGTTCAACCGACCCATTGGTACTACATAATATGGCTGTAGCATGGCTTTTCCACGAATATAAATATAATAGAATTAAATCATGTGTATATTTTTATGAAAACGTGTCATTTCTAGCGCGGCTCCGAATTTCTGTACTAGACAATTTTCTTGTTTTCAATAATCAATATTCCACAACAGCTCACTGATGAATATGGGTTTCTTCACTTTTATGTGGGATTAAGTATAACCGTAGCTTTTAGCACTTCAAGTAGATTTTTTTATCGACTTTGTAAGTTATTGAATGTCGATTTTTTTAATTTTATTTACCATTTGCTCGGAAAATATCTCTGTCCTTGGAAAAATCAGCTAGAATGCAAGTAGTGGAATTAAGGTCACATAGCAGTTATCAGTGACTGTGAGATGATTCTGACATTTTCTATGGTCGATATTTAATAGAAAACGTGAGATGATATCATAGGAAAAATACTCGCAGACTCTTTCCGCAAACTTATAATGTATTTCAAGTGTTTGATTTTTGGCTTACTTCTGACATTTCTGTAGGCAATCATGGTAGTCATATTGCTCAAAGTACTGACACACTTGAACTTCTGAGTGGCTTCAGTAGCTACTTCCCATCATGTGAACTGTAAGTTTAATTCTCACATCAATTTTATTAAAAAAAAAATTAAGGCTTGACCTGATGCATGCAGAAAGTTAAAGAAAACGAAAACATGCTCAGGACCGTGTTTTGTGTTGCATTATTTAAGGCCGACTTGTAATTGTGATGATAAATATTTAAAAAAAATGTTTAAAATTCCTACTCTAGAAAATGGGCGATAGCAAAGATTTTAGCATATTACCGAAAAACGAAAAATCAACTTCCCCTTAAAGAAATGTACTTCGTTGTAATTTCATAACATCGTCATCATCATCATTATTTCAGCACTTCTCAAGTCTACTGCTGAATAGGCCACCCCAAAGGAAAGCCGCTGAACCACCTTCATCCATCGACTTCCTGCATGTTTTACCAGGTCATCATCCATATAGTGGGGAGCAATCGGAGCAATACAAGTGGTTAAATTAAAAATTTTGTACATTCGACTTCAATATAAATTATTAAGGATAACTCAAAAACTATTGGCCAGACCTTGATCAAATTTATATGGAACCACACGAGAAATACCAGCTATCAAAGAAAATTCAAAGAATCATCGAAATCGGTTTACCTAGAAAAAAGTTATACGGTAACACACATACAAACATGCAGTCGAATTGAATAACTCCTCCTTTTTAAAGTCAGTAGAAAATGTAAAAGAAAATTTTTAGCAAATCTCAGAAAAATCACCGTTTAACTTCCCCTTAATGAATTGTATACTCACGGTTTTAAAGTGCAGATTTAAGCATTTCGAAACACCATGCGCAGAGCTGACTCAGCGAAAAATAGTGTCGTCGTAAGTTTTAAAATATTTAATGGAGCATCCCTTGAATTGTTTCACTTCTGTAGCTCCTGTCGTACGCCGGATTATATTTTTAGTTAAAACATACTAAATTTTCGTTGTAAAATTTAGTAAAAGCTATAAACTGATGGAATAAGTAAGAAAAATGTTTTACTTGTTTGATTTATTTTTACAAATGTATTTTATAATCTGGGGGCACGGCAGTGCCCCCGCCAAGTCGAGCAAAAAAGCGGCACGGCCGTACCATCCTTTTCTCGAAGCAGTTCAGACCATCTTCGAAACCCTATAGCTCCGTTGTGGATAAAACTAGAACCAAGTAGGCATTTTAAAAACTCGGTATATTTCAAATTTCATTAAATTTGAAGCAATAGTTTAAGAGCTATAACTAGTCAAAATTTCTTAATTTTGTCACTCACTGACTGACCGATCATCACAACTCTAAGGCACTTCTAGAAGACATAGAAGCTTCAAATTTGGAATACAATTATAGTTTAGTATATATATAAATAAAGGAAAAACTAAAACATTTTGCAATTTCGGTCCAGTTTTCGAGATACACCAACTGAATAAATAACTTTGTAATCCCATATAAATATATAGGATTACAATGTTACATTTGCATTGAATAAATCAGTGTACCTATATATGTATAATATAATGTAATAATAGGTGTAAATAGGTACCTAGATATAACTATCTACAAAAAGAAATGAGATGCCGTCAAAAAAAACTTGTAAAAAATCCAAGTCTCAACCTCAGTTTTTCTACCGTAAAATGTTGTGAGATCCATGTAATACCAAGTCGGTTAATTTATTCAGTCCCTACTTAAGGGTCCTTCTGTCTTAAGTTATTACGTAATTAGCTTACCTACCAACATATTATAGTGACCATATCAAAATTAAAAATCTTTTATATTTTAAATAAATAGATTGACTTGGCCATCGCATGAAAACACAATGTATCTCTCAAGTTATACATATTATATTAAATTAGATTGTTTAGTGCGATTGCCCAGTCAATTTATTTCTTTAAAACATAAAAGATTTTTAACCCTTAGCACCACACGCTACTTCTAGCCACACATCTACACACGTGGGGGACCTATGTCCCCCTTAAAGATTAACCGTATATCAGTACTGTTTTTATCAGAAGTCAGGATTTTTTTTACGAATTAAATTAGAGGCATTTTATAAGTGTACTAAAAATAATTATTAATAATTTTAAACTTAAAGATTGCCACTTCTAGCATCAAACGAAAAGGGATAAAAAAACACGTTATATTTTTAGAGTTAATATTAGAGATCAAATATGTAATAAAATTTTGAATAAAAAAATAAATCAAATTGTTTTTCTGATTATTCTTATCTTATAAACTTCAAAAAAGGTATAAAGATTTATTAAAATACTAAAACATCCAAAATCACAAATGGAATGCATATAACACTTCGCGAATATCGAAATTTCAGTCAAATGCAGGAACCTAATTTCAATCTCGATCTTTGCTAAAAAAATGATGTATATAACCCAACTATCAGTTTGCCTGACATTTTGTACATATTATGACGTCTATAGAATGAATACGACACACGTTTTCATACATTTGGAGCACACGTTTGTTAAGTATAGGCTGAGTCAGATATATGATATTCTGAGTAATTTGTGATCTCTTCATTGAAATGTTCTAAAATCAAGTCAATCATATCTTCAAAAAATAGAAAGGAATATGCATCAAATGGAGACAATTCATTTTTGACTTGAGCAGGACCCCTTAGTCCACGCAAATAAATATACATGATGTTATGTGCTGAACGCGTAATCGCGATGGTGGTATTTTCGACTATTTATATCTATTTTTTCAATAAAATGCATTACTATTTCGGTCTTCGTGTTCATTGTTTTCTATTTATTCGTTATCTGAGTCAATCTTCGTTTCTTTTTCACTTTCAGTCTCATGATCACTAACTTCATACTTCGCGTCACTCAAATTCAATATGCTTTAGGAAAAATATCCTCAATTTCGTTTTCTTCTCACTTGAAGTCTAAATGACAGATTTTCTCTCTACTGAGGATTCAAATTTTTATCCATTTTGTGCGTTTGTGGTGTACTACCACAAACGCACAAAAAAAAGGACATTGATAAAAATTAATACTTACGTAATTATACTTGTGGGGGACCTTAGTCCCGTATTGATTCGTACCTGTTGAACTAAGCATGCTAGCCTGGTGCACGTTCCATATTCGCGGGACCTCAAGAGGAACTGGGAATACTTGGACGCTCGACGGCGTTACGCTTAAAACACTTAAAATATTTTCGAAAATATGTGCGGTGGGGAAGCTAGGTCCCCCACCTGTGGTGTTAAGGGTTAATATTGATATGGTTACTATAATTTTAAAGGCAATAATAAAATATTAATCTTGAAACGTCATCCATCCTCGATTACGAATCAAAATGCAGATGCGTTGTCACTCGTGAGGACTAAGATGGAATGCCTCGTTTCCAGTAAAAATGATCTCCGGTTCTCTACACTCACCATATGAAACAGAGCAGCGTTAAGCTGCTATTTTACGCTGACATTCTGTGAGAGCGTGGTTCTTCCCCGGTCGAGCCGACCCATTCGTGCTACAACTATACCAGTAATATAGCTGCGACATGGCTCTACCCCGTAAAGAAGTACGTGATAGAGCCACGTGTATAGTGTAATGTAATGCAAAATAATGTAAGTATATTCCATTACATTACACTTTACACGCGGTAAAGCCACGCAGCAGCTGTATTAAGATGAGTTATCTCTATCTGAAAGAACCATGCCATCACGGAAAAGCAGTTTAAAATAGCAGCTTAATGCTGCTGTGTTTGTGTGGTGAGTGCAGAGAATTCGAAAATATTTTTAATTGTAACTAGGTTTCACTTAATTGGATTTGTTTTGATTGTTGATTCTTAGTCGGGGATAGATTTTAAATGTTTATGAACCATAGCGTTTACATTCTATCAGGTAGACTGTGTGCTTGTAAGTGACCCTTATTCTAAAAGAAAACATTCATGCATACATAGAAACGCAAAGGTCATTCTCAAATGAAACGGCCAAACCGAATGTAATGATCATTTTTTTATGTAATAGGATACACTCATCAATTTTATAAAAAAAACTCACGACTAAGGGTAGAAAAATAGGGGAGATATTAATTTAATTATATTGACGGTAATCTAGTCCTGACCATAAAATTGTGATATTCCTAGTTCCACCCGAAATGGTGAAATAAAAACGACTTAAAAACAAAATAATAATAATTACGACATAATTCTTCATTAGGCTTCTGAAGTTGGGGCTTAAATTCTTCGATACACTATGCCTTAGCATAAACTTCAAAAGTTGTTATGTGAATTTTTGTTTTTGAAGTCTAATTAACCGTTTTTGAAGTTGAATTTCAATGTTTTGTTCGCTCTCATTTTCTATTTAGTAGAATTTAGTGTAATTCAAAGGCTGATTTAAAAATATTCCTTAAAATTTTCTATTAATTTAAAACTAGTGTTATTTGTTTTATATTAATATCATTATCTTTGTTAAGTTTTCAATTATGGCTCTTGTAAAGTAATTTATCAAACTTTTTAACATTGTACAACTCCTGGAACAAAAACAGTAGACGCTAACACGTAGAAGGGTTTAAACTAAAACTTTCTAGAAACGTCTGCAAAATAAATTATAAAAATTACAGTGTAAAGTAGAGTATAAATAAAAATGATGTATGCGTAAGTGAAAGTTTATGATGGTGTCAGAAATGCATTATTAAAGTGAATAAATTCACAATTTTTTTGTAGATTCCCAAGCAGTATGCAAGCTGTATACGAGTTGTATTGAAGGCTTCTTATACGTCAAAAATTGGCACAAATTACGCAGCTTTATGCGTTAGCAGCGCTGTATTATTGCTGTATTACAGCTGATATTTGGTGTGCAAGGAAACTTTTACACTACAGATATTCTCTGTGTTACTTATAAAGAAAAACGTTCTAAATTGGTTTTTGAAGAGAATTACAAATGAATACAAAACAAAAAGGACATTTTTTGGATGATGGTGACATTTAATATCTTAACATAACATATATAACATAATCAATTTCAAAGTAATCTCGGCACATTACTTGATGCGGAAAGCTTACGCATTGCCGTAGGAATCCGACTAGGAGCGGCGATTTGTCAACCCCATCAGTGTCCCTGTGGTAGCAGCGTCGAGAAGTTTGGGCTCCACGAAAAGCGCTGGTAGATTTTCACGACACAGTTCTTTGAACGATGTCATCCGAAGGGCTATTGTCTCTATTAATGTTCCCTCGATTTTAGAGCCTTGTGGAATATTTAGAGACGATGGCAAGAGAACCGACGGTATGACATTGGTCCCTTGGGATAGAGGTAAAGCCGAAAGGTCTCTCATCTCAGGGGTACCTCGTTTAGAGCCGGGGCGGCATCAGAGGCAGCTGAACTGAGTAATTGGCGCAAATATGAGTCTCTGAGAGATGACTACATATTTGTGCCATTTGCTGTAGAGACTATCGGTTCGTGGGGTCCACGTGCCGTGAAGTTCCTAAAGGAACTCCATCCGCGGCTGGTCGTTGCTGCTGGTGATAAGAGGGCTGGTTCTTTCCTCGCTCAAAGGCTAAGTGTAGCCATTCAGCGGGGAAACGCAGCCAGCGTTCTTGGCACGATACCGCGGGGAGTAGGACTATATGATATTTAAGTTTCTAGTTTTAGTTTTTTTTAATTATTATTATAGTTTTTAGTGTTGTAGATAAAAATAAGTATTATGTAAATAAATAAAAAAAATTCAATTAATATTATATTCGGATTGGAGTTGAGTTTTGACGGTGAAAGTTGGTGAATTGAGACTGCTAAATTAGATTTATGGTGAACTTGTATATGTTTTCTATCAAAAGTTGCCGAGCCAAGAAAAGAACAAAATAACATAAGGACAAAATACTAAATTCGTACTGCCACTATATTACTCATACAGCTGTAACATGGCTCTGCCACATGAAATGTGGATTATATCATGCAGCCATTACTTTTTAATCAGTTCTTTGATAGGATATTTTTATTACTCACGCTGTATAGCAGTTTTTTCAACATACGATATAATTCTCTTTAGTGATACGTGTAAAAGATGAATAACCTTGTCTTGAGAATAGTGTTGGATAAAGTTAATTTATATTTAACATGATCGTTTTACTGCACCAAATCTTTTTCTTTTTTCCACATATTGATAACAATTTTATTTTTTTCACTAGCACAATATAAAAACGCAACGCATGAAAAATGACGATATTCTGTCACTTATACAGCTATAATTTGTAATATGGCTGTTATTTATTTTTTAGTTTTATATTACTCTCATAGACAGAACACATAAAACTATTGTATTTATAAAAGTGTACAATGACACCATAAATATAAGTTTTAGAAGAGAGTTTGCATACACCATTGTACAAAAATAAGATTTTAGTGATACTATAATAACACTTAGTGCTGTACAAGCAATGTACAGCATGCATATAAACAGCTTCTATACAGTTTAAATGACAAAATCAGATTGAAGTGTTATAAAATACTTAAAATTGTATACTAGAGTTTTCATATTCTGATTAAGAACCCTTAGTTTACGTCGATCCCATAATACAGATTTTATACAGCTTGAGCTGTATAATAACCCATAATTACTCTTACAAAGATACAACTTCTTTTCAATACTCTTATACGCTTTTAAATGAATTATAAGTTCTATGTGGACTGGTATATTGATGTTTATAATGGTTGTGTGCGGCTTGGGTAATACGCGTCATAGCGTTTAATTTTAAATTACTTCAATTCCCGAAATACCAAGTCCTCTCATCATTGCAACCCTTTACAATTCCACTGCTGATCCTAGGTTTTCACTAAGAAACATCAAAAATACGGTCCCGTGTCACCTGCATTAATTGACCTCCTATATGCCTTACAAGGTCGTCACTGTATCAAGTGGGGTGCCGCCCTATACATCGCTTACCCATTCCTTCTTCATCATGCTGATGCACTCGGCTATTTTTGTTACTCTGGTTCTACTGTAGATGCCCTCATTACGTATTCTATCTCACAGAGAAACTCCGAGCAAAGCCCTCTATATAGCTCACTGAGTCATCTTAAGCTACAATAGTGAAGGAATTCTACTCAGTTCCATATGTCGTCACTGGCAACACGTACTGATTGTACACTTTTGTTGCTTTTTTGTTAAAGTTTATAGGAATATTGTCGAGAAGATATGTGCCCGTTCACATTCACAATCACTCGAACGCTGCCCAACCTATTTTCTGTAGCATTCTTAAAAATACCAATTACGAGTTTGCACAGGAAAAACAAAAACAGTAAAATATGTAAAAACTCTACTTCATATTCATAATCGACTCTAGTGTGTAATAAAGGGGATGATAAAAGTCCACTATTGGGCATGGACTCTTCTTCGCAGGAAAGATTTTCCTTCATCGTCACTCTTGAAAGGCTGATGAATATCGCAGTACCAGACGCTGTGCAACTTTGAATGTGCTTCCCAACGTCGGTCTGGATATTCTACGTCTGACGTATACGAGATGATTATACCGTGATTAATCTAAAGCCATAACATCTATCAAATATTTGAGTATATCCCATAATTGCCTCTTACGGCACTCATGGGATCAAATGGAGTGAAAGATTGTATTACGCTATACTACACTGCTAAAATAATTAAGACGTGTTATATACAACTATTACTCGTTTTGACTCAGTGCATAGTTACTGGTAGTGTAAGAATATCCACCACCACATATTGTCACATGGGTGTCGTAAGAAGCGACATAGGGAAACTGTAACTGGATATGAAATAGTATCTTCCAGATAACAAATCAGTATAATAAAACACTGTGGTTATCTACACGCCTGTCACGCGAGGTAACTATGGCAAAATTCGACCTATGCGGCAATCTTCGAGGGAGGCCTATGTTCAACAGTGGACTTTATGAGCTGTTGTGATAATGGTTGTGCTCGTATTGAAAGAAGTATTTCCAAAGTGTTTATTTTTATTACAAAACATTAATATTAACGAAAGTCCCTTAGTTAAAAAAGAATTAAGAAAAATTACAAAGCATAGAAGAGTTTAGGAATTTAAAGCTCCAATTACAGAATGCTATTTTAAAAGGAAGCGTAAGGTTATATGAGATGTATAGGAGCGAATATTTTCCTTTTAAGATTTATAACGCATAAAATTTCTGATAACGTATGCTGTACATTTTATGTGCCATCAAAAAGGACATGCCGTAAAAACCCGGGATAATATATTTTATTAGTATTAGAATGAAGGCTTCCGACTATATTATGAACGGTGCAAAATTCTATAATAATAGGCGTAGAACGTTAAACTGCATAAAGTTTTTTGTTATAGCATTAGAGGTTAGGTGATTTTTTTTCAGATCTTGGAATAAGAAAAATATAATGGTTACTAACACAAGTATTCATTATAGTAATAAACAATAAGTTAGGCTGCGAGACTTTCCATCTTAGTTCTAGGAGGTGATAATGCATCTATACAGACTTTATTTTAAGTTGACTGTAGGTGTCGTGGGCTACAGTACTCACTTACAATCAGGCGGACTGTTTGGTTTCCATTTCAAATTTATATTGAGAAAAAATTCCAATTTTTTCTCAATATAAATTATTAATAGAAATTCCGCTCAAGACGAAACCTGCTCGGGGCAAGCGGAGCAAGAAGACAAAGGCAACCCCTGCCACGCTTACCGTGGATTTCTGCAATATCAGGGGACTTCATTCAAACCTTAACGCCGTCCACTACCATCTGGAGATAGCTAAGCCGGCCTTGCTCTTTCTTACCGAGACACAGGTGTCCTCTCCGGCTGATACTTCGTATCTCTCCTACCCGGGGTACAAATTAGAACACTCGTTTGTGCCCCGGGCTGGAGTTTGCGTGTATGTCAGAGAGGACATCTGTTTTCGACGCCTCGGCAGCCTTGAAGGTACGGACCTGTCCATCCTATGGCTGCGCGTAGACATCGACGACCATCCCCGCGTCTACGGGTGCCTCTATAGGTCCCATAGCGGTAATGCCGACACAGACCGACTCATAGACCACGTATAAATGGCTGCAGACTCCGTGCTACAACAGGTCCCATCCGCAGAGATCGTGATACTCGGTGATTTCAACGCCCACCACGCTGAATGGCTTGGTTCTCGTTTAACCGATCATGCGGGTAGATCTGTCTATGACTTTGCTTTGGCATATGGTCTAACACAACTGGTTACTTCGCCTACGCGGATCCCAGATGTGGAAGACCATGTACCTTCCCTGTTGGACCTTCTGCTGACCTCTCATCCGTACGGATATCAGGTTTCCGTCGATGCCCCTCTGGGCTCTTCGGACCATTGTCTGATCCGGAGTACGGTGCCACTCACGCTCCAATCGCAATTGCGATCTACAGCTTGCCGCCGTGTTTGGCACTATAGGTCAGCTGATTGGGACGGGATGCGGTCTTTTTTTGCATCCTACCCTTGGGGGCGGGTTTGCTTCTCGCCGGAAGATCCCAGCGTTGTTGCCGATTCTGTTGCTGATGTGGTACTTCAGGGTATGGAACTTTTTATTCCATCCTCTGTGGTGCCCATCGGAGGCAGATCCCAGCCATGGTTTGGTCGCTCCTGTAAAATAGCATCACGCTATAAGCAGGAGTGCTACCAAGCCTGGGCTGACGCATCAACGTCTCGGGATGTAAACACCAGCGCATTAAAAAAGAAGTATAATTCCGCCTCCAGGTCCTTCAAAAGCGTCATTAACAAGGCAAGGTCTGAGCACGTCGGCAGAATTGGCGAGAAGCTAGTTCGCCTTCCTTCGGGAACCCGTGCATTCTGGTCTCTCGCCAAGGCTGTCCAAGGGAACTTCTGTCAGCCATCTCTTCCATCTCTGCACAGAGAGGACGACTCACTGGCCCATGCCGCAAAGGAGTAAGCCGATCTGTTGAGCTCTCTTTTTGCGTCCAACTCGACTCTAGATGACGGGGGGAACACACCGCCGACCATCCCGCGATGTGAGTGCTCCATGCCGGATGTGCGATTTACTCAGCGCTCGGTCCGCAAAGCACTCTTCTCCCTGGACGTCAACAAGTCGAGTGGGCCCGATGGAGTCCCTCCCATTGTGCTGAAGACGTGTGCTCCGGAGTTGGCACCGGTTTTAACGCATCTTTTCCGGTACTCCTACTCCCAAGGCGTAGTCCCGAACTCATGGAAGACAGCTTTGGTGCACCCGATCCCTAAAAAAGGCGACCGCTCAGACCCGTCCAACTACAGGCCTATCGCCATCACCTCCTTGTTCTCCAAAATAATGGAAGCCATTATAAACTGCCAGCTCATGAGGTACCTTGAGGATCACCAGCTGATTAGTGACCGCCAGTACGGTTTTCGTCGGGGTCGATCAGCTGGTGATCTTCTAGTCTACTTAACTCATAGATGGGCGGAGGCAGTAGAGTCCAAGGGGGAGGCATTAGCCGTTAGTTTGGACGTAGCGAAGGCCTTTGATCGGGTCTGGCACAAAGCGCTTCTTTCGAAGCTCCCTTCCTATGGGCTTCCCGAGAAATTGTGCAAATGGATCACCAGTTTCCTTGCTGATCGGAGCATCAAGGTCGTAGTAGACGGTGAATGCTCTGATTTCAAGCCTATCAACGCTGGTGTTCCACAAGGCTGCGTGCTATCACCAACGCTGTTTCTCCTGCATATCAATGATATGTTGTTAACTGGTAGCATTCATTGCTATGCAGACGACAGCACTGGTGATGCCTTATATACCGGCCGTGCCAATATTTCTCGGGAAAACGTCGCCGAGTACCGGGACAAACTTGTGTCTGAAGTCGAGTCTTTGCTTAACAAAGTCTCGGATTGGGGGCGACTGAATCTAGTCCAGTTCAATCCCCAGAAGACACAAGTTTGCGCGTTTACCGCTAAAAAGAACCCCTTTGTCGTATCTCCTCAGTTTCAAGGCACTCCCCTTACTGCCTCAGCCAGTATCGGAATCCTTGGCGTCGACATATCGAATAGTGTGCAGTTTCGTGGTCACTTGGAAGGGAAGGCCAAATTGGCCTCTAAAAAGCTTGGCGTGCTCAGCAGAGCGAGACAGTATTTCATGCCGGCACATCGCTTGCAACTTTACAAAGCGCAAGTTCGGCCCCACATGGAATACTGTTCTCATCTTTGGGCCGGGGCACCCCAGTGCCAGCTCCTTCCACTTGACCGTATCCAGCGCAGAGCGGTTCGAATCGTCGACGACCGAGTTATTTCTGATCGGCTCGATACACTGGCACTGCGTAGAGATGTTGCATCTCTTTGCGTATTTTATCGCATTTATCACGGGGAGTGCTCTGAGGAATTGCTCGGACTAATTCCAGCCGCTCAATTTCACCATCGCACATCGCGACAAAACTCGCGTTACCATCCATACCATCTGGATGATTGGCGGTCCACGACTGTGCGATTTAGAAGAAGTTTTCTCCCTCGCACGACTTCTTTGTGGAATCAATTACCACCAGCGAATTTTCCGGACCGATACGACTTAGGAACCTTCAAGAAAAGAGCTTACACCTTTCTAAAAGGTCGGCAACGCATCTGCAATTCCCCTGGTGTTGCGGTTGTTCATGGGCGGCGGTAGTCACTTACCATCAGGTGAGCCGCATGCTCGTTTGCCCCCTATTCTATAAAAAAAAAAAGAAGTTTTTTTGCATTCACAAATTTATATAATTCCAATAATACTTATGCAGTTTTTAATGCATTATCTTAAGAAGTAGCATTATTTTTTAAATATTATACTATAAATCAGTGGGTGTTGCCAGTGATGACGTCCGGAACCGAAAACTGGTCTTTCAATGGTGACTGTATTAGGAAAGACAGTCACTTAACGTTTTCAACATGTATACATGAAAGTTTTAGCTTTTTTCTAAATTGCTTGTACAACTTCTTAACAGTGTCCCGCCAGTAATCAGTTCAGATTTTGGAGCCAGAAGCAGCATTAATAAACAATTCAAAATCGTTCACAATAAATTGATTTAGTAATAGTTATCAACCTACCTTAATACTGTTGAATGAAGAAAGATAGCGCGTTTATAGTCACTGATTTATAAAGAGGAACTATCTGAGCATATGATACGGGTTTACAAGTCGTAAAGCTCCCGATAACAGGCTCCCTAAGCAGTAAGTTTCACACCCCGATGATAGGGGTGCGCTATAAATGTAGAATTTACACACCAACATTTTTTCTGTTTAAAATATGATAGAGGTGTAAAATATAAAATAAGAAATTATTATCTTTAAGTCATACAAATTTTTCGTTGTTACTTCTTTCAATTCAATTAACATGCACATTTAATTGATAATTACACAACATTTCGGACACTTATTAATTTATTTTAACAATTAAAAAAATTGGAACGATTTGTATAAAAGAATACAATTATTCACCATAAATATTTAAATTATTTGAATTAATAAGTGAAAAGTTTTAAGAGTGGCTGCCTCGTGCCGATAAGAAAAGTGTAGATGAAGTGATGAGCTGGCAAGACATGCATGAAGTCGAAGTATGCGTGACGCAGGTATCTTAGAATTTTGGTTGCTATCTATGGTTAAGTCCTATGATTAACAGAGGACTTGTAAAGGGCTGTAATTATGATAATTATTATTTGAGTAATTATTTTATAAATAAGTTTGAATGTCATTGAAATGGTAACTTTATTACTCCTATGACCAGGCAAAGACCACGCTCGCTCAGAAACCGGCGCGAAATAGTAGCACGAACACCTTTTTATTGCTAACGAAGCATACCAACTTAGATGTTAGGTGTAACATCTCATCACCATTTGCTTTTTTTGATGATTCTAGTCGGAACATAGATGCAGATGTCCTTGGGCCTTAGCATTATATTGCTTCTATAAAAGAAAGTGAATAAGAGCTATTAGGACCCTGAGGTTATTAATAATCTTAATTTAATATATAGATAGTTCATCCATTCCTGAAGTTGAAATCAACTAAGAGATGTAATATTCACAATATGTACCTACGTGTAACGGTGTAAGCTGTTAGACGAGTAGTTAATTTCAGCACAATAATTAACATACTGAAATTCATTAATTAGGTAAAGTAAGCATCGAACATTGCATTGCAGACAAAAGATAAGTCGGATTGAAAGACAAACGTTGCAGTGGCAAAAATGTTCTTATACATCGGTCTACATCAGGGTTGATAGTCTAACTGCTAATGGGATAAAGTAAAATATTTTTACGTGTCATAATTACATTTTTTTTTAGAATAAGGATGACAAACGGGAACACAATTCACCTGATGGTAAGTAGATGCTGTGGCTCATGGACATCTACATTTATCTTCGATTAGGCATAAAAATGCAAATACGTTGTTACCCTTGAGGACTAAGATTGAATGCCTTACTCTCAGTAGAAAGATTCTCCGGTTCTCTATACTCACCATACGGAATACAGCAGCATATAGGTGCTATTTTACGCTGGTATTCTGTCATAGCGTAGTCCAACCCCGTTTTCAAATCATTCGTGCTACAAATATTAAGATGAATGTACATTCGTCCGCGCCATACGCGTCAGATTTTAGAATTCGTTGTATGAAATCATATGAAAACTCGCACGTTATACCCGCACCGTACACGCCAAATTTTATACAATGCGGTAGGTATCCGAATACTGAAAGACGCATGCTGATGACGTCATATAACGCGGCGCGTTCAGCGCGTGCTGATACTCAGTGGATTTTCCACTATAAGGGCGCTTTTAGTGTCACGCGGATTTGCTCACGCACGCGGGATTGGACCGCATGCGTAGCATCCGCAAAGAACAATTTCATATAGGTATCTATTGTAAAGCGTGATAAACGCACGCGGGACGCGGGGCGCTGTGCGGGGCGTCACCCCGGTGCGGGGTATCCGCATGCGTAAGCGCTGCCTTCAACTTCAGTGCCCATTTTAGAGTCGAGCGGGGCGCACGCGCCGTATTGTACTACCGAAATGAAAATCGATACAGAACGAGTAATCATTGAAGTTCATCTGCGGCCCGTTTTGTGGGATAAACGCAATGAATTATACAAAAACAGGGACGCGAGGGAGGCTGCATGGAGAGATATTTTGAAGGAATTGGCACCTAACTACGAAAATTTGAGCGAAGAGGAAAGAAAAGAGGCGGGTATGTGTTTGGTTCATTATTTTATTTATACAAGCATCATTACTTTATTAATATAAGCATAATTATTTAATTCACAAATAACATCAAAAACCTTCTAAAACCTTTTGAGTTTAGTTAATTAATTATATATAGGTGTTGCCAGGAGACTTTTCCTTCATTGATAAAGTAATCTGCAAATATATCTCTGATATTACTTGCCGACGTATAACTACTTTCAGTCTGCTGCCTGGGTAGTGGTCCCGTAAAACCATTTGTGACAAATGTATGGCTGACCTTGTAGCCATCCCGTTTCCTTATGAAATTGTGAAGTACACATGCCGTCTTGACTATTAATTGTGCTAGATCTAACTTGACATTCATGGATCTGTGAAATATTCTAAATTTATTTGACATAATTCCAAAAGTGCATTCTATGTACCTTCTAGCTCTGGACAGACGGTAATTAAATATTTTCTTTTTGTAAGGTAAATTATCACGAGCATAAGCCGCATCACATGTGATGATAAACCAAATGCCTCGTCTCCCACTATCACGAACGGCAACTTTGCTCTTACACTAGATGGATAAGCTACTTCGGGGCAAATAATAGGCAACTCTTGCGGGTCAGGGATACCCAACGTGTTACTTTCCAGTTTCGTATACAATTGACTCCTTCTAAAGATGGTTGAATCGGCGTTGCTTCCACTGGTACCGACATTAATATATGTAAAATTATAATCAGCATCACACATTGCGAGGAGCACTACAGAATAATATTTCTTATAATTAAAATATAGTGATCCACTGTGCGGCGGCCGAATCACTCTTATATGTTTTCCATCAATTGCACCCAAGCAATTAGGAAAATTTGTATATGTGAGAAATCCCTCTGCGATTTCTTTCCATTTGATCCCATTAAGCTGTGGAATACATTCAGACTTTAGTTCAATCCATATTATGTAACAAACTTGTCTTACTATTTCGCTAATTGTTGCAATTCCAATCACATAGGAATAGTGTAGATCAGTGAATGTATTACCAGTTGCCAAATATCTGAAAACAAAAACAATATATTAATAATATGATAACATAATATATTAATAATGCTGACATCAGACATAAGACAGCATGCACCGCTCGAATTTTACTTCAGAAGAAAAATAAATACCCTTAAGGTGAAAGGGCACGGAAGTAGCTAGCGCTAGAAGTTTTTAATTCGTTTTAACTACAGTACTATAGCTACGTTAGATTTCTATGATTTGCCGAAAATTTTATCATAGGGGGGTATTTATGCAGTTATGATTTCATATGAAAAGTTCGAAGTATAGTTATGTATCTCATATCTGCTAAAAGTGGCCACTTTTAGCAGATTTGAGACACATAACTATGCTGTAAATATTTTATAAGAAATCTTCTCTGTATAAATTAACCCCTATGGTAAAATTTCCGGCAAATGAAAGGAATCTAATAAATATATATAATATAATATAATGAAATATCGTTTATTTCAGGCAATATTTACATTACAAGATGTCCTCCTTCATGAAGGTTGACAGATGCAAATAAAGCAAATTTTTGTTAAAACAAATTAAAAACTTACAGCGCTAGTGACTTCCGGAAGTTTTCACCTTAATTTTGATGATGGCAAATTTTACTGTAACAAATAAACAAATTGCCCGATTCAATCCGGTGTTTTTCCAAAAATCCTTAAATGAAGTTCTAATTATTTTTGTAAAAAATGAATTATTTCGTCGATGTCTGCGCCGCGCCGCCCCGGCCGCGCCGTCTGCGTCTAGTATAAGATTCACTTTGCGCTATCGTTCGCGGCGAAATTGACCGGCCTGCGCCGGCCCGCCGTTTGCGTTGCGCCTAAGGGTACTTTTCCTTCAACTGCGGCCTTATTTTTCCACTCTGTATAGGTATATATATATATTGCTTGATTTATCTAATGCTTCATGAGACAGTGTAAAGTTGACAACATGTGTGAATTAAGGAGGGCCTTTAATCGAATGCAGTTAAATTTCCAACTAATATCAGATTTGTACACACGGCCACAGATCAAGCTTCCCAAAACCAGTATAAACAGGACTCATGCGTTGTTTATTATCGTAGACGACTCGGCGCCCGGCGAGGCCCTAGCAAGTTCCGTTTATTGGTACTGGTTTTGGGTAACTTGATCTGAAACTGTGTGTACTTTTGCCACTTACTTATTATATTTTGTCATTTCAGACAAGAAAATACAACAACGCTGGCGAACAGCAAGGGACACTTACCAGAAAGACAAGATATCTGAAAAAAATCAGCCATCCGGCTCTGGGAGTAAGAAGAAGAAGAAGAAATATTCTTACTATGACATTTTGACTTTCTTAGACAGTACAACGGAAACTGCTGGAGAAGAGTCACTCTGTGAAGAAATGTCTGAACAAAGTAATTTAGAAACACCTAATGAGTCCACGCAACCAGATACTTCACGTCAAGAAAGTTCTCACCCAACATCAAAACAAAAACAAGTAAAATCTAAAAAGCAAGCACCATCTGAATTTGAGGCACAGTTATTAGAATGCTTAAAGTCTAATCAACTGGAGCTAGAAAGTGAGGATTTGGCTTTCTTTCAGTCTCTGCAGCCTTCATTAAAAAGATTCACTAGATATCAAAAACTAATGTTCAGAACAAAAGTGTTAAATATAGTTATGGAAATGGAAAGTCAAACACAACCTGCATACTACAGTCCCATACCTACAACAAGTTCTAGTGCTTTTACTGAGCTTGACAGTTTGTCACCGATAAATCAAGATTACCAAACCAATAGTATAATCCAGGATACTTCGAGTCTTAACGACAATGCTATTAGTTCTGCTGCAGTGAATGACAATGAAACTCTTATTTCGACTGAAAGCGGCCTGTTTAATATCACGTCTTATGACGTAATTTATACCCCAGCAACAACATCATCTACAGGCGAAAGTAATGTCAACGCTCAGGATACAAATTTACAAAGAAATGAATGATGTAAAATTTGATTTTTTAATTTATGAATAAAACTCTATTTATTAAAATGAGTACGATTAACTTTTTTTCTCCAGTTTCTCTCTAATTGTTTGTTTAGTCATATGAGTGCGGTTGTACACACGGCACAGATCAAGTTACTCAAATCCAGTATAAGCGGGACTCCGACGGGTTACCTAAGTATGATAATACGCAAGGCGCGAGTTCCATTTATGCTGGTTTTGGGTAACTTGATCTGTGGCCATGTGTACTTTATCAGATAAAAAAAGGATTGTGTATGTAGGTTGAACGTACCAATCCCAAACCAATTAAGGACTTTTTTTGACTTTAAATTACTGTCATGTGCAAACCTATAACTTTTATCTATATTATAATAAGTAGCGTGTGATGAAAGGTAGGAATGATTCCACTTTAATGGCGACATTTTATGAGTGAAATAATCTTATTTAATGAAATTTCAACATGAAATTGAATGAAATTATGAACAATGAAATTTCAGAGTACATGACAAAATTTTTTTTTTGCACATGTAAATTTACACATGACAGTAATTTGAAGTCAAAAAACGTTTATCCTACCTGTTCAAATCCCTTTCCACTAAATCATAGCAGGAAATTAAATATTTAAAATTTAAAACTTACCTTAATGTAATAGCGAGCCTCTCAATCGGTTGTATTGTAATCCTTCGTAAACTGCTTTTTTGTAGCTTATTCTCAATTTTACACAACAGTTCATCAAAAGAACGAATGGACATTCGAAAGTAATTTTTAAATTTACGTTCATTATTTTGTAGTTTTCCAAAGCGTGTAACAAACGCCCCAGCAAGAAGCCTATTTTCAAGAAAGGGATCAACATGTACTCTTGTCTTCTTGTTTCGTCGTTTGTAAAGTATGTAAGCGACACATATTCTTCTGACATTGATCATTTTTGAACACGTCTATACCGTTACGCAGCCCGTAGAAAACTGAAACTCATGCTGCGTATGATCCGCAGCGTGAAATTTTACGCATGCGGTCCAATCCCGCGTGCGTGAGCAAATCCGCGTGACACTAAAAGCGCCCTAACTGGTGGTTTCGACTTATGTGATAATTTTTGTATTTTTGTATTTTTTATTAATTCCTAATGATAGATAATTTTATTTATTTTTTGCTTTGATTATCAATATAAATTTTTAGTGATAAATTATTTAAATACCGAACAAAAAAAAGAGTTCATTTTAATTCAAACCCCAAGTTTACCTGATTACTTAATTATCAATAAAAATACTTACCTCAAACATACTACAAGTATTTTCTCTGGTTCAATTGGCTTTCTACGAGTACATCTTGAGTTTTCCATAGAAAGGTATGGTTTTAGTATATTATGTAGCAATTCTTGAAATTTCTTGTATTTTAAATATGCAAATTTCTAAAAAATCGGTCACCGTCATCTTATAAATATTCAAATAAAGTATAATATTCTCCATAAAATTGTCTTTTTAAATTAATATTATGAATCCAGAATCTTCTTTTTCTTCGAATTTTATTTTCTACTTCCTCTGCCAATAAGCAGGCTATTACTATATTTCTTTTCATAGTCATTTCGACCGATCAATTTTCAGTGGTTGGAAAAAACTACAAAAGTTGTTGATAATACAAAAGATTTGTGTATGGTGCGGACGGTGCGTACGAGCTAATGTGTGATGCCATCAGTAAACTCGGCGCATACGGCGCATACGACGCGTACGGTGCGGACAAATGTGCGTTCACCTTTACGCAATTAAACATGGTAGAGTTGCATAAATGTTAAATTGCGATGACTTAGAGGATTAATTTTTTTAACAACTTGTTAACCAATATCATTATTTTTACAGGCTTTTACTATAAATTGTGCGAAGGAGCATCATAAAGACTTCACTTCTTGTTAATTTTCAATTTAGGTCTTAATATATTTAAGTACCGCGTTTATGGCATATGTAAATTGATTCTTAAACCGCAAACTAGAAAAATGTTTCGAAACCACAAAAGTTCCTTAAGTTAAAGGTAAGGAAAGGTGTCTTTAATTTACAAGGAATTCTGAAATTAGCAAATTTCAATAAATTTCTTAAGGAAACCTGCCTTTAACAGCGATTCACGAGTTCTTTCTTATCGCAAGATCTCTTATTCAATTAATTATATCTGTGTGTAGTTATATCACTACAGGGTTGGTGTATTGTGTAAATATTCCCATATAATAATCGGTTGATTTTGGTTCATCAGTTGGTCTAAACGCATAATCTATACATTTTTAGCTGTTTTTATTTATATATTTATTCATTTTAGGAAGGCTTACAAAATAATATCTTCGTAAAGTTACAGAATTATGATAAGAATTTTTTCTTTTTTTTCTTTCAAATGTTTAAAAATTGCTAACTACAAGCCTACACATATTACTTTCATCTGACTTTATGGAAATTTTAATTATTCTAGGGAAAGCTTAAGCTACTCACAAAACCAATAACAAAAAAAAAAACTATCCAAGTGCGAGTCGGATCACGCACAATGTAAAGGCACGTCACAATACGTGGACATTCTTGATAATGAGCAGAATAAGTAACTTCGTGGTTTGACCGCTATAACGACTAAAATTGGTCCCAAATAGGGAAGATTGTGAACGAAGGACTTATTTTCAAATCAGACTTATAGGGAGTGGCATTCAAAAAACATTAAAAAAACTTTTCGATTTTGTAAATAATACCCTATCTATCTCTCAATTGAAATAATAAGGGTTTAGTATAATAAATAAAATAATAATAAAGTTTTTCTTCATAAGATGTTTATTTTTAACTGTTGACAATAAAATTACAAAGTTATAATGGAGCTAGTTTTAGGTAAGTTTCTATGGTGTTATAACGAAATTTTTACTAATCTAAGTGCATTTTATAAGTTAGTCGACTAGTACTCCTTAACTTCTTAATATTAATGTAAAATATAAATAAAAAATAATTATTATATGTACTACTATGGTGTTTACTTTTCACATATATCTATATACAGCCGCTTAGTTGGTTGAGGTGGGGTGGGGGTGGACACATGACTCTAATGAAAAATACCACTTTAAATATAATAATAATAATAATAAATA
Source organism: Parnassius glacialis (assembly GCA_033319125.1). NCBI lineage: Eukaryota > Metazoa > Arthropoda > Insecta > Lepidoptera > Papilionidae > Parnassius > Parnassius glacialis. The sequence continues at coordinate 22,129,670 of JAVANC010000023.1, read as the reverse complement.
TTTATTTCATTTCCAATTACACATGTTTACATACAGGAGCAAATATAATTACAATTAAATAAAGTAACAATAAGTCTAACAAAAATAAAATGTTATGATAAAATTAAAACTATGTGTAGCTTAATAATGTAGAATATACAAAAGAAAAATAGAAAAGTCAAGTTTATAATATTAGCTACCTGCCTGAACTAGGTTGAGTACCTGTGTTTCAGACATCACTTATACAATCGGTTTAATAATGTAGGACACTAGATATTTAAATAATTAAACTATATTATATAATAAATAAAATAACTAAATAACAATTATTGTTACGTACAATTAATGCAAACTATTTTAGAATTTCTAACAACTTCTCTGTGTCTTCGTAATTTAATTTATTTAGATATTCCCTTACACTTATATTACAGTTCTTATAACTTAGACTATATACCTTTAGTGACTTGTTGAGCTTGTTATATAGAAAGGGTCCTAAAAATACGTAAAATTTGTTCACAAATGCGTGTTTGGTTTGAGGGTTTACACAAACTAAGTCCACTATATTATATAAACTATATTATATAATAAATAAAATAACTAAATAACAATTATTGTTACATACAATTAATGCAAACTATTTTAGAATTTCTAACAACTTCTCTGTGTCTTCGTAATTTAATTTATTTAGATATTCCCTTACACTTATATTACAGTTCTTATAACTTAGACTATATACCTTTAGTGACTTGTTGAGCTTGTTATATAGAAAGGGTCCTAAAAATGCGTAAAATTTGTTCACAAATGCGTGTTTGGTTTGAGGGTTTACACAAACTAAATCCAGAGAGGAACTTCACGGCCACTCATCAGTCCGCTAGACCCTTCTCACCCCCGTTAGCTGAGTGGCCGCGACTTGTGTACCACCGTTCCCCATGTGATGGAGGCAACCCTAGCTAGCTGCCGCCTTAGCTCCCACCACGGCCGCCTCTCCTGAGCCTTGAGCCGTCAACAGTTCACTTGTTAAACTGTTCTGTTGCTGACGGTCTCAGGGAAGGCGTACAACCCGAGTGGCGACTGTTAGCGGTTTGCGCTCTATTAGTCTCGGGTTCTCGCGGTGTGCCTCCACTTGGTGGTGGGAAGATTAGGGCTCCCCTGGAACGTTGAATTACTTTGTCAAGGAGTATTAGATTTGGTTTTGGTCGAGCACTTGGTTAAAAAATCTTTAAATTAAAAATAAAAATGCTTTTGGGTTTTCCGCGAAATGTATCATATTATGGCGGTTGTGATTAAAAAGTTGAATTTAATATACTCCTTGAATACGTGTGCATATGTTTTGTAAATATATTTGATCATTAGGTTTGCACTGTTGAAAAGAAAACTGAAGTAATACTGTTTTTGCCGAAGGAAATAAAAATCCATCCTCTCTTTGTTTTCATATTTTGTTGGCATTGTCGAAGATATTTATTTTGGAAAAAAAGGGGGAACTTTTTTGGCTATCTCTTATGTTTGTCGTTTTGCTTAGTTTGTCTGTTTTGATCTATGCGCATCAAGAAATAAATTTATTACAGTTTGTTTTCAAGTTCTACATAGTAGATTGTGTAATAATGCTTTTGAAATTTGGTTGAAATATAAACATAGAACTACATATCTAAAAAGCTAGCTGGTTAAAAGATTATCAGATTGATATCAGCTATTGCACAATTAAGTAAATAATTATATAGTAGATGGCTTGATTGTGCCCACTGTTTGAAAGTCTATACTAAGGACTATATGTGCCTTTCGTTTGGCTCTCCGCAGACGACGTTCATGTAGAATTTGGGGTGCACTCTGCACTGAAGCTTAGGAGGCCGCGCTGGGCCGCTTCGTATCGCGTCGCTGTTTGCAGACCTGATTCGGTCGGATTGCGGAATGAATCATAGGGGCACAGATAGGTGTTTGAGGGAGGTCAGTAACAAGACTTGTTTAGGTGCAGCGATGTCCAGGAAGGGCATCCAGTTGAGGCTCAACCCTCCAGCTTGCCCACATTGGGGCAGTATTTTGAGGCGGCGTTTGGGGTTGCAAGATCTAATGGGTTACCTAGGGTGGTCTAGTTTGGTTGTAGATTCGGTCTTGCAACTTGCCGTTGCGATCTTGTCCCGCTGGCCGGTTTGCTCGGCCAAACAGTTAATTTTGAAATTTGCATTCACACTCGCTTCCGCCCGCCGACTTGTAAAGGTCACCTTGGCCCCACTTCCGTGCGTCGTAGCGTAGAGGACGCGAGGTCAGAACTTGAGTGCAACAGAGTTGCTAGAATACAGTGCTATCGAGAGCACGTCTTAAAGTCGCCCGGGAAACCTCCATTTTGGAGTCGGTTTTGTTAGCAAATTGTTGCCACGACGAGGGCTTTGTGTGTTAAATCTAGAATTAGAAGCCGGGCTAACAAATTTTTAGGAAGTTAACATTGATTGCGATCAACGTCTGAATTTTGTGTTATGCGCGCCTAATTTATCGCTAATTCGGTTATTCTAATTTGAAAGCGTATATAAGTGCATTTGACAATATTAATTGCTCGTGCGGCCTTTGATATAGTTCAGATACTTTTTCGGTATTAGAGGTGTGTTACGCTTTAGTTTAGTGTTAGTGGCATCTGGAAGTATAGTTAATAGACTGTCATAGGGAAGAAGGAAGAAAGACGGTGGTTGCCGCCACTGGAGATTTTGAGCGATTTGATTGAGAATTTGGAGCGGCGCCGAAGTCCGGTCTGCTGCCGACTTCGAAGGCCCCGTCAGGTCTATCACCACCAACACCACAAAACACCACTATACTCAACACGTACACACCTACGGAATGATCGAGCCCTGAGACAGCAGTCGCCTCATATACAGGTAAGTAATATCTATTTGTTTAGCCTCCCCATTAAATTATATTAGGATAAAACATTTTCTATGTAGCTATATTATAGGAAAAAATATATTATAGGAAATTCTTCCATATAGCAACTCGGGCTCGAACCTGCGGCTGCTTGTTGAATCTCCGCTCATGTGCCTCGGATATTGAACTTTTGTAGAAGCAGCTGTAGGCCATAACAAATGCACTTCATGCAGATCACAGCTATGGCAGAGCTTATAGCTTCTCATAAGGAATGTGAGATGTGACATCAGAACTGTATTGCGTGTAGTGTTGGTATTGCGGATGGAAGTTATTGAAAGTATCTGTCATAATATCCTTCGGATTCATAGTTTCCTTGAGGCTGCTGGATATGGACTGCATGTTGACGGAGCGGTGCGGGTCGCGGCGCGCGGCGACGGGGAAGGCGTAGCGCAGTGCCTCGGCGGCCGCCAGCATCTCGATGCAGATAAAGAAGTTCTGGTAGCCCGCCGACACCGTGCCCGCCGTTGTCAGCATGCCGAACGCGTTCACCAGCGGCGAGATCACCTCCGCCTGCTCCAGGATCGCCAGCGCCACGATTTGCCAGAATGACAAAAAGATAACCGATTTACCTGTGAAGAACTTCAACACGGGATCAAAAGCCTTTCGCATCTCCCTTGTGGCGACGAGGAACAAGAAGAGACCGTAGAGGGCAAGAATGACGGAAAAGTTGTACACTATCGTAATGTAAATGTAACCATTGTTCGGGCTCCAATCACCGTCATGGTAGCGGGCAGCAGACTAAAGGAATATGATGATGAAAGCGCAAACTGGCTTTATAAGGCAAAACTGCAGCGTTGCTTGCTTGCAGAATCGCAGGAAGCCGATCGTGTAGGTCGCTCCCGAGAGGCAACAGGTGCCATTGACACAGTACGCGCGGACCAGCCGCTAGCGTAGCTCCGACATGATGTTCCCCTCGCCGCCCAGGTACTCGTAACAGCGGGAGAGGAAACTGTAGGTCACGAACGCTTCGTAGCAATCTCTAACGGTGAAGAAGTAAACATAATAAGAGTCGCCATTGAAAAAGAGCAATGAAATCTAACTGTAGCAGCCATAGATCGGCACGAAGAATAGGATACCAGCGCAAATGTAGCTTCGAGTTACATCATAAGTGGTAATGTATAAAATATCAACCTAGAAACTTACACTATCTGGTGTACTTGTTGTTCCTACACAGGGGTGCTGGGGTACCCTATACTTAAACATATTATGTACTTTTGTAAATAAAAACAAATTTATGAAACATTTAATTTATTATGAAATTGTAGGAACTCGAGATTACAAATCAGTCTCAAAATCTAAATGTAACATGAATTTGAGTATACTGACAGGCGTTTATTCGGTACGTCGTCTTGCTTTTTCTATCCTTATTTCTTGGGAAAAGCCTTAACCAACCTTATGTATGATTTACAGGGACGGAACTTTTAGTAGTCATAGTGCTTTCATAGAAAAGCTATAATGGACTATTTTATATTCCAACTCAAATTCGGTTCTTGCAAGCTCCAAATGTTCATTGACAAGCTCTAAATAATTTTTTTTTGAAATGTGCACAATTCTTTTTCTAGCTTATTATTTGCTCCAAAAATGATTGCCTGTCACATGCAGAATTTGTTTCATTTAGCAGTTTGATACCTAGTTGGTTTTATACTACTCCATCTCCATTTATGTCCGCTGTTCATTCCTTTCACAAAAATAACTCTTTTAATTATGAGTTTCATATATTATTAATAACTTCATTAACAGAAAATTTACTTATGTAAAGAATTCCATCAAAATGTACTAATATATTAAATAAACTGGGAAAAGGTTTTTAAGGTGGTAGAGCCATGATGCAGCTATATTTGTTGCATAGTTGTAGCAAGAGTGGGTTGGCTCGACCGGGAAGGACCATGCTCTCACAGAATACCAGCGTAAAATAGCAACTCAATGCTGCTGTGTTTTGTATGGTGAGTGTAGAGAACCGGAGACCATTTTTATAGGATAAGGGTGAAAAATGAGCACACAGTCCACCTGATGGTAAGTAGTTGCTGCAGCCCATAGACATCCACATCTTTCCTCTATTACAAATAAAAATGCAGATGCATTTTTACCCGTGAGGACTAGGATGGAATGCCTATGCCATGGAATACAATTACCAGTAAAAAGGGCCTCCGGCCACCTGCACTTACCAAGCGAAACTCAGAGGTAAACCTCTACTTCACGCTGAAATTCTGTGAGGTCGTGGTACCACCCCGGTTCGAGCCGGCCCATCCGTGCGACAGCAAATGCTGCCGCCTGGCTCTACCACAGTTGTTTTTGCTAGACATGAGGCATTCCTAGTTCTGACGACTGACAACGCATCTGAATTTTGATTAGCAAACAAGGATATATATAGATGAATATGGGCCACAGCAACAACTTACCTGTGGACTGTGTGCTCGCTTGTCACCCTTATCCTATAAAAAATAAAAAATAAACAGTAATACAAAAGAAAATAAAAAAATTACAGTATTGTTACAGTGAGGTGCTGAGTCCAATTAATTAAAGACCCTTTTTACTGGAAATGAGGCATTTCATCTGCATCCTCACGAGTGACAACGAATCTGTAATCGTGGATAGATGTAGTTTTCTCGTGCTCTCACTTTTCTCAATATAGATCACCTTAATAGAATATAAACAACGTCTTTCGATCACAAATAGTGATTGCTAAACGAGAAAGTTTACACAGGGAGACAATTTATATTCTATTAAAGAGCTGGTTCATTTTTACTTTTAAAGAAAACGTTTCCCTTCAATAACAACTATAGATTTAACATCGCAACTATTATATTCGAAATATGTGGATAAGACGACTAGGATTTAAATACCCTTACACTTCTGTTGATATATATTAATATCATATTGCTAGTAAGGGATTTAATTATAATCAAACACATTTTATTAAATATAATATAACTCCAAAAACTGACAGCCGAAGGATGAGAAAGGTTTTCTTATGACAGCCTCGTATTGGAAAGCTTTATTGGAGGAAGAAATATATTATGTTCGTATAAAAAAATATGTGTTACATAGAGCAAATAACAGCGTTACAAAGAGTTCTTTTCTGTTATAAAAATTAAATTATAATGTAGACGCTAGGTCGAAATTTTAAAAATAATATACTCGTATATTTAGAAGAACACAATTCATTTAATATGATTTGTCATATGCTTTTATATGAAGACAATTTTTAATGATATAATTTACTAGACATACTGTGATATTCTGATTAAACTTTAAGTGATTATTAAATAAATTACTTTATTTTCTCCTATTCCGTAGCTTTTTTAGGGTTCCGTAGCCAAATGCCAAAAAACGGAACCCTGTCTGTCCGTCCGTATGTCACAGCCACTTTTTTCCGAAACTGTAAGGACTATGCTGTTGAAACTTGGTAAGTAAATGTATTCTGTGAACCACATTAAGATTTTCACACAAAAATAGAAAAAAAAACATAAATTTTGGGGGTTCCCCATACTTAAAACTGAAACTCAAAAACTTTTTTTCCATCAAACCCATACATGTGGGGTATCTATGGATACGTCTTCAAAAATGATATTTAGGTGTCTTACATCATTTTTTTCTAAACTGAATAGTTTTCGCGAGAGACACTTCCAAAGTAGTAAAATGTGCCCCCCCCCCCCTGTAACTTCTAAAATAAGAGAATGATAAAACTTAAAAAAAGATATGATGTATATTACCATGTAAACTTTCACCGGAAATTGGTTTAAACGAGATCTAGTAAGTAGTTTTTTTTTAAACGTCATAAATCGTAAATTATGTAACTTGCTGCTACAAAAACCCTTCATGGGCGAGTCAAACTCGCACTTGGCCGCTTATTTAAGGATTTCTAACCTAACTTAGTGACAAGTGTAGTGACAAGATACTAAAAATGTGTTTAAATTCTTTTTATGGCGCTTGGCCAAAACAGTACTACTACTGTTTTGTATGTTTTTTCGTGTAGTCTACACTAAAAATATGTTTTAATTAGTTTATTATGTTATAAAACGAAAAAAACTAAATACAGAAAAAATAGTAACAAATCAATCGTAAAAAACAAACATAATAAAATTTATAGGGATTATCCATAGCTGTCTCACGTTTTCCTTCCGCTTTTGTTTTGTGTGAGCTTCTTGAATGCGAGAGAGTTTGAAATTGAAAAGAAAACTGAGTGAAATTTACTTTGTGTGAAATTGCTTCAGAGATTTTAACCGCTTCAATAGAGTATTATGAATTTTTTAAAAGACGTCTCCAGCACTAATTGGTAGCTTACTTTTTATGTTTAATAACATTTTACTGAGAAATATTTCTTGTATTGTTGTTTAATACATGATTTAATTAAGAGATATTCAAAAATGATGCAACATGAAATAAATAAGGTTTAAATTATTCTTAATTATATTCTTGATTTAACTTGAGAGATGTAACAAATATTTCATCAAATACAAACCTTGGCAGCACTTTGCACTCTTGCACACACAACACCCTTAATAGTTAACGGACTAGATCAATTGCCAGCAAACGGCAGTACATGAACACTGAAATGCCTTAACCCAATCTTAAACATTGATATTTTAGAGCAACGAGCAATGTGAAAAGATCACCAACCCATTTATCTAGCATTGTGCATATGCAAATCTTTGCCTAATACCTAATTGCATTATTGAAAACACATAAGTTGTCTCGGGATAAAAATTTTAGTAGCCCATATATTTGAAATAGTTTTAATATAAATAAAACGCGAATAAAAACGTTAAAATGTACAGAACGTGTCGAGTACGTAGGGAGATCCTAGGGCGTATTTGAAATCGTTTCTCCATGTCTTCCTTGATTTAATCTCTCCGCTCCTGTAAGCACTTAAGTTGAAAACAAGAAGCGTGAAGAGGCGTAAACAGAAGCGAAAATATCTTAAGGATTCCTTCAGTTTACAGTATTATTTAAATAAAACTAATTTTACGGATTTTATCGCGTATATTAACTTATTTTATATTCCCGACGTTCGAGCACTTTACAGCACCCATGGTCACGGGGGGGACTGAGGTGTATGACGTCCCAATGTCATAGTTAACCACGGCTACCTCCAGATTAAAAATTATTAATTTTTGTTCCGATCCACGCAGTATGAACTTACAGTATCATGAAGTCTTGCAATTGTATGCTTGGGTTGGGATTTAATTTGATTAATTATGGGATCCCAAGCAGATGGTAGCACCCAGCCATCTTCTCTATTGAAATTAGGATGTTTCTTGATTTCAATAGCCTCGCGAATCATCCTTGGAAGGAATCGGTGTTCTTTAGCGAGGATTTGTGGTCTATCAAATCTAATGTAGTGACGGGGGCGATCTTGTACGTGTTCACAGACTGCAGACTTCCCGGAGCGTCTATTCTTCACATCAGCTATGTGTTCTTTAACACGGGTTTTTATAGATCTTTTAGTTTGTCCTATATAAGAGAGACCACATTCACAATCAAGCTTGTACACTCCTGCATCTTGCAGAGGAATATTACACTTGACTGATGGTAAAAACTGACTAATCTTCTTCGGCGGCTTGAAATATGTTTTAATGGAAGCCCGCTTCAAGATGTAGCCAATCTTGTCAGTGACACCTCTGACATATGGCAGTACAGCAGGCACTCGCTCGACTGTGGCCGGCTTCACTCGTTCACTGTGACGTAGGCGCGGGACCCGAAGCTTATTGTCGTGCAAAACTTGCTTGACGTGTTGGAGCTCGGCGGCCAGGTGTTTACTGTCACAGATCCCTCGTGCTCTCTGAAACAAAGATTTACCCACGGTAGCTAACTGTGAAGGATGGTGGTGAGAATCACCGTTTAAATATCTATCTGTATGGGTCTTTTTTCTATACACAGTGTGGCTCAAGGTGTTATCAGGATTCCGAATTACTAACACATCTAGAAAAGCTAAAGAATTGTTTGCCTCTAACTCCATTGTAAACTGAATTTTAGAAATTAAGGAGTTAAGATGGTCTAGAAATGCAGTTACTTTATCTAAAGGAAGAATTGTGAAAGTGTCGTCTACGTACCGCTTGTAGAATCTTGGGTTTACGGGAGAAGTACGCAGGGCTTTCTCCTCAAAGTCCTCCATGAATATATCGGCAACAATGGGAGATACAGGTGAGCCCATCGCCACTCCATCTACTTGCTTGTAGAACTCCTCCTTCCACAATAGGTAGCCAGATGTAAGGCAGTGTCTAAGTAATAGTGCATATTCTACGGGCATGTTGTTTTGCTCTAGCCTTCTAGTAACAATCGAGATGCAGTCTTCAACAGGTAAGCATGTGAACAGAGACTGCACATCAAAACTGACCATAGTTTCATTGTCTGCCAGATGTAGGTCTTTAATCTCGCTGACAAAATAGTAGGAATGCTTTGTGTGTGCTCTTGTATGTCCCCTGAGCGGTGAGAGTATATTCGCTAAGTGTTGAGCCAATTTGTAAGTTGGTGAATCGATTTGGCTCACTATAGGACGTAGTGGAGCATTGGGCTTGTGTATTTTTGGTAACCCATACAATTTCGGTGGTTTGGCACACGTAGGTATTATCGATTTTACGTCTAGATTTAATCTTTCGGAGTGTTTTTTTATGAGATCACTAGTTGTTTTGAGTGTGTTATTTGTTGGGTCATTTTTAACCTTTTTATAAGTACTTGCATCCGACAAAAGTTCTTGTATTTTAGAATTATAATCCGACGTATCCATGACTACCGTGGCGTTTCCTTTATCTGCGCGGAGAATCGTGAGTTCTGGTTAATTGCGTAGGTTATTCAACGCTTTAAATTTGTCTTTAGGTAGATTCGGTTTTGGTGCTGAGCTTCGACGTAACATAGACGAAATGTCTTGACGTATCGCTTCCAAATCTTCCTTTCGCATATTGTTTTTATATAAACAGTCCTCGACGCTGCAAATAATTTCTTCGTACGGTAATTTTTTAGGTGTTAAAGCAAAATTAAGGCCTTTCGATAATACTCTAATTGTTGCATCATCCAGAGTTTGTTTTGACAGATTATAGACCGCGCTTAATCTACGATCCGCGTTCGTAGTCAATGGTTGCGTTTCGTTCTCACGTTGACTCAGATGTTTGACATTTAATTTGGTCGTTAATTTTTGATATTTTACTATATGTTTGTTTTTGCATTCGTTATATTTATTAATTTCTCGTTTATTTAACGTTTCGATGCAAACATTATAATCAAATGTCGTTAAAACTGCCTTTAACTCACTGAATGATGTGTCTATGGATTTGTTTATGGTATGTAGATCGGAGCGTTTTTGTTGGATTACCGTTCGTAACAACTTTTTACTTGCCTGATTTAAGATCTTAGCGCTTCCTCGAATGTCCTTTTTAGTGGATATTTTGACACACGTAGGAATGATATTATTATCGCGACATCACTTCAAAAAGTTCAATGCTGTTAGATATCTTGCGCGCTTAGTCATGAGATCTTCTAATCGGCGAATTTTATTTGCTATTACCAGTCCGTACTGGTTCACATAATGATTTCTTATATTTACGCGAACACTACACATTTAAATAAAACACTTTTAAAAAAAAACACACTTTCACAATTCTCCCTTTAGATAAAGTAACTGCATTTCTAGACCATCTTAACTCCTTAAATTCTAAAATTCAGTTCACTATGGAGTTAGAGGCAAACAATTCTTTAGATTTTCAAAATGTGTTAGTAATTCTTGACCCTCCCCTCTTCGAGCAGGGTCAAGAGTACTCGGATACCTAGACGTGCATGTATGAAGAAGATTATGAATCTGAAAGAAGCGAAAGAGGTATGTAAGGATCGTGACACTTGGCGATCTGTTCTCTCTGGCTACCCCGTCAGGGATTGTGCGTGAAGATAAGTAAGTGTTAGTAATTCGGAATCCTGATAACACCTTGAGCCACACTGTGTATAGAAAAAAGACCCATACAAATAGATATTTAAACGGTGATTCTCACCACCATCCTTCACAGTTAGCTACCGTGGGTAAATCTTTGTTTCAGAGAGCACGAGGGATCTGTGACAGTAAACATCTGGCCGCCGAGCTCCAACAAGAGTCAAGAGCAGTTTTAACAGTGGTAGAGCCAGGCGGCAGCTATTGCTGTCGCACGGATGGGCCGGCTCGAACCGGGGTGGTACCACGACCTCACAGAAAACCAGCGTGAAGTAGAGGTTTCGCTCTGCGTTTCGCTTGGTGAGTGCAGGTGGCCGGAGGCCCTTTTTACTGGAAATGAGGCATTCCATGTTAGTCCTCACGGGTGACAACGCATCTACATTTTGATTTGTAAAGAGGATAGATGTAGATGTCTATGGGCCGCAGCAACCACTTACCATCAGGTGGACTGTGTGCTCGTTTGTCACCCTTATCCTATAAATAAAAAAAGCAAGTTTTGCACAACAATAAGCTTCGGGTCCCGCGCCTACGTCAGAGTGAACGAGTGAAGCCAGCCACAGTCAAGCGAGTGCCTGCTGTACTGCCATATGTCAGAGGTGTCTCTGACAAGATTGGCTATATCTTGAAGCGTGCTTCCGTTAAAACATACTTCAAGCAGCCGAAGAAGATTAGTCAGTTTTTACCATCAGTCAAGTGTTATATTCCTCTGCAAGATGCAAGAGTGTACAAGTTTGAATGCGAATGTGGTCTCTCTTATATAGGACAAACTAAAAGATCCATAAAAACCCGCGTTAAAGAACACATAGCTTTATAGCATTGATAGACCACAAATCCTCGCTAAAGAACACCGATTCCTTCCAAGGATGATTCGCGAGGCTATTGAAATCAAGAAACATCCTAATTTCAATAGAGAAGATGGCTGGGTGCTACCATCTGCTTGGGATCCCATAAATTATAAAATTAAATCCCAACCCAAGCATACAACTGCAAGACTTCATGATACTGTAAGTTCATAATGCGTGGATCGGAACAAAAATTAATAATTTTTAATCTGGAGGTAGCCGTGGTTAACTATAACATTGGGACGTCATACACCTCAGTCCCCCCGTGACCATGGGTGCTGTAAAGTGCTCGAAACGTCGGGAATATAAAATAAGTTAATATAGGCGATAAAATCCGTAAAATTAGTTTTATTTAAATGTGTAGTGTTCGCGTAAATATAAGAAATCATTATGTGAACCAGTACGGACTGGTAATAGCAAATAAAATTCGCCGATTAGAAGATCTCATGACTAAGCGCGCAAGATATCTAACAGCATTGAACTTTTTGAAGTGATGTCGCGATAATAATATCATTCCTACGTGTGTCAAAATATCCACTAAAAAGGACATTCGAGGAAGCGCTAAGATCTTAAATCAGGCAAGTAAAAAGTTGTTACGAACGGTAATCCAACAAAAACGCTCCGATCTACATACCATAAACAAATCCATAGACACATCATTCAGTGAGTTAAAGGCAGTTTTAACGACATTTGATTATAATGTTTGCATCGAAACGTTAAATAAACGAGAAATTAATAAATATAACGAATGCAAAAACAAACATATAGTAAAATATCAAAAATTAACGACCAAATTAAATGTCAAACATCTGAGTCAACGTGAGAACGAAACGCAACCATTGACTACGAACGCGGATCGTAGATTAAGCGCGGTCTATAATCTGTCAAAACAAACTCTGGATGATGCAACAATTAGAGTATTATCGAAAGGCCTTAATTTTGCTTTAACACCTAAAAAATTACCGTACGAAGAAATTATTTGCAGCGTCGAGGACTGTTTATATAAAAACAATATGCGAAAGGAAGATTTGGAAGCGATACGTCAAGACATTTCGTCTATGTTACGTCGAAGCTCAGCACCAAAACCGAATCTACCTAAAGACGAATTTAAAGCGTTGAATAACCTACGCAATAAACGAGAACTCACGATTCTCCGCGCAGATAAAGGAAACGCCACGGTAGTCATGGATACGTCGGATTATAATTCTAAAATACAAGAACTTGTGTCGGATGCAAGTACATATAAAAAAGGTAAAAATGACCCAACAAATAACACACTCAAAACAACTAGTGATCTCATAAAGAAACACTCCGAAAGATTAAATCTAGACGTAAAATCGATAATAACTACGTGTGCCAAACCACCGAAATTGTATGGGTTACCAAAAATACACAAGCCCAATGCTCCACTACGTCCTATAGTGAGCCAAATCGATTCACCAACTTACATATTGGCTCAACACTTAGCGAATATACTCTCACCGCTCAGGGGACATACAAGAGCACACACAAAGGATTCCTACCATTTTGTCAGCGAGATTAAAGACCTACATCTGACAGACAATGAAACTATGGTCAGTTTTGATGTGCAGTCTCTGTTCACATGCTTACCTGTTGAAGACTGCATCTCGATTGTTACTAGAAGGCTAGAGCAAAACAACATGCCCGTAGAATATGCACTATTACTTAGACACTGCCTTACATCTGGCTACCTATTGTGGAAGGAGGAGTTCTACAAGCAAGTAGATGGAGTGGCGATGGGCTCACCTGTATCTCCCATTGTTGCCGATATATTCATGGAGGACTTTGAGGAGAAAGCCCTGCGTACTTCTCCCGTAAACCCAAGATTCTACAAGCGGTACGTAGACGACACTTTCACAATTCTTCCTTTAGATAAAGTAACTGCATTTCTTGACCATCTTAACTCCTTAAATTCTAAAATTCAGTTCACAATGGAGTTAGAGGCAAACAATTCTTTAGCTTTTCTAGATGTGTTAGTAATTCGGAATCCTGATAACACCTTGAGCCACACTGTGTATAGAAAAAAGGCCCATACAGATAGATATTTAAACGGTGATTCTCACCACCATCCTTCACAGTTAGCTACCGTGGGTAAATCTTTGTTTCAGAGAGCACGAGGGATCTGTGACAGTAAACACCTGGCCGCCGAGCTCCAACACGTCAAGCAAGTTTTGCACGACAATAAGCTTCGGGTCCCGCGCCTACGTCAGAGTGAACGAGTGAAGCCGGCCACAGTCAAGCGAGTGCCTGCTGTACTGCCATACGTCAGAGGTGTCTCTGACAAGATTGGCTACATCTTGAAGCGTGCTTCCGTTAAACATACTTCAAGCAGCCGAAGAAGATTAGTCAGTTTTTACCATCAGTCAAGTGTTATATTCCTCTGCAAGATGCAGGAGTGTACAAGCTTGAATGTGAATGTGGTCTCTCTTATATAGGACAAACTAAAAGATCCATAAAAACCCGCGTTAAAGAACACATAGCTGATGTGAAGAATCGACGCTCCGGGAAGTCTGCAGTCTGTGAAGACGTACAGGATCGCCCCCGTCACTACATTAGATTTGATAGACCACAAATTCTTGCTAAAGAACACCGATTTCTTCCAAGGATGATTCACGAGGCTATTGAAATTAAAAAAACATCCTCATTTCAATAGAGAAGATGGCTGGGTGCTACCATCTGCTTGGGATCCCATAATTAATAAAATTAAATCCCAACCCAAGCATACAACTGCAAGACTTCATGATACTGTAAGTTCATACTGCGTAGATCGGAACAAAAATTAATAATTTTTAATCTGGAGGCAGCCGTGGTTAACTATGACATTGGGACGTCATACACGTCATATACCCCCGTGACCAAGGGTGCTGGAAAGTGCTCGAAACGTCGGGAATATAAAATAAGTTAATATACGCAATAAAATTCGTAAAATTAGTTTTATTAAATTTGATAGGCTGTTTATGGGCCACAGTAACCACTTACCATCAGGTGGACTGTGTGCTCGTTTTTCACCCTATCCTATAAAAGAAAAACGGTAATCTGTTTAATCACATTCTGAAATTTTGAGTACTACTAAACGTGCTTCAATTTAGTCAACATGATGGTAGTTGGAAGCTGTGGCTCAAGACACATCCATCTTACTTCCATAAAAAAATGTATCGTTACCTTAATGGTAAGGTAAGTGTATCTGGTTCTCTACCCTCACCATTCGAAACATAGCAGTATTATAATTTAAAATTAAAAATTTTGTACAGCCGACTTCAATATAAGCGACTTCAATATAGGTTATTTAAGAATAACTCAATAACCATTGGTCTGACCTTGATCAAATTCATATGGAACCACACGAGAACTATCAGCTTTCATATATAAAAAGAATCATCCAAATCGGTTCGCCCAGTACAAAGTTATGAGGTAACACACATAAAAAAAACACACTCGAATTGAGTACCGTCTCCTTTTTGGAAGTCAGCAGATTATTATTACAATACATTATTATTTTATTATTACAATTTTCTATGCAACATATGAATAAAATTGAAGTGCCTGACTATAATATCGAAACAACTGCCTTGTTTTGAGCTGATGAGGTTATTTGCGTGCCATTAAGATATGCATAACCATTTTTTGCATTTAAAGAGCCGTGGTAGCTCAAATGGTTAGCGCTCGCTGTAAGTTTCACAGTATGCGAGAAACCCGGGTTCGATCCCCGCCGGCACCAATGAAATTGTTAATTACAATTTTAAGTGTTGACTTACCACGTGCTCAGCGGTGAAGGAAAACATCGTGAGGAAACCTGCATGTCTGACAAATAAGAAAAAAATATTTCGAAAACATGTGAAGTTCGCCAACACGTATTGAGGCAGCGCGACGGACCTTTCCTTGCCCTTAAACCCTCTCAGAAATGAGAGAAGGCCTGTGCCCACCTGTGGGACGTGCATATATGCTGTAACTTAACTTTTAACTTTTAACCATTTTTTTTTAGATTTTGGTTTCACTGCCTGTCCGGACTAATATTTTCTACCGTTGGATGAATGGCTGTACCGATTGTTTTTTTTTAATTTAAAACTTGTTTTTTTTTTATTTCGTTGGATTCAGTACCTGAGACATTACCAGAAACTTTACAAATAGATAGAGAGCAATACTCTAACAAAAACTTCAAAAAATGGTTAATTTTGTTGGATCTTAAATCTGAATGACGTCACATTATTATAGAACCTATCCAGACGTAGCCAGAGCGGGTCCAGTAAGCATAAGCTTTGTGAGTAGCTGCTGATACTCAGTCGCCTATTAACTTCAACAAAACGCGAATTTAAGGAAAATAAAAAGAAACAGCTTGTATGTAGTATTAAAAAGAATATATTTTTTTCGCAAAGTTAAGTTTATTCGTTACGTTTAAAATCCAAACTTGAGAAATTATTCTCATATATAATTTTCAGGATGGAGAGGGCTATGCTCGGAGTTTCTCTGCGTGATAAACTTAGAAATGAGGATATCCGCAGTAGAACCAGAGTGACCGACATAGCCCAACGGATTAGTAAGCTGAAGTTGCAATGGGCCGGCCATATAGCTCAAAGAACCGACACCGATGGGGAAAAAAGGTTCTCGAGTGGCGGCCTCGTACCGGCGAACGAAGTGTAGGGCGTCCCCCTACTAGATGGAGTGACGACCTGGTAAGATATGCAGGAAGTCGATAGATGCAGGTGGCTCAGGACCGTGCTTTGTGGTATTTCTTGGGGGAGGCCTATTTTCAGCAGTGGAATTGTGAAGGGCTGTAATGATGATGATGATTATGATAATTTTCAGGCATTTTAGTATGGAAATGACGACGATAAGTATTTTAAGAAATTATTTCGTCTTAATATATCTTAAGACACCTCTGGGAAAGGCCTATATTCAGCAGTGAACTCTTTATTGACTATCATGAATAAATGAACGTAGACCATGAAAATGGCTTGATGGATCGTCAACGGATGGCAATGGTAGTCAGTATTATATTGACAAGGATATTGTGATCCTTCACTACATGGAGTGACCTAATTAGACGTGCAGTAAGTCAATGGATACAGTTAATTTAGAACAATGCGTTGTACATATCAATATGTAAGAAATATAAAAAAATATATTTATTTGAAAGTACATTCACGTTACTTCGTCAATACTTTAATTCCGTCATGTTTCGCAAGTCTCGAACGAGAGACAGTTTGAAATTGAAAAGAAAACTGACGGAAACACGCTTCAACAAGTCTATGAATATTTTGAAAGGCGTCTCTGCCATTGATTGGTAACTTACATTTCCTGTTATTTGTTTTGAAATTGTTTTGTTTATGTCTAAAAATATTATGTGCAAAATATATTTTTTTAAAGTATATGCGTTTTTCATTAAAAATCATGCAATTACGTATAAACATACTAGATTATTATTTTCCCTTAGTCCCTTATTTTTGTGAAACTTATAACAAAGAAACAAATTGCCAATTACAAAAACAAGGCCCAATCCCCCCCCCCCCCCATCAACATGGTAGCGGAATTACACAATAGACTACCCCAGGAGGGTACCAGTACCCCTGGAGAATCCCTCGCTGAGCATCCACGACCATGTTATTCCAATCCTGAGCGTGGGTGCTCAGGCTGCCCCGCGTATTCTGGGGGGGGCAAAATTCCGCTCAAAAACATAACTGCTCGGGGTAAACAGAGCAACAATACCAAGGCGACCCCTGCCACGCTATCCGTGAATTTCTGCAACATCAGGGGACTTAACTCTAACCTAAACGCCGTCCACTACCATCTCGAGACGGCGAAGCCGGCCTTGCTCTTCCTGACCGAGACGCAGGTTTCCTCTCCGGCTGATATTTCGTATCTCTCCTACCCTGGGTACAAATTGGAGCACTCCTTTGTGCCTCGGGCTGGAGTTTGCGTGTATGTCAGAGAGGACATCTGTTCTCGACGCCTCGGCAGTCTTGAAGGTTCGGACCTGTCCATCCTTTGGCTACGCGTAGACAGCGACGACCATCCGCGCGTCTACGGGTGCCTCTATAGGTCCCATAGCGGTAATGCCGAAACAGACCGACTCATCGACCACGTCCAAATGGCTACAGATTCCTTGCTACAACAGGTCCCATCCGCAGAGATCGTGATCCTTGGCGATTTTAACGCCCACCATGCCGAATGGCTCGGTTCACGTTTAACCGATCATGCGGGGAGATCTGTTTATGACTTTGCCTTGGCATATGGTCTGACACAACTGGTTACTTCGCCTACGCGGATTCCAGATGTGGAGGATCATACACCTTCCCTGTTGGACCTTCTGCTGACCTCTCATCCGGACGGATATCAGGTTTCCGTCGATGCCCCTCTCGGCTCTTCGGACCACTGTTTGATCCGGAGTATGGTGCCACTCACGCTCCCTTCGCGGTTGCGTTCTGCAGGTTGCCGCCGTGTTTGGCATTACAGGTCGGCGGATTGGGACGGAATGCGGTCTTTCTTTGCATCCTACCCATGGGGGCGGGTTTGCTTCTCGCCGGATGATCCCAGCGCTGTTGCTGACTCTGTCACTGATGTGGTGCTACAGGGAATGGAACTATTTATTCCATCATCTGTGGTACCCATCGGAGGCAGATCTCAGCCTTGGTTTGGTCGCTCCTGTAAAACTGCATTACGCAGTAAGCAGGAGTGTTATCAAGCCTGGGCTGCGGCTTCGGCGACTCGGGATGTAAACACCAGCACACTTAAAAAGAAGTATAACTTCGCCTCCAGGTCCTTCAAAAGAGTTATTGCCAAGGCAAAGTCAGAGCACATAGGCAGAATTGGCGAGAAACTAGTTCGCCTTCCTTCGGGAACCCGTTCATTCTGGTCTCTCGCCAAGGCTGTCCAAGGGAATTTCTGTAAGCCATCACTACCATCTCTGCACAGGGAGGACGACTCACTGGCCCATGACGCAAAAGACAAAGCCGACCTTTTAGGCTCCCTTTTTGCGTCCAACTCGACTCTTGATGACGGGGGGAAAACACCGCCGACCATCCCGCGGTGTGAGTGCTCTATGCCGGATGTGCTGTTCTCACAGCGCTCGGTTCGCAAAGCACTTCTCTCCCTGGACATCCAGAAGTCGAGTGGGCCTGACGGAATCCCCCCAATTGTGCTGAGGACGTGTGCTCCGGAGTTGGCACCGGTCCTAACGCGTCTTTTTCGGTACTCCTACTCCCAAGGCGTAGTCCCCAATTCATGGAAGACAGCTTTTGTCCACCCGATCCCTAAAAAAGGCGACCGCTCAGACCCGTCCAACTATAGGCCTATCGCGATCACCTCCTTGTTCTCCAAAATAATGGAATCCATTATCAACTGCCAGCTCATCCGGTACCTTGAGGATCACCAGCTGATTAGTGACCGCCAATACGGTTTTCGTGGGGGTCGATCAGCTGGTGATCTTCTGGTCTACCTGACCCATAGATGGGCGGAGGCAGTTGAGTCCAAGGGGGAGGCGTTGGCCGTTAGTCTGGACATTGCGAAGGCCTTCGATCGGGTTTGGCACAAAGCGCTTCTCTCGAAGCTCCCTTCCTATGGGCTTCCCGAGAAATTGTGCAATTGGATCACCAGCTTCCTTGCAGATCGGAGCATCAAGGTTGTTGTAGACGGTGCATGTTCTGACTACAAGCCTATTAACGCTGGTGTTCCACAAGGCTGTGTGCTATCACCAACGCTGTTTCTTCTGCATATCAATGATATGTTGCTAACTGGTAACATTCATTGCTATGCGGATGACAGCACTGGTGATGCTCTATACACCGGCCGTGCTAATATTTCCCGGGAAAACGTCTCCGAGTACCGGAACAAACTTGTGTCTGAAGTCGAGTCTTTGCTGGACAAAGTCTCGAACTGGGGGCGACTAAATCTAGTTCAGTTTAATCCTCAGAAGACACAAGTTTGCGCGTTTACCGCTAAAAAGAACCCCTTTGTCGTATCTCCTCAGTTTCAAGGCACTCCCCTGGTTGCCTCAGCCAGTATCGGAATCCTCGGCGTCGACATATCGAGTGACGTGCAGTTTCGTGGTCATTTGGAAGAGAAGGCCAAATTGGCCTCTAAAAAGCTTGGCGTGCTCAGCAGAGCGGGACAGTATTTCATGCCGGCACACCGCCTGCAACTTTACAAGGCGCAGGTTCGGCCTCACATGGAATACTGTTCCCATCTCTGGGCTGGGGCTCCCCAGTGCCAGCTCCTTCCACTTGACCGCATCCAGCGCAGAGCGGCTCGAATCGTCGACGACCGAGTTCTTTCCGATCGGCTCGACTCATTGGCGCTGCGAAGAGATGTTGCATCTCTTTGCATTTTCTTTCGCATCTACCATGGGGAGTGCTCTGAGGAATTGTTCGGATTAATCCCAGCCGCCAAATTTCACGAACGCACATCGCGGCAGAACTCCCGATACCATCCACACCATCTGGATGATTGGCGGTCCACCACTGTGCGATTTAGAAGATGTTTTCTTCCTCGCACGACTTCCTTGTGGAATCGATTACCATCAGCGATTTTTCCGGACCGATACGACTTAGGGACCTTCAAGAAAAGAGCGTACTCCTTTTTAAAAGGCCGGCAACGCATCTGCAATTCCCTCCCTGGTGCTGCAGTTGTTCATGGGCGGCGGTAGTCACTTACCATCAGGTGAGCCGCATGCTCGTTTGCCCCCTCTACTATAAAAAAAAAAAAAAAAAAAAAAAAAAAAAAAAAACTGTGTCAAAATCATCTCGTAAAAGATGACTAATGGGATATTGGGTTTTTGATTGTATAGGCAATATTTAATCCACCTGTGTGACTAAAACATTTTTGAATCCAAATTCATATTTTTGGGTAAACGAGTCCGAGTGTTTTTTCACTGTTTCAGCATAGCTCTTTCAATTCTGCCTACTCTCAGGGGGATTAAAGATGTAATGCTATGCAATGTTATTTATCAAAAGTTAAAGAAAAAAAAGGAAAATTACTATTTGAAAAGATTGGATTTTAATTATTTTTTATAGGATAAGGGTGACAAACGAGCACACAGTCCACCTGATGGTAAGTGGTTGCTGCGGCCCATAGACATCTACATCTATCCTCTATTCCAAATCAAAATGTAGATGCGTTGTCACCCGTGAGAACTAAGATGGAATGCCTCATTTCCAGTAAAAAGGGCCTCCGGCCACCTGCACTCACCAAGCGAAACGCAGAGGAAAACCTCTACTTCACGCTGGTATTCTGTGAGGTCGTGGTACCACCCCGGTTCGAGCCGGCCCATCCATGCGACAGCAAAAGCTGCCGCGTGGCTCTACCACGTTATAAAATTATTAATTTAGTTATATATAATTGTACTAAAACGTATTCACTTTCCTTGACCATTGTTTTTTGCACAAGAAAATCCACAAAACCTGGAGAATCATCCAGGAACCATAGATAAGGTAAGCAGATGCCTATGTTTATCATCATCATCATATCAGTATCACAGTTTAATTTTGTGCAAGTTCGAATAAATTTCTCCTCAGTTGATCACCTTCACTTGTTTTCAAGTTTTCTGAAATGGAATTGGACTTTTTTTAAACTAAATACAATCTATATTCAAAGTACGAATGCAAGTGCTGCAACTGTGTCATGTATATAGTACGGCTCGACCGAGAAAGTATCACGTTCTCACAGAATACCATCATAAAATAACAGGTTAATGCTGCTGTGTTTTATATGTGAGTGTAGAGTACTGGTGACCTTTTTGTCCCCAGATGTATCTTACGCTGCTACCCGTCGTCATTCTATGAATTTTAAATATTTTATATATTTAATTATTTTAAATATTGTATACGAGATGGCAGTATATTCTTTTAGAATTTCACACATTCACCTCATCGACATCCATTGGATGAAAGTAGTTAGTAATGGATTCACTTACGCTCTCCCTATAAGGTCCAGTATTAGATTATCTTGCCGATGTTTGTCGAAATCCTAAGAGATTCTCGTATATCGGAGCATGGGCGGTCTAACCCCATTATTTATAAGAATCCTTTGTTAAATTTTGAAAATTTATGTGTTAATATCAGATGTAGTGTATGTGCCTCCACCCTACTAGTACTTAAGTTTATTGATCAGTATAATTAAAGAATTAGTCTCAGCAACACGTCTTCTCTTTCATTAACACCTGCCGACATCACATGGCGACCCTGCCAGGCGGTGCGCTACGCCAATGCATGCGCACCGCCGGGGCCTAATACATAAAAAAGAGATAAATAAAAATATTATAAGAAATTTAAATTAAATAATGAAATGAAATGACAGATAAGAGAAATATTATAACGGAATGGATGCAATACCGGATGTGACGAAAAATTAATAAATATGCATAGAAGAAGAGCCCACATTAATACTCGTAATTGACTGAAAATTTAAAAACTATGACGTATATGAAGTAATATAATATATTTATCTTTAATATAACTATGAAGACAACTAAGAAATAATAATAAGAATAAAAAGTGAGAACCAAAACTCAAGAAACAGCAAATTAATTTAATAAGCAGTTGTACTTTAGCGAGCTTTGTCCAGTAAGATATAAAAAATAAACCGAAGAGAAAAAAGAAGATATAAGAGGTAACATCGCATCAGCGTAATTTTTTAACATTTAATTTTATATATTTTTTATTATGTTTTATATTATAAAATAAGTAACGCATTAAATATTAAATGCACGGTATTTGCAAATAACTTGAAAATATTTGTCATATTTAACATTTTATAATAATATTTATAATATTTTATTAGGTATTTTTTAATAAAAAATACAATATATTAAGTTACATTTTACAATGACAAGATTCGTATTAAAGTAAATATATTTTTAAATTCAGCCCAATTTTTTCCGTAACAAATTTTATTTAAATGTAAGTACTTATACATTTTTGAAAAGGGTTTTATAAAAAAAAATCGCTATTATTATAAGTTATAATTATTTTTCTTCTTTTCTAAATGCATTAAAACCTTGAAGTAACTATATAAATTAATATATAACCTTTAATATGTGTATGTGTGACATTAAAGTTAACATTATAATCTGCTTTAAAATCAAAATTGGAAATAAATTAATGTTTTGTTTAATGTAAACTTAGCTGTAATAGTAATTACCAATTATTTTCTGTGGGTTATACGGTTTCTTAAATTTCTAAAAATCCTAAACTTTTATATGTAAATTAAATGTATAATTAATGCTTATATATTTCTCGATATAATTAAAAGTAATAGCGATGCGATGTAATTATACTATAAACTTCTGTTTCAGTTAGAAAATATTTAAAAGTATAATTTTAATGTGATAAGTGAAATAAAAATTAAAAGAAGTTTTAATTATAATGTTTCTTAACAAAGTTAAACACAGACATGAAAAGTTGACATATATTACCTCATTTTTGTACAATATTAAAAAGTATATATTTAAAAGGTGTGAGGAATGAGAGAAGGAATGTTCAAATGTGTGGATACGAATGATGGTATTGCAAAGTTTCGTCAATATTGGACTGATCACCCAAATATTTGATGATGCTTAAAATCCTGGTATTGAAACCATTATGAGCGAGAATTATGAAAGTTAGTAATGGAAATGGAGTATGAAAGTATATAAAAGTTACCAATACAGTCAAGTAGATAACAGCAGGTATTATAAAGATAAAGAAAGAAATAAAAATTTACGAAGAGAATCAAAATAAAATAAAAGATGACCTTGATAACTAAATCATGGAGAGATACGGGAACGTCCATCACTGGTAAAGCATATAGTCCTCGAGCATGGTATGTTTCCATGATTGATTAAATTGATTAAATTTCTCTTTTATGTTTTTTTTTTGTTATTGTAAAATTTGTACAATTTTAAACTAAATTTTGTATATTAGTTACTAAAAGCAAGTCGAAAGTGTATCTACTCTATTATTATAAGTTTCATAACATAATAGTATTTTTTTATTATGGACAAAGAAACATAAAATTATGTTATCTACTTTAAAAAAAATTGTCTCTTTTAATGTTAATAAATATTTTGTTTAAACAAATTTTAGGTGTGTAATAGTGTATATTTTAAAGTTCTGTCTCAATTAAGGTAAACATATTCTATAAAAGTCATAAAATAAAAAAAGGAGGAATGTGTTTTCGACTATTATAAATAACTTAAATAATGAATACTCAATAATGTATGTAAAACTATTATCACAATGAAATGTAACTACATAAACTGTGTAAATTAAGAGAAAATGTTTAAAACAAATAGTTAACGGTAAACTATTAGGACAGGTAAATTATTTTATTCACGGTATCATTTTATTGTATTGTTGAAAGTAGGTACCATCATACGATGTAATCTCAAATGTTTCCATATAGGTACGTGTACTTTGGAATTTAAAACAAAGGTGTCATAAATCGCTTACGCAGATGGGATCACAACATGTATTTTGATCTGTCTGTTGTTATGTTAAAAAAATTGATTAGGTACGTTGCTTTGCATTGACTTCTTTGTTCTGGATATCTAAATATGAAATGTAATCAATTATTTTCGGTATAATACTGATTGAACTTTCAAATCATAAACTTTTATCTATTACAATTTATTATTTTCTGAGAAAATTGTAGTAATGCCAACTTAGTTGTATGGATTAAGAAAATAATTACTTGATTTAATACGATTTTGAAACTCATTATACTATATTTGCGATTAATTAATTTAATTTTTTCTTTTGACCAAAATATTGTGAGCCTGAATCCCTGACTGACAATGATATATGTACGTAAATATTATACGTGACTATATTATGGTAATAATTCCTTGGCAAGTTTATTTTTCTTCTTTTATTTCACTAATGTGATTAGACGGGTTAAGATACTTAAAGTTTTGTGTTGAATGGCATGGATTGTATAATTTATTGTGAGATTTAACTGATAAAAATAAATTCAATGAGTGTTTTATACACATTGGTTAGAGTAAATTGAAATATTAACTTATTTCAGCAATGGAAAAATGTTGGAATGTTAATAGGTAAAGCACAAGATATATATATATAATAGATAGATAATTAGTTATTTCAGTGATAGTCGGGTGCACAAACGAGTATGATGGAAATGCTAAAAAGTCAATGAGAACTTTTCGTAGACATCAAGGTTTTAGAAAGGATAAAAAGTATATATTATATAATATGATGTCAAGTTAATTGCAAAACGCATTATTATTGTTGCCCACCTATATACCTACTTGACCATGTTAACATGTTGTTGTAACGTTGGTTAGTACCAAAAATACGACAGGTTTTAATGACGTACGAAATAAAATCGCATGCGTATCCTGGATTGACTCAATAATATTATGTATAACCTGACCTGATCATGATCATGGGATTATAATCTTTTTTTAAATTATTTTTCTATATATTTATTAATTTATATTTCATTTAACTGTTTTATTTTACTCAATTTAGAAATTATATAAATTTAATGGCTAAGTAACTATATTTTATTTTAATCTTCAATATTAAATTTATTTTTATGTAATAAGATTCAGGGTTCATGTCATATTATAATTAAATATTTCAATTCACAATGTAATTTACATGTAACCAAAATCATTTTTTTTTAATTATATCTATCAAGAAAATAATATATAAAAAAAGTAAATAGACAAAATTTCTTTTTCTCTTAAATATCGGGGGAGGTGTAGTGTATGTGCCTCCACCCTACTAGTACTTAAGTTTATTGATCAGTATAATTAAAGATTTAGTCTCAGCAACACGTCTTCTCTTTCATTAACACCTGCCGACATCACACAGACGAGCAAAACAATTATATACTTTTATCAATATTACTCTTTAATATTTACAAATTAATATGTATATTATTCAATTTATGTGTATAAAATATTTATTAATTTAAAAAAAAACTGAATACGAAAAGTAAAATCTTATAAGTAATATATTCATAAACGAGGAACATTATGTAAACCAATAATATAAATCTAATTATGTTTTGTGAACCTATTACGGCTTTTAATATTTAGATGTCATTCTACGCCATTTCACAGCTACAAAGATTTACAGTCACAAATTTTTACAGATTTAAACATAACTGAACATAAGAATTTTAATGTGAAAAAGTATAGAATGCTCCAATTAAGTACATTTCTTTTACGAAGCGTTGAAAGCATTCTAATTTTAAAATGAGAAAAAATATTTGATGTCTTTATGTTGTGTCCATTTGATTAAAAGAAAATATATTTATTTTATTTTTTACAGGAGAGAAGGCAAATTCAGTCCTAAATACACAATGAATCGCACAATAAGAGACACTTTAGTTATCAGCGAGACAATTTAAATCCTCTTAAACAGAAGAGTTTTTTGTTTATTTTTTTAATGTTTTCGTTCCATAACAACGATTGCAATTGTGGATTTTACGTTATAGCAATTACTATCAGAATGTCCTGGGGCTCATCATTGTTTTCGTTAAATTAAATATAATATTAATTCCTTAAACCTATCAAGTAGATACTATCCACTTTTACCGTGTAGTAGTGGTGTAAAAACCCCATACCATACCTTATCATACCATATAATAGTAACAGAGGGAAATAAAACAGACGATGGGCAGCAGTGTCTTCCTAATAACGACCTAAATAAAAATCTGCGGTTGCAAACCCGATTGCCAAGCGTTGCAAATATGGCAAATACCTATGAGGCAATCTGTGCGGGAGGCCTATTTTCAGCAATAGACTTTAATAGGCTGCAAAGGTAAAGGTATTAGGCAAGTCAACTCAGATTTCTCCTATTCGAATATTATCACTACTTAATGTAAGTAACATATGACTAGTATAACAATATTGTGGGTATATTTTTCTGTGTAGTCATTACAGAGTAAGAGAATAACTATAATCACTAGATTGAGGCATTTTATCTTAGTTCTCAAGGGAGACAAAGGATCTGTTCATTGAACCTTTTTTTAAGGAGAGGGGGTAAACGAACATACGGCTCACCTGATGGCAAGTGATTACCACCTCCCATGAACAACTGTAATACCACTTGCAGATGCGTTGCCGGCCTTTTAAAAAAGTAAATTTACCAGTACCCACGAGTGACAGTAACCACTTACACGTGGATATTAAAAATTCCATTGCGCAATATATTCAAAAACTTATTCGTCACAATATAGACAAAAAATGGCCTTGAAATGTTTTTTTTAATAATCGTGAAATCAATTTTAGTAGAATACCAAATAAAGTTTTACTTAACAACAAAATCACAAATTTGATTTCTAATTTGCGTTTTTAATCACATATTTTTAAAGTCTTGGTTTTGCTTCGACTACCATTAAAGCAAGCTTCGTAATCTAATCGCTATTTTTCTTTATAGCTACTTCATTTTTCTCTTCTTTTTATTATCAGGGTTATCTATAAACTTTTCTCATCTGGTTGGGCTGTTTAAATATACAATTGTAAACGAAATATATAAATATACGTAAATATAAATGAAATAAAATTAATACATAAATAAATAAAACCCAACCAGATGAAAGCCCTTGGCAGGGGAGACCAAACAGCCGAGGATTAGGGGGAAAGGGAAAGAAAACGCCGGACGATGCGGGCGGTATCGACGAGCACCGCCTTCTGCATTTGAGCTTGGAGCGATCCGTCACGGAGTCCCAGTCGCCTCAGATGACCCGAGAAGCTGAATAATATTAACCCGTTCGCAGAAACGATCACAGGAATAATTTCGGTGGGCAGACCACCCCACATGTCGTTCACGTCGTTAGCCAGGTACAGATATTTTGTTCGCTTATCTGTTTCGGCTTTCACGAGGTTCTCGTCATAAGGAATGGTAATGACGACCAAACATATTCTTGAATGTGCCCGGTCCTTCAGCATAATATCAGGCTTATTCGTAAGAATAGTCCTGTCTGTGATGATGGCCCGGTCCCAGTAGAGCCTGGTGCGGTCCACGGCTTCCGGCATGTACTTATAACATGGCAGTTTCCGATCCACGAGACCGTATTTCAGAGCTAGCTCCTGGTGTAGAATCCTGACTACTAGTTTATGTCAGTGCAAATACTCGGAGTTAGAAAGCTATTTATTTAATTATTAATATTTATTATTCATTGTTATTACTGGGGAGAGTCGTAGTAGGCCTCAATAGGTATGGCACTAGGCACACTGATTTCGTATACTTTATTAAAATGAAGTTATAGTTTGTAGTATAATTAGTCAGTGCTCTAATACAGTACCCACGTTAGGATTTTGGAGGCGTTTTACATACTTACCAATAATTGCACAATAGCTAACAGCTAACCTGGAACAATTATCTTTAGGCTATACAAACACTTGTTCTGTGCGAGGTACATACACGCGATCCCGCAGCGTTGCAAACATAAGCTAGATTCACTACAGTAACACGTCTTTATTATAACATAAAAAAACTGCGGTTGCCAATCCGCCTGCCAAACGAGGCAACTATGGCAAATGACATGGACTCTTGGTAGATTGATTCTTTTTCTAAATGCCCTATTTGTATTGATATTAAAACAAGCCAGACACAAACAGTACAACCAAAAGAGATTTTTCTTCAATTTTATAAAAACAAAATACGAACAAACTTTTCCCCGACCTATTATAATATCATCTAGACTGATTATAAGTCATGGCGACCAGTCTCGATGGACACAAGCCATGTGCATACACGGGTGCATTTTCTATTTCCTAACACTTACTCTGATACGACGGAAATCTGACACGACCGAAGAGGGTTCAGGCCGAGGAAAAGCAGCTTTACGTGCTTTTTGAATTTCTTGCCATAACCCAAGACTTCATAATCAGCAGTCGCACTTACAACAATACCTGCGATCTAGATGTACTCTTAAAAGGTATATATGCTACGGCTTAAAGTCGAAGTGCAGCATTGCGGACCTAGGTGTAGCCAGCTACAACAAGGTACAGCCGATTGATGTAGGTTAGAATTAGTTGTATTCGATTTAATTAAAGTTTTTCAAAGTATATATTACAATACACAATACAATATCTTAGCGAACGTTACTGGTATAGTAAGTAAATTACAATTCTATCTGGCTAAATATAGGTAGATACTCAAAAATGTGCAGTATTTATATTAACTTTCTTACACGTTTTTGAATAGAACTCGAGTACGAATTGACTACACACGGACACAACCACGCGAAAACCAACATTTATATTAGCATAAGAACATAGTCAATGACAATAACAGCATAGTCTCATGTTTTCGGCAATGCTTTTCAATGAATTATTGTCATTCAATCAGTAGTTAAAATAGTATTTTATTGTTACTGGCGGAAGTCTCAATATTAACCTCAATGTCCACGTAGATGGGCATTTCTTACCCATTTCTGTAGCTAACAGTACAGCGTACCACTGTGTTTCGGTGTTAAAGTAAACTCCAATGTAACACGCAGATTTAGGGGATAATGCATGGACGCTTACCTATCGACGGCTCTGTGTCTTTCTGGTTACTATAATATTATATTTATAAAAATAAGACACATTTTTCGCAAGAAACGTGTCAAACTATCGTGTTATGGATTTTAGTGTAGTAGATCTCCCAAACCAAGGCTGACCTTAATCATTTAATAAAATTAATGACGGTAGTAGAGGAAAAAGTAGAGTCGAAATTATCCCAAAATAGTTCGCCACAAATTATAAATAAAGATAGTATTGACCCTCCGTGTACGCTTGCTAAAATAGTCAGCCAAGCCACCAGTACCAATACACTATTGAAAAAGAGAACAAATAGTCGCCATATTTCTTATACGCAAAGTATGAACAGCGATGAAGCCACGAAACCGACTCAACATACGGCCCAGGTGAAACTAATAAGCACACCGATGATTACTGAGTCAATAAGTACGGATTCGATTAACAAAGAGGATCATCAACAAGCTGGTTGGAAGACAGTACAATATAAGAAGACTAATAGATTACATAAAGATGTGAAAATAGGAAAAAATACAGATATAAAGGCAATACAGGCTACGGAAAGAAAAAAATATCTGCACGTATGGCGTTTACACCCGAAAACCACCCCAGAAGCGATTACTGACCATATTAAGAGCATATGTGGCTCGGAATTGAATATAAAAATTGAAAAAATCAAACATAAAACAGAGCGAGATTATTCATCTTTTATAATAGGTGTACCTGAACAGTTTTATGAAAATCTGAATAAAGCTGAAGTATGGCCATTAAACGCTGAATTTAATGAATGAATTTGGTTTCGTAGACTCCCCAAGAAAAGTTTTGGTAAATAATAATAAAATAGACATATTTTATCAAAATGTAAGGGGTCTAAGAACTAAATTGGATATTTTTAGGAGTAATATTGTGTCTTCTAATGCGGACTTATACGCGATCACGGAAACAGGTTGTAATGAATCGATACAAGATGCAGAGATCGTACCACAAGGATACAAAATATTGCGTTGTGATCGAACAGACGGTCGGAAGCAGGGCGGTGCACTTCTCGTGGCCACACACCGGTTCGAGCTACGGCATGTACTTGTTGCAGACGCTTCTATAGACACCTATGCATTTGAAATGGTTAGTGCGACAGTTCATTTAAATAATAGATTTTTGTTTATGTGCTGTGTGATTTATATACCACCGGGCAGTTCAGAAAATGATTATGTGACTTTGTTTAGAATAATAGAAAAATTTTGTGATAGATATAAGCAGGTTATTGTAATAGGAGATTTTAATTTGTACTCAAGTTCTGTAAATATTAGTAATTATTTTGAGTGCTTCATGTCCTATTGCGAGTTCACTCAGTATAATAAAATACCTAACTGTTTAAATCGTCAGTTGGACTTGGTACTGGGCACGGGCTTTAATGGGTCGGGGTCGGTGTTGGTGGAGGCGGCGGACGAGGAGCTCCTGCTAGTGGACCCGTACCATCCGCCGCTCGCAGTCAGCGTGCACGTCAGGTCCGCGACCCCTCCACCTCCCACATCGCCGCACACACCCTTTGAGGCGAGTGTTTCCAATATTACACCGAAATGGATTTTTTATAAAGCTGACTATCCATCATTATATTCAATGCTAGCTTCCAACGATTGGAGTAAGATATATGAAATGAGTGACGTAGAAGACATTTTAGATTACTTTTATGATACACTTAATAATATTTTAGATAAATGTATACCTAGAAAAAATATAAATAAAAAACAATCACAGTGTGTATACCCAGTATGGTACACGCGCGAAATTATTAATGAAATCAAAAATAAAGCAATACTTCACAAAAAATTTAAAAACACAAAGCTTGACAGTGATTACAGTGAATTCGCTAAGTGTAGAAAACGTATTAAAAAAGCCATAGAAATTGCACATAAGGAATATAAAAATAAAATTGAACTTCAATTTGCAAAAGACCCAAAATCGTTTTGGCAATATTTTAAATCCAAAAAAAATAATTTAGATAAGCAGAATATCATAAAAGATGGTGAATACCTAAGGGATGATGAAGCTGTTAAGGAATTTGCAGATTTTTTTGAATCGGTATACAACAAGGATCTGCCGCGATTGGACATACGCGCGGCGGCGGCGTTAGCCGATACCACCTCGGCGACTGTCCACATAGATACTCTGAGTCTTCAGGAAGTAAGAGAGGCACTCGTTCATCTCAAGCCAAAACGCTCGTCGGGTCCGGATGGTATACCAGCTTTTCTTTTTAGGGATTGCAGGAGAATACTGGCAGAACCGCTACATCATATTTTTAACATGTGCTTAAAACATGCAACATTCCCAGCGAGATGGAAGATCACGAGAGTCATTCCGGTTCCGAAAGGTAAGTCAGGTTCTGATGTGAGCAGTTATAGACCTGTGGCTGTACTGTCGACGGCAGCGAAAGTGTTCGAGTCAGCTATCCACCGACGGATGCAGTCACAAATAAGCGCTCATCTCTCCGACGCGCAGCACGGGTTTAGGCCGGACCGCAGTACAGCCACTAATTTGCAGAACTTTATGGCGCATGTAGTACCGGCAGTTGATGCTGGAGTACAAGTAGACATAGCCTACTTTGATTTTAAAAAGGCGTTTGATACGGTGGATCATGATATTTTATTAAAAAAGTTGGCTCAAGTCGGATGTACTTCCTATATGCTCCAGTTCTTCGTCAGCTACATGAAAGATCGACAGCAGTACGTGGAATACAATGGGTATGAATCCACTGCAACTTTTGAAAATATCAATTTATTGTTTAACTCATTCTATTCTTTTCTATCTTCATCTATTATGTGGAAAGCCATAGAATGTAAATGGCAGTTTAATTTTGTTTTGTTTAGTTATAAATATTTTTTTATGGCTGTGAAATGTCGAAATTTTCGGCGTTTTAGCAGCTTTGTATTAATTTATTGTACTAAATAGACTACCCCACTCACTCACTTTTGCGTCAAACGCTTTCGTGAGTGGATACAGTATTCA
Organism: Parnassius glacialis; assembly: GCA_033319125.1. Lineage (NCBI taxonomy): Eukaryota > Metazoa > Arthropoda > Insecta > Lepidoptera > Papilionidae > Parnassius > Parnassius glacialis. The sequence continues at coordinate 22,097,536 of JAVANC010000023.1, read as the reverse complement.
TTGTTCGCAGCGGCTGTAAAAGATCGCTGTACAAATACAAATTCGAAAAACCATATTTCATACATACTTGATTATTATTATAATCAGAGATTTTATTACAATATTTTAAAAGCACATAGTACTAGGTACATGCAAAAAGTAAGTTAGATGTATATATTTAAGTATATTTATACTTTAATATGTCTTGGACTTTATGAAGTGACCTGAACGATGATATGACGATAATATGAGCATTGTGAGTCGTGCACTTTTGGATTTTCGAAACTTTTTTGGATTGAAGTTTGACTTAAAATTATCGGAAAATTGGAACCATAGTAATAATTCACTAATAATTGTGAACAATTTTTTGTAATTAAACTACTTTAAAAAATTCCGTATAATCATGTTATATGTAATTTTTAATGCCCTTTAGGCATGCACAATTGGATTTATCAATAGGTTTTGCGACTTATTGGGCCGTGACTATAACAGTGTCGAGAAGATCAACTATAATTATAATAAATCAACAGTCAATGGTTTATCGCACAAACACAGTCGCATCATAATATTAATTATTAAACAAATATCATCTATTAATGCGATAAATATAATTAATTACGTTTTTAATTAATCTATTACTGGACATGTGCATCTTAAAATTATTTAAGGGGATTATTTGATCGTGTGGCAGAATAAGAACAATAAAGATAATAATGTCCTTCAGACTGAATTAAGGTCACGGCCACACATACACGGCATAGGACAGGATTATAGTGCACGAGTGAATGTAAAAGCACATGTGCACTCTCTATCCCCTCACTCTCATAGTCCAATGGAATGGTAATACGACACGACCGGAGGAAGATCAGGCGCAACGCCACCGGATTTAAACCTGGGAGCTCACGATCAGCAGTCACGTTAACGATCACTAGACCAACGAGGCAATGAAACATGTCGAGAGTATTAATTAAAAAGTGAGCCCATCCCTTTATAATTACTTTTATTAACCTGATGGAAAGTGATTACCGTCGTACCGTGCCGTAAAAATTGCATCTTTAGGTGAATAACGTGTGTGTTGCAGATCCTATAAAAAGGAATAGGCTCTTTTCTCGAGGACTTTTATGTCGTATCGGTCCGGAAAAGTCACTGATGGTAGCTGATTTTTCAAAGTCCAAAGATAAAGAAAGCTTTTGTTTTTGCCAAGTGGTGGACCGTTAAGCATCCAGATCGTATTGAGGAAAGTTGTGGTGATGAGCAATAGTGAAACATAGAGGCTCAAATGAGGCCGAACTATTCTTCTTAGCTCTCCCTGTGGTAGATGTTATAGAATATGTAAATAAATACGACATATTTTCGCAGCGCGAGTGAGTCAAGTAGATTAAACAGAACGCGGTTGTTGACGATTTGATCAGCTTTATACTGAGTGCGGTCAAGTGAAAGTATTCCATGGGAAATCATACTTACTCCTTATAAAGTTGCAAGCGGTGTGCTGGCATGACATGCTGTCCTTATCTAACGATCGTGTCAAGGTTTTTAGAGGCCGATTTGGCACGCGGCCACGGAACATAACATCACTCGATAAGTCGAAGCTGAAGATTCACCTGCGACCCTGCGCTTAAACGAGTGATTTATGAAGGTTAAACTGGACTGAATTTCCTCGCTTCCAATTTGAGACTTTTTTAACAAAGACTCGAGACCTCAGGCACAAGTTTATTTCGGAACTCGACGGCGTGTTCCCGAAAAACATTGGAACGGCATGCATAAAAAGCATGGTTAGTGCTGTCGTTTGCATAACAATGAATGTTACTATAGTATGCAACATATTATTTATTTACAAAAGAACAGGGTAAAGGGAACACCCGCATTCACACGGTTGGATTCCAAATATGCACTGTCGACTACAACCTTTTTTCCGATCTGCGAGAAGACTGGTGACCCAAATGACCAGATAAGGCGAGTTACCGTAGGAAGGTGAACTAGTTTCTCGCCAAATCTGGAAATGAACTCTGACTTTGCCTTGGCAATAACTCTCTTGAAGGACCTGGAGATGCCTGAGATGGAAATGGAAGAACTGCTCAGTGAGAAATTCTCCAGGACTATTGGAGCTTGTACCCTTATGGGGTAGTCTCTAGTTTAATTCGGCTACCATTTCAATCGGAAGCTGAAGGCTTCGACTACCTGCACTTCCTTGCAATTTTAAAATCTGTCGCGTGGTTCTAACACGTATTATATTTCTTAATTATATATTATTTTATGTTTCATGTTAGAAACAAGTTTTATAAAAGTACATTGTATTTACATTTTTACACCACACTTAAACATGATATTTTATGTTCTTTTTTTGTCAAACATAACGTGGTAACTCATTTGTTTGGTTTATTAATGAACTGCTCTCGAGTAAGTCTTGCAAGCGTATTCGAAATGATTATGATACCACGCTAATATACATAATAATTTTGTTATATCAGTGGCTTATCGCATGAACTCAGCCGCAACGGTATTAACAATGTAAATTGCTTAGTTGGTAGTTATAAGTTAAATTAACCAGTAACATTCATAAGATGAATTCGACCTTGTAATAGCAGTGTTAGTATATCAACCACCCCATATAGTGACCCTGTGTATCGAAAAAGGCGACAAACGGGAAAATACAGGAATACAGGAGAAAAGTCTTCCTAATAACAAAAAAAATGCGTTTGCCAACCCGCTCCATGAATCCATAGGGTAGACCTATGTTCAGCAGTGGACTTCGATAGGCTGTAACCGATAACGGTATGAGTTATTATTTTATATCTTATTATTGTTATGTATTGTTAAATGGGAATAAGCTCAGAAACTTTTTAATATACTGTAGAAAAGCTTACAAAAAGGGGAAAGGTTTTTGATCTGGCGTGTATTTGTGTTTCATTTGTTCATTTCCATGAACATTACGCCATAATGAGACATCGCATTTTAACAAATGAATGATATTGATATGACTCATTGGTGCGTGTAAATTCTTACATAATATAAGAGTTAAATTACTAATAATACTTATTCGTGTTTAAAAAAAAACTCAAACAACATTCACGGATTATTATCCTAGTGAGGGTGCTAGGTCTATCATGAATGCATTATCCTATCATAGGTCTGGAAATGATTGAATAAAATTAAATAAAAAAATGCGTGAGTGTCGTGTAACACTCGGTGGGAACAAAGTTACTTTCGTAGTATATTATTATTGATAAACGTATTATATTATTTATTAACAAATACAAATAAAATAATTAATAGCGTCTATTAAAATAAAGCGTCATTTAAAATAATATTTCTTTCATGGCAAGGTCAAAAAAGTGCGAAGGAGATGGATATTACTCCATCTCGCTCGCACTCTAGAAAGACGGTCGTGGGGGGGGGGGGGGGATCTGTAAAAATCGTACCGTGCGATAAGGAGCTTCGTTCCAAAAGTTAAATTAAATTCATACATAGTCCATATAGGTCAAGTCAAGTACTATCTAGTGTGTAATAATAAGGCGTACATGGATTGTCAATAATTTGTGACATAATATTTTATAATAATAAGCAAATATATCGTGTATGGTACAAATATAAATATATTCCGAATATAATATAAGCTTTGTATTAATTAAATATATCTGATTATATTAATAATAGATAAGATAAGATAATAGATAAGATATTACAGTGAGCGTTTAGACCCAAACTTACCGTCGCTCTTAAGATCTTAACATTTCCCAATGATCTTGAGAATTTGGTCTCGCATCTAGTATTTGTTATTTTGGCATCATCTACCGATAGACGACCATACTGCATAAAAAAGAACTGAAGATAAGGCATGAATACAGATGTGTCGCAGTATTATCATCTTTTTTGCCTATTTTATTCGATCTCTGAGAGACCTGATACATTTTGTTCCTTTGATTCTTGCCCTTACAATAATTCCTATTTTTTTTCAAATACCTAAATAATGCACCTTACCTGCTTCATGCTATAAGACCTTATTAATGAAAATAATGAGGATTGCCTAGTTTTCATTAGTTATCTCAATAAGTACGGGTGCTATTACTAGTGTTCTAATGATGTAACAGTAGTAGTAAGGATGACCTAGCTTTCAATATTTACCTAATAGAGCACAGAGGCTACTAAATATTAAGCTCTGAAGGCCTGATGATGATCAGCTACTTGCTTGATAGTTCTTAGTAAGGAAAATAAGATGACCTGGCTTTCTATGTATATCTAATCGAGTGCGGGTGCTACTATACCACCCGAACGGCGAGAAGCGTTCGCCCTACTGTTTACGTATCCCGCACTTAATTATTTCGGGCCTTGTCGATAGCAGTTCTCGAGCCCGTCCTCGCATGATGTCAACCAACTGTACGACTCTCACTGTGCCTCTGATGAGCTTTTCATACGAAGAGAATCGTTCTGTTTCTGGCAGTTGTGGGGCATCCTTAATCTCACTGTGATGCGCCATTACTTCTATATTGTTATCCTCTCCTGCCATCTCTTCTGGTTGTTGTGGCCTTTCATTTTCTTCCTTTTAGAGAAAGAACTGTCCGTCGGGTAGTTCGTTGTCCCATCTGATCTTCTTCATACGCCACAAGTCCTGAAGCAGGATCTTTGCTGTGAAGGTGAACCTCCCACTTGGACTGCTTAGCTACCTAGCTAAGCAGTCCAAGTGGGTCGAAAATCGACATAACTGCGCTCAACGCTTCCCTCTTGGTTGGTGGTCGATGGAGCATCTTTACTTCGTACAGCACCACATTTATGGACGTATTGTATGTTAGTGCGTACTCTTCGGCCATCCATAAAAATTCTATGGTCCTTCCTAGGCCATCTTAATTCGCTCCCACCTCCTTGGATTTTCGTGCCAGCAGCTCCTCTGGTTTATTCTCCAATAAGGCTGCATAGTTCAAGTTTCACCCCGACAAGGTGAAGCCTGCCTTCTGGTGTACCCTGGTGACCTACTTCGCTGTATCTATTGCTTCTTTTAACGTAGCGTAACTATCTAGGTAATCATCCATATAGTGGTTGTTTACGATATCGTTAAGCACTCGCGGATGTGCGAGGAAAGGCGAACTCCTCGCAGCGAAAATCATCGAGGGCATTAAGTATTCTTGCAGCGAACTATAGTTTTCGTTTCCTTAACATAAGAACAGTTGCGTAAGTTGCTCTCGGCGATCGATCTTAACACGCAAAACATCTCACGGATATCCGCGGACACAGCTATGTTGTTTTTCCTAAACCTAAACAATATACCGGGTAAGTTCCGTAAAAAGTCGGGACCGTCGAGCAGGTAATTATTCAAGCATTTGCCTGATGCGTGAGCTGCTGCGTCAAACACTAACCTCATCTTTCTGGCCTGTTCGGATTCATAACAGCGAAGTGTGGCAGGCACCAACTTTTTCTGATCCGCCGGCTTCCTCGGCGTAGCCCTTCTCTAGACGGTTGTTCATCTGCGTCGTATACGAATCTCGAAACACCGGCGACTGATCCATCCTCCGTTCGATGGTTCGGAGTCTTCATGTTGTCATCTCGTAACTCGGTGGCATCCTGATGTCGTCGTCTCTCCATGGCAGTCTGACTTGGTACTGCCCGCCGACAGTCGACGGTGCGCTGGAATATGTCGATAGCGCGCTCCTCTTTCCGCCTTGGTCTGCTGAGTTGAGTGAGATACCTATGAACTTGATCGTGTACTGCCACTTCAGAAGATCTGTCAACTACTCATCTGGACTGGCGACACCTTGACATCTTTATCTAACCGCCCGTTAACGTTCGATATGTGTAGAATCGTTTCATTGTCTTACTTACATATTACGCGCACCGCGGTTCCTTGTAAGACCCATCCTAACAACGTTCTGGTGGCAATTGGTTGCTTGCGATGTCCTATTCGTAAATAACGCGTTATGATTAAATGCCAATTATTCAAATCTACATCATCATCACAACACAAAAACTTAACACTTTCACTGTCTTCTTCTGTGGTGAATGTTCTAACGTCGCGAAGCCTATCCTCTACGCGGCGTGTGACTACTATTCGTTTCGATGGCGGCGCTTCTTTCCTCCCGGGCGCTTCTCTAGTAGGCACGGCGGATGTGTAGGTGTGACTCAGCGCACGGTCAGCCTCTCTCATCATAAACCGTGATAGCGTGACGATTTATGGTTCGTCAGCACTTCCGTAGTGCTCTGCGTAATCGCACCAACACGACCGTAAGTGAGGACTCAGCTTACTCCTCTACCCTCTACTTCTCTCATTAGCATGGGATTATATAAATATCCTTTACTGTCTACATTATTCATAATACAATAAGAAACAAGAAGTTTTAATGACGTCACTTTCTGACGTTGACGTTGACGAAGACAGACTATTGTTAGAAACGGCGATTTAATTGACCGATGATATTGGCCGATGATTTTTTATAATGATCTTCTCTCTTCTGTACGATCTTCTGGCTTCAGACTAGCGGCGATGGACCAAACAGTTGTTAGGGATAGCTTCGGTGGTGAATTCGAGATAGTGTATAAATGAGATGAGAGATGAGTTCGAGAGTGTACATACACTCTCGAACTCATCTCTCATCTCATTTACTCATTTTCACTCATGACAGTATGACTGACATTACTTTATCTCTTGAAGAGAAACATGCTTCGATAGCTTTATTACTTTACTAAATTGACTTGTCTGAGTACCAAGAGGACTGTATAAAGAAAGGTGGGACAATTTAACAAGCATTTGTTAACTATTTACAATAATTATGCAGCAGTACAATTAATTACTAAATTTAACTAATTACGTAAATACTAAAGAGAGATTTCTTCTTTTCTTGAGTCTCCTTTCTTTTTTGCCGCTTGAGAATCGAATGACTTTCAGCGGTTTTTTTACGCCCAGAAGCATACCACGCAGCCGGCTGCCGTGGTAATATGGGTCTTACTATGAAAACCTAAGTGCCTACCCACTAAAAACCACCTGGAACTGGCTTTGGCCTGGAGGGTCTATCTGCCGTATCGGAAGCGACCCCCTTGGGAGTATTGGGCGCAGGCGGCGAGTAGCCGCTGAGAAGCGCACCTAACTAAGGCAATTTATGAAATGGGAGAAGACTCAGCCTGAACCGCCAGAAAGCAGTCAAGGTTGGCCAAAAGCTAGTGGGGGGAGGGTCCGAGAGAGAGAGTTTTTTGGCCTGTGAACTCGACAGCAATAGCGACAGAGAAGTGGGGCTGCATGCAAAACTGCCTCACGAATAAGATGATTTGAGTGAGACTCTAAGGCTTTGAAGAAGTTCTCAGAGAGTGATTTTAGAAATTGTTGGATAGTAGGGAGCTCTAAGTCTCGGTAAAGGTTGGCGTTACGGACAAACCAGGTTGCGTTCGCAGCCCGACGACAAAAATAGGTTTGAACTACTTAAAGTTCGTTTAGGATGCTAGGTTTAACATGAGCAAAGATAGGGGCCACGTATGTCATAACACGTAGGTCCTATACAGACCTTATATAGGGTTCGCTTGTTGCGAAGAGACATTTTACTGTGTCGGCCCACAGGTTTCTGTCAATGCCCCGGCAATGTCTCGGCTCTTTGGACCATTGTCTGATCCGGAGTGTAGTGCCACTCACGCTCCCCTCGCGGGTGTGTTCTGCAGGTTGCCGCCGTATTTGGCATTACAGATCGGCGGATTGGAACGGAATTCAGTCTTTCTTTGCATCCTACCCATGGGGGTTGCTTTGCTTCCTGCCGAATGATCCCAGCGCAAGTTGCTGACTCTATCACTGATGTGGTGCTACAGGGAATGTAACTATTTATTCCATCATCTGTGGTACCCATAGGAGGCAGATCTCAGCCTTGGTTTAGTCGCTCCTGTAAGACTGCATTACGCAGTAAGCAGGAGTGTATCAAGCCTGGGCTGCGGCTTCGGCGACTCGGGATATAAACACCAGCATACTTAAAAAGAAGTATAACTTCGCCTCCAGGTCATTCAAAAGAGTTATTGCCAAGGCAAAGTCAGAGCACATAGGCAGAATTGGCGAGAAACTAGTTCGCCTTCCTTCGGGAACCGGTGCATTCAAGTCTCTCGCCAAGGCTGTCCAAGGGAATTTCTGTAAGCCATCTCTACCATGTCTGCACAGGGAGGATGACTCACTGACCCAAGCCACAAAAGAGAAAGCCGACCTTATAGGCTCCTTATTTGCATCCAACTTGACTCTTGATGACGGGGGGAACACATCGCCGACCATCCCACGGTATGAGTGCTCGATGCCGGATGTGCGGTTCTCACAGCGCTCGGGTCGCAAAGCACTCCTCTCCCTGGACATCCACAAGTCGAGTGGGCCTGACAGAATCCCCCCAATTGTGCTGAGGACGTGTGCTCTGGAGTTGGCACCGGTTCTAACGCGTCTTTTTCGGTACTCCTACGCCCTAGGCGTAGTCCCGAATTCATAGAAGACAGCTTTTGTCCACCCTATCCCTAAAAAAGGCAACCACTCAGACCCGTCCAACTACAGGCCTATCGCGATCACCTCCTTGTTCTCCAAAATAATGGAATCCATTATCAACTGCCAGCTCATCCGGTACCTTGAGGATCACCAGCTGATTAGTGACCGCCAATACGGTTTTCGTCGGGGTCGATCAGCTGGTGATCTTCTAGTCTACCTGACTCATAGATGGGCGGAGGCAGTAGAGTCCAAGGGGGGGGGGGGGGGGGCGTTGGCCGTTAGTTTGGACATTGCGAAAGCCTTCGATCAGGTTTGGCACAAAGGGCTTCTTTCGAAGCTCCCGAGATACTGTGCAATTGGATCACTAGCTTCCTTACAGATCGGAGCATCAAGGTCGTTGTAGAAGCTCTACGTCGTCGGTCCTCGTACTGAGCGGACGTATTTATGCGCTCTCGCGTAACCTCGTGTAGTATTTTCTAGTAATTTTGTGTTTTCTTAATACTTTTTGTGCAAATTTTTTGTTTATTAATAACTATATAACTTTTTGTGTCAGACAAAACAAAACTGTGTTGTGTTGGCGTATTTTTAAATACTTTCTGTAGGAATAAGCACGTGTTTGCTGGTTAGAACCACGCGGTATTTTAGCTAAGTATCTTTGTGTTATGTTTTATTTCTAATTTACTACTAACAATTAATTACTTGTGAGTACTTTTATTATATATAGTTTGTAGTTTAGTTGTAAGAAAACATTGATCATTATTTTATTATTGAGGGTAGGGAGTGTTGGCACTCGGCTGTGTTGACACTGACAGCCGTCATTGAACGTGACATTGACACTGACACTGATGTTGGCAGCTGTCATCTGTCATAGAGTTTGACGTTGACAATTTGTGTTCCATTTCTATTTTTATGTGTGATAGTGACTTGACTTCTTGTATATAATCTGAGACGATACAGTTAATAAAATAAAAATGGCGGATGATGAGGAGTTGTTTACTCCTCGCAAATCTTTGCCCAGGACTCCGCCGGCTCCGCTTGGTCGGCCGGTCGCGTTGCCCCCCCCCCCCCCACCACCAGTAGCACCTGAAAAGCGGCCTCTGACGTCACCAGGAAAGGTACAGTCATCTTTCCAGCGACCAAAGGTGGGCAAGCGTACTGAGCCTCGCCAGAGTGTGGCCCCGGTGGCAGGACTGCCGTCCAGGGATGTGGAGGAGCCTGCTGCAGAGGCTGTAGATGAGGACTGCCTAAGGGAGAGCTCCCGGGGAATAAGAGGAATATTCAAAGCTTCGACCACATCCAAGCTGGAGGTGATTGACCATGTTCGTGATGCAGTCAAGGGAATCATGGGTATCATCACCGGACCAGGGTCGGAACTTAACAAGGCTGAGGTCAACAGGGTGGCTACATATGGGCATGATCTCATTGCAATGGTTGCGACAATGGAGGTCCATATGTCTGAACTGGAGTTGGCAGCACATAGAGCAGAACAGGGGAAGATTGCTGCTGAAGGAAGACTGGCGCAGGTTGAGGCCAGTGTAGTTCCTTGCCACGCGATGGACCCGGCACAGCAACATTCCTACTCGGCGGCGCTGAGGCTGCCGATGGGGCCGACCAAATGTTGATGCCAGCAAGTAAAGGCCCAGTTGTCGCCTTCTACCCGGCTGAGACGGAAGGCCCATTGAAAACTGCAGAAGATACGAAGATGGAGTTCAAGAAGGCAGTTAACCCCAAGACCAGCGGGCTTCAGATTGACAGGCTGAGGAAGGTGGGAAATGCGGGTGTCGTGGTCCAAACCACGTCCCAGGAAGCAGCAGAGAAACTGAAGACTGCTGCCCCTCCAACATTGAGGGTGACGGAGCCCAGACAACGTTTACCCCTGGTGGCTCTTAGGGGTTTTGAGGAGGACCCCAAGAATGAGGATGTAATCAGCGGCCTCCACGAGCAGAACCTTGCTGCTTGTGGATGGACCGAAGCAAAAGTGAAAGAAAACTGCAGGATTGCTTTCAAAAAGTCCTGGAGAGGTAGCAGAAGGACAATCGTGATCCTTCAATGTTCGGCTGCCCTGAGAGATATCTTGATCGGATACAATCGGTTATACGTCGGCTGGGACGTGGTTGAGCCGTGTGATTACGTGGACGTCACGTGCTGCCAGAGATGTCAACAGTATGGGCATCCTGCGAAGTACTGCCGATCGAAGGAGGTCGTATGTGGGAAATGTGGAGAGGCAGGACATGAACGTGGTGCCTGCAAGTCCACGGAGGAGAAGTGCGCTACGTGCAAGCGATTTGGTAGAACTGACTCTGGCTCGCACGTGACCATGGCGAGGAACTGCCCAGCAAGGCTGTATGCAGAGCAACGCTCCGTGGCCACCACTCAGTACTGCCGATAAGGGCAGCCCCATAGGTAACCAGGAAGACAAGGCATTACGATTAGGACAAATCAACCTGGGTCGAGGGGAGCTCGCCGCGGCTGAGCTGCCCATCCTGGCGCGTGAACTGCACCTGGATATTGTTTTTGTACAAGAACAGTACTCCCAGGTTGCGGGGATCGTTCAGGTGGGCTGTCACCCGTGGGCGGGCATCTACCTTGCCGACCCAGCAATTGGGGTAGCAGTTCTGAGCCACCTCAGCAACGAATTCTGTGTGGTGTGCCATGTTGATCGATGGGACCTCTATGTGGTGTCAGCGTACTTTAAATTTAGCGACACCATCGATGACCACCTGCACCACTTAGAGGTCGCCCTGAGTTGCCTTAAGGGCAGAAGGGTGATCATGGGCCTCGACGCCAATGCGCACTCGCCACTCTGGTATTGTGATCGCCGACACTACGTGGAAAGAGGACAAAATGTAGAATATCGAAGGCAGCAAATGGAGGCATTTATTATCACACACGCTCTAACGTTGGCAAACATGTCTGACCAGCCCGACACCTTCTCTGGGCCTAGAGGTGAGTCCAACGTGGACCTGACCCTCTCCACTGGGGACGTCTACCTTGCCGAGTGGCGAGTGCACGACGGGGTCTGCGCCAGCGATCATAATTTAATAACTAACACGGCCACTACCAGCAGGCCGATGACGCGCGCAGCACCCGTTAGCGATCCCCCCCGTTTTCGTGACCGAGGGGTGGATTGGGAAAGGTTCCGGGCGATTGTCAAATTACGAATGGGATGGCTGCACGTAGAAAAACCCGCGGCTCTCCTGGCGGAGGAGTTCTCAGGGGTCGTAATTCGCTCTGCGGGGGAAGGCCTAGGGGAGCGTCGCCCCAGGGGGTCGGGGGGGTATGAATGGTGGACATTTGAACTGGATAAAACTCGGAAGTTGCAATGCAAACTTAGGCGTGCTTGGCAGAGTAAAAGGCGTCTAGGAGGTAGGTCTGAGGAGTTAGCCAGGATGGCTTTCCATAGTGTGCGTGCGAGATATAGGAAGATGATGGTGGAGGCGCAGCAGTCGCAGCACAAGAAAATTGCCAACTCTGGCAATGAGAACCCATGGGGCCTTGCATACAGGCTGGCCAGCGGGAGGGTACATCCGCCTGCAAATGTGATCAATGGGATCGCCTTTGCGGGTATATACCCGGACGGCTTGGAAGCAGCGATGCATAAATTAATGTCTGCGCTCTGTCCGGATGACAGCACTGATTGCGAATTGCTTTACCACCGGCAGGTTCGTCTGCTGGCGGCTTTCATACCGTCGGGTGGAGCTGCGCCTCCACTTAAGGTTGGGGACCTGGGTGGTATAGTCAAGGCCTTGCCCAACACGGCTCCGGGACTCGATGGAGTGAGTGCGAGAATCGTGAGGAATGTGTGGATTGCGGCACCGAGGGAATTTCACTCGGTGTATGCCAAGTGTGTGGAAGAGGGGGTTTTCCCTAATGTATGGCAGGACGGAAGACTGATTGTCATTCCCAAGGGTAATGACAAGCCGCTCACCGACGCCAAGGCATACCGTCCAATAACGCTCCTCCCTGTTCTGGGAAAATTATTGGAACGAGTAATTTAAAGATGTGCTCCCGCGATTAGCCGCGGGATATCCGAGTACCAGCATGGATTTTCTCCGTGGCGGTCTACAGTAACAGCGCTGCGTGTACTGCTCAGCACGGCAAGGTATTCTCAGACATGCTACGTGCAAGCAATATTCTTAGATATCTCCGGCGCCTTCGACAATGCCTGGTGGCCGATGGTGATGGTCAAGGCCAAAAGGGGTGGATGTCCACCCAACATTTATAGAATGTTGGTGGACTACTTCACCTCCAGGCGTGTGGGCCGCTACATCGGAGACCGGGTAGAGTGGAAGACGTCGACCATGGGATGTCCTCAAGGCTCCGTGCTGGGCCCAACACTGTGGAATGTGCTGATGGATGACCTGCTCCGACTCCCTCTGCCCGAGGGAGTAGCCATGACTGCCTATGCCGATGATGTTACAATCTTGATTGAATCGGGAACGAGAGCGGGTATCGAATCCAGGGCCAGAATCACTCTGGACCTTATACGGGAGTGGGGGCTAAGGAATCGACTGGAGTTTTCCTCCTCAAAGTCGACCACCATGAGAGAGAGAGAGAAATTTCAGCCCCCCCCCCCCCCGTTATTAAACTTGGTGGGGAGTCTATTAAGACTGTGACTAACGTTAAGGTATTAGGCGTGGTTTTAGTTTCGGGACTATCGTTTGTGCAACATGCATCCGATATCTCTAAAAGAGCGACCAAAGGATTTAGCAAGATGTCTCGCGTATCTACATCATCATGGGGTGTACGATATCCGAGTTTAAAATTAATTTATAGAGGAGTATTTGTGTCCACGCTTACGTATGCGGCAGAGTGCTGGTACGAGCGTGCAAACATGTACACAGTTCGTTGCGTACTACTGAGATCGCAGCGATCCGCTCTTGTATTGTTAACCAAGGCGTACCGATCCACTAGCACGGCGGCCTTACCGGTGCTGGCTGGCGTTCTCCCTGCTGACCTTGAGGTCATCCGTGCTGGTAGGATGGGTATAGCACGTTTGACCGCGCCCAAAGAGGAGTTGAGCAGACGGAATCGCGATATCTGGACTGAGGTGATCGGCGCCTGGCAGGATAGATGGACGTGTGATACAAAAGGACGTGAGCTACATCGATTTTTCCCGGATGTGGCGTTGAGACTCAGGTATACCTGGGTCTCACCGGACTACCAAACCTCTCAGATTCTCACCGGACATGGATGCTTTCGAAAGAGACTGAGCGACATGAAACTGTGTGAAATTAGTATGTGTGAGTGCGGTATGTCAGAGGAGGATGTTCACCATGTTCTATGGGAATGTCTTCTGTATGATGACCTAAGAGTGAAAATGATGGGTGGACTAGTTCGTCCGGTTCAGGGACCAGTTTACTACTCGGATCTCGTCAGCGATGTGGTGAACTACGGACTGTTGCGCGAATTTGCGCATAGATGGCACGATCGCAGGACAAGGGAGGATGGAAGGCTGGTAGGAGGGCCCGACGACGTAGGCATCAATGTGCCGTCAGCCCCAGAAGGGGGAGAATGACGTTAAAATGGGACAAGGAATAGATTAAATATTTGTACGGAGTCAAGAAAGTGTGCGCGGGAAAGAGCCACGTGCAAGTACCGCGCGCATCTCCCGAGATTCGGCCCGTATGACCTGAGGTTCGGTGGGGCCATGGGAGGTGGTGGGTTGTTCTCATCTCTGTGTGACTCAGTGACCGCCCTCAGTACAATCAACCGAATTACCAACGGATCAACCGAGAAGTACGTGCAACTGATCCTTCTGGACATATCTGGAGCCTTTAAAAATGCCTGGTGGCCAATGGTCCTACTCAAGGCAAAGCAATGTGGCGTTCCACCTAACATTTACCGTATTTTAACGAGTTACTTTATAAATCGCCGTGTAGGACTGTTTGCTGGAAACCTTGTAGTGTGGAAGGTCTTCACGATGGGCTGTCCTCAGGGATCGGTGCTGGGACCAACCCTATGGAACCTCCTACTCGATGACCTCCTGAAGCTGCCAAAACCCGAAGGAGTACACTTCGTTGCTTACGCCGACGATGTGACGATCGTGGTCGAAGCATCGTCTCGTTCCGCAATAGAGCGCAAAGCGGCAGCTACGATTGCTGCCGTGTCCGAGTGGGGTATTCGCAACAGACTAGGGTTTTCTACCGGGAAGTTACAAACGATGACCTATAAGGGCAAGTTTAAACGTGGACCAATTATAAAGATGGACGGTGCAACGATCACGAGTGTTTCACAGGCAAGAGCCCTAGGAATAATTTTGGACGAGGCTAGGTCCTATGTGCAGCATGCATTATATATCGGCGAGAAGGCCGCTGCTTGCTTCGGGAAGATGTCGCGGCTGTCTTCATCGACCTGGGGCATAAGATTTCACGCCCTTAGAGTCCTGTATTCAGGGACCTATGTGGCAACGTTAACATATGCTGCTGCCGTATTGTACCAACGCTCGTCCCTTTATGTTATCAGAAGCGTACTGATGAGGACGCAAAGACCAGCTTTGATTCTTCTCACGAAGGCTTACAGGACGGCTAGCAGCGCAGCGCTACCGGTGTTGGCGGGCGTATTGCCTGCCGACCTGGAAGTTTTTCGTGCGGGACGAGTCGACGAGGAGGGGACGGGTATGGTCGACAAGGAGCGCAGGATGAAGAAGAGGGAGATGATGGCTGCTGTCGTTGCCATTTGGCAGGACCGGTGGGATTCAAGCCAAGATGGCAGGGATCTATACAAGTTTTTCCCGGACATCGCAGAGCGTCTAATCTTCAGGTGGGTCGAGCCCGATTATGCAGTATCGCAGATTCTTGTTGGTCACGGGTGTTTCAACGAGCGTCTCCTAAAATTCAACCTTAGGAACTCTGGCTTATGCCCCTGCGGCTCAGCACTGGAGAGTCGTGACCATGCTCTCTGGGATTGCGATCTGTATATTGAAGGGAGGAACGCATTATTGGACAGCCTACAAAGAACAGAAATAGGACCAGTATACTTCCGGGACCTAGTGTGCTGCAAATCCAACTTTAAGGAGTTTAGGAGATTTGCGCATGCATGGCATCACAAAAGGAAACAGTATGAGGACTGAAAATACGACCAGATAGCTGCGAACGCAAAGTGTCGTCGCTGTGGAGTCACGCCCCAGAAGGGGGAGAAGTGAAATGTAGAGAAAAGGGACGGAACAGAGAGATTTGTAGGGAGTCAAGTAAGCGCACGTGGGAAAGAGCCACGAGCAAGTACCGTGTGCGTCTCCCGTGATTCGGTCCGTATGCCGCAAGGCGGGAAGGACCATGGGATGGTGGAGGGAATGTTCTCATCTCTGGGTTATGGCACCCCAGTGCCAGCTCCTTCCACTTGACCGCATCCAGCGCAGAGCGGCAGCGGGGAGCACTTATACGTATTACATCAGTAAAGTAAAATTAATAAATAAATAATAACAAAGTCCTCTAGACCGAATTTCGGTCACAGCGACCAGTCTCAACGAATACTGGCCATCTGCGCAGGACAAGATTATAGTGCCCAATTCTATGCGCAAGCACAGGTGCTTTCTCTATTCCCTCAATATCATAGTTTGATGGAACTGTAAACTGACACGACCGGAGAGAGATCAGGTGCAGGACCACGTGCTTCCGAGGCGCGGTGGTAAGACACCGCAAACTTTCTGACTACGGGCAGCTACTGAGAATTTCTAGATGGAAAAACCCAAAAACAGATTTCTTGTTGGCTCGACTCGGGATTCGAACCCGGGACCTCATGATCAGCAGTCTCACTTATACATCTACTAGATCAACGAGGCAGTAAAAAAAATATAATGTAAGCTGTGAGTAATTTGCACGGAAATATTCTTATGAATATTCATTCAGTTTCACAGACCGTCCGCCCAAAGAAATTAATTATTTACCGATCACGCCAACGCTTGTTAAAAAAGAAAACTAGCTAAACAAATAACAGGGAAAAGTTTTTTGACGTTAATTAGTAAGTAAATATTTTATTTTGCAAATAAATACCAAATATTTTTATATTGAAAATACAAACATTAATTTATTTATTCTATTTATTAATTATTAGAAAAGACTTTTTTCGTAAACTTTAAAAAGTTTATGTACTGGTATTTTTTGGAAATAATAAACCTTTAGTTAAGATGCGAACTTCTTATAGTGAAAATATGTACATTTCATGTGATTAGTTAAGTTTTATTTTGATTTAAAGAGAATTTTTTTTATAGAAGAAGGGGTAAACGAGCACGCAACTCACCTGATTGTAAGTGACTACCGCCGCTCATGAACAACCTCAACACCAGAGGAATTGCAGACGCGTTGCCGGCCTTTTAGAAAGGTGTAAGCTCTTTTCTTGAAGGTTCCTAAGTGGTATCGGTCCGGAAAATTCGCTGGTGTTAATTGATTCCACAAGGAAGTCGTGCGAGGGAGAAAACTTCTTGTAAATCGCACAGTGGTGGACCACCAATCATCCAGGTGGTATGGATGGTAACGCGAGTTTAGTCGCGATGTGCGATGGTGAAATTGAGCGGCTGGAATTAGTCCAAACAATTCTTCAGAGCACTCCTCGTGATAGATGCGATAAAATACGCAAAGAGATGCAACATCTCTACGCAGTGCCAGTGTATCGAGCCGAACAGAAAGAACTAGGTCGTGGACGATTCGAACCGCTCTGCGCTGGATGCGATCAAGTGGAAGGAGCTGGCACTGGGGTGCCATAGCCCAGAGATGAGAACAGTATTCAATTTGAGGCCGAACTTGCGCTTTGTAAAGTTGCAAGCGATGTGCCGGCATGAAATACTGTCTCGCTCTGCTGAGCACGCCAAGCTTTTAAGAGGCAAATTTGGCCTTCCCTTCCAAGTTAACACGAAACTGCACAGTATTCGATATGTCGACGCCAAGGATTCTGATACTAGCTGAGGCAGCAAGGGGAGTGCCTTGAGACTTAGGAGATACGACAAAGGGGTTCTTTTTAGTGGTTAACGATAAAACTTTAATCGTCTGGGGATTAAACTGGACTAGATTTAGTCGGCCCCAATTCGAGACTTTGTAAAGCAAAGACTCGAATTCAGACACAAGTTTGTCCCGGTACTGGGCGACGTTTTCCCGAGAAATATTGGCAAGGCCGGTATATAAGGATATGCAGGAGGAACAGCGTTGGTGATAGCACGCAGCCTTGTGGGATACCAGCGTTAATGGGCTTGAAGTCAGAGCATGCACCGTCTACTACGACCTAGATGCTCCGATCAGCAAGAAAACTGGTGATCCATTTGCACAATTTCTCGGGAAGCCCATAGGAAGGGAGCTTCGAAAGAAGCGCTTTGTGCCAGATCCGATCGAAGGCCTTCGCTTTGTCCAAACTAACGGCCAATGCCTCCCCCTTGGTCTCTACGGCCTCCGCCCATCTATGAGTCAGATAGACTAGAAGATCACCAGCTGATCGACCCCAACGAAAACCGTACTGGCGGTCACTATTCAGCTGGTGATCCTCAAGGTACCTCATGAGCTGGCAGTATATAATGGATTCCATTATTTTGGAGAATAAGGAGGTGATGGCGATAGGTCTGTAGTTGGACGGGTCTGAGCGGTCGCCTTTCTTAGGGATCGGATGGACCAAAGCTGTCTTCTTTTAATTCGGGACTACGCCTTGGGAGTAGGAGTAGCGGAAAAGATGCGTTAAAACCGGTGCCAACTCTGGAGCACACGTCTTCAGCACAATGAGAGGGACTTTATCGGGCCCACTAGAATAGAATAGAATAGAATATTTTTTTATTTAATATTGGTTATTACATAATTCTTATAGAAAGTCATTTTTTATCTACCACTGGTTCGGAAAATACCTCTGTTCTGGGAAGAATCAGCAAGAAACCCAGCGGGACTTTTTTTTTCAAACATATTTCACTTAACAATAATTTCTTTTATACAACTTTTAAATGATTTTTAATAGAACCAGCATGGTGGCGATCACCTTATTCTCAGGGCACTAGACCTGCTGACGTCCAGGGAGAAGAGTGCTCTGCGAACCGAGCGCTGTGTAAACTGCACATCAGGCATGGAGCACTCACATCGCGGGATGGTCGGCGGTGTGTTCCCGCCGTCATCAAGAGTCGAGTTGGACGCGAAGAGAGCGTTCAACAGATCGGCTTTCTCCTTTTCGGCATGGGCCAGTGAGTCGTCCTCTCTGTGCAGATATGGAAGAAATGGCTGACAGAAGTTCCCTTGGATAGCCTTGGCGAGAGACCAGAAAGCACGGGTTCCAGAAGGAAGGCGCACTAGCTTCTCGCCAATTCTGCCGACGTCCTCAGACCTTGCCTTGGCAATGACGCTTTTAAAGGACCTGGAGGCGGAATTATACTTCTTTTTAAATGCGCTGGTGTTTACATCCCGAGACGTTGATGCGTTAGCCCAGGTCCGGTAGCACTCCTGCTTATAGCGTGATGCTATTTTTCAGGAGCGACTAAACCATGGCTGGGATCTGCCTCCGATGGGCACCACAGAGGATGGAATAAAAAGTTTCATACCCTGAAGTACCACATCAGCAACAAAATCGGTAACAACGCTGGGATCTTCCGGCAAGAAGCAAACCCAAGGGTAGGATGCAAAAAAAGACCGCATCCCTTCCCAATCAGCTAACCTATAGT
Source organism: Parnassius glacialis (assembly GCA_033319125.1). NCBI lineage: Eukaryota > Metazoa > Arthropoda > Insecta > Lepidoptera > Papilionidae > Parnassius > Parnassius glacialis. Next base: position 22,078,514 of record JAVANC010000023.1, on the reverse strand, counting down.
GCCAAATATGGCGGTAACTGCAATTGGATCGTGAGTGGCACCGTACTTTTATGTTATTTATCATCGTGCAGTAGTGGTGAATTCATTATCCAATTACGGCCCGAGGAATATGAGAAAGCAGATTATAGAAAAGCCATAGGTACCCCGTAGCATCTGGAAGATGGCAGTTTATGATTCAATCGTTTTAGCTAAAAAATTGGAAAAATTAATGGAGTAACTTTATCAATCGGCATATGTACGTTATAGAGCAAAGTTAAATTTTATCCACGCTCGCTTGTCCTTCGGGGTAATCGTCACCCCCACCCCTCCAAAAGTGTCCAGAAAAGCGGTTTTTACCACTTTTATAGAAAACTGGGTAAAATTAGGGGCGGATCGCTAGACCAATAAAAATCCAAAAATGTTTCAGATTTCAAATTTAAAAGGAATGATGACATTGTTAAATGGAAGAAAGTTTTTTTTAAAACTCCTTTTTAAATCGAAATGAACAACAAACTTACAGGTAAGAATTCATTAATAACTTGACGAAACTTAAAAGTGTTCACGTTGTAATTTCCTATTTACTTATAAAACTACTTAAAGTGCTTTACCAGAGGTGGTCTTGTTGTGATTTAATAAACCCTTTACAGTGAAATATTTTTAACATATTTTATTAGCTTCACTTGAATATATGTATGTATTGTTGATGGAATTTTATATTTCAGTTTTTTCCTTACTTCTGACTTAAATTCTGACTTTGACCTAGTTTTTATCTAAAATATTAGTTCATAATCAATTTGAGTTCCTTTAAACTCTCATACTTATTATGTTTTAAAGAGCAATGGCAGAAAAATAATTAACAACAATTATAGCGTCTAGAAATAAGTTATATATAAAATGAGTTTTATTTTTTTTCTATGATTTTTCAAATAAAATGTATTTTTATTAAAGCCACAGTAAAAAACAAACATTTTTGGGAATATCAAATGACTTCAATCATTTTACTCTATTCAAATGTTGCCATTTAGTATATTCATACTATTTTCGTATACACTTTGTAAGACTACCAACACAACACACAAAATATTTTTATATTAAGTTTTTATTAGTTATATTTATTATGACTAATAGTTAACTGTATTATCAGTAATAATAAATATTAAAGTGATATGGCTGAGAATAAGTTTCTTACAAAGAATTTCCTACAATAATAGATTATCTCAATCATAGTACTATGTAACAATTCCATTTAATGTTATGCCAACACCAGCTAAAATAAAATGTCACTGTTTTTTTTACTGGCTTTACGGCTCTGGGTTCTAACCCTTCTGAGAATGTCACTATGATACAAAGGCCCTGGGGACATACCAGAAATATACATTTATAGTATGCAAATATATAATAGAGATACAATAATCTAAAAACTCTCAATTATGTATTATGTATTAAGCTAACATCAAACAACCACAGGAAGCGTAACTTTATCCAAGTGACATAGGACATAACCTTAAAATGTTCAAATGTAAATATCTTTTTTTTGACGCCTTTTCAGGAGAAAATTCTTTGACAGAGTTATTAAGGGACTGACGCTTAACATTTTAAGATATTTTTGGTATATAGACGCTACCATTTCTTCTCAACTAATTTTATGTATGAAAGTCTGCCATTGTCCTTTACCTCAAAAGATATAAAAATCGTTGTTCCCTATGATACACCTTGGCTGTCATTTCATATTTTTGGTCAGCCCATTAATGCATTCTACTGGATATGTGCCTACCTCTCCCATTAAACAGAGCATTTGCCTCTATCGTCAGATTTGGCAGACGAAATGACGATCGCAAAAGGTACCAAATTTTCACACTGTTCTCCGCCGTTTGACTGGGGCGGTTATATCGCTGGTCTTAAGTTTCCTCTTCTTTACCAGTTCGTAACATGCTGATGAGTATGGAAAAGAAAAATCGTAAAGCTGAATTTTTTCACGATAACGATATTATTATAGACCCAACGTACCAATAAAAGTTTTATGCTTTCATTTAATTTTTTTTGAAGTGAAAACTTCTTTAGCGGCGTTGTGCACTTTTTTTGTAATGGGTAAAAAATGTTAAACTCGCGTCAGGTCACGTGTCCTGATCGAAAATTCGTAAGACGGACGGAGAGTAGAAAGCCGGTGCGGCGTAGGAGAGGAATTAGGTTTAATTAATTTTCATTTATTTATTAATATAATTTTATTATTAAGATTAGGTTTCGATCGAGTCTACTGTACTGCTTGACGAAATTATTAATATAGATACATATGCACTTACACATTATAGATGTAATATTTGTAATATGTTTATAATTTATAGCATTAACCTATATGTTCATAACATCACAATAAGCACATGTGCGGTGTAGCTTTACCAAACAAATAATTTCGAATGAAAATAAATGAAATAAGATAATAATAAATAATCTCCGCCATTCCAAAATATCAAAAATGCACAACGTTAATATTCAAGTTTTCACTTCTGCCGGCACTCTCGGAGTGCAACCCGTCATTTTTATTTATTTATGTATGTATAATCAAAGTGAAGAGTATTTAAAACAGATTCGTTTAATTACTTCGTACCCGATATTACTTAGTAATCTCAGCTACTATAACTCCACATTAGCTGACAGGTTGATCCAAATATAATAGGGGGACATTATTCGCTCATCTGTTTATACAATAGCTATTTTTAGCGTATCTGTATCTAACCCCATTACTCTACGATTCCTACTATACTATTGATTAAATTTTATGTAGAGATTTCCAAGGTCCTGAAATATAATATCAAATATTTTTATACCGAGAAAGTATCAGTTCCTGCAGGTTTTTTAATTTAGTCAAATATAATTCAAAATCGATGTTTTAGTGTTTAATATCGGCAGATGTATAAAAATGTCATAATACATGCTAGAGCTATATGTATGAATAGGATAAATACAAGGGCGCATTATCAGAACATGTCGAACATAGACTACAAGACACGTGTAATGATTTGATTATCAATGAAGTAGTAAAGTTAATGAAAGAATGGTATTAATATCTGGCAAAAGGCTGACTAGTTTTGTTTGTCCACAACGCAGTAAAGGGGAGAATATTATATGTCAATCAATGAGCCGTGGTAGCTCAGATGGTAAGCGCTCGCTGTAAGTTTCACAGTACTCGAGTAACCCAGGTTCGATCCCCGCCGACACCAATGAAATTGTTAATTGCAATTTTAAGTACTGATTTACCACGTGCTCGTCAGTTAAGGAAAACATCGTGAGGAAACCTGCATGTCAGAGAAATAAGGAAAAAAATATTTCGAAGACATGTGAAGTTCGCCAACACGCATTTGGGCAGCGCGGCGAATATTTCCTTAAGCCCTCTCAGAAATTAGAGAAGGCCTTTGCCCAGCAGTGGGATGTAAATAGTCTGCAACTTTACTTTACTAATGTTGTCAAGCAGCTCTGCTTTAACGTCGAGGATTTAATAATCTCCTTGAATAAAATGTCGTCACGTTTGCTTCTGCAGCGTGGTGGACTGGAGCTCTACTTTGTTGACGCACCAGGGTTTAAGGTTTAAACATTCGTGCTGATATTACTGATGGACCAACTCGCAAGGACTGTGATTTAGCCATGACTGTAGCCTGTATGGATATTTTTTTTTACTTGTGGGCAAAGCCGCAGGCAAGAGCTAGTAATATAGAATAGAATACAATAAAATAGAATAGATATATTTTGTGCTAGTTGTAGGGTTCAGTTATTTAATATTAGTGTTTTATTGTGTGTTTTAGTGTTACCACAACCTACCTAGAATAAAGGCTTACAATATTATTAAAATCATGAAATTTAAAACATTATGCCATTATTCATTAAATGAAATAATAAATTAACAAAATCCAAAAGATAATTATAAGATATTTTTACATCACAACATCATACTTTTCATGGGTATAGATAACACCCCTATTATTAACTTTTATAAACTTCAACAGAATGATTAATGGCCTCACAAAAGTTTTCACTTCTTTATCTTAAACTTCGGAACAAGAAAAACACTTTGCTCTTTGTAAATTGGTCTGAAACCCACAGTTATGAAAATGCTTATTCATAATTTCGAAGTACTTCCTGGTGCTTCCATTACAATTGCAAGTGATTTATTTTATATGCAAACATGGAATTATTATTCATGTGCTAGGATTGGAATTTCAACGTATGCATTAAATCAACCCCATCTCAGTTTGGTCCACTTATTTGTAATTACATGTCTTAATCTATCTAGGTGTTTATAAATTATTTATACTAAGCAATGTAATCAATAATTAATTACCAGTTATGCTGGCTTAGTAACCTAAAGTAGATCTTGATCTCCAACATCAAAGAACATCATTCCTGCCTATCCTGCTCTCCTTCTATTTAGCCAAAAGAGAGCACAAGTCTTTTTCTAACTTATCATTTAATGGCCAGCTTAGGCACTCAACTGGTTGTTTACCAACGAAATTTCTAAAATCTAAATTTATATGAATTTCCGTCATCTCATCCACTTGTCCCACGTGTCTGATCGAGATATCGCTGATTTTAATAATGTTAACTTCGTTGACTCCCTTGTTCTTCTTTACACCATCAATCATCTTCATCTTAAGTTGACCTAAAATAAAAATTGTTTTTGGAATACCTTTTTTTATAAAGAAGTCATATCAAACTTTGCAGTGTAATTACGCGTACAAATTATTTTCGGAAAAAATGTTCAACAAATTGTTTAGCGAAATAAATCTCCATCTCCGCAGGACACGATTATAGTGCACGAGTGTGTACGCGAGCACAGATAATCTTTCTCTATTATCTCCATCTCATAGTCCAATGGGCGGCATCAATCACCAATCCCACACGATTGGAGACAGAGAAACTCAACTGATAATTTCTTAAACGAATAACTATAACTGATTTGGCCCAACCCGAATTGAGATATAGAACAGAAAATTATATTAGTTTTAACTTATTTAAAAAGATATAAAATAATTGATATATCGAAGTGGTAAATATATTGAACCAGAACTTTTATTAATTAAGAATTATTTATTATTCACTGAGTACAGAGTCACACTTAGAGGCACACTGAACCTAATCGTTAAGTTGAAGAGGTCACGTCTAATGAAGTCAACTCTCCGTCCCCCTCGTGCTCTAATCCAAAGTAATCAGCTCGAGCAACAAAACCGTTTTCAATGCTGAGAAGATTGAAATGTGGTGGACGATATGTGTGACAAACTCGTAGAAACTGTCCAGCTTTGTTTTGCTTTGGTCGAATTTTTGCAAGACCCGCCACAGAAGAACACAAAAACTAAAAAGACAAAGGCAACCCCTGCCAAGCTTTTCGTGAATTTCTGCAGTATCAGGGAACTTTATTCAAATCTTAAAACCGCCCATTACTATCTGGAGACGGCAAAAAGCAATCTTTATAACCGAGACACAGGTGTCGTTTGTCTGTGTTCGTATTTCTGCTACCCGGGGTACAAATTCGAACATTCTTTTGTGCCCCGGGCTAGAGTTTGCCTGTAATTCAAGGAGGACATCCGTTTTCGAAGCCTCGGCAGTATTTAAGGTACGGAAATGTCCATACTTTGGATACGCGTGGACAGCGATGACCATCTACGGTTTTTTTTATAGGATAAGGGTGACGAACGAGCACACAGTCCACCTGATGATAAGTGGTTGCTGAAGCCCATAGACATCTACATCTATCCTCGTTTGCGAATCAAAATGCAGATGCGTTGTCACCCGTGAGGACTAAGATGGTATGCCTCATTTCCAGTAAAAAGGGCCTCCGGCCACCTGCGCTCACCAAGCGAAACGCAGAGGTAAACCTCTACTTCACGCTGGTATTCTGTGAGGTCGTGGTACCACCCCGGTTCGAGCCGGCCCATCCGTGCGACAGCAAAAGCTGCCACGTGGCTCTACCACTGTGAGAAACCACTGTGTGTGGGTGCCTCTATAGGTTCCATAGCGGTAATGCCGATACAGAACGACTCATCGACCACGTCCAAATGGCTGCAGACTCCGTGCTGCAACATGTTCTATCCGCAGAGATCGTGATGCTCGGTGATTTTAACACCCACCATGCTGAATGGCTTGATTCCCGTTTAACCGATCATGCGGGTAGATCTGTTTATGACTTTGCCTCTGCATATGGTCTGACACAACTGGTTACTTCGCCGACGCGGATTCCAGATGTGGAATATCATATACCTTCCCTGTTGGACATTCTGCTGACCTCTCATCCGGACGGATATCAGGTATCCGTCGATGCTTCTCTGTGCTTTTTGGACCATTGTCTGATCCGGAGTACGGTTCCACTCACGCTCCCATCGCAGTTGCGATCTGGAGCTTGCCGCCGTGATTGGCAATAAAGGTCGGTCGATTGGGACGGATGCGGTCTTATTTGCATCCTTTTTCACTGGAAAAGAGGCATTCCATCTTAGTCCTCATGGGTGACAACGCATATGCATTTTGATTCTTTGTTGTTGATAAATTTAGATGTCTATGGGCCACAGCAACCACTTACCATCAAGTAGACTGTGTGCTCTTTTGTCATTCTATCCTATCAAAAAAAATCCTACACTTGGGGACAGGTCTGCTTCTGGCCGGATGATCCCAACGTTGTTGCTAATTCTGTCGCTGATTTGGTACTTCGGGGAATGCAATAAATTATTTCATCATCTGTGGTACCTATGGGAGGCAGAAAATTGCATCACGCTATAAGCAGGAGTGCTACCGGGCCTGGGTTGACGCATCAACGTCCCGAGATGTAAACACCAAAGTCAGAGCACATCGGCAGAATTGGCGCGAAACTAGTTTGCCTCCTTTCGGGAAACACGTGCATTCTGGTCTTTCACCAAGGCTGTCCAAGGGCGCTTCTGTCAGCTATCTTTGCCATCTCTGCACAGGGTGGATGACTCACTGGCCTATGACGCAAAGGAGAAAGCCGATTTGCCAGGCTCTCTTTTTGCTTCCAACTCGACTCTAGATGACGGAGGGAACATACCATCGACCATCCCGCAGTGTGAGTGCTCCATGCAGGAAGTGCTGCTTACACAGCACTCATCAGATATACCTTCAACCTGAAAACGAGATTGTACAACTAGTGAGTGTTGCTAGTGATGAATTATAGATCTGAGACGTGGTCCTTCACCGTTGGCCGGATGAGGAAACTCAAGGTCTCTCAGCGAGCTATAGAGAGGGCTAGGCTCGGAGTTACTTTGAGTGATAAACTTAGAAATGAAGATATCTGCAGTAGAACCAGAGAAACCGATATAGCTCTACGAATAAGTAAGCTGAAGTGGCAATGGGCCAGCCATATAGCTCGAAGAACCAACCACCGATGGGAATAATAAGGTTTTCGATTGGCGGCCTCGTACCGGCGAACGATGTGTAGGGCGTCTCCCCACTAGATGGAGTGACGACCTGGTAAGTCATGCAGGAAGTCAATGGATGCAGGTGGCTTAGGACCGTGCTTTATGGCATTCCCTGGGGGACGACCTACAGAGCCTACTCTTGCACTAATTATGAAGTTAATCTTACTATATTAGTTTGTAAAATTTGTGTTACCTTAGCTAAACGCCGTCTATGTGAAGCCCTACCTTTATAAATACGACGCACTTATTTTTTATCTTAAATCATATAACTTGTGAAGAACTACTACTACCTTTCTCTATAATTAGAAATTTGTTAGGTTAAATGCTACTTTTATTTATTTATTTCGTATGATATAATATGAATGACTGTCAGAAGGTAAAAGCCAATCAAATTCATTAAAAGGTTAAAAATCACTGGTATAATAATAATTGCATTTATTTCAGACCAATTATCCATATTTGTTAAAAAATTATAATCTAAATACCTATAACATTAAAGAAAATTTAAATTAATAAATATAAACATTGAATAAAATGAAAATTTATATTACAATTAAAATACTACTCTAGGTCGTGGCGTGTCTAATTTACAGTATGCAGATTTATCCAACGCCCTAACATTGGTGAATATAAGTGGCATCTTGCTACGAATATTTATTTACTTAATAGGACTATGTAATGTATGATATTTTAAAAAAATAATGTATTTTTTTATTAAACTAAGGTTTGATGTAAAAGTTTTAAGTATACAAGTATTACTGCAGAACCAAAACCTGCAGTAGATTACGTAAACACTACAATTAATGGTTCAGCCGTCCCGCTGGTTGTTCCAGTACTTACGTACGTCACTCGACGGGAAGAAATTTAGAGTTTTTGTTACCAGTACATACTCGTATTGCGTAACACATTACATTACCCAAGCATGTAGAAAATACAGATAAAATATTTGAAATGCGAAAATTGCAAAAAAATATAACAATAAATCGCTAATAAGACAATACACGAAAAAAATTTAAGCACCGAATTCCGAAACTATTAAATTGATGAACATAGGTCCTCCCCAAGGAATGGCATAAAAGACAATCCTGAAAAACCTGCGTCCATCGACATTACGCATGTTTTTTTTATGATAAGGGTGACAAACGAGCATACAGTCCACCTGATGGTAAGTGGTTGCGGCGGCCCATAGACATCTACATCTATACTCTATTACAAATCAAAATGTAGATGCGTTATCACCCGTGATGACTAAGATGGAATGCCCCATTTCCAGTAAAAAGGGCCTCCGACCACCCGCACTCACCAAGCGAAACGCACCTCTACTTCACGCTGGTTTTCTGTGAGGTCGTGGTACCACCCCGGTTTGAGCCGGCCCATCCGTGCGACAGCAAAAGCTGCCGCGTGGCTCTACCACTGTTAAGATGTCTTACCAGGTCGTCACTAAATCTTTTTTTTTATAATTTTATTTATTATTATTATTATATTTATATATTATGTTATTATTAGCACGCAGATAGTACGTGGATGCAGTGCCCAACAGACACCTACATTTTAACAGATGCATTGACACCCCTGAGGACTAAAATGGAATGCCTCGTTTCTTATAAAGAAAGCTCTCCGGTTTTCTTTACTCGGTATACCACTATAACAAACTGCTATTTTACGCTGATATTTTGTGAGAGCATGGTCCTTCCCCGGTCAAGCCGATCAACCATATTATATCGGCAGCGTGGCTTTACCACGTAAAATTTAATGGAAACAATTTTGAACTTAAAATGTATGGAATTATTTTCAACAATCTTAATTCTCATTCCATATAATTAATATAATACTATTTCCCTAACTATTTTTCTTAGTATTCTGATCCTTGTTCTAATTGCAAGCGCTGATTGCAGGCGGGCTCAACTTCGTTAGCAGCGAGAATATCTTTTGGTTGTATTGTTATAGCTGCTCTCTAGCTTTCTAACCGACATTTTAAATTAGGTTACAAAAATCGTAAACGTTTAGGATAGTTGTTTACGTATTGCATAGTAACCTAAATAAATTATATGTCAACTGGATTAATCCTTAACAAATTTGTATTTACACTTTTTTTAAGTTTTTCAATACGTATTATATATATATATATATATATATATATATATATATATATATTAAGAAATGTACAGTGAATATTTTTTATTTGTTATCAGGAAGATTCTGCTGTCTGTATCCTGTTTCGTTTCCTTATGTCGCCCCTTATCATCTATGTCTCGTAGTTAACAGAATGTGTTTCATTTAATCTTTTTGTTTTACAGAAGAGGGCCATTAGAGCTATTTACAATCTAAAACCGAGAGAGTCTCTTAGAGATAAATTTAAAGAAATAAATATGTTAACTTTGGCCTCTCAATATATTTACGAAAATTTAATGTATGTTCACAAAAACAAAGATAGTTTTAGTAAAAAAAAAGTGATAAACATTCTGTAAACACTAGGAACAAATAAAAGCTAGTGATGCTAGTTTCTCGACTCCACAGAGTCAGTAATTCATTCTTCGGGCAATGTATACGCTATTACAACGAGGTCCCGGAAAGTGTACAGGTTCTCTCTATTACCAAGTTTAAATGTTTATTAAGCTGAAACTGTATAAAAAGGGTTATTATAGTATAAATGAATACATGGTTGATAATAACCCCTGGGAATGAGGTGGTCGCTTCCAAGCAGTTTCTAAAATAAATTTTGTAAATAGTTCGTAATCGTTTATATTGTAAAATTTATTTAAAAAAAAGTCCCGCTGGGTTTCTTGCTAGTTCTTCCCAGGACAGAGGGGTTTTTTCGAACCAGTGGTAAAGTAAAAAATGACTTTCAATAAGAATTACACATGTAATGTATATTGAATAAAAAAATATTCTATTCTATTCTAAAAAAAATCGATATATCGACTCAATTCCCTTGAGGTGCTATAAAATATTTAGGTATTTTCAAAGTAGGTGAAGAAGGTAGTTTCCTGTAATCAATGAAAAGCGAGGACTTCACAAATAAAAAGCATAACATTATTATTGTTGTATATGTTATGATTATTATTATAAATGATTATTATTATGTAGTGTATGTTATGACTATCAGCAAAATTATAGAAATAAAATAAAAATAAAATAAAGGGACTAACCAAGGAAATCACTGATCTAAAAGGATCTGTTCTTTTCATTACTAACCAATACGAAGATTTAAAAAAGGATATGCAAGTAAAATTTAAAGATGTAAAACAACTAAAAGAAGAAAATGATTGCCTTAAATCAACAGTAAAAGACCTCAATAGTCGCTTAAGCATAATGGAGCAGCATTCAAGAATGAGCAACCTAGAGATACAATGTGTTACGGAACATAGGGCCGAAAATATACCTAATATTATTACACAAATAGGGAAGATTACTGGCACTAAAATATCCGACGCTGAAATCCATAAATGTACAAGAATCGCCAAGATTAATCCAGTAAATGCACGACCGCGGTCTATTATTGTGAAGTTTGCTTGTCCACGGGTTCGTGATACATTCTTAGCCGGAGTAATAAATTTCAATAAAAGAAACACCAATGAAAAACTAAATACAAGCCACATCGGGATAGGTGGCGACAAAAAACCTATATTTGTAGTCGAACATCTGACCCCAGAGCTGAAGAAAATCCACGCCCTTGCCAGAGCGACAGCAAAGAAATTAAAATACAAATTTGTCTGGATTAAAAATGGTCGTGTCTTTTTAAGAAAAACCGATATTTCTGAACATATTGTCGTGCGTAACATCGAGCAGCTCGAAGAATTACAATAGTAAAGTACTTATCTGTCTAGTCTCTTATCGAAATTCTGTTAAAATACGATACATTAAACATATATTACCAAAACGTAAGGGGGATTTGTAGTAATGCGCGTGAATTAAAACTTACCATACTATGTAATGATTTCGATATCTTAATTTTTACAGGAACTTGGCTTAATGACAGCGTGTTCGATAGTGAGTTTATTGATGATCGCTATACGGTATACAGGAGAGACAGAGAGCAATTAGACCCAAAAAGAATCAAAAATGGGGGAGGTGTAATGATAGCCGTTAAAAATACCTCAAAACCAAGCCGTTGCCTGCATTGGGAGAGTAACTGCGAAGATTTATGGATTACGGTTGATGCAATTGTAGATGGTAAACCAAGTCCTGTTGCAATCTGCGTAGTATACTTGCCACCTTCGATGAATAGCAATGTGCTAAGTGAATTCTTAGAAAATGCGTCCAAAGCTATTAATACAAATGAATACGTCATGCTCACGGGGGATTTTAATATTAGTAGTATTTCTTGGTCGAAAGTACCGGAATTAAATTGTCTACACCCCTTTAGTAGTTCTAATTTAGCGTCTAGTTTTGTTGATTTTATCAAAGAACACAATATAAAACAATTCAATTCAATATTTAACGCAAATGGCAGGTTACTTGATTTGGTTCTTTCAAATCATACTCATGTGACAGTTAGTCAAAACTTCAATCCAATCAGCATAATTGATAATCATCATCCGTCACTTAACATAAATCTCGATTTCTTGAAGATTAATACGATCAATGCACAGCTCAATGAAAGGTACAACTTCTTTAGAGCAGATTATGAGGCCACTAATAATGAATTAGATGGTACAAATTGGTCAGAACTTTTACTAAATTGCGATTCAGTTAACTAAATGCTTAATGAATTTTATCATAAATTAAAATCAATAATTGAAAAACACGTGCCAAAGACTAAGCCTAAAAGTACAAAGTTTCCTTTGTGGTATAATAATAAATTAATTTATGTGTTAAAAATGAAAAATAAATATCGAGTAAAAAGTAGCATTTACAATAACCCTCTAGACATACTCAAATTTAAATCCCTAAGGTTTAGCTGTATTAAATTAATTAAAGCAGGTTATTATAATTATATTGAATGCGTTGAAAGTAACCTACAAAAAAATCCTAAATATTTTTGGACACACTTAAAAAACTTAAAAAACCATCAAACACGTACCCAGCCAGAATGGTACTTAACAATAAAGTTGCTACTGATAGCCCAAGAGTGTGCAGTCTCTTTGCTGAACCCTTTGCTTCCGTATACGAGAGGAGATACCTACCCTGCAGAAACATTCCCCTACAAATAGTTACCGAAAACAATATCTGTTTAATAAACATCAATGTTAAGGAAGTAATAAAAAAATAAAAAGACTTGACGCAAAGAAAAATGCTGGACCCGACGATCTTCCTCCATCGTTCATTAAAAAGTGTGCTAAAGCGTTGTCTTTGCCTATTTGTATTATCTTTAATACATCCCTCAGTACCGGGGTCTTCCCAGATATGTGGAAACTTGCAAGAATAGTGCCTGTGTACAAAAAAGGGAATCGAGATAATATTGCCAACTACAGACCCATATCAATTTTATCAGTTGTCTCTAAGATCTTCGAGTCCTTGATCTCGCCTATATTGTCACGCCATGTCCGCCACGCTATCTCAGACACCCAACACGGATTTATGACATCTCGATCTACTGTCACAAACCTTTCATGTTTTTTGAATTTTATAAAACACCCTACGTCGACTCACGTTTTCAAGTAGATGCTTTCTACACCGATTTCTCCAAAGACTTCGACAGGGTGAATCACCAGTTGTTAATAGCGAAACTATCATCTTTCGGAATCGGAGGGCCATTACTTTCGTGGTTTGCTTCATATTTAAAAGACAGATTTTCATACGTAGTGGTCAGAGGCCACTTTTTTCAGAAATATGGGTGCATCTCGGGAGTACCTCAGGGATCCATATTAGGACCCATATTATTTAATATTTTCGTAAATGATGTAACTAATTGTGTACATAATTCAAAATATGTCATCTTTGCGGACGATCTGAAACTCGCAAAAGCAATTCTTAACGATCATGATGCACAATATCTACAAGAAGATGTCGGTAGAATTGCTCGTTGGAGCAAGTTAAATGGCATGGATCTCAACGCTTTTAAATGTTCATATATCAACTTTAGGCGTGAGCATACTGCATCAGAAACTCAATACACGTTGAACAATAATCCACTTCTGAAGCTTGAATCCATCCGAGACTTAGGAATTACAATTGATGCTCAATTAAGATTTAATATTCACATTGAAAATATTTATAGATCGGCACGCAAAATGCTCGGGTTTTTATACAGGAATTCAAAATGTTTTAAAAAAATCAAAACAAAAAAACTTCTTTACACTTCCTTAGTTAGAAGTAAATTAGAGTACGGCACCATCAAATGGAGCCCTAATTATCAAATACACAAAGATCGTATAGAAAGCATTCAAAGACGATTCACTCAATATTGTTCTAGTGGTAATCATATGGAATCCTATTCCACTCGTCTCCTAAAACTAAAATTAAACTCACTATCGGACAGACGTAAACTACATGATTTAGTTTTTTTGTACAAGCTTACAAATGGGATTATAGATTCTGCAGAATTACTTTCACAAATATTGTTGAAAGTTCCCTGCCGTGTACCGCGTTTTTCGATTCCCTTACTAAAACACAAATTATATAAAACTAATCTTGGTCATCACTCTTTTATACCGAGAATAAGCAGATTGTATAACGAATGTGTCCTTAAAGATAAGACTATTGACTTATTTAGCGATAGTATAAAATCTTTTAGAGCCAAAATTATCAATTTATTTAATAACTCATAGTAAAAATTATACCATAACTTTATATAATCTCGATATAAATGTTGTTATTTTTATATATTTTTAATTTTCATATATTTCATATTGTCTTATTGTTTTTGTTTGTTTTATATTAGTATTTTACTCGTACTTGTAACAATTATTAAGTTATCGTACAGTTATTGTCTTTTTAAACATGCTGTAACCACCTTTAAATGGAAACATGTAAATCTTAGTTCCTAAGCCTATTGTCACATTTTTTTTTCAAAACAGCATGTTATTCCGTTGGTGGTTCTATCAATAAAATAAAAAAAATATTAAAAATCACAACAATCGACGCATTTAGTAATAAAATACAAACCAACTTTTACATTCATAATATTAGTAAGACTAGTAGGATTACTGTTACATCGTTACTGCCTATTAAAGTCCATTACTGAACATACGCCTCCCTCATAGATTGCCTCATAGGGAGGATATTTGAAATAGTTGCCACGCTCTGCAAGCAAGTTGGCAACCGCAGTTTTGACAAGATAAATAAAAGTATTTGGGAACAAATATAATAAAAATAATTTTGGCAAATATGTAAGATGATTATGCTCAATATCAATCATTTCGCAGATTTTATTAAAGGACTAAGTTGCGAGTAAGCAGACGTTGGTAGTTAAGTTTTTAATGTGTTCGGAGATACATTGACATAGCTTAAGGGCTGTTTTCGCTAACGCGACTTCTCGTAATTTATAATAAGCGACTTTTAATAATTTATATTAAGCGTTTTATTGAATTGAATAAAAATGTACATAAATATCAGTAGCGATTAGTAAAGAACCGCGGAACTTTTTTTACTGGTAACTAGGCATTCTATCTTAGTCCTCAGCTGGTCCTCATTTGGAAGCCGGGGCGCCCTGCGGACTCTCCGTCCGCATACCGGCCCGTGGTGCTGCTCGACGAGGTGGGCAAGCTCTTTGAAAGAGTCATTGCAAACCGCCTCGCCGAGCACCTTGCGGGGACGGGGCCGGATCTTGCGGAACACCAGTTTGGTTTCCGCAAGAGGCGCCCTACGGTGGACGCCATCATGCGCGTGAGAGCCCTCACGACGGGGGATGCAGTGGCCAGGGGGAGAGTTGTTTTGGCGGTGTCTCTCGACATCGCCAACGCCTTCAACTCCATGCCCTGGAGCTGCATTAGGGAGGCACTCCGGTATCACCGGGTGCCGACCTATCTCCGTCGTATAGTCGGGGACTATCTGACGGACAGGGCCGTCATCTACCCCGGTCGCAACGGTGAGTGGAACCGGCGAGAGATGTCGTGCGGTGTCCCACAGGGTTCGGTTCTGGGGCCGCCCCTGTGGAACATCGGTTACGACTGGGTGCTGCGCGCCGACCTCCCTACCGGCGTCAGCGTAGTTTGCTACGCTGACGACACGCTGGTACTGGCACAAGGGGGGTCGTACGAGGCGGCGGCAGAAACTATGACACGCGGGGTTGCGATAGTCGTTGAGAGGATCCGGCAACTGGGTCTCGAGGTGGCTCTGCACAAGTCCGAGGCCATGCACTTCCATGGTCCTCGGAACAGGCCACCACCGGGATCCTCAGTGATGGTAGGAGGGGTATCCATCGGCGTCGAGTCGACGTTGAAGTACCTAGGACTCGTCCTCGACGGCCGATGGAACTTCGTTGAGCACTTCCGACGTTTGGCTCCCAAACTGGAACGCACCGGGGCTGCCTTCAGGCGGCTCCTGCCGAACCTGGGGGGGCCAAACGCCTCCTGCCGGAGGCTCTACGCGGGGATCGTGAGGTCCATGGCCCTTTACGGGGCCCCAGTGTGGGCGCATGGTTTGGCGCGGCTTGCCGTCCACCACCTCAACGCGCCCCAAAGGGTGGTTGCCGTAAAGATGGTTCGCGGCTACCGCACGATCTCCCGCGAGGCGGCGAGCCTCCTTGCCGGATTGCCGCCATGGGATCTGGAGGCGATAGTCCTCGCGCGCCTGCACGAATGGCGCGCGGAGGCACTATGCCGGGGGGAAACCCCGCTGCAGCGGCAAGTTGTCGCGCAGCGGACAGACTTCCGGCGTGATCTCATGGCGACATGGAGAGAGCGACTGTCGCAACCCCGTGCTGGGCACGCCACTATAGCGGCGATAAGACCCCTCTTTGAGGAGTGGCTAGAGAGACGCCACGGCGTCCTCACCTTCCGCCTGACGCAGGTCCTCACCGGACACGGTGTGTTCGGGAGGTTCCTGCACCGAATCGGGCGGGAGGAAACGCCCGGGTGCTCCCACTGCGAGGATCGACCGGAGGACACGGTGGAGCACACCGTGGAGGTGTGCCCTGCTTGGGCGGAGCACCGCCGTGTCCTCGTAGCGGCGATAGGCGGCGGCGACCTCTCGCGTCCGGCCCTGGTCGAAGCCATGGTCCGGAGCGAGACGGAATGGGATGCCGTCACCACCTTCTGCGAAGCAGTGATGCTAGCGAAGGAGGTGGCGGAGCGGGAGAAGGAAAGAGCAACAGCTTTCCTTCCCGGCCGCCGCGGGAGACGCCCCGGGCGTCGGGGGCTACGTCGTGGCCCCCGGCCACCGTAGGCGCGGGCCTGTGGACGGCGAGCAATGGGTAGCTCGCCGTCCGTCCGTCTAACGACGACAGGCCGTGTCGACGGCGCGTTTTGTTCCACGCGCGCCTCAAAGAGCTGTCAGCAGCGTGAAGGGGCCCGCAAGGGCCGACGCCTGCCGGGGCTGCGGGCTGTTCGAAAGAGATACCGCGGCTCCGGAACGTAAGGGCACTGAAGGAACACGGATGGTTTTTAGTCAGTAAAAGTCTGACACTCCCTTCCGCTCCACCCAGAGCGAAAGGCGTCATTTGATGATTTTCCATCCGCAAAAAAAAAAAAAAAAAAAAAAAAGGGTGACAACGCATCTTAGTCATCTTAGTCGAGGATAGCATGTAGGTATCTGTGGGCCACTGCCATTTTATTTGCCATTGGCATTGTCCTGGTTTTTCATCTTTATTCTATAATATAATTACAATACAACACTTGAATCAAGGCGAGGTTTTAAAATCCGATGGCTTTCGTATAATTTCAATGGTTTTATAATATCATGTTGAGAGCTTAATTATGACATAAATTGTTAGAGCTGCTAAACTAAATAATTGTTTTTTTTTTATAGAATAAGGGTGACAAACGAGCACACAGTCCACCTGATGGTAAGCGGTTGCTGTGGTCCATAGACATCTACATATATCTTCGTTTGCGAATTAAAATACAGATACGTTGTCACTCGTGAGGACTAAGATAGAATGCCTCTTTTCCAGTAAAAAGGGTCTCCGGTTCTCTACACTCACAATTTGAAATACAGCAGCATTAAGCTAATATTTTACGCTGGTATTCTGTGAGAGCGTGGTCCTTCCTCGGTCGAGCCGACCAATTCGTGCTAAAACTATAATATAGCTGCAGCATGGCTCTACCACGTATACAATATAAATATCTCAATTTTTAGTGTAAGAAATAGACTACGATTATCATTTTGTTGTTACAGTTCGGATAGCCCGCAGGTCTAGAGATCATAAGCGATACTTCTTATAATGTGGTCCCGGGTATGAATCGGGTGAACAAAATCAATGACTAAGTTTATCTGTCAAAGATTTTTCAGAAACAGCCTGGTCTCAAGGAATATTTAATAAAGAGGGCTTGGCGTTGCATCCTCGTTCCTAGGAAAGCTCCTAGAGCCGTTCGATTTGCGCCTGATCTCTCTCCGGCCGTGTCCGATAGCTTCCCGTCGGACTATGAGAGTGAAGGAATAGATAGTGAGTCCAGGTGTATTTGCGAAAACACACTCCTGCACGATCATATCCTGCTAATCTTCGTTGAAAACTGGCTGCTTTGAACGGAGTTCGGTCTAGACGTCATTATTGTCATTTAAGTCATGGTTTGGTTACCCACGGTGAATAAAGAGGTATCCTTTTGGCTGGACCGAAATGCAAGACTGAACTGAGGTGGCCACTCCGGATGTGCGTTGGCAGTCAGAGGTGGGAGGAGTGTCTTCCCCTTCCCCCTGCAGCCGAGGTGGAGTCAAGGGTAAAAAGGAACGTTGGAGGTATTGTCAGTCACAGACACGGTTAGGGCGCAACTCGCCCTATACTCGGCATCTGAAACTTGTTCGGCCGTGGTGCCACATACCAATTCCATCGTTTGCATCAGAAAAGCTGCTAGCTTGTTTTTTCCTGGCCCCATGGTCTCTGCATATCGGACTCGGGGGTGATCGTTGCACAGGTGGAGTTAGAAGCCGCGGAGGATGGCACGCCTTGTGTTCCTGGTGCGCCTTCCCTGAGAAGGAGAAAAGGGAGAAGATGTCTTCTACCGAGAAGGAGCTGACATAGGGCAGCCGATGCTGATGGCGCCGCGGATGTGTGCGAAAGCGTTCCCGTAACCCTGCCAAATGAGTTGAAGTTGGAGCACCATTTTAGTTATTGCGAGTCTGACATAACCCGTCCTTGGAAGGAAGGATTTTCTTACACAATTATAATTTGCAGCAGTAGAACTAATTGGAAGTTTTTCTTTTGTCCATTTTTTTCAACAGTAGAGCTAGGTAGGTAAAAGAATGCACCGTGTTATTAAGTTGGTACATAAATTTATTTTTTTAAATAATTAAATTATTTAAGAATTATGTTGCACTTAATTTATTTGTATATATTTTATAATTTGCAAATTCGCTGCAATGAAATTGGTGTTTAATTAAAGTATTCTTTATGAAAGTAACTTCAGTTTTAATATTTTCCAGCAGGATAAGCTCTAATGGGAAATCTTTATTATAGGATCCTTTATTATGCCCTGTCATGTACCATAAACGTTTACTGGTTAAGCAAAGAAGATCTAAAAATTTTTGCTTTGTGAAAGGTTTTTTATGCAGCTTTGTTCAAATCTGAAAATATATTCACATACATATGTATGCTGTATAATTTCTAACAAGATATTTTATATATGTAAGTGCTTAACTGGTGGTCAGCCTATTGAACTGTGGGCATTCTTTTCTAATATCATCAAACGAAAAATTATAGCTTCTAATAGTTTTCTCCCGACCACATATTACCAGGAAATTTTATTAATAATAAGAAAAATAATGAAACCACTACCGGTTATGGGATTCCCCATTTTAGGTAGGATTTGAATTAATCTTGTATTTGCGATCACAATAACAGACGTCTCGCAGTTTTAACGCTTCTCCCCGTTCCTGACAGAATATTTTATGTCTGCCACAGTTGAGGTAGTTATATTAACCTATAGTTACTCTATATTAAGCCATGAGGCCTTTCTAGCATTTCTTATAATCGTCTTACGACACACACCAGTCGGCAACGCTCCTGCGATTCCCCTGGTGTCGCAGTTGTTCATGGACGGCGGTAGTCACTTACCATCAGGTGAGCTGTATGCTCATTTGCCTCCCTCTGTTATAAAAAAACTCATCGAACGATAAAAATGCAAAGTATTAATCTTTACTACGAGTACATCATTTTTGTTTAAATCCACAATTGTGAAAATTAATTTATACTTAGTAACAGTTAATATTTTAATTGATATGATTAATAGTTCTTAAAGATTTGTAATAATATTATAGGAAGGAGCTTATGGAACTATCATTTGAAATGATTCTTCTAATGATTACCCACTTGATGTTTAAATCGAAATGAAGACTTATAGTTATGGAAGTATTTATATAAACATTTTATTTATAATATAATAAAGGTGGCAAACGAACACTCAGTCTACCTGATGGTATTAGATACTGTAGCCCATAGACATTTACATTTCTCCTCAGTTAAGAATTAATATGCAAATGCGTTATCTCCCGTAGTGACTTAGATGGTTGACTATGCCTAGTTTCTCTACTACGTATAAATGTGTATGTATATGGGTACATATAATGTATAATCAGGAAGCTACAGTACTATGGTCTCAAGAACACAGTGCTTAAACTTATAATTTCATATTTAAGTAATAGAATGCAGAAAGTCATTATCAATGGTAAAAGTTCTTCCGGCTCACCTGTACTAATGGGTGACCCTTAGGGCTCGATTCTCGTTCCATTCCTATTTCTAGTGTATATTAATGACTTACCTTCTCTTGTGTGACAAAGTAAATAATGCTATATCAAAATTAGTGCATTAGTTTAACGTTAATAATTTACATTTAAACGGAAATAAAACTAAATGTATGAAATTTACAACAACCAATGTTAAAAATCTGAGTACCAATGTGTTTTTAAATGGGGAAGAACTGAGCCCTGTTGAATCCACTGTTTTTCTTGGCATCACTCTCGACGCAAAGCTTCAGTGGGGCCCCCATATATCCAAACTAGCAAGCAGACTAAGTTCTGCAGTCTATGCTGTAAAAAAGATTAGAGGTCTCACTAGTGTCGAGATAGCTAGTTTATTTCAGTTATTTCCATAGCATAATGTCTTATGGGATTTTGCTATGGGGAAACGCGGCTGATTCAGAAACTATTTTTGTTTTACAGAAGAAGGCCATTAGAGCTATTTACAACCTAACACTGAGAGTGTCTCTTAGAGATAAATTTAAAGAAATAAATATATTAACTTTGGTCTCTCAGTATATTTACGAAAATTTAATGTATGTTCAGAAAAACAAAGGTAGTTTTAGTAAAAAAAAGTGATGTGCATTGTGTAAACACTAGGAACAAACACAAGCTAGTGATACCAGTTTCTCGACTCCACAGAGTCAGTAATTCATTCTTGGGGCAATGTATACGCTATTACAACAAGGTCCCGGAAAGTGTACAGGCTCTCTCTATTAGCAAGTTTAAATGTTATGTTAAGTTAAAACTGTATAAAAAGGGTTATTATAGTATAAATGAATACATGGTTGATAATAACCCCTGGGAATGAGGTAATCGCTTCCAAGCTGTTTCTAAAATAAATTTTGTAATTATATAGTTTGTACAACCATTATTGTAAAATTTGCTTTAAAAAAAGTCCCGCTGGGTTTCTTGCTGGTTCTTCCCAGGACAGAGGTTTTTTTTCTCGAACCAGTGGTAAAGTAAAAAATGAATTTCAAGAAGAATTACACATGTGATCTTTATTGAATAAAAAAAATATTCTTTTCTATTCTATTCTATTCTATTATAAAAAAATAATTACAGATACTGCAAAAAGATGCAACTAGCTGCATTTTGATGCAAGTTTATAGGTGTTTGTTCCGTTTTTATTCAAAGCGCATTACGAAACTCTAAAAGGCTATACAATTGGTATTATCCAGTCGTTTCAGCTACACTTTCATTTAGTGGCTACCTGCAAGTTCGAGTTTTCTCGTTCAATGCGTCCGTTAGTGATCGTGTAATCGTTAATGAGTGATATATTCTCACAACATATTTTTGTTGAGACGTATTTCATAGTTGTGCTATGATCCAACAGGAGACGCTTTGGTCAAGTTTTTAACATTTCTTTGTTTTTTTAACAAATGAGCATACAGTAACCTTATGGTAAGTGCATGCTGTAGCCCATAGGCATCTACATTTATTGTCGATGAAAAATCTAAATGCACATGCGTTTTTATCCCATAGGACTAAGGCGGAATGCCTTTTATTATATTTAAATTTTAAAATAGAATTTTAATTTGGTCAAAATAACCTTAATTCATAATATACCTATTATGTAAGTTTAGTGACGAAAAAGAAAATCACAAAATCTGGATTCGATAGGCACTGTGATTGTGTTTTTAATAAATTTTATATTCATAATGTGAAAATTCCGGAGTGAATTTTGAGTAAAACACAATGGGCCACCTACCGGAACGAGCAGATTAAAGTCAGCTAGTTTATTAGAGTTACTGATAATTAAAATTATCATTTAGCCCTACTGTGTACCAAGGACACTTGTTAAAATTGGTGACGGATAGTCGCGGATACAGTTCCTTTAGAAACTTCATCATACTTGAATCCTACATAGCGATAGTATTTGCAATAACAATAACTTAATTCGTATAAATAAATTATTCATTTAAAGCACAGCGGTGACACTCTCTGTACGTGAGAGTTGAAGCGCCGGTGACAATAGGCCGGATCGTGTAACGCTAGGGTTGATACCGAACCGAAATGGAATATTTTAGACTTGTGCCAAAGAAAATACATAGTAGGTATATGTTATATAATGTAAACTTATGTATATAGATAGTGAAAGCTACCATCAATTTTAAATCAACTTTTATTAAATATCTTTACAAATGGGGAAAATTAAGATTTCCGACAAAACAAAATATTCACGGCAGTTAATGGTAATCTTAAATAATAATTAACCAACACTAAATATTTCAGTACTCTTATATATTTTTGGCTTTTTCGATGACTTTTATAATTTTTATTATTATTTCTAACAATTGAAAAAATTCGTAGCCTTATTTTTTTTTAGGAAACCCATAGGGAAGAATAGATAGATAGATAGATAACACTTAACTGTACGCCAAAACATAACATTTTTTTTATATGATAAGGTGACAAACGAGCACACAGTCTACCTGATGGTAAGTGGTTGCTGTGGCCCATAGACATCTACATTTATCCTCGTTTGCGAATCAAAATGCAGATGCGTTGTCAGCCGTGAGGACTAAGATGGAAAGCATATTTTCCAGTAAGAAGGTTCCCCGGTTCTCTACACTCACCAAACGAAACACAGCAGTGTTAAGCTGCTATTTTACGCTGGTATAACATAAATATTAACAAAAAATGAGAAAAATTAATGTGGTACAATGGATGGTCTTATTGCTAAGAGTGATTTCTAACAGACAACCTTTGGATGGACAGGATTGCAAGAAAACAATAAAATCGTGTACGATTTTGCGACAAAAACAACATCAATTTTATTAATGCCATGAAATAGAAATACAGAATGGTATATAAGTACATGGATAAAATAAATAGATACACACATATTAACATATATATATATGTATATATATATATACATATATATATATATATATATATATGTTGTATTTATATATATATATATATATACACATTTTTTCATTTTGATTTGAATTGTAATTTTTTTATACAACTGTTTGTTGTCCTTAATAAAAAAAATATAAATATATTTTTTATAAATATAAATATATAAAATTACAAATATATACTTTAAAAGTATTATATATAACATAAATGTGCCATACATATAAATAAATATTGCAACTAAATTAAAGTAGAATAATTACATACAAATGAATAGGCATTATTTTTGTATAAAGCGCAGCCCCACGCAACTCTTAAGGCGCCCGCACATATCCAGATACCCACACATAGCCGCAAGCCATTTTACGTGCACACATGCTTAAGTGTCGTTTCTTTTCGCGTAGTGTATATATTCTTTGTTTAAAGTAAATCACATCGTATTTAGACTTAAAATCTTACAAAAACGAATTCAATTTTAGAACGTGTTTTTCCAAAGTAACGAAAATGCGTTTTTTAAAGTACTTAAAATAATAAAGTTACAGTACAGTATATAAGGCCTACCTGTTGGGCCAGGCACCACTCACTTTGAGCTCATTTTTGGCCAAGGTGTAAAAAAAATGATTTTTTTTTACAAAAAACTAAATTTTCTTGTCGGCATTTTGTTCTATTACTTTGAGTGCCTTGGCGTAGTTTTTCTAAAGAGTACTGAAAATGAAAGGAACATATTTGTACTTGTCACAGCCGGTTTTTTTTCGATTTAACATTTAAAACAATACATTTTTTCATGTTGAGGACAGTTTATTTACCACAGCCGACATCAATACTGCAAGTAACTATTGACAACAATTAACTGTTTTTGGCACACCAAGCAAGATTGGCGAAATCTATATTAGATTCACTTCATTCTAATCCTATATTTAGAACCTATTTCTAGTTATACCAAGTACCAACTCATCTAATATAATGAGATATTTGTCAGGGTCATGGGTCAGCCAATGAGGTCTAAAGTTAAGTTATTTTTTGAAATGCAATATGTCTGTTATTTCCTCTTATGTTTTATACTCTTTCCTTACTCAGTTGGCGCTAGATATGTGTGTAGTGATAAAACTGGCAAAGTAAGACATCGTCACATTTTATTTCGTTTTATTGCTAGTTTCACACTTTTTTTCATTATTTCTGCACACCCAAAATCTGGATTCTATTCAGCCTTTTCGAGTAAGCCAATAAAACAAGAACTGCGTTCAAAGGTTAACGTTTAACGTAAAACGTACGGTATATTTCACGAAGACTCATAAAATTGTCTTTATGATTGCTGTGAAAAACTTCAGCCCATTTCATACATTTATTATTTACCCGCCTTCTTTTCTATACTATCTTTTTATTTTATCGTAACCAGGATATGTTTTACCATTGAAGTAAATGATATTTGGGGGTGGTCATTATATGTAGTTTTGTTACTGTAATTATTATGTTATATACACTAGCTGGTCCGGGAGACGTTGTTCTGCACTTTCCAGTAGGTGACGCGATGAGTTTTATTTCGAAGTTAATTTGGGCTTTTTTACAGTGTAGTAATGAGATTTATAAATTCCTTCACCACAATCTCACTTATCGGGTTCAGATTAGGTATTTTCCTCTCTGAAAATTTATGAAATAATTACGTAAATCTTTGTGTAACCTATGTTCAGTTGCGATGGGCTGTAATAATGACGATGAAAATCAAGCTAAGGGTAACTCAGTTTAGAGCGCATGGTAGTGCGTGCGTGGTAATGGTACCAATCGGCTAACTTAATTTGTTGTGTGCGTTCGGTATTTATATTATGCAGCAGTTTTAAACATAGTTAAGCCACGCTGCAGATGTGTAGGTGATATATGGGTCACAGTGTCCACTTACCAAGACGTGGACTGTTGATTTTTTACCTCCTGGGAATGAGGTGATCCCTACTTACTTATTATTATGAAATAATATGCTGTAAATTTATGTTTAAAAATAAGTCTCAGAAATAGAAACTTATTTATTCAACATCTAATATATAAAAAATAATATTTGTTATTCTATGCGCTGCCATACCGTTTATCAGATTGCGCTAAAATTTTGTCAACTTATTACTTGCACTTGCGCGAAGGTTATGCAAAAATGCCGTGAATGGAAAACTATTTTTGTCTGCCAAGTTTTACCTCTTACTAATATAAGTTTAATTATTAAATATTAACGCTTTTCCGTTTTAAATTAAACTAAAATTTCGAGTACATTTGAAATAAATTTATAATATTTATAACCCTTGTTGAGCCAAGTTCTGTATAGATTTCATATCTGTGTAAAATTTCATAAATAAGTTTAAATTAAGAATAAGAGACATCCCAATGCAAACAATTATGTCAGCTGGGCACAAGCATTTCCAAGAAAGCGCCATCTAACATGCATTTCTTTGAAGATTTGGACACACTTATCAATTGGGTAGGCAAGTTGATGAATGTACAGCTGATTCCATCGCATTGATCACACTGTTGCCTGAAGGTCAGTCAGTGGGGTTTTGGGTTACATCGTTTTCATATTAATTTTCAACCATCGATCGATCGCAAAAACCTTGTATATTACAGGGCTATGAATATTTTGTTGGTCTGCTGGTCGGAGGCACAACTGTTGATCATATGGTTCATGCTTTTAAGACTGGGTTCGGGCCAAAATGACGTATGGAGTTATCTATATCGAGAAATTCTCAATAGCAGCCCCCGCATTAAATAAGTTGACGATGTTTCACCCATAAATTAGGAAAGTAACTGTTGGACTTATCCAGTCGTGTCGGATTGGGACAGTGGTCTCATGGGACTATTAGAGTGAGGAAATGGAGAATGCAACTGTGCACAGGAACTCACACACTCGTGCACTATAATTTTGCTCTACGCAGATGATTGGACTCAGTTGAAACTGGGCGCGGTGACGGAATGTGGTCATTTTCATAACTTTCCCACATTAATTATAATAAGCACATTGCTTGTTGCTTGGCTGTGAGTGTTTTTGAAAAATAAAGTTTATTATTAATATATATATTATTAATAAAATAATATATAATAAAATAATATATAATAAAATAATAATTAATATATTAATATTATTAATAAAAAAAGTAAAGCGAATCTGCATTTTCAACTCCTACTCCTGTATATTGCCATAATTAACCATTCAGATGAACTATGGGTTCCATTTTAAAAATTGAATTAAAAGGCCAATGAGAAATGAAAAGCTGAGAGCGAGCGCTATAAAAGCCCCTTACTTATGTTAATCTAAAGTCGAACATCATCCTATATCCATTAATCTCAATTAATTTCAGGTAATCCCTTTTTTAAGGAGCAAAAAGTATGTATTGTATTCACGAAAAGCTATAATAAAAGGTTGATAAATTAAAATATACAAACAGCATGCGGGTCGACCCTTACCACGTGACAATGGCGCCGAATTCATAGATTTAGAAATTATTTCTCCTTTAAGAGTTTTAAATAACAAACTTATATTTGGCTCCTTTAATGACAAAGTTACGAAGACTTCAATATACATTTTAGATTTACTAATGAGTTTGCCTACCGTCGGCGGCCAGACAAAACGGAGGCTAGCCATGTGAACTGACTGACTCTGAAAATTTCTTGAGAGAAAAACTCAATAACTGATTTTAGCTTGACAAGGGATTCGAACCCGACAACTAATAAGGCAGTCGTGTTTACCTATATATATATATATATATATATATTATTACACAGTAAGATATAGTTACAGTATTTTTCTATAAAACAAAATTTATACACGAACTTAAAATCCAACTGATGGTATGTGGCAACTGCCAATTTTTAATGTGTATTGCGGGCTGATATAATGGTGTTTATATTACATTTTGGTATACCTTTATCCAGTTTGTACATGTTCAATCCATACCTTTTAGTCAGGTATATCGTAAAAAATATCTATTGGCGCTGAAAGTTACAAAAATTCAGATATATTTTTATGAATGACAGGATAAATAAAAATTAAATTCCATGGTACTACTAATAGGTCTATTAAAAACATTCAAAAGTACATGAACAAAACGAGCGGCACAAAGCGTTCATTAAACAAATGGTTAGGGCCGTCAGATGCTGCGATGGCACAGTTTTTATATCTCTGCACGCTTGTGACCTCGATTCGAAGAATTTAATCTGGAAATTGCTTGCTTAGCAGATTTCCATCGCTTTGCACATAAAACAAAACGATATTGCTAGTGATCTCGTTGTCTGATTATATCACGGTTTAATACGCCCGTTCTTTATACGTCACTCTTAAAAATAAGATTAAAACGATAAGGAACATAAGCATATGTTCCGCAAAGTTAAGACTACTGATATTGGGTAATAATATCAACATTTACAGTATATATGAGACTTTGTATTTTCAATCGCATTTACCACGGGGAGTGCTCTGAGAAATTGTTCGGATTAATTCGAGCCGCCAAAGTTCACCTACACACATCGCGACAGAACTCACGATACTACCTACACCATCTCAATACTTGGCGGTCTATTAGTATGTAATTTATTAAGAGTTTTCTTCCTTGCTTGACTTTTTTGTGAAATCGTTTATCACTGGCAATTTTCAAACTCTTTTTTAAAAGGCCGACAACGTACGTGCAACCCCTGGTGTTGCAGTTGTTCATGTACGGCAGTCGACACTTAACATCAGGTGAGCCGCATGATGTTTTGGCCCCACTTCTTTAAAAAAAAAACACTTTATACTGTACAAAAAACATTGTTTCACTGTCACTACACGGGCGATGAAACATATCCGGTACCGTTACTGCCCATCAAAAGACCACTGCTGAAGATTAGCCACCCCCATAGATTTCCTTACCATAATTGCTTCGCATCGGTTTGGCAACCACAGTTTTTATTTTTATTATCAGTTGTTACTATGAAGAATTATATTATTAATTATTACTAGATGGAGTGAAGACCTGGTAAGACATGCAGGAAGTCGATGGATGCAGGTGACTCAGGACCGTGATTTGTGGCATTCCTTGGGGGAGGCCTATGTTCAGCAGTGGACTTGTGAAGGGCTGTATTGATGATGATGATTATGAAGGCGCTGCCGCCCATTTCCTGGTATGTTTACCTCTACAGGACGATACCCTACTCTCATCTTTCAGAAAACTTTGGTTACAGAAATAAGTTACAAGCACTTGTTAAAACAGGCACATAAAACACCTAATATGCATATATATATAGTATAACTGTATGTAATACCTACTGAGTAATATTTATTATTCATTAAAATAATTTTGAATGTATTTCTAACTCGTCCGCCGTAAATGTTATACGTTTCAATTTATTTTTAGTCTTCCAATGAGTGCTCATGGAGTTGTGCTGATTAATTTTAACCGCGAAGTTTTAACACAGCAATAGAGCTCTTAATCCAGGACCGATCGTTTACGCAGTAACTTTCTGTCACGCACGACTACGTTGGGCAATTTACTGTTACCAGCGATTTCTCCTCACCTTTATAAAAAGCCGTCAACGCACCTGTATATCCTCTGATTGTGCTAATGTTTGGGTGGACGTGGTCACTTACTTTCAGGTGTTCCGCATGCTCTTTTACCCATTTTTATTTTAAAAATATTGTTCATACGGAGCTTTAAATGATACACAGACACTACGACATTCAAAAAAACCTTATTAATTCAATTTTTTGCTTTCAAAGCACCTCACGTAGTTGGGGTTTAACAGTGGTAGAGCCAGGCGGCAGCTTTTGCTGTCGCACGGATGGGCTGGCTCGAACCGGGGTGGTACCACGAACTCGCAGACTACCAGCGTGAAGTAGAGGTTTACCTCTGCGTTTCGCTTGGTGAGTGCAGGTGGCCGAAGGCCCTTTTTACTGGAAGTGAGGCATTCCATCCTTGTCCTCACGGGTGAAAACGCATCTGCATTTTGATCTGTAACAGAGGATAGATGTAGATGTCTATGGGCCGCAGCAACCACTTACCATCAGGTGGACTGTGTGCTCGTTTTTCACCCTAATCCTGTAAAAAAAAATTAAAATTTAAGTGCTAATTCATAACGTCTCAAGTGACTACCTAGTTATATTATGGTCATGTTGTGGTTCTGGGTTCAAATACCAGTTCAGACCAAAAATTAGTTATTGAACTTTTCTGTCAATAAATTCGCATTAGCAGCCGAAATTATGAAATTGGCGATGTTTTACTTTCGTGCCTCGGAAAGAACTTAAAGCCGTTGGCCTGAAACTGTGGCCCTCAGGATGCGTCGGATTGTCTTCCCATCGGAGAGAGTTATTATTGTTAATAATGTGGTACTCGTCCTAGCAAATGCTGAACAGAAATTCAGTTTTTCACGAATGAAACTGTTGTGTATTATACCTGTGCGCGGCTGAGTCCGCGCCCAATAATAATGTTTGCAATTAAGGCAGTACATCAACAGCCGTTGAGTGTTTAACTAGTCCCTTGCGCCCCGTATCCGCAAACATAACAGAAACTAAAGTCCACGCGATAAAAAGCCAGTATTTTTATAAACGTCTGTCACATTCGACATGTAGGTTCCTAAGCGTGAAGCGTCAATACCTTATCTAATACAAACGAACAAAACTATACTGCAATCTAGTTTAAGTTTTCGAACTAAGTAGATAGCATTACATCTTAGACCATTTATTGGTCTAAACATTACCCTGAACATGCCGCCCACTAAGGACATCAGTTTATGTCCTTCACAACATTAAGCCCGCATACCATGAGGTCAAGAAAAAAAATCAATTTCTAAATGACGTGAAGTACACATTAAACCTTATGATTAGATACGAATACAATAATAAAGAAACTCAAACAATACAATAATGAAGAAACTCAAACGTTTTTTACTTGTGTTCTTACATGACCTCGATAAATATGGACTGTAATATTTAAAAATTGTTAATTATTTGTATAAAATTGAATTATAAACTAAGAGTAAAAGTGTGATAATAAAATACTTAATTGATTAACAACTCATTTTAACAGATAAAATACACAGATATGATGTTTGCAATTTCATTACATATTTTTGTAGAGACGATATTTCATAGCTGTGCTATGATCTAACAGGAGATGATTTAGTCAAGTTTTTAACATATTTTTTATACGTAGTAATAAACGAGCATACAGTTAACCTTATGGTAAGTGGATACTGTAGTCCATAGACGTTTACATTTATTCTCGATGAAAAATCAAAATGCACATGCGTTTTCATCACATATGACTAAGACGGAATGCCTCATTTCCAGTAAAAAGGGTCTCCGGTGCTCTACACTCACCATACAAAACTCAGGAGCTCAATGTTCTGCATCTGCTATTCTGTGAGAGCGTGGTTCTACCCCGGTTGAGCCGACCAATTCGTGCTACAACTATAATGAAGCGTAGATATACCACGTAAAAATATGTTATTTTAAAAAATAATTATATTTCAATATTATATTTAAATTTTAAAATAGAATTTTAAATGACCAAAATAACCTTATTTAATAATATATCTCAAGAAGAAGCTCAAGGTCGCTCAGCGAGCTATGGAGAGGGCTATGCTCGGAGTTTCTCTGCGTGATAAACTTAGAAATGAGGATATCCGCAGTAGAACCAGAGTAACTGACATAGCCCAACAGATTAGTAAGCTGAAGTGGCAGTGGGCCGGCCATATAGTTCGAAGAACCGACAACCGATGGGGAAGAAAGGTTCTTGAGTGGCAGCCTCGTACCGATAGACGAAGTGTAGGGCGACCCCCCACGAGATGGAGTGACGACCTGGTAAGACATGCAGGAAGTCGATGGATGCAGGTAGCTCATGGACCGTGACCATGGATGGACATGGATCAGGACCGTGCTTTGTGGCATTCCTTGGGGGAGACCTATGTTCAGCGATGGACTTGTGAAGGGCTGTAATGATGATGATGAATAAAATACCTATTATGTCAGTTTAGTGACGAAAAAGAAAATCACAAAATCGGGATTCAATAGGCACTGTGATCGAGTTTTAAATAAATTTTATATTCATACTGTACCAATTCCGGAGTGAATTTAAGGTAGAACATAAGGCGTCACCTACCGGAACCAGCAGATTAGGGCCAGCTAGTTTATTGAAATAACTGAAATTCAAATTATCATTTAGCCCTACTGTGTAGCAAGGACAAACTAGTCAAAATTGGTGTCGGATAGTCGCGGATACAGTTCCTTTAGAAAATTCATCATACATGAATCCTACTTAGCGATAATACTTGCAATAATAATAACTTAATTCATATAAATAAATTATTCATTGGAAGTATGTACATCTAAATTGACTAAATCAAATCAAGAAGTCGCAGCGGTGTTTGAGAAATATTTCACTGATATTCCTATTTTGACAACAGAGTCTTTGAATTCTTCTCCAACTGTCGCCGAGTCATTACTCAAACAGAATGTTAATATCTGTTTAAAAGAATTTATATTTGAAAAAGTATTACCGCAAGATATTGTAAAATACTTCAAAACCATTGATGTAAAGAAAACCGCAGATTTGTGGGGGATTTCCGTGACAGTTATTGCGTCCATAATATATTTAATTGCACCTCATCTTGCTATTATTTTTAATACTTGTATCGATTCTGATGTGTTTCCTGATTTAATGAAGTATAGTATAGTAATACCTTTATTTAAATCTGGTAGTACATTGGACCCCGCTAATTTTAGACCTATTTCTGTACTACCAACTCTTAGTAAAATTTTTGAAAAAATTATTTTGGATCAATTGTTAATTTTTTTTTAATACAAATAAATTACTTCATAAAAACCAATTCGGATTTACAAGGGGTCGCTCGACGTCTGACGCCGGCGTTGAGCTTATGAAATATATTTTTAATGCCTTGGAGAATTCACAGGATGCCTTAGGTGTTTTCTGTGATCTTTCCAAGGCTTTCGATTGTGTTCATCATGAAACATTAATCAGGAAACTACAACATTACGGTGTAAAAAATTTGGCGCTTATACTTATTACTTCATATTTAAGTAACAGAACTCAAAAAGTCGTGATAAATGGTAAAGGTTCCTCCGGATCGGTAGTATCAATGGGCGTTCCTCAGGGCTCGATTCTTGGCCCATTCCTGTTTTTAATCTATATTAATGACTTACCTTATCTTGTAGGGGACAATCACGATATAGTATTATTTGCTGACGATACCTCTTTAATTTTCAAACTCAAACGGCAGTTAATTAATTAAGACGATGTAAATAATGCTCTATCGAAATTAGTACATTGGTTTAACGCCAACAATATGCTCTTGAACGGCAATAAGACAAAGTGTATTAAATTTACAATACCTAATGTAAAACATTCGAATACCAATGTGCTATTAAATGGGGAGGAGTTGAGTCTTGTGGATACCACTGTTTTTCTCGGTATTACTATTGACGCGAAACTTCAATGGGGCCCCCATATATCTAAATTAGCAAGCAGACTTAGTTCTGCAGCATATGCTGTAAGAAAGATTAGAAGTCTCACAGATGTTGAGACAGCTAGATTAGTGTATTTTAGTTACTTTCATAGCGTAATGTCTTATGGAATTTTGCTATGGGGTAATGCGACTGATATTGAAGCTATATTTGTTTTGCAAAAGAGAGCCGTTCGGGCGATTTATAACCTAAATTGTAAAGAGTCCCTCAGACAAAAATTTAAAGAAATAAACAAATTAACTTTGGCATCGCAATATATTTATGAAAATCTAATGTATCTACATAAAAACATAAATAGCTTTAATAAGAATAAAGATGTGCATTCTCTAAACACTAGGAACAAACATAAGCTTGTAATACCAGTTACTAGACTCCACAGAATCAGTAATTCATTTATGGGGCAATGTATACGCTTTTACAACAAAATCCCAGAACATATTCAAAGTTTATCAATAAACAAGTTTAAAAGTTTTATTAAAGAAAAACTGTACAAAAAGGGTTATTATAATATCAAGGAATACATGAATGAAAATAACCCCTGGGAATTAGGTGATCGCCACCATGCTGGTTCTATTAAAATCATTTAAAAATTGTATAAATGAAATTATTGTTAAGTGAAATATGTTTGAAAAAAAAAGTCCCGCTGGGTTTCTTGCTGGTTCTTCCCAGGACAGAGGTATTTTCCGAACCAGTGGTAAATAAAAAATGACTTTCAATAAGAATTATGTAATAATCAATATTGAATAAAAAATTATTCCATTCTATTCTATTCTATTCATCACATCGTATTTAGAGTTAAAAGCGTACAAAAACGAATTCAATTTTAGAACGTGTTTTTCCAAAGTAATAAATATGCGATTTTTAAGGTACTTAAACTTATAAAGATACAGCTTTTATAAGTCCCCTCTGCTGGGCCAGGCTTCACTCACTCTGAGATCGTTTTAAGGAAAGAATAATTTACATAAATATTTAAAATAAAATTATGTAAGCAAATTTTTACAAATTTAAACTCAATTTTCTTATCGAAATTTTGGTCTATTACTTTGAGTGGCTTAGATAGTTTTTCTAAAGAGTACTGACAACGAAAGGAAAATACTTGTACTTGTCACAGCCGTTTTTTTTTTTCGATTTAACATTTAAAACAATACATATATTTTTTCCATGTTGAGGACAGTTTATTTATTGCAGGCCGATATCAAAACCGCAAGTAAATATTAACAACAATTAACTGTATTTGGCACACCAAGCAAGATTGGCTAATTCTATATTAGATGCACTTTATTCTTATCCAATACTTAAAACCTATTTCTAGTTATAAACTCATCGAATATAATAAGATATTTTCTTG
This sequence comes from Parnassius glacialis, assembly GCA_033319125.1. Classification (NCBI taxonomy): domain Eukaryota; kingdom Metazoa; phylum Arthropoda; class Insecta; order Lepidoptera; family Papilionidae; genus Parnassius; species Parnassius glacialis. The sequence goes on along the minus strand of JAVANC010000023.1, from coordinate 22,044,652 downwards.
TTGGGTTTGTTGTTGAGTCTAAGTTTAGGCTAAAAGTCAAAGTAATAGGTCAGCAAGTGAGGTCTAAAGTCAACTTGCTTTTTGAAATGCACTATGTCTGTTCGTTCCTCTTATGTTTTACACTCTTTCCTTACTCAGTTGGCGCTACATATGTGTGTAGTGATAAAACTGGTAAGTAAGACATCGCCTAAGCGTTTTTAATTCGTTATACTGCTAGTTTCACACTTTTTTTTATTATTTCCGCACACGCAAAATCTGAATTCTATTCAGCCTTTTCGAGTAAGCCAATAAAACAAGAACTGCGTACAAAGGTTTACGTTTAACGTAAAACGTACGGTATATTTCACGAAGACTCATAAACTTATCTTTATGATCGCTATGAAAACACTTCAGCACATTTCATACATTTGTAATTTATCCGCATTATTTTCTATATTATGTTTTTATTTTATCGTAACCAGAATATGTTTTACCATTGACGTAAATGCTATTTGGGTGTGCTCATTATATGTAGTTTTCTTACTGTAATTATTATGTTATTTACACTAGATGGCCCGGCAGACGTTGTTCTGCACTTTACAGTAGGTGACACGATAAGTTTTATTTCGAATTCACTTTGAACTTTTTTACAGTGTAATAATAAGATTTATAAATTTCTTCACCGCAATCCTACTTATCGGGTTCAGATTAGGTAATTGTCCTTTTTAGGGTTCCGTACCTCAAAAGGAAAAACGGAACCCTTACAGGATCACTTTGTTGTTCTTCTGTCTGTCTGTCAATATCCATTTTCTCAGAAACGCGTGGAGATATCAAGCTGAAATTAATATCAAATACTCAAATCTACTGTCCCTTAGTGCTGTAAAAAATCAAACTTCTAAACTAATGAAATCAAAATAAACAGCCGTTTATACCGCATATTTTCGACATTCGCAAGGGAATCAAAACCTTCAGGGTACTTCCCGTGAACTCAGAACCTTGAAATTTGGTACTAAGCAACGTTTTATAGCACAGATAAAGAAAAAATTGCGAGATGCATAAATTTTTAGTTACATCATAATATAATAAAAATATTTTTAAAAATTTTAAACTTATATACCTACGGATTTGTTCGGAACCCTCGGTGCGCGAGTCCGACTCGCACTTGGCCGGTTTTTTTAATACAAAACCAACATTAATTGTAGACATAAGTAAATGTATGAAATACGTGAATATTTGTGTAACCTACATATGTTCAACAGTGGTTACGATGGGCTGTAATAATGAAGATGAAAATCAGGCTAAGGGTAACTGAGTGTAGAGCGCATGGTTGCGCATGCGTGATAATGGTAACAATCGGCTGACTTAATTTTTTGTGTGCGTTCGGTATTTATATCATGGAGCAATTTTAAACGTAGTTAAGCCATGCTGCAAATTTGTGGGTGATATATGGGTTACAGCGTCCACTTACCAATGCGTGGACTGTTGGTTTTTTATCTCCTGAGAATGAAGTGATCGCTACTTAATATTATGAAATAATATATTGTAAATGTATATTTAAAAAATAAGTTTCAGAAACAGAAACTTTTTTATTTAACATCTAATATATAAAAATTAATATTTGTTTGTTCGTATTTTATGTCAACTTAATACTTGCACTTACACGAAGGTTATGCGAAAATGCCGTTAATTGAAAACGAATTTAGGGTTCCAAATTTTACCTCTTGAAGTTTAAGTATTAACCTTAAATTTTAACTGTTTTCCGTCTTATATTAAACTCAAATTTCACTCTACATTTGTACTCTACTCAAAATTAATTAATAATATTTATTACCCTTGTTGAGCCAAGTTCTGTATGGATTTCATATCTGTGTATAATTGCATTGATAATTTTAAATTAGGAATAAGATACACATCCCAATGCCAACAATTTTGTCAGCCAGACACAAGTATTTTCAAGAAAGTGCCATCTTACATGCATTTCTTTTAAAATTTGTCCACACTCACCTACTGGGTAGGCGGGTTGATGAATCTAGAGCCGATTCCATCGCATTGTTCATACTGTTGCATGAAAGGAAGTCAGTGGGGTTTTGAGTTACATCGTTTTCATATTAATTTTCAACCATCAGTCGATCGCAAAAATCTTTTCTATTACAGGACTATGACTATTTTGTTGGTCTTCTGATCGTAGGCACAACTGTTGATCATATGGTTCATGATTTTAAAACTGGGTTCGGGTCAAAATGAAGTATGGAGTTTTCTGAATTCAAGAAGTTGACGATGTTTCACCCTCATAATTAGGAAAGTAACTGTTGGACTTGTGCCTGATCTTTCTCCAATTATGTAGGATTGCCGTCTCTTCGGACTATGAGAGTGTGGAAATGGAGAGTGCAACTGTGCGCAGGAATGCACACACTCATGCACCACAATATTGCTCTACGCAGATGACTGGACTCGGTTGAAACTGGCCGCGGTGATGGAATGTGGTAATTTTCACAACTTTCGCACATTGAATATAATTAGCACATTGCTTGTTTCTTGGCTGTGATTGTTTTTAAAAAATAAAGTTCTAGCGAGCTGGCCAGAATGCTGGTAATTATTCGTATTTTTCAAATACATGCTTTATCCATGTTATGGCTGCAGAACGTATAGGTCACCCCTACCAGGGAAAGATAATGCCAGTACATGGGCATAAAGTAACACAGCATAAATAAAATAAAATAAAATAAAAAATATTTAGCGAATCTGCATTTTCGCCTCCTACTCCTGTATGTTGCCATTTATTAACCATTCAGATGAACTTTGTGTTCAATTTTCAAAATCGAATTAAAAGGCCAATGAGAAATGAAAGGCTGAGAGCGAGCGCTTCATTAGGAGTTTTAAATAATAAACTTATATTTTGCTCCTTTAATAACAAAGGTACGAAGACTTCAGTATGCTTTTTAGATTTTCTGATGAGTTTGCCCTCGCTCGGCGGCCAGCCTCAACGGAGGCTAGCCATCTGAACTGACTGACTCTGAGAATTTCTTGAGAGAAACCTTAATAACTGACTTTAGTTTGACAAGTGATTCGAACCCGACAACCAATGAGGCAGTAGCGGAGGCTAGCCATATTAACCGACTGACTCTGAGAATTGCTTGAGAGAAAACCTAAATAACTGACTTTAGCTTGACAAGGGATTCGAACCCGACAACCAATGAGGCAGTAGCGGAGGCTATCCACATGAACCGACTGATTCCAAGAATTTCTTGAGGAAAACCTTAATAACTGACTTTAGCTTGACAAGGGTATTGAACCCGACAACCAATGAGGCAGTGGCGGAGGCTAGCCATATGAACCGACTGACTCCGAGAATTTCTTGAGAGTAAACCTTAATAACTGACTTTAGCCTGACAAGGGATTCGAACCCGAAAACCAATGAGGCAATCGTATTTACCTATATGGTATATTTTATAACACAGTCAGATATAGATATAGTGAGAGTATTTTTTATGAAATTAAATTTATAAACGAAATTACAGTTCAACGGTTTTTAATCTGTACTGCGGGCTGAAATAATGGTTTTTATATTACCTTTTGGTAATCCTTTATCTAGTTTCTACGTGTTAAATCCATACCTTTAAGTCAAGTATATCGTAAAAAAAACCTGTTGGAGCTAAAACTTGCAAAATTCAGATATATTTTTATGAATGACAGGATAAAAATACATTGAATTTGATAACACTAATAGGTCTATTAAAAACATTCTAAAGTACATGAACAAAACGAGCGGCACAGAGCGTTCATTAAACAAATGGTTAGGGCCGTCAGCTGCTGCGATGGCACAGTTTTTATATCTGCACGCTTGTGACCTCGATTCGAAGAATTTAATCTGGAAATTGCTTGCTTAGCAGATTTCCATCGCTTTGGACATAAAACAAAACGATATTGCTTCTGATCTCGTTGTGTGATTATATCACGGTTTAATACGCCCGTTCCTTATACGCCACTCTTGAAAATAAGATTAAAACGATAAGGAACAGAGTATATGCTCCTCAAAGTTAAGACTACTGCTATTGGGTAGTAATAATTAAAGGAGAATGGCAGATCGTGCCCCACCTTGTACATAAAAGAAAAAAAATATATGAAAAATAATCTTATGAATTTTCATGTTTTTTGTGATAAATCGTTATTTTCCACAACTTGCGGTAAAATGCTATTAAAAAAGAATTCAACTATAAATATTTACATTACCAGTCTTATCTAATAACATCTGTGTTTCTTGTACGAATAAGTACATAAGTACGCATAAAGTATTAAACAATACATATTTTTAATTAAAATATATTATGACTGTCATATAAAAATGTTACTTATTAATTTTTATTTTCAATTATTATTATAAGTCGACAATAATCACGAATTGCATTAGATAATCACAAAATTGATTTTCGTGCATTTTGTGAAATGATACACACACGTCATTGTGTCAATATCGAATTAATGTATGTAATGTCATATATTTTCACACATTCACTGATCTGTGCTTGTGAAACATATTGATTATGATTATATCACATTTTTGCTTGTGCTGATTCCCGCTTTCTTTACCGTTGCACTTTTTCCTGCTTTTGCTGACGACTTAAACTGTGGTAGAGCCACGCGGCAGCTTTTGCTGTCGCACGGATGGGTCGGCTCGAACCGGGGTGGTACCACGACCTCACAGAATACCAGCGTGAAGTAGAGGTTTACCTCTGCGTTTCGCTTGGTGAGTGTAGGTGGCTGGAGGCCCTTTTTACTGGAAATGAGGCATTCCATCCTAGTCCACACGGGTGAAAACGCATCTGCATTTTGATCTGTAACAGAGGATAGATGTAGATGTCTATGGACCGCAGCAAACACTTACCATCAGGTGGACTGTGTACTCGTTTGTCACCCTTATCCTATAAAAAAAAAACCTATGCTTTTATTAATATACGAACTCAATCACGCCTATTTATTGACTTGCTGCTAATTACTACGGACATTCTGTTAATGGCATCTAATTGTCATCTTTGCGTCGATAGGATGCAGGGGCATTTTGTGTCCTTATTTCGATTTACAATCTTAACTCTTCTTTCAACATGGAGATCTTTGCAACAGATATACTTATTTAGTTTTATAAATTTTTATATAGTTGATAATTTATGGTGCTGCCGTTGTCTTAAAATTAGTAACTAACCTGTAAATATTCACACATTCTTCAAACACATTTCATATTAATATGTATCTTGAAATATAATTTTGTAAATAATATAACTCGTTTACATGACTACGACTTAGATTTTATGAAAAATAGGTGGCGCTAGTCTCAAATTGTATAAGGACATTTTAGATCCTATACAAGAGAACCCTTTTTCCACTGTTACTGATCATTATATTATTATACTCCGTAAATTCTTAAATTGTTATTTATATATATCATTGGCGCAACAAATGCTGTTCTAAAAAATAAGGTAAAAGTAATTATTAAAGTCTACTACTACTACTAGTTCTAGAGGCGACAAATTATATAGATTGGATGAAGTAATGAAGTAGAAAAAAATGATGCATACGGCATTCGTGTGCACCACACTTTGGGTGCGGCAAAGTTCTGTAGAGAAGCTGGCATTGTCCTTTACAGTATTTATGAGACTTTGCATTTTCAATCGCATTTACCACGGGTATTGCTCTGAGAAATTGTTCGGAATAATTCCAGCCGCCAAATTTCACCAACACACATCGCGACAAAACTCAATACTACCTACACCATATCAATACTTGGCGGTATACCAGTGTAATTTACTAAGTTTTCTTCCTTGTACGATTTTTTGTGGAATCGTTTATCACTGGCAATTTTCATGGACCGATTAAGGGATCTTCGAGTAAAGAGCCTACTCTTTTTTAAAAGGCCGGCAACGTACTTGCAACCCCCTGGTCTTGCAGTTGTTCATGGACAGCAGTCGGCACTTAACATCAAGTGAGCTGCATGAAGTTTTGCCCCCACTTCTATAAAAAAAAACATTGTGGCAAACGAGCACACAGTCCACCTAATGGTATTAGATACTGTAGCCCATAGACATTTACATTTATCCTCGGTTACCTCCCGTAGTGACTAAGATGAGATGCCTAGTTTCTAGTGACGAGGGTCCACGGTTCTCTACAATCAACTAACATATTTTACGCCTGTACATATTGTGTGAGAGCGCGGTCCTACCCCGGTCAAACCAACCCATTCGCGCTTTAACCATAACATACCTACAGTATGACTCTACTTCATAATGTATATGGGTACATATGAACAATTCAAAAATTTTGTAATTTCAACATACGTAAAAATGGTTTTATTTTTATTTTTCAGTTGAAACCTCCTCATGAATATAAATAAGCGTCCGCTTGGAGATAATAAATTGTTCACGGCTCATGCTCCCATTTGTGAAAAGTAGCAAAAGTTACAGATACTGCAAAAAGATGCAATTAGCTGCATTTCGATGCAAGTTTGTAGGTGATTGTTCCGTTTTTATTCAAAGCGTATTACGAAAATCCAAAAAGCTATACAATTGTTAATGTCCAGTCGTTTCAGCCACACTTTCATTTAGTGACTACCTGCAAGTTCGAGTTTTCTCGTTCAATGCGTCTTTTAGTGATTGCGTAATCGTGAATTATTGAGGCCATATTCTCACAACATATTTATGTTAAGACGATAGTTCATAGCTATGCTTTGATTCAACAGGAGACGCTATAGTCAAGTTATTAACATTTTTTTTGTTTTTTTTTTACATGGGGATAACAAACGAGCATACAGTTCACGATATGGTAAGTGAATGCTGTAGCCCATAGACATCTACATTTATTCTTGATGAAGAATCATAATCTCAGTCCTCAGGGGTACCAACGCATCTGCATTTTGATTTTGAATTGAAGATAAATGTAGATGTCTATAAGCCACAGCATCGACTTACCATCAAGTGGACTGTGTGCTCGTTTGTCATCCTCGAGGAACGGCCGGACTTCCCAGTACCCTGCTCTCCACTGGTTCCATACCACAGAATAAAAAAAAAAGAAATTGCGCGCTTGTTATTGTTATTTTGTTTGTATCTTGTCGTGAAGCGACAATTAAAAAGAAAAAGAACCTAACCTAAGAACAACAAAACAACAAAAGTAGGCCAATAAAATAATAAATTTAAAGTTTTAGAAAGGTATTTACAATTTTATAAAAAAATTAAATATGATGATGATGGATGATGTGAGATTACAATTAGATTTAAAAAAAATAAAGATAGGAGAATAGGAGAATATAGTATTATAGTGGAGCCTAAAGGTTGAAGTGACACGCTGCTTTTGTAGAAGTAGGCACACGCGGAGCTTGAGGTTTCTTAGCGGCGACGGCACGCAGTGCCTGGACTGGGCACACGCAGCGTCCGGAGCCGGCGCACGTAGCGCCTGGGGTAGGTGCGCTCAGCACTTGGAGCAAGCAGTCGCAGCGCCCAAAGGTAGCGCAGGCAGTAGGAGCACTCGGCGCCTGGAGCAAGCAGTCGTAGTGCCCGGAGTAGTGTGGCCCCGTGCTTGAGGTAGACTTCGCCGACGACTTCACGTGTAGATGGAAGCTTGCAGGATCCCGGGGCAATGCGGCCCCGGGATAAGGCCTTTAGTAGATGTTCCTCCTTTGAGAACTGAAGCGAGACTTTTCGTATTCTCCAATTGTTCGGCTTTTATACCTTTTTAGAGAGAACGAGAAATTATTTAAATTAAAAGGAAATTTATTGTAAATAACCTCGAGCCATAGAGTATTTATGTGAAAATATTAAATTAAGAATATCACACCAGTGACGAATTTGAATAAAAGTTACCATAACAACCATATAAATAATGGTTGTCAAAAATATCAATTTTTGGTTTTAGGTATATAATTGAAAAATAATTACATTTAAGTAAGAAATGAGATATTATTCATATAGGAAAAACTAATGCGCGACAGCGCGCACGAAGCCTGAAATTGTAGAGTTACGGAAAACTCAATAAAAGATAGAAAAAGGTAAGACTCCATTGACAGCGATTTTAAAAGGAGCTGTTAGTGTGAAAATACGAAGTGAAAATGATTTGTTATTGTGTAAAAACGTTACAGGATCCTATGGAAATAAAGGTGATGCAAAATATAAATGCAGAAAATCAAAAACAGAATGGAAAAATAGTGTAAAATGATATGTTAGTAGTATAACTAATAGCGTGAAAAGTGATGCAGAAAATCAAAAACAGAATCGAAAAATTAATAAAATGATATGTAAGTAGCATAACACTACATTTTCTCCCCGACCCTGGAAAATTTTTGACTCAGCAAAAATTTTGACATGTACATTCTAAAATAAACCATAAAAACACAGCTTTGCAGAAACAGACATGAACAGGCAAAATCAGATATACTATCTGTTTACGCAAAAGCGTTGGTGTCAGGCATCGACGTTAGATGGCTCTCGGCTCGGCTGATACGGGATGACGTTCGCGCGTGTTGAACGTCCGAGCTTACTGAACGGTGGGAGTCGAGAGCGAAAGATTAGATGTCTTCTTCGCGTCGACAGAGAAGGCAGTCCGTTTGTTTGGGAGCTCTTAGATCTAATTTTATGTTAGGCGCGTATAGTAAATATACCACTGGGAATGGTAGCGCGTGTTGAGAGTTTACCCGGGACTTTAGGTTTAACGCAGAATCTGTATAAGTGGATTCGACTGTATTAGTTACTAGTGCGGTAGTTAATATTCTAGAAATAACGGTGACCTTTGACCCGTACGTTCTGTGTTCATTTTCGCGAGTAAATCGTAACAAAGGAAGAAAGTGACTGCGGAAGGCGACCTTAGCTTGGAGAGGAGCTGAGGGCCGAACTGCTACTGGGGGAACGGTCAAATAAGGTCAATAACACTACCAGCCACACCCAAATACACATCACTGACCTTTACTTCCTAGCACAATACACCCACACGAGACCTGACCGAATCCTGAGGGACCAGTCGCCTTGAATAGAGGTAAGTAAGCTCTGTTCAATAATTGTAACGCTCCCCCCGGATTATTTAGTGTAATTAGACTTTTAACCCGTGGCGTGAGGACGCCCGACCAGCATCTGCCTGTAGCTTCTTCGTCTATGGGCCGCGAAGGATTCTACTCCTGGGATAGGCAGCTGCCGGCCGTAACATTTGGTAGCAGAACGCGGTGCTGGGATCGATTCCCGGTCGATCCACCGACCATAGTATTTGATAAAAATTAAATAATTTTGGTGGCAGGGAGCGTTGGGTTGATTGGTTTAATTTTGTGTCTACAATCACGCCCGTCCGTAATACGTAAAAATATTTTTTTTATTATATACGTAATAATAAAATTCCTTTCTTTGTTAGCTTGCTTTGTCGTTTGCGGGTAAATTTGAAAAGCCACGCCCGGTTTAGCGCGCAAGCGGGAGATTGCGTCATGTAGGTAGATGGTTATTTTTACGTAATCGGTTAATTATCGTTGTCGGATGGTTGTAGTGTGTTACTTATCGAAGGGTCGATTTCCGAGCAAGGCATTTTTTGTTGATGTGTATCTTCGTTATGTATCTTTCGTATTGTAATTTGTATTTGAACTAAAGAGTGGTAATTTGTATTTACGTAATTTGAATTTAACTTGATTTGATCGCACTAGTATTTGTTATTGTTAATTTGATTTGCCTTTTCTTTTGTACTAACTTGTGTTTGATTTAATAAATAGCGGTTCTTATTTGTGTAATTTCTATTCAACTCGATTTGATAGGAACTGCATTGGTTAGCTGTTAATTTTTTTGTATTTTTTATTTGTTATTTTTGTAATTGTGCTCGAGCGGCGTCGTAATTTGTATTTAGTAGTGATGTCCTCGCCCAAGATGCTAATCCGTTGCCTGCGGACTGAGTTACGCTGGGCCACCAGCGCCCATGCTTTGATAGGTCGACCGGATAGGGTCCATAATTTGATGAAGCGGTTCGAGCAGGTCGATGCTCGAAGGGCTGCAGTGGAGGAGGCTTACGCTGAGCTCGAGGATTCGGATGTGGAAAAGGGAGTCCTGGACTCCTGCTTCGCAGACTACGAGCAGTTCTTGTGGCTCACGGACGAGTTGATCGAGGCTGAAGGCAGGTATGCCGAAGAGGCGCGTGAAGCTCGGACGAGTGGCCTGCCCGAGTCCGTTCGGAAGCAGCTTCAGCCGGAGCTGTTGGGACGACTCCCAACTCTGGACTTGCCAAAGTTTTCCGGGGTCCTTTCCGAGTGGCTGACCTTCGTTGGTCTTTTCGACGGCCTAGTGGACGCCCGGAGTGACTTGACTCCGAGCCAGAAGATGGCGTACCTCTTGGCCTCACTGGAGGGGGAGGCCCTGGGCGTTGTCAGCCATTTGAGCTTGTCGGACGACGCCTACCAAACTGCTCGGGACCTCCTAGCCAGAAGATACGCCAACGTCCGGCGAATTGCGGACGAACATGTAAAGCAGCTTCTGAGCCTCCCGCTGCTGAGTGACCGGGCCAGACTACGTCCGGACCTGTTGGATCCAGTCTTGGTGGCCTGTAATATGTTGAGGCGGCTGGATTTACCAGTGGGCGAATGGGCCTTCTTGTTGCTCCGCATCGTGCTGTCCCGTCTACCTCTCGACCTTCAAATGCATTTTGAGGAGAGGTACGGCGGGGACGAGGCCTCCTATATTCCGCCCTTCTATGACCTGCTGCGGTTTTTGGAGGAGCAGTGCCGACAGATCGAGCACGCGGCGGGCACCGTCAACGACTTACGAGCCGTGCCCAGTGAGAGGCGAAATCCGCCGGGCAAGTCGTCGTCAACCCCCCCCTGCTCCTATTGTCGAGCATCTGATCACCGGGTAACGTCTTGCCCAAAATTATTAAGTAAGCCGGTTCCGGCGAGGCGAACTATCGTCAAGGAGCGCCGCTGGTGCTACTCCTGTTTGGAAGGGCACCTTCAGCGAGACTGTCCGCACCAGCGGCTCTGTCTGCATTGCCAGGGCAATCACCATGCCGTACTGTGCCTGGGTGCAAACGGCGTCTCCTCTCGGGGCACTGCCAGGCCCTCGACCCCCACGGGCGGGGGCGCTCCGCCACTCCCTCTGACGGGCGACGCTCGGCGCCCGCCGACTAGCCACCAGGCCCCTAGGTTTGAAAGGGGTCCCTCCCCCGACCAGTCGGGGGGTAATTCCCCCAGGGGCGGGGGTGTCATCACCCCCCCTCAGCGTGCGAAGAGGAACTTCACGGCCACTCATCGGTCCGCTGGACCCTTCCCACTCCCGTTAGCTGAGTGGCCGCGACTGGTGTACCACTGTACCCCATTTGATGGAGGCGGCCCTAGCTAGCTGCCGCCTTAGCTCCCACCATGGCTGCCTCTACTGAGCCTTAAGCCGTCAACAGTCCACTTGTCAAGCTGTTCTGTTGCCGACGGCCTCAGTGAGGGCGTACAACCCGAGTGGCGACCGTTAGCGGTTGCGCTCTGTCAGTATCGGGTTCACGCGGTGTGGCCTCCACTTGGTGGTGGGAAGATTAGGGCCCCCTGGAGCGTTGAATCACGCTCTCAAGGGGTATTAGATTTGGTTTGGTCGAGCACTTAGCTAAAAATTCTTTAAATTTAAATTAAAATGCTTTGAGTTTTCCGCGAAATTCATATTGTAGCGGTTGTGATTAAAAGAATTGAATTTAAAATACTCCTTTAAATGCTGCTGCATATGTTTTGTAAATACATTTGATCACTGCGTTTGCTGTTGCACGGAAAATGGAGATTAAATTGTGTGCCCTTTTTGAGTGCTTGTGCGTATGCTTGTAATTGTATTTGATTGTCGCGCCTAAGCTGAAGGGAAGTTTGAATTAATTTGAAATTTGAATGGCGCTCTATTTTGAAAATTATGTATATGTTTGTGATAGTGTTTAATCATTTTGCTTTGTGATAAGGAAGGTTGAAATTAGATAACCCTGTGGTTGCCGAAGGAAATAGGAGTCAATTCTCTTTTGGTTTAGATTTTGTTGGCACTGTCTAAGATATTTATTTGAAATAAGAAATAGGTCTGTCCCTTACGTTTATTGTTTTGTTTACTTTGCCAAGTTGACCTATGTGCATCGGTGATTACTTGTTTTAATTAATTCTGTAATTGAACATTGATGCTTTTGAAAAATTAGTTGAAATATGAGCATAGGATCACCTGCTAGAGACCATCTGTGCGTTTCGTTCAGCTCTCCACAGACGACGTTCATGGGGAATTTGGGGGTGCTCTCTGCACTGAAGCTTGAAGGTCCCTCTGGGCCGCTTCGTGTCGCGTCGCTGTTTGCAGACCTGATCCGGTCGAGTTGCGGAACTAATCATAGGAGCGCAGATAGGTGTTTGAAGGAGGTCGTCTGACTTCTGTCTAGAAATAGGACTTATTTATGTGCTGCGATGTCCAGGAAGGGCATCCAGTTCAACTCTCCGGCTAGCCCACGTTGGGGCTGTAATTTTGAGGCGTTGGTCAGGGTTGCAAGATCTGATTGGGTGCGTAGGGTGGCCTAGTTTGGTTGTAGATTCGATCTTGCAACTTGCCGTCGCGACCCTGTCCCGCTGACCGGTTTGCTCGCGGACCTAAATCCTTATGTCCGGGACGGGGGTTTGTTTACGCAAAAGCGTTGGTGTCAGGCATCGACGTTAGATGGCTCTCGCCTCGGCTGATACGGGATGACGTTCGCGCGTGTTGAACGTCCGAGCTTACAGAACGGTGGGAGTCGAGAGCGAAAGATAAGATGTCTTCTTCGCGTTGAAGGAGAAGGCAGTCCGTTTTTTGGTCGGGAGCTCTTAATTTTATGATAGGCGCGTATAGTAAATATACCACTGGGAATGGTAGCGCGTGTTGAGAGTTTACCCGGGACTTTAGGTTTAACGCAGAATCTGTATAAGTGGATTCGACTGTATTAGTTACTAGTGCGGTAGTTAATATTCTAGAAATAACGGTGACCTTTGACCCGTACGTTCTGTGTTCATTTTCGCGAGTCAATCGTAACAAAGGAAGAAAGTGACTGCGGAAGGCGACCTTAGCTTGGAGAGGAGCTGAGGGCCGAACTGCTGCAGGGGGAACTGTCAAATAAGGTCAATAACACTACCAGCCACACCAAAACACACATCACTGACCTTTACTTTCTAGCACAATACATCCACACGAGACCTGACCGAATCCTGAGGGACCAGTCGCCTTGAATAGAGGTAAGTAAGCTCTGTTCAATAATTGTAACGCTCCCCCCGGATTGTTTAGTGTAATTAGACTTTTAACCCGTGGCGTGAGGACGCCCGACCGGCATCTGCCTGTAGCTTCTTCGTCTATGGGCCGCGAAGGATTCTACTCCTGGGAAAGGCAGCTGCCGGCCGTCACACTATCTCTTACATTCATCATCTGCATTCAGGTAAGGGTGGAGTTCACATTCAATGACTACCACTCTAAAAGTGTGTTTTCGAAACGACATTAAGGCTTTTTTAAGGAGTAGTCAACCGCTCCTGCGTGGAAAAAAAATAAATTAGTCAAAGAGACACCACTCTAAAAGTGTGTTTTCGAAAGGACATTCAGGCTTATTTAAGGAGTTGTCAACCGCTCCTGTGTGGAGAAAAAATTAAGAGAGTAGTCAGTCGCTCCCAAGTGAAGATAAAGGTAAAGAAAATTAAGGGAGTAGTCAGCTGCTCCTAAGTGAAGATAAAGATAAAGAAAATTAAGGGAGTAGTCAGTTGCTCCCAAGTGAAGGTAAAGATAAAGAACTAAATCTTAAGCAAGCATTAGACGCTATGACTTATGCAACATCACCAACGAGATGTGTCTGAAACAAGCATAAAAAGTGAAGATTAATCCAAATAAATTCGAGGTCTTAAAGCAAGATGTGTTGAAGAACACTGGATCACCAAACAATCAAACAAATTAAAATAAATAAAAATAATAAGGTGAAAATGATGATGATATTTATACATATATACAAATTAACAGTTAATAAAAGTTAAGAAAATTTATGATTTTACATCTTTGATGTGCCACTTGCCTCTAACTCCATTAGGGTCTTCAAGCACATAGACTAGTGGTGACAGTTTAGCTATCACTTTGCACTTGATGAACTAAGGGGCAAGTTTAGCATTAAAGTATGCGCCGGGATCGCTTAAAACATGGTTTTTACGCCAAACAGTGTCCCCCACATTAAATTCTTTAAAAGACCGGCGAAGATCATAGCGAGCGCTATTTTTAGCGTGAGCTATGTGAAGTTTAGTTTGAACTTTGTGAAATATATATGAGAGGAGGCCAGCATTAGACGCGTAAATATCACGAGGCATAAATACCAATTCCTCGAGGTTCTGAGTTGGAGTATAGAAGGAACCACAAGGTATTGTTTCCCTACCAAAGACTAAAAAGTTTGGAGTAAAACCAGTAGCTACATTTGTAGCGCTGTTCATTGCGTACTGAATCTTAGCAAGATGGTTGTCGTAGGATCTATGATCGTCTCCTAATAGAGATGCTAGAACTGTAATAATTGTACTATTAAACTTCTCCGTAGGATTAACCTGAGGACAATATAAAGCTGTTTGAAAAATACAAGGAACATTATAAGAATTTAAAAATGAGTAGAATTCTCGCGACTGAAATTGAACAGCGTTGTCCATTATAATAGTTTGGGGAATGCCATGAACTAGAAAAACTGAATTTTCCAAAACATTAATAATATTAGCTGAAGTAGCACGTTTAAGGGGAAAAATCATAGTATATTTAGTAAAATTGCAGTTAATTACTAGAATATACTGATTTCGTCTTCGAGTCATAGGCAATGGACCCATATGATCTAAGGATATAGTTTGAAAAGGTCTGGAGCAAAGTTTGGGTTTACCCTTAGGGTGTTTGTAGGTTAAGCAGGTTTCACAAGTCGAGATTAATTCGGCAATGTCCTTAAACATACCAGGCCAATAGTATATTAAAGATATTTTCTTGAATGTCTTGAAGATACCAAGATGGAGTTCTGAAGGGGAACCATGGTTAGCTTCAATAAGTGCATGTCTATCTTGAGGTAGTGGAACTTCTTTCCAAATAAAGTCATCGTTTAGACGATCGGGAGAATGGATACAGCAGTAAAGTTTGTTATCCCTGATAGTGTAGTTGGGATATGCGTCTGGGTTGTTGGAGCATCCGAGAAAAATTTTGTTGTAGTGTTCAAGTCTACGATCAGGTGGTTCTTCAATCGTAATGGGATGTACGCCTTGAGGTGAAGTTTCTCGTGTATCAGGACGTTCTTGATTCTTATGTCTTGATAATAAATCTGGAAGAACGTTATCCTTTCCTTTTTTATGTTTTAGGACAAAGTTAAAGCATGATAAGCGTAAAGTCCAGCGAGCAAGTCTTCCTGATGGATTTGATAAGTTCTGAAACCATTTAAGTGCAGCATGATCAGTATATATTGTAAATTCTTTACCATTGTCTAGGTAACATCGCCAATGTTCTAATGCAGTTATTACAGCTAATGTTTCTCTTTCAGTAGTTGAGTAGTTCTGTTGATTTTTGTTTAGTGCTTTACTCATGTAAGCAATCACGACTTCTTTGTCATCTTGATGTTGAGTAAGCATTGCTTTTATGCCATAATTTGATGCATCACAATGTACAGAGAAGGGTAGTTCGAAGTTAGGGCAAGCAAGGACAGGAGCAGTTACCAAAGCTTCTTTAAGTTTTTGGAAAGCAGCTGCAGCTTGTGGATTCCATAAAATTTAGGAGCGTTCTTCCCGGAACAGGTTAGTTGGTTGAGTGGAGAGCCAATAGTACCAAAGTTTTTTTTTTTTTATAGAATAGGAGGCAAACGAGCATGCGGTTCACCTGATGGTAAGTGACTACCGCCGCCCATGAACAACCGCAACACCAGGGGAATTGCAGATGCGTTGCCGACCTTTTAGAAAGGTGTAAGCACTTTTCTTGAAGGTTCCTAAGTCGTATCGGTCCGGAAAATTCGCTTGTGGTAATTGATTCCACAAGGAAGTCGTGCGAGGGAGAAAAGTTCTTCTAAATCGCACAGTGGTGGACCGCCAATCATCCAGATGGTATGGATGGTAACGCGAGTTTGTCGCGATGTGCGATGGTGAAATTGAGCAGCTGGAATTAGTCCGAACAATTCCTCAGAGCACTTCCCGTGATAAATGCGATAAAATACGCAAAGAGATGCAACATCTCTACGCAGTGCCAGTGTATCGAGCCGATCAGAAAGAACTCGGTCGTCGACGATTCGAACCGCTCTGCGCTGGATGCGGTCAAGTGGAAGGAGCTGGCACTGGGGTGCCCCGGCCCAGAGATGAGAACAGTATTTCATGTGAGGCCGAACTTGCGCTTTGTAAAGTTGCAAGCGATGTGCCGGCATGAAATACTGTCTCGCTCTGCTGAGCACGCCAAGCTTTTTAGAGGCCAATTTGGCCTTCCCTTCTAAGTGACCACGAAACTGCACACTATTCGATATGTCGACGCCAAGGATTCCGATACTGGCTGAGGCAGTAAGGGGAGTGCCTTGAAACTGAGGAGATACGACAAAGGGGTTCTTTTTAGCGGTAAACGCGCAAACTTGTGTCTTATGGGGATTGAACTGGACTAGATTTAGTCGGCCCCAATCCGAGACTTTGTTAAGCAAAGACTCGACTTCAGACACAAGTTTGTCCCGGTACTCGGCGACGTTTTCCCGAGAAATATTGGCACGGCCGGTATATAAGGCATCACCAGTGCTGTCGTCCGCATAGCAGTGAATGCTACCAGTTAGCAACATATCATTGATATGCAGGAGAAACAGCGTTGGTGATAGCACGCAGCCTTGTGGAACACCAGCGTTGATAGGCTTGAAATCAGAGCATTCACCGTCTACTACGACCTTGATGCTCCGATCAGCAAGGAAACTGGTGATCCATTTGCACAATTTCTCGGGAAGCCCATAGGAAGGAAGCTTCGAAAGAAGCGCTTTGTGCCAGACCCGATCAAAGGCCTTCGCTACGTCCAAACTAACGGCTAATGCCTCCCCCTTGGACTCTACTGCCTCCGCCCATCTATGAGTTAAGTAGACTAGAAGATCACCAGCTGACCGACCCCGACGAAAACCGTACTGGCGGTCACTAATCAGCTGGTGATCCTCAAGGTACCTCATGAGCTGGCAGTTTATAATGGCTTCCATTATTTTGGAGAACAAGGAGGTGATGGCGATAGGCCTATAGTTGGACGGGTCTGAGCGGTCGCCTTTTTTAGGGATCGGGTGCACCAAAGCTGTCTTCCATGAATTCGGGACTACGCCTTGGGAGTAGGAGTACCGGAAAGACGCGTTAAAACCGGTGCCAACTCCGGAGCACACGTCTTCAGCACAATGGGAGGGACTCCATCGGGCCCACTCGACTTGCTGACGTCCAGGGAGAAGAGTGCTTTGCGGACAGAGCGCTGTGTAAATCGCACATCCGGCATGGAGCACTCACATCGCGGGATGGTCGGCGGTGTGTTCCCCCCGTCATCTAGAGTCGAGTTGGACGCAAAAAGAGAGCTCAACAGATCGGCTTTCTCCTTTGCGGCATGGGCCAGTGAGTCGTCCTCTCTGTGCAGAGATGGAAGAGATGGCTGACAGAAGTTCCCTTGGACAGCCTTGGCGAGAGACCAGAATGCACGGGTTCCCGAAGGAAGGCGAACTAGCTTCTCACCAATTCTGCCGATGTGCTCAGACCTTGCCTTGGCAATGACGCTTTTGAAGGACCTGGAGGCGGAATTATACTTTTTTTTAAGTGTGCTGGTGTTTACATCCCGAGACGTTGATGCGTCAACCCAGGCCTGGTAGCACTCCTGCTTATAGCGTGATGCTATTTTGCAGGAGCGACCAAACCATGGCTGGGATCTGCCTCCGATGGGCACCACAGAGGATGGAATAAAAAGTTCCATACCCTGAAGTACCACATCAGCAACAGAATCGGCAACAACGCTGGGATCTTCCGGCGAGAAGCAAACCCGCCCCCAAGGGTAGGATGCAAAAAAAGACCGCATCCCGTCCCAATCAGCTGACCTATAGTGCCAAACACGGCGGCAAGCTGTAGATCGCAACTGCGATTGGAGCGTGAGTGGCACCGTACTCCGGATCAGACAATGGTCCGAACAGCCCAGAGAGGCATCGACGGAGACCTGATATCCGTCCGGATGAGAGGTCAGCAGAAGGTCCAACAGGGAAGGTTCATGGTCTTCCACATCTGGGATCCGCGTAGGCGAAGTAACCAGTTGTGTTAGACCATATGCCAAAGCAAAGTCATAGACAGATCTACCCGCATGATCGGTTAAACGAGAACCAAGCCATTCAGCGTGGTGGGCGTTGAAATCACCAAGTATCACGATCTATGCGGATGGAACCTGTTGTAGCACGGAGTCTGCAGCCATTTGGACGTGGTCGATGAGTCGGTCTGTGTTGGCATTACCGCTATGGGACCTATAGAGGCACCCGAAGACGCGGGGATGGTCGTTGCTGTCTATGCGCAGCCATAGGATGGACAGGTCCGTACCTTCAAGACTGCCGAGGCGTCGAAAACAGATGTCCTCTCTGACATACACGCAAACTCCAGCCCGGGGCACAAACGAGTGTTCTAATTTTTACCCCGGGTAGGAGAGATACGAAGTATCATCCGGAGAGGACACCTGTGTCTCAGTAAGAAAGAGCAAGGCCGGCTTAGCTATCTCCAGATGGTAGTGGACGGCGTTAAGTTTTGAATGAAGTCCCCTGATGTTGCAGAAATCCACGGTAAGCGTGGTAGGGGTTGCCTTTGTCTTCTTGCTCCGCTTGCCCCGAACAGGTTTCGTATTGAGCGGAATTTCGCCCCCCCCCAGAATACGCGGAGCAGCCTGAGCACCCACGCCCAGGAGTGGAATAGTTTGGTCGTGGATGCTCAGCGAGGGATTCTCCAAGGGTGCTGGTACCCTCCTGGGGTAGTCTTTTATTTAATTCCACTACCATGTTGATGGGGGGGGGGGGGGGGGGGGGAATTGGGCCTCCGGCCACCTGCACTCACCAAGCGCAACGCAGAGGTAAACCTCTACTTCACGCTGGTATTCTGTGAGGTCGTGGTACCACCCCGGTTCGAGCTGGCCCATCCGTGCGACAGCAAAAGCCACCGCTTAGCTCTACCACTGTTAAATGTAACTGTTTGGAATGAATCTTCTGAACCAGCTGCAGGTGCCTATGAATTTTCGTACTTCTTTTCTGCAAGTAGGTACAGGATATTCTAAAATAGCTTTTATTTTATCTGGATCCGCACGTAGACCATACTCGTCTACTAGAAAACCAAGGTATTTCAGTTCTTTCTTGAAGAATTGACTCTTCTCAAAGTTAATATTTAGATTAGCATATGAAAGTTTTTCATGAACTTTCATGAGAAGCGATATTTGTTCATCAAAAGTCTTACTAATAATAACAATGTCATCCAGATAGCAAAATACCTTGTTCTCAAATTCAGGAGTAAACAGCATATCCATTAATCTTTGTAGAGTTGCAGGTGAGTTGGTGAGGCCAAAAGGCATTACTTTGAATCTAAACATACCCCTTACAGGTACATAAAATGCAGTTTTATCTTTATCCGCAGGATTCAAGGGAATTTCCCAAAATGCTTTCGCAATGTCAATGCTTGATAAGTATTTGGCATTCTTAAGGTTGTCCAAAATTTGGCTTATTAGTGGCAACTTATAAGCATCACGACGTGTAATTGAGTTAAGCTTCCTGCTGTCTACACAGAAACGCCATTCACCATTCTTCTTAGGAGTGATGAGAACTGGAGACAACCAAGGACTTTCGCATTGTTCAATGACCTTCCATCCCAGCATCTTGTCAACTTCATTAATCAACGCCTTTTGTTTTTCAGGAGACAGTCTATAAACATCTTTGTTTGATTGGAAGAGAATCACCAGTATCAATCTTGTGGGTGATTAAGTGTGTGCTTCCCAGGATACCTTTTTCCTCAAAAGAAATTACCTTGAAGCGTTGGATGATGTCGTTAGCGATGTTCTTTTGGTAAGGAGTTAAATGCTCATAAGGTAAAACTTTAATATCTTTAGTTTCGATAGCAGAGCATTTAGATTCTGTAAAGTTAAGAGAAGATAAAACACTAGGTAAAAGATTAAATTTTCTCCAAAAGTCAATACCTAGTATTAGCGAAGGAAATATTTCAGGAAAAACATAAGCTTTAATTAAATGAGTTTGATTATTGAAATGAAAAGGTAAGTCAAAATAACCCAAGGAATTAATTTTTTGATTATTAGCAGTAGAGACAGTAATAAGATCTGACTTGAAAAGTTTACAGCCCAGTTTAAGAATTTCTAAATGAAAATTATTACCCAGAATAGTTACTGAGCTGCCAGAATCTAGTAAACCAGATAAAGTTAGGTCATAAATTTTGACATTAACGAACGGACGATTAAGATCTTGTTCTTTGGAGTAGAGTGTAGAAGAGATTTTGTAACAAGAAAAGAAGTTTTGAATCGTTTTAATCCAACTAGTCCAATCGTCTTTATCAAAGTTTAAGTTACTTTTCAAGTCAGCGGTTAGTTTTTTGAACTAGTATGTGGTTTGGGAGAACAAGTAGGGCAATCTGCAGTTTTAAAACCTTTAAGACCACATTTGAAACAAATCACGAATCGTGGTTGAGTACAAGTGTTCAAAGTATGACCTTGTTTGCGACAGCGAACACAAAAGGAGCTTTCTTGAGGGGCTTTAGTTTGAGAGACTATTAATTTGTCTAGAAGGGTATTTGTAGGATGAAGTGAATTTATTCATTAATGGAGGAGAAGGTCGTGAGTTATTGGAAGAATTTGGAGAGTCAACTGAACTTGAAGTGGAATGCTTGTAGTTGAATTCAGAAATAAGAGGATTTTGTTGTACATTTCGTTCTTTAAATTGTTTGTCTCTGTCTAGGAACTTTTCATAATTTTGGCAAGTAGCCAGAAGAGAGTCGATAGAGTCAATGTCTTTTAGAGCTACGAAGACTGAATAGCATGGGCGAATATTCCTCAAAATAATCTCCAATTGTTCTGTTTCAGAAAGTTTCTTCGAAAGACGAGAGAACATTCCAGACATAATGGAAATATAGATGACGATAGGTTCATCACGGCCTTGAGTTCGGTTCCTAATCGCTTCTAGAAGTTTATGATCATAGTCAAAACCACCAAAGTCTTTAATTAATAAAGAGGAAAGTTCGTTCCAAGTTAAGTTTGGATTCTGATTATATTTAAATCTGAACCAATGAAGAGCATTGTCGGTAAAAATTTCGAACGCTTGAGAAATCAACAAGTCTTTGGACAAGCCACGAGTTAAGCAGTATTCTTCAAGTTTTTGAAGAAAGGATCTTGGACAGCTTTTACCATTGAAGGTGTGTCTTTTCAGATCTTTGAAGACGTTAATTGGAGAAAAAGATTGAGGTGGTGGTGAAGGATACGAGGTATGGATCATAACAGAAGTTTGAGAAACAAGAGGAGGTTCCATGACAGTCGGGTCAACAGGAGGGTCAAGTGATGGAGAGTCATTTTCAGTTGAAGGTGGAGTCAAGGATTCGAATTGTTTAGCAATAGCATCAAATTTCATCTTCAAAGTATCGAAATTAGCTTTAAAGTCTGGATATAAGTCAGTATCTATTCGCTCTAATCTGTAAAAAACATGGTTAATAAAAGTTTCTATTAGTCGCAAGTATTTGGTTTCCCCTTGTAATTTTTTTTTTATTTTACAGTTCAGATAGGTCAAAGTAGAATCAATTTGAGACAAGTCATCCTCGATCGGAATTGGAGAAGTCAGAATATCTTCAGGGTGAGAATTTGCAACTAAACGCAAAACTTGTTTTTTTAGAAGCAAAGCAGTATTAGCTGGTTCCTCACATCTAATCTTCACTTCGTATTCAAGTTCGGCCTTGTTAAGGAATTCGTACTTAATAACCCTTTTCATTGTTATAATTAAGTGTAAAGTTAAGTTTAAGAAATAAAAATTTTATTAAAAATTGTACCTCTTTAAGTTATCTACAATAAAAATATTAGAGTGGTTAATGTAAGTAAAGTGTTATATGTATGCCTAAATATAATCCAGATAAGTTGAAAAACTAGAAGAAGTTTTGTTTTAGAATTTTGAAGGTATGAAAAGGATAAATAAATTAATGATGAGTAATGAGTTAAGAACGAAAGGGAAAGCAATTAAATCAAAAGGGAATGGACAAGGCGCAGTAAAGGTGAAGAATTAAGAGAGAAAGAGGACTTTTACGTTGGGCGCCAAAATGTCGTGAAGCGACAATTAAAAAGAAAAAGAACCTAATCTAAGAACAACAAAACAACAAAAGTAGGCCAATAAAATAATATATTTAAAGTTTTAGAAAGGTATTTACAATTTAATAAAAAAATGAAATATGATGATGATGGATGATGTGGGATTACAATTAGATTAAAAAAAAATAAAGATAGGAGAATAGGAGAATATAGTATTATAGTGGAGCCTAAAGGTTGAAGTGACACGCTGCTTTTGTAGAAGTAGGCACACGCGGAGCTTGAGGTTTCTTAGCGGCGACGGCACGCAGCGCCTGGACTGGGCACACGCAGCGTCCGGAGCCGGCGCACGTAGCGCCTGGGGTAGGTGCGCTTAGCACTTGGAGCAAGCAGTCGCAGCGCCCAAAGGTAGCGCAGGCAGTAGGAGCACTCGGCGCCTGGAGCAAGCAGTCGTAGTGCCCGGAGTAGTGTGGCCCCGTGCTTGAGGTAGACTTCGCCGACGACTTCACGTGTAGATGGAAGCTTGCAGGATCCCGGGGCAATGCGGCCCCGGGATAAGGCCTTTAGTAGATGTTCCTCCTTTGAGAACTGAAGCGAGACTTTTCGTATTCTCCAATTGTTCGGCTTTTATACCTTTTTAGAGAGAACGAGAAATTATTTAAATTAAAAGGAAATTTATTGTAAATAACCTCGAGCCATAGAGTATTTATGTGAAAATATTAAATTAAGAATATCACACCAGTGACGAATTTGAATAAAAGTTACCATAACAACCATATAAATAATGGTTGTCAAAAATATCAATTTTTGGTTTTAGGTATATAATTGAAAAATAATTACATTTAAGTAAGAAATGAGATATTATTCATATAGGAAAAACTAATGCGCGACAGCGCGCACGAAGCCTGAAATTGTAGAGTTACGGAAAACTCAATAAAAGATAGAAAAAGGTAAGACTCCATTGACAGCGATTTTAAAAGGAGCTGTTAGTGTGAAAATACGAAGTGAAAATGATTTGTTATTGTGTAAAAACGTTACAGGATCCTATGGAAATAAAGGTGATGCAAAATATAAATGCAGAAAATCAAAAACAGAATGGAAAAATAGTGTAAAATGATATGTTAGTAGTATAACTAATAGCGTGAAAAGTGATGCAGAAAATCAAAAACAGAATCGAAAAATTAATAAAATGATATGTAAGTAGCATAACACTACATTTTCTCCCCGACCCTGGAAAATTTTTGACTCAGCAAAAATTTTGACATGTACATTCTAAAATAAACCATAAAAACACAGCTTTGCAGAAACAGACATCAACAGGCAAAATCAGATATACTATCTCTTACATTCATCATCTGCATTCAGGTAAGGGTGGAGATCACATTCAATGACTACCACCCTAAAAGTGTGTTTTCGAAACGACATTAAGGCTTATTTAAGGAGTAGTCAACCGCTCCTGCGTGGAAAAAAAAATAAATTAGTCAAAGAGACACCACTCTAAAAGTGTGTTTTCGAAAGGACATTCAGGCTTATTTAAGGAGTTGTCAACCGCTCCTGTGTAGAGAAAAATTTAAGGGAGTAGTCAGTCGCTCCCAAGTGAAGATAAAGGTAAAGAAAATTAAGGGAGTAGTCAGCTGCTCCTAAGTGAAGATAAAGATAAAGAAAATTAAGGGAGTAGTCAGTTGCTCCCAAGTGAAGGTAAAGATAAAGAACTAAATCTTAAGCAAGCATTAGACGCTATGACTTATGCAACATCACCAACGAGATGTGTCTGAAACAAGCATAAAAAGTGAAGATTAATCCAACTAAAATTCGAGGTCTTAAAGCAAGATGTGTTGAAGAACACTGGATCACCAAACAATCAAACAAATTAAAAGAAATAAAAATAATAAGGTGAAAATGATGATGATATTTATACATATATACAAATTAAGAGTTAATAAAAGTTAAGAAAATTTATGATTTTATATCATTGATGTGCCACTTGCCTCTAACTCCATTAGGGTCTTCAAGCACATAGACTAGTGGTGACAGTTTAGCTATCACTTTGCACTTGATGAACTTAGGGGCAAGTTTAGCATTAAAGTATGCGCCGGCATCGCTTAAAACATGGTTTTTACGCCAAACAGTGTCTCCCACATTAAATTCTTTAAAAGACCGGCGAAGATCATAGCGAGCGCTATTTTTAGCGTGAGCTATGTGAAGTTTAGTTTGAACTTTGTGAAATATAGATGAGAGGAGACCAGCATTAGACGCGTAAATATCACGAGGCATAAATACCAATTCCTCGAGGTTCTGAGTTGGAATATAGAAGGAACCACAGGGTATTGTTTCCCTACCAAAGACTAAAAAATTTGGAGTAAAACCAGTAGCTACATTTGTAGCGCTGTTCATTGCGTACTGAATCTTAGCAAGATGGTTGTCCCAGGATCTATGATCGTCACCTACTAGAGATGCTTGAGCTGTAATAATTGTACTATTAAACTTCTCCGTAGGATTAACCTGAGGACAATATAAAGCTGTGTGAAAAATACAAGGAACATTATAAGAATTTAAAAATGAGTGGAATTCTCGCGACTGAAATTGAACAGCGTTGTCCATTTTAATAGTTTGGGGAATGCCATGAACAAGAAAAACTGAATTTTCCAAAACATTAATAATATTAGCTGAAGTAGCACGTTTAAGGGGGAAAATCATAGTATATTTAGTAAAATTGCAGTTAATTACTAGAATATACTGATTTCGTATTCGAGTCATAGGCAATGGACCCATGGTGTGCGAAGTCAGAAGTCCTCCACGTGTGCCTGGTAGTTGCGGGTCCCTCTCGATACGTCTGGAGGAAAGAGCAGCTACTGGGCCGGTGCACCCTGGGCGCGGCAGTAATCTTCCTCGAGAAATGAGAAGAAATTCTTATTCCTTGGGGAATGTTACTGCTGCGGCTAATTATTCTGACATGGGTGGGGTCCGTCTCGGACCAACGGTGCGTTCCTCTGCGTGACCCTCTGATCAGCAGAGGGCATAGCAGAGGAGTGAGGGCGGGCTCGGTGTGCACTTACCCTGCCTCCGGGCAGACAGTGAAGGATTCATCCTTTGCTGTCACCGCCGGTCTCGTAATCCCATCGAAGTGTCGTGGATCATGTCTCGCGGCTTTGATAGGGACTGAGGGTCTTGGCTTTACCGCCCGGACCGCGAGGGAGAAAACCTCTATAAAAAGTTACCCCGAATCTCAAGCGGCGACGCACCGCGAGGGGATGGATGGCTGACGGGGTTCTATGAACAAATCAGTCGCTAGTGCGCTCCTCGCCAGGGTACCTGCAGACCCCCTGGCGAGTAATAAATCCTCTAAATCTGCTTACCTTGGTAAAGGGGTCTCTGCCAACGTGGACCTTTAATTCCCCCATACTCGTGGGTACAAAAATGGAAAATATAGAAAAAGAAAAACAAAAAACCAAAACCGCCGGCAACGGCAACGTAGAGGAGAGGAGGAACGATGCGAGGACAGAGTCCGACGCCGCATCGAGCAGCGTGGGAGGCTCAGAGAGCTCCCGACGCGTGGAGCCTGGGACCGCGGAGACCAGTAAGTTCTTCCGCAAGCGGTCCAGGCGGGATGGCGACCAGGGGTCGTCAGCCGGTGAAGAGGAGGCTTCGGCCCGGAAAATCCCCACCAACAGGCGGGGCGGGCTGAGAGGCAAGGGGAGGGAGCCCTCTGACAATCAGAGGGCCGAACAAGCGGCAAAGCATGCCGAGGAGGGGCGCCACCCGGGCGATACGGCTCGGGTATCAGGCGAAGAGACGGATGCGACTGGCGGCTCCGAGGTGGAGCGTAAGGCTCCACCTCGTAGATTCGTAAAGGAGGTGGAGGCCGCGATCAAATCGTGGCCCACAAGCAAAAGGCCTCCTCAAAGTTAAAGGCCATTCCCGCGGCCTCCGCCTCCATCATGGCGGCTGCGGAGGCCAACTTTGTTGGGGCCGAGCCTAATGCGAACGAGGTAGCGAAGCTGCGGGCGGACGTGGCCCGCCTGACGTCCGCCATGGAGACTCTCCAGAAGGAGAACGAGAAGCTCAGCGCAGACCTGGCCAGTCTACGTGAGCCTGCCTCTCGCGCGGTGCCCCAGACGCAGCGCCCAAGCCAGCCCGTGCCGGTGGAGAACCAGGTTCTGAATCTGGTCCGGCTGGAGCTGGCTGCCTTCCAGCACCGGTTCTCCGTGCTGGAGGGCATCGTCCTGCGCCCCCCCCCCCCCTAGGGGCAAACAAGACGGCGGCGAGGCCGGCAACGGTCTCGTACGCGGCGGCCACAGCTGCCGCATCCAGGCCGGTGCCGTCCAGCCAGCCCTCGGGCGGGGCTGCAGTTGCCCCTCCCCCCCCTTAAAAGCCGGCTCCGGCAAAACCGGTACCGGCTGAACCGGCTCCGGCTAAGCCGGCGACGGGAAAGAGAGGCAAGGCGAAGGCGAAAAAAGGCAAGGCGGCAGCACAGGGGGTGGCTGCGCCAGCCCCAGTGCCTGCGGCGGATGTGCCAGCGCCAGCGGCAAGCCAGCTGCCGCCGCCGCCGCCGCCCCCCAGGCTCCCTACACCTCCCGCGGCTGAAGCCGGTTGGTAGGTGGTCGGGGACAAAAAGAAGGGGAAGAAGGCAGCCAAAAAGGCCAAAGAGCAGGAGCGGCAGCGCCAGTTCAGGGCGCGCAAGACCTCGGCTAGGCTCCGCGCCCCGAAGACCGCTGCTGTAGTGATTACACTACAGCCGGACGCGGAAAAGAAGGGCGTTACCTACCGCGATCTGCTCGCGAAGGCGAAAGAGGCGGTGGAACTCGGGGAGCTCGGGATCACCGGGGGCCTCCGGCTCAAAGTCACCCAGACGGGGGCCCGTATGCTGGAGATCCCCGGGGAATCCAGTGGCGCGACCGCGGACGCTCTGGCTGCGAAGCTCAGAGCGTCCCTGGACGCGGACGAGGCCCGAGTGTCCAGGCCCGTCAGATGCGCAGACCTGCGCATCATGGGTCTGGACGACTCGGTATCGGAGGAGGAGTTGGTGGCCGCCGTCACCAGGTCCGGGGGGTTCACTACTGACCAGGTCAGGTCAGGCGCCATACGCCCGGACCAACAGGGTATGCATGCCGCCACGGTGTGCTGCCCTGTTACGGCGGCCAAAACCATAGTGGAGGGCCGAAGGCTTCTGGTGGGCTGGGTCTCAGCGCAGGTTAAGCTGCTGGAGCCCAGACCTCTGAGGTGCTACCGCTGTCTCGTGGGGCACCACGTATCTGTGAAATGCGCCTCGGAGGTTGACCGCAGTGGCCTTTGCTTCCGCTGCTGTCAGCCCGGACACATATCGGCGACCTGCTGGCCACGCCGCACTGTGATGCATGTGCGGCGACCGGCAAGCCAGCCGATCACCGGGCCGGAAGCAGGGCCTGCGTGCCACCCGCCAAGGCCAAGGCCGCGGGTAGGGGAGGGCTCTCCGCCGCCACCGCCTCTGTGGCCACCGCCGCAGCCGCAACTGCCGCCGCCGCCGCTGTCACTGTCGCTGCCGTCGCCGCCGCGACACCGACGCCCGCAGAGGGGCACCCCGTGGAGGAAGCTGAAATGGAATGCCTATAACGGCTCCATTAAGCTTCCTCCAGGCGAATATCAACCACTGCGCCTGCGCTCAGGATCTGTTGCTCCAGAGCATGGCGCAGTGGTCGATTAACATCGCTGTGGTCGCTGAGCCGTATTTTGTCTGGCCTAGGGAGGACTGGGTGGCGGACCTCAACGGCTCAGTGGCTATCATTTCTTCGGCCGCCGCCGGTACCCCCGAACCTTGAAGGTGTCAGGAGGGGTCAGGGGTGCGTAGCAGCACGGTTCGGGGAGTTCATCGTTGTGGGGGTGTACTTCTCCCCGAACCGATCTCTCGCCGAGTTTCACAACTCTCTTGCAGAGCTGAGAGCAGTCGTCGTCGGAAGTTATCCCCTCCCCGTACTTGTCCTCGGGGACTTCAATGCCAAGAACTTGGCTTGGGGTTCTCGTCGTACAGATGTGCGGGGTAGGATGGTGGAAGACTAGGCTCTGGAGACAGGCCTGGTCGTCCTAAATCGGGGTTCTGTCCCCACGTGTGTGCGGATGCGGGGCGAGTCGGTGTTGGACATTTCGTTCGCTAGCCCCGCTCTGTCGCCGCGTGCCATTGACTGGCATGTCATGGAGGGGGTGGAGACCTATTTCGACCACCGGTACATCCGGTTTGACGTCTCCACCCAGCCCTCGAGCGCGCCAGTCCAACAGGCCCCGAGTGGTCCGCGTTGGGCGCTGAAGCAGCTGGACCGGGAGCTCCTCCTGGAAGCCTTGATCGTGCAGGCCTGGGTGTCATCACCGGACAGCCCTGCCGACAGCAATGATGAGGCAGGGTGGTTCCAGGAGGCCATGTCCGAGATATGTGACGTGGCAATGCCCCGCGTCCGGCCAGGAAGCGCCCGGCGTCAGGTGTATTGGTGGTCGCGTGAGCTGACGTCTCTGCGCGAGGCGTGTGTCGCCGCACGGCACCTGTACGCCAGGCATCGCAGGCTCCGCATTCGTCCACCGAATGCGGCAGCCATTGAGGCGGAGCTGTACGAGGGATACAGAGCGGCGAAGACCGCCCTCTGGGAGGCTGTCCTGCGGGCCCGGAATCGGGCCCGTGAGGAGATGCTGGAGACTCTCGATAGAGATCCGTGGGGGCGCCATTACAGGATGGTGCGGGATAAACGTCGCACCTGGGCCCCCCCGCTGACGCAGAGTCTCCGGCCTCAGCTCGTGGAGGACGCGGTGAGCGCTCTGTTCCCTGCGCGAGGGGAACATCCGCCCCCGCCTATGGCTCCGCCACCTGCGGTACCGGAAGCGGACCACCAGGACGACGATCACGACATCCCGGAAGGGACCGGGGTAGACCTGAGAGTGGCGGTACGTAGGCTCAAGGCCAGGAATACCGCCCCAGGACCCGATGGCTTGCCTGGCAAAGCCTGGGTCCTGGCCTCGGAGGCTCTCGGGTCCCGACTGGAGGGGCTCCTAAGCGCATGCTTGGAGAGAGGCCAATTCCCGCTTCGTTGGAAGACGGGGAAGCTGGTCCTCATTCTGAAGCCGGGGCGCCCTGCGGAGTCTCCATCCGCATACCGGCCCGTGGTGCTGCTCGACGAGGTGGCCAAGCTCTTTGAAAGAGTAATTGCAAACCGCCTCGCCGAGGACCTGGCGGGGACGGGGCCGGATCTTGCGGAACACCAGTTTGGTTTCCGCAAGAGGCGCTCTACGGTGGACGCCATCATGCGCGTGAGAGCCCTCACGACGGGGGATGCAGTGGCCAGGGGGGGGGGGTTGTCATGGCGGTGTCTCTCGACATCGCCAACGCCTTCAACTCCATGCCCTGGAGCTGCATTAGGGAGGCACTCCGGTATCACCGGGTGCCGACCTATCTCCGTCGTATAGTCGGGGACTATCTGACGGACAGGGCCGTCATCTACCCCGGTCGCAACGGTGAGTGGAACCGGCGAGAGATGTCGTGCGGTGTCCCACAGGGTTCGGTTCTGGGACCGCCCCTGTGGAACATCGGTTACGACTGGGTGCTGCGCGCCGACCTCCCTATGTCGTGAAGCGACAATTAAAAGAGAAAGAACCTAACCTAAGAACAGCAAAACAACAAAATAGACCAAGAAAATAATATATTATAATTTTTAATCTTATAAAAAAAATGAAATATGAAGGTGATGGATGAAATGAGATTACAATTATATTAAAAAAAAGGGATAGGAGAATAGGAGAATTAGTATGATAGTGGAGCCCTAGAACCTCGCTGCTTTTGTAGAAGTAGGGACACGGAGAGCTTGAGGTTTCTCAGCGGCGACGGCACGCAGCGCCTGGACTGGGCACACGCAGCGTCCGGAGCCGGCGCACGTAGCGCCTGGGGTAGGTGCGCTCAGTTCTTAGAGAAGTAGTCGCCGCGCCCAGAGGTAGCGCGGGCAGTAGGGACGCAGCGCCTGGAGCCAGCAGTCGAAGCGCGCCTGAAGGTAGCGCGGGCAGTAGGCTGCACTCAGCGCCTGGATCAAGCAGTCGTAGCGCGCGGAGTAGTGTGGCCCCGCACTTGAATTAGAATTCACCGACGACTTCACGTGTAGATGGAGGCTTGCAGGATCCCGGGGCAAAGCGGCCGCGGGATAAGGCCTTTAGTAGATGTTTCTCGTTTGAAAACCGAAGCGAGACTGTCCTGTATTCTTCAATTGTTTGGCTTTTATACCTTTTTAGAGAGAACGAGAAATTATTTAAATTAAAACGAAATTTATTGTAAATGACCTACAGCCAAAAAGTATTTATGTAGAAAGAACATCATACCAGAGACGAATTTAAATAAAAGTTACCATAACAACCACAAAATTAATGGTTGTCAAATTGAGGAATTTTTAGTTTTAGGACTGTTATTAAGAAACTATTACATTTAAGAAACGAGATAAAAATCACATAGGAAAAACTAATGCACGACAACGTACACTAAGCCTGAAATTGTAGAGTTACAGAGAATTCAATAAAAGACCAAAAAAAAAGGTAAGACTTCGTTGACAGCTAGTTTAAAAGTACTAAATAGTGTGAAAATACGCAGTAAAATGATATGTTATTGTATAAAAACGTTACAGGATCCTATATAAATAAAGGTGATGCAAAATATAAATGCAGAAAATCAAAAACAGAATGAAAAAATAGTATAAAGTGATGCAAAACATGAATGCAGAATATCAAAGCAGAATGGAGAATTAGTGTACAATGAAATGTAAGTTGCATTTTCCCCCCGACCCTGGAAAATTTTTGACTCAGCAAAAATTTTGACATGTACATTCTAAAATAAACCATAAAAACACAGCTTTGCAGAAACAGACATCAACAGGCAAAATCAGATATACTATCTCTTACATTCATCATCTGCATTCAGGTAAGGGTGGAGTTCACATTCAATGACTACCACTCTAAAAGTGTGTTTTCAAAACGACATTAAGGCTTATTTAAGGAGTAGTCATCCGCTCCTGCGTGGAAAAAAAATAAATTAGTCGAAGAGAAACCACTCTAAATGTGTGTTTTTGATTGGACATTCAGGCTTATTTAAGGAGTTGTCATCCGCTCCTAAGTGAAGATAAAGATAAAGAACATTAAGGGAATAGTCAGCTGCTCCCAAGTGAAGATAAAGATAAAGAGAATTAAGGGAGTAGTTAGCCGCTCCCAAAATTCGAGGTCTTAAAGCAAGATGTGTTGAAGAACACTGGATCACTCTACAAACAAACAAATTAAAAGAAATTAAAATAATAAGGTGAAAATGATGGTGATATTTATACATATATACAAATTACAAGTTATATTTATACATATATACAAATTAACAGTTAATAAATGTTTAGAAAATTTATGAATCGTCTTGCTTCTGCTTTCATAAACAATTTTATATAAAGTGTAAAGTGCAAAGTTAAGTTTAAGAAATAAAGATTTTAATAAAAATTGTACCTGTTTAAGTTATCTAGAATAAAAATATTAGAGTGATGAATGTAACTTAGAGAGATGAATGTAAATGAAGTGTTATATGTAGGCCTAAATACAATCCAGATAAGTTGAAAAACTAGAAGAAGTTTTGTTTTAGAATTTTGAAGGTATGAAAAGGTTGTGTAAATGAATGATGAATAATGAGTTAAGAACGAAAGGGAAAGCAATTAAATCAAAAGAGAATAGACAAGGCGCAGTAAAGGTGAAGAATTAAGAGAGAAAGGGACTTTTACGTTGGGCGCCAAACTGTCGTGAAGCGACAAAAAAAAAGGGATAGGAGGATAGGAGAATTAGTATGATAGTGGAGCCCTAGAGCCTCGCTGCTTTTGTAGAAGTAGGGACACGGAGAGCTTGAGGTTTCTCAGCGGCGACGGCACGCAGCGCCTGGACTGGGCACACGCAGCGTCCGGAGCCGGCGCACGTAGCGCCTGGGGTAGGTGCGCTCAGTTCTTGGAGAAGAAGTCGCCGCGCCCAGAGGTAGCGCGGGCAGTAGGGACGCAGCGCCTGGAGCCAGCAGTCGAAGCGCGCCTGAAGGTAGTGCGGGCAGTAGGCTGCACTCAGCGCCTGGATCAAGCAGTTGTAGCGCGCGGAGTAGTGTGGCCCCGCACTTGAATTAGAATTCACCGACGACTTCACGTGTAGATGGAGGCTTGCAGGATCCCGGGGCAAAGCGGTCCCGGGATAAGGCCTTTAGTAGATGTTTCTCGTTTGAAAACCGAAGCGAGACTGTCCTGTATTCTCCAATTGTTTGGCTTTTATACCTTTTTAGAGAGAACGAGAAATTATTTAAATTAAAACGAAATTTATTGTAAATGACCTACAGCCAAAAAGTATTTATGTAGAAAGAACATCATACCAGAGACGAATTTAAATAAAAGTTACCATAACAACCACAAAAACAATGGTTGTCAAATTGAGGAATTTTTAGTTTTAGGACTGTTATTAAGAAACTATTACATTTAAGTAAGAAACGAGATAAAAATCACATAGGAAAAACTAATGCACGACAACGTACACTAAGCCTGAAATTGTAGAGTTACAGAGAATTCAATAAAAGACCAAAAAAAAGGTAAGACTTCGTTGACAGCTAGTTTAAAAGTACTAAATAGTGTGAAAATACGCAGTAAAATGATATGTTATTGTGTAAAAACGTTACAGGATCCTATGGAAATAAAGGTGATGCAAAATATAAATGCAGAGAATCAAAAACAGAATGAAAAAATAGTATAAAGTGATGCAAAACATGAATGCAGAATATCAAAGCAGAATGGAGAATTAGTGTACAATGAAATGTAAGTTGCATAACACTACACCTACCGGCGTCAGCGTAGTTTGCTACGCTGACGACACGCTGGTACTGGCACAAGGGGGGTTGTACGAGGCGGCGGCGGAAACTATGACACGCGGGGTTGCGATAGTCGTTGAGAGGATCCGGCACCTGGGTCTCGAGGTGGCTCTGCACAAGTCCGAGGACATGCACTTCCATGGTCCTCGGAACAGGCCACCACCGGGATCCTCAGTGATGGTAGGAGGGGTATCCATCGGCGTCGATTCGACGTTGAAGTATCTAGGACTCGTCCTCGACGGCCGATGGAACTTCGTTGAGCACTTCCGACGTTTGGCTCCCAAACTGGAACGGACCGGGGCTGCCTTCAGGCGGCTCCTGCCGAACCTGGGGGGGCCAAACGTCTCCTGTCTGAGGCTCTACGCGGGGATCGTGAGGTCCATGGCCATTTACGGGGCCCCGGTGTGGGCGCGTGGTTTGGCGCGGCTTGCCGTCCACCACCTAAACGCGCCCCTAAGGGTGGTTGCCGTAAAAATGGTTCGCGGCTACCGCACGATCTCCCGCGAGGCGGCGAGCCTCCTTGCCGGATTGCCGCCATGGGTTCTGGAGGCGATAGTCCTCGCGCGCCTGCACGAATGGCGCGCGGAGGCACTATGCCGAGGGGAAACCCCGCTGCCGCGGCAAGTTGTCGCGCAGCGGACAGACTTCCGGCATGATCTCATGGCGACATGGAGAGAGCGACTGTCGCAATCCCATGCTGGGCACGCCACTATAGCTGCGATAAGACCCCTCTTTGAGGAGTTGCTTGAGGGACGCCACGGCGTCCTCACCTTCCGCCTGACGCAGGTCCTCACCGGAAACGGTGTGTTCGGGAGGTTCCTGCACCGAATCGGGCGGGAGGAAACGCCCGGGTGCTCCCACTGCGAGGATCGACCGGAGGACACGGTGGAGCACACCGTGGAGGTGTGCCCTGCTTGGGCGGAGCACCGCCGTGTCCTCGTAGCGGCGATAGGCGGCGGCGACCTCTCGCGTCCGGCCCTGGTCGAAGCCATGGTCCGGAGCGGGACGGAATGGGATGCCGTCACCACCTTCTGCGAAGCAGTGATGCTAGCGAAGGAGGTGGCGGAGTGGGAGAAGGAAAGAGCAGCAGCTTTCCTTCCCGGCCGCCGCGAGAGACGCCCCAGGCGTCGGGGGCTACGTCGTGGCCCCCGGCCACCGTAGGCACGGGCCTGCGAGCTACCCATCGCTCGCCGTCTTGTTCCACGCGCGCCTCAAAGAGCTGTCAGCAGCGTGAAGGGGCCCGCAAGGGCCGACGCCTGCGGGGGCTGCGGGCTGTTCGAAAGAGATACCGCGGCTCCGGAACGTAAGGGCACTGAAAGAACACGGATGGTTTTTAGTCAGTAAAAGTCTGACACTCCCTTCCGCTCCACTTACAGCGAAAGGCGTCTTTAGATGATTTTCCATCCGCAAAAAAAAGGCAATGGACCCATAAGATCTAAGGATATAGTTTGAAAAGGTCTGGAGCAAAGTTTGGGTTTACCCATAAGACCATAGGGAGAATGATTAGGGTGTTTGTAGGTTAAGCAGGTTTCACAAGTCGAGATTAATTCGGCAATGTCCTTAAACATACCAGGCCAATAGTATTTTAAAGATATTTTCTTGAATGTCTTGAAAATACCAAGATGGAGTTCTGAAGGGGAACCATGGTTAGCTTCAATAAGTGCATGTCTATCTTGAGGTAGTGGAACTTCTTTCCAAATAAAGTCATCGTTTAGACGATCGGGAGAATGGATACAGCAGTAAAGTTTGTTATCCCTGATAGTGTAGTTGGGATATGCGTCTGGGTTGTTGGAGCATCCGAGAAAAATTTTGTTGTAGTGTTCAAGTCAACGATCAGGTGGTTCTTCAATCGTAATGGGATGTACGCCTTGAGGTGAAGTTTCTCGTGTATCAGGACGTTCTTGATTCTTATGTCTTGATAATAAATCTGGAAGAACGTTACCCTTTCCTTTTTTATGTTTTAGGACAAAGTTAAAGCATGATAAGCGTAAAGTCCAGCGAGCAAGTCTTCCTGATGGATTTGATAAGTTCTGAAACCATTTAAGTGCAGCATGATCAGTATATATTGTAAATTCTTTACCATTGTCTAGGTAACATCGCCAATGTTCTAATGCAGTTATTACAGCTAATGTTTCTCTTTCAGTAGTTGAGTAGTTCTGTTGATTTTTGTTTAGTGCTTTACTCATGTAAGCAATCACGACTTCTTTGTCATCTTGATGTTGAGTAAGCATTGCTTTTATGCCATAATTTGATGCATCACAATGTACAGAGAAGGGTAGTTCGAAGTTAGGGCAAGCAAGGACAGGAGCAGTTACCAAAGCTTCTTTAAGTTTTTGGAAAGCAGCTGCAGCTTGTGGATTCCATAAAATTTAGGAGCGTTCTTCCCGGAACAGGTTAGTTGGTTGAGTGGAGAGCCAATAGTACCAAAGTTTTTTTTTTTTATAGAATAGGAGGCAAACGAGCATGCGGTTCACCTGATGGTAAGTGACTACCGCCGCCCATGAACAACCGCAACACCAGGGGAATTGCAGATGCGTTGCCGACCTTTTAGAAAGGTGTAAGCACTTTTCTTGAAGGTTCCTAAGTCGTATCGGTCCGGAAAATTCGCTTGTGGTAATTGATTCCACAAGGAAGTCGTGCGAGGGAGAAAAGTTCTTCTAAATCGCACAGTGGTGGACCGCCAATCATCCAGATGGTATGGATGGTAACGCGAGTTTGTCGCGATGTGCGATGGTGAAATTGAGCAGCTGGAATTAGTCCGAACAATTCCTCAGAGCACTTCCCGTGATAAATGCGATAAAATACGCAAAGAGATGCAACATCTCTACGCAGTGCCAGTGTATCGAGCCGATCAGAAAGAACTCGGTCGTCGACGATTCGAACCGCTCTGCGCTGGATGCGGTCAAGTGGAAGGAGCTGGCACTGGGGTGCCCCGGCCCAGAGATGAGAACAGTATTTCATGTGAGGCCGAACTTGCGCTTTGTAAAGTTGCAAGCGATGTGCCGGCATGAAATACTGTCTCGCTCTGCTGAGCACGCCAAGCTTTTTAGAGGCCAATTTGGCCTTCCCTTCCAAGTGACCACGAAACTGCACACTATTCGATATGTCGACGCCAAGGATTCCGATACTGGCTGAGGCAGTAAGGGGAGTGCCTTGAAACTGAGGAGATACGACAAAGGGGTTCTTTTTAGCGGTAAACGCGCAAACTTGTGTCTTATGGGGATTGAACTGGACTAGATTTAGTCGGCCCCAATCCGAGACTTTGTTAAGCAAAGACTCGACTTCAGACACAAGTTTGTCCCGGTACTCGGCGACGTTTTCCCGAGAAATATTGGCACGGCCGGTATATAAGGCATCACCAGTGCTGTCGTCCGCATAGCAGTGAATGCTACCAGTTAGCAACATATCATTGATATGCAGGAGAAACAGCGTTGGTGATAGCACGCAGCCTTGTGGAACACCAGCGTTGATAGGCTTGAAATCAGAGCATTCACCGTCTACTACGACCTTGATGCTCCGATCAGCAAGGAAACTGGTGATCCATTTGCACAATTTCTCGGGAAGCCCATAGGAAGGAAGCTTCGAAAGAAGCGCTTTGTGCCAGACCCGATCAAAGGCCTTCGCTACGTCCAAACTAACGGCTAATGCCTCCCCCTTGGACTCTACTGCCTCCGCCCATCTATGAGTTAAGTAGACTAGAAGATCACCAGCTGACCGACCCCGACGAAAACCGTACTGGCGGTCACTAATCAGCTGGTGATCCTCAAGGTACCTCATGAGCTGGCAGTTTATAATGGCTTCCATTATTTTGGAGAACAAGGAGGTGATGGCAATAGGCCTATAGTTGGACGGGTCTGAGCGGTCGCCTTTTTTAGGGATCGGGTGCACCAAAGCTGTCTTCCATGAATTCGGGACTACGCCTTGGGAGTAGGAGTACCGGAAAGACGCGTTAAAACCGGTGCCAACTCCGGAGCACACGTCTTCAGCACAATGGGAGGGACTCCATCGGGCCCACTCGACTTGCTGACGTCCAGGGAGAAGAGTGCTTTGCGGACAGAGCGCTGTGTAAATCGCACATCCGGCATGGAGCACTCACATCGCGGGATGGTCGGCGGTGTGTTCCCCCCGTCATCTAGAGTCGAGTTGGACGCAAAAAGAGAGCTCAACAGATCGGCTTTCTCCTTTGCGGCATGGGCCAGTGAGTCGTCCTCTCTGTGCAGAGATGGAAGAGATGGCTGACAGAAGTTCCCTTGGACAGCCTTGGCGAGAGACCAGAATGCACGGGTTCCCGAAGGAAGGCGAACTAGCTTCTCACCAATTCTGCCGATGTGCTCAGACCTTGCCTTGGCAATGACGCTTTTGAAGGACCTGGAGGCGGAATTATACTTTTTTTTAAGTGTGCTGGTGTTTACATCCCGAGACGTTGATGCGTCAACCCAGGCCTGGTAGCACTCCTGCTTATAGCGTGATGCTATTTTGCAGGAGCGACCAAACCATGGCTGGGATCTGCCTCCGATGGGCACCACAGAGGATGGAATAAAAAGTTCCATACCCTGAAGTACCACATCAGCAACAGAATCGGCAACAACGCTGGGATCTTCCGGCGAGAAGCAAACCCGCCCCCAAGGGTAGGATGCAAAAAAAGACCGCATCCCGTCCCAATCAGCTGACCTATAGTGCCAAACACGGCGGCAAGCTGTAGATCGCAACTGCGATTGGAGCGTGAGTGGCACCGTACTCCGGATCAGACAATGGTCCGAACAGCCCAGAGAGGCATCGACGGAGACCTGATATCCGTCCGGATGAGAGGTCAGCAGAAGGTCCAACAGGGAAGGTACATGGTCTTCCACATCTGGGATCCGCGTAGGCGAAGTAACCAGTTGTGTTAGACCATATGCCAAAGCAAAGTCATAGACAGATCTACCCGCATGATCGGTTAAACGAGAACCAAGCCATTCAGCGTGGTGGGCGTTGAAATCACCAAGTATCACGATCTATGCGGATGGAACCTGTTGTAGCACGGAGTCTGCAGCCATTTGGACGTGGTCGATGAGTCGGTCTGTGTTGGCATTACCGCTATGGGACCTATAGAGGCACCCGAAGACGCGGGGATGGTCGTTGCTGTCTATGCGCAGCCATAGGATGGACAGGTCCGTACCTTCAAGACTGCCGAGGCGTCGAAAACAGATGTCCTCTCTGACATACACGCAAACTCCAGCCCGGGGCACAAACGAGTGTTCTAATTTTTACCCCGGGTAGGAGAGATACGAAGTATCATCCGGAGAGGACACCTGTGTCTCAGTAAGAAAGAGCAAGGCCGGCTTAGCTATCTCCAGATGGTAGTGGACGGCGTTAAGTTTTGAATGAAGTCCCCTGATGTTGCAGAAATCCACGGTAAGCGTGGTAGGGGTTGCCTTTGTCTTCTTGCTCCGCTTGCCCCGAACAGGTTTCGTATTGAGCGGAATTTCGCCCCCCCCAGAATACGCGGAGCAGCCTGAGCACCCACGCCCAGGAGTGGAATAGTTTGGTCGTGGATGCTCAGCGAGGGATTCTCCAAGGGTGCTGGTACCCTCCTGGGGTAGTCTTTTATTTAATTCCACTACCATGTTGATGGGGGGGGGGGGGGGGAATTGGGCCTCCGGCCACCTGCACTCACCAAGCGCAACGCAGAGGTAAACCTCTACTTCACGCTGGTATTCTGTGAGGTCGTGGTACCACCCCGGTTCGAGCTGGCCCATCCGTGCGACAGCAAAAGCCACCGCTTAGCTCTACCACTGTTAAATGTAACTGTTTGGAATGAATCTTCTGAACCAGCTGCAGGTGCCTATGAATTTTCGTACTTCTTTTCTGCAAGTAGGTACAG
The DNA here is from genome assembly GCA_033319125.1 of Parnassius glacialis. Classification (NCBI taxonomy): domain Eukaryota; kingdom Metazoa; phylum Arthropoda; class Insecta; order Lepidoptera; family Papilionidae; genus Parnassius; species Parnassius glacialis. The sequence goes on along the minus strand of JAVANC010000023.1, from coordinate 22,005,714 downwards.
GATATTCTAAAATAGCTTTTATTTTATCTGGATCCGCACGTAGACCATACTCGTCTACTAGAAAACCAAGGTATTTCAGTTCTTTCTTGAAGAATTGACTCTTCTCAAAGTTAATATTTAGATTAGCATATGAAAGTTTTTCATGAACTTTCATGAGAAGCGATATTTGTTCATCAAAAGTCTTACTAATAATAACAATGTCATCCAGATAGCAAAATACCTTGTTCTCAAATTCAGGAGTAAACAGCATATCCATTAATCTTTGTAGAGTTGCAGGTGAGTTGGTGAGGCCAAAAGGCATTACTTTGAATCTAAACATACCCCTTACAGGTACATAAAATGCAGTTTTATCTTTATCCGCAGGATTCAAGGGAATTTCCCAAAATGCTTTCGCAATGTCAATGCTTGATAAGTATTTGGCATTCTTAAGGTTGTCCAAAATTTGGCTTATTAGTGGCAACTTATAAGCATCACGACGTGTAATTGAGTTAAGCTTCCTGCTGTCTACACAGAAACGCCATTCACCATTCTTCTTAGGAGTGATGAGAACTGGAGACAACCAAGGACTTTCGCATTGTTCAATGACCTTCCATCCCAGCATCTTGTCAACTTCATTAATCAACGCCTTTTGTTTTTCAGGAGACAGTCTATAAACATCTTTGTTTGATTGGAAGAGAATCACCAGTATCAATCTTGTGGGTGATTAAGTGTGTGCTTCCCAGGATACCTTTTTCCTCAAAAGAAATTACCTTGAAGCGTTGGATGATGTCGTTAGCGATGTTCTTTTGGTAAGGAGTTAAATGCTCATAAGGTAAAACTTTAATATCTTTAGTTTCGATAGCAGAGCATTTAGATTCTGTAAAGTTAAGAGAAGATAAAACACTAGGTAAAAGATTAAATTTTCTCCAAAAGTCAATACCTAGTATTAGCGAAGGAAATATTTCAGGAAAAACATAAGCTTTAATTAAATGAGTTTGATTATTGAAATGAAAAGGTAAGTCAAAATAACCCAAGGAATTAATTTTTTGATTATTAGCAGTAGAGACAGTAATAAGATCTGACTTGAAAAGTTTACAGCCCAGTTTAAGAATTTCTAAATGAAAATTATTACCCAGAATAGTTACTGAGCTGCCAGAATCTAGTAAACCAGATAAAGTTAGGTCATAAATTTTGACATTAACGAACGGACGATTAAGATCTTGTTCTTTGGAGTAGAGTGTAGAAGAGATTTTGTAACAAGAAAAGAAGTTTTGAATCGTTTTAATCCAACTAGTCCAATCGTCTTTATCAAAGTTTAAGTTACTTTTCAAGTCAGCGGTTAGTTTTTTGAACTAGTATGTGGTTTGGGAGAACAAGTAGGGCAATCTGCAGTTTTAAAACCTTTAAGACCACATTTGAAACAAATCACGAATCGTGGTTGAGTACAAGTGTTCAAAGTATGACCTTGTTTGCGACAGCGAACACAAAAGGAGCTTTCTTGAGGGGCTTTAGTTTGAGAGACTATTAATTTGTCTAGAAGGGTATTTGTAGGATGAAGTGAATTTATTCATTAATGGAGGAGAAGGTCGTGAGTTATTGGAAGAATTTGGAGAGTCAACTGAACTTGAAGTGGAATGCTTGTAGTTGAATTCAGAAATAAGAGGATTTTGTTGTACATTTCGTTCTTTAAATTGTTTGTCTCTGTCTAGGAACTTTTCATAATTTTGGCAAGTAGCCAGAAGAGAGTCGATAGAGTCAATGTCTTTTAGAGCTACGAAGACTGAATAGCATGGGCGAATATTCCTCAAAATAATCTCCAATTGTTCTGTTTCAGAAAGTTTCTTCGAAAGACGAGAGAACATTCCAGACATAATGGAAATATAGATGACGATAGGTTCATCACGGCCTTGAGTTCGATTCCTAATCGCTTCTAGAAGTTTATGATCATAGTCAAAACCACCAAAGTCTTTAATTAATAAAGAGGAAAGTTCGTTCCAAGTTAAGTTTGGATTCTGATTATATTTAAATCTGAACCAATGAAGAGCATTGTCGGTAAAAATTTCGAACGCTTGAGAAATCAACAAGTCTTTGGACAAGCCACGAGTTAAGCAGTATTCTTCAAGTTTTTGAAGAAAGGATCTTGGACAGCTTTTACCATTGAAGGTGTGTCTTTTCAGATCTTTGAAGACGTTAATTGGAGAAAAAGATTGAGGTGGTGGTGAAGGATACGAGGTATGGATCATAACAGAAGTTTGAGAAACAAGAGGAGGTTCCATGACAGTCGGGTCAACAGGAGGGTCAAGTGATGGAGAGTCATTTTCAGTTGAAGGTGGAGTCAAGGATTCGAATTGTTTAGCAATAGCATCAAATTTCATCTTCAAAGTATCGAAATTAGCTTTAAAGTCTGGATATAAGTCAGTATCTATTCGCTCTAATCTGTAAAAAAACATGGTTAATAAAAGTTTCTATTAGTCGCAAGTATTTGGTTTCCCCTTGTAATTTTTTTTTTATTTTACAGTCCAGATAGGTCAAAGTAGAATAAATTTGAGACAAGTCATCCTCGATCGGAATTGGAGAAGTCAGAATATCTTCAGGGTGAGAATTTGCAACTAAACGCAAAACTTGTTTTTTTAGAAGCAAAGCAGTATTAGCTGGTTCCTCACATCTAATCTTCACTTCGTATTCAAGTTCGGCCTTGTTAAGGAATTCGTACTTAATAACCCTTTTCATTGTTATAATTAAGTGTAAAGTTAAGTTTAAGAAATAAAAATTTTATTAAAAATTGTACCTCTTTAAGTTATCTACAATAAAAATATTAGAGTGGTTAATGTAAGTAAAGTGTTATATGTATGCCTAAATATAATCCAGATAAGTTGAAAAACTAGAAGAAGTTTTGTTTTAGAATTTTGAAGGTATGAAAAGGATAAATAAATTAATGATGAGTAATGAGTTAAGAACGAAAGGGAAAGCAATTAAATCAAAAGGGAATGGACAAGGCGCAGTAAAGGTGAAGAATTAAGAGAGAAAGAGGACTTTTACGTTGGGCGCCAAAATGTCGTGAAGCGACAATTAAAAAGAAAAAGAACCTAATCTAAGAACAACAAAACAACAAAAGTAGGCCAATAAAATAATATATTTAAAGTTTTAGAAAGGTATTTACAATTTAATAAAAAAATGAAATATGATGATGATGGATGATGTGGGATTACAATTAGATTAAAAAAAAATAAAGATAGGAGAATAGGAGAATATAGTATTATAGTGGAGCCTAAAGGTTGAAGTGACACGCTGCTTTTGTAGAAGTAGGCACACGCGGAGCTTGAGGTTTCTTAGCGGCGACGGCACGCAGCGCCTGGACTGGGCACACGCAGCGTCCGGAGCCGGCGCACGTAGCGCCTGGGGTAGGTGCGCTCAGCACTTGGAGCAAGCAGTCGCAGCGCCCAAAGGTAGCGCAGGCAGTAGGAGCACTCGGCGCCTGGAGCAAGCAGTCGTAGTGCCCGGAGTAGTGTGGCCCCGTGCTTGAGGTAGACTTCGCCGACGACTTCACGTGTAGATGGAAGCTTGCAGGATCCCGGGGCAATGCGGCCCCGGGATAAGGCCTTTAGTAGATGTTCCTCCTTTGAGAACTGAAGCGAGACTTTTCGTATTCTCCAATTGTTCGGCTTTTATACCTTTTTAGAGAGAACGAGAAATTATTTAAATTAAAAGGAAATTTATTGTAAATAACCTCGAGCCATAGAGTATTTATGTGAAAATATTAAATTAAGAATATCACACCAGTGACGAATTTGAATAAAAGTTACCATAACAACCATATAAATAATGGTTGTCAAAAATATCAATTTTTGGTTTTAGGTATATAATTGAAAAATAATTACATTTAAGTAAGAAATGAGATATTATTCATATAGGAAAAACTAATGCGCGACAGCGCGCACGAAGCCTGAAATTGTAGAGTTACGGAAAACTCAATAAAAGATAGAAAAAGGTAAGACTCCATTGACAGCGATTTTAAAAGGAGCTGTTAGTGTGAAAATACGAAGTGAAAATGATTTGTTATTGTGTAAAAACGTTACAGGATCCTATGGAAATAAAGGTGATGCAAAATATAAATGCAGAAAATCAAAAACAGAATGGAAAAATAGTGTAAAATGATATGTTAGTAGTATAACTAATAGCGTGAAAAGTGATGCAGAAAATCAAAAACAGAATCGAAAAATTAATAAAATGATATGTAAGTAGCATAACACTACATTTTCTCCCCGACCCTGGAAAATTTTTGACTCAGCAAAAATTTTGACATGTACATTCTAAAATAAACCATAAAAACACAGCTTTGCAGAAACAGACATCAACAGGCAAAATCAGATATACTATCTCTTACATTCATCATCTGCATTCAGGTAAGGGTGGAGATCACATTCAATGACTACCACCCTAAAAGTGTGTTTTCGAAACGACATTAAGGCTTATTTAAGGAGTAGTCAACCGCTCCTGCGTGGAAAAAAAAATAAATTAGTCAAAGAGACACCACTCTAAAAGTGTGTTTTCGAAAGGACATTCAGGCTTATTTAAGGAGTTGTCAACCGCTCCTGTGTAGAGAAAAATTTAAGGGAGTAGTCAGTCGCTCCCAAGTGAAGATAAAGGTAAAGAAAATTAAGGGAGTAGTCAGCTGCTCCTAAGTGAAGATAAAGATAAAGAAAATTAAGGGAGTAGTCAGTTGCTCCCAAGTGAAGGTAAAGATAAAGAACTAAATCTTAAGCAAGCATTAGACGCTATGACTTATGCAACATCACCAACGAGATGTGTCTGAAACAAGCATAAAAAGTGAAGATTAATCCAACTAAAATTCGAGGTCTTAAAGCAAGATGTGTTGAAGAACACTGGATCACCAAACAATCAAACAAATTAAAAGAAATAAAAATAATAAGGTGAAAATGATGATGATATTTATACATATATACAAATTAACAGTTAATAAAAGTTAAGAAAATTTATGATTTTATATCATTGATGTGCCACTTGCCTCTAACTCCATTAGGGTCTTCAAGCACATAGACTAGTGGTGACAGTTTAGCTATCACTTTGCACTTGATGAACTTAGGGGCAAGTTTAGCATTAAAGTATGCGCCGGCATCGCTTAAAACATGGTTTTTACGCCAAACAGTGTCTCCCACATTAAATTCTTTAAAAGACCGGCGAAGATCATAGCGAGCGCTATTTTTAGCGTGAGCTATGTGAAGTTTAGTTTGAACTTTGTGAAATATAGATGAGAGGAGACCAGCATTAGACGCGTAAATATCACGAGGCATAAATACCAATTCCTCGAGGTTCTGAGTTGGAATATAGAAGGAACCACAGGGTATTGTTTCCCTACCAAAGACTAAAAAATTTGGAGTAAAACCAGTAGCTACATTTGTAGCGCTGTTCATTGCGTACTGAATCTTAGCAAGATGGTTGTCCCAGGATCTATGATCGTCACCTACTAGAGATGCTTGAGCTGTAATAATTGTACTATTAAACTTCTCCGTAGGATTAACCTGAGGACAATATAAAGCTGTGTGAAAAATACAAGGAACATTATAAGAATTTAAAAATGAGTGGAATTCTCGCGACTGAAATTGAACAGCGTTGTCCATTTTAATAGTTTGGGGAATGCCATGAACAAGAAAAACTGAATTTTCCAAAACATTAATAATATTAGCTGAAGTAGCACGTTTAAGGGGGAAAATCATAGTATATTTAGTAAAATTGCAGTTAATTACTAGAATATACTGATTTCGTATTCGAGTCATAGGCAATGGACCCATGGTGTGCGAAGTCAGAAGTCCTCCACGTGTGCCTGGTAGTTGCGGGTCCCTCTCGATACGTCTGGAGGAAAGAGCAGCTACTGGGCCGGTGCACCCTGGGCGCGGCAGTAATCTTCCTCGAGAAATGAGAAGAAATTCTTATTCCTTGGGGAATGTTACTGCTGCGGCTAATTATTCTGACATGGGTGGGGTCCGTCTCGGACCAACGGTGCGTTCCTCTGCGTGACCCTCTGATCAGCAGAGGGCATAGCAGAGGAGTGAGGGCGGGCTCGGTGTGCACTTACCCTGCCTCCGGGCAGACAGTGAAGGATTCATCCTTTGCTGTCACCGCCGGTCTCGTAATCCCATCGAAGTGTCGTGGATCATGTCTCGCGGCTTTGATAGGGACTGAGGGTCTTGGCTTTACCGCCCGGACCGCGAGGGAGAAAACCTCTATAAAAAGTTACCCCGAATCTCAAGCGGCGACGCACCGCGTGGGGATGGATGGCTGACGGGGTTCTATGAACAAATCAGTCGCTAGTGCGCTCCTCGCCAGGGTACCTGCAGACCCCCTGGCGAGTAATAAATCCTCTAAATCTGCTTACCTTGGTAAAGGGGTCTCTGCCAACGTGGACCTTTAATTCCCCCATACTCGTGGGTACAAAAATGGAAAATATAGAAAAAGAAAAACAAAAAACCAAAACCGCCGGCAACGGCAACGTAGAGGAGAGGAGGAACGATGCGAGGACAGAGTCCGACGCCGCATCGAGCAGCGTGGGAGGCTCAGAGAGCTCCCGACGCGTGGAGCCTGGGACCGCGGAGACCAGTAAGTTCTTCCGCAAGCGGTCCAGGCGGGATGGCGACCAGGGGTCGTCAGCCGGTGAAGAGGAGGCTTCGGCCCGGAAAATCCCCACCAACAGGCGGGGCGGGCTGAGAGGCAAGGGGAGGGAGCCCTCTGACAATCAGAGGGCCGAACAAGCGGCAAAGCATGCCGAGGAGGGGCGCCACCCGGGCGATACGGCTCGGGTATCAGGCGAAGAGACGGATGCGACTGGCGGCTCCGAGGTGGAGCGTAAGGCTCCACCTCGTAGATTCGTAAAGGAGGTGGAGGCCGCGATCAAATCGTGGCCCACAAGCAAAAGGCCTCCTCAAAGTTAAAGGCCATTCCCGCGACCTCCGCCTCCATCATGGCGGCTGCGGAGGCCAACTTTGTTGGGGCCGAGCCTAATGCGAACGAGGTAGCGAAGCTGCGGGCGGACGTGGCCCGCCTGACGTCCGCCATGGAGACTCTCCAGAAGGAGAACGAGAAGCTCAGCGCAGACCTGGCCAGTCTACGTGAGCCTGCCTCTCGCGCGGTGCCCCAGACGCAGCGCCCAAGCCAGCCCGTGCCGGTGGAGAACCAGGTTCTGAATCTGGTCCGGCAGGAGCTGGCTGCCTTCCAGCACCGGTTCTCCGTGCTGGAGGGCATCGTCCTGCGCCCCCCCCCCCCCCTAGGGGCAAACAAGACGGCGGCGAGGCCGGCAACGGTCTCGTACGCGGCGGCCACAGCTGCCGCATCCAGGCCGGTGCCGTCCAGCCAGCCCTCGGGCGGGGCTGCAGTTGCCCCTCCCCCCCCTTAAAAGCCGGCTCCGGCAAAACCGGTACCGGCTGAACCGGCTCCGGCTAAGCCGGCGACGGGAAAGAGAGGCAAGGCGAAGGCGAAAAAAGGCAAGGCGGCAGCACAGGGGGTGGCTGCGCCAGCCCCAGTGCCTGCGGCGGATGTGCCAGCGCCAGCGGCAAGCCAGCTGCCGCCGCCGCCGCCGCCCCCCAGGCTCCCTACACCTCCCGCGGCTGAAGCCGGTTGGTAGGTGGTCGGGGACAAAAAGAAGGGGAAGAAGGCAGCCAAAAAGGCCAAAGAGCAGGAGCGGCAGCGCCAGTTCAGGGCGCGCAAGACCTCGGCTAGGCTCCGCGCCCCGAAGACCGCTGCTGTAGTGATTACACTACAGCCGGACGCGGAAAAGAAGGGCGTTACCTACCGCGATCTGCTCGCGAAGGCGAAAGAGGCGGTGGAACTCGGGGAGCTCGGGATCACCGGGGGCCTCCGGCTCAAAGTCACCCAGACGGGGGCCCGTATGCTGGAGATCCCCGGGGAATCCAGTGGCGCGACCGCGGACGCTCTGGCTGCGAAGCTCAGAGCGTCCCTGGACGCGGACGAGGCCCGAGTGTCCAGGCCCGTCAGATGCGCAGACCTGCGCATCATGGGTCTGGACGACTCGGTATCGGAGGAGGAGTTGGTGGCCGCCGTCACCAGGTCCGGGGGGTTCACTACTGACCAGGTCAGGTCAGGCGCCATACGCCCGGACCAACAGGGTATGCATGCCGCCACGGTGTGCTGCCCTGTTACGGCGGCCAAAACCATAGTGGAGGGCCGAAGGCTTCTGGTGGGCTGGGTCTCAGCGCAGGTTAAGCTGCTGGAGCCCAGACCTCTGAGGTGCTACCGCTGTCTCGTGGGGCACCACGTATCTGTGAAATGCGCCTCGGAGGTTGACCGCAGTGGCCTTTGCTTCCGCTGCTGTCAGCCCGGACACATATCGGCGACCTGCTGGCCACGCCGCACTGTGATGCATGTGCGGCGACCGGCAAGCCAGCCGATCACCGGGCCGGAAGCAGGGCCTGCGTGCCACCCGCCAAGGCCAAGGCCGCGGGTAGGGGAGGGCTCTCCGCCGCCACCGCCTCTGTGGCCACCGCCGCAGCCGCAACTGCCGCCGCCGCCGCTGTCACTGTCGCTGCCGTCGCCGCCGCGACACCGACGCCCGCAGAGGGGCACCCCGTGGAGGAAGCTGAAATGGAATGCCTATAACGGCTCCATTAAGCTTCCTCCAGGCGAATATCAACCACTGCGCCTGCGCTCAGGATCTGTTGCTCCAGAGCATGGCGCAGTGGTCGATTAACATCGCTGTGGTCGCTGAGCCGTATTTTGTCTGGCCTAGGGAGGACTGGGTGGCGGACCTCAACGGCTCAGTGGCTATCATTTCTTCGGCCGCCGCCGGTACCCCCGAACCTTGAAGGTGTCAGGAGGGGTCAGGGGTGCGTAGCAGCACGGTTCGGGGAGTTCATCGTTGGGGGGGTGTACTTCTCCCCGAACCGATCTCTCGCCGAGTTTCACAACTCTCTTGCAGAGCTGAGAGCAGTCGTCGTCGGAAGTTATCCCCTCCCCGTACTTGTCCTCGGGGACTTCAATGCCAAGAACTTGGCTTGGGGTTCTCGTCGTACAGATGTGCGGGGTAGGATGGTGGAAGACTAGGCTCTGGAGACAGGCCCGGTCGTCCTAAATCGGGGTTCTGTCCCCACGTGTGTGCGGATGCGGGGCGAGTCGGTGTTGGACATTTCGTTCGCTAGCCCCGCTCTGTCGCCGCGTGCCATTGACTGGCGAGTTATGGAGGGGGTGGAGACCTACTCCGACCACCGGTACATCCGGTTTGACGTCTCCACCCAGCCCTCGAGCGCGCCAGTCCAACAGGCCCCGAGTGGTCCGCGTTGGGCGCTGAAGCAGCTGGACCGGGAGCTCCTCCTGGAAGCCTTGATCGTGCAGGCCTGGGTGTCATCACCGGACAGCCCTGCCGACAGCAATGATGAGGCAGGGTGGTTCCAGGAGGCCATGTCCGAGATATGTGACGTGGCAATGCCCCGCGTCCGGCCAGGAAGCGCCCGGCGTCAGGTGTATTGGTGGTCGCGTGAGCTGACGTCTCTGCGCGAGGCGTGTGTCGCCGCACGGCACCTGTACGCCAGGCATCGCAGGCTCCGCATTCGTCCACCGAATGCGGCAGCCATTGAGGCGGAGCTGTACGAGGGATACAGAGCGGCGAAGACCGCCCTCTGGGAGGCTGTCCTGCGGGCCCGGAATCGGGCCCGTGAGGAGATGCTGGAGACTCTCGATAGAGATCCGTGGGGGCGCCATTACAGGATGGTGCGGGATAAACTTCGCACCTGGGCCCCCCCGCTGACGCAGAGTCTCCGGCCTCAGCTCGTGGAGGACGCGGTGAGCGCTCTGTTCCCTGCGCGAGGGGAACATCCGCCCCCGCCTATGGCTCCGCCACCTGCGGTACCGGAAGCGGACCACCAGGACGACGATGACGACATCCCGGAAGGGACCGGGGTAGACCTGAGAGTGGCGGTACGTAGGCTCAAGGCCAGGAATACCGCCCCAGGACCCGATGGCTTGCCTGGCAAAGCCTGGGTCCTGGCCTCGGAGGCTCTCGGGTCCCGACTGGAGGGGCTCCTAAGCGCATGCTTGGAGAGAGGCCAATTCCCGCTTCGTTGGAAGACGGGGAAGCTGGTCCTCATTCTGAAGCCGGGGCGCCCTGCGGAGTCTCCATCCGCATACCGGCCCGTGGTGCTGCTCGACGAGGTGGCCAAGCTCTTTGAAAGAGTAATTGCAAACCGCCTCGCCGAGGACCTGGCGGGGACGGGGCCGGATCTTGCGGAACACCAGTTTGGTTTCCGCAAGAGGCGCTCTACGGTGGACGCCATCATGCGCGTGAGAGCCCTCACGACGGGGGATGCAGTGGCCAGGGGGGGGGGGGTTGTCATGGCGGTGTCTCTCGACATCGCCAACGCCTTCAACTCCATGCCCTGGAGCTGCATTAGGGAGGCACTCCGGTATCACCGGGTGCCGACCTATCTCCGTCGTATAGTCGGGGACTATCTGACGGACAGGGCCGTCATCTACCCCGGTCGCAACGGTGAGTGGAACCGGCGAGAGATGTCGTGCGGTGTCCCACAGGGTTCGGTTCTGGGACCGCCCCTGTGGAACATCGGTTACGACTGGGTGCTGCGCGCCGACCTCCCTATGTCGTGAAGCGACAATTAAAAGAGAAAGAACCTAACCTAAGAACAGCAAAACAACAAAATAGACCAAGAAAATAATATATTATAATTTTTAATCTTATAAAAAAAATGAAATATGAAGGTGATGGATGAAATGAGATTACAATTATATTAAAAAAAAGGGATAGGAGAATAGGAGAATTAGTATGATAGTGGAGCCCTAGAACCTCGCTGCTTTTGTAGAAGTAGGGACACGGAGAGCTTGAGGTTTCTCAGCGGCGACGGCACGCAGCGCCTGGACTGGGCACACGCAGCGTCCGGAGCCGGCGCACGTAGCGCCTGGGGTAGGTGCGCTCAGTTCTTAGAGAAGTAGTCGCCGCGCCCAGAGGTAGCGCGGGCAGTAGGGACGCAGCGCCTGGAGCCAGCAGTCGAAGCGCGCCTGAAGGTAGCGCGGGCAGTAGGCTGCACTCAGCGCCTGGATCAAGCAGTCGTAGCGCGCGGAGTAGTGTGGCCCCGCACTTGAATTAGAATTCACCGACGACTTCACGTGTAGATGGAGGCTTGCAGGATCCCGGGGCAAAGCGGCCGCGGGATAAGGCCTTTAGTAGATGTTTCTCGTTTGAAAACCGAAGCGAGACTGTCCTGTATTCTTCAATTGTTTGGCTTTTATACCTTTTTAGAGAGAACGAGAAATTATTTAAATTAAAACGAAATTTATTGTAAATGACCTACAGCCAAAAAGTATTTATGTAGAAAGAACATCATACCAGAGACGAATTTAAATAAAAGTTACCATAACAACCACAAAATTAATGGTTGTCAAATTGAGGAATTTTTAGTTTTAGGACTGTTATTAAGAAACTATTACATTTAAGAAACGAGATAAAAATCACATAGGAAAAACTAATGCACGACAACGTACACTAAGCCTGAAATTGTAGAGTTACAGAGAATTCAATAAAAGACCAAAAAAAAAGGTAAGACTTCGTTGACAGCTAGTTTAAAAGTACTAAATAGTGTGAAAATACGCAGTAAAATGATATGTTATTGTATAAAAACGTTACAGGATCCTATATAAATAAAGGTGATGCAAAATATAAATGCAGAAAATCAAAAACAGAATGAAAAAATAGTATAAAGTGATGCAAAACATGAATGCAGAATATCAAAGCAGAATGGAGAATTAGTGTACAATGAAATGTAAGTTGCATTTTCCCCCCGACCCTGGAAAATTTTTGACTCAGCAAAAATTTTGACATGTACATTCTAAAATAAACCATAAAAACACAGCTTTGCAGAAACAGACATCAACAGGCAAAATCAGATATACTATCTCTTACATTCATCATCTGCATTCAGGTAAGGGTGGAGTTCACATTCAATGACTACCACTCTAAAAGTGTGTTTTCAAAACGACATTAAGGCTTATTTAAGGAGTAGTCATCCGCTCCTGCGTGGAAAAAAAATAAATTAGTCGAAGAGAAACCACTCTAAATGTGTGTTTTTGATTGGACATTCAGGCTTATTTAAGGAGTTGTCATCCGCTCCTAAGTGAAGATAAAGATAAAGAACATTAAGGGAATAGTCAGCTGCTCCCAAGTGAAGATAAAGATAAAGAGAATTAAGGGAGTAGTTAGCCGCTCCCAAAATTCGAGGTCTTAAAGCAAGATGTGTTGAAGAACACTGGATCACTCTACAAACAAACAAATTAAAAGAAATGAAAATAATAAGGTGAAAATGATGGTGATATTTATACATATATACAAATTACAAGTTATATTTATACATATATACAAATTAACAGTTAATAAATGTTTAGAAAATTTATGAATCGTCTTGCTTCTGCTTTCATAAACAATTTTATATAAAGTGTAAAGTGCAAAGTTAAGTTTAAGAAATAAAGATTTTAATAAAAATTGTACCTGTTTAAGTTATCTAGAATAAAAATATTAGAGTGATGAATGTAACTTAGAGAGATGAATGTAAATGAAGTGTTATATGTAGGCCTAAATACAATCCAGATAAGTTGAAAAACTAGAAGAAGTTTTGTTTTAGAATTTTGAAGGTATGAAAAGGTTGTGTAAATGAATGATGAATAATGAGTTAAGAACGAAAGGGAAAGCAATTAAATCAAAAGAGAATAGACAAGGCGCAGTAAAGGTGAAGAATTAAGAGAGAAAGGGACTTTTACGTTGGGCGCCAAACTGTCGTGAAGCGACAAAAAAAAAGGGATAGGAGGATAGGAGAATTAGTATGATAGTGGAGCCCTAGAGCCTCGCTGCTTTTGTAGAAGTAGGGACACGGAGAGCTTGAGGTTTCTCAGCGGCGACGGCACGCAGCGCCTGGACTGGGCACACGCAGCGTCCGGAGCCGGCGCACGTAGCGCCTGGGGTAGGTGCGCTCAGTTCTTGGAGAAGAAGTCGCCGCGCCCAGAGGTAGCGCGGGCAGTAGGGACGCAGCGCCTGGAGCCAGCAGTCGAAGCGCGCCTGAAGGTAGTGCGGGCAGTAGGCTGCACTCAGCGCCTGGATCAAGCAGTTGTAGCGCGCGGAGTAGTGTGGCCCCGCACTTGAATTAGAATTCACCGACGACTTCACGTGTAGATGGAGGCTTGCAGGATCCCGGGGCAAAGCGGTCCCGGGATAAGGCCTTTAGTAGATGTTTCTCGTTTGAAAACCGAAGCGAGACTGTCCTGTATTCTCCAATTGTTTGGCTTTTATACCTTTTTAGAGAGAACGAGAAATTATTTAAATTAAAACGAAATTTATTGTAAATGACCTACAGCCAAAAAGTATTTATGTAGAAAGAACATCATACCAGAGACGAATTTAAATAAAAGTTACCATAACAACCACAAAAACAATGGTTGTCAAATTGAGGAATTTTTAGTTTTAGGACTGTTATTAAGAAACTATTACATTTAAGTAAGAAACGAGATAAAAATCACATAGGAAAAACTAATGCACGACAACGTACACTAAGCCTGAAATTGTAGAGTTACAGAGAATTCAATAAAAGACCAAAAAAAAAGGTAAGACTTCGTTGACAGCTAGTTTAAAAGTACTAAATAGTGTGAAAATACGCAGTAAAATGATATGTTATTGTGTAAAAACGTTACAGGATCCTATGGAAATAAAGGTGATGCAAAATATAAATGCAGAGAATCAAAAACAGAATGAAAAAATAGTATAAAGTGATGCAAAACATGAATGCAGAATATCAAAGCAGAATGGAGAATTAGTGTACAATGAAATGTAAGTTGCATAACACTACACCTACCGGCGTCAGCGTAGTTTGCTACGCTGACGACACGCTGGTACTGGCACAAGGGGGGTTGTACGAGGCGGCGGCGGAAACTATGACACGCGGGGTTGCGATAGTCGTTGAGAGGATCCGGCACCTGGGTCTCGAGGTGGCTCTGCACAAGTCCGAGGACATGCACTTCCATGGTCCTCGGAACAGGCCACCACCGGGATCCTCAGTGATGGTAGGAGGGGTATCCATCGGCGTCGATTCGACGTTGAAGTATCTAGGACTCGTCCTCGACGGCCGATGGAACTTCGTTGAGCACTTCCGACGTTTGGCTCCCAAACTGGAACGGACCGGGGCTGCCTTCAGGCGGCTCCTGCCGAACCTGGGGGGGCCAAACGTCTCCTGCCTGAGGCTCTACGCGGGGATCGTGAGGTCCATGGCCATTTACGGGGCCCCGGTGTGGGCGCGTGGTTTGGCGCGGCTTGCCGTCCACCACCTAAACGCGCCCCTAAGGGTGGTTGCCGTAAAAATGGTTCGCGGCTACCGCACGATCTCCCGCGAGGCGGCGAGCCTCCTTGCCGGATTGCCGCCATGGGTTCTGGAGGCGATAGTCCTCGCGCGCCTGCACGAATGGCGCGCGGAGGCACTATGCCGAGGGGAAACCCCGCTGCCGCGGCAAGTTGTCGCGCAGCGGACAGACTTCCGGCATGATCTCATGGCGACATGGAGAGAGCGACTGTCGCAATCCCATGCTGGGCACGCCACTATAGCTGCGATAAGACCCCTCTTTGAGGAGTTGCTTGAGGGACGCCACGGCGTCCTCACCTTCCGCCTGACGCAGGTCCTCACCGGAAACGGTGTGTTCGGGAGGTTCCTGCACCGAATCGGGCGGGAGGAAACGCCCGGGTGCTCCCACTGCGAGGATCGACCGGAGGACACGGTGGAGCACACCGTGGAGGTGTGCCCTGCTTGGGCGGAGCACCGCCGTGTCCTCGTAGCGGCGATAGGCGGCGGCGACCTCTCGCGTCCGGCCCTGGTCGAAGCCATGGTCCGGAGCGGGACGGAATGGGATGCCGTCACCACCTTCTGCGAAGCAGTGATGCTAGCGAAGGAGGTGGCGGAGTGGGAGAAGGAAAGAGCAGCAGCTTTCCTTCCCGGCCGCCGCGAGAGACGCCCCAGGCGTCGGGGGCTACGTCGTGGCCCCCGGCCACCGTAGGCACGGGCCTGCGAGCTACCCATCGCTCGCCGTCCGTCCGTCTAACGACGACAGGCCGTGTCGACGGCGCGTTTTGTTCCACGCGCGCCTCAAAGAGCTGTCAGCAGCGTGAAGGGGCCTGCAAGGGCCGACGCCTGCGGGGGCTGCGGGCTGTTCGAAAGAGATACCGCGGCTCCGGAACGTAAGGGCACTGAAAGAACACGGATGGTTTTTAGTCAGTAAAAGTCTGACACTCCCTTCCGCTCCACTTACAGCGAAAGGCGTCTTTAGATGATTTTCCATCCGCAAAAAAAAAGGCAATGGACCCATAAGATCTAAGGATATAGTTTGAAAAGGTCTGGAGCAAAGTTTGGGTTTACCCATAAGACCATAGGGAGAATGATTAGGGTGTTTGTAGGTTAAGCAGGTTTCACAAGTCGAGATTAATTCGGCAATGTCCTTAAACATACCAGGCCAATAGTATTTTAAAGATATTTTCTTGAATGTCTTGAAAATACCAAGATGGAGTTCTGAAGGGGAACCATGGTTAGCTTCAATAAGTGCATGTCTATCTTGAGGTAGTGGAACTTCTTTCCAAATAAAGTCATCGTTTAGACGATCGGGAGAATGGATACAGCAGTAAAGTTTGTTATCCCTGATAGTGTAGTTGGGATATGCGTCTGGGTTGTTGGAGCATCCGAGAAAAATTTTGTTGTAGTGTTCAAGTCAACGATCAGGTGGTTCTTCAATCGTAATGGGATGTACGCCTTGAGGTGAAGTTTCTCGTGTATCAGGACGTTCTTGATTCTTATGTCTTGATAATAAATCTGGAAGAACGTTACCCTTTCCTTTTTTATGTTTTAGGACAAAGTTAAAGCATGATAAGCGTAAAGTCCAGCGAGCAAGTCTTCCTGATGGATTTGATAAGTTCTGAAACCATTTAAGTGCAGCATGATCAGTATATATTGTAAATTCTTTACCATTGTCTAGGTAACATCGCCAATGTTCTAATGCAGTTATTACAGCTAATGTTTCTCTTTCAGTAGTTGAGTAGTTCTGTTGATTTTTGTTTAGTGCTTTACTCATGTAAGCAATCACGACTTCTTTGTCATCTTGATGTTGAGTAAGCATTGCTCCGATGCCATAATTTGATGCATCACAATGTACAGAGAAGGGTAGTTCGAAGTTAGTGCAAGCAAGGACAGGAGCAGTTACCAAAGCTTCTTTAAGTTTTTGGAAAGCAGCTGCAGCTTGTAGATTCCATAAAAATTTAGGAGCGTTCTTCCCGGAACAGGTTAGTTGGTTGAGTGGAGAGGCAATAGTACTAAAGTTTGGAATGAATCTTCTGAACCAGCTGCAGGTGCCTATGAATTTTCGTACTTCTTTTCTGCAAGTAGGTACAGGATATTCTAAATAGCTTTTATTTTATCTGGATTCGCACGTAGACCATACTCGTCTACTAGAAAACCAAGGTATTTCAGTTCTTTCTTGAAGAATTGACTCTTCTCAAAGTTAATAGTTAGATTAGCATATGAAAGTTTTTCATGAACTTTCATGAGAAGCGATATGTGTTCATCGATATATGTGCCTTTTGTTTTTCAGGAGACAGTCTATAACAGCTTTGTTTGATTGGAAGAGAATCAACAGTATCAATCTTGTGGGTGATTAAGTGTGTGCTTCCCAGGATACCTTTTTCCTCAAAAGAAATTATCTTGAAGCATTTAGATTCTGTAAAGTTAAGAGAAGATAAAACATTAGGTAAAAGATTAAATTTTCTCCAAAAGTCAATACCTAGTATTAGCGAAGGAAATATTTCAGGAAAAACATAAGCTTTAATTAAATGAGTTTGATTATTGAAATGAAAAGGTAAGTCAAAATAACCCAAGGAATTAATTTTTTGATTATTAGCAGTAGAGACAGTAATAAGATCTGACTTGAAAAGTTTACAGCCCAGTTGAAGAATTTCTAAATGAAAATTATTACCCAGAATAGTTACTGAGCTGCCAGAATCTAGTAAACCAGATAAAGTTAGGTCATAAATTTTGACATTAACGAACGGACGATTAAGATCTTGTTCTTTGGAGTAGAGTGTAGAAGAGATTTTGTAACAAGAAAAGAAGTTTTGAATCGTTTTAATCCAACTAGTCCAATCGTCTTTATCAAAGTTTAAGTTACTTTTCAAGTCAGCGGTTAGTTTTTTGAACTAGTATGTGGTTTGGGAGAACAAGTAGGGCAATCTGCAGTTTTAAAACCTTTAAGACCACATTTGAAACAAATCACGAATCGTGGTTGAGTACAAGTGTTCAAAGTATGACCTTGTTTGCGACAGCGAACACAAAAGGAGCTTTCTTGAGGGGCTTTAGTTTGAGAGAGACTATTAATTTGTCTAGAAGGGTATTTGTAGGATGAAGTGAATTTATTCATTAATGGAGGAGAAGGTCGTGAGTTATTGGAAGAATTTGGAGAGTCAACTGAACTTGAAGTGGAATGCTTGTAGTTGAATTCAGAAATAAGAGGATTTTGTTGTACATTTCGTTCTTTAAATTGTTTGTCTCTGTCTAGGAACTTTTCATAATTTTGGCAAGTAGCCAGAAGAGAGTCGATAGAGTCAATGTCTTTTAGAGCTACGAAGACTGAATAGCATGGGCGAATATTCCTCAAAATAATCTCCAATTGTTCTGTTTCAGAAAGTTTCTTCGAAAGACGAGAGAACATTCCAGACATAATGGAAATATAGATGACGATAGGTTCATCACGGCCTTGAGTTCGATTCCTAATCGCTTCTAGAAGTTTATGATCATAGTCAAAACCACCAAAGTCTTTAATTAATAAAGAGGAAAGTTCGTTCCAAGTTAAGTTTGGATTCTGATTATATTTAAATCTGAACCAATGAAGAGCATTGTCGGTAAAAATTTCGAACGCTTGAGAAATCAACAAGTCTTTGGACAAGCCACGAGTTAAGCAGTATTCTTCAAGTTTTTGAAGAAAGGATCTTGGACAGCTTTTACCATTGAAGGTGTGTCTTTTCAGATCTTTGAAGACGTTAATTGGAGAAAAAGATTGAGGTGGTGGTGAAGGATACGAGGTATGGATCATAACAGAAGTTTGAGAAACAAGAGGAGGTTCCATGACAGTCGGGTCAACAGGAGGGTCAAGTGTTGGAGAGTCATTTTCTGTACGGACTTTACAAACCGCACATTTTTGCACTTAAGCATTTTTACCATATTGTATCATTTTTCATTCTCATCCATTCAGTACGCAATCATTCGCCGTCGCGCATTGTACTCACTATCAATAATATCAGAATAAATTACATAATCAGTTCAAGTCCTTATCATTTTTATCAACTTCTAAGATTGTACAGCACACCAGCTCGTACATCTTAATGGTCCTTCGAGCATTGATCTAGTGCCGGTAAGAGAAAAGCGGGACCACGCGGTTCGACAACGTGACTTCGTTTCGCCGTTTAGTGCTGCCCACGTATTACCGCCTACTTAGCAAAAACGCTACAAGTTATTTTTAAAAGCTATTGCGCAGTGAACAATTTTCTGCTACCGCATACATCATCACCAGCAGCAGTGATTGGTAAACATCACGCCATCACTCACGAAAAACATTTTTTGTCTTGTGTTTCTGTGTCTGAAGTGCAATAGCGAATCGGTCGAGTCGGCCTCCCACAAGCGGGTCTCACCGACGAGATTGAGAAGGCGCATATATTGCATTAGGATACCGGAGCACTTAGCAACAGCATCACCTCCGTGACTCGGAAGCATCCGTCACCGGATTATCAATCAAATCGTCCATTAATCAAATAAAAATGGAAGATTTACTATCAACTCAGCAACAACTTCTTCAAGCAATGGAGCAGTTATTCACCAACTTCAAGAAAGATGGAGCTGAAAGAAAAACCCCATCTTACATATCAAGGCGACTAGAGACTCTGGATCAGTACTGGAGAGAGTTCCAAGCCAATCATGTCAAGTTGTGTGAGTACGAGGACCAAGACTACACTTATTTCTTGGAAAATCACTTCGAAAAAGCAAAGTCATATTACACCGACTGTCGGAGAATTATTCAGCAACACCTATCTACTGATCAAGAAAAGAAGTCAGTTCTGAGACCTGCTACTCCTTTAGCCGGCGTGACTACAGATTGGCGTCCACCATCAACGGCTGCAACAGCGTCCCCATCAGGTCAGGCCAGCACCAGCCGAGTAGACAGAGGTAACCACAGCAAACTTGACGAGATGTACCGGAAACAAAAAAGCAATTTTAAAGCACTAGAACGAGCAATCAATGCCACTAATCTCGAGTTACTTACCGAAAAGTGGGAGCTCGAGGACAGCTTACGTGACTTACAACTTCGCTGGAATGCCGTGGACTCCTTACACTGGGAGATCGACAGCGAGCTTACCACAGAAGATGTGCAGTACGAAAAAACATACTACATGTTCGAAGACAGCTACAAAAAGATCAAAAAATCAATCAACAGCAAGATGTGGTCCGTATCTCATCAAAAGCATTCTACGCCAAAAATGGAAATCCCTACGTTCAGCGGCAACTATCAGCAGTGGTCATCTTTCAAAGATCTCTTCATGGAAATGATCCACAAGAATAAATTCATTTCAAATGTGCAAAAAATGCAACATTTAAAAAGCAAGGTCAAGGGAGAAGCCGAGAAACTAATACAACATCTAAATATTAGTTCAGAAAACTATGAAACATGCTGGGAAATTCTGAATCATCGGTATAACAACAAACGATTGATTTTTAGTTCTCACATGAACACGCTTTTTGGCTTGCCAACAATACAACACCAATCATCATTTGCCCTGAAAAAATTGCACGACACCACAAAAGAGTGTCTAAGTGCCGTAAAAAACTTAGGCGTGAATACATCAAGTTGGGATCCTTTGGTGGTACATTTGTTGATGCAGAAATTGGACACTGATACACACAATGACTACTTCGAATATCTTGAAGATCCGAGGGAATTGCCGACGCTATCAGGATTTCTAACTTTTTTGGAAATGCGATTCACAGCATTAGAATCGTCTCGACGCAAGCAAGAAGCGCCGCGGAGCAATCAGCAAGCTACCTATCAAGATTCCAAAAAAGCTCAATATTCCAAGGCATACCCGGGTGCATCAACTAAGGCATTTATCAATCATACAAATGTGAAGTCATTGAAATCGTTAGCAAGGAATAAATACACGTGTCCATTGTGCAATGAACAACATGGAATTTTCCACTGTAAATCGTTTCTAGGTCAGACACCAGAATTAAAACGAAAAACAGTGGCAAAATTGAATTTATGCGAAAACTGTCTTTTTGATCATAAAGGCAAGGACTGTTTTTCCGACAAAAGATGCGCGCATTGCAAATGCGGTCACAATACTTTATTGCACGAAGCATACGCATCAAATATCAACGCGAGCGAGCGAGACAGCAACAAAAGAGTTACACAGCAAAGAAACGTGACACATGTTTCACAAGAAAACGTCGCCGAAATCCTCCTGGCAACAGCCCAAATCAAGGTGCTATCAGCTGATGGAAGCTATCTGACGATGCGAGCGCTGATTGATCAAGGGTCACAAACATCACTTATAAGCGAAAATGCCGCTCAAAGACTTGGCCTTCCACGACAACGTTGCAAGGGTATTATTTTCGGGATTGGCACAAAGGAAAACAACTGCAAAGGTATCATCACTATAACAGCATCATCTATGAATTCAGAATACACATTCAATACTGACGTCATCATCATGAAAAGTTTGGTAAACAATCTACCGAACAGATCCTTTGACAAACCGTCATGGAAACGTCTTGAAGGCATACGGCTTGCTGATCCAGACTTCAATATCAGCCGTCCCATAGACATATTACTGGGTGCGAACATCTACTCGAACATCATCATGAGTGGAATCATCAGAAAAGATGAAAATCAACCGATTGTTCAGCAATCACGACTCGGTTGGATCATCTGCGGCAACCTGAAGTCTTATCAGTGTAATGTTGTTCTGCACGATTTACAAAATATTCAGAGGTTTTGGACAATCGAAGACATAGCAGACAACAAAATAACAATATCATCCGAGGATCAATACTGCTTGGAGCATTATAACAACACAACAACACGACGAGAAGACGGTCGATATGTTGTACGTCTGCCCATGAAACCAGGCTTCGAAGAAAAGCTGGGTGATTCAAAGCAGAAGGCCGTGGCACAACTTTATCAGCTGGAAAAGAAATTCGTCAAAAAACGCATCCGTGAATGTGTTGTCTGCAGAAGACACAACCCAATCAAACAGACTCAAATCATGGGAGACCTACCGTCAGCAAGATGTAACCCAACCAGGCCATTTTACCACGTTGGTACCGATTACACCGGTTTCATCGACGTGAAAGCAAACAAAGGACGAGGCATAAAAACGACGAAAGGATACGTCGCAGTTTTTGTGTGTATGGTCACTAAGGCCGTACACCTGGAAATGGTATCAGACCTCTCCTCATCAGCATTCCTCGCAGCACTCCGACGAATGGCAGCGCGCCGTGGAGCACCGCGTCACCTGTACAGCGACAACGGGACCAACTTCGTCGGCGCCTACAAACACTTACAGCAGGAATTCATCAATCTTCGACAAGCCTTGGACGATGATTTCTTCGCAGCAATATCAGACATGGAGATCGAATGGCACTTCAACGCCCCCTCGTGGCCTAGTGCAGGAGGTCTATGGGAAGCGGCGGTGAAAAGCCTAAAATTCCACTTACGAAGAGTCATCGGAGCACAAAAGCTTACATTTGAGGAGCTATCAACATTGTTGTCACAGCTGGAAGCGTGCCTGAACTCAAGGCCACTGTGCGCCCTGAGCGAAGATCCCGAGGACATCAACTTCCTCACCCCGTCACATTTTCTGGCGAGTGGCCCCACCCTCACCATCATCGAAACCGAAAGGGACGAGCGCACACGTTGGCAACTGGTACAGAAAATCTTCTACGACATATGGAAGAGATGGCAGTCCGAGTTCCTGTGCCAATTATCAGCTAGAAGCAAGTGGCAACAGAAGCAAAGAAACATGGAAATTGGTGACGTTGTCGTCATACATGACGTCAACTTACCTCCCGGCAAGTGGGCGCTCGCTAGAGTTGTTGAACTTCACCCTGGAAAGGACGATCTGGTCCGAGTGGTGTCCCTGAAAACTAAAAACAACATTATCAAGAGGCCTATTACAAAAATATCACCACTTCTATCAGATGATTACGTTGGTAGCGAGCAAAATTCGGAATCAAGCAATAAGGAGTCTACAGCAAAAAGCACCAAAGCAAAAAGAACGCGAAGCAAAAAATCATGCAACTTCATAGCTTTAGCAATGTTGACTTTACTTACCATCATTTCACCCGTTCAGTGTGCCTTCAACCTACTTAGTCTAAGCAATAATCAGAGCATTTATTTGGACAAAATTTCCAACATGCACCTTGTCAGAGATCAGTGGAAACTCATTGTCTACTACGAAATGAATCCGTACTGGCAAGGCATTGAATTGTATCGCAAGTACTTCGATTATTTGGATAACATATGCTCCAAGATATCCAAACAAACAAAATGTGACGTAATGTTGTCACAACTACGTCATGAGGCCACTGAACTGGACTACTATCATCATATGTTGCTCGGTCAGCAATACACGCGCTCGAGACGCCGGCGCGGGCTTATCAACGGTGTCGGATACCTAGCGCACAGCTTGTTCGGTGTGTTAGACGAAGAGTTTGCTCAAAAATACGAGAGAGACATCAATATAATCAGGATGAATCAGAAACATCTTGCTCTTTTATGGAAAAATCAAACAAATGATAAAGACTTGAACTGATTATGTAATTTATTCTGGTATTATTGATAGTGAGTACAATGCGCGACGGCGAATGATTGCGTACTGAATGGATGAGAATGAAAAAATGATACAATATGGTAAAAATGCTTAAGTGCAAAAATGTGCGGTTTGTAAAGACCGTACATGCTGCGGGGAGAGAGAGAGAGAACAGATGATGATTGATAGGCGATTACAAATTGATACTAATTGATAACGATGATTATACTATAAAAATTAGCTTATAAATTTCAATTAAAAAACTTATAAATTTCACACTTCACTACACTGCACTAAGATCACAAATACGTTTGCAAACTGTAGGCGACGTCGACTTATCCAGTGCGCGTGCACTCAGTTCACCCGATGACGTAACTGCGATACCGCGGGGCTCGACCGATGTTGCTTGCTCTGTGTTTCGGTTCGTGCCAGTGAACTGTACATTCAAGCCAGCTGATCTTTCGCTTTGAGAGGGACCTTGTATACGTGCGGCGCATCTGCGGCGTAGACTCCGCAAGGCGATTAATGTTGATGCTAGTATAGCTGCTCCCAGCAGAAGATAAATAAGCACATATTGATGTAGGTCGTGGTTTGATATTATAATTAGTGACCTGCTTTCTGTGTGAAAATATTGTCAATGTTTCACTTTTAATGAAACAGCCGTCCTCGAGAATGATAATACCGGCCTTGCTAAGTCGTTGCGCTGTAACATGATGCTCGCATATTATTCTTATCATCCTTTGATTACAGCAAAAGTACAGGTACGTATTTAGTTTGTTAAGTTCAACCCATATATCCTTGCAGGGCGAAGTTTTGATTTCACACTGACCTGTGTCTTCATTTTTGATGCAGAGAATATCGTCCGAATTCATATGGAAAATAGGTTTCTGTAGCGGGCAAAGGTGAGTCTCAGCGTTGAACTGTGTACATCTTCGAACTTCTTCTTCTGATAATGGTACGTACGAGTCCTTTTGGATGTTGATCGCGATATGATCTGCGATAGGAGTGATGCGGACCATCTGTTTTTGTACTTGCTGCGGGATAGATATAAGCCTGTAAATCTCGTAGGTATCCCTGCTTACCAACGGGATTTTGATCTCGAAAATAAAGTATTGGCTTGTCATCCTTGCTTTTACTTCCAGTAAATGATAGAGTCTGGATAAGTTGTTTTGGATGTTGTTTATAGGCAGAGCTAATTCCTTTGATAATTGGCCAGAGATAATATTTAACTCTTCATTCAGTTGTTCAGGCGTTAATAAATAAACATTAAACTGCCCATAGTGGATGTCTGTGATGGTCTCCACCAACGTTTCTTGAATGTTTTTAAGATTGGCCAAAATGTTGTTTGCTATCATGGATGAGAGAATAAATTCATTGATGATTTTTTCGGTCTGAATTTCCTTTGTTATGATGTTGGCTTCTTTTTCTAGCTCTATGATGTGGGCATTGAAGATCTTGTACTGCTTGTTAATAGACTCTTCGATTCGACTCAAAAGGTTATATTCAGCTTCAACCACGGATGTTTGATTTTTCCATAAAAGAGCAAGATGTTTCTGATTCATCCTGATTATATTGATGTCTCTCTCGTATTTTTGAGCAAACTCTTCGTCTAACACACCGAACAAGCTGTGCGCTAGGTATCCGACACCGTTGATAAGCCCGCGCCGGCGTCTCGAGCGCGTGTATTGCTGACCGAGCAACATATGATGATAGTAGTCCAGTTCAGTGGCCTCATGACGTAGTTGTGACAACATTACGTCACATTTTGTTTGTTTGGATATCTTGGAGCATATGTTATCCAAATAATCGAAGTACTTGCGATACAATTCAATGCCTTGCCAGTACGGATTCATTTCGTAGTAGACAATGAGTTTCCACTGATCTCTGACAAGGTGCATGTTGGAAATTTTGTCCAAATAAATGCTCTGATTATTGCTTAGACTAAGTAGGTTGAAGGCACACTGAACGGGTGAAATGATGGTAAGTAAAGTCAACATTGCTAAAGCTATGAAGTTGCATGATTTTTTGCTTCGCGTTCTTTTTGCTTTGGTGCTTTTTGCTGTAGACTCCTTATTGCTTGATTCCGAATTTTGCTCGCTACCAACGTAATCATCTGATAGAAGTGGTGATATTTTTGTAATAGGCCTCTTGATAATGTTGTTTTTAGTTTTCAGGGACACCACTCGGACCAGATCGTCCTTTCCAGGGTGAAGTTCAACAACTCTAGCGAGCGCCCACTTGCCGGGAGGTAAGTTGACGTCATGTATGACGACAACGTCACCAATTTCCATGTTTCTTTGCTTCTGTTGCCACTTGCTTCTAGCTGATAATTGGCACAGGAACTCGGACTGCCATCTCTTCCATATGTCGTAGAAGATTTTCTGTACCAGTTGCCAACGTGTGCGCTCGTCCCTTTCGGTTTCGATGATGGTGAGGGTGGGGCCACTCGCCAGAAAATGTGACGGGGTGAGGAAGTTGATGTCCTCGGGATCTTCGCTCAGGGCGCACAGTGGCCTTGAGTTCAGGCACGCTTCCAGCTGTGACAACAATGTTGATAGCTCCTCAAATGTAAGCTTTTGTGCTCCGATGACTCTTCGTAAGTGGAATTTTAGGCTTTTCACCGCCGCTTCCCATAGACCTCCTGCACTAGGCCACGAGGGGGCGTTGAAGTGCCATTCGATCTCCATGTCTGATATTGCTGCGAAGAAATCATCGTCCAAGGCTTGTCGAAGATTGATGAATTCCTGCTGTAAGTGTTTGTAGGCGCCGACGAAGTTGGTCCCGTTGTCGCTGTACAGGTGACGCGGTGCTCCACGGCGCGCTGCCATTCGTCGGAGTGCTGCGAGGAATGCTGATGAGGAGAGGTCTGATACCATTTCCAGGTGTACGGCCTTAGTGACCATACACACAAAAACTGCGACGTATCCTTTCGTCGTTTTTATGCCTCGTCCTTTGTTTGCTTTCACGTCGATGAAACCGGTGTAATCGGTACCAACGTGGTAAAATGGCCTGGTTGGGTTACATCTTGCTGACGGTAGGTCTCCCATGATTTGAGTCTGTTTGATTGGGTTGTGTCTTCTGCAGACAACACATTCACGGATGCGTTTTTTGACAGCCCTGTTGCCGCCAATAATCCAGTAATGCTGTCTCAGATGCGATAGAGTCAGGCGGGCTCCACCGTGGAAGGTGGCCTTGTGTGCCTGATCGATTATGAGCTCAGTGAAGTGTCCGCTGTGTGGCACGATGAGAGGATGCTTCATGTTTTCATCGATGCTTGCATTATTGATCCTGCCACCAACTCTTAGAAGATCGTTTTTATCCAAGAATGGATTAAGGGACAGCAGTTTGTTGTTACGCTTCACTTTCCCCTGCTTCTTGATGGTAAGTATTTCTTCATAAAAATACTTTTCTTGTATGTGCTTTATAATAATGTATTTTGCTTGTTTGATTTCAGGTGCAGTTAGATACGGCGTCTTCGGTTTGGAATTCGACACCGCCCGCAATACCCAGGTAAGTATACGCGTCACTCGCGTCATACAGCTATGTTTGTTTATCAACGCTTCGATTACGTCAGAGCTGTGACGTTGAATAGTGACGTTGGTTTGCATTGCTTTCTTCACTTCTTGATTCGTAGTGTATGTTTTTGTGGTGGTTTCTTTTTGATATGTTTTCAGCCATGATGGGCCTTGCCACCACAAGGGATGATTTTTGAGGATTGCTGTTGATACCCCACGGCTGGCGCAGTCTGCTGGATTATCAGTCGACTTGACATACTGCCAACAGTCCGCAGGTATGATTTCTTTGATTTGTTGTACACGGTTGGCGACGAATGGCTTCCAGCGATTGATGTCGCCTTGGATCCAGCCGAGCACAGCTGTTGAGTCTGACCAGCCGAAGGTCTTGATGTTTTGCTCTGATAGACTGTGTTTGACTGTCTGCATGAGTCTTGATAATAAGTGAGCGGCACACAGTTCTAATTTCGGCAATGATATGATTTTTGATGTCGGAACTAGTTTTGATTTTGCTGCTATCAGAACTACTGCTTGTTCACCTTGTTTCTTGCTCTTGATTTTGCTGTAGATAACACAAGCGTAGGCACGTTCTGAGGAATCGCAGAACCCGTGTAGCTCAATGTCGTCGTTCTCATAACTTTGAAGCCATCTTGGTACTTGGATTTGATTGATGCCTTCGAGGTCATGTTTGATCTTAGACCACTCTTCTTCAATGCTTAGTGGAAGTTGGTCATCCCACTTCAAATCTTCTTTCCAGACTGATTGGAATAAGAGTTTCAATCTTGTTGTTACAGGACAGAGCCACCCGGCCGGGTCGAAAACCTTTGAGATGTCTGAAAGTAGTGACCTTTTTGAGGCTGGTTTGTCTGTTGATGTGTTGATTTTGAGCTCAAAGGTGAAGACGTCCTTCTGAGGGTTCCAGCGCAGTCCCAGGGTCTTTGTTGATTCTTTCTGCTTGAAATCAAACCCAATTTGATGATTGCTATCTGTGTCTGATCCTGCTGCTTGTAGTAACTCATTGCTGTTTGAGCACCACCTTCGTAGATTAAACCCCCCTGATCTGAGTAGGTTGATCAGATCTGTTTTTAATTTTAGAGCAGCTGGGATGCTGTGCTGACCGCTTAAGACATCGTCCATGAAAAAGTCTCTCTTCAACACCTTAGCTGCTTCAGGGAAATGCTGTCCTTCGTCGCGTGCTAATTGCTTTAGTGTGTTCATTGCCAGGAACGGCGCTGCTTTCGTCCCGTACGTCACAGTTAATAGTTCGTATTCTTGAAGTGGCTGATTTGATGATTCACGCCATATGATTTTTTGTAGATGTTTGTCGTTATTATTGCAGAGGATCGCTCGAAACATTTTTTCGATGTCTGCAGTGAAGGCGACCTTATACTGTCTCCAACTTATGATCAATGATAGTAAGTCTGCTTGCAGATTGGGTCCGTTGTACATCAAGTCGTTTAGGCTGTAGCCTGATGACGTCTTTGATGACGCGTTAAATACGACGCGTAATGCAGTTGTAAGCGATTCGGCGCGCTGTACACAATGATGTGGCAGGTAGCAACTCGTTGCCGGGATCGTGTTTCTGTTACGAGTACATTGCTGCATATGTTCTAATTCAATGTATTCGCGCATAAAGTTTTTATACATTGCTGCGAGGTCTTCGTTTTTGGCGAATTTCTTTTCCAGCTGATAAAGTTGTGCCACGGCCTTCTGCTTTGAATCACCCAGCTTTTCTTCGAAGCCTGGTTTCATGGGCAGACGTACAACATATCGACCGTCTTCTCGTCGTGTTGTTGTGTTGTTATAATGCTCCAAGCAGTATTGATCCTCGGATGATATTGTTATTTTGTTGTCTGCTATGTCTTCGATTGTCCAGAACCTCTGAATATTTTGTAAATCGTGCAGAACAACATTACACTGATAAGACTTCAGGTTGCCGCAGATGATCCAACCGAGTCGTGATTGCTGAACAATCGGTTGATTTTCATCTTTTCTGATGATTCCACTCATGATGATGTTCGAGTAGATGTTCGCACCCAGTAATATGTCTATGGGACGGCTGATATTGAAGTCTGGATCAGCAAGCCGTATGCCTTCAAGACGTTTCCATGACGGTTTGTCAAAGGATCTGTTCGGTAGATTGTTTACCAAACTTTTCATGATGATGACGTCAGTATTGAATGTGTATTCTGAATTCATAGATGATGCTGTTATAGTGATGATACCTTTGCAGTTATTTTCCTTTGTGCCAATCCCGAAAATAATACCCTTGCAACGTTGTCGTGGAAGGCCAAGTCTTTGAGCGGCATTTTCGCTTATAAGTGATGTTTGTGACCCTTGATCAATCAGCGCTCGCATCGTCAGATAGCTTCCATCAGCTGATAGCACCTTGATTTGGGCTGTTGCCAGGAGGATTTCGGCGACGTTTTCTTGTGAAACATGTGTCACGTTTCTTTGCTGTGTAACTCTTTTGTTGCTGTCTCGCTCGCTCGCGTTGATATTTGATGCGTATGCTTCGTGCAATAAAGTATTGTGACCGCATTTGCAATGCGCGCATCTTTTGTCGGAAAAACAGTCCTTGCCTTTATGATCAAAAAGACAGTTTTCGCATAAATTCAATTTTGCCACTGTTTTTCGTTTTAATTCTGGTGTCTGACCTAGAAACGATTTACAGTGGAAAATTCCATGTTGTTCATTGCACAATGGACACGTGTATTTATTCCTTGCTAACGATTTCAATGACTTCACATTTGTATGATTGATAAATGCCTTAGTTGATGCACCCGGGTATGCCTTGGAATATTGAGCTTTTTTGGAATCTTGATAGGTAGCTTGCTGATTGCTCCGCGGCGCTTCTTGCTTGCGTCGAGACGATTCTAATGCTGTGAATCGCATTTCCAAAAAAGTTAGAAATCCTGATAGCGTAGGCAATTCCCTCGGATCTTCAAGATATTCGAAGTAGTCATTGTGTGTATCAGTGTCCAATTTCTGCATCAACAAATGTACCACCAAAGGATCCCAACTTGATGTATTCACGCCTATTTTTTTACGGCACTTAGACACTCTTTTGTGGTGTCGTGCAATTTTTTCAGGGCAAATGATGATTGGTGTTGTATTGTTGGCAAGCCAAAAATTAAGATGTACGAGCTGATGTGCTGTACAATCTTAGAAGTTGATAAAAATGATAAGGACTTGAACTGATTATGTAATTTATTCTGATATTATTGATAGTGAGTACAATGCGCGACGGCGAATGATTGCGTACTGAATGGATGAGAATGAAAAATGATACAATATGGTAAAAATGCTTAAGTGCAAAAATGTGCGGTTTGTAAAGACCGTACATGCTGCGGGGAGAGAGAGAGAGAACAGATGATGATTGATAGGCGATTACAAATTGATACTAATTGATAACGATGATTATACTATAAAAATTAGCTTATAAATTTCAATTAAAAAACTTATAAATTTCACACTTCACTACACTGCACTAAGATCACAAAAACGTTTGCAAACTGTAGGCGACGTCGACTTATCCAGTGCGCGTGCACTCAGTTCACCCGATGACGTAACTGCGATACCGCGGGGCTCGACCGATGTTGCTTGCTCTGTGTTTCGGTTCGTGCCAGTGAACTGTACATTCAAGCCAGCTGATCTTTCGCTTTGAGAGGGACCTTGTATACGTGCGGCGCATCTGCGGCGTAGACTCCGCAAGGCGATTAATGTTGATGCTAGTATAGCTGCTCCCAGCAGAAGATAAATAAGCACATATTGATGTAGGTCGTGGTTTGATAACTGATTTACCATCTCTGTATCAGCGTTGCTTGTCTTCAGCTGCTCTATTTGGTGTCCAATACTTGACAAGTGTTTTCGATTCTCCTCATTTTCTGACTCGTCGAATTTCTCGAGCCTTTGGAGAGGAATAGATAGGTTGATGACATCATTGATTGGAGGTATGTCTATCTTTGCAAGGTCGGGCTTGATATTATAATTAGTGACCTGCTTTCTGTGTGAAAATATTGTCAATGTTTCACTTTTAATGAAACAGCCGTCCTCGAGAATGATAATACCGGCCTTGCTAAGTCGTTGCGCTGTAACATGATGCTCGCATATTATTCTTATCATCCTTTGATTACAGCAAAAGTACAGGTACGTATTTAGTTTGTTAAGTTCAACCCATATATCCTTGCAGGGCGAAGTTTTGATTTCACACTGACCTGTGTCTTCATTTTTGATGCAGAGAATATCGTCCGAATTCATATGGAAAATAGGTTTCTGTAGCGGGCAAAGGTGAGTCTCAGCGTTGAACTGTGTACATCTTCGAACTTCTTCTTCTGATAATGGTACGTACGAGTCCTTTTGGATGTTGATCGCGATATGATCTGCGATAGGAGTGATGCGGACCATCTGTTTTTGTACTTGCTGCGGGATAGATATAAGCCTGTAAATCTCGTAGGTATCCCTGCTTACCAACGGGATTTTGATCTCGAAAATAAAGTATTGGCTTGTCATCCTTGCTTTTACTTCCAGTAAATGATAGAGTCTGGATAAGTTGTTTTGGATGTTGTTTATAGGCAGAGCTAATTCCTTTGATAATTGGCCAGAGATAATATTTAACTCTTCATTCAGTTGTTCAGGCGTTA
Organism: Parnassius glacialis; assembly: GCA_033319125.1. NCBI lineage: Eukaryota > Metazoa > Arthropoda > Insecta > Lepidoptera > Papilionidae > Parnassius > Parnassius glacialis. The sequence continues at coordinate 21,974,677 of JAVANC010000023.1, read as the reverse complement.
ATAAATAAACATTAAACTGCCCATAGTGGATGTCTGTGATGGTCTCCACCAACGTTTCTTGAATGTTTTTAAGATTGGCCAAAATGTTGTTTGCTATCATGGATGAGAGAATAAATTCATTGATGATTTTTTCGGTCTGAATTTCCTTTGTTATGATGTTGGCTTCTTTTTCTAGCTCTATGATGTGGGCATTGAAGATCTTGTACTGCTTGTTAATAGACTCTTCGATTCGACTCAAAAGGTTATATTCAGCTTCAACCACGGATGTTTGATTTTTCCATAAAAGAGCAAGATGTTTCTGATTCATCCTGATTATATTGATGTCTCTCTCGTATTTTTGAGCAAACTCTTCGTCTAACACACCGAACAAGCTGTGCGCTAGGTATCCGACACCGTTGATAAGCCCGCGCCGGCGTCTCGAGCGCGTGTATTGCTGACCGAGCAACATATGATGATAGTAGTCCAGTTCAGTGGCCTCATGACGTAGTTGTGACAACATTACGTCACATTTTGTTTGTTTGGATATCTTGGAGCATATGTTATCCAAATAATCGAAGTACTTGCGATACAATTCAATGCCTTGCCAGTACGGATTCATTTCGTAGTAGACAATGAGTTTCCACTGATCTCTGACAAGGTGCATGTTGGAAATTTTGTCCAAATAAATGCTCTGATTATTGCTTAGACTAAGTAGGTTGAAGGCACACTGAACGGGTGAAATGATGGTAAGTAAAGTCAACATTGCTAAAGCTATGAAGTTGCATGATTTTTTGCTTCGCGTTCTTTTTGCTTTGGTGCTTTTTGCTGTAGACTCCTTATTGCTTGATTCCGAATTTTGCTCGCTACCAACGTAATCATCTGATAGAAGTGGTGATATTTTTGTAATAGGCCTCTTGATAATGTTGTTTTTAGTTTTCAGGGACACCACTCGGACCAGATCGTCCTTTCCAGGGTGAAGTTCAACAACTCTAGCGAGCGCCCACTTGCCGGGAGGTAAGTTGACGTCATGTATGACGACAACGTCACCAATTTCCATGTTTCTTTGCTTCTGTTGCCACTTGCTTCTAGCTGATAATTGGCACAGGAACTCGGACTGCCATCTCTTCCATATGTCGTAGAAGATTTTCTGTACCAGTTGCCAACGTGTGCGCTCGTCCCTTTCGGTTTCGATGATGGTGAGGGTGGGGCCACTCGCCAGAAAATGTGACGGGGTGAGGAAGTTGATGTCCTCGGGATCTTCGCTCAGGGCGCACAGTGGCCTTGAGTTCAGGCACGCTTCCAGCTGTGACAACAATGTTGATAGCTCCTCAAATGTAAGCTTTTGTGCTCCGATGACTCTTCGTAAGTGGAATTTTAGGCTTTTCACCGCCGCTTCCCATAGACCTCCTGCACTAGGCCACGAGGGGGCGTTGAAGTGCCATTCGATCTCCATGTCTGATATTGCTGCGAAGAAATCATCGTCCAAGGCTTGTCGAAGATTGATGAATTCCTGCTGTAAGTGTTTGTAGGCGCCGACGAAGTTGGTCCCGTTGTCGCTGTACAGGTGACGCGGTGCTCCACGGCGCGCTGCCATTCGTCGGAGTGCTGCGAGGAATGCTGATGAGGAGAGGTCTGATACCATTTCCAGGTGTACGGCCTTAGTGACCATACACACAAAAACTGCGACGTATCCTTTCGTCGTTTTTATGCCTCGTCCTTTGTTTGCTTTCACGTCGATGAAACCGGTGTAATCGGTACCAACGTGGTAAAATGGCCTGGTTGGGTTACATCTTGCTGACGGTAGGTCTCCCATGATTTGAGTCTGTTTGATTGGGTTGTGTCTTCTGCAGACAACACATTCACGGATGCGTTTTTTGACAGCCCTGTTGCCGCCAATAATCCAGTAATGCTGTCTCAGATGCGATAGAGTCAGGCGGGCTCCACCGTGGAAGGTGGCCTTGTGTGCCTGATCGATTATGAGCTCAGTGAAGTGTCCGCTGTGTGGCACGATGAGAGGATGCTTCATGTTTTCATCGATGCTTGCATTATTGATCCTGCCACCAACTCTTAGAAGATCGTTTTTATCCAAGAATGGATTAAGGGACAGCAGTTTGTTGTTACGCTTCACTTTCCCCTGCTTCTTGATGGTAAGTATTTCTTCATAAAAATACTTTTCTTGTATGTGCTTTATAATAATGTATTTTGCTTGTTTGATTTCAGGTGCAGTTAGATACGGCGTCTTCGGTTTGGAATTCGACACCGCCCGCAATACCCAGGTAAGTATACGCGTCACTCGCGTCATACAGCTATGTTTGTTTATCAACGCTTCGATTACGTCAGAGCTGTGACGTTGAATAGTGACGTTGGTTTGCATTGCTTTCTTCACTTCTTGATTCGTAGTGTATGTTTTTGTGGTGGTTTCTTTTTGATATGTTTTCAGCCATGATGGGCCTTGCCACCACAAGGGATGATTTTTGAGGATTGCTGTTGATACCCCACGGCTGGCGCAGTCTGCTGGATTATCAGTCGACTTGACATACTGCCAACAGTCCGCAGGTATGATTTCTTTGATTTGTTGTACACGGTTGGCGACGAATGGCTTCCAGCGATTGATGTCGCCTTGGATCCAGCCGAGCACAGCTGTTGAGTCTGACCAGCCGAAGGTCTTGATGTTTTGCTCTGATAGACTGTGTTTGACTGTCTGCATGAGTCTTGATAATAAGTGAGCGGCACACAGTTCTAATTTCGGCAATGATATGATTTTTGATGTCGGAACTAGTTTTGATTTTGCTGCTATCAGAACTACTGCTTGTTCACCTTGTTTCTTGCTCTTGATTTTGCTGTAGATAACACAAGCGTAGGCACGTTCTGAGGAATCGCAGAACCCGTGTAGCTCAATGTCGTCGTTCTCATAACTTTGAAGCCATCTTGGTACTTGGATTTGATTGATGCCTTCGAGGTCATGTTTGATCTAAAACCACTCTTCTTCAATGCTTAGTGGAAGTTGGTCATCCCACTTCAAATCTTCTTTCCAGACTGATTGGAATAAGAGTTTCAATCTTGTTGTTACAGGACAGAGCCACCCGGCCGGGTCGAAAACCTTTGAGATGTCTGAAAGTAGTGACCTTTTTGAGGCTGGTTTGTCTGTTGATGTGTTGATTTTGAGCTCAAAGGTGAAGACGTCCTTCTGAGGGTTCCAGCGCAGTCCCAGGGTCTTTGTTGATTCTTTCTGCTTGAAATCAAACCCAAATTGATGATTGCTATCTGTGTCTGATCCTGCTGCTTGTAGTAACTCATTGCTGTTTGAGCACCACCTTCGTAGATTAAACCCCCCTGATCTGAGTAGGTTGATCAGATCTGTTTTTAATTTTAGAGCAGCTGGGATGCTGTGCTGACCGCTTAAGACATCGTCCATGAAAAAGTCTCTCTTCAACACCTTAGCTGCTTCAGGGAAATGCTGTCCTTCGTCGCGTGCTAATTGCTTTAGTGTGTTCATTGCCAGGAACGGCGCTGCTTTCGTCCCGTACGTCACAGTTAATAGTTCGTATTCTTGAAGTGGCTGATTTGATGATTCACGCCATATGATTTTTTGTAGATGTTTGTCGTTATTATTGCAGAGGATCGCTCGAAACATTTTTTCGATGTCTGCAGTGAAGGCGACCTTATACTGTCTCCAACTTATGATCAATGATAGTAAGTCTGCTTGCAGATTGGGTCCGTTGTACATCAAGTCGTTTAGGCTGTAGCCTGATGACGTCTTTGATGACGCGTTAAATACGACGCGTAATGCAGTTGTAAGCGATTCGGCGCGCTGTACACAATGATGTGGCAGGTAGCAACTCGTTGCCGGGATCGTGTTTCTGTTACGAGTACATTGCTGCATATGTTCTAATTCAATGTATTCGCGCATAAAGTTTTTATACATTGCTGCGAGGTCTTCGTTTTTGGCGAATTTCTTTTCCAGCTGATAAAGTTGTGCCACGGCCTTCTGCTTTGAATCACCCAGCTTTTCTTCGAAGCCTGGTTTCATGGGCAGACGTACAACATATCGACCGTCTTCTCGTCGTGTTGTTGTGTTGTTATAATGCTCCAAGCAGTATTGATCCTCGGATGATATTGTTATTTTGTTGTCTGCTATGTCTTCGATTGTCCAAAACCTCTGAATATTTTGTAAATCGTGCAGAACAACATTACACTGATAAGACTTCAGGTTGCCGCAGATGATCCAACCGAGTCGTGATTGCTGAACAATCGGTTGATTTTCATCTTTTCTGATGATTCCACTCATGATGATGTTCGAGTAGATGTTCGCACCCAGTAATATGTCTATGGGACGGCTGATATTGAAGTCTGGATCAGCAAGCCGTATGCCTTCAAGACGTTTCCATGACGGTTTGTCAAAGGATCTGTTCGGTAGATTGTTTACCAAACTTTTCATGATGATGACGTCAGTATTGAATGTGTATTCTGAATTCATAGATGATGCTGTTATAGTGATGATACCTTTGCAGTTGTTTTCCTTTGTGCCAATCCCGAAAATAATACCCTTGCAACGTTGTCGTGGAAGGCCAAGTCTTTCAGCGGCATTTTCGCTTATAAGTGATGTTTGTGACCCTTGATCAATCAGCGCTCGCATCGTCAGATAGCTTCCATCAGCTGATAGCACCTTGATTTGGGCTGTTGCCAGGAGGATTTCGGCGACGTTTTCTTGTGAAACATGTGTCACGTTTCTTTGCTGTGTAACTCTTTTGTTGCTGTCTCGCTCGCTCGCGTTGATATTTGATGCGTATGCTTCGTGCAATAAAGTATTGTGACCGCATTTGCAATGCGCGCATCTTTTGTCGGAAAAACAGTCCTTGCCTTTATGATCAAAAAGACAGTTTTCGCATAAATTCAATTTTGCCACTGTTTTTCGTTTTAATTCTGGTGTCTGACCTAGAAACGATTTACAGTGGAAAATTCCATGTTGTTCATTGCACAATGGACACGTGTATTTATTCCTTGCTAACGATTTCAATGACTTCACATTTGTATGATTGATAAATGCCTTAGTTGATGCACCCGGGTATGCCTTGGAATATTGAGCTTTTTTGGAATCTTGATAGGTAGCTTGCTGATTGCTCCGCGGCGCTTCTTGCTTGCGTCGAGACGATTCTAATGCTGTGAATCGCATTTCCAAAAAAGTTAGAAATCCTGATAGCGTAGGCAATTCCCTCGGATCTTCAAGATATTCGAAGTAGTCATTGTGTGTATCAGTGTCCAATTTCTGCATCAACAAATGTACCACCAAAGGATCCCAACTTGATGTATTCACGCCTAAGTTTTTTACGGCACTTAGACACTCTTTTGTGGTGTCGTGCAATTTTTTCAGGGCAAATGATGATTGGTGTTGTATTGTTGGCAAGCCAAAAAGCGTGTTCATGTGAGAACTAAAAATCAATCGTTTGTTGTTATACCGATGATTCAGAATTTCCCAGCATGTTTCATAGTTTTCTGAACTAATATTTAGATGTTGTATTAGTTTCTCGGCTTCTCCCTTGACCTTGCTTTTTAAATGTTGCATTTTTTGCACATTTGAAATGAATTTATTCTTGTGGATCATTTCCATGAAGAGATCTTTGAAAGATGACCACTGCTGATAGTTGCCGCTGAACGTAGGGATTTCCATTTTTGGCGTAGAATGCTTTTGATGAGATACGGACCACATCTTGCTGTTGATTGATTTTTTGATCTTTTTGTAGCTGTCTTCGAACATGTAGTATGTTTTTTCGTACTGCACATCTTCTGTGGTAAGCTCGCTGTCGATCTCCCAGTGTAAGGAGTCCACGGCATTCCAGCGAAGTTGTAAGTCACGTAAGCTGTCCTCGAGCTCCCACTTTTCGGTAAGTAACTCGAGATTAGTGGCATTGATTGCTCGTTCTAGTGCTTTAAAATTGCTTTTTTGTTTCCGGTACATCTCGTCAAGTTTGCTGTGGTTACCTCTGTCTACTCGGCTGGTGCTGGCCTGACCTGATGGGGACGCTGTTGCAGCCGTTGATGGTGGACGCCAATCTGTAGTCACGCCGGCTAAAGGAGTAGCAGGTCTCAGAACTGACTTCTTTTCTTGATCAGTAGATAGGTGTTGCTGAATAATTCTCCGACAGTCGGTGTAATATGACTTTGCTTTTTCGAAGTGATTTTCCAAGAAATAAGTGTAGTCTTGGTCCTCGTACTCACACAACTTGACATGATTGGCTTGGAACTCTCTCCAGTACTGATCCAGAGTCTCTAGTCGCCTTGATATGTAAGATGGGGTTTTTCTTTCAGCTCCATCTTTCTTGAAGTTGGTGAATAACTGCTCCATTGCTTGAAGAAGTTGTTGCTGAGTTGATAGTAAATCTTCCATTTTTATTTGATTAATGGACGATTTGATTGATAATCCGGTGACGGATGCTTCCGAGTCACGGAGGTGATGCTGTTGCTAAGTGCTCCGGTATCCTAATGCAATATATGCGCCTTCTCAATCTCGTCGGTGAGACCCGCTTGTGGGAGGCCGACTCGACCGATTCGCTATTGCACTTCAGACACAGAAACACAAGACAAAAAATGTTTTTCGTGAGTGATGGCGTGATGTTTACCAATCACTGCTGCTGGTGATGATGTATGCGGTAGCAGAAAATTGTTCACTGCGCAATAGCTTTTAAAAATAACTTGTAGCGTTTTTGCTAAGTAGGCGGTAATACGTGGGCAGCACTAAACGGCGAAACGAAGTCACGTTGTCGAACCGCGTGGTCCCGCTTTTCTCTTACCGGCACTAGATCCGGCTCGAAGGACCATTAAGATGTACGAGCTGGTGTGCTGTACAATCTTAGAAGTTGATAAAAATGATAAGGACTTGAACTGATTATGTAATTTATTCTGATATTATTGATAGTGAGTACAATGCGCGACGGCGAATGATTGCGTACTGAATGGATGAGAATGAAAAATGATACAATATGGTAAAAATGCTTAAGTGCAAAAACCTACTCCTCCCGTCCACTTTCTCTACTGATCAAGAAAAGAAGTCAGTTCTGAGACCTGCTACTCCTTTAGCCGGCGTGACTACAGATTGGCGTCCACCATCAACGGCTGCAACAGCGTCCCCATCAGGTCAGGCCAGCACCAGCCGAGTAGACAGAGGTAACCACAGCAAACTTGACGAGATGTACCGGAAACAAAAAAGCAATTTTAAAGCACTAGAACGAGCAATCAATGCCACTAATCTCGAGTTACTTACCGAAAAGTGGGAGCTCGAGGACAGCTTACGTGACTTACAACTTCGCTGGAATGCCGTGGACTCCTTACACTGGGAGATCGACAGCGAGCTTACCACAGAAGATGTGCAGTACGAAAAAACATACTACATGTTCGAAGACAGCTACAAAAGAGAACCGAGATCAGAACCGTAAAAATAAAAACAGCTACGGATTCTGACGTCACCAAAATTATTCAAACAATGAATGATAAAAAAAGCCCCGGGTATGATGGTATTCGCGCTTGTGATATAAAATACATTTCGAAATCAATGGTGCCACTCATTACCTACTTAATTAATCAATGCCTTAAAACGTCCATTTATCCAGACATACTAAAAATAGGTGTAATCCGACCAATCTATAAAAAAGGTAAACATAATGACTTTAACAATTATCGTCCTATAACTGTTCTCTCCTGCCTAAATAAAATAATTGAGCGCTATTTGAGCAATGAACTAAACAATTACCTGACTACTTACAGTATAATAAATTCAAAACAGTTTGGTTTTCAAAAAAATAAAAGCACAACGCAACTATTACGGCAATTTACTGATGAAATAAATAATTATCTAGATAATAAAATGCATATTTTAGTAATATTTATTGATTTTAGTAAAGCATTCGATCTATTGAATTTTGACACATTATACAATAAGTTATCACGCTGCGGGATTCAAGGACCATTCTTAGAACTTCTTAAAAGTTATCATCATAATCGTTATACCACTGTCAAAATATGTAACCAGACAGGTGATATGTTTGCGACTGACCGGGGCACAGCACAGGGTTCGATACTGGGCCCGATTGAGTACTTGCTATTTGTAAATGATATGGTTAATGCAATAACTAAGGGTTCCATATATCAATTTGCCGATGACACCTGTATCGTTGTTGCCGATCGTAGTATGGATGTAGCACAAACTGAAATGCAGGCAAGTTATGACATGCTTTGCAAGTGGGCACATGATGTCGGCCTAGTGGTTAACGCTCAAAAAACAAAACTTGTTCATATACACTCATCTCACAACAAAATTACCACTGCACCGACTATCATTTCCCATGGCCATGAATGTCTCCACGGAATGTTTCAACACTGTACTTGTCAACCCATTGAAAATGTCAAAAATCACATGTATATTGGTCTGATTATTGATGAACGATTTTGCTGGAGAGCACATAAAGATCACGTGTGTGCAAAACTTCGCTCTGTGTTAAGTAAACTTTATGTTTTAAAATTTAAGCTACCATATAAAATACTTAGATTACTTTACATGGCTCTAGCAGATTCTGTTATAAATTATGGACTTAGCAGTTATGGAAGAACTTATGTAACGTACATACATGAAATTTACACACTACAACGCAAAATGCTTAGATTGATAGTACCTAAGCACATTAAAAATAAGTATATAGATAATGACCGGGGTCTTTTTAATTATTGCAAAGTCATAAATATTTTCGATAAAGTTAAATTTAATATACTGACTGAAGCAAATAATTCAGAATACCTAGTTCTTAGAAAACGACCTGTAAATCTACGAAATATAGCTTATAAATCCAACATGTATGTACTTCCGAAAACTAAAAATTTCTATGGAGCAAGAAAGTTGGCCCATCTTGTACCTACTTTTATTAATGCCCTGCCACTAGAATTACAAAACACATACGGTAAATCAAAACTGTTTAAAACTAAACTTAAATCATATTTGATAAATCAACCATACTTATTGTAGTAAGTACTTCATACTGGATTATTGTGATTTAATATTAATACATCTTTGTTTTTATAAGACGACTCTCTAGTGTAGATAAACCCCTAGAGGTTTGTATGCTAGTATTGTACTGGATAATGTAAAATAATTATGCTTAATAAATGAAAAAAAAAAAAAAAAAAAAAAAAAAACTTATTTATATAGATAGTGAAAGATACGATCAATTTTAAATCAACTTTTATTAAATATCTTTACAGATGGGGAAAATTAAAATTTCCGACAAAACAAAATATGCACGACAGTTAATGGAAATCTTAAATAATAATTAACCAACACTTAATATTTCAGTACGCAATAATCAGTATTACCTACTACCCTTTAAATATTACCTACTATTATATATTTTTGGCTTTTTCGATGACTTTTATAATTTTTATTATTATTTCTAACAATTGAAAATATTCGTAGCCGTATTTATTCTTTTAGAAAATCCATAGGGAAGCATAGACAAATAGATATATAACACTTAAATGTGGTACAATGGGTAGTCTTTCGCTAAGAGCAAACTTTTCCAGACAACCTTTGGATGGACTGGATTGCAGAAAAACAGTAAAAACGTGTGTGGTTTGGCGACAAAAAGAACATTATTTTTATTAAAGCCAAAAAATGGAAATACAGAAAGGTATATTAGTACATAGATAAGATAAATAGATACATACATATTAACATATAATGCCAATTCAATTGTATGTAATTATTCTACCTTTATTTATCATTTTGATTTCAATTGTAATTCTTATTATACAACTGTTTGTTTTCCTTAATAAAAAATAAAAATATATAAAATTACAAATATATACTTAAAAACTATTATATATAACATAAATGTGCCATACATATAAATAAATATTGTAACTAAATAAAGGTAGAATAATTACATACAAATGAATAGGCATTATTATTGTATAAAGCGCAGCCCTCAGCCCGGGCAGTCGGCTACGGCCCGTTCCACGCCCCGCGCGCCTCTTAAGGCGCCCACACACATCCAGATACCTACACATAGCCGCAAGTGATTTTACGTGCACACATGCTTAAGTGTCGTTTCTTTTCGCGTAGTGTATATATTCTTTGCTGAAACGCTATTTCAAACTAATTTATTTACTTTTGTATAAGTAGGTTAATGCTTTAATGAAACTAGGTGACAAAAATTATTTTTTGCGAATTTATATTTTATTTTAATGTGATATATTTTTCAAGGCTTCATTTCCATTAACAAGGTCTCGCTATATATCCTCGACATACTTTAAAGTGCAGTAGCATTCTGTAATTCTGTTTCTATTTTTACTCGAGTTTAGTCAAACAATTAGATTATTTTTCTATATTACAACTGAGTCATTTCTCCAAAAAATGCCAATAATATCAGTTCTGAGCGACTTGAATGTATCAATTCTCTACACGCCTATTCTGCTGCATTTTTGGTACAAGACTAACTCTTTTATCGATCAGTTGTAGTTTTTTTAAGCTATACGGTTGAAACATTGCTACTTCAGCCCAATAAAGTGGTAACATAACCTGGCGACTTATAGTTGTGAGGCAATAACTTAAAAATTGGCCTTTATTGTAATCGTTTACGAATATACATTACGAAACGATAGTAACTAAATGGTTAAGGGTAAGGACCACGAACTTTAAAGTGGTGAGTTCGAACCCGCCATTCCACTACTGTCGTTAATTATTCCTAACACGAGCATTTTATGATTACTTCGAGTGTATATTATATATATAACAATATAATAAACATAATAGATATACAAAAGTAAAAAGTAACATCTTTATTTTGTCGTTAAATCAAAGAGATCAATATTTTACAAAAAAATTACGGCAAAGCCCACCAGAGGCTTTGTGGGTTGATCACGCCCTAAAATTATTAACAAAACAATCCTAGTCATTTGTCGTAAAATTATACTAATACATAGCTACAGATTGTAGTGTTATGCTACTTACATATCATTTTTTTAATTTTTCCATTCTGTTTTTGATTTTCTGCATCACTTTTCACGCTATTAGTTATACTACTAACATATCATTTTACACTATTTTTCCATTCTGTTTTTGATTTTCTGCATTTATATTTTGCATCACCTTTATTTCCATAGGATCCTGTAACGTTTTTACACAATAACAAATCATTTTCACTTCGTATTTTCACACTAACAGCTCCTTTTAAAATCGCTGTCAATGGAGTCTTACCTTTTTCTATCTTTTATTGAGTTTTCCGTAACTCTACAATTTCAGGCTTCGTGCGCGCTGTCGCGCATTAGTTTTTCCTATATGAATAATATCTCATTTCTTACTTAAATGTAATTATTTTTCAATTATATACCTAAAACCAAAAATTGATATTTTTGACAACCATTATTTATATGGTTGTTATGGTAACTTTTATTCAAATTCGTCACTGGTGTGATATTCTTAATTTAATATTTTCACATAAATACTCTATGGCTCGAGGTTATTTACAATAAATTTCCTTTTAATTTAAATAATTTCTCGTTCTCTCTAAAAAGGTATAAAAGCCGAACAATTGGAGAATACGAAAAGTCTCGCTTCAGTTCTCAAAGGAGGAACATCTACTAAAGGCCTTATCCCGGGGCCGCATTGCCCCGGGATCCTGCAAGCTTCCATCTACACGTGAAGTCGTCGGCGAAGTCTACCTCAAGCACGGGGCCACACTACTCCGGGCACTACGACTGCTTGCTCCAGGCGCCGAGTGCTCCTACTGCCTGCGCTACCTTTGGGCGCTGCGACTGCTTGCTCCAAGTGCTGAGCGCACCTACCCCAGGCGCTACGTGCGCCGGCTCCGGACGCTGCGTGTGCCCAGTCCAGGCGCTGCGTGCCGTCGCCGCTAAGAAACCTCAAGCTCCGCGTGTGCCTACTTCTACAAAAGCAGCGTGTCACTTCAACCTTTAGGCTCCACTATAATACTATATTCTCCTATTCTCCTATCTTTATTTTTTTTAATCTAATTGTAATCCCACATCATCCATCATCATCATATTTCATTTTTTTATTAAATTGTAAATACCTTTCTAAAACTTTAAATATATTATTTTATTGGCCTACTTTTGTTGTTTTGTTGTTCTTAGGTTAGGATCTTTTTCTTTTTAATTGTCGCTTCACGACATTTTGGCGCCCAACGTAAAAGTCCTCTTTCTCTCTTAATTCTTCACCTTTACTGCGCCTTGTCCATTCCCTTTTGATTTAATTGCTTTCCCTTTCGTTCTTAACTCATTACTCATCATTCCTTTATTCATCTTTTTCATACCTTCAAAATTCCAAAACAAAACTTCTTCTAGTTTTTCAACTTATCTGGATTATATTTAGGCCTACATATAACACTTCACTTACATTCATCACTCTAATATTTTTATTGTAGATAACTTAAAGAGGTACAATTTTTAATAAAATTTTTATTTCTTAAACTTAACTTTACACTTAATTATAACAATGAAAAGGGTTATTAAGTACGAATTCCTTAACAAGGCCGAACTTGAATACGAAGTGAAGATTAGATGTGAGGAACCAGCTAATACTGCTTTGCTTCTAAAAAAACAAGTTTTGCGTTTAGTTGCAAATTCTCACCCTGAAGATATTCTGACTTCTCCAATTCCGATCGAGGATGACTTGTCTCAAATTGATTCTACTTTGACCTATCTGGACTGTAAAATAAAAAAAAATTACAAGGGGAAACCAAATACTTGCGACTAATAGAAACTTTTATTAACCATGTATTTTACAGATTAGAGCGAATAGATACTGACTTATATCCAGACTTTAAAGCTAATTTCGATACTTTGAAGATGAAATTTGATGCTATTGCTAAACAATTCGAATCCTTGACTCCACCTTCACCACACTACCACAATGTAAGTGAAGTGTTATATGTAGGCCTAAATATAATCCAGATAAGTTGAAAAACTAGAAGAAGTTTTGTTTTGGAATTTTGAAGGTATGAAAAAGATGAATAAAGGAATGATGAGTAATGAGTTAAGAACGAAAGGGAAAGCAATTAAATCAAAAGGGAATGGACAAGGCGCAGTAAAGGTGAAGAATTAAGAGAGAAAGAGGACTTTTACGTTGGGCGCCAAAATGTCGTGAAGCGACAATTAAAAAGAAAAAGATCCTAACCTAAGAACAACAAAACAACAAAAGTAGGCCAATAAAATAATATATTTAAAGTTTTAGAAAGGTATTTACAATTTAATAAAAAAATGAAATATGATGATGATGGATGATGTGGGATTACAATTAGATTAAAAAAAATAAAGATAGGAGAATAGGAGAATATAGTATTATAGTGGAGCCTAAAGGTTGAAGTGACACGCTGCTTTTGTAGAAGTAGGCACACGCGGAGCTTGAGGTTTCTTAGCGGCGACGGCACGCAGCGCCTGGACTGGGCACACGCAGCGTCCGGAGCCGGCGCACGTAGCGCCTGGGGTAGGTGCGCTCAGCACTTGGAGCAAGCAGTCGCAGCGCCCAAAGGTAGCGCAGGCAGTAGGAGCACTCGGCGCCTGGAGCAAGCAGTCGTAGTGCCCGGAGTAGTGTGGCCCCGTGCTTGAGGTAGACTTCGCCGACGACTTCACGTGTAGATGGAAGCTTGCAGGATCCCGGGGCAATGCGGCCCCGGGATAAGGCCTTTAGTAGATGTTCCTCCTTTGAGAACTGAAGCGAGACTTTTCGTATTCTCCAATTGTTCGGCTTTTATACCTTTTTAGAGAGAACGAGAAATTATTTAAATTAAAAGGAAATTTATTGTAAATAACCTCGAGCCATAGAGTATTTATGTGAAAATATTAAATTAAGAATATCACACCAGTGACGAATTTGAATAAAAGTTACCATAACAACCATATAAATAATGGTTGTCAAAAATATCAATTTTTGGTTTTAGGTATATAATTGAAAAATAATTACATTTAAGTAAGAAATGAGATATTATTCATATAGGAAAAACTAATGCGCGACAGCGCGCACGAAGCCTGAAATTGTAGAGTTACGGAAAACTCAATAAAAGATAGAAAAAGGTAAGACTCCATTGACAGCGATTTTAAAAGGAGCTGTTAGTGTGAAAATACGAAGTGAAAATGATTTGTTATTGTGTAAAAACGTTACAGGATCCTATGGAAATAAAGGTGATGCAAAATATAAATGCAGAAAATCAAAAACAGAATGGAAAAATAGTGTAAAATGATATGTTAGTAGTATAACTAATAGCGTGAAAAGTGATGCAGAAAATCAAAAACAGAATGGAAAAATTAAAAAAATGATATGTAAGTAGCATAACACTACAATCTGTAGCTATGTATTAGTATAATTTTACGACAAATGACTAGGATTGTTTTGTTAATAATTTTAGGGCGTGATCAACCCACAAAGCCTCTGGTGGGCTTTGCCGTAATTTTTTTGTAAAATATTGATCTCTTTGATTTAACGACAAAATAAAGATGTTACTTTTTACTTTTGTATATCTATTATGTTTATTATATTGTTATATATATAATATACACTCGAAGTAATCATAAAATGCTCGTGTTAGGAATAATTAACGACAGTAGTGGAATGGCGGGTTCGAACTCACCACTTTAAAGTTCGTGGTCCTTACCCTTAACCATTTAGTTACTATCGTTTCGTAATGTATATTCGTAAACGATTACAATAAAGGCCAATTTTTAAGTTATTGCCTCACAACTATAAGTCGCCAGGTTATGTTACCACTTTATTGGGCTGAAGTAGCAATGTTTCAACCGTATAGCTTAAAAAAACTACAACTGATCGATAAAAGAGTTAGTCTTGTACCAAAAATGCAGCAGAATAGGCGTGTAGAGAATTGATACATTCAAGTCGCTCAGAACTGATATTATTGGCATTTTTTGGAGAAATGACTCAGTTGTAATATAGAAAAATAATCTAATTGTTTGACTAAACTCGAGTAAAAATAGAAACAGAATTACAGAATGCTACTGCACTTTAAAGTATGTCGAGGATATATAGCGAGACCTTGTTAATGGAAATGAAGCCTTGAAAAATATATCACATTAAAATAAAATATAAATTCGCAAAAAATAATTTTTGTCACCTAGTTTCATTAAAGCATTAACCTACTTATACAAAAGTAAATAAATTAGTTTGAAATAGCGTTTCAGCAAAGAATATATACACTACGCGAAAAGAAACGACACTTAAGCATGTGTGCACGTAAAATCACTTGCGGCTATGTGTAGGTATCTGGATGTGTGTGGGCGCCTTAAGAGGCGCGCGGGGCGTGGAACGGGCCGTAGCCGACTGCCCGGGCTGAGGGCTGCGCTTTATACAATAATAATGCCTATTCATTTGTATGTAATTATTCTACCTTTATTTAGTTACAATATTTATTTATATGTATGGCACATTTATGTTATATATAATAGTTTTTAAGTATATATTTGTAATTTTATATATTTTTATTTTTTATTAAGGAAAACAAACAGTTGTATAATAAGAATTACAATTGAAATCAAAATGATAAATAAAGGTAGAATAATTACATACAATTGAATTGGCATTATATGTTAATATGTATGTATCTATTTATCTTATCTATGTACTAATATACCTTTCTGTATTTCCATTTTTTGGCTTTAATAAAAATAATGTTCTTTTTGTCGCCAAACCACACACGTTTTTACTGTTTTCCTGCAATCCAGTCCATCCAAAGGTTGTCTGGAAAAGTTTGCTCTTAGCGAAAGACTACCCATTGTACCACATTTAAGTGTTATATATCTATTTGTCTATGCTTCCCTATGGATTTTCTAAAAGAATAAATACGGCTACGAATATTTTCAATTGTTAGAAATAATAATAAAAATTATAAAAGTCATCGAAAAAGCCAAAAATATATAATAGTAGGTAATATTTAAAGGGTAGTAGGTAATACTGATTATTGCGTACTGAAATATTAAGTGTTGGTTAATTATTATTTAAGATTTCCATTAACTGTCGTGCATATTTTGTTTTGTCGGAAATTTTAATTTTCCCCATCTGTAAAGATATTTAATAAAAGTTGATTTAAAATTGATCGTATCTTTCACTATCTATATAAATAAGTTTTTTTTTTTTTTTTTTTTTTCATTTATTAAGCATAATTATTTTACATTATCCAGTACAATACTAGCATACAAACCTCTAGGGGTTTATCTACACTAGAGAGTCGTCTTATAAAAACAAAGATGTATTAATATTAAATCACAATAATCCAGTATGAAGTACTTACTACAATAAGTATGGTTGATTTATCAAATATGATTTAAGTTTAGTTTTAAACAGTTTTGATTTACCGTATGTGTTTTGTAATTCTAGTGGCAGGGCATTAATAAAAGTAGGTACAAGATGGGCCAACTTTCTTGCTCCATAGAAATTTTTAGTTTTCGGAAGTACATACATGTTGGATTTATAAGCTATATTTCGTAGATTTACAGGTCGTTTTCTAAGAACTAGGTATTCTGAATTATTTGCTTCAGTCAGTATATTAAATTTAACTTTATCGAAAATATTTATGACTTTGCAATAATTAAAAAGACCCCGGTCATTATCTATATACTTATTTTTAATGTGCTTAGGTACTATCAATCTAAGCATTTTGCGTTGTAGTGTGTAAATTTCATGTATGTACGTTACATAAGTTCTTCCATAACTGCTAAGTCCATAATTTATAACAGAATCTGCTAGAGCCATGTAAAGTAATCTAAGTATTTTATATGGTAGCTTAAATTTTAAAACATAAAGTTTACTTAACACAGAGCGAAGTTTTGCACACACGTGATCTTTATGTGCTCTCCAGCAAAATCGTTCATCAATAATCAGACCAATATACATGTGATTTTTGACATTTTCAATGGGTTGACAAGTACAGTGTTGAAACATTCCGTGGAGACATTCATGGCCATGGGAAATGATAGTCGGTGCAGTGGTAATTTTGTTGTGAGATGAGTGTATATGAACAAGTTTTGTTTTTTGAGCGTTAACCACTAGGCCGACATCATGTGCCCACTTGCAAAGCATGTCATAACTTGCCTGCATTTCAGTTTGTGCTACATCCATACTACGATCGGCAACAACGATACAGGTGTCATCGGCAAATTGATATATGGAACCCTTAGTTATTGCATTAACCATATCATTTACAAATAGCAAGTACTCAGTCGGGCCCAGTATCGAACCCTGTGCTGTGCCCCGGTCAGTCGCAAACATATCACCTGTCTGGTTACATATTTTGACAGTGGTATAACGATTATGATGATAACTTTTAAGAAGTTCTAAGAATGGTCCTTGAATCCCGCAGCGTGATAACTTATTGTATAATGTGTCAAAATTCAATAGATCGAATGCTTTACTAAAATCAATAAATATTACTAAAATATGCATTTTATTATCTAGATAATTATTTATTTCATCAGTAAATTGCCGTAATAGTTGCGTTGTGCTTTTATTTTTTTGAAAACCAAACTGTTTTGAATTTATTATACTGTAAGTAGTCAGGTAATTGTTTAGTTCATTGCTCAAATAGCGCTCAATTATTTTATTTAGGCAGGAGAGAATAGTTATAGGACGATAATTGTTAAAGTCATTATGTTTACCTTTTTTATAGATTGGTCGGATTACACCTATTTTTAGTATGTCTGGATAAATGGACGTTTTAAGGCATTGATTAATTAAGTAGGTAATGAGTGGCACCATTGATTTCGAAATGTATTTTATATCACAAGCGCGAATACCATCATACCCGGGGCTTTTTTTATCATTCATTGTTTGAATAATTTTGGTGACGTCAGAATCCGTAGCTGTTTTTATTTTTACGGTTCTGTCTGGATTAAATTCATAGGTACGGGGATTCAAAAGTGGCTTATCACAATTTACGCATATTTTTTTAACATTTTTATCAAATTCTAAGCCAAATTTATTTGCTAATGTCTTAGGATCCATATTAAATGTTTTTTGTAATATATCATCAATACAACGTATTATTTTACCAGTTAAACTATTTATTAATTGCCAAAGTTTTATTGGGTTTCTAAAATTTTCGCAGATTTCTTTTTTAGTATTTTAATTTCGTAAAAATTGAGCATATTTATTTGTTTTATTTCTAAATTTATTGTAATTTAACCTTTTTAATGAATTAGTGTAATCCCTCTGCCAGATTTTAAATAGTTCATCGCGTTTTTTACACATATTTACTAGTTTCCTATTAGACCACACACAACATTTGCGCTTACTAATAACTAAAGTTTTTGTATACTTGCATTTATCGTATGCGTTATTCATCTGCGTCCGTATGTAATTAACAACGTCGTTTGGGTCGGAGTAACTCAATGGCAACTTCCAATCTATTAGATCGAGTTCACTACGAAGTTGTTTATTATCCAACTTAGTAACGAGCTGCGGCGCGTTTTGAGCCAGTGAATCATAGTTCGGATCCGTCATGAGACCGAGTATCGCACAGCCTATTATTTTATGGTCGGCTGGCGCGATGTTCACACCGGCCGTATAAACCTCGTTCCTACACACCGTTCTAATCAGAATGTGATCTAAACATGATTTTGTTATTCGGTTCCCGTATTTTTCTATTCGTGTGTATTGCGTTATACCACGGTCAAGTCCTAATTCACAAAGTGTGTTAAGATATCTAGTGCTAGTGTGATTTGTCTTTTTTGTATTTAAATTCATGTCACCCATAATTATACAGCAAATTTTAGGCGAATGTTTACCTACAATATTAGCTAACTCGTCAATAAAACGGACTTTGTTTGTATCGGGTGGTCTATATACAGCACAAAGGCCTATAGTGCCGTTTTTTAAGTTTATTTGGCCATTAATGCATTCGCAATCCTTTGTTAATACTTGAATTCTGCTGTAATGCAAGGATGAGTGAACATATAGCAAAATGCCACCACCTTTCCTGTTATTTCTTAGTTCGTAGTATAAGTTATAATTTAGTAAATTAAACATGTTAACACAATCATATTGAATATTAGCCTCAGTAACTATGATTACGTGAATGATGTGTGTAGTGTTATTTATTATATATTCCAGATGTGCAAAATTCTTAAATAATGATGATATGTTTACATGAAAAAACAGAAGCGAACAATTATCTAAGGGTAGTTTTTCTGTAAACTCATTCCAATTATCACAGTTTAACTCTATAATGTTAGGATTTATATTATATTCTATTCCTACAATATCCATTATCTAAGGTACTTAAATTATATTATACAAGAATACACAAAAACAAATATTAAACAATAATATATAAAAAGAGAGATAAAAAAAATAAAAACGTTTTTTAGGCACTTAACACTCAACTATAACTGATTCTTACTAATTAATAGGTTTATTTTGCGAGGCCTTAACTGATTCTAACTCAAAGAGAGTGCGTATGGAGATTATTTTCGCCTTTTCTTCCTTGCGTAGTAGAATTGTGCCATTTTTGCACCATATAAATTTGAAAGTATCTTTAAGTGCTTCTTTGGTTTTCCATAATAAAAATGCAATCCCAGGTGCTAGTGATTCGCGTAAATACACCTTATCGCTACCCTGCAATCCTAGTTCGGTCGCTGTCATTTTAAAATCCTTGGCTTTATTCATCCAGATGTCTCGCGCTCCATCTTGCAGCGTAACAATGATTGGTGAATGTTCTATCCTATTTGAAGGCTCAGTGCGATTTTTTCTCTTACGGTATGCCTTAATTATGTAATTTTGGCTTACCTGCATCTTTGTAGCTACCTGTTTAGCTATGATTACCGGATCTTCGTTAGCCAATTCCTTAACACCACAAATTTCTATTTGACACATCAGTTGGTTTTGTTCTAGTTGATTTATTTTACTCTCTAGTACGCTGCATTTAAGATTAATATTTTTTAAGTTGTTTTTTAGATCAATACACTGTTTCTCAAGCGTTTTTACGTTAGTTTCGTAGTTGTTAATTTTTACACTGTATTCATCAATTTTGTCAGAATAAAATTTTAATGTTTGTTGCAACTCTTCTCGGATAATATTTCTTATTTCAGTGCGTAATTGTTGTAGAACTGGCTGCAGCATTTTATTGTCCATTGTTCTTCCCGAAGCAGCAGTAGTGGATCCCTCTGCCTCGGATGTTTCACCGTCATCTTCATCAGGGTCTGGTATAATATAGGAGAGGCGCTTCTGTTTCTGCGACCCTACACATGCCTTACATTTCCAGTCCACAGCTTCCGTAGCTGACAGAGCCGTCAGCTGATCAATTGAAATGCTAGCACATGATGCATGAAGCCACTTGCCACACTTTGAACACTGCAGTCCAGGATTTTTCTTATTAATATGTTTAGGACACTTGATACATTTAACCATTTTTAAAGTTGTGGGTATATCGGATATTTTTCTCGTTAAAAAGTAGCGCGTCCTTTTGCTTTAAGGTCCGTGAGACGACTGATACTGACATTATATAACATATACCTACTATGTATCTTCTTTGGCACAAGTCTATAATATTCCATTTCGGTTCGGTATCAACCCTAGCGGTACATGCTCCGGCTTAATGTCACCGGCGCTTCAACTCTCACGTATAGAGAGTGTCACCGCTGTGGTTTCAGTCAGAAAACAAAACAGACTCGGCTCATAGGGTACGTAAACTGTAGCTGTAATTAGTGAAGCTGCCATTACGGTCGTAGTTCTGTTACTTTTAAGACTTTCTCGCACTAAATAAAATTGATTGTTTTTAACTCGACGTTATTCAACGAAATATAAATTTTAAATACTGACGTCTTTGTCTTTGTTGCTTGACCACAAATTTATTTGCTGGTCACAAGCCTTGCAGTTCAAAAATACCATTCATTTCTAATTATTAAATAGCCCTGCGTTTTGTTTTAATTTTTTTTTAATATATAAACTCTTGCTAGAAATTACTTCTTTATTGTGCTTTCTACTTTTGGATCTACCATGTAAAATTTTTAAGCAATAATACTGTTTAGGCAAAAAATATTAAATTTTTGAAACGTGAATTTGTTAAACGTACGCGCGGGGTATAGCACCGGTCACAAGGTCGCACGGACCCTCTCCTCGGTCGCATTCCACGGACGGACTTCGAGTCGACGGACGTTTTTAGTTTTTAGCGCCTATTTTGTTACGAACGTAAAAACTCGCAAAAATCGTTGTGTCCACGAGAACCCGTGTATTCTTAAAAGACTTATTAACTTCGGTTAAATTATTTTGCAACTCTGATAGTGATTTTCTTCTGAACTTCTTCTTTGGCTGTACCGTTACGTGACTAGACTGAAAGGGTGCCTCAAGAAGGGAATAGTTCCGGAGCGACCAGAGGATACCTTCCCCAGGACAGTATTGTGTCATCTAGCCCAGGCCACTTACACACAGCTTCATACAATTAACACATACATTCACTACACTTCCATCAGCTGGGCAGACCAAGGTGAACCGTCTCCGCTCCAGAAGCAGGTGAGTGCCTTCCCATTAACGGGCTGTCGCCCCTTATAGTTCATTGCAATTAAGGACTTTCCACTTGGCTTTGTGAGGCCCGACTTGCACCTGCTTGTAGGTTCGTCCTTCAGGGCCCGGGAGGAATCTACTCTTGTCAAGGCAGTTGCAAGCCGTAACAAATACATTAGTCAATATATTAAAATTCTAAATAAAAAATCTTACAAAAACGATTTTAATGGTTCCCTTTTTAACTTTATTTAAACGTTAAATATTATGGATTTATATATATACACACAATTTATAATTTTTCATCTGCTCAAAAATACTATCATCAGTGTGTCAATAAATTTCAATAGACCTTTATTTTTTGGTTAAATAATATTGCAATCAAAAAACCAAAAAATGCACATAAAATTCTCTTCTATGTGATCAACTGCATAGAAAATCCGGCATGTAAATTGCAAATTTTCCGTCCGCTTCTTTAATTTTTCTTGCAAGCAACACTCTGGCATAAAAAACTCCTGTTCCTTTCCCTTATACAGTGGGAATACCACGGATTTGCAACAGTCTCCTGGTATTTGCTTAAGAAACCAACAGTAATTAAAGATAGTGTATAGCTGGCATGTAACCTCTCCGACAGTTTTTTCAGCATTTCGTATTATACTTTATCATATTTAGCTCTTACCTGCTTTTATGCTCCAATTGCTTTCATTACTTCTTCTGTACTTATCTATTTCCTTTTTCTTCCAGCGTTCGTTTACTTCAGATTCCTCCTTATATTTAAAGACGCTCCCCAAGTTTTGTTTACCCACACACTATCCATTTAAGACTGTTCTGACTGACTTTCCCCTGGCAGTTCTGTCGAGATTTCAGAACATTTTGATATTTGCGGGAAAGTTTTCAGTTAGTCTTCTATAAATATTATTCGTTCTGTCTTGTTTTTGTCCATTCTGCTACTACCTTTATTCTCTTATTAAGACGCCTCAACTACTTTTACTTTTTTCGATCAAACTCACATCTCCCAAAATCATAAATACGTCTTTATTCAGCCATGTTTTTTTTTTGCTTCAAATTCCGTTCCTATTATATTATCTACCATAAATTATTATTTTTCCTGTATTTTTACTGATTGAAAGAAGAACTGCTTGAAGCTTACGAAGCTTCTTCCACCAAACCCATAGCTACAAGTTAACTTTGTCCCATACAGTCTACAATTTTGAATATATCATACACTTTTTTAATGAAAATTCATCCAAATCGTTGTTTTCTTAAGTTAAATTGATTATTCATTTTAAAACAATGATATTTAAGGCTTTTGTTTAGCAGTGCAATTCAAATAATTTTTCCTTATTTTTACCTTCATCTTGTAATCTTTATATTCTTATACGCTGCAACGAAAGCCACAAATGTCCGATATATTCAAATTCTACAAGGCCCGGCATAAATCCAAGTAATTATCCCGTTCTTACGTTGGAACTGTTATTTCATACACCGTTATGAAGTCTAACAATAGTGTATAAACATTTCTCATGACAAAAGAAAGTGTTGGTCACAAGAAGATTTCTTTCCAAACATACTGTGGAATTTAATTTATCTGTGATTTCAAATTAAATTTAAATTTAACAGCTAATTTGTCTTTGGCTAAGAAAAACATTCAGAATACTTTCTCTATCAATTTATATCAAGCCAGGAAACAATTTTGAAAATTATTCATACCAAAAGTCCATAGATTGGTGTTCTAGTGGTTCACAGAGCTCAGATGCCAATGACTCAAAATCTTAATCTGGGCTAAACTAAGAATTGTGTGCAATGGTTGTCGCAACACAAGCTAAACGCACCAAGTTGATATTATAATCGATAACACACGGAGCGATAGCCGTTGACTGAGCTATACTTCTTGCCCGTTGGAAGATCCCCAATTTGGCCGTGGAATGAAAAGAGAAGCTAAAAATTATTTCCATTTTCTAAAATGACTCTCATATTTGAGTGCAATAAGTCTATTGCTTAAAGACAACTTCTTTAAGCACATTTTCATTGATATCCATAGTAGCCTCGAACAGAATCATACCAGTTCACTTACGTACCAATTTTTTCTTAAAGAATAAAACCGAGTTCCGGGCACACTCCCTCAGTCCTGCCTACACCAGACTACTAAAATTTACACATGGAATGTACAGTGGCATAATTTACTTTTCCTTTCATCTCATTTACACATGCCACATCTAAACCACTATTATACATCATTATATCGTACACTTAATCATTCTTATTATTCATCGCTCCACACACATTTAACGTAGCCAAACTGGCTCCAGCAATCCACTTTTCACCACTCCAGTAGACGGTGGCGAGCCATGTATCATATTAGTCATGAGCCATATATCTGAGCTATATTTTACAGAGTTTTAATTATCTTATACACTATAAACTTCTGATACTAACTGACACATAACCACTCAACCGTCCACAGTCCACAAATACCATTATTGCCTCACCTGTCTAGGCACCAAACGACATCTTTTGGCTTAAACGCGTACAGCGCAAAAGATAGCTGTTATTAATACAATAAATATTATAGATGGTGCTATATGAAATTTGTCGTCTGTGAAAGTGAATTTTATAATATATGATTGTATAATAGCAACAAAATATTTAGAAAATAAAAGTTAAAATTAAATTTCGCCATTTTTGTTTGTGGAATGTAAACGTGTGAGAAATTCGATCAAAAATGTGATATTTTTTCTGTTCTTATACTTACGTTATTTCTAATGTTATTGTACATCAAACTAATTGTGAAGATATTTTCTTTAGTAAACATGTATCATTACGACAATTCCGAAAGGTTTACATATAATGATTTAGCTCCAAATTTTAATCACTATACGCGATCATCGTTTCTTGATTATATGTTGCTTAAAACGTATTCTAATCAGTTTTTTGTATTAAATGAATGCAAATAAAAAATAACGATTCACTATTTACACGTTGAGATGTGTCTAGAAATTATTAAAACCTAATGTTTTCATTTATTTACTTATTTATTCAAATTTATAGTTGGTAATCATTATATGCTTATGTATATTGAGTATATAAGATGTTATTGATATTGGTGTCATTTTAAAGGGAATATCATTATTATATCACACTATTATAACATAAAATAAATGTCCCCATTAAGTCCACTTTTTTTTAAAGTTTGTCCACTTTTCTTGTAAAACTCAAAATAAAAAATAAATATGATTTTTTTTTGGTATTCCCATTTTTAAGCTTTATTATCAGGCTTTATTTTTAATTTGGCTAATTTACTTTTGACAAAATAAAATTTTGAATTCTTTGAGTCTTTTGAAAATATTTTTATTAGAATTTAGCTATAGTAGTTTTTCAGTAATAATCGTTTTTGTTAAGACTGTCTCGCGCGGTCGTAAAAAATAGTGACATTTAATTCGCGGACAGGTCAGGCGAGAATCACTCGCGTGGGGCGGACGGTTGAGTGGCTAACAAACAACTTCTGAAACTGTAACGAGAAGAATATTTAATTGTTTTTAGTTCTTTGAAGTCGGATTTTAGTTTTTGGGAGAGTATTATTTAAATTCTCATTAAAAAAATATATCAACCATTTCTATCAAGTATATCTAACCATTATGTAATGATTAACTACGATAACAAAACAAAAAGTAGTACAACCGACTTCAATATAACAACTTTGATAGAAATGAGGGTGTACCGTGGTATACTAAACCCATCTGCGTACCCTTTTACAGACCCGATGATGATATTACAGGTACCTACAGGCGTGATGTTATTGTAGTATGATTGCGTAAACAATGCATAGATATGCGATAGCGGTTGAACTGCTGGCATTTATTAAGAAGTTCCGTTGTCTGTTTTCGAATCTCATCATCAGATCTTTACGAAACGTAAATGAAACCATTTCGGAATAAACGTGTTTCGAACAAAAAAAGAAGTTTGCAAATCTGTAAAATATACATAACGGAGTTATGACCGAACAAATATAAAAAATAAACATTTGAATTGAGAACTTTCTTCTTTTTCCAAGTCGGTTAAATTTGTATCATCTAAAACAAAGACTGTTTAAAGAAAGTATGCTTAAGATTTTCTATGACTTAATATTTGAAACTAAAGCGCGAGAGTCGGAATAAACTGTGTTATTCATGATTCTCAAAATGCAGCCTTAAACTGTTAAATTTAGTCATTAATAACTTAAGGCAAGGTTTATACTCGTGTGGCGGGTGGAAGGAAAAGGGTAAATTTTTTTTATACGATAAGGGTGACAAACGAGCACACAGTCTACCTGATGGTAAGTGGTTGCTGCAGCCCATAGGCATCTACAGCTATCCTCTATTACAATTCAAAATGTAGACGCGTTGTCACCCGTGAGACCAAGATGGAATGCCTCATTTCCAGTAAAAAGGGCCTCCGTCCACCTGCACTCACCAAGCGAAACGCAGAGGTGAACCTCTACTTCACGCTGATTTTCTGTGAGGTCGTGGTACCACCCCGGTTCGAGCCGGCCCATCCGTGCGACAGCAAAAGCTGCTGCGTGGCTCTACCACTGTTAGATCTCCCGCCGGGCAAGGTGTTCTGCCCGGGGAGCGGCCAACGCTTCAAGTGGTAGTTCGGAGCTATTATATATATATATATATATATATATATATATATATATATATATATATATATATATATATATATATATATATATATTTTTTGCTTTAATTTCGGAACTTTGTTAGCGCGATTTAGGCTTCAATGTGTTTCGCTTGTGTCGCGATGACAGCGCCGCCACATCACCCCCCTGCTCAGACCGGAGGTCGATAATGCAGTCCGATTGCCGGTGCGTCTTTAATGTCGGTGGGGAATGCATGCTGTATGCGTAACGGCAAGTGACGCCGGTTCGAACGATATGCCGGTGTGTTATGCATGTCGTACTACGCACTTGCAAGTGATGCCGGTGAGAACGATGAGCCGGAGCAAGTGCCAGGGATTGCCTTGTAGTCTGCGGTGAGTCGAGAAGAAGGCAAGTAATCTGCGAGAGTGCCGTAAAGCAGATGCGAGCAATAAGGCTCAGAGCCATGCCGAACACTGTAGCGCAGAGATTAGCTTGAAGTAACAGGAAGCATTATTCTTCCAGTGGTGCGATGAACTTTTGTAAAGCTAGATGGCTTGCAGAATATGATGACTGCAGACAATATCTGCTCGGGAGCGAATGAATGGAGTACTTGAGGACGATCACGAAGGTTTTGGAAGTTGTAGTTTCCGAAGGTTGTTGGTTGCGTTTTGTAGGCTTCTATTTATTTATTTATTTACATGTCATTTATTTAATAATGCTATTAACAAATCATTTATTTAATATATATTATTTATTAATATACGTGCCATATATATTAACACACGTACACTACTTTACACATTCACAATAATATACGGAACACCACGCACATAACCAGTTCGCCCGTGGCAATCGTATCGTCGAGCAAAAAATCTGAATCTTTTGTTCATAGCAATGACCAAAGACTACAATGTTATATAGGGAAGCAATGACGTAGTGGTGGCGCGATGAACTCCGGCGCAATGACCGCGTTCAACGACGCTCCCGGCAGTCGGAACGTACTCTCGACGCGAAGCGCATGTCGCTCGATGCTTTAAGCCTTATATTGCAACTGTTGCTATTTACGCGCTGCTTATTTTATGTTTATTGTTTTGCATAACTACTCGGACTTTCATATTTGTATTCATCTTCATTCTTCAACGCTTCCTTTCTTCTGTACTGTGAACCTTAAACTTTGTTAGTGTCATGTGTGTTAACGAATATATCCTTTATAAACTTTGGTGAGCAACTTTATTTCTACACACCTTTCTGACCTACAACACGTCGGGGACTAATAACACGTCGGGGTCACCACTGTGGCGGGTGGAAGGAAAAGGGGATATCTCCCGCCGGGCAAGGTGTTCAGCCCGGAGAGCAGCCGACGTTCCTATCACGTCGGTTGGTTACCAATGTAATAGTGGTGGAAGGAAAAGGGGAGATCTCCTGCCGGGCAAGATGTTCAGCCCGGAGTGCAGCCGACGCTCCTATCACGTCGGGGTTACCACTGTGGCGGGTGGAAGGAAAAGGGGAGATCTCCCGCCGGGCAAGGTGTTCTGCCCTGGGAGCGGTCAACGCTCCAAGTGTTAATTCGGAGCTATTCTATATGTACTGCTTTAAATTTGGAACTTTGTTAGCGCGATTTAGGATTCGATGTGTTTCGCTTATGGCGCGACGACAGCGCCGCCACACTCTTATACCTATGATCAAACCATCTCAAATTATAAAGTATTTGAAGCTTTAAGCTTTGCTACCAAAATAAAATTTTATTTCGAGATACCAAAATTGCTATTCCTGGAAAATTAAGACAGCAAGTTGGTATTGTAAGTATGAAACAAAGATGACGGACAATAGTAGGTGGCCTAAAATTAACAAAAATGCAGGGATATTCGTAAGAAACTGTAAAGTTGCACATTAGTATTTGCACCAAATCGACCTAATTCATTGAAACGCCTCGAACTACCAGTCGAACCATGGATTGATGTAGCTTTTGATCTAATGGGAACTCTACCCCTGAAGATTTCCTATTAATTATCGTGGATTATTACAGTCGTTATAAGGAAGTAAAAGTGACAAAAAGTGTAACTTCACATGATATTATTAGATTACTAAAAGAGTTATTTTCACGGCTTGGTTACCCTCACTTACAATCACTGCAGATAACGGCAGGCAATTTTTTAATCAAATGTTGCGATATTACCTGCAAGAATGTGGTAGAATTCTTCACAACACAATACCATATTGGCACTAACAGAATGGAGAATTAGAAAAGCAAAACCAAAATGTTCTAAAACGTTTAAAATCTGTCAGGTGAAAAGAAAAAATTAGAAAGAAGATTTATTTTACTATTTGTTTTATAAGTAGTAGAGCCAAGCCGCAGCTATATTAATAGTATAGTTGTAGCACGAATGGGCCAGCTCGACCGGGGAAGGACCACGCTCTTACAGAATACCAGCGTGAAATGGCAATTTGACACTATGTTTCGTATGGTGAGTGTAGAGAACCGGAGACCCATTTTCCATCTTAGTCCTCACGGGTGAGGTTGCATCTGCATTTTGATTCTTTATTGATATCACTTACCATCAGGTGGACTGTGTACCTCGTTTGTCACCTTATCCTATAAAAAAACAGTAGAACACTCCAGTCAGTAACCGGTAAAATTCTACTTATATTCTACAAACAACAATTTGGAGATAAAATTGCATCATTACGTTACAGACGGATCCGTGGCTCAGTGGCATAGATATGAATTGTTGCGCTGGGTGCCACGATTTCTAATCTCGCACGAAACAAGTATTTGTATGGCCTACAAATAATTGTTCCGGATCTGGATGTTTGTCGTCGTGAAATTTATGTTAGTAAGCTTCCTCCACGATACAGGAGAAAATCCTAGTGTGAGGGTAATGTTTCTTTTAAAATATCAATATCAAATATCAGAGACAAAGACGTGTTGCAGAAAAAAGCAGGAAAAACTTGCATTGACTGCAAGCGAAAGGCCAAAAGTAACGGCATAAATGAAGGTGAAAAAAATTGCCAAAGAAAATAAGGTTACACCAAGTGTTTCTCCAACCATACATACAGTTGTAAAGACTGCTAACAACATGGAGACGTAATGATTCGCAACAATGATACAAATGCTTGAAATATTTAAGTTAAAAAGTTAAAGTTACCACTTCTGGGCGCAGGCCTCCCTCATTTCTGAGAGGGTTGTGGGGCAAGGAAATGTCCGCCACGCTGCCCCAATGGGTGTTGGCGAAATTCATATGTCTTCGATTTTTTTTCTTATCTCTCAGATATGCAGGTTTCCTCACGATGTTTTCCTTCACCGCCAAGCACGTTGTAAATCAGCACTTAAAATAGCAATCAAAAATTTCATTGGTGCCGGCGAGGATCGAACCCAGGTTGCTCGCATACTATGAAATTTACAACGAGCGCTAACCACTTTATACGTGGTAGAGCCATGCTGCAGCTATATTATGGTTGTAGCACGAATGGGTCGGCTCGACCGGGGTAGGACCACGCTCTCACAGAATACCAGCGTAAAATAGCAGCTTAAAGCTGCTGTGTTTCGTATGGTGAGTGCAGAGAACCGGAGACCCTTTTTACTGGAAACGAGGCATTCCATCTTAGTCCTCACGGGTGACAACGCATGTGCATTTTGATTCTTAATCGAAGATAGATGTAGATTTCTATGGGCCACAGCAATCACTTACCATCAGATGGACTGTGTGCTCGTTTGTCACCTTATCCTTTAAAAAAAATACGTTCTAAAGTACTTGAATAAAACGAACGGTACAGAGCGTTCATTAAACAAAATAGTAGGGCCGTTAGATGCTGCGATGGTACAGTTTTTATATCTCTGCACGCTTGTGACCTCAATTCGAAGAAATTAATCTAGAAATTGCTTGCTTAGCAGATTTACATCGCTTTGGACATAAAACAAAACGATATTGCTTCTGATCTCGTTGTGTGATTATATCACGGTTTAATACTCCCGTTCTTTATAGGTCACTCTTAAAATAAGATTAAAACGATAAGGAACGGAGTATATGCCATTAAAAATATATTTACAGTATAAATGAGACTTTGCATTTTCTATCACATTTATAACGGGGAGTGCTCTGATAAATTGCGCATATTAATTCCAGCCACCAAATTTCACCATCGCAAATAACGAAAAACTCACGAAACTATACATACCATGACGGTTGGTGGTCCAGCACTGTTTGATTAACTAGGAGTTTTCTTCCTCGCTTTGTCTCATAAGAGAATATTTGCCATAGTTGCTACGATTGGCAAGCGAGTTGGCAACCACAGTTTATTTATATTTTTAGTGTTTAGTAGGAAGGCTAGCAGCCACAGTTATTGGTATGTTTCTCTCTGCTGGGCGTAAAATTGACCAAAATATCCTTGACCGTAACCAGTCCGTCAGCACAATGTCAGGCTTATAGTCCTGTGTGTGATGAAGTCCCAGTCTCAGTAGGGCCTGGTGCAGTCATTTTCGAGCACGGCTTCCGGCATGTTCTTATAATAAGGCAGTTTTCGATCACCAAGCCCGTATTTCAGAGCGAGGCCCT
This sequence comes from Parnassius glacialis, assembly GCA_033319125.1. Classification (NCBI taxonomy): domain Eukaryota; kingdom Metazoa; phylum Arthropoda; class Insecta; order Lepidoptera; family Papilionidae; genus Parnassius; species Parnassius glacialis. The sequence goes on along the minus strand of JAVANC010000023.1, from coordinate 21,944,025 downwards.
ACTGTAGAATCCTGGCTACTAGGTTGTGCCTGTGCAAGTACTCAGAGTTAGGAATAGCTGAACAACCAGAGATGACATTCTAAGTGACTCAGGGGGATGGCGACAAGCTGGACAGATGTCGAGGGTGCCATCCTTTAGGATTTATCTTCGGTACTTGTTGGTCTTATTAACCCGATCCTGTATATCACAGGAAACTGTCCGTTTCCCTGAAGAGGTCACAAAAACATAGCTAGTGGAGTGAGGCAAGTGCGTCTACGAAAGGCTCATGAAGAGCTTTGTAAAACCTCCCGTGGAGCTCCTTTTCCTTCCATGCGGTCTCTTGGTCGAAAATGCACTGTACTGCTGGGTCTTGCCATTACTCGTTGGCCAAGGAGAGTTGAGGTAAGCCTTTACCACATGTAATGAAGTCCTTGCAGAGTAAATGCCGATCTTTCCAGAAACAGAAACAGAAACAGAAACTTTTTTATTCAATATAGATTACAAATAATGCGTATTGAAAGTCACTCTTTTGTATAATTACCACTGGTTCGAAAAAAAAACTTCTGTCTTGGGAAGAACCAGCAAGAAACCCAGCGGGACTTTTTTTTTTAAATAACAGCTTACAATCATGTATGTTACACAAATTAACAACACAACAAATTAGAAATAGCTTGGTAGCGATCACCTCATTTCCAGGGGTTATTATCATCTATAAATTCTTTAATACTATAATAACCCTTTTTATACAAACTTAGTTTAAAGTTTTTGAACTTTGTGCAGGTCAAATTTTGTATATTTTCTGGAATTTTGTTGTAAAAGCGTATACATCGCCCCAAGAATGAATTACTGACTCGATGGAGTCGAGTAACCGGTACTACTAGCTTGTGTCTGTTCCTAGTATTTACAGAATGAATATCACTTATTTTTGTAAAACTACTTTTATTTTTGTGTACGTACATTACATTTTCATAAATGTATTGAGAGGCCAAAGTTAATAGATTAATTTCCTTAAATTTTTGTCGCAGCGACTCTTTAGACTTTAAATCATAAATTGCTCTTATGGCCCTCTTCTGTAAAACAAATATAATTTCAGTATCAGCTGCGTGTCCCCATAGCAAAATACAGGGTGGGGCACCATAACTTCCTTTTTTTAAAACCTAATAAAACACATTGTATGAATCGGAAAAATTTTATTTGGTTTTTACAATGTAAGTACATACTTAAAGTTTTGTTTTATTTAGTTTTGAAGATCAAATCATAGATGACGTCCCTTATTCTCTATACATTGAGTATACTGATTTCTGGTGTTTGTCATAACTCTTTGAAGCAGAGCAGGCGTTATGTTGGCAATTTCTTCCTGGATGTTGTTCTTTAAATCTTGTAGGGTCCTTGGACGGTTCACATAAACACGGGATTTCAAAAAACCCCATAGAAAAAAGTCACAAGGGGACAAATCGGGAGATCGGGCCGGCCACTGCAAATCGCCCCTGATTGAGATAAGGCGTTCTGGGAAGTGTTCTCTCAAAACAGCCATCGATGCTCTTGCAGTGTGTGCCGTTGCACCGTCTTGTTGGAACCAAATGTCTCCCAAGTCCAACGCATTCAGCCGGGGTAAAAAGAATTCCTGTAACATGTTTACATACCGGCCCGAATTCACTGTTACTGTGACTTCATTTTCCTCAAAGAACCAGGGACCAATAATTGCACACCACACTGTGACCTTAGGTGAATGCAAAGGCCTTTCATGCAATTCTCGAGGATTGGTGTCAGCCCAGTAGCGCATGTTTTGTTTGTTCACGGATCCACACAAGTGAAAATGTGCTTCATCACTAAAAAAAACAATAGCGTCCTCAGGAACGACATCCAGAAGAATCTCACATGCGTTCCTGCGAGAATCGTAGTCACGTTTTGACAGTTCCTGTACAGTCGCCATCTTGTATGGATGGAAATGTAAGTCTTCATGGAGAATTCTCCGCACAGAACGACTGGAAAGTCCAAGGGTAGATGCATGTTTGCGCGCAGAACGCCGTGGTGATCGCAACATTGAAGCTCTGACTACCTCAATGTTCTCAGGTGATCTAATGGGCCGAGGGACTCCAGTTCTTCGTTTTGTCACACTTGCAGTTTGTCTAAACGTAGTGACCCACATAACAATTGATTTTCGGTCTGGAACAGGGGCCAACGGGGCTAAATTAAAGCGATTTCGAAAGGCGCGCTGAGTTGCAACCACAGAACATCCGCGCGAAAAGTAAGCCTCAACAGCAAACGCACGCTCCTCACTGTTCCAACGCATTATGGCGACTGAGCTTTCTCGACTAAACTTTATAGCCCCCCCTCTCGAACGAGACCACTAGCGCTCCACTACGATGTCACCTGACCGAATTGCGCGCATTACAAATAAGGAAGTTATGCTGCCCCACCCTGTACCATACGACATTATGCTATGGAAATAGCTAAAGTAAACTAGTCTAGCTGTTTCAACACTAGTTAGACTTCTAATCTTTTTTACGGCATATGCTGCAGAACTAACTCTGCTTGCTAGTTTTGATATATCGGGGCTCCATTGAAGCTTCGCGTCTAGTGTGATTCCAAGAAAAATGGTGGTATCTACAAGACTCAGTTTCTCCCCATTTAAAATTACATTAGTATTTAATTGTTTGACATTTGGAGTCATAAATTTTATACATTTCGTTTTAGTGCCATTTAAATACAAATTATTAACATTGAACCAATTTACTAATTTAGATATAGCATTATTTAATTCGTCATATTTTAGCAATTGTCGACTTAATTTAAAATTAAAGAAGTGTCATCTGCAAATAATACTATATCATGGTTATCTCCTACTATGTAAGGTAAGTCATTAATGTATACAAGAAACAGAAAGGGGCCTAGAATTGAGCCTTGAGGCACGCCCATCTGTACCATCGACCCGGAAGAACTCATACTGTTAATGACAACTTTTTGCGTTCTCTTACTTAAATATGAAATAATTAATTTAAGAGCATCACTTCTTACACCGTAGTGTTGAAGTTTCCTGATTAATGTTTCATGGTGAACACAATCGAAGGCTTTGGATAGGTCACAAAATATACCCAAAGCATCCTGTGAATTCTCCCATGCATTAAATATATATTTAATCAGCTCAACACCTGCATCAGTTGTCGAGCGACCCCTTGTGAAACCAAATTGATTTTTATGAAGCAAATTATTTATATTAAAGAAATTTAACATTTGATCAAGAATAATTTTTTCAAAAATCTTACTAAGTGTTGGTAGTACAGAAATAGGTCTAAAATTAGCGGGGTCTAATGTACTACCAGATTTGAATAAAGGTATTACTTTACTATACTTCATTAAATCAGGAAACACACCAGATTCGATATGAGAAATTCTTTGTACACGCATTTACATTTTGTTTAAGTAATGATTCGGCGACCGCAGGAGAAGAATTCAGTGACTTAGTGGTTAATATCGGAATATCATTAAAATATTTCTCAAAAACCATTGCTACGTCCTGATATGATTCGGTTAATTTGTTATTAACATTGAACTGGTAGTTTGAATTGCGAGAGTTAATCTTACCAGTTTCGCTAATAATTATACTCCATGTCATTTTAATTTTATTAGAAGCCGTCTTAATTTTGTTGCTAAAATGCAAAGATTTGGCTGTGGAGCACACTCTTTTAAATATTTTTGAATATTTTTTTACATATTCCCTAAATTCGACGCTATGATTATATGACCTTTCATGGTAAAGATGATATAACCTATGTCTGCTCTTATGGACTCCTACTGTCGCCCATTCATTAAATGACTTCCGACTGTTCAAGGAGAATGTTTTAGAAGTAAAAGTATTATTAAATTCATTGCAAATAAGCTTAAATAATGTTCCATACAAAAATTTTGGATCATTTTGGTATGTAAGTGATGGAAGTTTTTTCACTATGTTACTTCTAAATTTCTCCAAGCGACGTGCATTTACTGGAACAAACACAACTTTCTTATCTACTTGCTTTTTGTGAACATATGGTAACGAAACTACTTGTCTACAGTGATCAGAACTTAATTTTTGAATTATACATTTATGCAACAGCTTCACATTTGTAAAAATGTTATCTATACATGTTGCACTAGATTGAGCAATACGCGTTGGCTCTAAAAATAAATTAAAAAGACCATATGATTTAAACAATGATCTAAATTTAATATTGATTGAGGAAGCTTCTAGGAGATTGATGTTAACGTCTCCACATATTACAACAGATTTATTCCGTTTATTAAGCTTAGCAAAAACTTAGCAAAAACTAGAAAGCCAGAAATTAATTACGGAGACTGCACACTTCGCGATTATGCATGGTGAGAGAGCTAAGAAAGCCGCACCCACCTTGTTTCCTCGGCAAGTGCAGTCACATTACTGACGATGTCGGATTGTGCATTCTATAGGATGTAATGGTATTGCAGATTTTTCTATCCGGGGCGATAAGTTCAGTTTGAGTCCACCTGAGCATGCCAAAGGTATAAATGAGGACAGACATAACGCAACCTTTATGTGCGTGCATCTAATTAATGTCCAACAATTGAATGTTAAGCACTTTAATCAATCGTGCATAAAACAGATCACAATTTTATTGTTTCATGTCCACCTCATCTATGAATATGTTCTGTGGCATACCGAAGTATGTTTCAGCCGCGAAAAGGGTTCTTATGTTGATAGGCATAGATAAACCAATGCCCTCAAAATTAGTAACCTCTTTTGTCATGGAGGATCGCATACTTATTCGTCCCTAGCCCCATTCTGATAGAATTGTTAAACTCACAAGTTATGTTTGGCAATTGGATAAGATAAGAGCGACTCGGAATAACGTGAGATCATATATACGAGTAGATAAGGTGAGTCACTTTTGTCTCTCCTTTCCGAAGTTGAAATCTCCTCCAAGATCTGGAGGGACAAGGTACTGCGAGGGTTCAGAGAGATGCAGAACCGGATTGAACTCAAACAATTGTCCTGAAAAATACCTCTTTTAACCCTTATTTTTCTGTAATTTGCGGCTTTCTGTAGCCGTCATCCGCTCGCTTCGAAGACAAAGAATCGTACTCTACTGCCCCATATAACCCATATTTTTTTATAAAATAAGAGTGACATATGAGCACTCAGTCCACCTGATGGAAAGTGACATCTACATTTATCCTCATTAAAGAATCAAAATGTAAAATGGTATGCCTCTTTTCCAGTAAAAAGGGTCTATACCCGAGGAAGTCTCCAACCGTACAATCAACCTTGTACAGCTTGATGACCTTCCCTAGCTATGTATGGGGTATTGAGTCGAATGCTTTTCTGTAATAAATCCAGAGAGCGGAAAAGTTCTTTAAATTAACCACTTTGAATTTAGCCACAGCGCCAATGACCGTGTCAATACGGAGTGGTTCCTAGGTTTGACGATCACCGCCCCGGCATCCATTTTGAGCGCAATACATGACCTGATTTACGTCTAGATGACAAGTGATTCTCGCGCTCAAAATGGGTCAGTGTCTTAGATATGGTATGGTATCCTGATCTTTAGGACCCAAGTGAGTGATATTGAAGAGACGCAGGAGCAACTGCTGGTCGAGAGCTTCTTGAAACTGTCGGGCGAGCACAGCGTGACATACAACGAATCCATTCAGCCAGCAGTGATGCATTCTATCGAGACTATTCCAGTTCGTGGCCCTACGGACCGCCTCAGCAATGTCTACTCACATTATCATGACGGGATCCATGGGCGTAACACTCCCATACTGAGAGAGTTATTATTATTATTTATGGGGTATCTATATAGTTTTCTCATATGGTTAGGCTGAATAAATATATAAATGAAAATGATAAATATACATAAATATAGTTAAAATAAAATATTCATAAATAAATAAATACCCAACTAGATGGAAACCCTAGGCAGAAGAGACCAAACAGCCGAGTGTTATGGAGATAGGAAGAGAAACCAGCGGGCGTTGTGGGCAGTATCAAGGAGCACCGTCTTCTGCATTTGAGCCTGGAGTGGTCCGTCACGGAGTCCTAGTCCCCTCAGATGATCCGAAAAGCTGACCGGGATTAGCCCGTTCGCAGAAACTATAACATGTCACCTCGTGAGCCAGGTCCACATACTTTGTTCGGTTATCAATTTCGGATTTCACTAAGTTCTCGTCGTACGGAATGTTAATGTCAACCAAAAATATATTTGACTCTGCGCAGTCCATCAGCACAATATCAGGCTTATTAACAAGAATAGTCCTGTCGTGATTATGGCCCGGTCCCAGTAGAGTCTGGCGCGGTCATTTTCGAGTACGGTTTCCGCCAAGTATAGTTAGTTATTATAATTAAGTCACTTGGTTATTATTATCTAATAAATATTTAATATTTTCATTAATATCGGTCTCATTCAATATGTTGGTTCCTACACTAGCACAGCCGCCAAGTATATATATTTAATTAAAATCAGGGATGACGGGAAGGAACCTATTGCAGCATAAATACACACAATTTCAAGATTAAGAAGATTTATCATTTGTCAAAAAAGATACGTATGGCAATACACAAATCCTTATTAGACCGTTTCTTAATTTACGGTTGTGAAAGTGGAATGTAGCAGAAGACGTACGTGGGTAAAATAATGGTGCAGAACGCGAAGAAGGCAAAAGAGGTATTACAGGATAATTTCAAGTAGAATTATGCCGTCTCTGCTTTGCTCTCTGAACGATAGATATAAGTGTTTATATAATATGTATGTAAAGAGTACTCTTGGGTATAATAATGAAGAATGTAGAGAACCGGAGATCATTTTGACTGAAAACGAGGCATTCCATATGAGTCTTCTTCACCATCTGGGTAATTGGCGGTCCACCACTGTGCGATTTAGAAGATGTTTTCTTCCTCGCACAACTTCCTTGTCGAATCGATTACCATCAGCGATTTTTCCGGACCGATACAACTTAGGGACCTTTAAAAAAAAGAGCCTACTCCTTTTTAAAAGGCCGGCAACGCATCTGCAATTCCCCTGGTTCCCCTGGTGTTGCAGTTGTTCATGGGCGGCGGTAGTCATTTACCATAAGGTAAGTTTGGAGTATAATTAACAGCGAAACCGGTAAATAAAAATCTCGTAACTCAAACTATCAATTAAAAATTTACAATGAATTGACTTAATCAAATCAAGAAGTCGCAGCGGTGTTTGAGAAATATTTCATTGATATTCCTATTTTGACAACAGAGTCTTAGAATACTTCTCCAACTGTCGCCGAGTCATTACTCAAACAGAATGTTAATATCTGTTTAAAAGAATTTAGATTTGAAAAAGTATTACCGCAAGATATTGTTAAATATTGTAAAGAAAACCGCAGATTTGTAGGGGATTTCCGTGACAGTTACGACAGACGCAAGTCCATAATAGATTTAATTGCACCTCATCTTGCTATTATTTTTAATACTTGTATCGATTCTGGTGTGTTTCCTGATTTAATGAAGTATAGTAAAGTAATACCTTTATTTAAATCCAGTAGTACATTGGACCCCGCTAATTTTAAACCTATTTCTGTACTACCAACTCTCAATAAAATTTTTGAACAAATAATTTTGGATCAATTGTTATTTTTTTTAATACAAATAAATTACTTCATAAAAACCAATTTGGTTTTACAAGGGGTCGCTCGACGTCTGACACCGGTGTTGAGCTTATGAAATATATTTTTAATGCCTGGGAGAATTCACAGGATGCCTTAGGTGTTTTATGTGATCTTTCCAAGGCTTTCGATTGTGTTCATCGTGAAACATTAATCAGGAAACTACAACATTACGGTGTAAAAAATTTGGCGCTTAGACTTATTACTTTATATTTAAGTAACAGAACTCAAAAAGTCGTAATCAATGGTAAAGGTTCCTCCGGATCGGTAATATCAATGGGCGTTCCTCAGGGCTCGATTCTTGGCCCATTCTTGTTTTTAATCTATATTAATGACTTACCTTATCTTGTAGGGGACAATCACGATATAGTATTATTTGCTGACGACACCTCTTTAATTTTCAAACTCAAACGGCAGTTAATTAATTATGACGATGTAAATAATGCTCTATCGTAATTAGTACATTGGTTTAACGCCAACAATATGCTCTTAAACGGCAATAAGACAAAGTGTATTAAATTTACAATACCTAATATAAAACATTCGAATACCAATGTGCTATTAAATGGGGAGGAGTTGAGTCTTGTGGATACCACTGTTTTTCTCGGTATTACTATTGAAGCGAAACTTCAATGGGGCCCCCATATATCTAAATTAGCAAGCAGACTTAGTTCTGCAGCATATGCTGTAAGAAAAATTAGAAGTCTCACAGATATTGAGACAGCTAGATTAGTGTATTTTAGTTACTTTCATAGCGTAATGTCTTATGGAATTTTGCTATGGGGTAATGCGACTGATATTGAAGCTATATTTGTTTTGCAAAAGAGAGCCGTTCGGGCGATTTATAACCTAAATTTTAAAGAGTCCCTCAGACAAAAATTTAAAGAAATAAACTTTGGCATCGCAATATGTTTATGAAAATGTAATGTATGTACATAAAAACATAAACATCTTTAATAAGAATAAGGATGTGCATACTTTAAACACTAGGAACAAACATAAGCTTGTAATACCAGTTACTAGAATCCATAGAATCAGTAATGCATTTATGGGGCAATGTATACGCTTTTACAACAAAATCCCAGAAAAAAAACTAACTTATCTTCAATCACAATCCCTGACGGGGTAGCCAGAGAGAACAGATCGCCAAGTGTCACGATCCTTACATACCTCTTTCGCTTCTTTCAGATTCATTATCTTCTTCATACATGCACGTCTAGGTATCCGAGTACTCTTGACTCTCCCCTCTTCGAGCAGTTTGCTCACATGGTCTTCGAAAGTTAGTCTCGGTCTACCTCGACACCTTTTAATATTAACTTTCGCGCTATATATTTTCTTCACCATTCGGTCTTCACTCATTCGCTCAACGTGCCAAAACCATCGAAGCACGCCCTTATCAATTTTTTTGATAAGGTCATCTTTCAAACCTGCTATATTGCGAATCTCTTCGTTTCGCTTTCGGTCGGCCATGGTAACGCCGCACATTTTACGAAGAGATCGCATCTCCACTGCATTCAACTTGCTTTTATGCTTCTTCTGGCACACCCAAAATCCCAGAACATATTCAAATTTTATCAATAAACAAGTTTAAAAGTTTTATTAAAGAAAAACTGTACAAAAGGGTTATTATAATATCAAGGAATACATGAATGAAAATAACCCCTGGGAATAAGGTGATCGCCACCATGCTGGTTCTATTAAAAATCATTTAAAAATTGTATAAATGAAATTATTGTTATGTGAAATATGTTTGAAAAAAAGTCCCGCTGGGTTTCTTGCTGGTTCTTCCCAGGACAGAGGTATTTTCCGAACCAGTGGTAAATAAAAAATGACTTTCAATAAGAATTATGTAATAATCAATATTGAATAAAAAAATATTCTATTCTATTCTATTCTAAGCCGCATGCTCGTTTGCCCCCTTTCCTATAAAAAAGTCTTCCTAGTTCTTAATCAAAAATAGATATCATCTATTCATGTCTGCGGGCAACCTTCAAAACATTTCTTTAAACGAGAGTTATGCTTAAGTTTAAGCAAAATAATGTGCTTGAAACTTATTTTTTTTTTACTTTGAACGAGTATATTTCAAACGGACTAGAAAGTAATGGCGCAAAGCACTGGTAATTAAACTGGAATGCTTTTAAGCTTCTGACTTACTGAAAGCTCGAGCAAAGTGAAACATCTTTTTAAGTTAAAAAACGATAATAAATTTATAAGAAGTGGTCTTTTAGTATATTTTCTTAATTCTTATTAAGGAGGTTGAGGTTTTAATAAACATGAATTAATTACTCCTCTTTACTGAGAAATACAGCACATTGCATTGATAAGGATACCGAACTACGAGTTGCTATTTCTGAGACATAATTTTAATGTCAGGGAAAATATAGTTTAGTAAAACATAAATCATGGTATATTATGCGTGCACTATTGTTGACCCTTTGCCCCTAACACTTCCGCACATTAAGCTATAAATTAGGTGAGGAAATGTATCTTTTTTAAATGTATTTTGGTGATATAAATGTATTTTTAATATCCACAGAATATAACAACTTTCGATAGTGATGATGATTTTTAGGCTGATCGAAGACTATTTTATAACATTGCTGCATTGAGGCGGGTCTCAAAAATTATTCTTTGCATCTTTTTTGTTTAGTGGGATGTATGCCTCTTACATCCATAACCGTAAAAATCTGTCACCCATTTTGTCGCGTAGATACCACAGGTCCTCGGGATTAATTAGAGTCAGAAGTTTAAATAAAACTAATTTTACGGATTTTATCGCGTATATGTTATTATTTTATATTCCCGACGTTTCGAGCACTTTACAGCATCCATGGTCACGGGGGGGCTGAGGTGTATGACGTCCCAATGTCATAGTTAACCACAGCTACGTCCACATAAAAAAATATTAATTTTTGTTCCGATCTAAGCAGTAAAAACTTACAGTATCATGAAGTCTTGCAGTTGTATGCTTAGGTTGGGATTTAATTTTATTAATTATGGGATCCCGAGCAGATGGTAGCACCCAGCCATCTTCTCTATTAATTTATATTAATATTATTAATTTATATTAATATTATTAATTTATATTAATTAATTTATATTAATATTATTAATTAATTATTAATTTTTTCTCGTTTTTTTTTCTCTTCTTTCTTTAAATTAGGATGTTTTTTGATTTCAATAGCCGCATCATCCTTTGAAGGAATCGGTGTTCTTTAGCGAGGATATGTGGTCTATCAAATCTAATCTAGTGACGGGGGTGAACCTGTACGTGTTCACAGACTGCAGACTTCCCGGAGCATCGATTCTTCACATTAGCTTTTCTCTTTAGTAAGTGATACAGTCAACTATATAATGTAAAAAAATAATACTAATACCTTATTATATGTGTTATATAATAGACAAAAACATCTGCCTCATTTGCTAAAAGTATAGAAAACTTTTCCTTCCAGCTTCTTTTGTAATTTTGTAATAGAAAAAATATAAAGTAATTTTGTTATTATTTTTTATATTATAAAAAAGGTAGACAAACGAACACACAGTTTAATTGAAGGTAAGTGGATGCTGTGGCCCACAGAAAACAACTACATCTATCAATAAAATGCAGTATGGGTTGTCACCCCTGAAGACTTAAGATAAAATGCATCGTTACCAGTAAAAAGAGTCTCCGGATCCCTACACTTACCATACGAATACCATTATTTACATATCTCATGCTGGTATTCTGTGAGAGCATTGGCGTTGTCGGTACGGATGGTATCGCGAGTTTTAACATCCCTAATAGTGACTTAAATAAGCATCACTAAGTATTAAAATTGTTTTAATTATTATGATAATAAATTAACTTATTGTTTTAGTTTTTTCTCGAGTTCATCGAATAAACTTTGCTTTTTTAACGTAAAAGGTTTCAAAATCTCAGTTTTCCTGAGAACAATCTGATAACACTGAGTTCTATGTACATTAAAATAGCATTTTAGCTACAAATTATCCATCTCTGTGTTCTTCATATTTTCACACATCATGCTTTGGACACAGACGCACTTAAGTGATAATCACAGCAGATGCGTTAGCGAGTCTCGTACTTGCTCGTATGTAGGGAAAGCTTTTTAGACAGTAACAGCTGTTTATGTATTTAGTAAATGTATATTTATTTAAGCTTTGAACTGTATTAAAATGTTTGAAGTTAGTTAAAGAAACCAAAAAAAACCGAACAAATGGTGGACATTCATTTAGCATTGTGGTTTTGAACCAAATTTTGGAGTGTAGTTTCGGTGTAAGTACATCCTTTACCCCATACCATCCCGTGGGTGCCGTAAGAGACGACAGAGGGAAACAAATCAAGAAATGGGCTATCTTTAAAATAACGACTTAAAATAAAAACTGCGGTTGCCAAGCACCTTGCCAAGCGTGGCAACCATAGCAAATATCCTATCTAGGAACATATGAGGCAATCTATGGTAGAGACCTATGTATGGTAGAGATGTTCAGTAGTAGGCTTTAATAGGCTGTAACGATAACGCTAACTGTTTTGCAAAAGGAAGATTTTAATTACACTGAATGCTTTCACAGTGGCTTCGTAAAATTTTTAATCAGATCTCAAGATATATTGAAGGCAATTTAAATTTTTTAGATTATCCCATTTTTCTGTTAACAGATAAAAACCGGCTTTACTATGAACTAATCGTTACTTGGACGACCTATATCGGTAATGTGGAACAGGGTTTAAAATGTGTTGAAAATCTGGTATCGCTTTAATACAAATTCTTAAGAGAGAGGTTCATGTCCAGCTGTGGGCTGAGATGAGGATGAGATTGTAGAGTTACGTTTGTCTTGTTGCTATTATTATTTAGGATTTGATTGTCTCCTTTTATGCTATATCATAATCAGAAGAAAACATCTTGGTAGGAAATTACCATCCACGTCATTGTTATTTTGAGATAATACTTTCCAACATTAGTATATGCCATACAATTCTCATAGCTTCAGCCGGATTACTAAGCTCACAGTCGCAAGTGAAGTGACGCTGCATGTTGTTACTGCACCATTGTTAGCACAAATGTAGTGAGTGTTGAGACGGGCGCGATATTGTTACAGACAATGGCATCGGCGTATACATCACTTAAATTTTATTACTCTTTCCCACTTCGGACATTTTGTTCTGTGATTAACAGAACAATACACTAAACAAAAGTTAAATATTTTCACACTTCAATCGCCACGGTAGGGAGATCATTAATTGGGTGGTTGTAAGTTAACACGTGATGTTTGTTATGTACTTTTGTGATTGTTTGAAAAAAAAACAAGTGGATTATATATTTTTTAAATAACTAAGGTGACAAATGAATACAAAGTTTCCCTGATTGTAAGTAAATACTGTGGTCCATAGACTTTCCCATCAATCCTTGATTAAGAATTAAAACTCAGATGCGACCCTAGAGAAATAAGATGATAATCCTTCCTTGCCTTCGCGAGGCAGCGGTACGATAGGTGTTGTGGTCAGGTGTAGGACCACATTACCTTGTGAGACCACATTACCTTTTTAAAAATTCCACTTTAATATTATATCCGATGTTCATATGTTCTTTATAGTTCTCGCCGCTATCCTGGGACAAGATCATCCTTCTCAGAGGCTACGTTTGATGGATGACGTAATATGGCCGCAGTAATATTCCTTGTGATCAAATAGATTTCTTACTTAAATTAAAGATAATCTCAGATTTAAAAAAATATAAGACTACTTTTACAGATTTTATCATGTTTAATTAAACTTAATATTAGCTTTCGTTATACCTCTCATGTCTTCTTACAGTGCCATACTAAAGCCAACTCAACACTAAACAAGATCGTCTTTCCCCACTGATACTCTTAAGCCCGTTTCCTTAGTTGTGGTTTTGCTAGATAGCAGATAGGGCAAGTGGAAATCTCATAATCGGGTTAATTAACGATTTAATCGGATTAATGAGGTTCCCACTGCCCCTACTTACTATCTAGCGAAACCACAGCCAAAGAAATGGGCTTGGGTGAATATATACGCCATTACAAAAAATCCCAGTTTATATACAAGGTTTCCGTTTAAGGCCTAATGAACAAAAATTGTATAAAAAGGATTTAAAAATATCAAATAATTTACAATTGATAATATTCCTAACAATAAAATAAAACCTCTGGAAATGAGGCTGTTTCTAAATGTTTTTTTTTGTTTTGACTTAGTTATCATGGTGTTTCTAGTTAAATCATTCCTGGTTTCTTTCAGAACAGAACTCTTTCCTAAACTAGTAGTAAGAGCACAAAAACATTTCAAAAGTGTTGATTTTTTATGCATACACGAACACTTTACATTGAATTAAGGCTAATTTTTACGGATTTTGTCGCGTATTTTAACATATTTTATATTCCCGACGTTTTGAGTATTTTACAGCACCCATGGTCACTGGTACTTCAGTCCCGTATTTGAAGTTCCAATGTCATATTTAATCATGGCTACTTCAGATTAATATTATTAACTTGTGGTCCGATCTACGCAATATGAACTTATAATATCTTGAAGTCTTGCTGTTTTATGATTGGGTTTGGTTTTAATTTTATTAATTATAGGATGCTAAGAAGATGACAATACCCAGCCATCTTTTCTATTGAAATTATAATGTTTTTTTGATTTCAATAGTCTCGTAAATCATCTTTGGAAGGAATTGGTGTTCATTAGTGAGGATTTATTTTCTATCGTATATGGCGTCTATTGTATATGGCGGACCAATAATTAATAATTTTAACCGTAATTGTGGTTAGCTACGACATTGGGACGTCGAACACTTTAGTCCATCTCCGTGATCATGGGTGCTGTAAAGTACTCGAAACGTCGGGAATATAAAATAATTATCCGCGATAAAATCCATGCATATTTTCTCTTGAATAAGAGTAAGGATGTTCACACCTTAAACACTAGGAACAAACATAAGCTTGTAATGCCAGTTACTAGACTCCACAGAATCAGTAATTCATTTATGGGGCAATGTATACGTATTTACAACAAAATTCCAGAGCATGTTCAAAGTTTGTCAATAAATAAGTTTAAAAGTTTTATTAAAGAAAAACTGCACAAAAGAGGTTATTATAACATCAAGGAATACATGAATGAAAATAACCCCTAGGAATAAGGTGATCACCTCCATGATGGTTCTATGAAAATTAATTTAAAATTTGTATGAACAATTTTATTGTTAAGTGAAATATGTGGTTCTTCCCAGGACAGAGGTATTTTCCGAACCAATGGTAAATAAAAAATTACTTTCAGTAAGTATTATTAAGTGGCGAAGCTTGCGAATTCACTTATTAAGTGGCGAAACTTGCGAAGTCACTTATTGATTTCACGATGTCTGTCCGTCTGTCCGTCTGTCCGTCTGTCCGTCTGTCCGTCTGTCCGTCCGTCTGTCCGTCTGTCTCACGATTATCTCGAGAACGGTTTTGAATTTTCAAATTCTGTTTTCAGCAATCGATTACTGATCACCCAGGCATCTGAACCTCCTATTTTGAATTTTTTTTCCGTTAGAAACCGCTATAAAGCTGATTGCTTCGCCACTTTTCTATGCTGTTAGCTTGCTAGGTTTATTTAATAATCAATATTGAATAAAAAATCATTCTATTTTATTCTATTCTTATCTTATTTTAATTATTCTTTTTTATCAGTTTGTAAAAGTCTTCTGCTGGACATGACCCCCCACCCCCACCTAGGGTGGGGCGAATTTGCTTTAATCGTCGCGCTTGGCGGGTGGATTGAGAGTGTATAAATTAACTTCGACGCTGCGTCCCGTCTCAGTGTTAGGTATTTTACGACTGTATATACATAATTTATAGTCCCTCACAAAATGGCAAATCAGCTAGTGCAGTTAACTCAAATAATATTAATTCGAAAGAATTTAATTTTCTGCCGACTTCCAAAAAGGAGACGGTACTCAATTCGAGTGTATGTTTTTTTTATGTGTGTTACCTCATAACTTTGTACTGGGCAAACCGATTTCGATGATTCTTTTTTTATATGAAAGCTGATAGTTCTCGTGTGGACCCATATGAATTTGATCAAGGTCGGACCAATGGTTATTGAATTATTCTTAAATAACCTATATTGAAGTCGCTTATATTGAAGTCGGCTGTACAAAATTTTAAATTTTAAATTATATAAACGTACTATTGTTGTTTATCAAGTTTTATTTGCCATGTCTGTCAACGAGTGCATTTAGATAAAAATATATATTCCGTTGAAAACGGTCTAATAATCTAATTTTATACTGAGGCGTTCCTTTCATGAATATGCAGCGTGTGTCCGCTAGAAGATATTAATTATGCACGGTTTACGAGCTCGGTCCTTAAGGGCAAACTGTACTTTTTGTCTATTTATATAGCAAATGAACTATAATCATTTTCACCGCAATCATCATATCACATCGTCATAATTATTGTAATTATTTCAGCCCTTTACAAGTCCACTGCTGAACATAGGGCTCTCCCAAGGAAAGCAACTGAGTCACCTGCATCCATCAACTTCCTGCGTGTCTCACCAGGTCACCTTCCCTCTAGTGGGGAGCAATGTAAGCAATAACATTTTTTTTTTAGCAAATCACAGAAACACCAACATTAAACTTCCCCTTAATGAATTGTATAGGTACTCCTGGTTTTAAAGCGCAGATTTAAGCATTTCGAGACTCCGTGCGCAGTGCTGACTCAGCGAAAAAAAGTGTTTCATCGTAGGTTTTAAAAAATTTAATGGAGCGTCCCTTGAATTGTTTCACTTCTGCAGCTCATATCGTACGTCGGATTTTGTTTTAAGTTAAAACATACTGAAATTTTCGTTGTAAAATTTAGTAAAAGTTAAAAATAGACGGAAACAAATATATTTTATAATTATATTTTACAAGAATATTGAACTAAATTTTTATATTATATTTCTAAAACATGCATTATAATTTAAAAAGACGGTAGTAATAAAATTCTGCTTTTATTTTAGTACCAGCGACTCGTCTTATTATTAGGCACTCAGCGATTCACTGGTATTAAATATATAATAGGTAGCGTGTAAAAATGATAGAGTATAGGCTTAAAATATTATATGAATATAATATGCATAGTAATATATGCATAGAAGATTATAAAACGATAAATCTTATTAAAAACAATAATATTTTATTGCATAATGATTTTAAGTGAATTAAACGCGATAAAATCTTTAAAAATAATTTTATTCAGTATTTTATTGCATTAAACATTACTCGGAAATTGATATGCAAACTTTTTGGGGTGTAATTTTTATATTTTTTTCTATTAAGAATGAAGCAAAAATATAAAGGAAATAAAATTAAAATTATAAATAACAACTTTTGATGGATAAAATAAATCCAAACTAGGAAGACCGTCCCTCGTAGTATAGCAATAGTCACCGCATATATATATACTAGCTGGCCAGGCAGACGTTGTTCTGCCCATATCGACGATCTATAAATTCTTAACTTCGGAATAAAAAAATTTGAGGTTCATTTATCGGGATAAAAACTATCCTATCTCTCAAGTTGGACCAAAATGCACCAGTGTGCAAAATTTCATTGTAATTAGTTCAGTAGTTCATCGCGTACAAACAATGTGACACGTAATTTTTATATACATATATAAATATACATACATAAATAAATATACATATATAAATATATATATATATATATATATATATATATATCAAAAGATTTAATTTAATAATAAAACAAAACCAAGCAATTGACTTTTGACAACCATTTAACTAAGACAATTACGTTTTTAAATCACTAGATAGATATTGGCCTTTTTTTTTTCAGTCTATTTTATGATGTAATTTGAAAGTAAAATGAAAGTATATTAATTCCACGCATTTAGCTATAAAAAATGCCGTCTTTTATTTGCAAGGCAATAAAAGATTAAACTTGAAACGGTTTCATAATTTTCCTTTTATACCGAATTGCCCCAACTAATGTGAATATGTGTTTTCTTATTGAAGGTCAATCCAGGTTGGATATGCAATAATTCTGATAGGTGGTATGACTCCTTTTCTGCCCAGCATAGGCTCCTGGGCAGAAAAGGAGCCTATCCTGGGCAGAAAAGGAAGAAGCCTTTGCGGAGAAGCTATCTTACCTATTTTTGCCGCTAAATAGCTGCGCGAGCATTAGGTATAGAGAGCCAGTATAATTACATACTGTGAGGCATTCCATCTTAGTTCTTACAAATAACAGCGCATCTGCAGCCTTCTCTGCTTAGTTAAGGAAACTTAAACAACACACATAGATCAGCTGTGATGATTTTATTGAGAATACTACGTCAAAGTAATGAAATTATTTTATTGTCATTGGTTCTTATTACATACTTACATACCCATTCGTCACGCCTCTAATACCTGAATGGAAGGCAGAGTCCAATGAGCAACGTGTCACTTGGACCACGTTTAGCCTAAACAAATTTTATGGCATTTATAATTGTGAAAAAAGTGGTAGGGGGCTAGCTCATTGCCTACATACATAATCACAAACCTAATATCTCATTAATCGTCTTTAACGACAAGGTAGATAAGTAACACTGTTAGTACATTCTTTTTTGTGAAATTCCCACATAAACTTGGGACTTAAAATATGTCCCAGATCAACATAGGACCTTAATATGTCTACGAAACTTAATACGTTGTTGTAAAATTTCAGATTATTGACACGCCTAAAAGTATATGAAAAATGAAGTAAGTAAAAAAAAAAAAACTAAAAGTAAGTCAATTCCATTACATTACACATTATTCGTATTAAAGCCACTATATTAAGGTAGAGCATGAATGAACTGGCTTCTCGGCTGGATCCCGGGCTTAAGCTCTGCGATTCAATGTCTTAACATAAACTTAAGAGCTATTATGTGGAAATAATTTTATTAAATTTTTGTTTTTGAAGTCGAATTTATTTTTTTTAAGTTAAAAGAGACTGTTACGCTTTCATACATTCTTGGGCCCAGATTGTAAAAAGGTGTAAATGGTGTCAATTTAGTAGCTTATATATTATAAATATATCACTGAAAGTTCTGTAGACTGCGGCAATGTGAGAGCAGAATTATAAGAAATTTAGTAAAAGAGAGGTTATGCAACAAATTGGTAAAACACGTATAAGGAAAGAACAAGGATCGTAGGCCTAGTGTTTTACAGCAACTAGTCGTTATGCCACAATTCACACAGCAATCCATTGAGTCACTATCTAATAGATAAAATCCAGGTCGTAGAATTCACAATAACGAGCCAAAGTCAAACGAGTAAACAAGATTATCGGTGTTCGATATGTTAGCAAGGGCCGCAAAAGTAAGTAAGATCAGAAGTCCGTAGAAAGAAAGCAGTGGTCGAGCAATATAAATCAATAAAACAACGGGAAGCACTTAAAACACTCATGTACTAAACGATAAAATACGAGTGATCATAGATTGAGTTGAGTCAGTCAGGAGTTGTCACTATCAGCACAGATTAAAAATACAGTTGACAAACACAAGTAATAAATCGAACTATAAACATAATTTTAAGATTTATGTTTATTATGTTGATATTTAATTTTTTAAACTGTTGACACTATGTTAATATAGTGTAATGTATCTATTTAATTTGATTGAACCAATCATCTAATATAAGTTGTTTTTATGTTTAATTGGTAAAATTCATTCACATAATTCGATTAAAGTAATCGATTTCCTATTTTATTTGTGACATAAATATATTTTCAAGATTTCTCGTCTTCCAGATTGTGAATCGGGCAAATATTTTTATATTTTGAAATAGAAAAATATAAAGCTTTTTTTAAACCTTATTTCAACTTATTACAATTGGGCCCAGAAATCCCCGTCTCCTTTCAATGTTTCGTTTGCTATCATTTTCTATAACTTAGTGTTACTCAAAGGTTGATTTAAAAATTTTCCTTAACTATTTCTATTAATTTAAAACTAGTATTATTTATTTTAAATTTAAGTCACTGTCGTTGCTAAGTTTTCAAAATTATGGCTCTTGTAAAGTAATTTATCAAACTTTATAACATCGTGCAACTCTTAGAACAAAAACAGTAGACGTCAAAACATAGAAAGATTTAAACTGAAACTTTCTAGAAAAGTTTGCAAAATAAATTTTAAAAATTACAGTGTAAAGTAATATAATAAATAAAAATAATGTATACGTAAGTAAAAGTTTATGATTATGTCAGAAATACATTATTAAACTGAATAAAGTCACTAATTTAGGTGGATTATGACGCGTTCAATTTAAAGTTATTTTAAATTTTCAAAATACCAAGTCCTCTCATCATTGCAACCTTTGCAATTCCACTGCTGATCAAAGGCCTTAACTAAGAAACATCACAAATACGGTTCCGTGCCACCTGGATTCATACCTCCTGTATGCCTTACCAAGTCGTCACTCTATCGAGTGGGGTGCCGCCTTACACATAGCTTACTCATTGCCACTTCAGCATGCTGATGCGTTAGGCTGTTTCGGTTACTCTGGTTCTACCGTAGATATTCTCATTACATATTCTTTCTCGCAGAGAAACTCTGAGCAAAGCTCTTTATATAGAACGAAAGAAAATAAGTTTATTTAATAACGCATTTTAGCAGTTTGCTTACAATAACAACATATTATGATAAATGGTTACTAAAATGGTACCCAAGTCAGAATAGTCTTGGTACTGACAAAGTACTTCGACACTGATTTTCCGTGGGTGCCAATAAAATTTAATAAAGAGAAAACTTAACACTATTTATTATTATACAATTTTAAGTCAATATGCAAATATAATATTTTTAAGCCATACACACGAATACAATAAGACCTACATAAGTATTTATAAAAAAATAATATAATAAAAGTGGCAATTACTTAAATAAAATTTAAAAGAAGTGAATAAACGGAATGGAAAAGTATCTAAGACACAGTAAATAATTATTGTACACAGTATATAATACTTTTGAATATTAAGTAAGTATTTTTTGTAATTATATTTAAATTGAAGCTGGATTTCTAATTGGTGTTGGAATGTTCCAGGATCTCTTAGCAGAATAACGAAAGCTACCTCGAAGTGCCGATGTATTGTGTCTTGGACATACTAAACGAGTTTTTATTCTAACTAGTCGCTGTGAAAACTGTTATTTGTTATAAAGATATTGTGGTGTGTATGTCATTATGATACCAAACAATCAGCTGGCAAAATTAAGAGAATGTTGAGACTGCATATTCATTAAATTACTGTTGTAAACTAAAGGCTTGTAACAACAGTACAGCTACAGCTAGTACAGCTTGTACTACCTCTCTGTGTCTCTGTGACCCCTTGTCACTAGTCTGCCCGACTACTGTTCTTGTCGATGTCACTTCTTCGATTCCAACTTGACCTACTTTTTGGACTATCGTTTCGCTACTGGATATAACGGATTTCTGTGCGGTGCTGGTCTGCATACCACTGGTGTCCGTCCTGTTGCTTGTCGTTGCCACGGACGTTCCTGAGTCCCACGTGCCTGTGGACGTATCGGTGGTGGCCCCACTTGAAGGAGTTGCCCCACTCGAAGCAGTAGCTGTGGTCGCTCCAGATGATTCCGCCTCTTTAGCCTTACAAGATAAGGTTACAGGATAAGGTGTTACATGGGTCCGCTTCGGTATGTTAAAACAAAAATGTGAACAAGCGTTTTACACCCTTTGTATAACTTTCTTTGTATGAGAGAGGAGACACTCGCCTATAACTGCATCAGGGTAATCAAGCTCAGAAATAATTAGTGACTCACAAAAGTATATCTAAGCTTAAATATTTACGTACTTGGTATATATTTTTAGCCTAAAATAGCAATTTTTGACAACTTCTAGGACATGATTATGAAATTTTAATTTGCTGTCTATTAGTACACCAAGGTGTCTAGCCTCTGTCACTTGTTCATCAAGCTTTTTTTGTATTTTTCGCTCTAAAGTTAAACTATTAATCCTATCTACTTGATTTTTGGACCCTAGCACGACAAATTTAAACTTTTACTGAGCCACCTTAAGCTACAACAGTGAAGGAACTCTACTCAGTTTTATATGTCATCACTAACAACACGTACTGACTGTACAGTTTTGTTGTTTCTTTGTTAAAGTTTATAGGAATACTTTCGAGAAGATGTGTGCAATCACCCGAACGCTGCTGAACCAATTTTCTGTAGCATTCTTAAAAATACGTGGTATATATATATATATATATATATATATATATATATATATATATATATATATATATATATACGTGGTAGAGCCATGCTGCAGCTATATTAGTAGTATAGTTGTAGCACGAATGGGTCGGCTCGACCGGGGAAGGACCACGCTCTCACAGAATACCAGCGTAAAATAGCAGCTTAACACTGCTGTGTTTCGTATGGTGAGACGAGGGATTCCATCTTAGTCCTCACGGGTGACAACGCATCTGCATTTTGATTCGTAATCGAAGATAGATGTAGATGTCTATGGGCCACAGCAACCACTTACCATCAGGTGCACTATGTGCTCGTTTGTCACCCTTATCCTATAAAATAAAAATATCAATTACAAGTTTTCACAGGAAGAACAAAAACAGTAAAATATATAAAATGTCTACTTCATATTCATAATCGGCTCTAGTGTGTGATAAAGTGGATGATTAAAGTCCACTCTTGAGCATGGACTTTTCTTCGTAAGAAAGATTCTCCTTAATCGTAACGCTTGAAAGGCAGATGTCTATCGCAGTACCAGACGTTGTGCAATTTTGAAGGTGCTTCCCAACGTCGATCTGGATGTTTTACGCCTGACGTATACGAGATGATTATACCGCGATCTATCTGAAGCCATATTAAATAAATATCTAATTATTGCCTCTTACGATACTTACAGGATCAAATGGAGTGAAAGATTATTTTATTACGCTATACCACACGGATAAAATAAAAAAGTCATATTTTATACATTTATCTCACTCGTACTAACTCAGTGCACAGTTACTGGCAGTATATGAAAATACACTACCACAAATCGTCACGTGGGCGTGGTAAGAGGCGATATAGGGAGATTGAAACGGAAGATGATGAAGTATCTTCCTAATAACAACTCAAAATAATAAAAAACTGCTGTTATCTAAACGTCTATCACGCGTGGTAGCTATGGCAAAATTCAGCCTACATCTATATAGGATAGAACATAGGAACATCTTCTATATATGTTCCTATGTTCTATCCTATGCCTATGTTCAACAGTAGACTTTATGAGCTGTTGTGATTAGGGTTGTACTCGTATTAAAAGAATTATTTAAAAAGTGTTTTTTTTAATTACAAAGCATTAATAATAACGAAAGTCCCGTAATAAATAAATAATAAAAAAAAATTTAAAAGCATAGAATAGTTTAGTATTTTCAAAGCTCCAATTTCAAAATGCTATTTTAAAGGGAAGCGTAAGGCAATATGAAATGCATAGAAGCGAATATTTTTCTTTTAAGATTTATAACGCATAAAATTTCTGAAAACGTATGCTGTACATTTTATGTGCCATCAAAAAGGACATGCCGTAAAAACGCGGGATAATATATTTTATTAGTATTAGAATGAAGGTTTGCGACTATATTATGAACGCTCAATGCAAAATTGTATAATATTATTATTATATACGCTATTACTATATACGCTTATGCGTAGTGCGTTTTTTTAAGACAAGTGACAGTAAGACAGTGCTTGGCACAATCCCACCTGTTGGTATGCAGCTTTAGATGGTAAATCGCACTGTCTTAGCGTAACAAACGCCTATTCTTTCTTGCCTTGAATACGCCCAGATTATATTCGGACGGAAAGATAGACGCCGGCAAATTATTCCACTCCTTTGCTGTACGCATTACGAAATTCGAAGCAAAACGTTTGGTTCTAATGCGTGAAATATCGACAGCAATGAGGCAAAGATCCTCCATTCGCCTGTCCGATGGTGGAATGAAGAGGGAGGAATTAAATCGTGCAATTCCTGCACACATTCACCGAAATGCATCCTATAGAATACTGAGAGGCTGGCTACTCTGCTCTTGCGCTTGAGGCTGATAAGGTTGGTTTCAACCAAATCAAGGTCACCAATGAGCTTCTTAACACGTCTCTTCACTAAGTTCAACTATGCCTGGTGGAATTTTGCTGCACCAGCACATATGTGACAGAAGTTCTTCATGTATGATCGAACTTGCGCTTTATATAATGTAAAAAAATGCCTCGGCGTGAAGTACCACTGCACCCTTGCAAGGACATCAAGTTTCCTTGCTTCTGCTTTGGCTCTGGACTCAATAAACCGTCCATATATTGATTTCTTATCTTTTCGCAAGCACAACACATTAAATGAAACCAATTTTTATGGATTATATCATATTTTATTTAACTTTTTAATTCCCAACGTTTCGTCTACTTTACAGCACCCATGGACACGGGACGGACTGAGGAGTTTGACGTCCCGATGTCATAGTTAGCCCGGCTACCTTCAGTTTTTGAATATTAATTTTAGGTCCGATCTACGCAGAATGAGCTTAATATACTAATAACATCCTAATCTTGAAGCCTCGCAGTGGAATGCTGGGTTTGGATTTAATTTTATTAATTATTATAGGATTCCAAGCAAACGGTAGCACCCATCCATTTTCTCTCTTGAAATAAGAGTTTTATTTAATTTCAATAGCCTCACGAATCATCCATGATAGGAATCGGTGTTCTTTTGCGAGGATTTGTGGTCTATCAAATGTAATGTAATGACGGGGACGACCTTGAACATGTTCACAGACTGCAGACTTCCCGAAACGTCGATGCTTCAAGTCAGCTATATGTTCTTTTACGCGGGTTTTTATACCTATGAACATGTTCAAAATACAGATCACATGTTACATACCATCTAGTCCAATAGCTTTATTTACGCCTAGACTTCGAAAGGTTTTAAGAATCTCCTTATTGGTGATACGGACCTCTGACATATAGGTACCACAGTGAGGTAATTAAGATGGTATGCTGTTGCTACTGTCCAGACGCGAATTGCAAGCAAACGGAGAAGCAAATAAGTCCGCATTCTCCTTAGTTTTATCTGGTTTTACAAGCGAAGGCAGTGTAGACCGGCAGAAGTTTATCTCAACAGCTTTGGCGAAAGACCAAAAAGCTCTACTACTAGCTGATTTGACAGAAAGTTTTTCAGCAATGCGTTTAAAGTGGTTAAAACTGGCTTTTTTTTATAGGATAAGGGTGACAAACGAGCACACAGTCCACCTGATGGTAAGTGGTTGCTGCGGCCCATAGACATCTACATCTATCCTCTATTACAAATCAAAATGCAGATGCGTTTTCACCCGTGAGGACTAGGATGGAATGCCTCATTTCCAGTAAAAAGGGCCTCCGGCCACCTGCACTCACCAAGCGAAACGCAGAGGTAAACCTCTACTTCACGCTGGTATTCTGTGAGGTCGTGGTAACACCCCGGTTCGAGCCGGCCCATCCGTGCGACAGCAAGAGCTGCCGCCTGGCTCTACCACTGTTAGACTGACTTGGTTGAAGGTTTCTTTTACGCAGTCCGCAGTTTTGCGATTACGAACATCTAGCCAGCATAAGCACGCCATATGGGGCTTCTGAGCCCCATTGGGTGGGTTATACCAGCAATGACAACATCAGTGAAGGGGATGAAATACTCCATCGCATGATGTATGACATCGGTAATCGCGCAGCTCGTCGGCTCTTCAGACGAGAAGCAGACCTGCCGCCAAGGATAAAATGCAAAGACATTCCGCATCTCATTCTAATCCGCTGACTTTTATCGCCACACTCGCCGCACATCGTGAAAATCGTAGTTAGGTGGGGAATATAACGACACAGATTTCATCAGAAAGTTGTCAGAAGTTCCCAAGGGTGAGATAACTTGAAAATCGTACATGTCTGGATCGGTCGTCAGCAGAAGTTTGAGGCAGTTGGCTGTGTGTCCATCTACCATAGTCGCTTGTTGTACTAGCTGGGAGAGCCCCAGCGACAATGAAAAATTCCACGCCTTTCTCCCAGAGTGGTCGATCTTCTGGTATGGGAACAGCCAGTCCTGAAGACATGCATTAAATTCCCCTAAAGATTCAAAGATTTAGAACTACATCAGAGGTTTCACTGAGATGTTCAAATAGCCTACTTGTATCCTGGTACCATCACTGTACCATAGTAGACACAAGAATAAATAATTAAATTCATTCCTGTGTCTATCAGTACCAAGATCGTAGAGAAAGTGGAGTCTTCCAGGTGACGGAGACGCTTACAGCAGATATCGTTGCGGACGTAAACACAAACACTGGAGCGCTGATGGAAATTATGCTCCAATGTGTACCTAGAATAGCCAAGGTATGCCGCATCTAGAGAACAACTAATATACGTCTCAGTCAAAAAGTGTAAGTGCGGTTTATCAGTCTCAAGGTGGTAGTCGACTGCATTGAGATTACAGTGCAGGCCTCGGATGGTGAGGTGCACTTTGATGGAGATGGAGTGCAACCGCTGTACAAACTTACTCTTCTTTTTCCTTTTTTTCATTATTGGTGGAGTGAATATGTTGAGAGCATGGCATTTGAACGAGGCGTCACACATATAACCTAGGGTCTCATACAGAATCAAAGTATCTAGGTGCATGGAGATCGGGGGGATGCCCGAACCCCCTGGAAATTGCCACTAGGCCCTCTTCGCCAAACGCTAACCTGCATGGTGGACCCATCCCAGGATTTTTGGAAAGATGACGGGGCAGCCTTTCATTAGTGACTGGCTCATTAATTGGGCCCCCAAATATCTACGGTCGGCCAGCGATGCAATCGTGCTTCGGATCCCACTAACCTCCATAATCAGGCACTTGACACTAAGAAACGGCCGCGTCACAATTGGTTCATATGCGCTACGTAACTGTCCAGACCCATTCTCTCTAAGAAATGGGTTTCACCTAACATCATACCGGAATGCTTGCATAATTTGGCGGTATTTCTTTGCCAAGTGAGTGGTAAAAAACCCTCGGCCGGGCCTCTCACTACTACTAGTCCTCTACAGGACCAATCTACCACCAGTATGTAGTGCTGCTTGTTTAGCACTACCCAAGGATACGCGTAAGAAGTCAGGATTTAAGTAATACCTACGGAAGCGGGCAGCTTTATCCCACAAATCATCACCATCGTTACATTAGTATAACATATAGTTGTTTGTTATTGAATTAGAAGTTTGGTGATTGTTTTTCAGATCTTGGAATAACAAAAAATGCAATGGTTGCCTAATGTAAATAATGCCACAAGGCATTAAGTCCGCCCTTTGTATTCTTTTAGATTAAGTAATGTAATAAAGAATAAATAAATAAATAAATGGTTACTAATACAAGAAATCAAAATAGTAGTAAACAATGAATTAGGCTGTGAGGCATTCCATTTTTATTTTTAGAGGTACCAATGCATCTGTAGCCTTTATTTTAAGTTTGCTGCAGGTGTCGTGGGATGCAGTAGTCACTTACAATCAGGTGGACTGTTCGTTTTACATTTCGAATTTTTATAAATTTTTTTTTCATTCACAAGTTTATATTATTCCAGAAACCAGTACGTGTTGCCAGTGTTGATGTCCGGAACTGAAAACTGGTCCTTCAATGGTGACAGTATGAGGAAAGACAGTCAGTCAACGTGATAATAAAATGTTCGTAGCTTCTCTATGTGATAAAATCCGTTACGAGGATATCTGCAGAAGACATAGTTCTACAAATCTGTACGCTGAAGTAGCAATGGGCTGGTCATATAGCTCCAACAATCAATATCTTTCTCGACTAGCATTGGGCGATCCCCCACAAGATGGAGTGATAATTTGATAAAATATGCAAGTTTGGGACTATGCTTTGTGGTAATTTATGGTTGAAACCTTTCAGGAGTGCACTTGTGATTGGCTATAGTGATAATAATGATAAATATTTCTGAACGAGGTCTCTGAAAATAAGGTTGGATTTTCCGCATTAAGCAAATTAGAAGCCGTGGTAGCTCATGAGGAAACCTGCATGTCTTCAAATGAAATATTTCGGGGATATGTCAAGTCCGCCGACACGCAGTAGAGCAGCGGGGCGGGCTTATTAACATTTCTACTGTCCGATTTTCAAACACACTAGCAATACAACAGCAATGAACTATATGTAGTACACGGGACAGGGAATGGGGTTATCTATAACCCTCTCAAAAGTTAGAGGTGGCCTCTGACCAACAGTGGAACGAATGAAGCAGTTAGTAGAATTTACTTTATTTTCTCTTTACTATATACTATATTTTTCACCAGTGGTAGAGCCACGCGGCAGCTTTTGCTGTCGCACGGATGGGCCGGCTCGAACCGGGGTGGTACCACGACCTCACAGAATACCAGCGTGAAGTAGAGGTTTACCTCTGCGTTTCGCTTGGTGAGTGCAGGTGGCCGGAGGTCCTTTTTACTGGAAATGAGGCATTCCATCTTAGTCCTCACGGGTGACAACGCATCTGCATTTTGATTCGCAAACGAGGATAGATGTAGATGTCTATGGGCCGCAGCAACCACTTACCATCAGGTGGACTGTGTACTCGTTTGTCACCCTTATCCTATAAAAAAATATATATTTTTACTTTACTTTGGTTCCTAAATTAATTTCAAAAGTTTTTATTTGCTAACAAGTCGTTTCTTTTTTCATGCAAAACGGGGTACGAATAATACTTGATCAATTTTCAACATGTATATGTTACGGCTAAAAACCGAAGTGCGGATACAGCTAGGTATAGCCGGATACTACTAAGTGCAGGCTATTTCGGTTGGTTAAACTTAGGTGTATCATATATAATTTATAAATAAGATAAATATCTATTATATATTTATCACCTTAACCTGGTGTCGCTGATATGACTTGATACGTACATCCGTGTTTTAACTAATTTAACAGTACACCTAAATTTAACAAACTCATGTTGGCCGCACCTAGTTCTAGCCGGCTAGAAGTAGGTGCAACCACACTTCGGATTTGAGCCGTAACATTTACATGATAAGTTTAAATTTTTCTTTACTTGCTTGTACAACTTCTTAACAGGGTCCCACCAGTAAACAGTTACAATAAATTGATTTAGTAATAGTTATCAACCTACCTTAATACCGCTGAATGAAGAAAGATAGCGCGTTTATAGTCACTGATTTATAAAGAGGAACTATCTGAGCATATGATACGGGTTTACAAGGTGTAAAGCTCCCGATAACAGGCCCCCTAAGCAGTAAGTTTCACACCCTGATGATAGGGGTGCGCTATAAAAGAGGAATGTACACCCCAAAACTTTTCTGTTTAATATATGATAGAGGTGTAAAATATAAAGTAATTTAAGTTAGGTATTTAATTTTTTTTCGTTGTAACTTCTTCCAATACTTATCATTCAATTTATTGCACACATATTTATTTCCACTCTTTTTCATAATTTTATTAGACGATTTAAAGTTATGAAATAGTTTGTAAAATCCAAAAGTGGGCGTTTATATTTTTTCATCAAAATTAAATGAATAAATTTTGATGAAAAAAATAAATAACTTTTAAACGGTGTTGAGTTCTATAACAAAAATCAATAGAAACGTTCCTTAGAATGTATGGAATCTTATTTAATACTATATACTCGTATCTCAATCTATTGCTTACATTTATAAGACTCGAGAAGACTTACCAACGCACAGACCAACGAAAGGCAGTCGATATATTTTTTCAATTACATTTTTTTGTTATGTAATCTAAATTGAATCAATTAGAATATAAACTAATTTTATAAATTAATGTCTGTAATTATTGTAAAATTAATAATAATATGGATAAGGTGAATTATGTATAAATATGATTTTGGTGGAATTTTGGAACACAATTCTGGCCACATATCGAGAGTAGAGCACTTTCTAACGATGTGAGGCGTGCAATTATTACCTATAAATATTTAAATTATTTCAATTAATAAGTGAAAAAGTTTTAAGAAAGGCTGCCTCGTGCAAAAAAAAACAAAGTGTACATGGCTTAGAGTGCGTTTGGTGGCATTTTCTGGGTATGGTCTATCATTAACAGTGGACTTGTAGAGAGCTGTAATTACGGTAATTATGATTTGAGTAATTATTTTATAAATAAGTTTGAAAGTCATTGAAATATTAAGTTATTACTACTATGTAGTTAAAGGGCACTAATTGGTGTGCGTGCGCGTGTGTGTGAGTGTATCTGTGTATGCATGTGAGTGAATGTTTTTGTTTATGTGTATGTGCACGTATGTGAAAGGTTGTGTATGTGTGCAAGTTTGTGAATGTGTCTTACCCACTGATTTGTGTTGTGTATGTGTGTTATTTACAGCAGGTTAGAGAGCAACTTAGATGTTTGGTAAAGGGTTTCGGTGGAAAACCTATAGGGCCTACAGTACATTATTTTAATCAAAGAGATTTGCGCCCTTTCTAGATCTATAAAATATGATTTAGCTGCTCCTCCACACACCGAGATGCAGTCGATTATTACAGATTGGGCTAGTGCGATATATATATTGTTCAATAATTCAGTACTCATCACGTGTCTAAGAGATTTAGAAACCCACATGAGCTTCATAAACCGCCCTATAGTAAGTTCTAGGTGTGGAAACCATCTTAATCTCTGATCCACAATGATTCCGAGGTATTTAACAGAGCTGACCTTCTGAATTATTGGGCAATTACATGTGTTAGGGAAAGGGATACCACAGGAATGAATTTTGATTTTAAAATGAGGTGACGGCTGTGAATTTATATAGGGAGTGAAGCATACATAATTTGGTTTTTAGGTGTTAAGAGTAAGCAGATTCTCACTAAACCAGTGACAAAATCTAGCTGGTCCCCTCTCAGCCTATATCTTAATTTTATCCCAGGTGGTATCTTTGCGGTAAAAATAATTGCGGTGTCATCCGCATGGGACAGTATCCCCCCCAACGCCACCAAGGTTGCAAAGATTATTAATATATATCAAAAAGAGCGTTGGGCCGAGAACACTGCCCTGCGGGACACCAAACGCTTCAGTTTCTTCTTCACTTATAAAGTTGCTAATTTTTACACTCTGTTTTCTGTTTTGAATGTAGCTGCTGAGAAGAGAGAGATTAGAATCACAGAATCCAATACTTTTTAGCCTCCGTAAAAGAATGGAGACAGAGACAGTGTCAAAGGCTTTCTTGAGGTCAAAAAAGACTACTAGACATTTGTTGCCTTTGTCTACTTCTTTTGTTATAACTGATGTAAGATCCATGATAGCATCCTGCGTCGACATTCCCTTACTAAAACCATATTGAGAGTTAGATATAATGTTTTACTTAGTCAAGTAGCTTACTATTCTAGAATTCAAGAGTCTCTCAAAGATTTTAGAAATGGAGCTTAGCACAGATATAGTTCGATACCTAGTTGTTAACGTAGTCCCTGTCTCCACTCTTATACACAGGGGTAACCATGGAGTGCTTAAGAAAGTATGGGAATTTCCCGGTGCGAAAACACAGGTTGGCGAGTTCACTAATTAAAGGGACAAGGACATCCTTAGTTTTTCTTAGAAAAAAAGTGGGGATTCTATCCCAACCTGGTGCACTACTGGAGTCCAGGGACATCAAAGTATTTTCTACTTCCCTGTGAGATGTGTCTAGTAAAACAAAGGAGGACAGATGATTATGGTTATCAGTTTTACGAGTTTCTGAATGTATGAAGCTATTTGAGATGTTCTCTGCTAGTGTTTGCCCAATGTTAACAAAATATTTGTTTACATAGTTGATTGAGGTTTGTGGACAAGATTTTATATTAAGTAGGTGATCATTTGGGCTCTTCGGTGGCTTATAGTGAGTGATATCGTTAATGGTTCACCAAAGAGCTCGAGGGTTTTGTACCGATGCTTTAATTTTTTCTTTATTATATTTTATTTTTAGTTTTTTTATAAGGGTTCCACAGAAAGTACGATAGCGTCTATATATTATAATTAAAATTTGATTTTGGGGGTTCGATTTAGGTTTTAGGTAAATAGTGTTCCTCAGTCTAATACACCGTAAAGCACCTGTGGTTATCCAGGGTTTTATGGTTCTTTTGCTGTTCGAGACGATTACGTTTTTAGTGTTAGATAGGATAGCTGACCTGACCATTTCTATTAGGACAAAGGCATAAGTATCAGGGTCTTTAAAAACATTAAAGAAGGAACATCGATATTTGTTAAACTCTTGTAAGCACTATCATAGTCAACCACAGTTTTATATCTTTGAGGACTCGTTTGTTGATACTGATTTGCAATTGCTAAAAGAACATGGCAATGGTCAGTTATAGTTGAGTTTAATACCACAGTGAAAGTTGTGTTGTATTTTTGGCCAAGTTTCAATAACACGTGGTCAAGACAGCCATCCCCCCTCGTAGGTAAATTATGAGATGAGAAAAGTCCATGCAATGATATCATATTTAAATAATTTCATCTATTAGATCTTTCTTGATTTGTTTCAATTGGGTAAATAATTAAATCAATGTAAATTTCACCTAAAATCAAAACATTTTTATAAGGGCTTATATTTTCAAGGTGATTACTGAGAGATGTGACGAAATTTCCTGCATTTAAAAACGATGGGGAACGGTAAATACCCAGTATATTATAGTTCGAGATTAGTAATTCTATACCGGTAGCATTTTTAAGGTTTAGTTCTTTTAATTTTACTAATAGTTTATTTTTGGTACGAGTATATGCTACTACCCCATCACTTCGGTTTTTATGGTTTTTCTTTTGGAAGGATGTGTAATTCTGTAATTGCGGTATGTTTTTATAAGGGTGTAGCCAACATTCTGTAAGAATTAAAATATCTATTTCAAATTTTAGTTGCGCCAGAGTGAGCTGCAAGTCTTCAAAATTTTTGTATATACTTCTAATATTTTGTGTTAAAATAGTTAAATTATATGTAGAACTTATAGTCTTTATTTTTAGGTCCTGTATGTTGCACTTGAGTGATTCCGAGAGTTTAATTTGATCAATTTCTTTTAGCGTGTTAAAACTATCCATTAAAAATAAACTTAAAACTCTTAGGGTTGCAGCTAGGGTAGATAGGTTGTTCGGTAATTTGCGCTGGTATTCTGTGAGAGAGTATTCCAACCCCGGTCGAGCCGACCCATTTGTGCTATAACCAAATATCTGTAGCTTGGCTCTACCACGTAAAATGTTTCATTGCGATGACTTAGAAGATTGATCTTTTAACAACTTTTTAACCTATGTCAACCAATATCGCTATCTCTTCACGCGTTTAGTAAAGTTGCGCGAAGTAGCATCAAAAAGACTTCATTTTATATTAACACTCAATTTCGCTCCCCATCTATAATTTGTGTACGGCGTGTCATATATAAAAATAGATTTTTAAACAACAAACTCCAAAAAAGTTTCGTAACAACAAAAGTTCCTTAAGGTAATTTACGATTTACGAGTTCTTTTCTAATGTGGGATCTCTTATTCAATTGATAATATATGTATGCGTAATAGTATATATATATATATATATATATATGTATGTATATATTTATATTTATATATATATATATATATATATATATATATATATATCAATATGTGGCTGGTTATATAAATAGAGAGTTGATGTATCGTGTTGATCGACAGTTGCAATTTTAGTAGGTTTAAGAAAATTGTTTGCAATAATGCGTCATTCGTCATTCGATACAAGGTGCATTAATACTGTAATGATAATAAAAGTTTTTAATGATGTCTCAAAATTTGAGGGCATATTAAAACTATACTGACCTTATCACTAACATTCAAAACTTTTAAAATTATATATGGGCAATCATGTGTCAATACATATTCATTTAATGCCCATTTTTACACTTTTAAAAACAAGTATTCACAAACGAACTTAAGTTATGTTTATATAATATTGTAATAATTAACATATTAGGCATTAAATGGATAACAAAATGAATAAATTATTGTAATATTCACAATATCATCATTTTATTAATTTCATAATGCGCCATGAAAGCAATAAATAATCAAAGTACATTAAATCCTCATTTAAGTAAAATTTTATTGAATTATGAACACCTCGGAAGTTTTTTCATATTATACACACAAACTAAGATCCTTCAATCTATTTCAACAGTAATAACAATAGTATTTCTAAAAAAATTACAAAACGTTCAAAAGGGTAAATGTTCATCTACAGTAAATGCTAAATATACTATATAGTTTCAGTTAAAATACTGTATTTACTTTATATATACTGACTTACACAAAATATACACCTTAACAACAGATATTTTATTACCAATATTTTAACAATAAATTCAACCTTGTCACAAGTCCAAATCCCCTGCTCCTGGAGGGCTTATTCGACAAGAGTACAGGCCAAATTACGTTTTCGGGGAACGATAATTCTTAAGGACATTTATGAGTTCAATTTAGCTAATGTTTTATTTATTATAAAATAAAACCTGAAGTCGTCGTCAATATTTTGAAATGTACTACATTATTAAATTAAAAATTAATGTGTCGTACACACGCGGTAGAAAAAAACCTTTAGAAAACTTAAATTCGAGAGATTGAACGAATGCAGAGTATCACGAGTAGGATAATTGTAAGGTCTTTTTTAATACTCGTACTCAAGCTCACACACATGTATAACACATATATCAACATACACACGTGAAACTCTTGGACTAGAGCAAGTATTAGTTGCGAGTAAAATTGATTTGTAATAGCGCCATCTACTTCATGCTATATGTAAAGTCACTTTTTTGAACAATAATTGATTGACTCTTAAGGTGCTATATAAAATAGACACTAGATGGTCTAAAACGAACAATTTAATATAAATTGGTAGGTAATGATATCGTGGATTGTTATGAATGGATTGGATATAATAATTTTATTCAATATGGTTAATTTTATTACTTAAAAGAAGTTATAATAACCATATTATTAAAACAACGAAAAGCAACGAACATACATCTAGATAATAGGAAAAACTGTATACTGAATTCTATTGCAACAGGCTAAATCTAGACGTATATGTTTGTTGCTTTTTGGACACCAAACTTTTTCGTTTCATCGAGTTTCCAATTACAATGATTGTAAAAAAGTTTTCACTTCAACAATAAAACCTTTATTGAGAATCATAATTGGGCCATCTTTTGTAATAACAACTAAGTTTAGATTTACAATTGTACCTGGTAGGTAGGGTTGTTGTCGAGATCCAGAAATCAAACGTGCGAAGCCGGGGCGAATCTCTAGTTTAAATCACTAGGGAGAGATTTCGAAAAGTATGTTGATATGAAATGCCTAAAGTCGACACATTCACCATACTATTAATGCCTGTTTTACCTAGAATATACGGAAATTATTACGCAGCCTGGGATTGGTGAGAAAATAATAAGTGGTTAGCTGGTGTTTCTAATTCCTGTCCCTGGAAATACATCTGTTCTACGCTACCTCTACCTAGCCATTATAGGCAAATATGATTTTTATCCTCTAACGTTTCTCCAAAATTCTAAAAACGGTTAATAACCGACTCACGTAATTTTTAAATAAAAACAATATTTTTAATTTTTTAATCCTTTACAATCTGACTACTGACCACTGCACAGTACTTCCAAGGCCCTAATATGTGATATCCAGAAGTATCAGCTTTCATTATATTTATATTGAAAGCTCAATCTATCTGTAAACAGAATAAATCCAGACCTTGCTGCTTTTACCATTGGGTGAGGAGTCGCGGAATTATATTAAATCCTGCCAAAAGTTCATTTAGATTATGCTGGGCAGGTTAAAAACCTTGATTTGATTATGACAGACGATTTAAAGTGGGCACTTCAAGATAATGATATCCAGAAAAGTATTTCAGCACAAAGCTTTCATTGAAGCTATGGCAAAAAAGGCTACTAAGATTACACTAATCAACTCACCGTTGCTTCATATTGTTTATATTTTTTGCTTACGCAAGTTTGACCATATACCAGAATTTCTCTTAAGACTTAAGTTATTCGACGTTGGTTTTCGCTGGAACACAACTTCTGGTCATTTTGTATGGTATTCTTTACCATCCCTGATTCCCATCTTTTTGAAAGAGCGTTTTTTATACTTAGACTTTTCGTGTTTCATTAACTAACAAAAGCACTGATTATTGCAATGCGTAAATCTACATACTATTTGAAATTCTTTACGGTATCATCTGAAACACTATAGACTATTTAGTTAGTCTTCTATTTTGGCATTTGCTTCTTCATTTTCTGTTGCGGCTCTTCCCATAACCCACACCACACTATCAAAGGTTAGCTTCCAGAGAATACAATTTTGGCATCAAATTCGACTATGTACCAAATATTTTAAGTGCATTGAAGAATTTTCTGTCTACCTATCGTCAGTGGTTTTGAACCCGCCTGCCAAGGGTGACGATAAAGCAAATACATACATACATACATATAATCACGCCTCTTTCCCGTAGGGGTAGGCAGAGACCACTTCTTTCCACTTGCTACGATCCTTACATACTTGTTTCGCTTCGTCCACTTTCATTATTCCCTTCATACATGCTCTACGGTTTAGGGTACTCTTAACCTGGCCTTTTTTCAAGACGTCCCTAATTTGGTCTAGAAATGTCCGCCTAGGTCTACCCCTTCCAACACTTTCATTCACACTCGCCTTATACACTTTTTTCGTCAGTCGTTCTTCATTCATTCTCTCGACGTGGCCAAACCATCTCAGCATACCTTTCTCAATTTTTGTCACTACATCTTCTTTCAAACCACAACGTTTCCTTATCTCACTATTTCTTATCCTGTCACTCAGTTTAACTCCTATCATACTTCTTAATGCTCTCATCTCAACTGCATTTATTCTGCTTTCATGTTTCTTCTGCCATACCCAACTTTCACTTCCGTACATGAGCGTCGGAACCAGCACCCCCTCATGCACAGCCAAACGAGCCTTGTTAGACACCTTCCGACTGCTCACAAAGGAGTGCAAAGCTCCATTCACCATGTTTCATGCATTCACTCTTCTTTCGATATCACTCTCACACTTTCCATCTCTTGTAAACTTTGACCCCAGATACACAAACTCTTTCACCTGTTCAATTTGTTCATCTTCAATCACGATATTGCAGTCTGTCACTGCCTCATCTTTTTCAAACACCATCACTTTCGTCTTCCTTACATTCATCTTCATTCCCTTTCTAACAAAAGCTCCACTCATAGCAGTTACCATCTCCTGCAACTCCTCGGCCGAAGACGCAAGTAATACTTGGTCATCAGCATAGAGAAAACATTTGACGAGTAACTCATTCATTCTCAACCCACTTTCATTCTCTTTTAAATCTGTCAAACAATAGTCCATGAACAGATTAAACAGCCACGGTGACGCTACACATCCCTGTCTAACACCTTTTTCGATATTAAACCATTCAGTGTATGCCCCGTTTATCCTTACACAAGCACTAGAATCCCTATAAAGAGATTGCAATGCTCGTATGAGGATACTGCTCACACCGTTCATGGACAGTGCTGACCACAATTCATTCCTCACCACTCTATCATAGGCCTTTTCTAGATCTACGAAGGCGCAGTAGACTTTCTTGTTTTTAGCCAAACACTTTTCGGCTATGCACCGCAAGGAAAAGACCTGATCCGTACATCCCATTCCCTTTCTAAATCCCGCTTGTGCATCCCATACTTTCTCGTCTGTTTCATTCACAACCCTTTCAATCAACACTTTCGCATACAATTTACCGACAACGCTAAGAAGGCTAAATAAATAATAAAGCAAATCCAGCGGGGAATAAGAAATACAGCGAGAGACACCTATGTCCATTACAAGTAAGGGGCTAAGGATGAAGGAGAAGGACAAGAAATATTTTAAATTTAAAAGTAAATGACCCAAGAATATGCGCTACAGAAAAATGTCCATTTAAAATCTTTAAATAAATAAGCATCGATCCTACACCGTAAGAGTTACAAACGATTTCATAACAATGAAACTGAGAGCTCACTCGGGATTCGAGTGCCCTCGATTATGAAGCAGGGATTTAGCAACAAACACCCAGTACTCGATAGCGAAACGATTATTTGCCGATTTTGAGGGACTTAAGTATCAAGACCCGTTTCAAAGCTTACTGAAAACAAAAATAGAATTTCATGTTCCTATCGAAGTGTTCTTATTCTTGAGCCCTCAACGTATTAATGTTTTACCTGTTTGATTATTTTCGTATGTATTGTCCAATGATAACTAAATTAATATTTATATAATAGTTTTAAATATAAGGTTGGGAAAAAACTTTCTTCGTATTTTATATACAAATTCAAGACAGTTTTGAAGCTTAATTTCATTTAATTATAATATATGTATATGCGACCTTTCGTTAGATAGCTTGTTGCCATTTAGTAGTCACATAATCTCGTTGCTGTAGAAATTTTGGTATTTTTGATCTACAAATGCGACATGTAGTTTTAACAGTCCTCTTTAGATGTTAACCTAACGCTACACAAAGAATTCTGAAGAGTCCAAAACATATGAAAATCTAATGCTGCAAGTTCAGGACTATATGGTAGTCATTAACACTTCCTAATCAAGTTTTTGCTGAGTTGACAAATATGTGTGTGGTGTGGCGTTACCAAGACAAAAGACCACTCCTTCTCTGTTGATCAATTCCGGCCGTTGTTTTCTCAATTTCTTGCTTGACTTACATTAGTCGTTGGCAGTAGAGATCCGAATCGATGGTTCTCAATTCCTCGCCTATGTGGTAACTACCGATATACCGATAATATGCCGATTTATGAAACTGATTCAACTAAAAACATTTATTCAAAACTCGAATCGCCATACAAATATTTGTTTCGTACGTGATTTGAACCCGAGTCTGCGCTACCAAGCTACCTTGAATATTGATTGGCTGACTACGCTATTAAGCTGATAGTTTTCTCAAAATTAAAGGAAAGTTTCATTTAGCGTTTAGCAATTATTTGGAGTTTAAAGGTTCATAAAACTAAAATAGTATATTTAAAACAATAAACCGTGGTAGCTCAGGATCTAAACACTCGCCACAAATTTCACTGTATGTAAAAGTACTGGAGGAAATTTTGTGTGATTTATCATTTTGATTTATCGAGTGATCGACTGGGGAAAAAAGCATCGTAAGGAAACCTGTATGTTTGAGAAAATAAAATATTGCCAAATAAGTCCACAGTACAGTGATGCGGCGAAATAATTATACCAAAACCCTCTCAGAAATAAGTTTTACTATCGCGCATATGAAAAATTAGATAATCGTAGTTTTAGTTAGTATGTAATCAAGAAAAAGATAAGCTTACAAGCGACGCACCATTATGTTGAAAGAACATTTTGGGCAAGGTTGGCAATGTATTTAGAAGTTGACACATCATCATGGGCTGTATGGATTATCATCACATGGGTAGTACAGTATAAAGATCGAAGCGACGCGAAGTCCGCCAACACACTACAGCAACGTGGCAATATGCTACTTTTTATAGAATATGGGTGACAAAGGAACACACAGTTCTCCTTATGGTAAGAGGATGACGTGACCTAGAAATCTACATCTATCGTCAACAAAGAATCAAAATGTAAATGTGTTGCCACACCTTAAGACTAAGATGGAATGCCTCGTTTCCATTAAAAAGGGTCTCCGTTTCTTTACACTCACCATACAAAATACACAACATCATTAATCCTAGAACTCAACACTATCTGGCGTACTTGTTATTCCTACACAGGGTTTCTGTGGTACCCTACACTAAAATATATGTACTTTTATGAATAAAAACTAATTTATGAAACTTTTAATTTATTATGAAATTGGAGGAACTCGAGATTACAAATCAGTCTCAAAATCTAAATGTATTATGAATTTGAGTATTCTCACAGGCTTTCATTCGTTGCAAATTGTTATTTTGCGCATATGGTACGTCGTCTTGCTTTTTCTATCCTTTTTTCTTGGGAAAAAACCATAACCAACCTTATGTATGATGTACAGGAACAGAACTTTTACTTTCCATAGTATTTGCTAAGGAAAGCTGTAATTGACTGTTTAATGTCCCTACTCAAATTCGGTTTTTGAAAGCTTATCTCCAAATGTCCATTGACAAGCTTTAATTCTATTAAATTTACTTTCAAAAATACGTATCAAATCTTCTTCGGCATATTTTTGCTCTGTAAATATTGCCTATCATGCAGAATTTGTTTCGATTGGAAATTTGATGCTTATTTGGTTTTTCACTACTCCATCTCCATTTGTGTACGTTTTTCATTCCGAAACAAAAATAAATCTTTTAATATTCATATATTACTAATGACGTCATTAATTAAAAATAAAGTAATGTAAAGGATTCTATCAAAATATACTTACATATTAAATAAATAGGGAAAACTGTAATCCATAAGAAAAAAAACATACCGTATTCCTACAGTAGGGTGCTAAGGCACCCCATGTTATTTGTTGACACGTCCACGTGAGCGACTGTCGACGGTCGACGCTAGCCCGATTAAGTAGTTGTGGGTAACATTAAACGAAAGCTCAAATATTGATGTATAGCATATATACAGAAATATTGAAAAAACAAACCCCTTGGGGTGCCCTAAGACCCCTTGGTGTGCCCTAAGTCCCCATGTATGGTACTAGGGGTTAAGCTGCGATTTTACGCTGGTATTCTGTGAGAGCGTGGTCCATTCGTGCTACAACCATAATACGTCTACATCATACCTACCACGTAGAATTTACGGCTAGCGTGAAATCCCTAACGGCTCTCGATATCAGAATTTTCTATGATATAATAATAGATTTTCATGCTGCTTTGAATATCGTAGAAAAAAAATATCATCATCATTACAGCCCTTCACAAGTCCACTGCTGAACATAGGCCTCCCCCAAGGAATGCCACAAAGCACGGTCCTGAGCCACCTGCATCCATCGACTTCCTGCATGTCTTACCAGGTCGTCACTCCATCTTGTGGGGGGACGCCCTACACTTCGCCTACCGGTACGAGGCTGCCACTCGAGAACCTTTCTTCCCCATCGGTTGTCGGTTCTTCGAGCTATATGGCCGGCCCACTGCCACTTCAGCTTACTAATCCGTTGGGCTATGTCGGTTACTCTGGTTCTACTGCGGATATCCTTATTCCTAAGTTTATCACGCAGAGAAACTCCGAGCATAGCCCTCTCCATAGCTCGCTGAGCGACCTTGAGCTTCCTCATACGGCCAGCAGTGAAGGACCACGTCTCAGTTCCGTAAGTCATCACTGGCAACACGCACTGGTTGTACAATTTTGTTTTAAGGTTTTGAGGTATTTCTGACGAGAAGATGTGTCGTAGCTTCCCGAACGCTGCCCAGCCGAGTTGAATCCGTCGATTGACCTCTCGGTCGAAGTTGGACTTACCTGGTCGGACTATTTGTCCCAGGTAAACATACTCGTCAACAACTTCGAGCTTAGTGCTCCCAACAACTACCGGCATAGGTGTGACATGGACATTAAACATAATCTTTGTTTTGTCCATGTTCATCTTAAGACCTATCCGTTGGGAGACACTATTGAGGTCATTGAGCATAGTGCTTAGCCCCCCAAGCGATTCTGCCATGAGGACTATATCGTCGGCAAATCGAAGGTGAGTGATGTACTCGCCATTGATGTTAATTCCGTATCCTTTCCAGTCCAGAAGCTTGAAAACGTCTTCCAATGCAGGGGTGAAGAGTTTCGGGGATATAACGTCACCCTGTCTTACACCTCTCTGCAATTGGATAGGTTTCGTACTCTGGTTCTGTACTCGGATAGCCATCGTAGCTCTACTGTACAAACACTTCAGCACTTCGATATACCGACAGTCAACTTGGCACCGCTGAAGGGACTGCAGCACCGCCCAAATTTCGACGGAATCAAAGGCTTTCTCATATAAAATATATATATATATATATATATATATATATATATACATATATATATATATATATATATATATATATATATATATATATTTATATATATATATCATATTAACACATTTTTACATGATATATATGTGAGTAGCATGATTAAAGAGAAACCATATCTATTTAATGTCCCAATTTCGGTTGGTGTTTGCATACGTTGCATCCTTCAGGTTAAAAGGCCAACTAACTGTACTAATCAACTGTGCCAACCAACTACCAAAGGTCGACTAACTGATAGTGGAATCTTTCAATAATAATAATTTGTATGTGCTTAATTGAAAACGGCCGGGTATGTTCATAAGCAAATGAAACATTGTAGCAAAACGTTTCCAATCATTATTTACCGTTCATTAAATATACGAGAACATTATCAAAATATTGCCATTTGGTTCGTTTGAAATGAAATGTTTCTAGAAGAAATAAAACGGATGTCGATGATTGAAAAGCTCAAGAACTGAATTCATTCAATATTTTCTCTTCGTTAAAGCGTCAATACCGTTTTCAAAGCGATGTAATAAATTTTCTCGTGCTCTTACTTTTCTCAGTATAGATCACCTTAATAGAAGATAAACAACATCTTTCCATCGCAAAGAGTAGTTGCTAAACGAGCAACTTTACACAAGGAGACAATTTATATTATATTATTGAGCTGGTTCTATTTTTATTTTTAAAGAAAACCTTTTCCTTCGGTATCAACAATAGATCTAACATTTGCAACTATTATTTTCGAAATATGTGGATAAGACGACTTAAGATTAAAATAACCTACACTTCTGTTGATATATATTTTTAGTATATATTTGTATATATTACTTACATATTAATAGTAAGGGCTTTTATTAATTATCAAGCCTATTTTATTATATATAGTTATGACTCAAAAACTGACAGCCGAAGGATGAGAAACATTCTCTTATGACAGCCTCGTATTGGAATGCTTTGTTGGGGGAAGTAATATAATATGATCGTATAACAAAATATATATTACATAGATAAAATAACAGCGTTCGAAAAAGTTATTTTCTGTTACGAAAACTAAATTGTAATATAAACTTTAGATCGAAATTTTAAACATAATATACTCGTATATTCAGAAGAACACAATTAATTTAATATGACTTATCTGTATATTATACATTTTATCTTATAATTTTTTGTGGCATTCCTTGGGGGAGGCCTATGTTCAGCAGTGGACTTGTGACGGGATGTAATGATGATGATGATGACTTATCATGTGATTTAATATTAAGACTATTTTAAAGATATAATTTACTAGATATACTGATGTTCTGATAGAATTTAAAGGTATTATTAAATAACATACATAGATTTACTCCTATTTCATAGCTTTGTTTTAAGGTTTTCTAAGCTAACCTAGTGACAAGACACTAAAAATGATTTTTTAATTCTTCTTAAGGTGCTTACCCGAAATAGAAGCAGACTAAAAAAAAGTTTTAAATCGGTTAACTATTTAAACCGAAAAAAAATGATTACAGCGAAAATAGTAATAAGTCAATCGTAACAAACAAACATAACAAAGTTTAATAGGATTATCTATATTTTGCTGTCTTACGTTATACTTCCGCTTTTGTTTTGTGTGAGTCTTGAATGCAAGAAGAGTTTAAAATTGAACAGAAAACTGAGTGAAATTGCTTTAGAGATTTTAACCGCTTGAATATAATTTGTAAATATTTTAAAAGACGTCTCCAGCGCTGATTAGTAGCTTACTGATTTTAGGTTTAATAACATTTTACTGATAACTCTTTCTTCTTTTTTTGTTTATATATACAGGTTGTGACGTAATGAATGAATAATATGGTACCTGCGGGTAGAGGACATTGTGGCGGTTCAGAAAAATATGTTTCATGTTTAGTAAAAGTCCCTCGGTTTTCGAGATAATTTAATAAGAGATAAGCATTTCAGTGTGTATGAAATGCTTTAGCCCAATCTCAAACACTGATATTTTAGAGCATCGAACAGTATTAAAAGATGATCTAGATGATTTGCATATGCACAATGTCTACTACATGTCTAACATTGTGCATATGCAAATCTTTCAAATTATTATGTACCTAATTTCATTATTGAAGAAAGAAATATTGGATTAAAAGGATTAAAACACATATGTTGGCACAGGATAATATTTTTTAGTAGCCCATAAATCTGAAATAGTATTAATATAAATAAAACGCGAATAAAAACGTTAAAATGATCAGACTGTGTAGAGTCGCCCTAGGGCGTATTCGAAATAGTTTGTCTATGTCTTCCTTGATTTAATCTCTCCGCTCCTGTAAGTACTTAAGTTGAAAACAAGAAGCGTGAAGAGGCGTAAACAGAAGTGAAAATATCTTAAGGATTTCTTCAGTATACAATATTAGCTTGCTGATATTTTACTTTATGGTATAGTGATGTTTTTCTTTTATCATGCGCTTTCTTTTAATAAACTATAAATTGATGTATTTTTCTGAATTCTTTATCATTTAATGAACGCTTAACCAGGACCCCGTCTGATATTTATAGGTTATGGGATCGTTCATTATATATATGTAAAACTAAAAGAGTATTTTATTCTTAGTCACATTAAATTGATGGTTAGCAATCCATGACCGTCTAGTGGCAGTGTAAGAATATTTACTACCCGTCATCGTCCCGTGGGTGTCGTGAGGGGTGGCGGTGGATAACAAACCAGGAGATGAGCAGCAGCGTATTCCTAGTAGCAACTAAAAAAAAATACTGCAAAATCCAATCCGCCTGTCGAACTTAGCAACTATAGCAAAAATCCCCCTTAAGAGGCAATCTAGGAAGGCCTATGTTTAACAGTGGACTTTGATAGGCTGGAACGGTAATCCGTTCATACACATTATGAAATTTTAGTCCTATTAAATGACCTTCAAGTTAGTCAACATGATGGTAGGTGGAAGCTGTTATCTAAGACACATACATCTAACTTCGATTAAAATGTCTCGTTACCTTAATGAAAAGTGGTAGAGCCACGCGGCAGCTTTTGCTGTCGCACGGATGGGCCAGCTCGAACCGGGATGGTATCACGACCTCACAGAAAACCAGCGTGAAGTAGAGGTTTACCTCTGCGTTTCGCTTGGTGAGTGCAGGCCGGAGGCCCTTTTTACT
Source organism: Parnassius glacialis (assembly GCA_033319125.1). Taxonomy (NCBI): domain Eukaryota; kingdom Metazoa; phylum Arthropoda; class Insecta; order Lepidoptera; family Papilionidae; genus Parnassius; species Parnassius glacialis. The sequence goes on along the minus strand of JAVANC010000023.1, from coordinate 21,899,277 downwards.
GGAAATGAGGCATTCCATCTTAGTCCTCACGGGTGACAACGCACCTACATTTTGATTTGTTATAGAGGATAGATGTAGATGTCTATGGGCCGCAGCAACCACTTACCATCAGGTGGACTGTCTGCTCGTTTGTTACCCTTATCCCATAAAAAAAACCTTAATGATAAGATAAAGTAAAGTAAGTTAAGAGTCTCTGGTTCTGTACAATCACCTCACGAAATACAGCAACATAAGGAAGTTATTTTAAGCTGGTATTCTGTGACGGCGTGGTCCTGCCCCAGTCAAGCTAACCCACTCTTGCTGCGAACATGATATAGCTGTAGCTTGGCCCTTCCACTTAAATTACTTAATTTCCTCACCAGAAGGAGCTTGGGTATGATACTGCGACATTAAGTTGAGTTGAGTCCTTTTAATTTAAATCCGTATACATGTAGCTCATGTTTACTTTGTATTGTTTTTCATTTTTCAGATTTATTTTTATGATTTTAAGTTAATCAGATTACACTAATATAGTTCTTTGTGATTTAAATTTTATATTTCTTTTTAAGTTTACTTTTGGTATTAAATACGTCTCTATATATAATACTCTATCTGACGTACATTTATCGCAAGACTTCGCTATACTCACTTTGGTCGGCAAGTTTCTTAATTCTTTGGCATTCCGTTAAAATGATCAATTTTAATTGTGCCAACCGAATGCAAAAAATTCTCCCTTGCAGGTTTTGTTAAATTTTTCAATTAAGACTGCAGTACTTATAAGACACAATTTCAACACAAGCATTACGGCAAGGAACTAGGCAATAAATAGTATTAAATAGAAAATCTTTCAACTGATAGCTTTTAAATGGCCTTCTGATTTATGTCAACACATTTACATTTTATTATATTAACATAAGAATATTATGGATACGATCCTTAAATTTTAGTTAGGAATATTTTTAGGGTAAGGGTGACAAACAAGCACAGAGTCCACATGATTTTAATTGGATTCTTTGACCCCTAGACATCTACTTTTATCCTCAATCAAGAATAAAAATGCAGATGCGTTCTCACTCCTGAGGACTGAGGTGGAATACCTTATTTCCAGTAAAAAGGGTATTCGGTTCTCTACACTCACCATACGAATCACAGCAGTATTATTATTACAATACATATTTTTTTTATAGGAGAGGGGGCAAACGAGCATGCGGCTCACCTGATGGTAAGTGACTACCGCCGCCCATGAACAACTGCAACACCAGGGGAATCGCAGATGCGTTGCCGGCCTTTTAAAAAGGAGTAGGCTCTTTTCTTGAAGGTCCCTAAGTCGTATCGGTCCGGAAAAATCGCTGGTGGTAATCGATTCCACAAGGAAGTTGTGCGAGGGAGAAAACTTTTTCTGAATCGCACAGTAGTGGACCGCCAATCATCTAGATGATATGGATGGTATCGCAAGTTCTGTCGCGATGTGCGATGGTGAAATTGAGCGGCTGGAATTAGTTTGAACAATTCCTCAGAACACTCCCCGTGGTAGATGCGATAAAATACGCAAAGAGATGCAACCTCTCTACGCAGTTCCAGTGAGTCAAGCCGATCGGAAAGAACTCGGTCGTCGACGATTCGAATCGCTCTGCGCTGGATGCGGTCACGTGGAAGGAGCTGGCACTGGGGGGACCCTGCCCAGAGATGGGAACAGTATTCCATGTGAGGCCGAACCTGCGCCTTGTAAAGTTGCAAGCGGTGTGCCCGCATGAAATACTGTCCCGCTCTGCTGAGCACGCCAAGCTTTTTAGAGGCCAATTTGGCCTTCTCTTCCAAGTGACCACAAAACTGCACGTCACGACACCGAGGATTCCAATACTGGCTGAGGCAACAAGGGGAGTGCCTTGAAACTGAGGAGATACGACAAAGGGAATCTTTTTAGCGGTGAACGCGCAAACTTGTGTCTTCTAGGGATTGAATTGGACTAGATTTAGTCGCCCCCAGTCTGAGACTTTGTTCAACAAAGTCTCGACTTCAGACACAAGTTTGTTCCGGTACTCGGCGACGTTTTCCCGAGAAATATTGGCACGGCCGGTGTATAAAGCATCACCAGTGCTGTCGTCTGCATAGCAATGAATGTTACTGGTTTGCAACATATCATTGATATGCAGAAGAAACAGCGTTGGTGATAGCACGCAGCCTTGTGGAACACCAGCGTTAATGGGCTTGTAATTGGAGCATGCACCGTCTGCTACGACCTTGATGCTCCGATCTGCAAGAAAGCTGGTGATCCAATTGCACAATTTCTCGGGAAGCCCATAGGAAGGCAGCTTCGAAAGAAGAGCTTTATGCCAAACCCGATCAAAAGTCTTCGATATATCCAAACTAACGACCAACGCCTCCCCATTGGACTCCACTGCCTCCGCCCATCTATGGGTCAGGTAGACCAGAAGATCACCAGCTGAGCGACCTCGACGGAAACCGTACTGGCAGTCACTAATCAGCTGGTGATCCTCAAGGTACCGCATGAGCTGGCTGTTAGTAATCGTTTCCATTACTTTGAAGAACAAGGAGGTGATGGCGATAGGCCTGTAGTGGGACGGATCTGAGCGGTCGCCATTTTTAGGGATCGGGTGCACCAAAGCTGTCTTCCATGAGTCCGGGACTACGCCTAGGGAGTAGGAGTACCGAAAAAGACGCGTTAAAACCGGTGCCAACTCCGGAGCACACGTTTTCAGCACAATAGGTGGGACTCCATCAGGCTCACTCGACTTTTTGACGTCCAGGGAGAGGAGTGCTTTACGCACCAAGCGCTGTGTAAACAGCACTTCCCGCATGGAGCACTTACACCGCGGGATGTTCGGCGGTGTATTCTCCCTGTCATCTAGAGTCGAGTTGGATGCAAAAAGAGAGCCTAGCAGATCGGCTTTCTCCTTTGCGTTTTGGGCCAGTGAGTCGTCCACCCTGTGCAGAGATGGCAGAGATGGTTGACAGAAGTTCCCTTGGACAGCCTTGGCGAGAGACCAGAATACACGTGTTCCCGAAGGGAGGCGAACTAGTTTCTCGCCAATTCTGCCGATGTGCTCTGACTTTGCCTTGGCAATGACACTTTTGAAGGACCTGGAGGCGGAATTGTACTTCTTTTTAAGAGCGCTGGTGTTTACATCCCGGGACGTTGATGCGTCAGCCCAGGCCTACCAGGCCTGGGCTGACGCATGGTAGCACTCCTGCTTATAGCATGATGCTAGTTTACAGGAGTGACCAAACCATGGCTGGGATCTGCCTCCGATGGGCACCACAGAGGATGGAATAAAAAGTTCCATACCCTGAAGTACCACATCAGCAACAGAATCGGCAACAACGCTGGGATCTTCCGGCGAGAAGCAAACCCGCCCCCAAGGGTAGGATGCAAAAAAAGACCGCATCCCGTCCCAATCGGCCGACCTATAGTGCCAAACACGGCGGCAAGCTGCAGATCGCAACTGCGATGGGAGCGTGAGTGGCACCGTACTCCGGATCAGACAATGGTCCGAAGAGCCCAGTGGGGCATCGATGGAGACCTGATATCCGTCCGGATGAGAGGTCAGCAGAAGGTCCAACAGGGAAGGTACATGATCCTCCACATCTGGGATCCGCGTAGGCGAAGTAACCAGTTGTGTTAGACCATATGCCAAAGCAAAGTCATAGACAGATCTACCCGCATGATCGGTTAAACGAGAACCAAGCCATTCAGCGTGGTGGGCGTTGAAATCACCGAGTATCACGATCTCTGCGGATGGGACCTGTTGTAGCACGGAGTCTGCAGCCATTTGGACGTGGTCGATGAGTCGGTCTGTGTCGGCATTACCGCTATGGGACCTATAGAGGCACCCGTAGACGCGGGGATGATCGTCGCTGTCTACGCGCAGCCATAGGATGGACAGGTCCGTACCTTCAAGACTGCCGAGGCGTCGAAAACAGATGTCCTCCCTGACGTATACGCAAACTCCAGCCCGGGGCACAAAGGAGTGTTCAAGTTTGTACCCCGGGTAAGAGAGATATGAAGTATCAGCCGGAGAGGACACCCGAGTCTCGGTTAAAAAGAGCAAGGCCGGCTTCGCCGTCTCTAGATGGTAATGGACAGCGTTAAGGTTGGAATGAAGTCCCCTGATATTACAAAAATTCACGGATAGCGTGAAAGGGGTCGCCTTGGTCTTATTGCTCAGCTTGCCCCGAGCAGTATTAGTCGCGAGCGGAATTTTGCCCCCCCCCAGAATACGCGGGGCAGCCTGAGGACCCACGCCCAGGAGTGGAGTGGTTTGGTCGTTGATGCTTAGCGAGGGATTCTCCAAGGGTGCTGGTACCCTCCTGGGGTAGTCTTCTGTTCAATTCCACTACCATGTTGATGGGGGGGGGGGGATTGGGCCTCCGGCCACCTGCACTTACCAAGCGGAACGCAGAGGTTAACCTCTACTTCACGCCGGTATTCTGTGAGGTCGTGTTACCACCCCGGTTCGAGCTGGCCCATCCGTGCAACAGCAAAAGCTGCCGCTTAGCACTTTGTATTTTTTTTAATTACCATTTTCTATGCATATGAACTTAAAACGTAAAAGGCGACAAAGGGAAACAGGCGGGAGATGGGCAGCAGCATCTTCCTGATAATAGCCAAAAGTACAATAAAAAAACTGCGTTTGCCAACCCGCTCGCCAAGCGTGGCAACTATGGCAAATACCCCCCAAATGACGAAAGTAACAAAGAGGCGGCCCCCAGTCCCCGGCGGCCCCGCTATTCCTGGCTACGGTGGCGACCATGGTAACGGTGGGGCAGGGGGTGCTAAGAATCTCCGGTGGAGGTTCGGTTGCCACCTACGACGACTCGACCTGGCAACGTAAAACGCACGCACCCTGAGGACTGACGAGAAGATCGTGGAGCTGGAAGAAGAGATAGACAAGTTGCGCTGGCATATTATAGGATTATCCGAAGTCCGAAGAGAGGGGGAGGACACGGTAATCCTCGAATCCGGCAACTTGCTCTATCACCGGGAGGGCGACCATCTGTCCCAAGGAGGTGTCGGATTTATCGTCCACAAGTCTCTCGTTAACAACGTTGTAAAGATCGGGAGTGTGTCGACGAGGGTTGCGTACCTTATACTCAGAATCACCAAACGGTATTCGCTGAAGGTCATACAGGTTTACGCACCAACCTCGGCACACCCCGATGAGGAGGTGGAGGAAATGTATGAGGATATCTCTAGAGCCATGCATTCCTCCAAAACCCAATATACGGTGTTAATGGGAGACTTCAATGCAAAACTAGGCACAAGAGAGAACGGTGAGCTGAAAGTAGGGAAATTTGGAATAGGGCAACGGAACCCAAGGGGACTTCATGGAGAAAGAGGGACTCTTTATGATGAACTCTTTCTTCAAGAAGCGGCACCACAGGAAGTGGACCTGGTCGAGCCCCGACGGTTCGACAAAAAATGAGATTGACTTCATTATGACGACCAGACGACAACTGTTCAGTGATGTCTCAGTGATCGCGAGGGTGAAAACCGGCAGCGATCACTGAATGGTTAGAGGCACACTGAACCTAAATGTTAAGTTGGAGAGGTCTCGTCTGATGAAGTCAACGCTCCGTCCCCCTCGTGCTCTAATCCAAAGTCCTGAAACCTTTCAGCTCGAGTTACAAAACCGTTTTCAGTGCCTAGAAGACTGCAATGAAGTGGACGATATGAATGACAAGCTCGTGGAAACTGTCCATGCGGTCGGAGCTAAGTTCTGCAAGACCCGCCGCAGAAGAACACAAAAACTCTCCGATCACACTCTTAATCTCATGGCTGTTAGACGGGAGATGAGGCTACATTCTTCAACAGATTTGACAGCATACAGGCAACTGAACAGACAGATCTCTAAATGCATGCGGCAAGACTTACGCAACTTCAATACAGCTCGTATTGAAGAAGCGATCGAGCGGAACCAAGGCTCCAAAGTCTTTGCCAGAGATCTGTCTGCCAGAAAGAGCCAACTGTCAAAGCTGAAGACCGAATGTGGCAGAATCGTTTCCGGGGCACCTGGGATTTTGAGTGAGATTGAGAGGTTCTATGGGCAGCTGTACACGTCATCGTTGGAGCCACACGCAAGTGTGAGTAACGATCCAAGAGCGAGTCTTATTCGACACTATTCCGAAGATATCCCGGACGTCAGTCTGAGCGAGATTAGAATGGCTCTCCAGGACCTTAAAAACGGCAAGAGGATGGAATTACAGCGGAGCTTCTGAAAGCGGGTGGAAGACCGGTACTTGAAGTCCTTCAGAAGCTCTTTAATTCCGTCCTCCATGGTGGCATTACACCGGAGGCGTGGAGCAGAAGTGCGGTGGTCTTGTTCTTCAAGAAAGGTGACAACGCTCTCTTGAAGAACTACAGACCGATTTCCCTTCTGAGCCGCGTCTACGTGCTGTTTTCGAGAATCATTACGAATCGTCTCGCGCGCAGACTTGACGACTTCCAGCCTCCCGAACAAGCCGGTTTCCGAAAGGGCTTTAGCACCATAGACCACATACATACACTACGGCAAATTGTACACAAGTCCGAAGAGTACAATTAGCCACTATGTCTGGCGTATGTGGACTATGAGAAAGCCTTTGATTCCGTCAAAATTTGGGCGGTGCTGCAGTCCCTTCAGCGGTGCCAAGTTGACTGTCGGTATATCGAAGTGCTAAAGTGTTTGTACAGTAGAGCTACGATGGCTATCCGAGTACAGAACCAGAGTACGAAACCTATCCAATTGCAGAGAGGTGTAAGACAGGGTGACGTTATATCCCCGAAACTCTTCACCGCTGCATTGGAAGACGTTTTCAAGCTTCTGGACTGGAAAGGATACGGAATTAACATCAATGGCGAGTACATCACTCACCTTCGATTTGCCGACGATATAGTCCTCATGGCAGAATCGCTGGAGGAACTAAGCACTATGCTCAATGACCTCAATAGTGTCTCCCAACGGGTAGGTCTTAAGATGAACATGGACAAAACAAAGATTATGTTTAATGTCCATGTCACACCTATGCCGGTAGTTGTTGGGAGCACTAAGCTCGAAGTTGTTGACGAGTATGTTTACCTGGTACAAATAGTCCGACTAGGTAAGTCCAACTTCGACCGAGAGGTCAATCGACGGATTCAACTCGACTGGGCAGCGTTCGGGAAGCTACGACACATCTTCTCGTCAGAAATACCTCAAAACCTTAAAACAAAATTGTACAACCAGTGCGTGTTGCCAGTGATGACTTACGGAACTGAGACGTGGTCCTTCACTGCTGGCCGTATGAGGAAGCTCAAGGTCGCTCAGCGAGCTATGGAGAGGGCTATGCTCGGAGTTTCACTGCGTGATAAACTTAGGAATGAGGATATCCGCAGTAGAACCAGAGTAACCGACATAGCCCAACGGATTACTAAGCTGAAGTGGCAGTGGGCCGGCCATATAGCTCGAAGAACCGACAACCGATGGGGAAGAAAGGTTCTCGAGTGGCAGCCTCGTACCGGTAGGCGAAGTGTAGGGCGTCCCCCCACAAGATGGAGTGACGACCTGGTAAGACATGCAGGAAGTCGATGGATGCAGGTGGCTCAGGACCGTGCTTTGTGGCATTCTTTGGGGGAGGCCTATTATCATTTTGTGTGTTGATTGTGTGTTGATTGTTCAGCAGTGGACTTGTGAAGGGCTGTAATGATGATGATGATAATGATGATGCATATGAACAAAATTGAAGTGTCTTACTGTAATATTGGAACAGCTGCTTTGTATTGAGCTGACAAGTTTAAATACATGCCATTAAGATATGCATAACCATTTTTTTTTTATTTGGTCTCTTTGCCGGACGCTATTATGAAGAGTCAGAATGTGTCAAAGAAGGCATGTATGGTAATTCATAATGCTGTGTTAGTCCCTAATTTAATGTATGGTAGTGAAAATTGGGTCTGGCAGAAGAAGCACGAGAGTAGAATAAATGCTGTAGAAATGCGGTCATTAAAGTGTATGATAGGGCTAAATCTGAATGTCAGGGTGAGAAATACTGTGATAAGAGAAAAGTGTGATTTGCAAGATGACGTTGTGACCAGGATTAAAAAAGGATTGCGTCGGTGGTTTGGTCATGTAGAAAGAATGAACGAGGAAAGTGTGACAAAGCAAATTAATGTTTCTGAAGTGAACTGCAGAGTCGGGAAGGGACGCCCTAGACGAAGAATTTTCGACCAAATTGGCGATACATTGAAAATGGGCCAGATTAGGAGTACCCTTAACCGACGAGCGTGTCTGCGTAGATATATGGATGCAAAGGAGGCAAAAGAGGTGTGTCAGGATCGCGCCAAATGGAAGTTCGTAGTCTCTGCCTACCCCTCTGGGTGACAGGCGTGAGTGTTTGTGTGTGTTTGTGTGCCTGTCTGGACTAATTTTCGGAATGACTGTAGCGATTGTTTTTTTTTAATTAAATTTTTCATATACGCACGTGATACTTAGGTGGATTCAATGCTTGAGACATTCTCTACCAGAAACTTTACAAATAGAGAGAGAGAGAGAGAGAGCAATGCCCTAAAAAAATATTAATGACGTCAAATTATTATAGACCCTAACCAGGCATAGCCAGAGCGGATCTAGTAAGCATAAGCTTTGTGAGAAGCTGCTAATACTAAGTAGCTATTCATTTCAACAATATGAGAATTTTAGGAAAAAAATAAATAAAGAAAAAACTTGTATCTATTACTAACAAAAAGGATAATGTTATTTCGCAAAGTTTAGTTTGTTCGTTACATTTAAAATAGAAACTGGAGAAGTTATTTTCATATATAATTTTCATGCATTTTAGTACATATGGAAATGACGGTGAAAAGTATTTTAAGAAAGTATATTCTCTTAATATACATTGAGACACCGCTTGAAAAAGCCTTTATACAGCAGTGAACTCTTGATTGGATGTAATGACTACGAGTAAATGAAAGTAAATGAAAGACTAACAGTGGTAGAGCCCCGCGGCAGCTTTTGCTGTCGCATGGATGGGCCGGCTCGAACCGGGGTGGTACCACGACCTCACAGAAAACCAGCGTGAAATAGAGATTTACCTCTGCGTTTCGCTTGGTTAGTGCAGGTGGCCGGAGGCCCTTTTAACTGGAAATGAGGCATTCCATCTTAGTCCTCACGGGTGACAACGCATCTACATTTTGATTTGGAATAGAGGATAGATGTAGATGTCTATAGGCCGCAGCAACCACTTACCATCAGGTGGACTGTGTGCTCGTTTGTCACCCTTATCCTATAAAAAAAAGAAAAAGAAAGTAGACCAAGAATATGACTTGATGGATCGTCAACCGACGGCAAAGGTAGTCATTATTATATTAACAAGTGCAGGATGTTGTGATCCACCACTACACGGAGTGACCTAATTAGACGTGCAGTAAGTAAATGGATACAGTTAATTTAGGACAATGCGTTGTACTTATCAATATGAAAGAAATATAAAAAAAAATGTTTATTTGAAAGTACATTCACGTTACACTGTCACAATTTAACTTCCGTCCTTGTTTGGCAAGTCTCGAACGAGAGACAGTTTGAAATTGAAAAGAAAACTGACGGAAACACGCTTCAACGAAGTCTATGAATATTTTAAGAGCCGTCCCTGCCATTGATTGGTAACTTACATTTCCTGTTATCTGTTTTGAAATTGTTTTGTTTATGTCTAAAAATATGGGCAAAAATATTTTTCTAAAGTATATACGTTTTTCTTTAAAACTCATACATTATCTACTAGATTATTATATTAATAATGAAAATCCAATGTTGATATGGGATTTTCAGGTCCCTTTTTTATATTCTACTAAGCCAGCGCTTATCTAGGGTCCCACCTGATGGTAAGTGGTGATGTAGCCTAAGATGGTGATGCGCACTAACTTAACAAAAGCCTATACACTCTTGCCTTGAAGACACCCCCACTGTAATTGGATGGAAAGACAGATGCTGGCAATTTATTCCACCCCTTTGCTGTACGCATGATGAACGACGTGGCGAACCGTTTGGTTCGAATGCGTGGTAAGTCAACATCGAAAGGGTGGAGACTGGCCGAACGTCTGGTTGTTTGATGGTGAAAGGGAGAGGGGGAATTAAAAATTATTTGTGTTACTTATAACAAAAAAGAATGTGGCAACTGTGTCGACATCATATCGTTAAAGATGACTAATGAGATATTAGGTTTGTGATTGTATAGGCAATGGTCAAGCGACCTGTGTGACTAAACCCAATTTTCCATCCAAATCCATATTTTTGGCTAAACGTGTCCGAGTGCTGCTTTTCCACTGCTTCATACCTCTTTGAATTCTGCCTAATCCCTGGGGGATTAAAGATGTGATACTATACATTGTTAGTTATCAAAGCTTAAATGACAAAAAAAGTAAATTACTTTTTTATTGTACTAAAACGTAATCACTTTCCTTGACCGTTGTTCTCAGTGATTAATTGTGGCGTTAAATTTAGTGTCGGCATATGAGAATCCACGATACCTTAGAACCAACCAGAAACCATAAATAAGTTGAGCAGAACATGGGCATGAACATCATCATTTCAGTTTTACAGTTTAGTTTTATAGTGGAACTTCAAATATATTTTATCTCAGTCGATCACCTTCAGTTGTTTTCTAGTTATGAATTTGTTTTTTAAATTAAATACAATCTATATTAGAAGTAAGAACGCAAGCAAACAAGATATTGTAATAAAAAAGTTTGATTATAAAAATAATAATAATATTTTACCTTGGTCAAGTTTGTTTTTTACGCGGTAGAGCCATGCTGCAGCTTTATTGATAGTATAATTGTAGCACGAATGTGTTGGCTCGACCGGAGAAGGATCACGCTCTCACAGAATATTAGAGTGAAATAGCAGCTTAATGCTACTATGTTCTGTAAGGTGGGTGAAGAGAATCGAATACCGTTTCTACTGGAATTGAAGCGTTCCAGCTTAGTCCACAAGGGTAACAACGCATTTAAATTCTGATTTTTAATAAAGAATAGTTGCAGATTACTATTGGCCGCATGACTATAGGCCGTAATATCCACTTAACATCAGGTGGACTGTGTACTTATTTGTCATCTTTACTCTATAAAAAAGTTATAAGGTTCAACTTTTATTTACCGAGCATTGTGTAGCAGAAAGGACAGTCTTATAAATAATACATATTGAAAGTCTTAAGTATGAATAACCAATAGTGTGGCTCCTTTCTTACCTAGTAGTTCAACCGGGTGGGTGCCACTTTGCATGGAGAGGCGCAAGTGGGCTGCGGTAGCCAATTGCCTTCAGGTGGGTTGCCAGCTCGTTTATTACTATAATGTTAAAAGTTGATAAATTCCCATAAGTTAGTTTGATTCTAACGAACCGATATGGACTTTTTGAATTTCTTTATCAGCCCTCAAACGTGCCCTACCATACTTAGGCCCGTATTAATATACCTTACTCAACGACGAACTCAAGTGCGTAATCATTTGATACGCCCTCATTTACGATATCAGCATCTCAAGATCTTTGCTAATTAATAAACACATAAAAATGGTATCTCAATACGCTGTACTTACGAATACTGTTCTGTGACTTTAGGGTTTGATCTCGTGAACGATTACGTCACATAGAGTGAAGGTTAGAATATCATTTATCACGTTTCGTATTTGCTTTATTTTTATTTTGATAAAACTTAAATAATTAGAGCTGTATCACGTTACTTCTACTCTCGAAAATCTTAAATTGATAAAATTATTATGTATGTATTTCTAAATACGAACTGAATGTTTACTACTTAATTCAATATCTACAAATAATCTAACGCATTAAAGCGACGAGTCATCTTTGACACAATTCGATCAACAATACCAACTAGATAACGGGTCACGTACAAAATCATATCTAAATGCTGTCCGCGTGAATATATACTTATACAGCTACATTTGTTTACTAAAGAACTGAGACAAAAATTAAAACAGTTTTATGTTCAACCCAATTACAACCATGGCATCTAGTAATAAAGTCACAAATCTTAAGATCATTAGTTACAAAAAAGAACAATTCAATGCATTACTCCTGTCACTTGGATATGAAAAGACATAGGTTAAATAAAAAATAACATTTAGTGTGAAATCAACCTTAAGTAATAATAAATTAAAGTATTTTTCCCGTTATTGCTTTGCAAGCTACGTCGATTTGTTTCGTTTCTGTTTGCTTCTTCGAATTTAGCTACAATAGTTATGGAGTCGCGGTGAACACTAAAATAATTTATAATATGATCATAAGTTTAGTTAAAATTATTTACATTTTGGGCATTTGTGTTTGTTAGTATACATACTTTCCACACTAGCCATTAAATATAATATAGTATGTACTATAATGATTGCATTTGATTAGATAATTCAATATATATTTATCTTAGTTTTTGTATGTATATATCTTTGTAGTATATATATTTATATATATATATATATATATATATATATATATATATATATATATATATATATCTTTAAAATATTTATAATAGAAGTAAATTTCAGTGCAATCAATAAATCAAAAATCAAAATATTTACAATGATTCAACATTAAAGATTTTTCCATTCTGGGTATACATGAATTAATATCCTTTAAATAAGTTAAGTTTATTGAACAATTGTCGTTTTGATTTGTTTTTCATATGTTCCGTTTCTTTTTTACATATATAATGTAACCTTACGTCAATAAATTTTTTAACTTACGGATTGGTAAAATAAAAATAATAAAGCTAAGTATCTAACGAAATTACACAAACAGAAACAATAGTAACAATTACCATTATTTAAAGTTCTGGTAACAAATTACTAAAAATGATTACAATACAAATCTACTCCATGTACTCTACTGTTCTGTTTTACAAATGTTTACGCGTGTTTTGGCCAACCTTGGCAAAACATTTGTAGGGGTGCTTTAAAATCGGTAATTTTATTTCAAATATGGTAATAATTGTTAGTTTAGAGCTTAAAATATAACTTATTCTACATGTACTTACCGAAAGTAAGACACTCCGGCTGTTAAATTGCTTATTCGGGCATTATTCTTGCAACTTTTAAATATACATTGCGGCATTGTGAAACGTGTTCATATTGGCTGTTTCAGGTCAACCAAACGAAATAAAAGCTCACGTCTCCAGTGCGCTGTTATTTACTTCGCCGTATTTTTTGCGCCGACCCGATATCTAGTTGATATTGTTGATCGAAGTTGTCACTGGAAAACATCTTGATTACTTAACTTTGATCTCGGGGGATATTTAATTTATACAAAAATGGAAAGTAAGAAGCACGTATTTACTCAGATTGAGAAAAAATGATTTCTTGGAATTATAGGGCCATGGTGGAAAATAAGGAAACCAATGGCACGGCTCTACGTATTTAAAATGAGGCCTGGAGCAAAATAACTGTAGAATACAACGCTAGTCCATACGCATCTAGCCAGGTAGGTAATTATATTACTTTAAATATCACTTTTTAAAAATCAACATAGTAATCCGAATTTCCGTAACAGCATGTGCCTACTCATAACATTTACTTTGTCTTACAGATCGTACAAATCATTATCCACTTCGAAATTTAATACACTATATTAATTTGAATAATGAAATAAATTATACCTACTTAAATAAATGTACAATGTGTACATAACTGAAATGTTGCTGTGGCAAGAAGCCTTAAATTTAATAGGACGGCTATTTCTGGTGAAATTGGAAGACCTCTCTTACTGTATTTCACCACCAGAGTCTTTTAATAATGCTATAATATATATTACTGTTTCTTGACCAAATTTTTATCTTTCTTTAAAATGTTCACATTGTACCTTAAAAGAATAGGAGAAATCCCTTATATACATTTTTGGTAAACAATGTCACGAAGGCCGTAAAATATCGTAATTATACTCAATTTCGTCGTAATAATTAATTTCTCTTAAAATATTTTTAATCTCCATGTCAACAATTACGATCTTAAGTCACGGACTGCCTGCACTAAGATTTTATCATCTCAAGTACACACACTTGAGAGTAGAGTTTCGTTTATTAATCAGTGTGTAACTCAGCTGATATCGTAAACCTAAACCGCATCTTGAGATATGTTTATTAATTAGATCATAACCTCAAGACTGTACTCAAGTGCGTGTACATGAACTGAGTAACTTTTATAAATACGGGCCATAGAGACTGGAAGGTGACGTAAGACGAGGATTCATGAGAGGAGAATCCCCATTGTAGAGAGGTTTCGCCTTAATCGTCAGACTTGACAAACGGATTCACGATCGCAGTGCTAGATGTCTCTTACGCCCCTGACCGTCGTCGATCTAAGAAGCTTCAATATTTTAGGTCTGACGTAAACGAGATGGCAGTATATTCTTTTAGAATATCGAATATTCACCTCTTACAACATCCACTGGACGAAAGTAGTTAGATAATAGATTCACTTTCGCCCCCACCACAAGATTTAGATTATCTTGCAGATATTTGTCGAACTACTACAAGATCCACGTATATCTGAGCAGGAACTGTCTAATCTCATCACTTATAAGGATCACTTGTTGAATTTTTGAAAGTTTATCTGATAATATCAGGCTAGCTAAACAATTATATATCTTTCTCAATATTTCATTTTAAATTAATATGTATATTTTTCATAAAATACTTATTAATTAAAAAAAATGAAAACTTAAATTTTATAATTAATATATTCATAAATGAGAAACATTATTTAAACCAATAATATAAATTCTAATTATATTTTGTAAATCTAAAGCCACGTATCGATTATGCGCTCCAAGAGGACGAACATTGGCGCGCGTTTTTGGAACGCGCGACAAATTGTTCGTTGGAACGCTCAAACGTGGAGGGCACCGTTCCACCTGGTGTCGGTTTTTACCGAGTATCAAAGTAATAAAGATTTGGTGTGGGGGCCAGTTGGGACGGTTGTTTTCATCACTCGTGTGTTGGTTGCATTCCAAGCTATAAATAACCAGAGCTGCCGTAAATTGATAAAAGTATATAGTTCAAAATAACTGCTGTGGAATAGCAAAAGTTGATTTTATAATAATAAAGCGCTCAGAGAAAATGCATGGAACTATGAAAGCGGCAGCTGTTCGTACACGACAGACATGCACGATGAACGCAAATACTGGAAGCTGGACCGTCTACCGCGCGCGCCAGGCGCACTTAATTGATACACTTCGAACATTTTAACGCGTTTCGCGAAACGCAGTGTTTGGCGCGTTCATTCATGCCACGCGCGCTAGAAGCGCGTAATCGATACGCAACTTCATACAGTCTTTTAAGCGTCATTCACGGCGATTTCAAAGCTACAAACAATTAACAGGCACAAAGGAGACGGTCCAAAATTGTATGAAGCGTAGGCCTAGTTTTGTACTAGTTTGGAAATAAATTAAAATAAAATATTAAACCACTTTTGACCATTCAAATCCACGAATTCGCCTTAATTTCAGTGCAATTAATATTTTATTCTCACCAATAAATGCAACCCTAATAGCGGGTTGACGTCGTTTTGATTTGACGTTAGCTGTCATCTCTGAAATATACTCTCGGGTAGAATCTACTAGTTAGTCTGTACTCATATCACCTGTAGCCTACATATCAGGTAGATTTATTATGTAAAATAGATAAAATGTCTCGAAACTAGTAGAAAAGTAGGGCAAAAAAGTTGTATTTTTTGATCAAAAAACGAATTAAGTGTATTATAGATTGTGTATGTGCTCTTTTGGTCTTAAAACAACTAACGTTCTTGTTGATATTTGCATATCATAAATGCAGTTCAGGAGAAAACAAATGTAAAAAGTACTACTTAATTCCAGACAAGAAGATTGTTGAGATAAATCAACGGTGCCTACGCACAAAATTATTTCATTGCATTCATTAGCCCAAAATCCACCGTGAGATACTACTTTATTGCACTAATCTTATAAAGTATATTTAACTTATTACCTTAGAGTGGCTGTTATAAGGTGGATAAACAGAATAATCCTGAATACTAATTTCTGTTCAAGTATATGTGTCTATCTGGGCTGCTGAAGTGCTAGGGTACAATCATAGATAATATAATTTATTTGTTATAATATGGTACATTAAAGTTGTTACAAAATAATTGGCATCCTAAATATTCTGCCGTTTCCGACGTACAAATATTTTCATATAACAGGTCCTCAGCGTGTCAGAGTATGCCTTGAGCCTTGACAGACATGTGCAGCCTGGATAATGTCATAACAAAGGTTAACAGTCCTATGAATTATAGAAAGTGAAACATTAGGTCAATCATGTTTTGGATACTAAACATAAATAAAACAGCTTAATTTTTTAATTTTTATTTATTTATCCTACTTCAAAATTCTCTCTTACTAAAATGCCATCCAGAAGTGAGGCTGGTGCGTTTATAGAATTTTGATACCGGGCCCAACACAAATACCAGACAACACAGAGTAGATTATATATAGGGAATCAGACAATGGTCATTATGTGGGCACAGCAACCCACTGTCTGTTGTCCAGAAGAGCAACTGCAATAATAACCTGCAATCATCTCATCCCAGCTTGTCCCTTGTCTCGCCAACGGTATATAATATGTATAATAAGCTCTGCACGAGTGATGGCGAAATGTTATACGGCCTCTTATTAAAACAGAGTCTTGTTGGGATGATATTAATTGGGTCTGAACTTATCTGCTACCCAGTTTTCATTGACACCAAACATACAATATACTGATAGTATTGGCATTAGGGCGCTGGAGCTCATTTTCAAGATTTGTGTCGACAGATAATTCTTGTAATACGTTTGCAAAACATTGTGGACATATTGGTGCATTTTCATCCATCTAGAACAAAACAATCTTATTTTAATAAACTATCTATATATTGCAGAAGCGCATTTTAAACAGTGCAACATGTTTTAACAGGTGAATTGAAAGATACTCGTAATTACATCATATTAAGATTTTGCAGCCTTTATGAACTTATGTAGAACTTAATAATTATTAACAGACTACAGATAGAAGCATGTCATTCAAATGCGTTTAATAGCTTAAGGAAACATCTTTCTTTCGTACATACCTACTTACTGATTCAAAATCTGATTCTACAGAATACAAATGTCCGATATCAACGAAATCAAAATCTCACGTTAATCATTAAGTCCAAAAACAAAAGCAGAGTCAAAGAAGTAGAGAGTAGAGTTCTGAACTACACAACCAAGCTCGAAATTAATAAAAATATAATTTGACAGAAATGACATTTGACAAATAACCGTGTCTTTTTTACTTTTTTATGACTGGAAGGGCACCATCTTGTATAACCATAAGAAACTTGGGATTGCATTTTTATTTTTTGCAAGTTATTTATTTTGATTTATTCTCTCATTTTATTTTTAACAAAATCCCTGAATTTTTTTCTTTCTTTTTTACGGTATATTGTACATAGACTGGGCCAGAAATGGACCGTCTCCTTTTACAGATTTAAACATGACTGGACATAAGAATATTAATGTGAAAAAGTATTGGAGTGCTCCAATTAAGTACATTGCGTTGAATGCGTACTATTTTTGAAATGAGAAAAAATATTTTGTGTCCCTATGTTGTGTCCATTTTATTAAAACAAAATAAATTTTGTCCTAAATACACAATGAATCGCACAATAGCAGAAACTTTAGTGAGCAGCGAGGCAATTTAAGTTCTATTAAACAGAAAAGCTTTTCCATTTATTTTTTTAATGTTTTCGTTCCGTAACAAGGATTAAAATTGTGGATTTTACGTTGTAGTAATTACTATCAGATTAATGAGGATCTCATCATTGTTTTGTTAAATGAAAGGAAATATTAATCTCTTTAATTTATTAAGTAAATACTGTTCAGTTTTACCGTGTAGTAGCGGTGTAAGAATATCCGCTACCCCATATCATCCCATATCATGTAAGGTGGCTGTCGTAAGAGGCGACAGAGGAAAATAACTCAGGAGATGGGCAGCAGCGTCTTCCTAATAACGACTAAAAATAAAAATCTGCGGATGCCAACCCGATTGCCAAGCGTTGCAACTATGGCAAATATCCCAACTGTGAGGCAATCTATGGGGGAGGCCTATGTTCATCAGTGGACTTAAATAAGCTGTAAATATAACTGTATTAAGCAAGTTAATTTATTGCGTGAACTCCAAATTTTTTGAGAAATTAAATGCGGAGTAAATATTTAAATGTACATTATTAAAGCGTTAGTAGGATTGAAGCTTTGAAACTTAGTCGCTATTTTGCTTTACTGGCTACTCCATTTTTCTTTCCTTTTTTATTTGTTTAATTACTAATGTTAATTACAAATTGTTATTACGGGGGAGCTACTAAGCTTCAATGGGCTTGCCCGTACTGCAGCAGAATAATTTTGTATATTTTGTTACAATGAAATATAATTTGTTATTTTGTCACCTGATGGTAAGTGGTTGCTGTAGCCCATAGACATCTACATCGCAAATGCGTCGATGGCATCTTCAGCATTCCATCTTAGTCCTCACGCATGAGCGTGAGGACTAAGATGGAATGCCTCGGTTCCACTAAAAAGGGTCTCCGGTTCTCTACACTCACCATACGAAACACAGCAGCGTTAAGCTGCTATTTTACGCTGGTATTCTGTGAGAGCGTGGTTCTACCCGTGGTCGAGCCGACCCATTCGTGCTACAACTATACCACTAATATAGCTGCAGCATGGCCTCTACCACATAAAAGCTATTTCCTTAAAACCATACCCACATTAAGATTTTCCTCCAGCATCGTGAGGCGTTTCATATACCTACCAAAAATTCCACATTAACAAACATACAGACCTGAACAATTAACTGTAGGATATACAAACACTTGTTTCGTGCGGAAATCAAACTTGCTATCTCACAGCGTTGAAAGTATATGCTAGCCAGTGCGCTACTGAGCTGTCACTGCAGTAAGTAACGCGTCTTCCTAATAACAATTAAAAGCTGCGGTTGCCAACCCGCCAGCCAATCGTGGCAATTAAAACAAATATCCCTCCTATAAAACAGTCTATGGAGAGGCCTAATTTCGAAATATTAGTTTGTTATGGAAATCATAAAAATAAATAACATAATGATTGCTTAGCCAAGCTTATGACCAATTAAGACTTATTTAGCTCAGTCCATTGTTAAAACGCCAAGTTATTACTGCGACTGAAGGCCATTTTACGAGTTAAAGATTCATAACTCACAATGAACAAAAATTGGTTTAGATTTAAATAATGACCAACATTTGAACAAACGTGGACATAAAATAAATGTGACAGGAAAATAACTGTAAGTTAATATTTCTCCATTTAAATATTGACCGTCTTGTTTCTCTTAAATTGTAAAATGTTGTAATGAGGTAGCATACGAACTTATTATACAAAGGTTCTCGAGTGGCAACTGCGTACTAGTAATTGAAGTGTAGGGCGGTCCCAACTAATGATATAAGGACCTGGTAAGACATTCAGAAAATTGATATTGCAAGTGACTCAGAACCGTGTTTCGTGACATGTCTTGAAGGACACCTATCTTGAGCTGTGGACTTGTGAAAGGTTGTAACGATGATGATAACGATAAGGATAATGATGAAACATTTGATTATTAAAATGATATAAAATTAATTCTTCACTCTCAATAATTCTAAGTTTTAATTGGTCTAGATGTTTTATACATTGTCTTAATATTTCTATCGAGTTAATTATCATTAGACCAAATTTCAGCTTCAGCCGTTATTTTTCTAACCGCAGCAACAAGACGCATCATGCTGCATCCAGATCGTAAAAAAGGAGAAATTTAATAGTTGAACACTTTGTAGTCTAAGGCAATTTTGCAGTATTAAAATATATTCTGCCCTTTAAAATGTTAGTTTAATTCTCTTCTGGAAACTATAGATAAACTAAACCTTTCAGACGCTTGCAGCTATTGAAATAAGCAATTGTCACGAAAGCCATTAACAGAGTTTGGCACGCTAGCCTTTTGGGTAAGCTTCCAGCGTACGTCTGATTGAATGGGTAACGCATTTTCTGAGTGAACGGTCTCTCCGGGTCGTCGTCGATGGCTGCTCATCTGATCCTGTGGCAACTAACCCCGGTGTTCCTCAGGGTATTGTTCTCTTCGCAACTCTCTTCCTGCTGCATATGAATGATCTGCTTATGCCCGGTATCTATGGGAGAGATACCAACCAAGTCATCGTGCCAATCGAGATCGAATCCAGTTCAAAAGAGAAGCTATGGTATCATAGCTTGTGAATCTCACACTACAGACTGTCTCCGAATGGGGGAAAATACAAATAACAATCTTGTGAAACTTAACGCCTCTAAAACACAAGTATGTCTCTTCACTGCAAAAAGGAGCCAGCTCACCATGGCTCCTTCTTTCCGAAATATATCACTGGAATACACCGACCGCCTTCAGTTTGGGGGTTGAGATATCCTCAAATATGAACTTCGGGTGGTTCATAGAGTCCAAGACCAAAGCAGCTGCAAGAAAGCTGGGAATCCTTGCAAAGGTGCAGCAATACTTCACGCCCGGACAGCTGTTTACTTTATATAAAGGCGCAAGTCAGGTCGTGCATGGAGTATTGCTGCCATATATGGGCTGAAGCTGCAAAATGCCACCTAGCAGCTATGGAATCAATCGAAAGACGCGCTAAGAGGCTTATTGGTGACCCGAATTTTGTTAAACCAATTTTAGCAGCCTCGAAAACAGGCGCAAAGTACCCAGCCTTTCGGTTTTCTACTGGATCCATTACGGAGACTGTGCGCAGGAATTGTATAATTTAATTCCTCCATCTCCCTTCCACCGTTGGACATCCAGACGTTTGGCCAGTCTCAACCCTTTCGTTGTTGACTTACTACGCATTGAAACCAAACGGTTTCCTCCGTCGAGTGGAATCAGTTGCCAGCATCTGTCTTTCCAGTCCGATTACAGTGTAGGTGTTTTTAAGGCAAGAGTGAATAGGCTTTTGTTAAGTCAGTGCGCTTCACCATCTTAAGCTACATCATTACTTACCATCATGTGGGTTTGTAGTTAAGTTACCTAAAATAATAAAAAAAATATTTATTATTACCTCATATTTAATATTTGTAATTTTTTTATAATTAACCTGCAGCGATTTGAATGTTGATTTAAAAATATCCATCTACCAATTGTGAAATCAGACAGCTGCTATTTACTTTATTACATTTTACTTAATAATCTCTGCATTAAAATTTGGCGGCATTGCAGTATCTTTTAAGGTAATTGCTTTATATTGATTTATTTTAACTAGATTTTATCAAAGAGCTAGCAAAATGTGCATGAGTGAAGCCGAAAATTGGACTATGTTGGGCATCTTCGTAAAGAGAGAAATCTACGTCCAGCTGTAAATTGCAGTACGCTGATGATGATGAGGGTGGTGATAATGATGACGATATTGATGTGATTAAGAATTGTGCTAAGTGAAACTTACTAATGAATCAAAAGTTCCTAGTTCCGAATCTATGGTAAAACATAAATTACCCCCATCCGGATTCATATTTGGTAATTGTACCTTGACCTTGCTGCAATGCAAGCTTACCAATGAATTTTTTGCATAAACATTATATCAGATACGGGTAATTACACACGAGTGAGTAGCTTTTAGTTCTTGTTAGTTTTATTTTAGTTCTTTTTATTCGTTTTTTAAATTGACCCTAAAATATTACAAAATGCCTCAACCATAATTCATAATTAATTTAACGTCGACTACGATTTTAGCTTTAGATGCGTGTTTTTCTTCTTTATTTCAATATTTCTGTAAAACTCTCATCCAGCACCAGCCTTTAAACAGCTAAAAATAGTTATTTGAATAGGTGTTTAGACTTAAGCATTAAGAGCTTTATTAGACACAGTTTATTAACAAGATTGAAGAGTGGATAATTGCGTTTGACAGCAGTCAAAACATTACCTTTTTATAATATTTCTTAGTGTATAATGTGAGTGCCCACTCTAGGCATGTAACGGGATGTTTGTGCAAGATAAACATCGTCACGAGATCTGGTATCACAATGTTTGAAGTAGCCGCTGCTTTCGTTATTTTTAACACACGCGCAGACCGCTCAGAGCTATAATAATGGTTTAATTTTTTTATAAAGCTATATACAATTAAGTCTTAATCAAAAAACATCAAAACAGAACACTTCGAAAGTATAATATGTACAATCACTACCGACTCGGGCTCTTCTGCGGACCTGTGTGCCATGTATCGCCCTCCTTAAAATAGTTAACACCTATTTATTATTGAACTTGAAAACACTTTACAAATACACTGCTGTAATAAAGAGTTGTATGTAATAGGAGACATGAATATTGATCTCAATTTGGATAGTCCTGTAAAACATAAATACAGTAACTCAATGTACATCTTGGGTCTTGTGCGTGGAATTACTGATAACACACGAATAGAAATCTCGGGTGGTAAGTTAAGTAAATCTTGCATCGATCATATTTATACTAGATCACATACACAAGACCTTTTTACAGCGGCTATCGATACGACACTAGCGGATCACCGCGCGATAGTGTTTGCCTGTGTTGGGTCGCGTATACATGACGTTCCAAAAATTAAGACCTGTATTAATAACAATGCGCTAATTAAATCGTTAAGTGAAATCGAATGGCAAAAAACAAATGTCATGACATGTCCGATAAAAATTTATAATTTTATAAATAGTTACTTTAAACAGTGTTATAATAACAGCCAATATAAAACTAAAATTAAAGTAAAAACTAGGCGAATAAATAATGAATGATTGAATAAAAAAACTTTAAAAACATGTGAATACAGGGAAAAATTATTCAATAATTGGACTAAAGACAGTGGAAATATGATCTTAAAACAAACCTACAACAAAGTAAGAAATTATGCAAACTCATTAATACAAAAAAGAAAAAATAAATGGCTAAAATCGGAAATAAATAATAACAAAAACAATCCCCGATGTCTTTGGCAAATATTAAATAGATTAAACAGCAGAATAAAACAGTCGATTGATAATGTATTGCTAAAAGCCTTCAGCAACGGCAGGAATACTAAGAACATTGCATGCACATTTGCTACGACTTTTGATGAAAGTGTGCAACGAGTCATACCAAAATGTAAAACACCTTTACTGGATAAGTCAATATATCGTGACACTACTACAGTAGAAAACATTATTAAGTCTCTAAACACCAATAAAGCTAAATCCAGGGTTTTTATGGGATACGAGCCATAGATATTTAAAAAATATGCTCAGTGATTAAAGTAGTTATAACAAATCTTATAAATGCACGTATTAAAAACGGCAAGTATCCTCAAATACTAAAAACGGGCATTGTCAGACCAATACATAAAAAGGGCAGCAAGTCTGACTACAATAACTATAGGCCTATTACTATATTACCCACCATTAATAAAATAGCTGAGAAGTATATAGACAAATTTACAATTTCTTTGAGAAAAATAATATATTGACTAATAAACAGTTTGGCTTTCAACCTCATAAAAGTACCACTCAGCTATTAACCGCGTTCACTAACAGCATCTACAAGCATCTACATAAGAAAAAATACATATTGGTAGTATTTATAGACTACAGTAAGGCTTTAGATACACTTAGTCATGATCATTTATAGATAGTCTGAACGATAATGGTATAAAGGGACTACTGCTGTCGTGGTGTAAAGATAACCTGACCGATAGAAAATATGTGGTAAAAGTGGGAGATTCAATGAGCAACTTAGTAAATATATCTGTGGGCACAGCACAAGGTTCGGTAATAGGACCTTTACACTACATTACCTATGCTAATAGTTTGGTTAACATTATCAAGCAATGTGAAATTTACCAGTATGCTGATGATACTTGTTTGGTCGCGGCTGGGAGCAATATTAAAGACACTCTCAACCTCCTACAAGACGATTTTAATATTCTTATGAAGTGGTCACATGGTAAAGGATTAGTCTTAAATCCTGCTAAAACTTAGGACTCGTCACAGATAGTCGACTAAATTGGAAAGAACATATTGAGCACGTGTGTGATAAACTTCGTGGTATGCTTGCAAAATTTTCCGTAATTAAATATAAAATTCCAAATAAAATTCTTATACAGCTATATAATCACCGGTGGAGTCAAAAGTAGCATACGGCTTGTCTAGCTATGGCAGAACGTACAAATCACATTTAGATCATATTTATTTACTGCAGTCACGTATTCAAAAAACTATAGCTTACTTACTTATCGTCACGCACAATCCCTGACGGGGTAGCCAGAGAGAACAGATCGCCAAGTGTCACGATCCTTACATACCTCTTTCGCTTCTTTCAGATTCATCATCTTCTTCATACATGCACGTCTAGGTATCCGAGTACTCTTGACCCTCCCCTCTTCGAGCAATTTGCTCACATGGTCTTCGAAAGTTAGTCTCGGTCTACCTCGACACCTTTTAATATTAACTTTCGCGCTATATATTTTCTTCACCATTCGGTCTTCACTCATTCTCTCAACGTGCCCAAACCATCGAAGCACGCCCCTATCAATTTTTGTGATAAGGTCATCTTTCAAACCTGCCATATTGCGAATCTCTTCGTTTCGCTTTCGGTCGGCCATGGTAACGCCGCACATTTTACGAAGAGATCGCATCTCCACTGCATTCAACTTGCTTTTATGCTTCTTCTGGCATACCCAGGTTTCGCTGCCATATAACAAAGTCGGCACCAACACTGCGTTATGTATTGCAAGGCGTGCACTCTTCACTACGCCTTGCCTTTTGACTAACGCAGTCAGGGCACCATTGACTTTGTTCCCGGCAGCGACACGCCTGTCCACATCTAAATCACATCTTCCATCCCGGCTAAAAGCACTGCCCAAGTATACAATTTCATTTACCTGTTCTAGACATTCCTGATTTACCCATATTTCACACTTCGTTCTCTCTTCGTCCCTTTCAAATACCAGAACCTTAGTTTTATTAGCATTCAAGCGGAGACCTTTAATATCACATTCCTCTTTCATACACGTGACTAATGCCTGCTGTTCTGCCTCTGATGGTGCAATAAGCACTGCATCATCAGCATACAGCAGACAATTTACTTTAATGTCACCCAATTTCACACCCAAACAGCTATCTTTCAGTTTCTGTAAACAGCTGTCGAGATACAGTATGAACAGCCAGGAAGACATGACACAACCCTGTTTTACGCCCGTTTGGACGCTAAACATGGGTGACAGGTCATGCCCTACCCGCACACAGGCTTTACAGTCACAGTAAAGTGACTGCACAGCCCTTAGCAATCGACCATCCACACCATACCCCGGCAACAGTTCCCACATTTTCTTCCTTACAACCTTATCAAATGCTTTCTCAAGATCCACAAAAGCACAGAAAATCCTCTGGTTAGCAGCCAGAAGCTTTTCCGTGATCATGCGGAGAGAAAACATTTGATCCGTGCATCCTCTTCCAGGTCTAAATCCGCATTGTGCCTCCCATAGAAATCTTTCCGATTTCTCTTGCATCCTACGTGTCAAAACCTTCGAATAAACTTTACTTGCTAAACTGGTCAAGCTGATCGCCCGATAGCACCCGCAGTCAAAATGTGAACCTTTACCTTTATATAAAGGCACAATGACTGCGGATCGCCAATCATCCGGGACATCCCCCGTCCGCCAGCACAAATTGCACAGCAGATGGAAGCTGTCCCAGACGCGAGGCCCACCATACTTGACCATTTCAGCAGTAACTCTGTCTAGTCCCGCAGCCTTACCACATTTCAAACTTCGAATCGCATGTTCAATCTCTTTCATACTGATGACCTCAGTGTCATCGAGGTCCGGGTCTGGCGTACCAGTCTCGACGTCATCCCCGGATCCCTCACTAAGATCATCACACGCATACATTTCTCTATAAAATTCGCTCCATCGCTGCATGACGTCCGATTTTTCTGAGAGGACGTCATTAGTTCTCGAAAGCACTTTGTTCATTCTTAAGGCCGTCGCACCACTTCGGGTCCTTCCAACCTCTTTCCAGAAGAGTTTGGAGTTCTCCTTAAAGTTGTGCGACAACCTTTCGTCCGCTTCCATTCTACACCTTTCACGCACTTCCTCAATCAATGCTTTCGTGTGAACTTTCTGCAGCTTATATCTTTCTTTCATCTTCTCTCTCATATCCTTATCAATACTAGAGGCCAAGTAGTCTAACCATGCTTTCTTCTTCTTCTTTACAGCTTCTTTCACTTCATCATTCCACCATGCATCTCTTCTTTTACTACTGCCTCTTTTAATCGTTCCACACACTTCTTCCGCTGCACTTACCATTCCATCCCTAAGGTTCTGCCATGTTCTTTCAACACATTCTTTTCTGCCATCGATGTTGTCAAGCTTTTCGGCTACCCTCGCATGATATTTGTCCCTAGTATCCGCTTCCTGAAGCTTCCAGCTTCGGATGCGACAGACCGACTGTGGTTCTGTTACTGCCGTCCGGTAGCGCCAACCCGCGAACAGACCCCTAAATATAGTAATCACTAGATAGTGATCCGTTCCCAGGTCAGCACCCCTGAACACTCGCGTATCCATCACCTGTTTTCGCAGTCGGTCATCCACCAGGAACAAATCGATCATACTTCTCTCATTCTTACTTTCTCTAGTATACATATGGATCTTCTTGTGATTAAACATAGTGTTTGTCACAAGAAGACCCTTTTCCTTGCATACCGCCAGTATAAGCTTGCCAGCATCATTAACCCTTTTATCGCCAAACTTTCCAAGCACCGACTCGTACCCTGGTCGAGCGGTACCAACCCATCCATTCAAATCACCACATACAACAATTCTTTCGTTTCCCCTTGCCAAATCTAGAACTTCTCTAACATTTTCCCAAAACTCCTCCAGCTCAGCCCTGGACGACGAAGCTACCGGCGCATAAACAGCCAAAAGGAATAACTTCGTCAGTCCCAATTTAAAGCGAACCCAGAGAAGTCTTGAGTTCACAACCTTATATTCAGTCATAACATCGACCAACCGAGACGACAGCAGCACCCCCACTCCCTGGCGGGCGCTCTCGCTCTCCGGGACTCCGGACCATAGAGCTAACGCCCCGCCAGGGAGCTCTTCAGTACCACTGCCCTTCCGTTTGGTCTCCGACATACACACGACATCTAATTCTCTTTCTTTCATTATTTCGATCAACTCATTCGTCTTATCTCTCATGCCTCCTCTAACATTCCACGTGCCAACTCTGCACTCTGTCCTCCACCTTCCGCCGTGTCGGGCTGTGCGTGACGGGTGGCGGTCCCCATCGCCGCTTTGCACGCTGCATTCCACACCAACGGGGACGAGAAAAACTATAGCTGCGGATAATATTAAAAAACAATATAAAGAATAAGATTACCATAACCTTTTTAGCCATTGCAAAATTATACCGTTACACGAAAAAGTAAAGTTTACCCTTCTTGTAGAAGAATTTTTTCATGAACAGTTAAAAATTGCCGTTACCCGTGATTACTCCAAAACTCGCAGCTCGGGAAAACCTAAATTAGCCTTACCTAAATATAATTATTTATATGGTAAACGTACTTTAGAATATATGATCCCTAACCTAATTACCCACCTACCACGATCTGTTAAATCCGAACTGACTCAAAAAAATATTAAATTAAAATTAAAAAACTACTTTATAGATTGCATCATAAATAATTTAAATAATACATAATATGTTTTACCAATAAATATTACGATAACTCTTTAAAACAAACGTCCTGTATATACAATCCATGAGCATTGCATCCTGCAATAGCAAATCACGCACTTAATAAATAATAAGTGTAATTTTTTACTTCACCCTCATATTTAATATTGTCGGCGATATCGGTACACGGTAAAGTTTCTATAAACTTATGATTGTACCGTAATGTAATGTGTAACTAATAAATATAATGTATGAAATAAATAAATAAATAATAGTTATAAAAATTACGCTCAGAGTGATAAACTTAAGCGCCGTACACTATAACGATGTGAAAAACGTTCAAACAACTTCAGAAATATTATAGTCTATATCTGTTTACATTGCGTTAAGCTTTGCCGAATCTATTATTAAACTACAAGGGTACGCTTCGTCGAATCTGATTGGATTGCCGTTTGATCTAAGTCCTTTGGAGCACAGTATCGATATAAATTATCCATATATACCAATCGTCAGAAGCAAGCCATACAATTAACTTGATATTCGACTATTTCGTTGATTCGGTGTAACGAATAAAAGTATTATCTGACAATTACATTAGATCAATTGTCTCAGCTATAAGTATATTTATTTCGTTTTATGTATATTTTTAATAATATAACAGCATTACAGCTAAAACGTCTCCTTCATCATCATCAGCATAATAAAGTCAAGTGCTGGATATAAGTTTCTCCCATTATAGAGAGGATGTTCCTTAACTGCATGCTTGGCAGTTGACCTTTGACCAACCAGACGCCGGTCTGGGCATTTTACGCCTAGTGTTACGGATTGGTTACCCGACCAACTATCGGAAAATATTAGATTTATCTGACATTTCATATAGTCGCCCCTTACGTTTCGCAAGAATGAAGTGAGGTAATTGATATTCTTAAGTCGTAACTACACCGCTCACATTATTAGTAGCCTAGTATAAGAAGATTTGATAAAATAAGAAATGGAAGACGATTGACCTGCCAAGAAGAAGTTAGGGGATATTTTGTGTACGAGAGTCATGCTGCAGCTGTGGCAATTTTGTTGTTGCAGAACGAATGCGTTGGATCAACTGAGGAGTTTTTAATGATAAGGAGGCATACTTTTTTAGTTCTCATGACAAATAATTTTCATTCTAAATAAATTACAGACGTAGGAGTCGATTAAATCTTACTTCTAATCTTTTTTATAAAATTTCTTAATGGTCAGCAGGTTTTACACGATATATACAAATTAAAATATGGTCGTGCTTTAAACAGAGTTCAGGGAGCCCAAAAATACATGTGACTTTCCAAGAGCATCCTTACTTATGAATAATCAATGTGTTACTTCTAGTGCACGGGAATGACAAAATTTACATATTGATTACATATTAATCGACGATGTCGATGTTAACCGTTCAACACACCCGAGAGACATGTACCAATCATTATACATTATGCTATTTTTTATCTATAATACGAATAGCTTGGTTGAACGGCCTGTGTGGCACGCACGGCACCTATGTTGAGGTAACACTCCCAGTTGATCTATTAGGCTCGCCTTTTATCTTATAAAAAGACGCTGGTCGACGTAGGGCATTGAAAGACAATTGAACGCAATGTTGACATAGATCCTTAGATTCTTTACTTTACTCCAATACATTACCCTCGTACAAATATGGCCAATATGTGGCAAAACGATAATAACCGAGTCCACACTATGACAACAGACAACTTTGTAGGTATCTCAGTAAAAATTCAATATATAGATTTGTTGTCATTGCCGGGGACCAGAATATAGTATAAAGCCGGTAATATGAATAATATGTAGTAATATGAAATAAATATTTTATTAGCCTTTTCGTTAGGAAACATTCCTTGTAATAAAGCCATTTATCAACAAAGTGGCACTCTTTGAAAAAAAGGAACATTTCACTTCAAAGGCTGAGATTTCGCAAACATGTAATCCGATCAAAGCCGGTGAGGCATAGAGGCAGGTATGGGGATGCCGGTATCAATAGAAAAATATATGTTGTACTCGTGAATTTGGGCTTATGTTTTGTAGTAAAATATGTAAGTAAAATATCGGTGTAAATTTCAAGTATATAATATTAATATTAATAACTTCGGTCAGGGCGGCCATTCTCAATAGAGACTAGCCTTCTGCGCAGGACAGGACTATAGTTTAGGAGTGTGTGTAGAAGCACTGCACTCTCTGTTCCCTCACTTTCATATTCCGATTGGATGGCAATCTTACAAGATGGAAGAGAAATCAGGTGCAGGACCAACGGTTTTATGTGTTTTGCCGAACGTGGGTAAACCTAAGCCAATTTCCTGACTTCAGACTATTACAGAGAAATTCTTTAATAAAAAAACCACCAACCAAAATGTTCTCATTACTGGTAACATAAAAAAGAGTAATGTATAATTTACGCTGGTATTCTATGTGAGCGTAGTACTGTCCAGGTCTAGCTGACCCATTCATGCTATGCAGCCATGATAAACATGCAGCGTGGATCTCCTATGGTAAAAATAACTCTTGACTCTTTATTGTATTAATAAAATAAATACTATAAGTAAAAGCATACTAAAATAAACATTGTATATAGTTTGGATTCCTTTATAGCGGAAAATGGTGAGGCTGCCGTAGCGGAGATGGATCTAAAAGTAATTGAGTTGTGCATAGCGCTCTTAGAACTTCTGGATATGGTTAGACTTAGATGACCCAATTTGCTACAGCATAAATTTTGTGTTTCTGTTTGCATTAACTACTAAATACTGAATAATATTTTAGTTTGTAGTGTTATGCTACTTACATTTCATTGTACACTAATTATTCATTCTGTTTTGATATTCTGCATTCATGTTTTGCATCACTTTATACTATTTTTTTCATTCTGTTTTTGATTTTCTGCATTTATATTTTGCATCACCTTTATTTCTATAGGATCCTGTAACGTTTTTACACAATAACATATCATTTTACTTCGTATTTTCACACTATTTATCACTTTTAAAATAGCTGTCAATGAAGTCTTACCTTTTATGGTCTTTTATTGAATTCTCTGTAACTCTACAATTTCAAGCTTCATGCACGCAGCCGTGCATAAGTTTTTCCTATGTGAATTATATCTCATTTCTTACTTAAATGTAATGTTTTTCCAATTATATACCTAAAACTAAAAATTTATATTTCTGACAACTATTATTTATATGGTTGTCATGGCAATTTTTATTCAAATTCGTTACCGATATGATGTTTTATCTCGATATTTTCACATAAATACTCTTTTGCTCTAGGTCATTTACAATAAATTTCGTTTTAATTTAAATAATTTCTCGTTCTCTCTAAAAAGGTATAAAAGCCAAACAATTGGAGAATACAGGACAGTCTCGCTTCAGTTCTCAAACGAGAAACATCTACTAAAGGCCTTATCCCGGGGCCGCTCTGCCCCGGGATCCTGCAAGCCTCCATCTACATCCGGCGCATCCTGAAGTCGTCGGCGCATCCTGCAAATCAGGCGCCGGGATCCTGCAAGCCTCCATCTACACGTGAAGTCGTCGGTGAATTCTAATTCAAGTGCGGGGCCACACTACTCCGCGCACTACGACTGCTTGATCCAGGCGCTGAGTGCAGCCTACTGCCCGCGCTACCTTCAGGCGCGCTTCGACTGCTGGCTCCAGGCGCTGCGTCCCTACTGCTCGCGCTACCTCTGGGCGCGGCGACTACTTCTCCAAGAACTGAGCGCACCTACCCCAGGCGCTACGTGCACCGGCTCCGGACGCTGCGTGTGCCCAGTCCAGGCGCTGCGTGCCGTCGCCGCTGAGAAACCTCAAGCTCTCCGTGTCCCTACTTCTACAAAAGCAGCGAGGCTCTAGGGCTCCACTATCATACTAATTCTCCTATTCTCCTATCCCTTTTTTTTAATATAATTGTAATCTCATTTCATCCATCACCTTCATATTTCATTTTTTTATAAGATTGTAAATACCTTTTAAAAAATTATAATATATTATTTTCTTGGTCTATTTTGTTGTTTTGCTGCTCTTAGGTTAGGTTCTTTCTCTTTTAATTGTCGCTTCACGACAGTTTGGCGCCCAACGTAAAAGTCCTCTTTCTCTCTTAATTCCTCACCTTTACTGCGCCTTGTCTATTCTCTTTTGATTTAATTGCTTTCCCTTTCGTTCTTAACTCATTATTCATCATTCATTTACACAACCTTTTCATACCTTCAAAATTCTAAAATAAAACTTCTTCTAGTTTTTCAACTTATCTGGATTGTATTTAGGCCTACATATAACACTTCATTTACATTCATCACTCTAAGTTACATTCATCACTCTAATATTTTTTATTCTAGATAACTTAAAGAGGTACAATTTTTAATAAAATCTTTATTTCTTAAACTTAACTTTGCACTTTACACTTTATATAAAATTATTTTTGAAAGCTGAAGCGAAACGAACCATAATTTTCTAAACATTTATTAACTATTAAATACTTTTCTAAACATTTATTAACTGTTAATTTGTATATATGCATAAATATAACTGTTAATTTGTATATATGTATAAATATCACCATCATTTTCTCCTTATTATTTTAATTTCTTTTAATTTGTTTGTTTGTTTGGTGTTCCAGGGTTCTTCAACTTCATAGCGACTAATGCTTGCTTAAGAGTAAGTTCTTTATCTTTATCTTCACTTGGGAACGGCTGACTACTCCCTTAATTTTCTTCACCTTTATCTTCACCTGGGAGCAGCTGACTACTCCCTTAATTTTTTATCTTCACTTAGGAGCGGTTGACAACTCCTTAAATAAGTCTGAATGTCCTTTCGAAAACACACTTCTAAAGTGGTGTCTCTTCGAATTTTTTTATCTTCACTTAGGAGCGGTTGACAACTCCTTAAATAAGCCTGAATGTCCTTTCGAAAACACACTTCTAAGAGTGGTGTTTCTTCGACTATTTTTTTTTTCCACACAGGAGCGGTTGACTACTCCTTAAATAAGCCTTAATGTCGTTTTGA
Source organism: Parnassius glacialis (assembly GCA_033319125.1). NCBI lineage: Eukaryota > Metazoa > Arthropoda > Insecta > Lepidoptera > Papilionidae > Parnassius > Parnassius glacialis. Next base: position 21,866,546 of record JAVANC010000023.1, on the reverse strand, counting down.
AAACACACTTTTAGAGTGGTAGTCATTGAATGTGAACTCCACCCTTACCTGAATGCAGATGATGAATGTAAGAGATAGTATATCTGATTTTGACTGGTGATGTCTGTTTCTGCAAAGCTGTGTTTTTATGGTTTATTTTAGAATGTACATGTCAAAATTTTTGCTGAGTCAAAAATTTTCCAGGGTCGGGGGGAAAATGTAGTGTTATGCTACTTACATTTCATTGTACACTAATTCTCCATTCTTTTTTGATATTCTGCATTCGTGTTTTGCATCACTTTATACTATTTTTTTCATTCTGTTTTTGATTTTCTGCATTTATATTTTGCATCACCTTTATTTCTATAGGATCCTGTAACGTTTTTACACAATAACATATCATTTTACTTCGTATTTTCACACTATTTATCACTTTTAAAATAGCTGTCAATGAAGTCTTACCTTTTATGGTCTTTTATTGAATTCTCTGTAACTTTACAATTTCAGGCTTCATGCACGCAGCCGTGCATAAGTTTTTCCTATGTGAATTATATCTCATTTCTTACTTAAATGTAATGTTTTTCCAATTATATACCTAAAACTAAAAATTTATATTTCTGACAACTATTATTTATATGGTTGTCATGGCAATTTTTATTCAAATTCGTTACCGATATGATGTTTTATCTCGATATTTTCACATAAATACTCTTTTGCTCTAGGTCATTTACAATAAATTTCGTTTTAATTTAAATAATTTCTCGTTCTCTCTAAAAAGGTATAAAAGCCAAACAATTGGAGAATACAGGACAGTCTCGCTTCAGTTCTCAAACGAGAAACATCTACTAAAGGCCTTATCCCGGGGCCGCTCTGCCCCGGGATCCTGCAAGCCTCCATCTACATCCGGCGCATCCTGAAGTCGTCGGCGCATCCTGCAAATCAGGCGCCGGGATCCTGCAAGCCTCCATCTACACGTGAAGTCGTCGGTGAATTCTAATTCAAGTGCGGGGCCACACTACTCCGCGCACTACGACTGCTTGATCCAGGCGCTGAGTGCAGCCTACTGCCCGCGCTACCTTCAGGCGCGCTTCGACTGCTGGCTCCAGGCGCTGCGTCCCTACTGCTCGCGCTACCTCTGGGCGCGGCGACTACTTCTCCAAGAACTGAGCGCACCTACCCCAGGCGCTACGTGCGCCGGCTCCGGACGCTGCGTGTGCCCAGTCCAGGCGCTGCGTGCCGTCGCCGCTGAGAAACCTCAAGCTCTCCGTGTCCCTACTTCTACAAAAGCAGCGAGGCTCTAGGGCTCCACTATCATACTAATTCTCCTATTCTCCTATCCCTTTTTTTTTAATATAATTGTAATCTCATTTCATCCATCACCTTCATATTTCATTTTTTTTATAAGGTTGTAAATACCTTTTAAAAAATTATAATATATTATTTTCTTGGTCTATTTTGTTGTTTTGCTGTTCGTAGGTTAGGTTCTCTTTCTCTTATTAATTGTCGCTTCACGACAAGTTATAAGCGGCCTAAAATAGTCTTAATCATCCAATAAACCTTTTTACCCATCTGGTTATCGAATTAAGAAAGCAATACCCGCCAGCCATTTATATGTATATATTGTTCAAACCATCAATACCAACAGCAAAGGAATATTTTGTGTTGTATTTTAAATCACGATGTCATCGTATAGGGAAATTATTGACATAGTTCTCTGCGTATTGACCTAGCATAATATATAAAAGCAAATGTCATTTTTTTTTAATTCGTGAAATAATTTCCAAAATTAAATAAATCTAATTTTTTAAATAAATATTATTAATTTCTTTTCCTCGCTGACGGAATCGCAAGTTTTTTTTTTTTAATACAACAATATGAAAACGAAATAATAGGTGTTATATCAGTCGGAGTCAGTTAGTCATTGTACTCGTAATTAGAGTATGAACGGGATGAAATTTCTTTTTTGTATATCAGTAAAAATTTAAATCCTCTTTGTTTCTATTATTTTATCAAGATAGTGAAGGGTAAATATATTAAGACAATCTATATAATATAAGTATTTTAGTAGTATACAGTACAGTAGCCAATATTATATTGACAAATGCAGCATGTAGCAATCCTTTACTGCATGAAGTAACCTAATTAGATGTGCAGAAAGTCAATGAATACATTGAATTCAGGACAATGTTTTGTAAATATCAATAGAAAATAATGTTACGCATTCAATATTTTACTTCCGTCCTTATTTCGCAAGTCTTGAACGAGAGACAGTTTGAAATTGAAAAGAAAATTGACGAAAACAAGCTTCAACAAAGCCTATAAATACGAGTATTTTGTGCCATTGATTGGTAACTTACATTTCCTGTTTGAAATTGTTTGTTTATATCTAAAAATATGGGCAAATATATTTTCTAAAGTATATAAGTTTTTCTTTAAAAACCATACAGATACGAATAAACATACTATATTATTCTATTATTAGTGGTATTCCTTTGTTTATTTGGGACTTTTAAATTCTCAAATTTATGTTAAACTTAAAAAAGAATGTGCCAACTGTGTCACATCACTAGAATGTGGTAAATATGACTGATAGAATATTGGATTTGTGATTGTATAGGCAATAGTTGAACCACATATGATAGTTGGCCAAACACAATTCTCCAAATCTATATTTTTGGCTAAACGTGGTCCGGGTATCTTTCATTGCTTCATAGCTCTTTGAACTCTGACTATTCTCCGGGAGACTATAGACGTAATGCTTTGCATTATTATTCATCCAAAGTTAAAGAAAAAAAACGAAAAATTCAAAGCACTATGCCGGCTATGAAAAACGTTGGTTTTTTATTGTACTAAAACGTTTTCACTTTCCTTGACCATAGTATTCTTGGGGAAGGTTTGTTGCGTATGATAATAGCGGCATAAAAACTAAACCTGGGAACCAACCAGGAACCATAGATAAACTTAGCAGAGCATGGGCATCAACATCATCATATCATATTTTTTTGACTAAAACCTCTCTCTTAAGTACCCAGTACTACGGGAACGCGTTTGCTTTACTTTATGGTGATGGTATTCCTTCTCATTGTCTCATTACGCGACTACTTCTCCGTTTCTTCTTTTTTTTCTGCAAGCCTCCATCTACACGTGAAGTCGTCGGTGAATTCTAATTTAAGTGCGGGGCCACACTACTCCGCGCACTACGACTGCTTGATCCAGGCGCTGAGTGCAGCCTACTGCCCGCGCTACCATCAGGCGCGCTTCGACTGCTGGCTCCAGGCGCTGCGTCCCTACTGCTCGCGCTACCTCTGGGCGCGGCGACTACTTCTCCAAGAACTGAGCGCACCTACCCCAGGCGCTACGTGCGCCGGCTCCGGACGCTGCGTGTGCCCAGTCCAGGCGCTGCGTGCCGTCGCCGCTGAGAAACCTCAAGCTCTCCGTGTCCCTACTTCTACAAAAGCAGCGAGGCTCTAGGGCTCCACTATCATACTAATTCTCCTATTCTCCTATCCCTTTTTTTTTAATATAACTGTAATCTCATTTCATCCATCACCTTCATATTTCATTTTTTTATAAGGTTGTAAATACCTTTTAAAAAATTATAATATATTATTTTCTTGGTCTATTTTGTTGTTTTGCTGTTCGTAGGTTAGGTTCTCTTTCTCTTATTAATTGTCGCTTCACGACAAGTTATAAGCGGCCTAAAATAGTCTTAATCATCCAATAAACCTTTTTACCCATCTGGTTATCGAATTAAGAAAGCAATACCCGCCAGCCATTTATATGTATATATTGTCCAAACCATTAATACCAACAGCAAAGGAATATTTTGTGTTGTATTTTAAATCACGATGTCATCGTATAGGGAAATTATTGACATAGTTCTCTGCGTATTGACCTACATAATATATAAAAGCAATTGTCATTTTTTTTTAATTCGTGAAATAATTTCCAAAATTAAATAAATCTAATTTTTTAAATAAATATTATTAATTTCTTTTCCTCGCTGACGGAATCGCAAGTTTTTTTTTTTTAATACAACAATATGAAAACGAAATAATAGGTGTTATATCAGTCGGAGTCAGTTAGTCATTGTACTCGTAATTAGAGTATGAACGGGATGAAATTTCTTTTTTGTATATCAGTAAAAATTTAAATCCTCTTTGTTTCTATTATTTTATCAAGATAGTGAAGGGTAAATATATTAAGACAATCTATATAATATAAGTATTTTAGTAGTATACAGTACAGTAGCCAATATTATATTGACAAATGCAGCATGTAGCAATCCTTTACTGCATGAAGTAACCTAATTAGATGTGCAGAAAGTCAATGAATACATTGAATTCAGGACAATGTTTTGTAAATATCAATAGAAAATAATGTTACGCATTCAATATTTTACTTCCGTCCTTATTTCGCAAGTCTTGAACGAGAGACAGTTTGAAATTGAAAAGAAAATTGACGAAAACAAGCTTCAACAAAGCCTATAAATACGAGTATTTTGTGCCATTGATTGGTAACTTACATTTCCTGTTTTGAAATTGTTTGTTTATATCTAAAAATATGGGCAAATATATTTTTCTAAAGTATATAAGTTTTTCTTTAAAAACCATACAGATACGAATAAACATACTATATTATTCTATTATTAGTGGTATTCCTTTGTTTATTTGGGACTTTAAATTCTCAAATTTATGTTAAACTTAAAAAAGAATGTGCCAACTGTGTCACATCACTAGAATGTGGAAAATATGACTGATAGAATATTGGATTTGTGATTGTATAGGCAATAGTTGAACCACATATGATAGTTGGCCAAACACAATTCTCCAAATCTATATTTTTGGCTAAACGTGGTCCGGGTATCTTTCATTGCTTCATAGCTCTTTGAACTCTGACTATTCTCCGGGAGACTATAGACGTAATGCTTTGCATTATTATTCATCCAAAGTTAAAGAAAAAAAACGAAAAATTCAAAGCACTATGCCGGCTATGAAAAACGTTGGTTTTTTATTGTACTAAAACGTTTTCACTTTCCTTGACCATAGTATTCTTGGGGAAGGTTTGTTGCGTATGATAATAGCGGCATAAAAACTAAACCTGGGAACCAACCAGGAACCATAGATAAACTTAGCAGAGCATGGGCATCAACATCATCATATCATATTTTTTTGACTAAAACCTCTCTCTTAAGTACCCAGTACTACGGGAACGCGTTTGCTTTACTTTATGGTGATGGTATTCCTTCTCATTGTCTCATTACGCGACTACTTCTCCGTTTCTTCTTTTTTTTCATTCTTTTTCATCTGCAAGACCTCCCTTGGCGGGATATCCGCCATCGTTGTCCAGTTGTCATTCGTTGCCAACATCCAAGGAATGAACTCTTCTGACCTCAAAGGCACACTCTTTTCGCTCTGCCAGCGTAGCCGTGATTCAGACCAGCGCTGACAGATAAAAAAGTTGTGCTCGGTGGAGTCAACAACGCGCGGAAAGTACACGCAAACAGGAACGTGTTGGATATTCGTACGGTGTAAGTAGGCATTGAACTTTCCGTGTCCAGTAAAAAATTGTGTAAGGTAGTAGTCTACCTCTCCATGTTTCCGTAAGACCTAGTCAACGACTTGTCCAATAAGCCAATGAGACCACCGCCTGATTTCCTTAGATTCTCAGCGCCCCTGCCAGAGTACAAAAGTCTCCTCGGGTTCTCGCATCCTTACGACCATCAACGGTACCTCGCCAGCCCGCCGAGCATCCCAGATACGCCTCCTCTCGAAACCCAAACGGTCTATAAATATTGTACCTGAGATGATCAACACGGCTGCTTCCGATACCGTTCGATAGGCACAGGCTATCCTCAGCGCACCCCTACGTTGTACTGTCGCAAGGAGATTCCGATTTTCTCTACTTTTAGTGCATCTCTCTAGACCTCTACTCCATAGAGCCTAATCGAGTTAGCGTTCATTATGGCCTTATAGACCTCGATGGGGATGCCATCAGGGCACGGGGCCTTACCTACCTTAAGAGACTTAATAACTTCCCGTTACCCGACTCCTGAGAAAAGTGAGCATTCTTCATTGGATACCGCACTCTGGGTGCAAACCCGGTCTTCGCGTTCGGGAAACAGAGTCTGGACTATTTCTTTCATCTTAATCAGATTCCATGGGAGCTACTGAACTACGACCTACAAATTTTTGGGTGACGATCCGGTAGCCGTTTCTCCATAGGTCGTCATCTACTTCTCTACAGACCGCTTTCCAGCATGTCTCTTTGCGAACCTTGATCGCATTAAGGAGTCGCATCTTCACGCTTTGTACTCGTCATTCTTCTGCTGCGCAGTATTTCGCGATCTATGTGTTTGTCTAATAAGCCGCAAACACTCAGTCTTGAGCAGCGCAATCTCCGTGATCCACCAGTAAACTCGTTCTCTACCGTGAGCTACCGGTCTGACAAGGAAAAGTGCCGTCGCACGCTGTGATGATGGCACCATCATTCGACCGAAGAGCATATCTACATCCTCGCGTGAGCCTGCGGAAACGTAAGGAAGGGTATTATATCAGTATTAGAGTTAAATTTTATAGTGTTAATTCCAAATATATTTATCATCACCTTCAAATGTTTTTAAAGTTGTCTGAAATAAAATTGATTTTTTTTAATCAAATGTAATATATTCAAAGTAAGAACTCACGTGGTAGATACGCTGCAGCTATATCATGGATGTAGCATAGTTCGAACGAGAAAGAAACACGTTCTTACAGAATATCTGCGTAAAATATCAGGTTAATGCTGCTGCGTTTTGGATTGTGAGTGTAAAGTAACAGAGACCTTTTCTACTAGAAACGAGGCATTCCATTTTCGTAATCAAGGGTAAGAACGCATTTGCATTTTGATTTTTAATCGAGAGTAGATGTAGATGTCTATGGGCCGCAACATCCTCTTACCACCAAGTGGACTGTATGCTAGTTGTCACCCTTATTGTTTATAAAATTTGTTAGTGTAGCTAATAACTTTTTTTTAAGAATAAGGGTAACCTTTTTATTTAACGACCATTTTGTGGAAAAATATATATTTTCAATGAAAATTCTTATTGAAAGTTTTAAGTTTAATATAGCACTGGTAAGGCTCCTTTCCCTTCTAGAAGTCCAACCGGGTTGCTACTATCTTACATGCAGGTATCTATGGGCAGCAATAGTAGTTATCTCAAGGTAGACTGTTAGTTCTTTTGTTACTGAAATTTTAAAAGTTATTAATCATTAGTGATTTTGATTCTAACGAACCGATAAGAGATATTTTATTTCTTTATCAGCTCTCAAAAGTCCACTACGTCATGGAAACATGAAGGTAATCTAAGACCTAGATTTGTTGTCATTGCCGGCGACCAGAATATAGTATAAAGCCGGTAATATGAATAATATGTAGTAATATGAAATAAATATTTTATTAGCCTTTTCGTTAGGAAACATTCCTTGTAATAAAGCCATTTATCAACAAAGTGGCACTCTTTGAAAAAAAGGAACATTTCACTTCAAAGGCTGAGATTTCGCAAACATGTAATCCGATCAAAGCCGGTGAGGCATAGAGGCAGGTATGGGGATGCCGGTATCAATAGAAAAATATATGTTGTACTCGTGAATTTGGGCTTATGTTTTGTAGTAAAATATGTAAGTAAAATATCGGTGTAAATTTCAAGTATATAATATTAATATTAATAACTTCGGTCAGGGCGGCCATTCTCAATAGAGACTAGCCTTCTGCGCAGGACAGGACTATAGTTTAGGAGTGTGTGTAGAAGCACTGCACTCTCTGTTCCCTAACTTTCATATTCCGATTGGATGGCAATCTTACAAGATGGAAGAGAAATCAGGTGCAGGCCCAACGGTTTTATGTGTTTGCCGAACGTGGGTAAACCTAAGCCAATTTCCTGACTTCAGACTATTACAGAGAAATTATTTCATAAAAAAACCACCAACCAAAATGTTCTCATTACTGGTAACATAAAAAAGAGTAATGTATAATTTACGCTGGTATTCTATGTGAGCGTAGTACTGTCCAGGTCTAGCTGACCCATTCATGCTATGCAGCCATGATAAACATGCAGCGTGGATCTCCTATGGTAAAAATAACTCTTGACTCTTTATTGTATTAATAAAATAAATACTATAAGTAAAAGCATACTAAAATAAACATTGTATATAGTTTGGATTCCTTTATAGCGGAAAATGGTGAGGCTGCCGTAGCGGAGATCGATCTAAAAGTAATTGAGTTGTGCATAGCGCTCTTAGAACTTCTGGATATGGTTAGACTTAGATGACCCAATTTGCTACAGCATAAATTTTGTGTTTCTGTTTGCATTAACTACTAAATACTGTATAATATTTTAGTTATAAGCTGCCTAAAATAGTCTTAATCATCCAATAAACCTTTTTACCCATCTGGTTATCGAATTAAGAAAGCAATACCCGCCAGCCATATATATGTATATATTGTTCAAACCATCAATACCAACAGCAAAGGAATATTTTGTGTTGTATTTTTAAATCACGATGTCATCGTATAGGGAAATTATTGACATAGTTCTCTGCGTATTGACCTACATAATATATAAAAGCAAATGTCATTTTTTTTTATTCGTGAAATAATTTCCAAAATTAAATAAATCTAATTTTTTAAATAAATATTATTAATTTTGTTTCCTCGCTGACGGAATCGCAAGGTTTTTTGTTTAAATACAACAATATGAAAACGAAATAATAGGTGTTATATCAGTCGGAGTCAGTTAGTCATTGTACTCGTAATTAGAGTATGAACGGGATGAAATTTCTTTTTTGTATATCAGTAAAATTTTAAATCCTCTTTGTTTCTATTATTTTATCTAGATAGTGAAGGGTAAATATATTAAGACAATCTATATAGATGCTACGTTCAGCAGTAGACTCTACATTGACTGTAATGAATAAATGATAATAGACTGTGAATATGGCTCAGTATTTTAGTAGTATACAGTACAGTAGCCAATATTATATTGACAAATGCAGCATGTAGCAATCCTTTACTGCATGAAGTAACCTAATTAGATGTGCAGAAAGTCAATGAATACATTGAATTTAGGACAATGCTTTGTAAATATCAATAGAAAATAATGTTACGCATTCAATATTTTACTTCCGTCCTTATTTCGTAAGTCTTGAACGAGAGACAGTTTGAAATTGAAAAGAAAATTGACGAAAACAAGCTTCAACAAAGCCTATAAATACGAGTATTTTGTGCCATTGATTGGTAACTTACATTTCCTGTTTTGAAATTGTTTGTTTATATCTAAAAATAGGGGCAAATATATTTTTCTAAAGTATATAAGTTTTCCTTTAAAAACCATACAGATACGAATAAACATACTATATTATTCTATTATTAGTGGTAGTCCTTTGTTTATTTGGGACTTTAAATTCTCAAATTTATGTTAAACTTAAAAAAGAATGTGCCAACTGTGTCACATCACTAGAATGTGGTAAATATGACTGATAGAATATTGGATTTGTGATCGTATAGGGCAATAGTTGAACCACATATGATTGTTGGCCAAACACAATTCTCCAAATCTATATTGTTTGGCTAAACGTGGTCCGGGTATCTTTCATTGCTTCATAGCTCTTTGAACTCTGACTATTCTCCGGGAGACTATAGACGTAATGCTTTGCATTATTATTCATCCAAAGTTAAAGAACAAAAAACGAAAAATTCAAAGCACTATGCTGGCTATGAAAAACGTTGGTTTTTTATTGTACTAAAACGTTTTCACTTTCCTTGACCATAGTATTCTTGGGGAAGGGTTGTTGCGTATGATAATAGCGGCATAAAAACTAAACCTGGGAACCAACCAGGAACCATAGATAAACTTAGCAGAGCATGGGCATCAACATCATCATATCATATTTTTTTGACTAAAACCTCTCTCTTAAGTACCCAGTACTACGGGAACGCGTTTGCTTTACTTTATGGTGATGGTATTCCTTCTCATTGTCTCATTACGCGACTACTTCTCCGTTTCTTCTTTTTTTTCATTCTTTTTCATCTGCAAGACCTCCCTTAGATACCCCGCCATCGTTGTCCAGTTGTCATTCGTTGCCAACATCCAAGGAATGAACTCTTCTGACCTCAAAGGCACACTCTTTTCGCTCTGCCAGCGTAGCCGTGATTCAGACCAGCGCTGACAGATAAAAAAGTTGTGCTCGGTGGAGTCAACAACGCGCGGAAAGTACACGCAAACAGGAACGTGTTGGATATTCGTACGGTGTAAGTAGGCATTGAACTTTCCGTGTCCAGTAAGAAATTGTGTAAGGTAGTAGTCTACCACTCCATGTTCCCGTAAGACCTAGTCAACGACTTGTCCAATAAGCCAATGAGACCACCGCCTGATTTCCCCTAGATTCTCGGCGCCCCTGCCAGAGTACAAAAGTCTCCTCGGGTTCTCGCATCCTTACGACCATCAACGGTACCTCGCCAGCCCGCCGAGCATCCCAGATACGCCTCCTCTCGAAACCCAAACGGTCTATAAATATTGTACCTGAGATTATCAACACGGCTGCTTCCGATACCGTTTGTAAGGCACAGGCTATCCTCAGCGCACCCCTACGTTGTACTGTCGCAAGGAGATTCCGATTTTCTCTACTTTTAGTGCATCTCTCTAGACCTCTACTCCATAGAGCCTAATCGAGTTAGCGTTCATTATGGCCTTATAGACCTCGATGGGGATGCCATCAGGGCACGGGGCCTTACCTACCTTTAGAGACTTAATAACTTCCCGTTACCCGACTCCTGAGAAAAATTGAGCATTCTTCATTGGATACCGCACTCTGGGTGCAAACCCGGTCTTCGCGTTCGGGAAACAGAGTCTGGACTATTTCTTTCATCTTAATCAGATTCCATGGGAGCTACTGAACTACGACCTACAAATTTTTGGGTGACGATCCGGTAGCCGTTTCTCCATAGGTCGTCATCTACTTCTCTACAGACCGCTTTCCAGCATGTCTCTTTGCGAACCTTGATCGCATTAAGGAGTCGCATCTTCACGCTTTGTACTCGTCATTCTTCTGCTGCGCAGTATTTCGCGATCTATGTGTTTGTCTAATAAGCCGCAAACACTCAGTCTTGAGCAGCGCAATCTCCGTGATTCCACCAGTAAACTCGTTCTCTACCGTGAGCTACCGGTCTGACAAGGAAAAGTGCCGTCGCACGCTGTGATGATGGCACCATCATTCGACCGAAGAGCATATCTACATCCTCGCGTGAGCCTGCGGAAACGTAAGGAAGGGTATTATATCAGTATTAGAGTTAAATTTTATAGTGTTAATTCCAAATATATTTATCAACACCTTCAAATGTTTTTAAAGTTGTCTGAAATAAAATTGATTTTTTTTTAATCAAATGTAATATATTCAAAGTAAGAACTCACGTGGTAGATACGCTGCAGCTATATCATGGATGTAGCATAGTTCGAACGAGAAAGAAACACGTTCTTACAGAATATCTGCGTAAAATATCAGGTTAATGCTGCTGCGTTTTGGATTGTGAGTGTAAAGTAACAGAGACCTTTTCTACTAGAAACGAGGCATTCCATTTTCGTAATCAAGGGTAAGAACGCATTTGCATTTTGATTTTTAATCGAGAGTAGATGTAGATGTCTATGGGCCGCAACATCCTCTTACCACCAAGTGGACTGTATGCTAGTTGTCACCCTTATTGTTTATAAAATTTGTTAGTGTAGCTAATAACTTTTTTTTAAGAATAAGGGTAACCTTTTTATTTAACGACCATTTTGTGGAAAAATATATATTTTCAATGAAAATTCTTATTGAAAGTTTTAAGTTTAATATAGCACTGGTAAGGCTCCTTTCCCTTCTAGAAGTCCAACCGGGTTGCTACTATCTTACATGCAGGTATCTATGGGCAGCAATAGTAATTATCTCAAGGTAGACTGTTAGTTCTTTTGTTACTGAAATTTTAAAAGTTATTAATCATTAGTGATTTTGATTCTAACGAACCGATAAGAGATATTTTATTTCTTTATCAGCTCTCAAAAGTCCACTACGTCATGGAAACATGAAGGTAATCTAAGACCTAGATTTGTTGTCATTGCCGGCGACCAGAATATAGTATAAAGCCGGTAATATGAATAATATGTAGTAATATGAAATAAATATTTTATTAGCCTTTTCGTTAGGAAACATTCCTTGTAATAAAGCCATTTATCAACAAAGTGGCACTCTTTGAAAAAAAGGAACATTTCACTTCAAAGGCTGAGATTTCGCAAACATGTAATCCGATCAAAGCCGGTGAGGCATAGAGGCAGGTATGGGGATGCCGGTATCAATAGAAAAATATATGTTGTACTCGTGAATTTGGGCTTATGTTTTGTAGTAAAATATGTAAGTAAAATATCGGTGTAAATTTCAAGTATATAATATTAATATTAATAACTTCGGTCAGGGCGGCCATTCTCAATAGAGACTAGCCTTCTGCGCAGGACAGGACTATAGTTTAGGAGTGTGTGTAGAAGCACTGCACTCTCTGTTCCCTAACTTTCATATTCCGATTGGATGGCAATCTTACAAGATGGAAGAGAAATCAGGTGCAGGCCCAACGGTTTTATGTGTTTTGCCGAACGTGGGTAAACCTAAGCCAATTTCCTGACTTCAGACTATTACAGAGAAATTATTTCATAAAAAAACCACCAACCAAAATGTTCTCATTACTGGTAACATAAAAAAGAGTAATGTATAATTTACGCTGGTATTCTATGTGAGCGTAGTACTGTCCAGGTCTAGCTGACCCATTCATGCTATGCAGCCATGATAAACATGCAGCGTGGATCTCCTATGGTAAAAATAACTCTTGACTCTTTATTGTATTAATAAAATAAATACTATAAGTAAAAGCATACTAAAATAAACATTGTATATAGTTTGGATTCCTTTATAGCGGAAAATGGTGAGGCTGCCGTAGCGGAGATCGATCTAAAAGTAATTGAGTTGTGCATAGCGCTCTTAGAACTTCTGGATATGGTTAGACTTAGATGACCCAATTTGCTACAGCATAAATTTTGTGTTTCTGTTTGCATTAACTACTAAATACTGTATAATATTTTAGTTATAAGCTGCCTAAAATAGTCTTAATCATCCAATAAACCTTTTTACCCATCTGGTTATCGAATTAAGAAAGCAATACCCGCCAGCCATATATATGTATATATTGTTCAAACCATCAATACCAACAGCAAAGGAATATTTTGTGTTGTATTTTAAATCACGATGTCATCGTATAGGGAAATTATTGACATAGTTCTCTGCGTATTGACCTACATAATATATAAAAGCAAATGTCATTTTTTTTTAATTCGTGAAATAATTTCCAAAATTAAATAAATCTAATTTTTTAAATAAATATTATTAATTTCGTTTCCTCGCTGACGGAATCGCAAGTTTTTTTGTTTAAATACAACAATATGAAAACGAAATAATAGGTGTTATATCAGTCGGAGTCAGTTAGTCATTGTACTCGTAATTAGAGTATGAACGGGATGAAATTTCTTTTTTGTATATCAGTAAAATTTTAAATCCTCTTTGTTTCTATTATTTTATCTAGATAGTGAAGGGTAAATATATTAAGACAATCTATATAGATGCTACGTTCAGCAGTAGACTCTACATTGACTGTAATGAATAAATGATAATAGACTGTGAATATGGCTCAGTATTTTAGTAGTATACAGTACAGTAGCCAATATTATATTGACAAATGCAGCATGTAGCAATCCTTTACTGCATGAAGTAACCTAATTAGATGTGCAGAAAGTCAATGAATACATTGAATTTAGGACAATGCTTTGTAAATATCAATAGAAAATAATGTTACGCATTCAATATTTTACTTCCGTCCTTATTTCGTAAGTCTTGAACGAGAGACAGTTTGAAATTGAAAAGAAAATTGACGAAAACAAGCTTCAACAAAGCCTATAAATACGAGTATTTTGTGCCATTGATTGGTAACTTACATTTCCTGTTTTGAAATTGTTTGTTTATATCTAAAAATAGGGGCAAATATATTTTTCTAAAGTATATAAGTTTTCCTTTAAAAACCATACAGATACGAATAAACATACTATATTATTCTATTATTAGTGGTAGTCCTTTGTTTATTTGGGACTTTAAATTCTCAAATTTATGTTAAACTTAAAAAAGAATGTGCCAACTGTGTCACATCACTAGAATGTGGTAAATATGACTGATAGAATATTGGATTTGTGATTGTATAGGCAATAGTTGAACCACATATGATTGTTGGCCAAACACAATTCTCCAAATCTATATTTTTGGCTAAACGTGGTCCGGGTATCTTTCATTGCTTCATAGCTCTTTGAACTCTGACTATTCTCCGGGAGACTATAGACGTAATGCTTTGCATTATTATTCATCCAAAGTTAAAGAACAAAAAACGAAAAATTCAAAGCACTATGCTGGCTATGAAAAACGTTGGTTTTTTATTGTACTAAAACGTTTTCACTTTCCTTGACCATAGTATTCTTGGGGAAGGGTTGTTGCGTATGATAATAGCGGCATAAAAACTAAACCTGGGAACCAACCAGGAACCATAGATAAACTTAGCAGAGCATGGGCATCAACATCATCATATCATATTTTTTTGACTAAAACCTCTCTCTTAAGTACCCAGTACTACGGGAACGCGTTTGCTTTACTTTATGGTGATGGTATTCCTTCTCATTGTCTCATTACGCGACTACTTCTCCGTTTCTTCTTTTTTTTCATTCTTTTTCATCTGCAAGACCTCCCTTAGATACCCCGCCATCGTTGTCCAGTTGTCATTCGTTGCCAACATCCAAGGAATGAACTCTTCTGACCTCAAAGGCACACTCTTTTCGCTCTGCCAGCGTAGCCGTGATTCAGACCAGCGCTGACAGATAAAAAAGTTGTGCTCGGTGGAGTCAACAACGCGCGGAAAGTACACGCAAACAGGAACGTGTTGGATATTCGTACGGTGTAAGTAGGCATTGAACTTTCCGTGTCCAGTAAGAAATTGTGTAAGGTAGTAGTCTACCACTCCATGTTCCCGTAAGACCTAGTCAACGACTTGTCCAATAAGCCAATGAGACCACCGCCTGATTTCCCTAGATTCTCGGCGCCCCTGCCAGAGTACAAAAGTCTCCTCGGGTTCTCGCATCCTTACGACCATCAACGGTACCTCGCCAGCCCGCCGAGCATCCCAGATACGCCTCCTCTCGAAACCCAAACGGTCTATAAATATTGTACCTGAGATGATCAACACGGCTGCTTCCGATACCGTTCGTAAGGCACAGGCTATCCTCAGCGCACCCCTACGTTGTACTGTCGCAAGGAGATTCCGATTTTTTAGCGTTCATTATGGCCTTATAGACCTCGATGGGGATGCCATCAGGGCACGGGGCCTTACCTACCTTTAGAGACTTAATAACTTCCCGTTACCCGACTCCTGAGAAAATTGAGCATTCTTCATTGGATACCGCACTCTGGGTGCAAACCCGGTCTTCGCGTTCGGGAAACAGAGTCTGGACTATTTCTTTCATCTTAATCAGATTCCATGGGAGCTACTGAACTACGACCTACAAATTTTTGGGTGACGATCCGGTAGCCGTTTCTCCATAGGTCGTCATCTACTTCTCTACAGACCGCTTTCCAGCATGTCTCTTTGCGAACCTTGATCGCATTAAGGAGTCACATCTTCACGCTTTGTACTCGTCATTCTTCTGCTGCGCAGTATTTCGCGATCTATGTGTTTGTCTAATAAGCCGCAAACACTCAGTCTTGAGCAGCGCAATCTCCGTGATCCACCAGTAAACTCGTTCTCTACCGTGAGCTACCGGTCTGACAAGGAAAAGTGCCGTCGCACGCTGTGATGATGGCACCATCATTCGACCGAAGAGCATATCTACATCCTCGCGTGAGCCTGCGGAAACGTAAGGAAGGGTATTATATCAGTATTAGAGTTAAATTTTATAGTGTTAATTCCAAATATATTTATCATCACCTTCAAATGTTTTTAAAGTTGTCTGAAATAAAATTGATTTTTTTTAATCAAATGTAATATATTCAAAGTAAGAACTCACGTGGTAGATACGCTGCAGCTATATCATGGATGTAGCATAGTTCGAACGAGAAAGAAACACGTTCTTACAGAATATCTGCGTAAAATATCAGGTTAATGCTGCTGCGTTTTGGATTGTGAGTGTAAAGTAACAGAGACCTTTTCTACTAGAAACGAGGCATTCCATTTTCGTAATCAAGGGTAAGAACGCATTTGCATTTTGATTTTTAATCGAGAGTAGATGTAGATGTCTATGGGCCGCAACATCCTCTTACCACCAAGTGGACTGTATGCTAGTTGTCACCCTTATTGTTTATAAAATTTGTTAGTGTAGCTAATAACTTTTTTTTAAGAATAAGGGTAACCTTTTTATTTAACGACCATTTTGTGGAAAAATATATATTTTCAATGAAAATTCTTATTGAAAGTTTTAAGTTTAATATAGCACTGGTAAGGCTCCTTTCCCTTCTAGAAGTCCAACCGGGTTGCTACTATCTTACATGCAGGTATCTATGGGCAGCAATAGTAATTATCTCAAGGTAGACTGTTAGTTCTTTTCTTACTGAAATTTTAAAAGTTATTAATCATTAGTGATTTTGATTCTAACGAACCGATAAGAGATATTTTATTTCTTTATCAGCTCTCAAAAGTCCACTACGTCATGGAAACATGAAGGTAATCTAAGACCTGGAGACACAGGATGAGACTCCCTATTGTAGGGAGATTACACCTTAATCGTCAGACTTGAAAAGCGGATTGACGGTCGTAGTGCCAGATGTCTCTTACGCCGCTGACCGTCGTCGATCTAAGAAGTTTAAATATTGTAGGTCTAACTTTAACAAAATGGCAGTATATTATTTTAGAATTTAGCAAATTCACCTCTTACGAAATCCACTAGACGAAAGGGGCAATGGATTTATTTTTGCTCCCACCACAAGGTCAAGTATATTTTATTGCTGATATTTGTCGAACTCCTACGGGATCCTCGTATATCAGAGCAAGGACGGTCTAACTCCATTACTTATAAGAATCGTTTGCTGAATTATTGACAATTTATCTAATAACATCAGACAGATTCTTTTTTAATATTTTCAAATTAATAGGTACAAAATACTTATTAATTAAAAAAAACTAAAAATGTAAAATACAATATAATAAATATATTCATAAATGTGGAACATTATTTAAACCAGCAGTATAAATTAAAATTATATTTCGTAGACCTAATACAGCTTTTAATATTTAGACGTCATTCAACGCTTTTTCACAGCTCCAAAAGTTTGTCAGGCAAAAACTATTACAGATTAATAAACATGACTGAAAAACATGATCAAGAATATTAATGTGAAAAATTAATCAAATGCTGAAATTAAGTACATTTCTTTTTAGAAACGTTGAAAGCATTCTAGGTATTTTTGAAATATGAAAATAATATTTTATGTCCCTATGTTGTGTCCATTTGATTAAATCAAAATAAATTCAGTCCTAAATACACAACGAATCGCAATAAGAGAAACTTAAGTGAGTAGCGAGACAATTGAAATCCTTTTAAACACAAGAGCTTTTTCGTTTATTTTTTTAATGTTTTCGTTCCATAACAACGATTGAAGTTGTGGATTTTGCAATGTAGCAATTTTTATCAGAATGACCAGAAGCGTATCATTGCTTTGTTTAAGTTTTTCCCGTGGAGTTGCGGTGTAAGAATGTTATCCCTAACGTAAGATGGTTGTCGTAAGAGGCGGCAGGGAAACAAATCAGGATATGGGCAGCAGTGTCTTCCTAACATCGACTAAAAATAAAAATCTGTGGTTGCCAACCCGATTGCCAGGCAAGTTGCAACTATGACAAATATCCCACCAGTGAATCTATGGGAGAGGCATATGTTCAGCAGTGGACTTTAGTAAGTTGTTAGGGTAACAGTATTAAGCAAGTCAACTCAGATTTCTCCAATTCAAATATCGTCACTACTTAATGGAAGTAACATATATATGGTGGTCATATTTTTCTGTTTCATCATTACAGAGTGAAAGAGCTATTATTGTAATCACTGGAATGAAGCATTTCATCTTAGTTCTCAAGGGAGAAAAAGCACTTGTAGATTCAACTTTTTGAATTTTTTTACCAGTACCCACTGGCTACCGTAGCTACTTACTATGTGTATATCACAAATACCGTTATGGAATGCAGTCACTCGTCACATTTATAATATTATAAAACATCGACTTAAAACAAGTTTTCTAATAATCGTAAAATCGATTTCAGTAGAATTTTCGTTTATAAAAATAAAATGTAGAATAAATTTATACTGGTGACTTTTTACCGTCTGGAAAAAAATAGGGTGTAACAGGTGAACGGAGTAGAAGCCAGTGGCACTGATATATTACAATTTAAAAAAAAAACTCAAATTATGAAATTTATCTATCAATAAACACTATTAATTTGAAGTACATACAAAAAATATAAAAAAGTTTTCAAATAAATGAATAAGTCAATTAAAAACCATCGAAATTCAAAAATCATACGCACCCTACTTTAGGAGCGGCAATAAAACCACAAATTAAAATATAATAGTACAAGAACAGAAGGAACTTTCTCTGATAGCAAACTTGCGAGTTTAAACCTAGTTACAACTTCGCTAATGTTCACAGTACTTTGCACGCCTCGGAAGCGACTTTCGTGAAATTAGCCCACGTCGAAACAAAAATTTATGCGGCGCGCGTGTTAAATCAAAATGCACCTTACGTCCGCGTGCGAGTGTCCGTATCACTTAGCCCATTACATGCCTTTGTTAAGGCCGCCCCTACTGTAGGGTTAGGTGTTGTGAGAAAACAAATTGAATCCTTTGTATTTGTATTAGTTGGTACTTGGTTTCAAACAGTGGTAGAGCCACGCGGCAGCTTTAGCTGTCGCACGGATGGGCCGGCTCGAACCGTGGTGGTACCACGACCTCACAGACTACCAGCGTGAAGTAGAGGTTTACCTTTGCGTTTCGCTTGGTGAGTGCAGGTGGCCTGAGGCCCTTTTTACTGGAAATGAAGGATTCGATCTTAGTTCTCACGGGTGACAACGCATCTACATTTTGATTTGTAATAGAGGATAGGTGTAGATGTCTATGGGCCGCAGCAAACACTTACCATCAGGTGGAGGGTGTGCTCGTTTGTCACCCTTATACTATAAAAAAGTAGAATACACCGAGGTGTTATGCAATGAACACCACCTGGGAAACCAAATTTATAATAGTTCCGATAGATGTTGGATTGCCATATGAAGATTGCTAGATCACTATTACCACCAATTAAACAATATACCTACAGATTATTAAATAAGCAAAACTGTAACAAACTGAAATGCTATAAATGTGTTATGGAAATATTTAAAAGGAATAAGCAAGGTATAATGATTTCTAAGCAAAGCTAATGATCAAGTAAGACTTACGAGCTCAGTCCATTGTTAAAACACCAAGTTATTACTGCGACTGAACGTCCTTTCACGGATAAAAGCGTAACCCACAATAAACAAAAGTTGGTTTAGATTAAATAATGACCAACATTTGAACAAAAATAGACATAAAATAAATGTGTCAGGAAGATAACTGTAAGTACTTTATATTTCTACATTTAAATATTGACCGTATTGTTTCGCTTAATTTTTTTTGTATTAAGTTAGAATACTAATTTATTATACGGAGTATAAATTTTCTCGAGAAGCAACTGCGTAGTAGTAAGCGAAGTGTAGGGCGGCCCCAACTAAATGATTGATGGACCTGGTTAGATATTCAGAAAATTGATATATGAAAGTTTTTTTTATAGGAGACGGGGCAAACGAGCATGCGGCTCTTCTGATGGTAAGTGACTACCGCCGCCCATGAACAACTGCAACACCAGGGGAACCAGGGGAATTGCAGATGCTTTGCCGGCCTTTACATGTGCAAGTGTTTTGCAAGTGGCTCAGAACCGTGTTTTGTGGCATGTCTTGAAGGATACCTATCTTAAACTGTGGACTTGTGAAAGGCTGTAACGATGATGATGACGATGAGAATAATGTTGAAGCATTTGATTATTAAAATGATTAAAAAATTATTCTTCATTCTCAATAAATTCTAAGTTTTACTAGATCAAGAGCTCGTTGTAATTATTGGTCTAGATGGTTTGTACATTATTTTAACGTTTCCATCAAGTTAATAATCATTAGTTCTAACTTTATCTTTAGCCGTAATTTATCTAACCACAGCCACAAGATGCATCAGACTGCAGCCAGTACTTCCTACATTGTTTACGAAATGATTTTAGATAGTGTACCAAAAGGAGAAATTGAATAATTGAAACTTTGTAGTCTAATGCAATTATAATATTTCAAAATATTTAAATAAATATTTCATTTCTTTATAATTAACCTGCAGCGTTTTGAATGCTGAATTAAATTTTCTATCTACCAATTGGGAATTCAGTCGGCTGCTATTTGCTCTTTTACATTTAACTTATATAATCTCTGCATTAAAATTTATCAAAATTGCGGTATCTACTAAGGTATTTATTTTATATTGATTGATTTTAATTACATTTTATAAAATGGCTAGCAGAATATAGATGCGTGGATCGGAAGATCTTATGATGCGCTACTCAGCCCTGATGATGATGATGATGATTATGATTATGATGATAGTGATGATGATGATGATGATATTGATGACATTAAAACTAAGTGCTGAGTTAGACTTACATCAAAAGTTCCTATTTCCGATTATACATTATTACAGTAGAAACAGTTTATTAACAAGGTTGAAGAGTGGATAATTGCGTTTGACAGCAGTCAAAATATTACTTTTTTATGATATTTCTTAGTGTAAAAGATGAGTGCCCGCTCTAGGCATAGAACGGGATATTCGGTGTATGATAAACACATCATGAGATTTGGTATCACAATGTTCGAAGTAGAGAGTTTCTGAATGCAAAACAAATTTCAGGACCTTCGTATGATTCTTTTATCATTACTGAGCTCTAAGTACCTTTATATTTTTAGTTCACAGGACACAAAGTGTCGCCATCTAGTGTCGAATATATTTAATTATATTTGAAAGCCGACACAAAGAGATTTTTCTAGAACTATTTTAATAAATTAGGTGTAAAATTACTTACAAATGAAATGTGATGCCATCCATATCATCGGAGCGTCTATCTTATGAAGCAAATACATTTAAACAAAGAAATTTTAATCGCCAAAGTAATTTTTTTATAGTTTTCATAATAATTTTAAGAACAAGCCGCCATCTATCGTCAAGTAAACCTCATAAAAAATAACAAAAAGACAGGGCCGCAATTAGAATTCAATTATTTTACCCAGTAACCCAGCATTCAATATTAAAATGAAGGAAATTGTACTTGGCTGATCTTTACGAAATGTTTAAGTTATATTTAAGTGACATTCTATATGCAAAGAATCACTTAAATACAATTTAAATATGTTTATCATTTCGTGAAAGTCAACCTTCAAGAAATATTTATTTTATCCATAAAATAGTGTCTTTGAAACTAAATATTCTATGTTCAATATTAAGTAGGATATTTAATTTGGAACTAAATATCCTACTTATCTCACTAATATTATAAAGGCGACATTTTGTGTGTTCTTTCTGTCTCCTTGAGCTTATTCCACACTAAGTATGTACTGTGTATGTGTAATTTTTTTCACACAGTAACGGCAGGACTATTATTTATGTGTGGGCTCTGAGGGAGAACAAATAATAGACAAATTATTATAATTAATATAATTTTATTAACAAATTAATAAGAATATAAATATTTTATTCCAAATTAGGCATCCGAATGCACTTTTTCAATTGAACATTAAATTGTATTTAAGTGATTCTTTGTATATAGAATGTCACTTAAATATAACTTAAACATTTCGTAAAAATCAGCCTAAGTACAATTTCCTGCATTTTAATATTAAAAGTTGTGGATTACTGGGAAAAATAATTGAATTCTAATTACGGCCCTGTCTTTTTGTTATTTTATGAGGTTTACTTGACGAGAATACGACCTGTTCTCAAAATGATTAAAAAAATAAAAATAATATTTTCCGATTAAAATTTCTTTATGTCTGAATGCAAAACAAATTTCAGCACCTTCGTATGATTATTTTACCAATACTGAGCTCTACGGACCTTTATATTTTTAGTTCACATGACACAAAGTGTCGCCATCTAGTGTCGAATATATTTAATTATATTTGAAAGCCGACGCAAAGAGATTTTTCTAGAACTATTTTAATAAATTAGGTGTAAAATTATTTACAAATGAAATGTGATGCCATCCATAATATCACAGCGTCTATCTGAGTAGTTTTTACACAATAAAACACTACACTTCATCCTTTTCTTCTTAATATTACGAAAATACACCGATATGCGATTTTTTCAACACATAAGCGCACAGGACGAATGCTGACAGTGTACTAACTAAAGCCACGCCCACTATGATGACGTCAGGACCTACTTAGAATCACAGTGCACAGATGATTATGCCGTCTCCCCTTTGTATTAGCTTCATGGTTTTACCACACGCGCAGATCGCTCAAAACTGTAATAATGGTTTAATTTTTTTTATACACAATGTAGGCATACAAAAATAATGCTCGAAGTGATAAACTTAAACGGCGTAGTCTATTACGATTTGAAAAATGCACAAACAACTTCAGAAATATTAAAATCTATCTCTGTTTACATTGCGTTAAGCTTCGCCAATTCTGTTATTAAACTACAAGCGTACGCTTCGTCGGATTTGATTCGATTGCCGTCTGATCTTAGTCCTTTGGAGCACAGTATCGATAATTTAACCAATCATCAGAAGCAAGTTGGTATCTATCTCGTTTATTCGTAGTATCGAATACAAGTATGGATTGGTTATATGTATTTCTGTATTGCAAATTACTTTTGCTTTTATTTTACTTTCATACGCAGCTTAACTCTGCTTCTTCATGATAAGTCTGTAAAAAACCTATACTCGGCATGGGCTTCTCCTATTCTGGTGAAAATCCCAAATAAATATCATACTTGTTTGGTGAATTGACGATCGCTGTACCATACATTTCACACTTTTGTCCTGGTGTTACGGAATGGTTATACTGCCATACATCGGAAGCTGTACGATTATTAGACTATTACTCTAGACTACTAGTAGCATCAGACTATTACTCTTTGAGTTTTAACAGTGGTATAGTTAATAAAACATAGTCAATAGTCCCAAGAAATAAAACTTAAAAAATGTCACTAACAAATATTCTACGCGAACGAAGTCAGGGGGGTAGATTTTATTGAAATAAATGTATTCATGAATGTGGCACACTATTTAAATAAATAATATAAATAAAATTATGTTTTGTAAATATAATACAGGTTTTGATATTTATACTTCATTCACGGCCATTTTACAGCTCCAAAAGTTTTTAGTTACAGACACAAACTTTTTCAGATTAATAAACATGACTGAAAATAAGAATATTATTGTGTTCGAAAAGTTGAAATCATTTTATTTTTGAAATGAGAATAAATACCTTTTGTCTTTATCTTTTGTCCATTGGATTAAATGAAAATAAATTCATTTCTTAATACACAATAAATCGTAAGAGAAACTTTAGCAACGAGACAATTTAAATCCTATTAAGCAGAAAAGCATTTCTGTTTATTTGTTTAATGATTTCTTTCCATATTAACTATCTAAATTGGGGATTTTACGTTGCAGCAATTTCTATCAGAATGACAAGGAACTCATAATTGCTCTTTTTAAGTATTACAGTGGAGTTGATGTGTAAGAATATCATCCCTAACGTAAGACGGGTGTCGTAATAGGCGACAGAGGGAAAAAATCAGGAGATGGGCAGCTGCGTCTTCCTCATAAAAATTAAAAATAAAAAAACCGCGGTAATAACTATGGTATATATATTCCCTATAAGGCCTATGTGCAACAGTGAATTTTAATAGGTTGTAAAGGTAACGGTATTAAAAAAGTTAACTCTGATTTCTCATGACACTCCTTATGTTTCTATACAACACTATAAGCCGCTTCTTTCGAGGTATTATGGTCTGAACATCCTCTATGTCACAGGTAAAACAGGAATCAGGTACGTAGGAGTCAATGTTATTCAATATATCTTCATATCCAGCGAATGTGTCGGCAATAAAACAATGTACAGCTTAGTGATGTAGATAATTTGATTTTCAGGGATGTTAATTGAGCGTGGTCCTTTCCTGGTCGAGCAGACCCATTTGTGCTACAACTACAATATAGCTCAACAGAATGGAATGGAATAGAATAAGATTGAAATTCTTATTGAAAGTTACTTTTTACTTTACCACTGAACTGAAGCAATTGGAATAGGGACGATTTAAAGTTCTTAACCTTTTTGAGTCCATTCTTTGTGAACGGGGTTCTTTAGCTTAAAATAATTTATAAGGTACTGCCAACGGCTTTCGATTGCTGTAGTGAATATTCCTTCTTCAGAAAAACACTTAAAAGAAATATAGTACTAAACAAATACAACGTAAGTAAGAGTCCTAATTAAGATAATCACGCCATAAATATGTTGACGGTGGTAGAGCCATGCAGCAGTTTTTGCTGTTGCACGTATGGGCCGGCTCGAGCCGGGTTAGTACCACGACCTCACAGAATACCGGCGTGAAGTAGAAGCTCTGCTTCTGCGTTTCGTCTGGTGAGTGCAGGTGGCCGGAGGCCCAATCCCCCCCCCCCCCCCCCCATCAACATGGTAGCGGAATTACACAATAGACTACCCCAGGAGGGTACCAGTACCCCTGGAGAATCCCTCGCTGAGCATCCACGACCATGTTATTCCAATCCTGAGCGTGGGTGCTCAGGCTGCCCCGCGTATTCTGGGGGGGGCAAAATTCCGCTCAAAAACATAACTGCTCGGGGTAAACAGAGCAACAATACCAAGGCGACCCCTGCCACGCTATTCGTGAATTTCTGCAACATCAGGGGACTTAACTCTAACCTAAACGCCGTCCACTACCATCTCGAGACGGCGAAGCCGGCCTTGCTCTTCCTGACCGAGACGCAGGTTTCCTCTCCGGCTGATATTTCGTATCTCTCCTACCCTGGGTACAAATTCGAGCACTCCTTTGTGCCCCGGGCTGGAGTTTGCGTGTATGTCAGAGAGGACATCTGTTCTCGACGCCTCGGCAGTCTTGAAGGTTCGGACCTGTCCATCCTTTGGCTACGCGTAGACAGCGACGACCATCCGCGCGTCTACGGGTGCCTCTATAGGTCCCATAGCGGTAATGCCGAAACAGACCGACTCATCGACCACGTCCAAATGGCTACAGATTCCTTGCTACAACAGGTCCCATCCGCAGAGATCGTGATCCTTGGCGATTTTAACGCCCACCATGCCGAATGGCTCGGTTCACGTTTAACCGATCATGCGGGGAGATCTGTTTATGACTTTGCCTTGGCATATGGTCTGACACAACTGGTTACTTCGCCTACGCGGATTCCAGATGTGGAGGATCATACACCTTCCCTGTTGGACCTTCTGCTGACCTCTCATCCGGACGGATATCAGGTTTCCGTCGATGCCCCTCTCGGCTCTTTGGACCACTGTTTGATCCGGAGTATGGTGCCACTCACGCTCCCTTCGCGGTTGCGTTCTGCAGGTTGCCGCCGTGTTTGGCATTACAGGTCGGCGGATTGGGACGGAATGCGGTCTTTCTTTGCATCCTACCCATGGGGGCGGGTTTGCTTCTCGCCGGATGATCCCAGCGCTGTTGCTGACTCTGTCACTGATGTAGTGCTACAGGGAATGGAACTATTTATTCCATCATCTGTGGTACCCATCGGAGGCAGATCTCAGCCTTGGTTTGGTCGCTCCTGTAAAACTGCATTACGCAGTAAGCAGGAGTGTTATCAAGCCTGGGCTGCGGCTTCGGCGACTCGGGATGTAAACACCAGCACACTTAAAAAGAAGTATAACTTCGCCTCCAGGTCCTTCAAAAGAGTTATTGCCAAGGCAAAGTCAGAGCACATAGGCAGAATTGGCGAGAAACTAGTTCGCCTTCCTTCGGGAACCCGTGCATTCTGGTCTCTCGCCAAGGCTGTCCAAGGGAATTTCTGTAAGCCATCACTACCATCTCTGCACAGGGAGGACGACTCACTGGCCCATGACGCAAAAGACAAAGCCGACCTTTTAAGCTCCCTTTTTGCGTCCAACTCGACTCTTGATGACGGGGGGAAAACACCGCCGACCATCCCGCGGTGTGAGTGCTCTATGCCGGATGTGCTGTTCTCACAGCGCTCGGTTCGCAAAGCACTTCTTTCCCTGGACATCCAGAAGTCGAGTGGGCCTGACGGAATCCCCCCAATTGTGCTAAGGACGTGTACTCCGGAGTTGGCACCGGTCCTAACGCGTCTTTTTCGGTACTCCTACTCCCAAGGCGTAGTCCCGAATTCATGGAAGACAGCTTTTGTCCACCCGATCCCTAAAAAAGGCGACCGCTCAGACCCGTCCAACTATAGGCCTATCGCGATCACCTCCTTGTTCTCCAAAATAATGGAATCCATTATCAACTGCCAGCTCATCCGGTACCTTGAGGATCACCAGCTGATTAGTGACCGCCAATACGGTTTTCGTGGGGGTCGATCAGCTGGTGATCTTCTGGTCTACCTGACCCATAGATGGGCGGAGGCAGTAGAGTCCAAGGGGTAGGCGTTGGCCGTTAGTCTGGACATTGCGAAGGCCTTCGATCGGGTTTGGCACAAAGCGCTTCTCTCGAAGCTCCCTTCCTATGGGCTTCCCGAGAAATTGTGCAATTGGATCACCAGCTTCCTTGCAGATCGGAGCATCAAGGTTGTTGTAGACGGTGCATGTTCTGACTACAAGCCTATTAACGCTGGTGTTCCACAAGGCTGTGTGCTATCACCAACGCTGTTTCTTCTGCATATCAATGATATGTTGCTAACTGGTAACATTCATTGCTATGCGGATGACAGCACTGGTGATGCTCTATACACCGGCCGTGCTAATATTTCTCGGGAAAACGTCTCCGAGTACCGGAACAAACTTGTGTCTGAAGTCGAGTCTTTGCTGGACAAAGTCTCGAACTGGGGGCGACTAAATCTAGTCCAGTTTAATCCTCAGAAGACACAAGTTTGCGCGTTTACCGCTAAAAAGAAACCCTTTGTCGTATCTCCTCAGTTTCAAGGCACTCCCCTGGTTGCCTCAGCCAGTATCGGAATCCTCGGCGTCGACATATCGAGTGACGTGCAGTTTCGTGGTCATTTGGAAGTGAAGGCCAAATTGGCCTCTAAAAAGCTTGGCGTGCTCAGCAGAGCGGGACAGTATTTCATGCCGGCACACCGCCTGCAACTTTACAAGGCGCAGGTTCGGCCTCACATGGAATACTGTTCCCATCTCTGGGCAGGGGCTCCCCAGTGCCAGCTCCTTCCACTTGACCGCATCCAGCGCAGAGCGGCTCGAATCGTCGACGACCGAGTTCTTTCCGATCGGCTCGACTCATTGGCGCTGCGAAGAGATGTTGCATCTCTTTGCATTTTCTTTCGCATCTACCATGGGGAGTGCTCTGAGGAATTGTTCGGATTAATCCCAGCCGCCAAATTTCACGAACGCACATCGCGGCAGAACTCCCGATACCATCCACACCATCTGGATGATTGGCGGTCCACCACTGTGCGATTTAGAAGATGTTTTCTTCCTCGCACGACTTCCTTGTGGAATCGATTACCATCAGCGATTTTTCCGGACCGATACGACTTAGGGACCTTCAAGAAAAGAGCGTACTCCTTTTTAAAAGGCCGGCAACGCATCTGCAATTCCCTCCCTGGTGTTGCAGTTGTTCATGGGCGGCGGTAGTCACTTACCATCAGGTGAGCCGCATGCTCGTTTGCCCCCTCTACTATAAAAAAAAAAATATAACAATATTTTTTTAGCCAGGTTAGACAGCTTTTTATATTAAATAATAAAAGGGGAATCATTACAATAGATAACGCCCACCTGCCCAGGCGGACTTCTATAATGAAAAAGCACCTGGCAATCCCATTTGGTATTTTCCCTGTTAATCATTTTAACATAGATGTTAGATAGCCATATTGATATTGTTAGATCACTGTTACCCAACAATAATACAATATACAGACTTATAAATAAAAAAAAATAAATAAACAGAAATGAATGAATTACATAAGCTGAAGGTACTCCGGGTTAACTTTGACATCGGTACGTCAATTACCTCAGTCCCCCGTGACCACGGTTGCTGCCCACTAAATGGTATGACGATGTGGTAAGACAGACTCAAGACGGTGTTTTGTGGCATTTTTTGAAGAATGCCTAACTTGTGCTTTGGATTTGTAAAAGGCTGTAACAATGATGATGATTCGTTGAAAATGATGGTGGAACATTTTATTGTTAAAATGTTTAATAATTACTTAACACAATATAACAAGTGTTTAATTTTTACTTGATTATAAAATATTTATTATTGTAATATTCGAATATTTCTTCGACTAGGTATTTTGTCTATCATATCACTTTTTTTCTATCAACTTAATAATCATTAGTTCTAACTGCCACAAGATGCATCAGACTCCATCCATTCCCTCCTGCGTGGTTAATGGAAAGATATTACATCGTATACCGTAAGGAACTCCTATATCCCGTGTAAGGAATTCTTTGTAGTCTTCTTAGGGTTCAAAGTATTGCATTTATGTATTCTTATGAAACAATAAAATTACAGAGCACCAGCGTAAAATAACAGCTCATTGCTGTTGCGTTTTGTATGTTGAGTTTAGTGAACGGGAGAACTTTTTACTGGAAACGTGGTATCCCATCTCAGTTTGTAAGGGGTGGCAACGCACTTGCATTTCGATTCTTTACCGAGGATAGATGTAGGTTTCTATGGCCCACAGAATCTAAATACCATCTGGTGGCCTGGTAACTTGTAACTCTTATTTTATGAAAATATACATACATTAATTATATAAGCTATAGTAAATCTAAGAGTTTATTTGACCTTCAGTAATTGAAATAGCCAATATTTATTTTTATTTCATTTTAAATATGAAAAATTACTAAATACATATTTCATTTTTAGGGTTCCGTACCTCAAAAGGAAAAAAACGGAAACCTTATAGGATCACTTTGTTGTCCGTCTGTCTGTCTGTCTGTCAAGACCCTTTTTCTCACGAACGCGTGGAGGTATCAAGCTGAAATTCATATCAAATACTCAAGTCTATTGTCCCTTGGAGCTGTGACAAAATTAAACTTCTAAGCCAACGCAATCAAAAGATACAGCCGCACAGTTTATGCCGCAAATTTTCGACATTCGCAAGGGAATCAAAACCTTCAGGGTATTTCCCGTGAACTCAGAATCTTCAAATTTGGTACGAAGCAACGTTTTATAGCACAAATAAAGGAAAAATTGCGAAAAGCATAAATTTTTAGTCACATCATATAATAAAAATATTTTTAATAATTTTAAACTTATGTACCTACGGATTTGTTCGGAACCCTCGGTGCGCGAGTCCGACTCGCACTTGGGCGGTTTTATTTTATGATAAACCTGCAGCGCTTTGAATGTTGAATTAAAATATCCATCTACCAATTGGGAATTCAGTTGGCTGCTATTTACTTTATTACGTTTTGCTTATATAATATCTGCATTAACATTTGCCGGCATTGCAGTATCTACTTAGGTATTTTTTTATATTGATTGATTTTAATAGCATTTTATTAAAAGGCTAGCAAAATATGGATGAGTGAAGTCGAAGATCTGGCTGAGTTACACATCGTAGGAAAGAGAGGGATCTATGACCGGCTGTAGATTGCAGCAAGCTGATGATGATGATATTGATGAGATTAAGACTTGATGCTAAGTAAAAATTACTGATGAATCAAAGGTTCCTAGTTCCGAATCTCTTGTAAATATATAAATAACCCCCATTTAGATTCATATTTGGTGATTGTCTCTTGACTTCACTGCAGTGGAAGCTTTGTATAAACAATCATATACGAGTAAATACGCATGAGTGAGTAGATTCTATTTCTTGCTAGTTTTCTTCTTTTACTTTTAATATGTATTTTAACTTGATCCTTAAATATAACAAAAACGTAAGAATCGTAATACATAATTAATTTAACATTGACTACAATTTTAGCTCTAGATGTGTGTCCTTTTTTCTTTACTTCAATATTAGTGCAAAACTCTCAACCGGACACAGCCTTTAAACGGCTAAGATTAGTTTTTTTAGTTGCTGTTTAGATTAAAGCATTGAGAGCTATAGTAGAAACAGTTTATTAACAAGTTTGATGAATGTATAGTTGCATTCTAGACAGCAGTCAGAATACATTTAATGATATTTCTTAGTGTACAAGGTACAAGGTGAGTACCCACTCGAGGCACAGAGCAAGATGTTCGTGCATGTGTGAAGTATGTGTATCAAAATATTCGTGCGAAAATAGCCGTGGCTTACGTTTTTTTTTTTTTTTCTACACGCAAAGGCTGCTCAGATTAATCATTTTATACTGCTTTATTCAATGTAGGCATACAAAAATAACGCTCAGAGTGATAAAATTAAACGGCGTAGACCATTACGATGTGAAAAATGTTCAAACAACTTCAGAAATACTGTAGTCTATCTGTTTACATTGCGTTAATCTTTGTCGATTCTGTTATTAAATTACAAGCGAACGCTATATCGAACTTCATTGGATTTCTGTCTGATCTCAGTCCTTTTGAATACAGTATCGATAATTTAAACAATCGTCAGAAGCAAGGCATGCAATTAACTTGCTATCTATTTCGTTGATTCTGTGTAACGAATACAAGTGTCATTTGATAATTATATTAAAGTTGTATTAACTGAAGAAGAAACAGGGTTTTACAAAATTACAGCGTTGAATTGATGAAGGAACATTGTCTGTGCATGTTGCATAGTGATTATCGTGAACCAGAGTTTTTAATGATAACAAGGCATTCCATCTTAGTTCTCATGATGTAGTTGATAAAGTGTTACTTATAGTATTTTTTTTAAAACATAGTAATATGAAATTTTGTAGTAAGTATTTATTAGCCTATTTATTGGGAAACATTCCTTGTAATAAAGCCAACAAAGTCGCACTCTTTACAAAAAGGGAAAATTTCTTTTTCAATAGCTGAAATTTCGCAAACATGTAATCCGATCCAAGCTGGTGAGGCATATAAGAGGTATGGGGACTGTACTCGTAAAGAACAATGGCCAAATTTCTATAGGAGCTGGACTTGACTTTTATTTTTCATGTCCCAAAAGAAGCTATAGCTGGATTCGTTTGTTTTTATATTGTTAACACCACCCCGTATGAAAATCATATCTAAATAGCCACAATTTTTTTATAATAACGTCAACAATAGTTTTGAGGTTAGCATCACATATGTAATCTTCTTCATTGATATAAAATAAGAATTAGATTTGTATTATGATATACGATTGTGTGTGATGGCTTACGTTAGTGTAATAAAATAAGTAGGTATGTAAATATTATTGAAGAATTCCACTCGCGGATCTTAGAAATTACTCTGGTATTAAGCTCAAAAACGAGATGGCGGCGAAGTGTATCAATGCATATGTTACAATTAACACATAGCAATCGCAGGGCTAGTTGTCGTTGTTGTCTAGCTGTAGTCTGCATGATGCCTCTCACAAATATGCAAGATATAAAATCGGTGTCCAGAAATCAAAAGCACAGAAAAATCGTTACAAGTGGTAGTTATCAGTCCGTAAAACAATGCCTAGGTCAAGACAACAGAAGGAAATCTAAAATAGTACAGTACGTATCACAATCCACAACGAATGAAGCAAATAAGATATATAGATATATAGATGACTGCCGGGTGACAATCAATGTTGATCGATATCGATGACCAAAGATTATGTAACTTGACGATGACACATGATTTCTCGTTGTACATTCAATAACAAAACGCTTAGCTTACTATAAAGCTACAAAATCATTTTTATGACATGAATCCAGTACATAATAAATCAGTACAGTAGTTGATTTGATGCCTACATACTAATTGAATTAAATTACAATTAACAACTATTCAGAAAAACGTGAATAATTAGTCTTTGAATACAAAGTCCTTTCATACGTGAAATGAATCGTCATTAGGTGCGTTCAGAAACCATTATTTAAAATAATTTCGAAACAGTTACAAAAACAAAAATAAAAGGATAACTTTTTTTGTGGCCAATTAGAGAGGTATTTTTTGTGTTTTTAAAACGTTTTGTGTTTTTAAGTGTTTTTAAAATAAAGATATTTTTCATAAATATTTCATATAGTGACGCCATCGTTTCATCGTCTGGTAAGATTTGGCCAACCTTCTTTGGGCTTATGTTTTGTAGTAAAATATGGGTTTAAATTTGAAGTATATAATAATAATATTCCCTATTACGAACATTTGTAAATTTAACACAGCTTTTGATATTTAGACGTCACTCAGGGCCATTTTACAGCTCCAAAAGATTTATAGGCAAAAATTTTTGCAGATTAATAAACTTGACTGAACATAAGAATATTAATGTTAAAAGTATTCAAATTAAGTACCCTTCTTTTTAGAAAATTTGAAAGCATTTTATTTTTGAAATGAGAAAAATCTTTTGTCTCTTTGTTATGTCTATTTGATTAAAATAATCAGTCCTAAATACACAAAGAATCGTAAGAAAAAATTTAGTTAGCACCGAGACAATTAAAAAACTATTAAACAGAAAAACCTTACCGTTTATTTTTTTACGTTTTCGTTCCAAAACAAAGAAAATTTAAATTGTGGATTTTAGGTTGTAGCAATTTCTATCAGAATGACCAGCAGCTTATAATTGTCTTTATTAGAAAAAAAAGATAATATAATTGCATTAAACTTATTAAGTAAGTACCATTACGTTTCATCGTGAATTTGCATAAGAATATCCACTACGCCAAATCATCCCAACCGTAAGATGGTGTCGTAAGAGGCGACCGAGGGAAACAAATCAGGAGATAGGCAGCAGCGTCGCCCTAATAAAGACTAAAAATAAAAAACCGTGGTTGCCAACCCGTTTGCTAAGCTTGGCAACTATGGCATATGTTCCCCTATGTAGTAATCTTTGGGGTAGGCCTATGTTTCACAGTGGACTTTAATAGGCTGTAACGGTAACGATATTAAGCAAGGTGAACTCTGATTTCTTTAATGTGACGTTTACTTTATGGTAAGTATATTTTCCTGTCTAGATATCCCTCAGGGTTGGTAATCTCATTACTTGTATGATGAGCACATTTTTAATAGTGGTAGAGCCACGCGGCAGCTTTTACTGTTGCACGGATGGGCCGGCTCGAACCGGGGTGGTACCACGACCTCACAGAAAACCAGCGTGAAGTAGAGGTTTACCTCTGCGTTTCGCTTGGTGAGTGCAGGTGGCCGGAGGCCCTTTTTACTGGAAATGAGGCATTCCATCTTAGTCCTCACGGGTGACAACGCATATACATTTTGAATTGTAATAGAGGATAGATGTAGATGTCTATGGGCCGCAGCAACCACTTACCATCAGGTGGACTGTGTGCTTGTTTGTCACCCTTATCCTATAAAAAAAAGCTATTACGGAGTGAAAGAGCTGCTGTAATTACTGGTATGAGGCATTTCATCGTATTCTTCAGAGACACAAATCATCTGTGGTTTTAATTTTTCGAATTTGTTTTCCATTACTCACGGGCTACAGAAAGTGGAAGCTATGCTTCTGCGTTTTGTTTGGTGAGTGCTTTGGGGGGGGGGGGGGGGCAAAATTTCGCTCAAAACAATAACTGCTCGGGGCATACTGTACCAACAATACCAAGGCGACCACTGTCACGCTATCTGTGAATTTCTGCAACATCAGGGGACTTCACTCGAAACAAAACGCCGTTCACTACTATTTAGAGACGGCAAAGCCGGCCTTGCTCTTTCTGACCGAGACGCAGGTGTCCTCTCCAGCCGATACTTCGTATTTCTCCTACCCGGCATACAAATTTGAGCACTCCTTTGTGCCTCGGGTAAGGGTAGGTTTGCGTATACGTTAGAAAAGACATCTGTTATTGACGCCTCGGCAGTCTTGAAGGTTCAGACCTATTCATCCTTTGGCTACGCGTAGACAACGATGACCATCCGCGCGTCTACGGGTGCCTCTACAGGTCCTATGGCGGTAATGCCGAAACAGACCAACTCAGATCCATATAGCTACAGATTCCTTGCTACAACAGGTCCCATCCGCAGAGATCGTGATCCTTGGCAATTTTAACGTCCACTACGTCGAACGGCTTGGTTCACGTTCAATCGATCATGCGGTGAGATCTGTTTATGACTTCGCCTTGACATATAGGCTGACACAACTGGTTACTTCGCTTACGCGGAATCCAGATGTGGAGGATCATACACCTTCCCTATTGGACCTTCTGCTGACCTCTTATCCGGATGAATATCAGGTTTCCGTCGCTGCTCCTCTCGGCTCTTTGGACCACCGTCTGATCCGGAGTGTGGTGCCACTCACGCTCCCCTCGCGGTTGCGTTCTGCAGGTTGCCGCCGTATTTGGCACTATAGGTCGGCGGATTGGGAAGAAATGAGGTCTTTCTTTGCATCCTGCCCATAGGGGCAGGTTTGCTTCTCGCCGGATGATCCCAGCGCTGTGACTGACTCTGTCACTTATGTGGTTCTACAGCGAATGGAACTATTTATTTGATCATCTGTGGTACCCATCGGAGGCAGATCTCAGCCTTGGTTTGGTCGCTCCTGTAAGACTGCACTACGCAGTAAGCAGAAGTGTTATCAAGCCTGGGCTGCGGCTTCGGCGACTCGGGATTTTAACACCAACATGCTTAAAAAGAAGTATAACTTCGCGTCCATTTCCTTCAAAAGAGTTATTGCCAAGGCAAAGTCAGAGCACATAGGCAGAATTGGCGAGAAACTAGTTCGCCTTCCTTCGGGAACCCGTGCATTCTGGTCTCTCGCCAAGGCTGTCCAAGGGAATTTCTGTAAGCTATCACTACCATCTCTGCACAGGAAGGATGACTCACCAGCCCAAGCCGCAAAAGACAAAGCCGACCTTTTAGGCTCCCATTTTGCGTCCAATTCGACTCTTGATGACGGAGGGAATACACCGCCGACCATCCCACGGTGTGAATGCTCCATGCCGGATGTGCGGTTCCTACAGCGCTCAGTTCGCAAAGCACTCCTCGCTCTGGACCTCCACAAATCGAGTAGGCCTGACGGAATACCACCAATTATGCTGAGGACGTGTGCTTTGGAGTTGGCACCGGTTCTAACGCGTCTTTTCCGGTACTCCTACTCCCTAGGCGTAGTCCCAAAATCAAAGAAGACAGCTTTTGTCCACCCGATCCCTAAAAAAGTCGACCGCTCAGACCAGTCCAACTACAGGCCTATCGCCATCAACTCCTTGTTCTCCAAAATAATGGAATCCATTATTAACTGCCAACTCATGCAGTATCTTGAGGATCACCAGCTGATTTGAGACCGCCAATACGATTTTCTTCGGGGTCGATCAGCTGGTGATCTTCTGGTCTACCTGACTCATAGATGGGCGGAGGCAGTAGAGTACAAGGGGGAGGCGTTGGCCGTGAGTTTGGACATTGCGAAGGCCTTAGATCGGGTTTGACACAAAGCACTTCTTTCGAAGCTCTCTTCCTATGGGCTTCCTGAGAAATTGTGCAATTGGATCACCAGCTTCCCTGCAGATCGGAGCATCGAGGTTGTTGTAAACGGTGCATGCTCCGACTATAAGCCTAATAACGCTGGTGTTCCACAAGGCTGTGTGCTATCACCAACGCTGTTTCTTCTGCATATCAATGATATGTTACAAACTGGTAACATTCATTGCTATGCGGATTATAGCACTGGTGATGCTCTATACACCGTGCCAATATTTCTCGGGAAAACGTCGCCGAGTTCCGGAACAAACTTGTGTCTGAAGTCGAGTTTTTGCTGAACAAAGTCTCGGATTGAGGGCGACTAAATCTAGTCCCGTTTAATCCTCAAAAGATAATAGTTTGCGCGCTTACCGCTAAAAAGAACCCCTTTGTCTTTATCCTCAGTTTCAAGGCACTCCTTTTATTGCCTCAGCCAGTATCGGAATGCTGGGCGTCCAAATATCGAGTGACGTGCAGTTTCGTGGTCATTTGGAAGAGAAGGCCAAATTGACCTCTAAAAAGCTTGGCGTGCGCAGGAGAGCGGGACAGTATTTCATGCTGGCACACCGCCTGCAACTTTACAAGGCGCAGGTTCAGCCTCACATGGAATTCTGTTCCCATCTCTGGGCAGGGGCTCCCCAGTGTCAGCTCCTTTCACTTGACCGCATCCATCACAGAGCGGCTTGCATCGTCGACGACCGAGTCCTTTCCGATTGGCTCGATTCTTTGGCACTGCGAAGAGATGTTGCATCCCTTTGCATTTTCTTTCGCATTTACCACGGGGAATTCTGAGGAATTATTCGGATTAATCCCAGCCGCCAAATTCCACAAAAGCACATCGCGGCAGAACTTCCGATACCATCCACACCATCTGGATGATTGGTGGTCCACCACTGTACAATTTAGAAGATGTTTTCTTCCTCGCACAACTTTCTTTTGGAATCGATTACCATTAGCGATGTTTCCGGACCGATACGACTTAGAGACCTTCAAGAAAAGAGCCTACTCCGTTTTTAAAAGGTCAGCAACGTATCTGCGATTCCCCTGGTTCCCTTGGTGTTGCATTTGTTCATGGGCGACAGTAGTCACTTACCATCAGGTGAGCCGCATGCTCATTTGCCCCCTCTCCTATAAATAAATAAAAATAAAAATCACGAATAAGCTCTGGTCTAACTTAGCACGGGCTTGCTAATGATGCATATAATTTGCAAGCCCCTAATGAGTCAGACTTAGTCCTTATATTTTGTTATTATGAAATATAGTAATTAGTAGTATAATTAGTTAGTTCTTTCAGATAGTGCCCGCATTAGGATTTTCTCCACCAATTACCAATAATTTCACAATACCTGGAAGAATTATCTATAGACAATATAATCTTTTACGAATTATATCGTGTTTAATTTACTTATTTGCAGCACCAGTCTCGGGGAATTCCTAAAAGTAAGTAAATTAAACGCGATAGAATCCTTAAAAGATAGTTTTACTTAATGTGTAGTGTAACTTGTTTCATACGGGAAACGAACCCGCGACCGAACAGCGTTGCAACTATATGCTAGCCTAGCATAATGCAAATATCCCCCATGATCTCTCTCTCGTCTATGGGGAGGCCTATGATCAGCCGTAGAATCTGAATTGGCTGTACGGGAACAACAAAAACTAAAGCGATGAAGAATACTGGATTAAAAGTTTACATTTAAATAACAAAGATCTGTAAAATAGAATTCTGTAATTTACCTTAACTTTACTTTAAATTATTTTCTTTCCCATGTCCTATTTATTATTATATTTTAGGTATCTTAAGTAGCTCCAAGACTTGATTTAACTTTATTCAACATGCTGTGCTGAGTATTTAATGACTGTAGTGTCAATATTTTCTAATTGGTAATGCACCTAGCCATAACCACTTCATGGGATTTTATTTTGGTATAATAAAATGGATTTACTAACACTTAGCGATTATATTACTACTAGCTGGCCAGGCAGACGTTGTTCTGCCCTTTCCAACGATCCTTCCTATAAAAATCCTTAAATTCGCAATAAAAAATTTTGAGGGTCATTTATCGGGATAAAAACTATCCTATCTCTCAAGTTGGACCAAAATGCACACAGTGTGCAAAATTTCATTGAAATCGGTTCAGTAGTTTAGGAGTCCATCGCGAACAAACAACGTGACACGTAATTTTTATATATAAAGATAATAACGATGAATAACATTTATTCGTTTTATATTTTAATTGGGAAATTGGCTTGAATTTTATTTTGTTATTATTTCAAAAAACTACTGATCCAAATTTAAAAACAATAACTTTCTATGTTTTATTGAACATATTATACAGCCTCCGTACATTTAAACTCAATCCAAGGGGTTGATTTTTCTCATAACATCCCTTCATTTTTTATACAACATCCTCTATGACACAGGCGAAAGAGGGAGTAAGTACGTAGGAGTCATTATTATACTATATATCTTCTTTTCCAGCGAATTTGGCGGCAATAATACAATGCACAGCTTAGTGATGTAGATAATTTGATTTTCAGGGATGTTAAATGAGCGTGGTCCTTCTCCGGTCGAGCAGACCCATCCGTGCTATAACTATTATATAGCTGAATAGAATAGAATATTTTTTTATTCAATATTGATTACAAGTAATTCTTATTGAAAGTCATTTTTTACTTTACCACTGAATTGAAGCAAGTGGAATAGTGACGATTTCAAGTTCTTAACATTTTTGAGTTCGTGCTTCGTGAACGGGGTTCTTTAGCTTAAAATAATTTATAGGGCAATGCCAACGACTTTCGATGCTCTAGTAAATATTCATTCTCCTAAGAAACACCTAAAAGAGCTATAGTAATAAAGAAATGTCACGTACATAAGGGTCCTATTTAAGACAATCACGCCCAGAGAGTCCTACCACCTGGCAATCCCGTTTGGTATTTTTCCTGTAAATATTTAAGTGAATAACTGAGATTTTAAAAAAAACCTTCAGTCTTCATTATTGCATCATATTAAATATGAAAAATTACTCAATTGCTTTTTATGATAAACCTGCAGCGCTTTGAATGTTGAATTAAAATTTCCATCTACCAATTTAGTTGCTATTTGCTTTATTAAATTTTACTTATATAATCTCTGCATTAACATTTGCCGGCTTTGCAGTATCCATTAAGGTATTTGTTTTGTAATAATTGATTTTAATTACATTTAATTAAAGAGCTAGCAGAATATACGTGAATAGCGTGGTGCCGAATATCGGGCTGAGTGGCGCGTCTTAGGAAAGTGAGAGATCTATGCCTACCGGTAGATTGCAGCAAGACGATGTCGATTATGATCATG
Organism: Parnassius glacialis; assembly: GCA_033319125.1. Classification (NCBI taxonomy): domain Eukaryota; kingdom Metazoa; phylum Arthropoda; class Insecta; order Lepidoptera; family Papilionidae; genus Parnassius; species Parnassius glacialis. The sequence continues at coordinate 21,827,394 of JAVANC010000023.1, read as the reverse complement.
ATTATATTGAAGACTCAGTGCTAAGTAAAACTTACTGATGAATCAAAAGTTCCTAGTTCCAAATCTCTGGTAAGAAACATGAATTTTTAAACTATTCGAATTCATATTTGGTGATTGTCTATTGACCTTACTGCAGTACAAGCTTGCCTCTGAATATATTGTATAAATACAGACAAGTACGCACAAATGAGTAGCTTAGCTTAGTTATTTCTAGTTTCCTTCTACTACTTTTTATCCGTCTTTTTACTTGACCTAAAAATATTAAAAAAAACGCTTGCGTTATTAATTTACCATTGACTACGATTTTAGCTATAGACGCGTGTTTTTTTTTCTTTACTTTAATATTAGTGTAAAACTCTCAACTGACAACAGCTTTTAGACAGTTAAGATTAGTTATTTGAATTGCTATTTAGATTTAAGCGTTAAGAGCTATAGTAGAAACAGTTTATTAATAAGGTTAATGAGTGGATAGTTACGTTTTTGGCAGCAATCAAAACATTACATTTTTATGATATTTCTTAGTGTACAAGGTACTCTAGCAATGGAGCGGGATGTTCTTGCATTACTTTACATTATTTTTATCACACGCGCAGACCGTTCAGAGCTATAATATTGGTAATTTTTTTAAATTGCTATATTCAATGTAGGTATATAATAATTTTAAATTAAAAATTTTGTACAGCCGACTTCAATATAAGTTATTAAGAATAACTCAAATAACTCAAAAAATATTGGTCTGACCTTGATCAAATATGGGACCACACGAGAAGTATCAGCTTTCATATAAAAAAAGAATCATCGAAATCGGTCCACCCAGTAAAGTTATGAGGTAACACACATAAAAAAAACATACGCGTCAAATTGAGTACCGTCTCCTTTTTGGAAGTCGGCAGAAACTAACGCTGAGAGTGATAACCTGTAACAGCGTAGACTATTACGATATGAAAAATATTGAAGCAGCTTCAGAAATATTAAAATATAACTAACATATAAGTTTCCATAAGTGAAGTAGACCTCTCTGGTCATCCGCTACTTACCATAGTTTTGGCGTATCAACCGCCACTTAAACGTATAATAAAATCAGACATTGTAGAACTACTTAATCTAGTCTGCAGTGTCACAATAACTGGAGATATATCTATCTCCGGGGCCCGACACTCTTGTATTCGACGACGGTTAGATAACTCAAGAATGTCAAGACGTGTTCACACAAGATTATTCTTTTTAGTGTAACGTTACATTCGTAGAGTTTTACTAAAATAAATAATCTCCCGCCGCAAGCCCTGCGTCGAGTGAAGCTGTCACAGCCGCATAGCACACCGCTCATATTATTAGTTTGCTAATAGAAGAAAATAGGATAAACTAAGAAGTGGAAGACTTGCCAAGAAAAAGTAAGGGGATATTTTATGTACGAGAGTCATGCTACAGCTGTGGCGGTTTCGTCGTTGCTGAGGTAGAAACAGGTTTCGATAAAATTACAGCGTTGAATTGATGAAAAAACACTGTTTCTGCATGTTGTATTGTGATAAACATTGTGTAATAAAAAAAAGGAGTTTTTAATGATAACGATTCCATCTTAGTTCTCATGACAACTTATCTACATTTTGATTTTTAATTAATGATGTCGTAGTTGATAAAGTCGTACTTATATATTTTTTTAAATAATTTTTAAGGTTCTGCTATTTGCTTTTACACGAAATTTACAAATTAAAATAAGACCGTATTTTAAACAAAGTTCAGCGTAGCGCAAAAACAGAAGTGTCTTTCCAGAAACATCCTTACTTATGAATAATCAATGTATTGCGTCTAGTGCACGGGACTGAAGAAATTTACATATTGATTGCATATTAATTGACGATGACGATGCTCACCGGTCAACGCACCCGCCTACAGAGACATGAATGAATTATTCTACATTATCCTATTTTTTTGCCGCTTCAGATCCATTGCCACTTCAGCTTACTAAACCGTTGGGCTATGTCGATGACTCTAATTCTACTGCGGATATCCTCGGTAAAATATGCAAGCAAATTATCGGTGTAAATTCAAAGTTTATAATAATAATGTTCCCTAGTCCGAACTTCGGTCAAGGCAGCCAGTCTTAACGAAGACTAGCTTTCTGCGCCGGACAGGACTATAATTCACGAGTGTGTGTGCATAAGCATGCGCACAGGTGCATTATCTATTCCCTCACTCTCATATTCCGATTGGTTGCAATCCGACAAGATCGGAAAGAGATCAGGTACAGAACCATCAGTTTTATGTGCTTTCCGAGGAACGGTGGTAAAACTACGCCAACGTCCTGGCTCTGAACTCTTACAGAAAAATTCGTGAAAAAATAACAGAAGGATACCAACTTAAAGGATCTTCATGTCTTACTACTCGTCACAGTATAACAGTAGTAGAGCCATGCGGCAGCTTTTGCTGTTGCACGGATGGGCCACCTCGAACCAGGGTGGTACCACGACCTCACAGAAAACCAGCGTGAAGTAGAGGTTTACCTCTGCGTTTCGTTTGGTGAGTGCAGGTGGCCAGAGGCCCTTTTTATTGGAAATGAGACATTCCATCTTAGTCCTCACGGGTGACAACGCATCTACATTTTGATTTGTAATAGAGGATAGATGTAGATGTCTATGGGCCGCAGCAACCACTTACCATCAGGTGGACTGTATGCTCGTTTGTCACCCTTGTCCTATAAAAAAAATAGAAAAGTGTATAATTTACGTTGGTATTCTGAGTAAGCGTGGTCCTGTCCTAGTCTAGACGACCCATTCATTCTATGTAGCCATGATAAATGTGCATCTATTACTAGTGTAAATCTACTACGATAAAAATTACTCTTGTCTCTTTATTTTATTGATGAAATAAATACTATTACTAAAAGCATACTACTTAAATAAACATTGAAAATGATTTGGAGTCCTTTATAAGGGAAAATGCTGACGCGGTGATTGATCTGAAAGTAATTGAGTTGTGCTAAGCGCTCTCAGAACTTCCTGTTATGGTTGGACAAAGATGACCCAATTTGCCTTTACATAAATTTCGTGTTTCTGTTTGACTTTACTATCAAATACATAATAATATAATAATAATATGCAGAATAAATATTTTAGCTATAACCTGCTTAAAATAGTTTCAATCATCCTATAAATTTTTAGAAGTGGCTTATTACCCCGTAACAAGATCAATAATATATTTATCGGGTTATAAGGAATGCAACTATAACTATAGATGCAGCTGATTGTAACGGCTAAAATTATAAATGTAGCTGATTGTACTTGGTTAAACTTAGTTTTCGATTTATTCATGGCTAAAAGAAAGATAAGTGTAGGCTTACTTTCGGCAGATAGTCTAAAGTCCAAATTATATTAAACAAATGAAATTAAAACTATTATATAAATTGTATATTATATTATTACATATACAATGCAGCAGCTAAAATATGGTTGTAACATAATGGGTCAGCTTGACCGGGGAAAAACCAGGTTTTCACCGAATATCAGCGTGAAGTAACAGCTATATGCTGCTGCGTTTCATTGTACACTCAGGTAGAGATTCCGAGACTCTTTTTTCTGGACACGGGGCATTCCATTCTAGCCTTCAGAGATAGCAACTCATCTGCACTTTGATTCTTGATTGAGGATAAATGTGCCTATAAAAAATGCCTATGGACCACATCATCCACTAAACATCACATGAACAGTGTGCCCGTTTGTCACCCGTATAATGATAAAAATAATATGCTTCTTCTTTATTCTGTAGCATCTTAATGACCCGAAAATGTAAATAGAATTAATTTTAGACATTTTCTTTTTCCTCATTAATCCTTAAAATTATCCGCTGGACATGGACCCAGCCTGCCGCTACAGGGAGAAGTCCTAATTTTCACGCTTTGCAAGCGCCATAGTACCTATATAAGAAGGCGTCTATGGAATTACACTTACGATGAATTCTCTTACGTCGCTATCATACGGCAAAAGTTCTTTTTTCGTACTTTATTAGTTTATATTCAGGTTACTAAAACAAGTACAGTTAGTGAGAGGGTTATGTACCAATCAGAGCACTACGCTGCTTCACATTTTTGAAATATTCTTATATTCTCAGACATGCAGGTTTCTTGACGATGTTTTTCTTTATCGCTGCGCATCAATAAAAATTTAATTAATGCCGACGAAGATTGAACCCGGGTTACTTGCGTACTGTGATATTTACAGCGAGTGCTTAGCCCTGATTCTAAATCTACTACCTCATATCATCCAGTTAGTGTCGTAAGAGAAGACAGAGAGAAACTGAACCAGGAGATGGAAAACAGCATCTTCCTGATAATATCTGATTAAAATAACAAAAACGCGTTTCCAACCCACTTGCCAATGGATCTGAATCTACAGGGCAGATATGCAGTGAATTGAATGCCTATGTTCGGCAGTGAACTTTTGACATGCTGTAACACACTGTCACAGTACAGGCTTTGCCCATAAGCTATCGCGGCTCTACGTTACTAAGTATTTTTTTATATATATTATTGTACTAACCCTTCGTTCATCGAGTTATCCAAGCATATTATGGGTTTTTCTGATAAATTTACACTTTATAAGTACAAATGTATTTAAAATATTCATATTTGAGTTAGTTCTAGAGATCTATATAATATAGATTGGTATATATTTAAAACTAACTTTTAACCCGCGAATTCGTCCCCATAAAACTTAAACAAAAACTCTTCAGATCTGTAATATTATTCTAAGGGCAAGAAGTAGTTTTTTTTTTAAAATAAAATACTAGTAACGCTGTTAAACATTACTAATATTCCCTTTAACCACTTCTGGTAAGCTTAAAATGCTTGTGTTAGAAGTGGTTCACGACAGTAGTCGAATGGCGGATTCGAACCCACGACCTTTCGAGTTCGTGGTCCGCGCCCTGCCATTAGGCTACTGACGCTTTGTTCTGCTGTTATCTCGAAACTATGCGTGATATAGGAAATGTTTCAGAATAAAACTGAACATCTATAAAAGGTCTACTTTACCTCTCAGAGTCTTTTTTAATTAATGTTGAAATAAACAAAAATAATAAAAACAGACAGACGGAAGGACTGACAAAAACTTTATACTGGTTATACATGTTTTCATAGCATGCAAATACCCCTGACTTTAATAGAAGCTAGTTATTTCGATATTTCAGACAGACTTATTTATATGTATAGATGTATTACATTATTTCAAAAACATTATGTTTATTTTCATCTTCCTTTCTATTATTTTCAATTTTCAAATACAATCAATAAATTATATTCAGTACAATTATTCCTTATCGTTTGCGTTACGTAATATATAAACATGGCTTTAACCATGACTACCATTATTCGGCTTTAGACGTATACACATCAGCTTTGATTGGATTACAATGAAACAGGGAAGTCCCAGCCCTTTAACATCCAATTAAAGTACAATCTCTTTGTAATCGTTGATAGGTCTCTTGGTAATCATGTATCTTCTTAAAGATTTGATGGAAGATGGATTCGGTAATAAGCGCTGTAGTCAAGTTCTTTACTAATTATATTTATATCTAGGACCGAAATTACTTATTCACAATATTTTATGTTGGTTTAGTGCCAAAAAGACAAATGGATCTGGAATGAATCTGGAACATTTTAGGTGGCACTGTGGCCGAGTTATGGATAAATTTTGTATTTACAATTTAAAACTCAACGTACTACCCTAAAAGTGTGGCACAATGTCTGCTGGGCCTTCTGGTATATCTACATAATATAAGTAAAAATTTCAAATTAAATAGTTTTGTGTATTTATATACTGATCTTCCCTTTAAGAGTTAAACATTAGTAGATGTTTTTATTTTTATTTTTGTCGAAACCTCAACGATTATTTATATTTTATATTTTATTTTTTTATTATATATCTTTTACTTTCCCAGAAATTGTAATATAGACTACACCGCTATTTTATTGCATTTATGACACCGCAGCGAAGTAATCGTAGAGTATCAATCATCCATAGGAAGCCATGAGACCTCTCTTGGATTTCCCATAGTCGTTATAGGTAATGGCAAATATGGGATGAAATGCCATCATTCACAAAGTTTAGATCTAAAAATCAATAATTAAATTTATTGTTAGTTGAAATTACATTTGTTTGTGAAATAAATGTGAAGTCTACAAATACTGCACTACTGGAATATTCACTGGTCTCATCAGGTTTCAAAAAGGGCATTCTAGCAGGTAGGACCGACTGCGACTCCTTAAGACCATCTAGGTTTTCTTTGCGAATTAAAATATATATTTTTATTTGATTTATATAAAATATTACAATTTAAAATTTCTACAAAAGTTCTTGAGGAGAGAAGAATTTAAATAACAAATAGAAATTTATATGAACACAAACAATTTCTTAGGAGCTAACTTGGTTTGATTTAAAATAATTTAATTGATAACCAAATGCTTAAAGTAAATACAGTCAATCAGCTTAGCGACACAGCGGTAACAAGTAATTAAGTTAGAGTTCATGAAGCAATCGAAGAGAGTCGGCATCAATAGTGATCGAGTTAACTTCCATCACAGTACTTGTAATTTATAAAGGATTATATAGTAGTAATACTATTAATACTATATAATCCTTTTAGTTTTAACTTATATCAAAACTAGTACTTTTATATAAATGAAAATATATAAGTTGTAATAATTAGATATAATATAGTTTAATATACCATTCTTATTTAGCCAACCGTAAGGGAAGTAGCGAGTTAATCCCAACACAAGTGTCACGACTACTTAAAGGGAAAACTCGAGACATCTTTTAATAAGACTTGAAAATATACCTATTTTTTTTAGTTAATGTTACTTCAATTTAACACATTATATTCACATAGGGATTTTTCACTACTCGTACATTCAAAAATATAAAGCCACATGAATATAATGAATAGGATGCTCTAGTAGAATTCAGATTAAACAGGCCATCCTCGTTTGAGTTGCTTCTGCTAACATCCGTTTACAGAACTAATTACATGAGGCTGTTCCGTCAAATTCACGTGCATGTATGTTGCAATCGGATTAGATTTCAGTTGCCCCGAATTCAAGGCACTTTGCTTTAGTTACGAAAGCAAATAAAATACGAAACCTACAACAAATCAAGGAAAATTAAAAATTCGCTTAAACAGTAAATGTATGATTGTTTAACCCCTTGTTTACATCTTTGTACTCTTTTAACCAGCTTTCTTGTCTTTCTGTTTGCCTGTTTGATGTGGATTTGGTACTGAACAGACAGACATTAATAACTTTTACTATTGCAGTCGATTTTAAAAGCTAGGTTTCCGATAAGTTACATTTATTAAAAAATTAACACCGCTCAGAACTGGATGACAATGCAATATTAAACTACTTTATTTTTTGTCTGTCAGCTTATTTTTGTGTTTATTACACACTTAAATTTATGATATTAGATACGATATGATATGATATTTTTGTAGCTTCATTGCTAAAATTACAAGTGATATTTAGCAATTCGAATAAATTGAGATCATCCATTCTGAAAAAGTGGGTCTTTTGTACCTCCTATCCGAAGATGAAATCCTCTCCCGGACTCCCCCAGTAAGGTAATGAGAGGGTTTAGAAGAGGCAAAACCAGATTGGACTCAAACAATCGCCCTGGAAGATACCCCTTCTTATTCGTATGCGGTTCGATGACAAAGGATCGTACTACACTACCCCATACACTGCCCGAGGAAGTCTCTAACTATACAATCAATCTTGTACAGCTCGAGAACCCTCTTTAGCCATGTATGAGGCACCGAGTCGAATGCCTTTTTGATAGACATTTACGCGGCGGAGAGGTGCCGGCAGTCGCGTTTAACCACCTTACCAATGACTGCGTCAATGTGGAGTGGTTCCTGGATTGCATATCACCTGATTTGAGTTCAGGAGACGAGTGATCCTCGCGCTCAAAATGGATGTTAGTGTATTTTATATGTTAGGTAGATACGTTATTATACCGCCCGTATTTGCTTGGGTCTATGGTATCTTGGTCTTTAGGAGCCAAATGAGTGCTCCCAGTAGTAAAGAGGCTAAGGAGCGACTTGTGGTCGAGAGCCTCTTGAAACAGTCGGGCAAGCACAGCGTGATACACCACAAACCTCTTCAGCCAGTAGTGATGCAGTCCGTTGAGCCCCGGACCTTTCCAGTTCGGAGCCCTTTGGACCACCTCAGCTACGTCGTTGTAACTCGTTATGACGACAGGGTCCATTGGGGTAACATTCACACACTGACTCGCCACAACTTCCGTGCAAGGATTCTCGCTGTGGTTTACGATCTCTGACCACAGGTCGCGCCAGAATGAGACAGTGTCGGCCTTATTCGGTGCTGGGTCCGTTCCACGTACCACTGGTCGCACTAGTGATTTATAGAGCCACTTCCCCCAAAGCAGGGATCTCTGCTACAGGTCGTCTATGCGCTCCGTCAGTTTTTGCGTTATATCTGACTAGGAAAAACTGATATTTGTCCCAGCAAACGCCATCCTGATGGCGCTCACAATTCTCGGCATATTATTTGCTTATCAGTCTGCCGGTCAGGGCCTTTGCCTTTGCGATACGGTCCTCAATCCTTCTTCTCCAGGCTGGGATAGCGTTACTTTGCCCAGCAGTACGTCTAGACGTGGGAAGTATATTATTATTATTACTATTAATGCAGTCGCTATTCTTATGTTTTAGCCTCTGAAGGAACGAAAGAATGATTGATTAATGTTTGCTTTTATAATGAAAATTGGCATAACCGGCAATATGGCTGCTTAGCAAAATAGTAGGAATTCGAAATAATTAAAAAATTTAAGAAAGAAAAAATTAATTATTTTAATAATATAATCAATTTCCCTCATATTATTCGAAGAAGGATCGAAATTTTTATTACTAATTACTGTGCAAGTATATACGTTTCTTCAGGTTTTATGGAAGTTTTTCAAATGTTTGATATTTCAAATATGTCATACATCTAGATCTATCCTCGTTATTGCAAATCAAAATGCAGATGCGTTATCAGTCGCGAGAAATAAGATTGAGTGTCTTTTTTCTTGTAAAAATGGTCTCCGGACTCTGACCATAAAAATGCTTTCTGTGAGAGCGTGATCCTACCCCGGCCGTGCCGACCCATTCGTGCTACAACTTTACAATTAATAGATTTGCAGCATGGCTCTACCACGTTTAAATATAATATGCCAAAATTAATTTTTAAAATCTCTTGGCAGGTATCATTAGATATTTTAATAATAATGTCCTCCAGCTCGAATTTCAGTTACCGTCGCAGTCTCTGTTGTGACTGTTCAAATGATGTGGGACAAGATTATAGTGCCCAAGTGTATACGCAAGTACAAGTGCATTCTCTTTTCACGTTGTCCGATATGGCGGCAAACTAACACGACCAAAGAGAGGCACGGGAGTGAAATACCGCTGATTTCCTGACTCACATGATCATCAGATCGCGTTTAACCTTTAACGAGACAGTCAAATTGTGTATATTTAAATTATTAACGACATGATTGCTAAAAGATTCGGTAGTAAAATAACCTGTCGAAATCGTTTTTTTTTTTATAGGATAAGGGTGACAAACGAGCACACAGTCCACCTGATGGTAAGTGGTTGCTGCGGCCCATAGACATCTACATCCATCCTCTATTCCAAATCAAAATGTAGATGCGTTGTCACCCGTGAGGACTAAGATGGAATGCCTCATTTCCAGTAAAAAGGGCCTCCGGCCACCTGCACTCACCAAGCGAAACACAGAGGTAAACCTCTACTTCACGCTGGTATTCTGTGAGGTCGTGGTACCACCCCGGTTCGAGCCGGCCCATCCGTGCGACAGCAAAAGCTGCCGCGTGGCTCTACCACTGTTAAATCGTTATCTGAATTTAAGACTATTAAGACTGTGTCGCCCTGTTTTTGTAAAAAAAAGAGATAATTCGTATCGTTTATTTATTTTAAATATCAAAATACAGAAATGTCTGTAATTTCAGACAAATTTCAAAATTGAAATTTGTGGCTTAAAATAATGTACTCTAGATAAATTTTCCTTTTTTTTACATTCTTTAAATTTTACTTGTTTTATTTTTCTATATATTTTCTATATATCATTTTTTATATTTTTTACATATTAAATATTATTCTTATTTATCCCCCGATTAAACGGACAGAGTCAAAATTGCGTGTTAAATTTCAAATGTTAAAGTAAAATTAGTTTGTGTTTTCTTTTTCTATTTTACTCACAGTCACCCTAAGGTGCTGGGCTGTCTCACGAAATTTAGTGCAATTAGCAACGGATAATTCTATCTAATAAACCTATAATATAATTAAAAATTTTGTAAGAATATGAAATGATCACTATGTAGTATCAATTTAAAAAGGTAAATAATTTAAAAAAAAAACCGGCAATGTGAGAGTCGGACTCGCAATCGTATCGATAAGTTTACAATTATTAAAAATATTTTTATTATATGATGTAACTAAAAATTTATGCTTTTCGCAATTTTTCCTTTATCTGTGCTATAAAACGTTGCTTCGTAACAAATTTCAAGATTGTGAGTTCACCCTGTAGGTTTTGATTCCCTTGCGAATGTCGAAAATCTACGGCATAAACGGCTGTATCTTTTGATTGCGTTGGCTTAGAAGTTTTATTTTTTGACAGCTCTAAGGGACAATAGACTTGAGTGTTTGTTATGAATTTCTGCTTGATACCTCTACGCGTTCTTGAGAAAAAGGGTATTGACAGACAGACAGACAGACGGACAACAAAGTGATCCTATAAGGGTTCCGTTTTGTCCTTTTGAGGTACGGATCCCTAATAACTAATTTTATTGACTACTTTAGCTGATTACAGCTTTTTCATATATTTGTTTTCTCTACATTCTTCAACAGATTTGACAGCATACAGGCAACTGAACAGAGAGAACAGAACAGACTGATCGATGGATGCAGGAGGTCGATGGATGCAGGTGGCTCAGGACCGTGCTTTGTGGCATTCTTTGGGGGAGGCCTATGTTCAGCAGTGGACTTGTGAAGGGCTGTAATGATGATGAGGCAACTGAACAGACAGATCTCTAAATTCATGCGGCGAGACTTACGCAACTTCAATACAGCTCGTATTGAAGAAGCGATCGAGCGGAACCAAGGCTCCAAAGTCTTTGCCAGAGATCTGTCTGCCAGAAAGAGCCAACTGTCAAAGCTGAAGACCGAATGTGGCAGCATCGTTTCCGGGGCACCTGAGATTTTGAGTGAGATTGAGAGGTTCTATGGGCAGCTGTACACGTCATCGTTGGAGCCACACGCAAGTGTGAGTAATGATCCAAGAGCGAGTCTTATCCGACACTATTCCGAAGATATCCCGGACGTCAGTCTGAGCGAGATTAGAATGGCTCTCCAACACCTTAAAAACGGCAAGGCCCCAGGCGAGGATGGAATCACAGCGGAGCTTCTGAAAGCGGGTGGAAGACCGGTACTTGAAGTCCTTCAGAAGCTCTTTAATTCCGTCCTCCATGGTGGCATTACACCGGAGGCGTGGAGCAGAAGTGCGGTGGTCTTGTTCTTCAAGAAAGGTGACAACGCTCTCTTGAAGAACTACAGACCGATTTCCCTTCTGAGCCGCGTCTACGTGTTGTTTTCGAGAGTCATTACGAATCGTCTCGCGCGCAGACTTGACGACTTTCAGCCTCCCGAACAAGCCGGTTTCCGAAAGGGCTTTAGCACCATAGAACACATACATACCCTTAGGCAAATTGTACAGAAGTCCGAAGAGTACAATTTGCCACTATGTCTGGCGTATGTGGACTATGAGAAAGGCTTTGATTCCGTCGAAATTTGGGCGGTGCTGCAGTCCCTTCAGCGGCGCCAAGTTGACTGTCGGTATATCGAAGTGCTGAAGTGTTTGTACAGTAGAGCTACGATGGCTATCCGAGTACAGAACCAGAGTACGAAACCTATCCAATTGCAGAGAGGTGTAAGACAGGGTGACGTTATATCCCCGAAACTCTTCACCGCTGCATTGGAAGACGTTTTCAAGCTTCTGGACTGGAAAGGATACGGAATTAACATCAATGGCGAGTACATCACTCACCTTCGATTTGCCGACGATATAGTCCTCATGGCAGAATCGCTGGAGGAACTAAGCACTATGCTCAATGACCTCAATAGTGTCTCCCAACGGATAGGTCTTAAGATGAACATGGACAAAACAAAGATTATGTTTAATGTCCATGTCACACCTATGCCGGTAGTTGTTGGGAGCACTAAGCTCGAAGTTGTTGACGAGTATGTTTACCTGGGACAAATAGTCCGATTAGGTAAGTCCAACTTCGACCGAGAGGTCAATCGACGGATTCAACTCGGCTGGGCAGCGTTCGGGAAGCTACGACACATCTTCTCGTCAGAAATACCTCAAAACCTTAAAACAAAATTGTACAACCAGTGCGTGTTGCCAGTGATGACTTACGGAACTGAGACGTGGTCCTTCACTGCTGGCCGTATGAGGAAGCTCAAGGTCGCTCAGCGAGCTATGAAGAGGGCTATGCTCGGAGTTTCTCTGCGTGATAAACTTAGGAATGAGGATATCCGCCGTAGAACCAGAGTAACCGACATAGCTCAACGGATTAGTAAGCTGAAGTGGCGGTGGGCCGGCCATATAGCTCGAAGAACCGACAACCGGTGGGGAAGAAAGGTTCTCGAGTGGCAGCCTCGTACCGGTAGGCGAAGTGTAGGGCGTCCCCCCACAAGATGGAGTGACGACCTGGTAAGACATGCAGGAAGTCGATGGATGCAGGTGGCTCAGGACCGTGCTTTGTGGCATTCTTTGGGGGAGGCCTATGTTCAGCAGTGGACTTGTGAAGGGCTGTAATGATGATGATGATGATGTTTTCTCTAAATTCTGTTACTAAATATAAGGGGGAAATAAATCTCATCGTATCTTATTGTACATATCTTTTAGTTTTTTTTACGAACGAATTACAATAGCGATAAGGGAATAACCAACAAAGGTATATTCAATTCTAAACATGTTAGACAGGCGACACAGACAAAACTAGTTCAATCCGAAATAGCGTAAGGAAACTATAACAAACTTACTTTCTGTACAAGTACAGTGCAATACTGGCTAGAACTCAGTTGCGATTACTCAAGAAACTTCGAAATTTAATTACCAATGGTCTTGTCCCTAAAGAGATTAACTTGTGGAGAATTTTCAAAATAAATAAAAAGTAATTTAATTTGCATTTCCAGAAGAAATCCTTCATTTAATTTTACAGTTTTCTTTTCTTTTAAATCTAATACATAAATGTGATACATATATCAGGTACTAGCTTCGCGCCAAAGGCTTCTATATTACTTTGCAGGTTTGATTTGGATTTCGAGCCTACTGCGTCTTTGACTACCCGCGTTTTTAATCAGGTTGTCACTCCATGTAGTGGGGGTCACCAAACACTGTGCTTGCCAGTACAAAACTGCTACTCAAGAACCTTTCTTGTCCTAACTGTTGTCAGTTCTTCGAGATATTCTAAATATAGCCCTTTTATTGGCACGCTGAGTAACTTTGAGCTTCTTCATACGACCAGCGCGAAGGACCACGTATCGGTTCCGTTAGTGATCTCTAGATACATGCACTTTCGTCTTATGATCCCGAAAGATATCCCACAAAACATCTATCATGGTTTCCTAAACGCAGCCTAGTCAACTTTGATTCGCCTGTTGACCCCTTGATCGAAGTTACTTACCTAATCGGACTTTGTCCCAGGCTCACATACTCATCAACAATTTCGGGCGTTATTACCAAAAAGTACGTGGTAGCTCAGATGGTTAGCACTCGCTGTAAGTTTTACAGTACGCTAGAAACCCGGGTTTGATCCCCGCCGGCATCAATGAAATTGTTAATTGCAATTTTAAGTGTTAATTTACCACGTGCTCGTCGGTGAAGGAAAACATCGTGAGAAAACCTGCATGTCTGACAAATAAGAAAACAAAATATATATTTCGAAGACATGTCAAGTTCGCCAACACGCATTGGGGCAGTGTGGCGTAACTTTCCTTGCCTTAAAACCCTCTCAGAAATGAGAGGAGGCCTGTCCCCAGCAGTGGAACGTGTATATAGGCTGCAACTTTAACTTTAACATGTATATGTTATATAATACGTGTATAACATGGACTTTAGACATGGAAAGCACTAGTGAGATTTGAGCATTGGGTCAAGGTCATCTGGGACTGCCATAATTAAAATAATATCGTCAGCTTCTCGAAGATAAAAATGTATTCGCCATTTATTCCGTCAAATTTCAAAGGAATCAAAGGCTAGTAAATTATTTCACTCCTTTGCTGTACACATTATGAAGGTCGCATAGTCTGTAATTATACTATACCTCTATACTCTTCAGATCATTTGGCAGCCGAAATAGTTAAGAGGGTGGTAACTACTCAGACGGACCTCTAGGCAGAATATGATTTAATAGAATCAGGTGTTACTTTGCGGAAATCCATTATATTAAAGTTGGTAAAAATTACCCCGCGTACATCCGCTTCTATGATTTTATCGAGTGGATATTCGCGGGGTAATTTTTACCAAATTTAGAATATGATTTCTACCATCTAGTAATATACTAATTCCGCTGTCTCTTTATCTGCATAAATTGTTTGTATTAAATTTATACTTTCCGCAATAAGAAGTGCCAACCGTCTTTAAGTACAGTATTAAGAAAATATATAGCGAAGTGAAAATGTGCCGGGTATCTCCCTCGAGTGTAGTCGAAATTGTTTGTCTACGTCTGTCGTTCCTGATTTAATTTCCTTTTGTTCCTCTAAGTATTTAACTTGGTAGTAAGAAAACGTAGCAACGTTTATGTGAAATGTTTCAAAGTTCCTTCTTTTTTTTCAATGACGATATTTATTTATGCTACTTTTTTTGTACGGAAAAATAAATTAGGGAAAATTAAATGTATGTATATTTACAAAAGAGTACATCGTGTTGCGCTGAATTGCTTTATATTTAAGTCAGTCGTCAGATAATATTGCCATGGCCTCGCGAACCCTGAGTTCGAATTCAAGTCAAGACTAGCAGTTGTACAAACTTACAATTTGTTTGTTTAAGGATCTGGATGAACATGACTCATGAATCTTTCCCCATACTTTGCACTGTTTCACTTCCTATGTTCGAATTTATCGCAATTAACGACACATAAAATATGTACGGGTACATAGACGATGAGTTTGCACTCTTGCGAAAATATTATAATATATAGTTTTTCTTTCTTTATTCAGAATAAAGCTGCATTACTACAAAATGATTATATTACAGATAATAAATCTAATTTGACCAAGCCATGCCAGTGCTATTTATCCATAGCTTACAATAAAAAATATTTTTTAATAAAACGTAAAAGCTGACTTCAAACCACTAAAATCAATAAAAGAATTTCACTTTCTGAAGTCGGCGCTAAAACCAATTGTTCAGAAAAATTAAAACTCCAACTTCAGAATGTAGAATGATTGTATTATTTTTAGGGTTTTGGTATCAAAAGTACTTTTTTCATTTTTAGTGGACTATGGAACATCATAATCTCAATGACGTTCAAATAATTATATTAAAACCCTCATCACCTATTGCTATTTATATTTATTTATTTATTACATAATTATAACATCATTACAGTTATATTAACCAATCGAAAGTTTATCGACCAAATTGGCGATATATTGAAAATGGGCCAAATTAAGAGTACCTTTAACCAACGAGCGTGTATGCGTAGGTATATGGATGTGGAGGAAGCGAGAGAGGTGTGTCAGGATCGTGCCAAATGGAAGTCCATAGTCTCTGCCTACCCCTCTTGGTGACAGGCGTGAGTGTTTATGTTTATGAATTAAATATAATTAATTTAGTTTAGTCATCACCATCATCATTTTCATCACCATTATCATCATCTTACTTATCATTATTACTATCGTGTTTATCATTTGCACTAGGATTTATGTTGCTACATCAATTGTGCATATTTGATATTATTTATAGTTGTCCTTATTTGAATTTTGGGTCATGAACTGACGACATCTTAATATCTATTGCAACATAAAACCATTTTCAAACGAAGCAGTCTCGTAATAAAAATCGCTTGAAAACATTTTTAAAGAGGACTTCGCTTCGCGTAACTGAAATAAAAATTTAAAACTAAAACAACAACAACTAACAGCAATGAGTTTTAAACTCAAATTGCAGCGCAGGAAACACTATGTGAGCGAACAACTTGTTACAACTCAATCGTTATTTTGAGACTAGCTCAGCGATTGAAGTATAATTTATGATTTTGCCTTCATATTTTAATGAAAATTCATTGCATCTAAGTAATAATTTTATTTGGTTCGTAAGTCGTATTGTCTGTACACTTGGTCATTTTCTGCCGACTTCCAAAAAGGAGACGGTACTCAATTCGAGTGTATGTTTTTTTTTATGTGTGTTACCTCATAACTTTGTACTGGGTAAACCGATTTCGATGATTATTTTTTTATATGAAAGCTGATAGTTCTCATGTAGTCCCATATGAATTTGATCAAGGTCAGACTAATGGTTATTGAGTAATTCTTAAATAGCCTATATTGAAGTCGCTTATATTGAAGTCGGCTGTACAAAATTTTTAATTTTAAATTATATGAATTATCTATTGTAAGTAACATTCACTATCACTATCACTACAGTCCATCACAAGTCCGCTGCTGAACATATGCCTCCCCATAGATTGCCACAAAGTATGATCCTGAACTACCTGCATCCATCGACTATCTGCGTGTTTCACTTTCACCAGGTCGTTTTGGTAGGGGATTCGTGCAAACTGTACTTTACAAAATAAATTAAATGTTTATTATTTTCGAATCAACAAAAAATTAGACATTCACTTAATTCGAGATATTATGTCGTCTTTTACATTATATATATATATATATATATATATATATATATATATATATATATATATAATTTCCATCGAAAAATTACATTTTGACATCACGTAATAGGTACTTTAACTGTAAGAGTACCCCTTCCCAATTACAACATATTTTTGTGTATTAAATAATTTTCATTCCAATGTGACAGCGTGTTCGCCGCAGACGCTTAAATATTTTTTTTGTAGGATAAGGGTGACAAACGAGCACACAGTCCACCTGATGGTAAGTGGTTGATGCGGCCTATAAACATCTACATCTATTCTCGATTACGAATCAAAATGCAGATGCGTTGTCACCCGTGAGGACCAAGTTGTAATGCCTCGTTTCCAGTAAAAAGGGTCTCCGGTTCTCTACACTCACCATACGAAACACAGCAGCGTTAAGCTGCTATTTTACTTTGGTATTCTGTGAGAGCGTGGTCCGTCCCCGGTCGAGCCGACCCATTCGTGCTATAACTATACCTACTACTAATATAGCTGCAGCATGGCTCTACCACATACGAAAATAGCTTTTTTTATTTCAATTCATTATTAATATGATCATAACAACTATTATTTTTAAGTTACTAAAAGTCGGCTTTTACTTCCTTTTTTTATGGAATAGGGGGCAAAAGAGCATGCGGCTCACCTGATGCTAAGTGACTACCGCCGCCCATGAACAACCGCAACACCAGGGGAATTGCAGATGCGTTGCCGACCTTTTAGAAAGGTGTAAGCTCTTTCCTTGAAGGTTCCTAAGTGGTATTGGTCCGGAAAATTCGCTGGTGGTAATTGATTCCACAAGGAAGTCGTGCGAGGGAGAAAACTTCTTCTAAATCGCACAGTGGTGGACCGCCAATCATCCAGATGGTATGGATGGTAACGCGAGTTTCGTCGCGATGTGCGATGGTGAAATTAAGCGGCTGGAATTAGTCCGAACAATTCCTCAGAGCACTCCCCGTGATAGATGCGATAAAATACGCAAAGAGAGGCAACATCTCTACGCAGTGACAGTGTATAGAGAACCTTCACTATTCTCATATTATCAATATGCTTCAACTTTTTACTTACCTTGGATATTTTATAGATATAGATATTATCTGATAAAATTAAATGAGGACATAATAAAGTTGTCGATGTGTAGATAATCCGCTGTCAATGGCGGGTGGTCTCCCTCTGCTCGAAACATAGATGGTTAGAGAGAGGTCTCAGTACGGTCCTCGGTTATAATGCTTATCATTTTAAGTAATATAAATTATTACTACAATTATATGTATTGGTTATTTCATTTAATTTTTAAATTATAATATGTACTAGTTATTGGTATATTTAGTGAAACTAATCAAAAATTTTAATAAGGACAATTCTATCTTCTAGACATTATAAGCCCGTGCTTCACTGCAATCATATCTGTTGTTAAACGATGATGTACTCCTAGGGCCTATTCACACTTGTCTTTTCTGTCTAGTTATCCAATGGTAGAAAAAAATGAAAATAAAATAAAAATTGTTTATTTCAGATATTTTGGAAATCCATATGTGGGTTAATAGTACAAAATAATAATAACATGGGTTAGTAAAAAATGGTTTGCTTAAGTCGAGGGAAAAAAAGTATTACCCTGTGCCGAGACAGAGCATCATGGGAGTGGATAGAGCCAAGTGATCAGTCTCTGTGCATTTCAACAGCGGCGATGTATACCTGTCCGCTACGGTCCACAGTCTGCTGTTGTGACTGGCTCGTACCCTGCTAATTTTTTAGATTCGGTTTTTTGCGTATAATGGCATTAAACTCATCTGTTTGGTATGCCGCAAACATCCCTGATGCACTACAAAAACGAGGCAGTCCCAACAGCATCCTGATTATATTATTATATTGGATGCGCAGGGCTTCAAGCGATCTTTTGGTGTATTTGACCCACAGGCTCCCCGTGTATATGCTCTGACTACTCTCACACTAATAATAATAATAATAATAAATAATAATAATAATAAATAATAATAATAATAATAATAATTAATCATCCCAGATCGTCAGTAATGAGGCTGTACTTGCCGCGGAAGCGTGGTGGGCGCGGCTTTTTAAGCGCGCTTACCATGCATAATCGCGAAGTGTGCAGCCTCCGTAATTACTTTCTGACGAAAGCGGATGATCCATACTATAGGGACGTTATTTCTTGTGATAAAGGACTTACCCCTCTATCCTTAGCCAACGAGCAATGGCAAGACCCGGCAGTACAGAGCATTTCCGACCGGGAGACCGTATGGAAGGAGAAGGAGCTCCACGGGAGGTTCTACAAGGCTCTACATGAGCCTTTCGTGGACAAAGTCGCCTCCCTCCACTGGCTACGTTTCGGTGACCTCTTTGGGGAAACCGAGGGTTTTGTCTGTGCGATACAAGATCAGGTTATTAAGACCAACAATTATCGGAGATACATCCTAAAGGATGGCACCGTTGACGTCTGTCGAGCTTGTCGCCATCCCGGTGAATCACTTAGGCATGTCATCTCCGGTTGTTCGGCGCTTTCTAACTCTGAGTATTTGCACAAGCACAACTTAGTAGCCAGGATTCTACATCAGGAGCTCGCTCTGAAATACGGTCTCGTGGATCGGAAACTGCCGTATTATAAGTACTTGCCGGAAGCCGTGCTCGAAAATGACCGCGCCAGGCTCTACTGGGACCGGGCCATCATCACAGACAGGACTATTCTTGCGAATGAGCCTCAGTAACTGATTTTTTTTTGCCCGACCCGGGATTTGAACCCGGGACCTCATGATCAGCAGTCACACTACTACAACCACTAAACACTAATCACTATGCAGAATGTATCCTATAGAATACCGAGAGGCTGAATATACGCTTATGCTCCAGTCTTCCGTTTTATATAGGTTATGAAGCTGCCTTGGCGTGAATTATCACCACTGCAATCGTTTTAGTATATTTGGCGCTAAGCACCACCGTAGCAATATGTAAGAGTTATTTAGAACCATTAAAATTACGAACTATAAGGTACTTTGCAAAAACATCATTCCCACTTGCAGCCATGAGCTCCAGTAGTCACTCACCATCATATGAACTGTTAGCTCGTTTGGAACTCTAATATTGTAAAAAACATATTTTGAAATCGCTTCAGCATCTTTACAAGGTACTGCCTTAAACATTCAGTGACTGGTAAAACAAGAGGCTCCATTGTCGAGTCGTATATCTAGAGACAGAGTAGCACAATCTTAATATATGCAGACCTGTCACGCAAAAATTATCTTTATAATCTTGGCCATAGGGCATTTTGCATTATTTACCCTAAGTTTGTTGTTGATAGCTCACGCCAATATAACGGGGGCGCTGGAAAGTAACAAAAACCTTTCCATGCGATAGAAATAAGGTTTAATATGGATGTTAACAGAAAACAGCAAATGCTTCTAGATACGATGGTTAGGCACTCAATGTACCCTTTATCTTAGATTAAAAAGGAGGGTGGGCTTTCCACTTCACAATGACTAGGGTGGTTGGTTAGAACAGGTGTTGAAAACACTTTTAAAGTTGATTGACCTAACTATAAAGGTATGGTTAAACAATGGGACTTTGTTATCGGTTGGGTTGTAGACCGAAGGGGGTTAATGAATACTTGAGTATTATAGAAAACCACTGATTTGAAAATATGCTTGTTAAGGAGTACGATTATCAATTAATGTAGTTCAAACTTAATTCCACATATATTATTATATATACTTAGTTAAAATATTAGGGTAGTAATAAAAAAATAACTTTTAATTTAAAGTAAAAGGTGACATTAAAGAACTGAAAATAATAAAATTATCTCCTCATAATAGCTTCAGCCGGTGCTAATTCCAAATACAAAGTAGTTAGATGACAAGAGACCGTACATGGTAAAGTCTATGCTAAAAATGTTGTCGTTCTTATACGGATATTTTGCATAGGATTTTATCGCTCAGACAAACTCCAAGAACAGACGAGTTCGCTTAGTGATTTCGATTCCTCTTAGTGTCAGCAAATAAGAGCCACTTCTCGGATCATTATTCGTGTAGTAATAAATAAATAAAAAAGTTTCGATTAGGTTAGAGCCGGCTCGCGCTCGCTGAAAATATCACAATACGTAAGCAACCTGGGTTCGATCTCAACCGGCACCAATGAAATAATTAGTTGTAATTGTATGTGCTGATTTACCACGTACTCGGTGATGAAGACACATCGTGATGATACTTGCTTTCTTTTAAAGGATAGAGACAGAAACGAGCACTCAGTCCACCTGATGGTAAGTAGATGCTGTTGCCCATAGACATCTACATTTATCCTTATTTGCGAATTAAAATGCAGATGCGTTGTCACCCGTAAGGCCAAAGAAATGCCTCTTTTTCTAGTAAAAAGGGTCTCCGGTTCTCTATATTCACCATACGAAACACAGCAGTGTTAAGCTGTTATTTTACGCTAGTATTCTATGATAGCGTGGTTCTTCCCCGGTCAAGCCGACCCTATCGTGCTACAACTATACTACTAATATAGCTGCAGCATGGCTCTACCACGTTAAGTACCTGCATGTCTGAGAAATCAAATAAATATTTGGAAGTAAAGACTTTAGAAATGACTTGGGGGGTGACTCGAACTTTAGGCCTAGTCAGTTTAAATAGCCTATCATGTAGAGAATATCGTGAGGGTCATGGTTGTATAGGCGCAAAAAGTTCTCATTACACTTTAAGGGGGTCAAAATGGCCAAAACCCAAAAAATTCTTATTTTGGCTATACCTCCGCCTCCTTCGGAGGTTCTTACACAGTCTTTACTTTCCGCATCCCACTTGATATTACTAAGAAATGTAAAGCTTTCCAGCTAGCATTAGGGCTATGCGGACATATCCTTAACCTAAAACCCTTTCAGAAATGAGAGGAGGCCTGTACAAGGCGCACAGCGGTGGGACGTATATAGATCGTTACTTTATTTTTTTTTATTTATTACCGCCAATCAAGTCCACCAAGGAATATTTGCCGTAGTTGTCATGCTTGACAGGTATTTTGGCAACTGCATTTTTTTATTTTCTAGTCTTTATTAGAAAGACACTAATGCTTATCGTCTAGTATGTTTTCCTCTGTTGCTTGTTACGTCGACGGGCCACGGGACGTTGTGGGGTGGTGCATATTCTTACACCATCACTACACCATATAAATACAAATAATTAACACGTAGAATGTACAATGATTTCCATTTTACAATAACGTCTAAATGAAGAAGACAATAATTGTGAAGACAAATAATCGTTATGAAAAGACTGAGGATGGAAGCTTTTGAACTATTATTGGAAAATCTTAAATGAAATCTAAGGACTGTAATGATACGTGACCGGACCCTTTGGAAGTTTATTACGCCTTTCCATTACGTAAGTAAATATCAAAAGTACGATAGCTTAATATGGATTATGGAATCCAATTATAGATATTAAATATTTATCTAATAGAAGGTCCGATTTTGTAATAATATATTATTGAATTATTACTGAGAGTTTCCTTATCTGGGGAAGAAGCTCGAGGAAAATATCTTAATATAATTGCAGCATATTGCTGCCGGGTTTCTTAGGGCTTACCCGGGCTTTGACGCGAACCGGTTAACCTTTTTTTACTGATAACGAGTCGAACCCTCTAAGGCTTTATTGGTGAACATCATCAATCGATTTATTCTTATTCAAGGGAAAAGTTAAATGTTACTGCCTCCACTTACCATCAGGTGGAATTTTCGATAATAGGGGTATCCGGTTCTCTACACTCACCACCTGAAACACAGCAGTATGAAGCTGCTATTTTGCTTTGATCTTCTGTGAGAGCATGGTCCTTCCACGGTCGAGCCTACTCATTCGTGCTACAACCATAATATAGCTGCAGTGCACCTACGTGGTACCCCAGTATACAAGTATCCACTACCTCATGTCATACCGTGGGTGTCGTAAAAGATAACAAAGGGAAATAAAGAGATGGCCAGTCTATGGGAGAAGCCTATGTTCAGCAGTGGACTTTTGATAAATTGCAATAAATGCATGAATTAAAAAAGTTAAAATTGATGACTTCTTATAATAAAGCATGATAGTTAATGATCACGTATTTGAAATACTAATAACTTGACAAATATTCCTTACAGATGATACTTTTGTTATATTCGTTTACCATGTTGTATGGCTCCGTGGCGCAGTGGCTTAGCATTAGGTTGCGGCGCTGAGGATCGCGGGTACAGATACGCGATACAGAAGAAAATCTGAGCGTGGAACGTTTTTTGAAAGACATCATTTTAAACAGTATGTCATTAAGATTTTATTTTCAGAAACAAGGTTTGAATTTCGAACGTCGAAGAAAAAGACAATAATATTTTATTTGTTTTCGGGAAAAAATTTAGCGAGACGAAAGAAAACCAAAGGAAAGCTCAGATAAATTGTAAGGTGTAATTTGTCGTACATGTGATGCCCCTCGAATTAGTTCTTGCAATTGGAGCGTAAAATTAGTGAGACTCAAGTAAACTCTGCTATTTGAAACGGGGAATTGTATATATATTTAATTAGTCGTTTTAAGGAAACTGAGAATATAATTAAATATATAAAATTAATTAAATAGTAAAGGGAATCAAACATTTGTTGATTTGTCTGTATTAAAAATGACTAAAATTTTTGAGATATTATAACAAATATTGAAATATGTATATAGAAACATGATCAAAAGACTTGCCATGTGAATCATAAGACATCATGGCAAGTATTTTTTGATGGAATTATGGTGACAAGCGAGCACACAGTCTACCTGAGGCAAGTCGACGCAGTGGCCCATATGGGCCACATGTATATACATCTACATATAAGGTCGGTGAAAAATTGTCTTCGTATTTTATATACAAATTCAAGATACTTAATGTCAAAGTTTAATTACACTTAATTATAATATAAATGTGCCATTTTGTTTGATAACTTGTTGCAGTCTTGTAGATAAAGATATAATCCCATTGCTGTAGAAATATTGGGGGTTTCGATCAAAAAAATGCGACAAGTAGTTTTGACAGACCTCACTTGATGTTAACCTTACACTACGCAAAAATTCTGAAGAGACAGAAACAGATAAATATCTGATGGTGCAAGATCAGGACTATACGGTGGATGCATAAAAACTTCCTAACCAAGCTCTCTCAATATTTTCTAAGTGATTAAAGATGTGTGTGGTCTGGCGTTATCGTGATGAAAGACCACTCCTTTTCTGTTGAACAACTCCGGTCGTTTTTTCTCAATTTCTAGCTTAGATATAATTAGCAGTTGGCAGTAGAGATCCAATTCGTTGGTATTGTCTGGCGGTAAAAGCTTATATTAAACCATGCCCTTCCAATCGCACTATACACACAGTATTACCTTTTTGCGTGTAAATCTGGTTTTCACTACAGTCTGTGTAGCTTGATTACCCTTTGACCATGGTCTTTGTCGCACGTTCTTGTCGTAGATGATTGACTTTTTTGTTTTTTTTTATCACCAGTGATCAATCTTTTCAAAAATGGTTCGGTTTCATTACTTGAGAATCGCAAATGAATACACGATTCATTAAGTTTCTTGAAAGAAGTGAGCTTGAGTTTAATGAGCTCGTATGGTACTCAAATATCGACCTGTTTTGTGTAGCCAGACTTTTTCAAGTGGGTCAAAACTGTTTTGTGATCAATCTTAAATTTCTTGGTTATGTGATAACTACTAATATGCCAATCTTGCTTCACATTTTCAAAAATGGCATCGACTTTATCTATATGTATGAGGGCAACCAAAACGAGCTGCATCTTTGACATCAAAATTCCCAGACTGAAAACGCTTGTACCAAATTATATCCGTGTATATAATTTGATATACGTTGTAGAACCATGTTGCAACTATATTAATTGTATAGTTGTAACACGAATGGGTCGGCTCAACCGAGGAAGGACCACACTCTCACAAAATACCAGCGTAAAATAACAGCTTAACACTGCTGTGTTTCGTATGGTGTGTCTAGAGAAACGGAGACCCTTTTTACTGGAGAAAAGGCATTCCATCTTAGTCCTCACGGGTGACAACGCATCTGTATTTTGATTCTTTATTGAGGATAGATGTAGACGTCTATGGGTAACAGCAACCACTTATCATCAGGTGGACTGTTTGCTCGTTTGTCACCCTATCCTATAAAAAAATTGTGCTACTCTTACTGACACTGCATTAGGTCCATAAACGTCACGAATTTTATTCGCGGCTCGAGTCGAGAGTTTTTCCATTTTTTGTAATAAAACTTCAGAATGTATAGAATTTCTTCATAACATTAATTCATTCAGACAGAAAACAGAAAAATGGCCGGAAGAAATTAAGAAAAAGAAAAAGAAGAAGCTCACTTCTTCTTTTTCTTTTTCTTAATTTTCTATATGTATTGATATTAAAACCAGCCAGATACAAACAGCACAACCAAAAAAGATTTTCTTCAATTTTATACAAGCAATACTTATTATATCCTCGATTAAGAATCAAAGTGTAAATGCATTGTCACCCGTAAGAACTACAGTCTTTGCGTTGTAGCGTGGTTCGGATGACAGGTTGACACTGTCACGTAACTTGTGTTCGATTGCAAGATGCAACAAAAGTTTTAGCTATGACAAAGTAACACCGCTTATTTAATTAATTTTTTTCTATTCTGTTATGACTATTAGATTAACATTAAATTCAAAAATTTCACCTTTATTTTTAGTATGAAGTTGTTTCTCACATATATTTGGCAAACAAAATGATCTATTAAAATCCGCGTAAAAGGACACATAGCTGACGTGAAACATCAATGCTCCAGGAAGTCTGCAGTTTGTGATCATATCTTATGCCGGGTTTCCACGCTTGCCAAGTCTCGGCAAGCATTCACAAGCACAAGTGTGTAAAGATGGCGTTCGGCTTGGCTTGCATGAGCTTGTGGACGCTTGTCCCCGATCCGGGCTAGTGTCGGTTTTTGGACACAGATCAAAGGGCGCTTGCGGCAAGCGCTAGCAACGCATTCACACGTTGGTGCGCGTTTAGTAGAAATTGTGATTTCGCGACGAGCGCATGTTTAGTTCTTTGTTTAAAATGAGTGACTGGTATAACGAAGAGAGTTTATCGTTTCTGGAATATTACCAGACCGAATCGTCTATCTGAAACCCCAAAGACGTTAATAATAATAATTAAATGTTAATAATTTGCATTTAAATGGCACTAAAACGAAATGTATGAAATTTATGACTCCAAATGTCAAACAATTAAATACTAATGTAATTTTAAATGGGGAGAAACTGAGTCTTGTAGATACCACCATTTTGCTTGGAATCACACTAGACACGAAGCTTCAATGGAGCCCCACATATCAAAACTAGCAAGCAGACTTAGTTCTGCAGCATATGCCGTAAAAAAGATTAGAAGTCTAACTAGTGTTGAAACAGCTAGACTAGTTTACTTTAGCTATTTCCATAGCATAATGTCGTATGGTATTTTGCTATGGGGACACGCAGCTGACACTGAAATTATATTTGTTTTACAGAAAAGGGCCATAAGAGCAATTTATGATTTAAAGCCTAAAGAGTCGCTGCAACAAAAATTTAAGGAAATTAATATATTAACTTTGGCCTCTCAATACATTTATGAAAATGTAATGTACGTACACAAAAATAAAAGTAGTTTTACAAAAATAAGTGATATTCATTTTGTAAATACTAGGAACAGACACAAGCTAGTAGTACCAGTTACTCGACTCCATCGAGTCAGTAATTCATTTTTGGGGCGATGTATACTCTTTTACAACAAAATTCCAGAAAATATACAAAATTTGACCTGCTCAAAGTTCAAAAACTTTATTAAACTAAGTTTGTATAAAAAAGGTTATTATAGTATTAAAGAATTTATAGATGACAATAACCCCTGGAAATGAGGTGATCGCTACCAAATTATTTCTAATTTGTTGTGTTGTTAATTTGTGTAACATACATGATTGTAAGCTGTTATTTTAAAAAAAAGTCCCGCTGGGTTTCTTGCTGGTTCTTCCCAGGACAGAGGTTTTTTTTCGAACCAGTGGTAATTATACAAAAGAATGACTTTCAATAAGCATTATTTATAATCTATATTGAATAAAAAAGTTTCTGTTTCTGTTTCTGTTTCTGTTAAAAGAAAGTTGCAAATGCTTGGAAACGTCTTGCAAAGTTAACGGGAAAGCCAGTAAAAGAATTAAAAGCCAAAAATTCCTTGTTTTTGTATTACTTTGCTTGTATTTCAAATAAAAGTATGTTAAACCAAACGCAATAGCCGACACAAGTTCGATGTCCGCCATGCTTGGATATACGTAGCACACTAACGCATTCACAAGCATGAAAACGACTTCCAAACGCCAAACGAGATTTGTGGACGCTTGGGGCTTGAAAATTTTTGCCGAGGCTTGGCAAGCATGGAAACCCGGCATTAGGCGGCCCCCGACATTATATCAGATTTAAGAGACCACAAACCCTTGCGAAAGAACATCGAATCCTGGCAATAATGATACGTGAGGCTATAGAAATTAAAAAAAAACATCCTAACTTCAATAGAGCACGAGGCTGGGTACTACCACCTGCTTGGGATCCTATAATTAATAAATTTAAAACTAAGTCCAAGTCCAATATACTGTGTCTTGAAGTCTTGCAGGGGAATGTTGCAAGACTTCAAGACACAGTAAGTTCTTTCTACGTAGATCAGACCAAAAGCAGTAATTAATAAATTGAAGGTACTCCGGGTTAAATCTGACATCGGCGTGTCAATCATCTCAGTCCCCCGTGACAATGGGTGCTGTAAAGCACCCGATACGTCAGAAATTTGAAATAAGTATAATTAAACGCGATAAAATCCGTAAAAGTAGTTTTATTCAATGTGTAGTTTTCAGGTAAATATAAGAAATTTTTATCATATTAAACATAATAATATTATTTTATTATTTAACTAGTAATTAGTACAGTACCCAACGTACATGCTGCGGTTTAGATAAGTACATTTAGTAAAATGCAAATATTTTGCCAGTTAGTTCTTCCACTAGTCCATTTCTTCAAGCAGTTACTGTCGTTTTAAATAAATAAATTGACGTTGTACGTGCGATTCAAGGATTTTATCTGGGCATTTGAGGTTATAATTTGATTATTGATTTAATTATAAATAAAATGATTGATTGATTATGAATTGAATGGGTACTTTTTTATTGTAT
Organism: Parnassius glacialis; assembly: GCA_033319125.1. Lineage (NCBI taxonomy): Eukaryota > Metazoa > Arthropoda > Insecta > Lepidoptera > Papilionidae > Parnassius > Parnassius glacialis. The sequence goes on along the minus strand of JAVANC010000023.1, from coordinate 21,799,231 downwards.
GATGCTTTTTTTGACTGTTATATGAAGTGCACACGTTGTGACTTCATAAGATTCTCGGGGTCGGGGTCAGTTTTACGCATCTTTGAATGAAAATTCCATAAAAACCCACGTAAAAGAACATATAATTGATATAAAGCACCGACGCTCCGGAAAGTCTAAAGTATGTCAACATGTTTAATGTCGTCCCAACCATTAAATCGGATCTGATAAACAGAAAAACCTTGCAATAGAACACCGATTACTACCAATGATGATTCGCGACGCTATTAAAATGTAAAAAAAAACATCCTTATTTTAATAGGGAAGATGGCTGAGTCTCCTGCTTATCTGGGGTGCCTACAATTAATTAAATTAAATACAAACCCAACCATACTACTGCATTTATATACTATTATTCTATTCTATTCTATTCTTATTATATTCTAACTATGACATTAGGTCGTCAAACACCTCAGTCCACCCAATATATTAACTTTAACTAAAAACTTTAAATTTAAATCCTTAAAATTATTTATTCCTTGTTAATTTTATTCACAGTCAACGTGGGAAGCACTACACTCATGAACAGGATAAGAAAAATATTCGGCTTGTTGTGGCGGTTAAAGAGCTGATAGAACTCATATCGCCCCGTCGTAAGAGGCGACATAGTAAAACTGTTTGTTCATCCTGAAAACAGTTCTAAATAATAATAGCTGGGATTACATAATGATTTTTTTATATTTACGTGAACACTACTTATTGAATTAAACTACTTTAACGGATTTTATCGCGTTTAACGTCGGGAATTAATAAAAATAAGTTAATTAAACACGATAGAATCAAGCGTGGCAACTATAGCAAATATCCAGCTAGGTATGCCTATGTTCATTTCAGTGAATTTTTTAAAGGCTTACGATAATGAGTTCTACTCATTTTCGCAACCCTTTATAATAATTGTAAAGTGAAAACAAAAAATAACGTACCCGAAAATATGAATGAAATAAAAACTGCATATATTGCCTCATGAAATGTAAAAAAGGAGCAGCATAGAAATACATGTTATGACTGGGCACAGGCCGTAGAAAGTTTTGGCCAAAAATGTGTCCGCTGTGCTGATTCCAACGCATATTGAACTCAACTGGAAATCTTCACAGATGTGCAGGTTTTCCTTCACCGCCGAGTATGTGGTAAATCGACACTTCAAATTGCAATTAAAATATATGCTAAAATATACAATAATGCTTATGTACCATGAAATTTAAGTTTTAATCAGTTTGATTACCGCCTTTGACAAGTAAAATAAAATGAACCATTGTTTAAGTAAAATCTGCTTTCTTCAATTAATGAAGTTTTACGCAAGAACCTGTTCATTTACATATACTCACTGAGATACACTGATATATGAAACCAGAACTGTCACAAATATCTTAATATATCTGAAAATATGAAAGATATCTTAAATTACAAACTAATTCATAAGTCTCATTAAAAGTAAAAAATTAAGTAGCAGCTAATATACATCTTACTACTGTGCAGAGGACTCCTCATTACCTATAGTGTTTAGTGGGTAGAAAATGGAGTATGCTGCAATTCTTCAATGCATGTTAACGATTTTCACATGTCTTCGACTATTTTAATTACTCAGACATCTAGGTTTCCCCAGGAAGTAATTCTTCACCACTTTATCGGATACGTGTTAAGTCAGCAGGTAAAATTTTCTATAACAGATTCATCGTCGAGGGAATCGTACACGTTTTGCTTATGTGCCATGATAAAATCTCATGACGAGCTACACGGCCCTCATCTACCTAATAATTACACATTCAACGATGCCACGATCGAATTTTCAATTATTTACATCGTATATTTAGTACCATTCTATTATTTAATTTTATCAGTGACTTTACCATTTTAGTTTATTTAGAAGTAAGTAGAAGGCGCTATTATTAGATGAAATAAGGAAAAACAAAACTATACTATCTAGTAATATCAGCGATAGAAAGGAACATTTATTTATTATAGGCATAAAGTGATGTCAATTCTGTTAAAAGTTTGTTTCTGTTAAAAATACGCTATCAGCGCCGCTAGCGGTGAAAAACGATTTTATTATATCGTCATATTATGACCATATCATGAAATAGCAACGTTGTGTTATGTAAAATATCATAAAATGATACAACATTTCACGAAATGATAGACTACTTTATGATATATGATTGGTTCTACGATCTGAATACGACATAATATATAAAAGTCTCTTTAACAAAACTGTAATGATAATGAAAATATTGCAATAATTGCAGACAGACCAGTTTTAATCAGTATATATATTCGTAATTGAAATAAAAAACCTTTTCAATTTTCATATTTCTGATAGACGTCACTATTATCTATTGAAAATATTACACTTTAAGAATAAAATAACAAACCTACTAAAAAGCTTAATAGAATTATTAAATTATTTTAAAAACCTAATTATTTAAACATATAAATGTAAGTTATTTTTATTATTTAATTTATTAGTAACTGAAGGAAGAATATACTACTTTAGCTATTTAAGTTTTGTTAACTAAATTGGTGTAGTTTGAAATTATTTTACCAAGGTTATAACTATATTTTAAACTTTATTTATAAATATGATATTTATTTGAAAAACTTTCGTCATTCCGCCTATTATAACTAAGATATAATAGAAAATTAACATCTAAAGGAACGAAAATACTTAACCTTCTTTTTTAGAAGTTCCTCCGTAATCGGATAAAACGTAGACTTTAATTTTCGCCAGGTTACTTACTACCTACTTACAAAATTTCATGTAAATCGGTCCAGCAGTTTTTGCATGAATCCGGATTACACAGACAGACAAAAATTCCAGAAACGACGAATTTGACTTAAGAACCCTTTATTTAGTCCTCTGGACTTTTTCAAAAATATATTTGAATGACGTTTACAGATATGACTTTTCTACAGATTTATTATATGTATAGATTTACTTCTCTAGACAATTAAAGTAACCTTGAAACTGTTGGATCAATAAAATCAAAAATAATATAAACGTTAAAGTTACAGTTATAGTTAGTTACAGCCTATATCACATTTCATTCACACTTCTGAGAGTGTTTAATATTTATCATATTAATATGCCCTTAAAACTATTTAAAAAAAAAACTGAAAAAAGCATTAGTATTTCTGGACTTAATTTATTTGATACCATTGTTTTTATCGCCTGTAAGTCGTCTGAGGAGAGAAATTGAAATGAATAAAAGATGAAATCGTGGGGGCTGGGATTAGATTTCAGATATCGTTCGATGAATTCAATATACACTGTATGAAAAGAAACGCGATCAGATAAATATATTCATTTGATTGAACATGAATTTATGACTTACGTGTAATATTCAGCTTACTCAATGCATTGCGTAGGTTTATACCAAAATATCTCAGAAAAATCTTCTTTAGTTATTATGTCTATTATAAATAAAACAAAGTATTATTATTGAGATATTATTAATGATTTATTCATTTCCACATTTTATCTTGTAGGTGTCGTAAGAGGCGAATATGTCGGAGGGATCTTTTGGTTTACGACTGATTTTATTTTATTTATGCGGTAAAGCCATGCTGCAGCTATATTTCTTGTATAGCTGTAGCACGAATGGGTCGAGTCGACCGTGGAAGGACCACGCTCTCACAGAATACCAGCGTAAAATAGCAGCTTAATGCTGCTATGTTTCGTATGGTGAGTGTAGAGAAGCGGAGACCCTTTTTACTGGAAACGAGGCATTCCATCTTAGTCCTCACGGGTGACAATTGACAACGCATCTGCATTTTGATTTGTAATTGAGGATAGATGTAGATGCCTATGGGCCACAGTAACCACTTACCATCAGGTGGACTGTGTGCTCGTTTGTCACCCTTATTCTATAAAAAAAGATCTTTGTATAACAGAATTTTAACGTTTTTCTTTATTTCTTTAAGGTGACTGCCTTGTTGGTTTATTGGTCTTTACGACTGCTAATCATGAGGTTCCGGGTTCAAATCCCAAGTTTGACTTAAAACAGTTATTGGGTTTTTCTTTCTAGAAATTCTCAGTTTTAGCCCGGAGTCAGGACGTCAGGTGTTACACTCCCCATGCCTCCTACGCTTGATTTCTCTCTAACCGTATCGGATTACCGTCCCATCGGATTATAAGAGTGAGGGAATAGAAAGTGCACCTGTATTCACGCGTACACTTGGGCATCATAATTCTGACCTGTGCAGATGGCTAGTCTCCGTTGAACTGCCTGCCGTGACTGATACTCGTTCTGGAGGACATTATTATATAGTGGACAAAGGTCCCCTCATTAAAATTTTATCGACAGGCTACGGGTAGTAGCGTCAAAGTTGGGAGATACCTGATACTGACATTTCTGATTCGCCTGACACGCATGACGATTCTAACAACAGGAAAAAAACGGGAAAGTAAGTAAAATTCAGTTACACGTTTAATGGGAGATACATACATATAAACAAAGAAAATTAAACAAAAGCTAGCAATAAACAATATTACGTGTCACAATTACAACATGATATATTGTAGTTATTACTATTCTGCACCACACTTTTCACGTAAATCGCAACTGACAACCCTGCTACTATCTTTTTATTTTATGCCGAGACCCTCACAATGCTACTGCAATTAACTATAGATAGAAATTTGTGCTTGGCATAATATCCTCCAGACCGAATTTGGGTCACGGTGGTCAGTTTCAACAGGGACTAGCCATCGGTGCATGACAGGATTATAGTGCCCAAGTGTATGCGCAAGCACAGGTGCACTCTCTATTCCCTCACTCTCATAGTCCGATCAGACGGTAAACCGACACAACCGGAGAGAGATCAGTCGCAGGGCCAACGGCTGTACTTTGTTTTCCGATGCACGGGGGTGAGACACCGCCAAATTCCTGACTCGGGGCAGCTACTGAGCATTTCTTGATGGAAAAACTCAATAACTGATTTTTTGGCCCGACCCGTGATCCGAATCTGGGACCTCATGACCAGCAGTTGAACTTCTACAACCGCCAGACCAATAAGGCAGTGCTTGGCATATTTAAAGCATCGTCTATCAGACGACGATTATAAAAATATGTCAAAAATATCTCAAGTGAATGACATTTGGAGAAAAGGTAGATTTATATCTACCGATACCGATAGATTTGATATGGTATAGAGAAACAAGGCATTCCATCTTAGTCCTCAGGGTCACAACGCATCTGATATTATAATTTAGGATAAATGTAGATGTCTATCAGCATATAACCTCAGCATCCACTTACCATCAGGTGGATTATGTGCTCGTTTCTCACCCTTATTCTATAAAAATAAGTCGCCATATTTCCCCTTAGACTTTCAGGAAGTCCATAACCCCACAACACTCAAGAAGTAACGTAAGAGTTGAGTAGCTGATTTTTTTGTCCCATTTATATGCTAGTGGTAAATACCAAGACCAAAGGCAAAAACGAATACGTCTGCAACAGCTTTGGAAAGAAGGAGAATGGGAAAAGCCTATAACCAAAATTATAGATTTACTTACACCGCCATCATAGCGGCACCAGGAATGGATGGACTCAACTGGGCAACCACCAGACCCGACGAGACAGAATACCAGGGTAAAATATCAGCAAAATGTATTCTAATTATCCTTCCGTGTTTTTATTTGTATAGTTCAGTATCATTATTTTATATTATCAGCGTAATCTGCCGCTTTTGTTTTCAGAGTAATAGGTATTATTAGTATTACTGTACACAGTAATAGAATATCCAAATACTCCTTTAATAAGAAGGTACGCGAGCATTTACTAAATAATCATTAGAATTACAAAATTGTTCATTAATCATTTTTACATGTTTGTATTAACTTTGTATTTATGTATATTTATATCCATGTATATGTATTTATGTATGTTTATATTTGTTTATTGGCATATAAATATATTTATATTATGAATGTGTTAATATATGTAAATATGCAAATATATATATATATATATATATGCATTTACTTATTATATTATATTATAATCTGTTGTTACATATAATGTGTATTAATTTTAGTTTGATTTTTTTTCTTTTTGTTACTACGTCTACGACAAACTCTCACCAGAGACAAACTGAAAGAGGAGATGGACAGCATCATCTTTCTGACCGCGGCGTGGTAATGGTGGCAAAATTCCTCCAATGACGCAATTTTTGGGAGAGCCCTTAGTCCAGCTGTGAACTTTATTTTTTAGTGAAAGTGATGGAATATCCTTTATATTGGCCACAAGAAATTCCATCTTAGCCCACAACAGTTATATCGCAACTGAAATTTGATTCTTAATCGAGAATAGATGAACCAGTCTCAACATCCATTTACAGGATTTAGGCTATGTGCTCGTGTGTCATTCTTACTTTTGAAAATAACATTAAAAAGCAAAACGTTCAAAAATAAATTGGTACAGTCCCTTGAGGACAATACGATATATGTATGTATGTATGTGTTTTATTTACAACTTGACGCGTTGTAAGTCCCCGGAAATTTAACTGTATTATGATATGACTCATGCATGCGCTTTAGGACACAATCACACTAAATATCTTGTCGATGTAAAGGAAATGAATAATAACGATAATAAGTTTTGTAAATTGTAACAATTTTTTTCAACTGTTAATACTTTTTTACTTAATCACTTTTTAGAATTAAAAACTAATATGTTAAAATTTTATGTTAAGACTTAAATGAATTTTTGAACAAATTTCTATAAATTATCACAGTTTTTTCATGTCTGTACTTTTATAACGTTGAGTTTAGGAAACACTGATCACCTCTCTATTAAATCACGGGTTCGAAACAGAGCCGAAGGAAACATTCCTGCAAAACAGGCATTGTTTGTGTTCGGATTCCGTTGTGTTGTAATTATCCTTGTTTCCTTAATACCTTCTGCCTACGTCCAATTTTATTGTTAAAGCGTTATAATAAGGTATGTAGATTAGACGAGTGAAAGCTGTCATGTTTGCGCATACCTATGGCACTAAATCATGCGCATTTAATAGGGTCCGATTCATTCGGAAGTGGTCACTGTGGTCAAGATCGACTAAAAGAAGAATATTATCGTTTATTGCAGAGCATAATAGGCCTTACGATTATTATTAATCATTCTATTAGGAATAAGGCAGACTCTAACCCGTAAAAATGCTGATTTACATAATCGTCAAACTTTATGCAAAAACACACAACTGTTAAGTTAATATTTCATAAACAGTTTTTTTTAGAAGAGTAGTTTTAGGTAAGTGACTGCCGCCGCTCATGAGTAATTGCAACACCAGAGGAATCGCTCAAGTGTCTTTGGACTTTGAGGGCTATTCTCGCTCTCACAGAATACCAGCGTAAAATAGCAGCATAACATTGATGTGTTTCGTATGGTGAGTGTAGAGAACCAGAGACCCTTTTTACTGGAAAAGAGGCATTCCATCTTAGTCTTTACGGGTGACAACGCATCTGCATTTTGATTCTTTATTGAGGATAGATGTGGATGTCTATAGGTCACAGCAACCACTTACCATCAGGTGGACTGTGTGCTCCTTTGTCACCCTATCATATAAAAAAATATGACATAGAGTAAGTAAAGAGTATGTGTATTGATCAGTGTACAAAGTAATTAGAAAATGCTTAGCAGAATGAAATATAATAGATAATAAACTTATATTTGAGGGACAAAAATATCGTTCAACCATTGCGAGTCGTTCCTATTTAAATAACTGGCCAAGTGCGAGTCTGACTCGCGCATGAAAGGTTCCGTACCATTGTAATACAAAATGCCTCTTTTAATTTTTTATTTATTTTAATTTTTTTATTTGTTGATATAGTGGCAACAGAAATACACATTATGTAAAAGTTTCAACTGTCTGTCTTTTACGGAATATGAGATACAGCCTGCTGACCGACAGACGGACGGACGGACGGATGGACGGACAGCGGAGGCTCAGTAATAGGGTCATGTTTTTAGGGATTATTAATACATATCTTTTTAGAAATAAAATTAAAATGAGATTTTTGTGACTGTCTTATAAATTACGTCCCGTTAGTGAAATGTCGCTTGTTATACGGTCGCTCATGAACCAAAGAGCCGGTTCATGAGCGACTCCACTAGCTCTAAAATGAAATTGTTACGATCGTGTAGATTCACGTTGTTTATGAACCATAAGCAACTAAGTTAAAATAAGGTTTCTTAAGTTGATTAGAAACAGGTCGAAGCAAATTTGTGTTTCATACAATGCTTTAAAATATGAAACTAGGAAATAATTAGAACTTTAAGCTTTTTTATAATAAGACCAAAGAAAAAAAATCACCTTAATGTTACATTTTAATGATTCATTTGCTTAAAAATATAATTATATTATTAATCTAATCTCGGTTATAAATTTAAATAATGTATGTTTTGTATACAGAAATACAACCAGCTTATCTCAATGTAGAACGTATTCAGTGTATATTTAGCTTTAGTAAAAATTCGTTCTGCCACAGATAGCGCGGTGAATCCCTGGTTGGTTGGCCCCAGTATATAAATACATTGGACCTGAGTGCAGCTATTCATTTAAGTAGAGTCTGCTAATAGCATCGATACTTATTCAGTAAATTTTTGGAATATAAAAAGTTATCATGCCGATTGAATTCAGTGGAACTGAGCATCTTGATAAAAGCAAGGACGTGAGCATAACTGCTTCGAAAGGAAACGATAATGTGACATTATTTGGTTCTGCATCAATAGATGGTTATAAAGAAAATAATAATTTTCCAAAACCGACTGGACCAAATTACAATTCTGCTACTGGTAGCGTGGGAGTTATTAACGAGTAAGTATATTTTTATAGTCGTACTAGGTATTTTTTACAGTGTAGTGGCAGTGTAAGAATATTTACTACCCCATATCATCCCATGGGTGTCGCAATAGGCGACAGAGAGAAGCATCAATTAAAAAAAATACGTTTGCCAACCTGCTTGCCAAGCGTGGCAACTATGGCAAATTTCCCCTAATGAAACAATCTATGGGGGAGGCCTATGTTCAGTAGTGTAATTTAATAGGCTCTAACGGTAACGGTTACGTATTTTTATATATAACTGATTGTTTAAAATAAGTGTAAATGGACTTTACCTATTTTAGGATCTTGTTTAAATTTATACAGGACTACTATAGAAATACGCTCTATCTAAATTAAAATCAGCTGAATTTGTTAACTAACCTCGGATATATCGTGTAACGAGTATATATCTACATTAAAAAAGAGTATATTAGTTTCTTTGAATGTTCCCAAATTAATTGTCACTATTAATTTACGCGACCTCTGTTGTTTTTAAATATTACCAAAGCATAAATGTGCTATAAATGTTTTTTTTTGCTTATGCAAATATTTTTGGCAAATCAGGACATAAAATTTGAATGCATAAATTTTAATTTAATGTTCTGGAAAAACAATATGTGAATCATACTTGTGAACTGGTGGGGCTGGTTTGCTTGCTTTTAAAATACTTTTGTAAACCATCCATACCATCTGGATGATTGGCCATCTAACTCTGTGTGATTCACAAGAAGTTTCCAAAAGAAAACATCCTACCACCAGCATTTTTTTCGGACCAATACAACTAGGGAACCATCAAGGAAAGACCCTACTCTTTTTTAAAAGGCTGTGTTGCAATTGTTCACGGGCAGCGGTAGTCACTCAGCATCAGCTGAGCCGCATGCTCGTTTGCCCCATCTTATATAAAAAAAATAATTTACACACGGACGTTTTCCTTTTCATCTTTGATAAAGTACGTTGTACTATTGGCAATTAATAAAGATCCATTGGGAGGTTTCTTTCGCCGTTCTGTTCTAAGTGCAAGTTTAACAAAAATAAATTTGCATGATTATGAATTTCAGAAGCAAAAAAATTGTTTCCAGGGAGAAGAAGAAACCTACAGTGGTTTTAAAAAGATTTTTCTTTTAACTTTCCTCTATATTTAGAGATTGGTGTGAAAAGAGAGTTATTGTCATATGTTTCATTAATTCCAGCCTATCAAAAGTCCACTGCTATTCGATATAAGCCTTTCCCATAGAATGCGTCAGATATTGACATAATTTACAAGCATAAAGATGCTGCTGCCCATATCTTTTTTCGTTCTATTTCATTTTAGCTCTGTCGCCTCTAAGCACACACGGGGTCATATATATATGGGCTAGTGGGTTCCAGTATGCCGCCGTTATACAGCGTTTCGCCGTGTTGCTATATGTAAAACTAAAAAAAAAATATGCATTCGTTTGTAATTTTTGGATGAGTTTAAAATGTTATTTTCATTAAAATAGTTGTATATTTTTTATCTAGTGATTAAGGTATGATGTGCTAATGTCGTGGGATTTTATGCAGTGAGAAATTATAATTTGAATACTAATTTCGATATTGCACATTCGGGGATATACCAGGACATTTTGTTTCGGCTGACGTATAAAGATGGCGAAGCTAACTTCAAAAATTTGGTTCCAGAGCTAACTTCCAAAAAATTTTGATTTCAATTTTTTTGTTATTTTAAGTTCTCATTAGAAAGAACCTAGATACATTCCGTCTGTCTTCCTTTACGACACTCACGGGAAGATATATGGTAGTGGATTCTCTTACTCCGTCACTACACGGCGTATCAAAATAAATTTTAATAATATTTTGAATATAATAGTATATTAAATTTTAAATCAAACATATACCACAGGCTTTAAACAAAATGTTTGAATTTAATAGAACCGGACACAGCGCCAGTGTGACAGCGAGGCACATCCCAAATTTCGGAAACCAAGTCACCGCAGCAACCAATCTAAATGTACTAAAAACAGATAACCACAAAGTTGACGTTAACGCTTTTACAACGAAAAACTTCCCGAGCGCACCTATACCGAATTTTTCTACGCATGGAGCTGGCGTTAACTACCAATACAAGTAAGACTGCTAATTATAAATAGTATTAAGTAAATTATAGCCAGTGATGCTCTATTCTTGATGTGTAGGAGGACTTAGGCATCAGTTGTAAAACTGAAGTTTTAACTTTAGTTAAAGAACTGAGCCACGCGGCAGCTTTCGCTGTCGCACGGATGGGCCGGCTCGAACCGGGGTGGTACCACGACCTCACAGAAAACCAGCGTGAAGTAGAGGTTTACCTCTGCGTTTCGCTTGGTGAGTGCAGGTGGCCGGAGGCCCTTTTTACTGGAAATGAGGCATTCCATCTTAGTCCTCACGGGTGACAACGCATCTGCATTTTGATTTGTAATAGAGGATAGATGTAGATGTCTATGGGCCGCAGCAACCACTTACCATCAGGTGGACTGTGTGCTCGTTTGTCACCCTTATCCTATAAAAAAAAACGTACTTAGAGTACACCTGATGGTAAGTGGCTACCGCAGGCTATGTACACTTACAATCAACATCAAACAAAAAAGGCTTCTATAAGAAATAAGACTATACTGGACAGTATATATGTACACTGGCTATCCCTTCCGACTGGAACACAGCAGCGCACTGAGTTTTGGCGGGAATAAAAAAGATGGTGGTGTATATAATGATTAAAGGGTACCTACCCAAACGGAATCTTAGTTCGGAAAAGAAGTCCTTAAACCTTGTTTTGTATGTGATTAAATTAGTTAATAATAATTATGTCCCCTAGATCGGGATTCGGTCTCAGCGGAAAGTCACAACGGAGACTAATCACCTGCATAGTGCAGGATTATAGTGCACGTGTGTGTGCGAAAACACAGGTGCATTCTTTATTCCCTCGCTCTTATAATTCGATGGTTCGCCAATCCGATACGACCGGAGAGAACATACGGCTTTATGTCTATCCGGAGCACGAAGAAGAAATATCGTCGACTTGCTGGCTTTGGGCTGCTACTGAGTTGACGGAAAATTTAATCGTCATTATCGTCATCATTATTACAGCCCTTCACAAATCCACTGCTGAACATAAACCTCCCCAAGGAATGCCACAAAGCACGATCCTGAGCCATCTGCATCCATCGACTTCCTGCATGTCTTACCAGGTTGTCACTTCTTCTAGTGGAGATTCGCCCTACACTTCACCTAGCGATACGAGGCGGTCACTATAGAACCAATTCTCCCTATCGGTTGTCGGTTCTTTGAGCTATTTGACCGGCCCATTGCCACTTTAGCTTAGTAATCATTTGGGCTATGTCGGTTACTCTCGTTCTACTGCGGATATCCTCATTTCTGAGTTTATCACGCAGAGACACCCCGAGCATAGCTGTGTCCATATTCCGCTGAGTGATCTTGAGCTTCTTAATAGGCCAGCAGTGAAGAACCACGTCTCAGTTCCATAAGTCATCACTGGCAACACGCACTATGAATTTAAATTAAAAATGATAAATCAATTTCGATTTTTCTCATTGGATATATGAAATATGATACTAGTGTATATCCAAGTGATGTACGTTCCAACCTGGGGAAAACCAAAGTAACGCTTATGCAACTAGCTTTGAAGTAGGATAGGACTGCATGTTGTCTTTGACACCATGAGTTTTCAAATGCCCTAAGTACTTGTATCTGCGGTTGGTCTTTACCGCTGACGTCAAGAATGCTGATATTTTTACTCATTCAACCAGCTTTCTTGGTATTATACCACGAGCTGAATGGTTTGGCTCGACCGGGGTAGGACCACGCTCTTTCAGAATACCAGCGTAAAATAGCAGCTTAATGCTACTGTGTTTCGTATGGTGATGGTTCGTATGGGAGTGTGAATAACCGGAGAGCTTTATTACTTTAAACAAGGCATTTCATTTTAGTCCTTAGATATGCATCTGCATTTTTATACTTAATCGATGATAACATCCTCATGGGCCACACCATCCACTTACTATCAGGTGACCTGCATGCTCGTTTGTCACCCTTACTCTACATAAAAGAAGGAGCTAAGTGTAAAATTCAGTTTTTAGCTTTGTTTTTCGTAAATTATTATGTAGAAGTATAATTAGAGAAACGGCGGGAATATAAAATAAGTTGATATACGCGATAAAATCCTAAAAATTTGTTTTATTTAAAAGTATAATTTGCTTAAAATTGAAAAATAAATGTTGAATTTAATGCAATTTTTTCAGAGATGTGGCTCAGGCTGCCGCTTCCATTGCCCATACGCCATTAGCTCAGAGGACGGATTATGCGATCTCTACGGGATTGAAACTACACGAAACACCGACATCGTCTTTGTCAGTCAACGTTGGAGCTTCGAAATTTGACTCTCCTTTTACGAAAGGAAACTGGCAACCGAATGGGTTTCTGCAGTTTCAAAAGAGATTCTAATACAATTAATGAATTCCAAGATTTTGCATGATAATAGCGATATTTGTTTATGTTATTTTTACATATACTTTCTAATTTTTTTACGCCATAAATATTGAAATGTATTCCTGATTATCTCAGTAACTGTTTTAACCCTTTCGCTGTCCAGTGCACTACATATAGTTCATTGCTAATGTCTTACTATTGTGTTTGAAAACCGAACAGTGAAAGTGTTAATTTACTTGTTTTATAATTTTAAACTTACTATTACGAATTTATTATATTTAATAAATAGTTGGATAGAATAGAATAGAATCATTTTATTCAATATAGATAATAATATATATAGATAATAATACTTATTGAAAGTCATTTTTCATTTTTACCACTGGTTCGCAAAAAACACCTCTGTCCTGGGAAGAACTAGCAGGAAACCTAGCGGAATTTTTGTTTAAAAGCACAATTTGCAATTTTAAATATTTTTTCTTTTTTTTTATAGGCTGTTTTCTACGTAAAATAGTACACAATAAAGTTAAGTGCAGTGACCATCTTAATCGCATTTATATTTGTAGAGCAAAAACCGGATCTGTGATTGTAATCAATAATCACGGTAGTTATTTTAAACATCAAAAATTAATAATTTCAGCCGACCCATTCGTGCTACAACTATACAATTGATAGAAAAGGTCTGCCTGCATATTTCTTGGGACTTTGTTGTAAAAGCGTATACAATCCCCCATGAAGGAATTACTGACCTTTAGGAGTTGTTTCCACGATATACCCTTTTAAAATTCTAGTACCTAATATTATTATTAAAACCTCCCGGAAAACTTCGACTACTCCGGTAATTAAAAATTGAGAGCGTGACGTCGTAGAAAACCACAGTATCTTTAAAGTACTAATTATAATATTACATCACTTTTTAATAACGTTGTAATTTAAACCCGCACTAAAACGAGTATTAAAAAGTATGGTTTTATTAATTGTTTATGATACACAAAATATAAATAAATAAATTTAAAAAAAATATGATAATTTTAACATTACCAATATTCCCGTGAACTATACCAAGTAAACTTAAAATGCTAGTGTTAAATGCTAGTGGTTCACGTAGATCGAATGCCGGATTTGAGCTCACGTCTTTTTTAAATTTGCAGTCCTTACCATTAGACATTAGGCTACTGTTACTTAAGAATTGAGTGAAAAAGGCGAAGAAATCCTTTAAGTGACTTACAACGGTATCAAGAGGATTAAGTGGAACGTCAAGTAAAGGGCTTCGTCTAGTCCCTCGCTTAACTTAAGCAGGAAAAGGAATCCTTAGAAACGGAATGATAATTCCTCGATATATTTTTATTCCTTTGTACTCATTTGGGAACCAGAATAATAAGTAACTTTAGATATATCAGAATATTTGCGCATTAGACTAAAATCATATTAAAAACATTATGTTTATTTTCAACTAAGGTAGATTCCTTCTCAAAGATAAACAATTCCTATTAAAAATTGTAGGTGAATAAATAAAATAGTTTAATTATCTTACTTTTATATCCAGTGAAGTTATAATTTATTTGATGGATAATTTTTAGTGAGATATTATTACCTGGTTTATTTTTTTATTGTCTCGTTGATCTAGTGGTCGTTACTACTGATCATCAGGTCCCGGATTCGAGTACCGGGTCTGGCTAAAATCTATTATTGGTTTTTTCTGTCAATAAATTATCTGTGGCAACCCGGAGTCAGTCAATCAGAGTGTTTCACTGCCGTGCCTCGGAAAGCACGTAAAGTCCTACGTCTGATCTCTCTCCGGCCGTATAGGATTACCGTGCAATCAGACTATGAGAGTGAGGGAATAAAAGTGCACCTGTACTTATACATTGGACACTATGGATATTTGGACACTATAATCCTGTTCTGTGCATATGGCTGCCCACTGTTGAGGCTGACGGTTGTGATCAATATTTTATGTTTCTTGGAAACACTGTAAATATTATCTAACAATTAATTTACAGTAAAATTTCGCAAATACATATTTCAATTGTTTCGAAGGTTATAACATTGACCAAATTGCATATTTATAATTTAATCGTTATATTTTAATCGCTACACTAATTATATATATATATGTATATACATCAATTTAATAGTTTTAAGTCAATTATGAGAAATAAACTAGTAAAAATTTACGTAATTCCCAACCGTGTAATGTGTAGAACATGTAATGGCAGTCGAATTAACTGCAATTAGAGCGGAGATTCATTGGAGCCTGTATTCGACTCTACAACTAAGGGTAGGTTATTTAATAGCCAAGCTTTAGAGGCATAGTAATATTTTAGATATATTGAAAGGCTTACTACTATTTCTCGTTTTATATCTTATATCTTATATCTACTATTATACATATTAAGATACGTATTTGAAAGCTACTATTAAACGTGCTATTATTGAAAGAACAATTTTTTTTCTCTCATTTATCGGTGTACAATAAAGTATATTTTGGTTTTTGGCGGTATCTTGACCTGCGGCGGATTTCTGCATAAATCCGCCGCAGGTCAAGTGTTTGAATAATGGTTTGAAGCGGATTTTGTTATGTGTATTATGTGTATGGTCATGTGAACTATTAGTGGAAAGGGGAAAAAAGTGCTCTGACAGTGATGTTAATCTCAAGATAAGGTATCTATCTGCTTAGGCCCCTTGATATACTATCTCTAACTGTCTGCTGACTCAAGACCATCACAATCTCCCAAAAACTACGCAATGTGATTGATGCATAAATGATACTATAAAGGATAATTATCACTTACATACATACATACATATAATCACGCCTCTTTCCCGTAGGGGTAGGCAGAGACCACTTCTTTCCACTTGCTACGATCCTTACATACTTGTTTCGCTTCGTCCACTTTCATTATTCCCTTCATACATGTTCTACGGTTTAGGGTACTCTTAACCTGGCCTTTTTTCAAGACGTCCCTAATTTGGTCTAGAAATGTCCGCCTAGGTCTACCCCTTCCAACACTTTCATTCACACTCGCCTTATACACTTTTTTCGTCAATCGTTCTTCATTCATTCTCTCGACGTGGCCAAACCATCTCAGCATACCTTTCTCAATTTTTGTCATTACATCTTCTTTCAGACCACAACGTTTCCTTATCTCACTATTTCTTATCCTGTCACTCAGTTTAACTCCTATAATACTTCTTAATGCTCTCATCTCAACTGCATTTATTCTGCTTTCATGTTTCTTCTGCCATACCCCACTTTCACTTCCGTACATGAGCGTCGGAACCAACACCCCCTCATGCACAGCCAATCGAGCCTTATTAGACACCTTCCGACTGCTCATAAAGGAGTGCAAAGCTCCATTCACCATGTTTCCTGCATTCACTCTTCTTTCGATATCACTCTCACACTTTCCATCTCTTGTAAACTTTGACCCCAGATACACAAACTCTTTCACCTGTTCAATTTGTTCATCTTCAATCACGATATTGCAGTCTGTCACTGCCTCATCTTTTTCAAACACCATCACTTTCGTCTTCCTTACATTCATCTTCATTCCCTTTCTAACAAAAGCTCTACTCATAGCAGTTACCATCTCCTGCAACTCCTCGGCCGAAGACGCAAGTAATACTTGGTCATCAGCATAGAGAAAACATTTGACGAGTAACTCATTCATTCTCAACCCACTTTCATTCTCTTTTAAATCTGTCAAACAATTGTCCATGAACAGATTAAACAGCCACGGTGACGCTACACATCCCTGTCTAACACCTTTTTCGATATTAAACCATTCAGTGTATGCCCCGTTTATCCTTATACAAGCACTAGAATCCCTATAAAGAGATTGCAATGCTCGTATGAAGATACTGCTCACACCGTTCATGGACAGTGCTGACCACAATTCATTCCTCACCACTCTATCATAGGCCTTTTCTAGATCTACGAAGGCGCAGTAGACTTTCTTGTTTTTAGCCAAACACTTTTCGGCTATGCACCGTAAGGAAAAGACCTGATCCGTACATCCCATTCCCTTTCTAAATCCCGCTTGTGCATCCCATACTTTCTCGTCTGTTTCATTCACAACCCTTTCAATCAACACTTTCGCATACAATTTACCGACAACGCTAAGAAGGCTTATACCACGGTAATTTATGCAGTCCTGCCGTGACCCTTTTCCCTTATGCAATGGCACGATTACGGCTTTGCACCAGTCTCCCGGTACTTGCCCATTTCGCCAGCACAGATTGAAAAGGCGGTACAGCTGACTAGCCACCAGGCCCTATCCAGCTCTTAGCATCTCGACGGTAATCCTGTCATACCCTGCAGCCTTACCTAATCTCATACTTTACAACGCTTTCACTATTTCATCCATGCTTATCTTTTTTTTTTAATAGGATAAGGGTGACAAACGAGCACACAGTCCACTTGATGGTAAGTGGTTGCTGCGGCCCATAGACATCTACATCTATCCTCTATTACAAATCAAAATGTAGATGCGTTGTCACCCGTGAGGACTAAGATGGAATGCCCCATTTCCAGTAAAAAGGGCCTCCGGCCACCTGCACTCACCAAGCGAAACGCAGAGGTAAACCTCTACTTCACGCTGGTATTCTGTGAGGTTGTGGTACCACCCCGGTTCGAGCCGGCCCATCCGTGCGACAGCAAAAGCTGCCGCGTGGCTCTACCACTATTGAATTATCTCATTTTCATCAACATTTATATTAGTTTCCGTGGAAGATGGCAGATGCTGTACCTGCACTTCCTCTCTTTCAAACAAACGTTCAAAATACTCTTTCCATCTCTTTAACACACATTCTTCTCCTTTTATAATGCTCCCATCTTGACTCCTGATTGTACTCAGCTCCGAGTTAGAAGTTTTTCCTCTGGCTGTTTTGATGGTTTTCCAGAAAAACTTAATGTTTGACTGGAAATCTTCAGTGAGCCTCCTATCGAAATCATCTTTTCGTTCTTCTTTCTTTCTAGACACAATTTCTTTCGCTGCTGTTTTCAATCTTTTATACTTCGTTCTTGCTTCCTTTATCTCGTCATCCGTTGCCTTTTGAACTTTTTGGTTAGCTTTTGTTGCTAACCAATCCAACCACGCTTTCTTCTTTTCTTGCACAACCCTTTGTACATCTTTATCCATCCACGCGTTATCATTCTTTCTCCCTTTCCTTCTTTTAGCTATCCCGCATACCTCAATTGCAACATTTACAACCCCTTTCTTAAATGTCTCCCACAAATCTTCAATCACTCCTATCTCTTCTATCCCTTTAAAACTTTCATTCAGTTTCTCTACATACTCGTCTTTCTTTTCTTTTTCTTGTTAACTTTCCACTTTTACTCTGTCCAAAACACTCGTAGGCTCGGCCCCTCGGTGTCGCCACCGTTTAAAGAGGCCACGCATTCGGGCTATGACCAGGAAGTGGTCTGTGTCGAGGCCTACACCGCGGTATGCCCGAGTGTCTAGCACTTTCTTCCCCAGTCTTTCATCCACAATTACAAAATCAATCATACTTCTAGACTCACCCTCATCTCTTGTATACAAATGGATCTTTTTGTGGTCAAACATTGTGTTGGCCACGCACAGATTCCATTCCAAGCATACTTCGAGCAGGCTTCTCCCATTGTCATTCACTCTCTCGTCCCCAAACATACCCAGAACTCCTTCATACCCATCACGCTTTACTCCAACCCATCCATTAAAGTCCCCTAACATCACGATCCGTTCGTTTTCTCCGCATTTATTCAAGACCTCTCTCATGCTATCCCAAAATTCCTCTCTCTCTTGTTGTGATTTTAATGACCCACCTCCACGCAGATCCGTCGGTGCATAGACCCCAAGGAAAAATAAGCGAGTGAGTCCGACTTTTAACCTAATCCAGAGGAGTCTTGGGCCTACACATTCATGCTCCATCACACATTCAACCATTTGAGATGAAAGAATCACACCAACTCCCTGACAGCCTCGGCTGGTTTGGGGGACTCCCGACCAGTATGCCGTGTAGGGGCCATGAACCGTGGTGTCACATCCTTTCCTCTTGGTTTCGTTCACGCACAGAATATCAAGGCAACGTTCATTCATCATCTGACATACTTCATCTACCTTACCATCCATTCCTCCTCTTACATTCAAAGTAGCGAAGCGGCTCTCCGTGGGCCGCTTTTCGCCCCCGCGAGAAACGAGACGTGATGGGTGGCGAACCACATCGCCGCCATTTTGGTTAATTTTATGGTTTTCGATTGCGTTCCCACGAATAGCGAAGGAAAGTTTTGTCCCCCCCAGCAGAGCCCCGCATGCCAGGGTAAGGCTAGCCTAATTCTGGGGTCGCCCGGTCCCAGGGCAGTGTGGCACGCTAACGACTAGGCTCGCCCCTAGCCATGCATCTATCCGCGCGGCCGACGTTGGGTTGGCGGAGGGTAGGAATAGGAAAACAGGAAGGATAGGTGGTGTATAAAGGAAGAGTAAGGTAAGTTAGGGTAGGAAATAGGAAATGTAGGATATTACCGTCCATGAGGGCAAGGGATAGGACAGTAATAGCTAGGGAAGCCGGGGTCGCATACCCGTATACCATACCACAACTACCGGACAGGTAAATTGGGATGAGTATCCCTCGATAATTATCACTTGATACTGAAATAAATAAAGACATGTCTTAAAAAAGAAGCATCCAAGCCAAAAATCTTTGTTAAAAAATTAAAGTATACTTCATTCCTTAATTCATGCATTAAATGATGCTGAAGATTTTATGCTCTTATAAGCTCTTATATGCTCTCTATATAAGTACAGGCATCTCATATTTGTTCCTGGTCTAGACAAGCTAGTAATGATACACCAACAATTGAAAGGAGCTTTGTAAAATAATTTGATATTCCACAAACCACATCACTTATTATTTTTAATATGTGAGAAAAAAATGTTCGAACAATTCCATAAATATGTGTAAATACGCACATATGGCAAAGTTTCGATTAAAATTATAAGATAGCTTTAGGAAGTATTACATATGATATACAGGGGAAGAGTTCAACCTTACGCGTATCCCAACACGTATTATGCAATATTTTCTTATAAGTAACTTCTACATATAATATAAAGACAAGCGTTTTTTTTAATTAATAATGTTAACGCAATCCTAGAGTTAAGTTTAAAATACTTGTGTTAGGGGAAGGTCACGACAGTAGTCGAGTTGCGGCTTCGAACCCACGACCTTATAGTTTCGTAGGACATATCCATAAGGCAACTGTTGTTTACATACCTGTAAATTTCGCTTCTAAAATTAACAAGGAAACTATAAATGCAACCACAAATTTAAAACTACTGACACAAATTGTAACCTATATATAAAAAGTATAATCTGATCTACTCCATTAAATATCCAAAAAGGGACTACTTTCTATTGTTTGTAGTATGTATTATGTTTATTATGAATTAACATCTACATCTAATTCAAATTCAGAAGTGACGCTGCCTCGCAAAGACAACTTGTCTAATTGAAAAGTTTCAGTTGCAAATACACTCAGCAGTACGGTTGCCTCAACTGCCTCTTCGCTGTATACTTAACTAGTTTTAATTGGCTGTAGTTTCCTTCTGGTGTTCCTTAGTTTCAAACTAAACATTTGTGAGAACCCAAAGCTAAATTTTAATTCATTTATCACTTACATAAACAAAATATTATGAAATTAAAGTTAGTCTTGTCTTTAACACTTCGTAAAAAAATAGAATGTAGTATAAGTACTGAGTATGCTAATATTAGCATACTCAATACTTAGTAAGTAATACTTCATCAGAGCAGCATATATATGCTGCGCTGATTCTCAAACATTTTTAAAACTCCCTTAACAAAAAAAAACAGCTTTTTTTCAATTAAAAGGATGATTCCATATGCTTTCGTTGTTCTTCACAACACACCATACATGGGATTCTTCTTGAGTTTACCGTATTTACCGCTCTTATCCTTATTTTTTTAGCAACAAACGAGTATATCATAGTCTTTATGAGGGTAAGTGAGTGAGTTACCTTGCCCTCACTTTCTTTGACCACACTACGTGGAGATAATTGACAGCTAAAAAATAGGAATGAGGTAATCGATATCATGCAGTGTCTAAATGTTTCGTAAAAAATTTTACATTGTTAATTAATTTTTCAAACAGGGCTTCCAATAAGTATACTTGTAATGTATGTAGAATAAAGATGATTCTATACTATTTTATTCTCTTCTACAAGTGAATTTAAATTTATATACAATAGGGATTGAATGCCAATAGAATTGTTAATTGCAGCTTTAAGTTCTGATTTACCACTCGCAACATACTAACTGCTTCACAACCATCTAGAAAATAAATGAAAGTCTGTGGACTATATAGGCTTACTATATTTTACTATAGTTTAAAAAATATACATTGGTAAAGAAAATCTGTTATATTTATACTGGATCCCTGCGAAACTCTTAACTACTTTGATAATTGAATAATCGCGAGCTCAACTTCGGCAAGAACCACAGCAACGTCTGGCAGCTTTAAACGTTACGTCAAGTTATAAGCGACAGCGAATACGTTCAAAATTTAAATTTCTTTCTAGAATTAAAGTGGTTTTTACTCGACTGCACCATATGGAGGGTAGTGTATGTACATACATACATACCTATATATATATATATATATATATATATATAATATGTTTCGTTCTTTGTGGGTTTTTAATTATTGTTTAAACCAATGACCTTGTTATACTTTCAAAACTATGTTGTTAAATGACGGAAAAAGTTGCTGATATATTTTTGTTTTTCAAAATCTCAGCCTTAGTAAAATTCTACATACGCAGGTTTCTGCAAAACACAAAATAACTTTCCTCGCTCCCGATTTCTGACCTTCTGGGTTATGACTAGGCATCGTCGCTTCAGAAAAAGTTCCGAAATATACTGCAATGTGCTAATAATATCAAGTAGTTTTTCTTAGGTTAATAATTAATACATATATTCTAAGGATAAAGGTAAATTATATATTGACGGTGATTTGGCGGTGTCCCTTAGGTATCATAAGAGATGACAGAACGAGAAAAACTAGGAGAGCTTCATTTTCTGAATAACAGCTTGAATTAAATAACTGCGACTTTGAACCCACTTGCCAAGCGTGGCAGCTATGGCAAATACGCACCCTATGAGGCAGTCTAAGTGGAAGGCCTATATTCAGCAGTGGTATTGGAAAGCTATATATTATGTCTATGAGCCAATCTTCTCTAGTTTTATGTCTATGATGCCGAAACAAAGATATTATATTGCTTTGTAAAAGTTTGTGCAACAAGCAAAACTGTGTGATGGATTTATAATTAACCCACAATTAATGTTGTGATTTACATATACGTAAAGTCCGCTAACCTACGTTTTTTTTAATGAAATAAGGGCAAAAATCGAGCTCACAGCTCACCTGATGGTAAGTGGATAATGTAGCCCATAACATTTACATATATCCTAGAATAAAAATGCAGATGCGTTGTCTCCCCTGAGGACTAAGATGGAATACCTCTTTTCCAGTAAAAAGGGTCTCTGGTCCTCTTCACTCACCATACGAAGCACAGCAGCATTAAACCGTTATTTTATGATGGTATTCTGTGAGAGCGTGGTCTTTCCCCGGTCAAGCCGGCCCCTTTCATGCTACAAACATAATATAGCTGTAGCATGGCTCTACCACGTGAACTTTAGAACAATGCGGAAGATTATTATCTACTTTATTTTTACAGGATAAGGGTGACAAATGAACAAACAGTCCACTTGATGGTAAGTGATTGGTGGTTGATGAGTGGTGTGCCCCATAGAGCTTTACATCTACCCTTTATTAGAGTCAAATTGCAGATGATTTATCTCCCCTGAGGACTAAGATGGAATGACCCGTTGCCAGTAAAAAGGGCTTCCGGTTTTCTACACTTGCCATATGAAAAAAGACAGCATTAAACTACTTTTAACACCAGTATTCTGTGAGAACATGACCCTTCTCCGATCGCGCCGACCCTTTCGTGCTATAACCACAATATACCTGCGGTGTATCTCTATCAAATGCATAAAGAAATGTCTTCTCAGATAGAAGAAATGATTCGTGCCAACAGTTCATTCGTTAGATATTTCTAGGCAGTCCTCTTCATCAATACAGCCCATCATTAATTCATTGCTTAACAAATTCGTACCCCACAATTTGCTCCAAAGCACGTTTCTGAGCTACCAACATCCGTGGACCCCTTGCATGTTCTATCAGGTCGGAGTCACAATATTCAGATGTTGGTATAAGCAACGCTTATCATGCGTCGCAATGCGGCCAAATACTACGTTGGAAGAGACTTTTTAAATTATTTAGATATAAAACGAGTTATTAAATCGTTACCCTATAAGTGAATCTCAAGAAATATACCATGCCCAGTCAGTTAAAACAATCTGCAACTGTGATTCAGATTTATGCAGCTCTTAGTATGGCCGACGAAACGACGTTAAGCAACCTAGATAATTAGTAATTTTAGACAATATTTTAAGAATAAATTGCCACTGAAAGAATTATCTTTTCGGGTAATAAAATCTCAATATAATTTAATTTGTAAAGTTACAAATCTTATGTTGCATGTTGGCAGACTTCAGATTTCTATGAAAAATACGTACACGAAAATCCCGGGTTCGATTCCCACCAACACCAATGGAATTGTTAATTGCAATTTTAAGTGCATGTTTCACCACATACTCTGGAGTGAACGAAAACATGGTTAGAAAAGTTGGTACCTATGTAATTGAAAAATTATGGAGGCAGTTTGAATTCATAAATTGCACAAGGACGAACATCTAGACCCAAAACAATTATTTCTAGGCCATACAAAATACTAGCTCCAAGCGGGATTCGAATATGCCCTCAGTACAGCAACTTAAAGCAATCCCACTGCGTTATGAAGGCGATATTGATATTTTACTTATATACTGACAAAACTCATCAAATAATATTTAATAAATGATAGTTTCCATGAAGTAAAATGTTAATTTTAACACAAAATTATTTAGTCCAAATGTATTTTTTTATAGGATAGGGTGACAAACGTGCACACAGTCCACCAGGTAAGTGGTTGCTGTGGCCCATACACATCTACATTTATCCTCGTTTGCGAATCAAAATTCAGATACGTTGTTCCCCGTTAGGAATAAGATGGAATGATGGAATGAATGGATGGTGTCCGGTTCTCTACACTCATCATAAGAAACACAGCAGCAGTAAGCTGCTATTTTAAACTGGTATTCTGTGAGAGCGTTGTCCTTCCGCGGTCGAGCCGAACCATTCGTGCTACAACTATACTGCTAATATAGCTGCAGCATGGCTCTACCAGGTATAAAAAGTAAAGTACTTAAGCAATCCAACTTCAATGCGTTTTGAGATGATTATATTGTTAATTTATGCTAAATACTAAATGCTCAGCAGTAAATTTAAAGGTAGACACTATAAAGTAGAATAAAATAACAAAAAAGGGAAAACCGGTGTGAAACGGTAGTACAAGGTAACTAAAGTTAAAAACTTCAAAAACTTCCGAAACAAAAAGAGCTAATGATTTTCAAACAGGTAAACAAATTTTCTTGAAGTATAGCTAAGAACATTCTCGATTAAATACATCTTTTAAACGAAAAAAAACTTAATCAAAATCGGTTCATCCGTTCATGAGCTATAATGCCACAGAGAGACACACAGATACACATCTGTATGTCTGTGTATTTGCGTATCTGTACACAGATACGCAAATACACAGACACACACTACAAACATATTATAATGTTTTAGTAGGGGGTTAAAAATGAAGTTTGAAAAGCGAAATTCAAATTTCAAATATATTTTTTATACTTTCATATTAAACCTTTCAGATCACATTTGAGAGACATAATAAGATGTCAATAAAATGAGGAATGAATGAAAAACACCAATTAAGATATTTAGGAACTATGGTAGTTGGTAGTTGTGTGCTTGCTTGAATATTTGTTGTACGCGAGCGACGGGACTTTGATCCCCAGCGCTGATGTAAATTAAAAAGTAAATCGCAATTTTACGCACCAACCGTAACATGCTTGAAGTTAGTTAAAGTTACAGTTTATATACTTTCCGGAGCTGGGCAGATGCCTTCTCTAGGTATTACGCCCAGGAAATGTCTGCTGCACTTCCCCTGTGCGTGTTGGCGGGCTTAACATTTATTCGAAATATTTTTTTTTAATTATTTATCAGTCATGCAGGTTTCCTTAAGATGTTTTCCTTTACAGCCGAGCATGTGATAAATGAGCAATCAAAATTGCAGTATGCTTAAAATCACATGCTTAGCGATGAAGAATTACTTCTAAGTAGATCTTGTTCTGCTTAGGAGTCCTTCTGCTCCAAAATGCTGGTTTGAATTAAAAAACCATGGAAAGTGATTCACTTAATATGTCGTGTTTTTATGAATACTGTTCTAATATGCCGGAGTTTGTTTCGAAACTAATATTGTCTCTTATGTTTTCTTATATGTCGAAGTATATGATAGACATCTTTACAAGACATAAACGAGCTAAGTGAACGCCTTGGATGGCAAGTAATCTCTCTGTAGGAAATGACAGTCACAGGTGTGCCCCCGACGCCAACTGCTAATAGCTTTTAGACAGCAAGACGCTCTAGTGGCGGTATGTAGTATATCGATACTTATCGCAACATTGTAAGCAACATTTTAAAAGTGATCGGCTCGACTGAGGCACGACGACGCTCTCACAGAGTATCAGCATAAAATAGGAGCTTAATGCTGTTGTTTCGTATGGTGAGTTTGGAGAACAATTTGATTCTTAGAACTTAGAACTTGATTCTTAGAACATTTTGATTCTTAACAGAAGATAGAGGAAGATGCATATGGGTCACAGTATCCACTTACTATTAGTGTTCGTTTGTCACCTCTATTCTATAAAAATATCTATCTATTTTAATTTTTTCAGAAAGGCTTTTATAATTATTAATTTTTCTTAAATAAGAAATTTTTAACACGTTTATTTGTAGAAATTAGATAGAAATTACATCATCATGACCTAAAATTGGTACTACATTACAAAATATAGGAATTAATATTTTGTAATGGTTGAAATTTTAAGTAGGTACACTTTTTATCTTAGCGTTTGGTTAAAATTTTAATAAAGAATTATTGAATTGAAGGCATTTGTTCAACTTTAATCTTTGCCCGCGTATAAATTAATTTATAATCTAAAAGATTTCCGTATTGGTTATAATGAGTTAATTAATATTGTAATAATACGAAAATACTTATCCACGGAAATTGCAATTGTATATTCAATTATTACTCAACCGAATAATTTAATGGATGATGATTAATTATAAAAATAATGTATATGCATTTTGCTTGTTTAAAAAAAAACTAGTAAACTTCCTGTAAGTAGAAAATCAGCTGTGCAGAGTTCGGGAGATTACGACATTCGTCTTCTCGTCGGGTATACCTCAAAACGTAAAAATAAGATTGTACAACCAGTGCGTATTGCTAGTGCTGACTTAGGGATCTGTGACGTGGTCCTTCACTGCTGACCGTATGAGGAAGCTCAAGGTCGCTCGGCGAGCTATGGAGAGGGCTATGCTCAAGGTTTCTCTGCATTATAGACTTAAAGACGAGGATATCCGTTGTAGAACCAGAGTAACTGACATAGCCCAACGGATTAGTTAGCTGAAGTGAAGTTTCTCGAGTGTCAGCACTCAGCAGCATATACAATAAAGCACACATAATCTTGGATAAATTCAAAGCTAAGCTTATTTGTTTTCTTATTTTTAATAAGATCCTATATTCGTCTGAGACATATATATCGATAGAATTATTTGCAATTCACATCACTACATCGTTACTGATATGACGTACAATAATGGCTGCCTTGCAGCGCCATCTGCTACCAACGCAGCTTAATTAGCTGGCATGTGGCCGTCTTCAGCTTGAGTTGGTACATATGACCTAACCAAGTTTAAATTTACAGCCACAATCATTAAAATTCGAGCAATATTCATCCTTATTTCAAGTGGATAAGATAACTTGGTTTACTATGAGTCTCAAGATTATTTGGTTTAGTTATGTCGATATAAGTAATGTTATGAAGAGCCTACAGGTGTTCAAGAGCTTGTAATGATAGTTAACGTCTTTATGTTTGCGTCGTGCATTATAACTGAGTAATATGTCATCTTACTAAAACGCTTGATGAATATATGATAGGTTATATTTTATTAAAATTCAGAAAAATTATAAAATGATAAAACCGAAAACCGATGGGGAAGAAAGGTTCTCGAGTGGCAGCCTCGTACCGGTAGGCGAAGTGTAGGGCGACCCTACCCACTAGATAGAGTGACGACCTGGTAAGACATGCAGGAAGTCGATGGATGCAGGTGGCTCAGAACCGTGCTTTGTGGCATTGCTTGGGGGAGGCCTATGTGCAGCAGTGGACTTATGAAAGGCTGTAATGATGATGATGATGAAATGATAAGCTGCATGCTGAATTGCTCCTGTCAAAAAACGTACACATGTAAGAATAAAGTTTCAAGTACTTTTAGGTATTATGATATCATATCGTGTACCTGTGCTTCACGGCAGAAGAGCTGTAGGGCACGGACAAGACGAAAATTCCGCTCCCTTGTCACGTCAGCCCATCCATTCGTGCGAAAGTCATAGTGCACTGCCGCGTGGCTATACCACGTTACTGTTACCGTTACCGTAACAGCCTATTAAAAGTCCACTGTTGAACATAGGCCTCCTCTTTAGATTGGCTCATAGGAAGATTATTGTAATATTTTACCATAGTTGCCACGCTTGGCGGGCGGGTAGGCAAGCGCGGTTTTAAATATTTAATAGTAGTAATAAGAAAGACGCTGATGCTCATATCCGGGTTGGTTTTAATCTCTCGTTTCTTACGATACCCATGGGTCGGTATGGGTAGTGAATATTCTTATATCGCCCCTACACGCTAAAAATATTTCTTTAATTTTTTTTTACCGAATAGTGGCGTGTAGTATTTTTTTTATAGGATAAGTGTGACAAACGAGCACACAGTCCACCTGATGGTAAGTGGTTGCTGCGGCCCATAGACATCTATATCTATCCTCTATTACAATTCAAAATGTAGATGCGTTTTCACCCGTGAGGACTAAGATGGAATGCCTCATTTCCAGTAAAAAGGGCCTCCGGCCACCTGCACTCACCAAGCGAAACGCAGAGGTGAACCTCTACTTCACGCTGGTTTTCTGTGAGGTCGTGGTACCACCCCGGTTCGAGGCGGCCCATCCGTGTGACAGCAAAAGCTGCCGCGTGGCTCTACCACTGTTAGTATACAAATATAGTAACACAGTTATTCCATTACAGCCTACAAAAGTCCACTTCTAAACATAGGTATCCCTCATAGATTGCCGCATGTGGGGATTTTGCCATAGTTGCCACGCTTGACGAGCGGGTTGGCAACCGCAGTTTTTTATTATTTTGAGTTATTATCGGGAAGATGCTGCTGCCATCTCCTGGTTTATTTTCCATCTGTCGCCTCTTACGACACCCTCGAGACGATATGTGGTAGTAGATATTCTTTACACCGCCACTACACGGTTAGTACACCTAATACAGTTATTAATGTTTATTAAATACGTAATTAATATCAATTACGTATTTCATGTATTTGCTACATCATACTCGGGCGAATATTGTGATTGCTATTTTATCTATAATGGCTGACTGTTTTCAGCGAGGTTAGTGCTCTCAGCTAGTTGACTTTTACAGCTTCATCCGACACAGGGCTCGCGGCCTTTCAGGCCACCATATTTTTTCTTTTTTTTTAAACAAGTAATGCTATTAAACTTTACTAATATTCCCTTTAACCACTTCTGGTAAGCCGAATGGCGGATTCAAACCCACGACCTTTCGAGTTAGCGGTCCGCGCCCTGCCATTAGGCTACTGACGCTTCAAATATAAGGTGGTAGACTTCTGATGATAATGATGTTGATGACTCATGATGATGATGATGTTGTTGCAGATTATTTCCGAACGTTGGGTTTTCATAACGATATCACCTATACGCGAATCAGTTTACAGACAAGTTACCTAACTGTCGTCCAAGTTACGGTGGACCCCGGCTCTGACGGCTTAACATGAGTGTGGACACTGTGTGGAGGATTATACGGCTCGCTTTTTTGCGTAATGCTTAGTCCGTGAAAACACGGAGAATTAATTATTTTTCCCAGAAATGAGACTTTGCTGATTGACCATTCAACCTCGTAAACCCTTGTGTTGAAAATTGCATAGAAATAGAGCTGTTTTTCATGAATTTGAATTAATTATATTTCTTGAATTTAGAGCAGAAGTTATCTAGTCGAAATAATTTTATTACTCCTGTTCAAGCAGTATATGTTGTGAAAAGATCAGAGAATTAATCATTTCATGAAATGGTTGTATTATATGAAATGGCCAGTTAAAACTAATGGTCAGTTTCATCGTTCAAACAAAAACGTTTGATGATTTCTCCATCCACGTTTAGCCATATCATTAACTAGCTGTGCCCCGCGATTTCACCCGCGTATTATTTAAAGAACTGATTGAATAATTGATTTATAGTACTTTTACCAAAAAGTAAAATTCGATATACAAGTAAGGATAGTAAGATTGATAAGTGCACAAACAGTCAACTTCAAACTCTGAGCAAGCCATATCTGTTACGAAAAGAGTCGGTCATGCATCTAAGCCGCGCGAACGCGAAATGACACTTCCCTTATTGGCGTTCACTACTGTTTTCTCTCAGATCTCATCGGGCGGCTGTGCGGTCGTTCGGGTTCCAATCTGAGGTGTCATCAAAATTGTCTTAAATAACTTTCGATTGAAAGAAATAATAATATGGCATGCCTAATAATAACGCTCATAAATCACTTTTTAATTTTTAATAATGTTTTGTCACAAAATACCTTATTGTTGCTTATGTATAAGAAATATGCATATGGTATCGCGAACTTTTTTTAAACGGAGTGGAGACCAATATTGTTTTAGAATTTGTATTTATTTAATACTATGTTTTTATGTAAAACCTTACGCAAGCGCACGCGGATAAAGCAGTTAGAGAGCGCATTTTCTTCCGACTTGCTTAACAAAAATCAATATTTAAGGCTAGCTGAGAGTTATTGGCTAGTGCTAGATAGCCTATATTATTTTTCATGAATGTAGCTTATATATACAAAAAGAATTTTTCAAATCGGGCTAGTAGTTTTAGAGATTATCGCGTTTAGACAAAGAAAAAACAAACAAAAAATCTCTTCAGCGTTATTATATTAAGTATAGATATAGTGTTTCCATTTTTGTATAGGATAAGGGTGACAAACGAGCACACAGTCCACCTGATGGTAAGCGGCTGCTGCGGCCCATAGACATCTACAACTATCCTCGTTTGCGAATCAAAATGCAGATGCGTTATCACCCGTGAGGACTAAGATGGAATGCCTCATTTCCAGTAAAAAGGGCCTCCGGCCACCTGCACTCACCAAGCGAAACGCAGAGGTAAACCTCTACTTCACGCTGGTATTCTGTGAGGTCGTGGTACCATCCCGGTTCGAGCCGGCCCATCCGTGCGACAGCAAAAGCTGCCGCGTGGCTCTACCACTGTTCCAAATCCATGATATCAAAGGCTTAATAAAAATGTACGAGTATGTCTATTTGGATTTTTTATACTTTATTTTTTTATATTTGATTCTTAGGGTCACATTTATGGCTAAGAGAATTCAATTAAACAGTCATTCGAAAAAAATGGAACCAATTTAGTTTATTTTATCAATATCAATTTTCAATTTATTTTATCTTTGTGCATATACAAACTGTTTTGACGTTTTATAAAAACTAGCTAATTAGAATTAAGAGAATTTATCACCTCATCCCGTGGTAAAATAATGGATAGGTACCAACACCCTCTTACCTATTTCTGCCACAAAATAGCAATACCTACAATACTGTTTCAGGGTTACTGTTCTGGACTAAGGGAGTAGCAAGCAAGAAGACGTTTAAGAAAGCAAGTATTTACAAGCTATGTGGCATTCCAGTTTAGCAGTTATATGTAACAACGTATCTGTAGCCTTCTTTGTTAAAGATGGCCGCTGGTAACCATGAACTGCAATAGCCACTTACCGTCAGGTGGACTGTGAGTTCATTTGTCACTTCAGTTTTATAAAAAAAAATTGTTGTGTATAAGGTATCTTAATGAAGTTCCCGGTAAAGTTTAATATTCACTACATATTATAAACTATTTAGTATTTATAGTACATATAAAAATCTCGAGTAGAAACACTAAGTAGCGTCAAGAGTGAAACATGCTTAATTCAAATTCTCTACAAATAAAGGCGAGTATATGTATAGTGTTAATTATTTACAGGTAGATCATAGATAGAAAAAAATTGCCTTCTCTACGGTAATGAACATTTCTCAATTTCATAGTTTTCGTGTAGAAATTTAATCGTCATTACTATAAATTGTTCTTTTATTTTCTTTTTTGGGATTTTTGTCAAAAAAAAATATTAATCCCATGATAATAAGTAAATGTTCATATTTTGTTATGAATAACTTTAGATAACATTAACGAAGAGATCATATTACTGAAACATCGAATAGAGTTTGGGCCACACAAGGTCACGGTATGCTTCGGGTGAGATAGCCTGTGGGCCACCCCAATGCTGCGGAGATACACCAACGAATTATTAACACTACAAAAAAGAGAATACTATTCATGTCATAATCACAGGACAAAGTGTTATAGTTAGATCTGGGGGCACGGCAGTGCCCCCGCCAAGTTGAGCAAAAAAGCGACACGGCCGTACCATACTTTTCTCGAAACAGTTCAGACCATTTTCGAAACCATATAACTTCGTTGTAAATAAATCTAGAAGCCTGAATTTTCACTAACCAAGTAGGCATTGTACAAACTCGGTATATTTCAAATTTCATTAAATTTGAACCAGTAGTTTAAGAATTATAAGTAGTCAAAATTTCTTAATTTTGTCACTCACTGATTGACCGATCATCAAAACTCTGAGGCACTTTTAGACTTATTAGACATAGAAGCTTCAAATTTGGGATATAATTATTGTTTAATATACAAATCAAATATTATATATATATATATATATATATATATATATATATATATATATATATATATATATATATAAAATATTTTGCAATTTCAGTCCAGTTTTTGAGATACACCAACTGCATAAATAACTTTGTAATCCCATATTAATTTATAGGATTACAAAGTTATATTTGCATCGAATGAATCAGTGTACCTATGACCATGAAACAAAATTTATCTCTCAAGTAATACATATTAGATAAAATATTTTGTTAAGTGCGATTGCCAAGTCAATTTATTTATTTAAAACATAAAAGATTTTTAGTATTGATATGGTTACTATAAGATATTGTTAGGTTAGCTAATTACGTAATAACTTAAGACAGAAGGACCCTTAAGTAGGAACTGAATAAATTAACCGACTTGGTATTACATGGATCTCACAACTTTTTACGGTAGAAGAACTGAGTTGCGAAACTTGGCTTTTTTTTACAAGTTATGTTTTTGATGGCATATATCTATATTTAAGACTAGCTATACCCGGAATGGCTTTGCTGTGGCTCGGAAAGTGTTTCAAAAGTATAATATAAAAACACGCGTGTATTCGAATTCAACGTGTCGAAATTTCAAAGCAATTGGTTAAGAACTTTGGGAGATTTAAGAATTTGTTCAAACGAACATTTATATTTTTATTTATACAAATTATACCATGAAAACTTAAAAGCTATAGGTCATTAGAATAGTAGCAATTGTAGAGGATATGACTAATCAATTATCCGGTACGGACGCTACACGAAATAATATACGTGATAAGTGCAGTTACGTAACAAATATATGAACTATAGTTATGTGGGACACAATATGGAGCAATACTATGCTCTATCAGTTACTTGGTATAAACGTTACGCGTAATGGTGCCATGAGAAATATACTACAACTACAAAATATATTATTAATTCAATACAGCCTATCAAAAATCTACTGCTATTGGTCTTTCCTCATAAATTGGCTCATAGAGCTGTTCATGTGATATTAATATTTTACATATTTGCCACGTTGGGCAAGTTAGTAATGAGTGTAGTACCAGAGTGCAGTGATGAAAGTGAATTCAATACTCCATTTCACACCTTGGGTTTTAAAGCGTCGAAAGAGGGAGATAAAATGGGATTGGCAGCAACATCTGGATAATAACTCAAATTATTGAAAAACCTGCGTTTGCCAACATTGGATTAAATGAAGTGCAATTTGGGTCCCTAAGAAATATATCTATTTATTATGTAAAGAAACAAAAACAAGCACACAGTCCACCTGATGGTGAGTGGGTGCTGTGGCTAAATGTCTTCTACATCAATCCCCGATTAGTAATTAAAATAGAGTTCTATATCCACCACCACCATCGTCTCAACTGTGCGGCCCTGTCAGAGTCGCAAAGGACAGGGCGAGTGGCGCATTGCCATACCAGCACTACGACTCCACCTCAGCTGCAGCGATAGGGAAAGAAGACACCCCTCTCGCCGCCGCCCATTAACGTACATTCGACGTCGGCTAGCCAAGCTCACTCAGAGTGGCCAACTCGGGTGGGCCTTTCACCTTGTGGTTTACTTTTCGTTTACAGTGAGTAATCAAGCCATTGCTTTTAAGCCCCGCCATGACAACCCATTGGGGAGAGGGGATCGGTCGTAAGGCACAAGTTTTAATGGCACGTTTCCAGCAAAAAAGCTCTTTGGTTCAACAATGACCATGGAAAACACAGCAACATTAAGCTGCTATTTTCCGCTGGTATTCTGTGAGAGCATGGACCATCCCCGGACGATTCTACCTATTCGTGCATAAGCATATCATGACTTTACCACGTAGAAAAAAATACGTGTTTTAAAAAGTGAAAAGAGTTGACATTAATTAATAAAGTTTTGTCAAATTAAGTAAGTTTTTTTTTATGGTATAGGGTGACAAACGAGCACACAGTCCACCTTATGGTAAGTGGTTGCTGTGGCCCATAGACATCTACATCTGTCCTCGTTTGCGAATCAAAATGCAGATGCGTTGTCACCCGTGAGGACTAAGATGGAATGCCTCTTTTCCATTAAAAAGGGTCTCCGGTCTCTACACTCATCATACGAAGCACAGCAGCATTAAGCTGCTATTTACGCTGGTATTCTGTGAGAGCGTGGTCCTTACCTGGTCGAGCCGACCCATTCGTGCTACAACAATACCCGAAATATAACTGCAGCATGGCTCTAACACGTACATGCAACATGGCTCTACCACGTACAAGTAAACAAAACAGGTTAAAAATACCTTGGTAGCGATCACCTTATTCTCACAGATTACAGTTATCCATGTACAGCATGTCTCTACCTCATACTATGTGTACCTATATAAATACAGTTATTGAAATACTCTAGAATAAGGTTAGCCCTTGAGCTAAGCGCTCGCTGTGAATTTAATAGTACGTGAACAATCCAAGTATTAATCCCCGCCGGCAAGAATTTTGAGTACTGATTTACCATCCGTTCGGCGATGAAGGAATACATCGTGAGTAAACCTACATGTCTGAGAAATTTAAAAAAAAATTCTGAGAATATGTGAAGTCCACTTTCACGAGATGTGGCAGAACATGAGGCTTTTTCTTGATCTCTAACCCTCTCAGAAATGACTCAACGAGGCTCAACGTTAGAAGATATGTAGGCTGTTTCTTTTTTTCTTTTACATATGAACAGTATCTAAATTATTTATTGCAGTACGATTATTCAAAAAATCATTTAATAAGTTTCATGTATAAACGTTTAAGAAGATACGACATGAATACGAGAACGGTTATAAAATATCTTCAGCTCGAGTTATAAAGATGATCTCTCGAAAAGCTGGTACTCGAGGGAACGAGTGTGCCTGCTCAGTAAAATCAAAGTATCCCCTACTTTTGCCAAATTAAATATTGTTTCATGATCTATTTTTTTTGTTGAATTTATTGAATTTGCAATAAATTATACTTATAACAAATATTTTTAAAATACAGTAAGGTAATTATCGTGTCGCCAACGGGGATGGTTAATGAACTCAACCCGTAATTGTATTACACAACTGGGATGGTGTCAAAGATTAAACGTTTAGAATACGTAAATTACACATGCACACGCATGATTTATGTGTGTAAGTTCGGGTACACGTGCGTGAGCATGTGCGTGAGTGCATGAGTGTTTGCATGTATGCGTGTATGTGCGTGTACGTGTGCATGTTAATGTGCGTGTGCTTGATCTCGCGCATATGTGTGTGCGTATTTGCGAGTGCCTGATCATGTGCGTGTGTCGCTTTAATCGAAGATATATTTTAACGTGCTTTACTTGAGGTAATGAATATTTTAATTAATGAAGACGGAATCAAACAATGCATACTATATATGATATTCATATTAGCTCATATAGTAGCAACATAAAATAATCCATCCATTTAATTCATTACCGACTATTATCTTGTCGTTGTCGCAAATGTAGACAAAGCCAAAAGTCAGTGCCTAACATTTCATCGCTTCTAAAGGTTATCAAAATAATAGCCCCGTACTCGATTTATCTAAAATCC
Organism: Parnassius glacialis; assembly: GCA_033319125.1. Classification (NCBI taxonomy): domain Eukaryota; kingdom Metazoa; phylum Arthropoda; class Insecta; order Lepidoptera; family Papilionidae; genus Parnassius; species Parnassius glacialis. The sequence goes on along the minus strand of JAVANC010000023.1, from coordinate 21,763,245 downwards.
ACAGATCGTTACGGGAGGTCGCGACATAGGTGTCAAAAGCTGGATATTGTGATCAATCTATAATAAGAGGTTCAATTAGTAGGGTTTATAGACATGAAATATAGTTAAACATATCGTCCAGTTTTTATCGTTACAATTCATTTAGGAAGACTTACATTAATATTACAAGGATTCTTGTATTATTTATTTCAAATGGATACCCGCAATTGTATTAGCAGCATAAATAATTTTGTTTTGAATTCAATTAGCAAGTATCTATAAAACCAGTAGATAGGGTCATAAATCCTTATCCGTCGTCCGTTGTCTAGAAAACGAAAATCTGAAAGCGTCCCTCGCATAACGTCAACGATTTATCACTCCCGCCGTGCCATCTATCACTCCATTAAACGCGACGTAACGTCGTCTGTAGTTCGCAGTGAAAACGTATGGTAAGGGACGTTCATCCCGCTTCAGTTCGAGATCCAACGCGTTGGAGGATGCTCGTGTGTTTGATTTCAAAAGAGCGGGAAATCGCGGAGACTCATTCGAAACTTAAAAAACATATCGTTATAATTTGGTATAACTAGAAAAAATAAAATAGAATGTGAACTATTAAGTGTTTTAAAAATAAAATAGAGTAAAATGTAGGCAAACGATTGTGTGTCAGAAAAACTTTAAAATGTTGATTTATCTGTTAGTGAAATAAGCACCAAAATGAATAAAATCTATTGGATGTTATTTTTCCTTTTTTCATCAATTTTTTTTTGTAAGTATCTCTAGTTTTTAATAGAAAATTATTCATTAATTAATAGCCATTACGTATAAAAAAGCGTTTAGGGATGAAGTTAATCGAAGTATAATAATTGTATTCCTGTGTTTGGTTTGTGATGGAATCTGGAGACCCTTTTCTTGGTAAAGAGGCATTCTATCTTGGGTCCTCAGGGGTGAATTATTTAATTATACTTATGTGTCTAAGGCGTAAAATAATCTAACAGGCGAGCACAGTAACATCAAAGGTTCAAACAAAGCTTCCTTGCTATGGACTTTCGTGACATGAAGAAGATGAAGATTATGGGTGGCAGTATACATTTACCATCAGGTGGACTGTGACTTAAAGAATTATACAAAAAACAAAAATTTCTTTTTATTTCCGCGAAAACAAAGAAATTGTAAAGAAAAATAAAATAAATATATATTAGCCTACTAGCTGACCCGGAAAACGTTGTATTGCCATATACATTTATGATTAAAAAACAGGGGTTGATTGTAGAAGGGTGAAAGTTTGAAGTTTTATGTATTTTTGATGCTAAATCATAATAAAATAAAAATATTTTTTTTTTGTCAAAAATATAAAAAATATTTAGGGGTGGGTCACCCTTATCATTTAGGGGTTTTAAAAATAGATGTTGGCTGATTCTCATACCTACCCGATATGCACACAAAATTTTATACAAATCGGTTGAGCCGTTTCGGAGGAGCTTGGTAACAAACACGATAATTTTATATATTAGATGATTTTTACGTAATACAATTGTTTTCCAACAAATAATATTAAAATATAATTTATAATTTTAAATAATTTTATTTGAAATTTTGGATTTTTGTTAAATAACAAAAACGATAATTTTTATAGCGGAGTTTGATTTATATTTAATTGTTATTTAAGAGGAGTTTGATTTCTTATATTTAAGCGACCACTACACATTAAATAAAACTAATTTTACGGAATTTATCGCGTTTAATACTACTTATTTTTAATTCTCAACGTTAATAACGAAACGAAATAAGAGGAGTGTTCTTAAAACGAAAATATGAATTTACTTCTTTTGAATACTTAATTGAATTTTCTTTTATAAAAATTTATGGAGCACTAGATATTTCTCGATATCATTGATATATCGACACGAAATAACAATAAATCAGCGTAAACTCGTAAAATTCTGCATGAAGTGAAAAATGGGAGCAATTTTCCCATTCAGTATTCTGAATTCGAAATTGAAATCGTAGTAAATAAATTGGTATAAAAATAAAACTAATTGACTTTAAAAGCTGTTTCGTTAATATGACGTTTTAAATTGACTGAATATAGTATATTATAATAGGGATATTTTTTTTTAATTGCTTTTTGGATAAATTTTAAATATCCTTATAGCTTAATTAGCATTTCAGTTAACGGCCTAGCCTTTTTACTTAAGGACACCGGCCGCTTAACTAATGGCCTGAATTATATTCAGCCCATGTGTTTCAGCCGATGAGTCTAATACAACATTTAGTGCCTATTTATGCACTATGTGCTATATTAAATAAATGTACACGGATTTAGGGTAGCCCAAGGCCTACCTCAGGCACCTTAACCTATTGTAGCTGATATTACAAGATAGTTGCAATGTTGTATTAAACGCATCGACTGAATATAATTCAAGTCACTAGTAGAACGACGCCGGGCTATGCTGTGAACTGAATCAGTTCGCTGCGACATGTACACATACTGGATGGCCCAAGGGCCACTTCAGCCGCACCTTAATCCACTATCTCTGATATATTACTTTTTAGAGGCTGATTGACAAAATTAAAAGAAGTCATAAATTTAATTATTATTTGGAATTTATCGTACATGTTTTAGCTGATAGCAACTGGCTTCACCTTATATTAGCCATAAATAAGTCGAAAACATAAGTAAAAGCCACCGCATTTGGCTTATCAAAGAAAATAAATTTTACCTTCTTCATCACTTCGAAGCAGTCCACTGCTGTACACGGACCTTCCATTGTAGAGAGAATTTCTCTTAATCGTCACCCTCGACAGGCGGACCTTTGATCATTAATTTCTACTTAGTTGATTCCTATTAAGTTTTTATAATTTTAAAAAGTTTTTTTATGTAAATATGATATTGTACCTTGCGATTGTGTAAGAGGATTCATGCCCCATTTCTTCTCGTGAATGTTGTGAAAGGCCAGAAAGACCACATGATCGTATTGATCACCACCATTCCCATAGATACCACCCTCTTAGCTATTCCTGGCGATAAACAGCCGTGCCTGCACAGTTGTGATCCGGTCGGAAGGGCCAGTATAATTATAGAATGTAAGTGCGTATTCCGTTTTACTATCCAGAGGTGACAGGTGACACTAGCCACTTACTGGGTGGACTGTAACTTCGTTTTCCACTTCAGTTTTATTTAAATAAAATATTATGCCCTCCAGATTCAATTTCGGTCACGGCGGCCAATCATAATGGAGACTAATTCACTATGCAGAATAAGATTATAATACTCGAGTGAATGCCCAAGTACTGGTGCACTATCTATTCCCTCACTCTTATAGTCCGATGTCGCGGCTACCCGACACTACCGGAAAGAGACGCGTCTGCGTGACCAACAGCTTCACGTGCTTTTCAAGGCTGGGCGTGAAACACCATCAACTTCCTGATTCCAGGCAGCTATCAAGAATTTCTTAACAGAAAAACTTTTGTCCCGACCCGGAATTCGAAACCTAGACCTCAAATCAGCAAACACGTTTACGACAAGATCTAGACTACCACGCAACTAGACCAACGAGGTTGTCAATCCGGTAACATAGAGAATCGTTAAAGGTGCAACATATCTGGATTTTTATGCGATGCGCATTTTAAATCGCCAACGTGACGTTTATGGCTTATTTTTTCGACAATAGATCTAGCCGATGTCCATATTAATGTTTTATGAAGAAAAAAGCAGATTTAGAAATGTTTGATTTTTGAATAAAATTTACGATTTTTATTTACCTATCATAAAAGTGCAGAATAATTATTAGCAAGTATTGTTTAGTCAGTTTTTAATAAAATTCTACAATTCTTTTTAAAATTAACTTTAACGACATAAAAAATGTAATGACGAGGCATTGAAAAGGCTAGATTTACTATGTTTTCAAGTCAATGTTTTATTTAATCCCTAAATAAAAGTATGTGCCCATTAGGAAGTAAGTAGGTTGTTACTTTTTGGGTCACCTCTTATTTTTAAGAGGGCTTCGGATCAGGGAAAAGTCGGCTGCACAGCTTCGTTACGTGTTGACGAACTTCACATGTCCTTAAAACATCTTATACCTCAGATATGCAGGTTTTTACGCAATGTTTTCTTTCACTGCCGCGCACATGTAAAACAGTTCTGATCTACCTCAGATCTACGGAGATTTTATTTAATACAGTATACATTTCGATAACGGAGAATTGTGGATATCTGTTGATTGGAATATATTGCACTTTGTAAGACAATCCACTACTCCATAAAATATAGAGGATGTCGTAAGAGGCGATAGAAGTAAATGAAACGAGATATGAGAAGCAACAAGAACTCAAAATAATAATAAAAACTGCGGCGAAAAACCCGCATGTAAAGCATGCCGATTTCGGCAATTGGAGAGAATGTGAAGGAGGCACATATCGTGTTCGTGGGGAAGAAAACGAGAAGAATATTCTTTCAATTATTTTAAAAATAGGCAATGTGAACAACGTCATGCCGCACGGGAGCGGAATAACTGACTTTTCTTTCATTCATTATCGTGTTTTTCATATTTTATAATTAAATAAGTATTAGAGATTTCTCAATTTAAAAAAATAAAAAACTGGGATTACCAACCCTCTGGCCAGCGTGGCAATTATGGGGAAGCCTATGTTCAGCAGTGAACTTTTATTAGCTGTAATGGTACAATAACTTCTATCTCTAGAAATCGCCAAGTGTTGTTCATCACTAAAAAAAAATACCCATATAGACCATATGTATTTAGGTTTTTATAACTTAACCTGCCATATTTATCAAGAGTAGAGTAAAATAAATAAGTAATAAAGTACTTCGAGCAAATGTCGTTTAAAGTTTGAAACACACTGCACTCTAGCTTATCGTTTCTTCTTCTTCCGAATAAGATAGCGAGCTTTCGGCATACAGTTGAGTGCTAACCTCAACTTTGGTACTAACATTGAGTTAATAGTACAAACTGCGTTCAAAAAACTGGGTATTCTAAACAAGACAGCAAAACACTGTTGTACAGCAAAAGCTGCCGCGTGGCTCTACCACTGTTAAAAATTTTTTGTTCATTAAAAATTGTTTCTTATATTTACGCGAAAACTACACATTGAATACAAAGTTATTGCTTTTGTTACTTTTTAATAAAATATTCAATTATATTTTTTGAAAAAACCGTAAGAGACCGCAATTTGATAAATTACATTAAGCTCTTTTATATAATTTTCTTCATATAATGCACAGTAAACAAACGATTAATATAACAATAATAATCGGCCAATTTAAAAATTACAAACTTATTTTTGATTCCTGACGTTTACTGTGTTTTGTACCATAAAATCAAAAAAAAAAAAAAAAATAAGTAGAATTAAATGCGATAAAGTCCGTCAAAATTATTTTAGCCTTTTGAAATCATTTTAAAAATGGTAATAATTTCTTTAAAAGCAAAATGTTCACGTCGGGTAAGCATGGCATATGCAACTCGGCAATGCAGTGACCGTACCCAAAAAAAAAAAAACTTTAGACTTCATAATGCAACGCAGTTCCTAGTATGTAAATTCACGCGAAAATTCATTTTATATTTATTAACTGACACATAGAAATAAATTAAGTAAATAAACTCTTTTTGTATTTCGGACATAGTTACTGTTTTATTGAAGACTGCTGCTAGTCGATTGTTAGGGTACGCCCCAACACATACATAGGTCAGCATTCCTCTCACTTAGGCCAAGACACCTCAAGTCTAACTATAGCCTAGTGAGTCTAAGAGTTTGATTTTTTTAATGGAAATAAGACGTTCCATATAAGTCCTTTTGAGAGGATCCGGCAGCTGGGTCTTGAGGTGGCTCTGCACAAGTCCGAGGCCATGCTCTTCCATGGTCCTCGGAACAGGCCACCACCGGGATCCTCAGCGATGGTAGGAGGGGTATCCATCGGCGTCGAGTCGACGTTGAAGTACCTAGGACTCGTCCTCGACGGCCGATGGAACTTCGTTGAGCACTTCCGACGTTTGGCTCCCAAACTGGAACGGACCGGGGCTGCCTTCAGGCGGCTCCTGCCGAACCTGGGGGGGCCAAACGCCTCCTGCCGGAGGCTCTACGCGGGGATTGTGCGGTCCATGGCCCTTTACGGGGCCCCGGTGTGGGCGCGTGGTTTGGCGCGGCTTGCCGTCCACCACCTGAACGCGCCCCAAAGGGTAGTTGCCGTGAAAATGGTTCGCGGCTACCGCACGATCTTCTGCGAGGCGGCGGGACTCCTTGCCGGATTGCCGCCATGGGATCTGGAGGCGATAGCCCTCGCGCGCCTGCACGAATGGCGCGCGGAGGCACTATGCCGAGGGGAAACCCCGCTGCCGCGGCAAGTTGTCGTGCAGCGGACAGACTTCCGGCATGATCTCATGGCGACATGGAAAGAGCGACTGTCGCAACCCCGTGCTGGGCACGCCACTATAGCGGCGATAAAACGCCTCTTTGAGGAGTGGCTTGAGAGACGCCACGGCGTCCTCACCTTCCGCCTGACGCAGGTCCTCACCGAACACGGTGTGTTCGGGAGGTTCCTGCACCGAATCGGGCGGGAGGAAACGCCCGGGTGCTCCCACTGCGAGGATCGACCGGAGGACACGGTGGAGCACACCGTGGAGGTGTGCCCTGCTTGGGCGGAGCACCGCCGTGTCCTCGTAGCGGCGATAGGCGGCGGCGACCTCTCGCGTCCGGCCCTGGTCGAAGCCATGGTCCGGAGCGAGACGGAATGGGACGCCGTCACCACCTTCTTTGAAGCAGAGATGCTAGCGAAGGAGGTGGCGGAGCGGGAGAAGGAGAGAGCAGCAGCTTTCCTTCCCGGCCGCCGCGGGAGACGCCCCGGGCGTCGGGGGCTACGTCGTGGCCCCCGGCCACCGTAGGCGCGGGCCTGTGGACGGCGAGCAATGGGTAGCTCGCCGTCCGTAAGTCTAACGACGACAGGCCGTGTCGACGGCGCGTTTTGTTCCACGCGAGCCTCAAAGAGCTGTCAGCAGCGTGAAGGGGCCCGCAAGGGCCGACGCCTGCCGGGGCTGCGGGCTGTTCGAAAGAGATACCACGGCTCCGGAACGTAAGGGCACTGAAGGAACACGGATGGTTTTTAGTCAGTAAAAGTCTGACACTCCCTTCCGCTCCACCCAGAGCGAAAGGCGTAATTTGATGATTTTCCATCCGCAAAAAAAAAAGGGGTGACAACGCATCTGGATTTTGATTTTTAATCGAGGAATGGAGTAGATGTCTATGGGCTACAGCATCCACCACCAGGTGGCCTGTGTACTCGTTTGTAAAACTTATTCTGTATAGAAAGGTCATGTTAGGACCTTCGGACATTACGATGGTTAGGTTAAAGCTTACCTGCCATTTATATACAATCAGTTAGATATAACAAACAGCACGACAATACTGCACAGTGATACTTCAATAAACATATTAGGTTACAAAAATAATAAACATTAAGATAGCCAATAAAGTCTTTGCAAAAGTATGTATGTTTTTTTCCGTACAATTATGTGTTAGCCAAGGCGGCATTAGAGTCAAACACTTGGCGGATAAATTTAGTTTCTTTTTACATTAGAACGACAAACGACCGCACAGTGCTGGCCACATAGCCTGTTGATATTTTTTAAAGTCCTTAGAAGTGCAACATCTAAAATGAATCTAAAATGATTTTAATTGTTTTTTAACATATAAACTTATTTTTAATTGTAATGATTAATTTTTCTTAGTCCCCGAACAAGGGTCAAAATGAAACTTTTAATAAAAGTAAGACCCATCTTCGAAGAACCAAAACAATAAATTATTTCCACATAGTAGCTTCTGAAGTCGGGCATTTAATTGTAATTAACACAATATCTAACCCAAATATTGATTATTATACCACCTAATGGCATGTGGTGATAACCGAAACAACAAAGGCTGCTGCTGGTGCTTAACGGTCTAGGTAGAAACGGTTGCCTACCACCTCCTAGAATTGCATTAACAAAGACTGCATATAGAAATTATGTTGTTAGTTAATTATACCGACATTAATCGATAACTATAAAATTTTTGGAAAATTTGCTGCGTAAGAATACTTACCACCCCATTTCGCCTCGTGGGTTTCGTAAGACGCGACTTTAAGAAAATGCCAGATATAAAAATGTTAACGAAATAAATTAAAATAACAACATTATTTTTTTTAAAGTGATAATAGAAAATATTTTTTACCTATAAAAACTGCTGGACTAAAAAATACAAAGTGATAATACCGTAGATGACAAATCGCACTGTCTTAACGCAACAAAAGCGTAATAAACAAATTTAACTCTTATCTTTCAGAGGTAAAAGTTTTTCCCTTTGGTAACCCAAGGCGTCAAATAGCCAAATTTAAATTCCTTTCCCGCGACGAGAAAAAGGATGCTTGTTACAAAAGTTAGAATGGGTGGAATCAACGAGTGTGAGAAGGCGTGTAACTTTGAAACGCAACTTGAGTGTAATTGTTGAAGTTTTAACGACATTGCAGCGTCACTCAGACGTGTTCCACTTAAAAACTTCTTGCTTTGATATTAGCAAGATAGGGTGCTACAACAATAAATTACTGAAACAAGATTTTCTGTATGTTTTATCCAAGTTTAAAATCACATTTTAGGGTTTTGTTTTTTATATTATATTTTTAGACTTTCCCATTTCTAAAAGGGTTTTTAAGGCAACATTGAAATATATTTTTATAATATGCACGGTTTTCGGTGAAAAATTAGTACATTCTAATTAACAATAACATAAGTGGCGGTGGAATAGAACTGAGCTTCATTCATTTATTCATTAAAATATATGAAAAGTCCTCTACTGTCTTCAGTAGATCACTTGTCATATATTGCCTTATAGAGTAGGGTTCCTACCCTCTACTACTGCCTACCATAAGCCACTTGAGGGTTGGCAACAGCAGTTTTATTTTAATTTTGAATATATTTGTAATTAATTTAACATATTACCAAAATAAATTTTATTATATAAAATATTATAAACTATAATAATAAAAATAACTAAAACTAGAAACTTTAATATCATATAGTCCTACTCCCCGAGGTATCGTGCCAAGAACGCTGGCTACGTTTCCCCGCTGAATGGCTATACTTAGCCTATGAGCGAGAAAAGAACCAGCCCTCTTATAACCTGCAGCAACGACCAGACGCGGATGGAGTTCCTTTAGGAACCTCACCGCACGTGGACCCCACGGACCGATAGTCTGTACAGCAAATGGCACAAATACATATTTTGAATTGTTATTTCTGCTGCTTACCTCCTGTTTCATAAAACTCTGTCGCCTCTTACGATACACAAGGTAGTGTGTTCTCATCCGACACAAACACAGCTGGCTCGATTAAATTTTAAGGTAAATGCTTACCCCCGAAATTTTCTTAAACGTGGTGGAACCTGCTAATAAACAAGGCTTTAGCGAATGACAAACGACCACAGACTTGTCACGGGGAGCGGTATTACCATTTTTACTTGTTACTTGGCTTATTATGGCTGCAGAGCAAATGGGTCAGCTTAACCTGTGAAGCAACATGCTCGCAGAGAAGACCAGTGTGAAATAGCATCACAATGCTGCAGTGTTTTGTATGTAAGTGATGAAAATCAGAGACAATTTTTATTGATAAATAGGTAATTAATCTTAGTTCCCAGAGGTGAGACAACACATCGATTTATTGTTTATTCATTGAGCATAAAAAGAGGTGTCTATAGGTCACAACACATAACGTGTATTCGATTGCCATTCTTACTTATAAAAATACCATTGCAACTGCGTCTGCGCTTATAAACCCACCTGCGCAGTGAGATGTGTATTTTTTTCTAAAATTGAAGTGACGAACTTACATCCCACCTGATGGTAAGAAGCTACCGCAGCCATGAAATCTGCACAGAAGAGTTGTCACTTATGAGGACTAAGATGGAAAGTGGAGAACTAATCAGGCTCCCTATATCCTTTAGACTAAAACAATGTAGTGAACGCACTACTGATTGGCGGGACAAATTGGTAATTCCGTCCTAGATAGGAAAGAAGTCCTACCAATCTATATAGATAAATCTTCCCAAGATGTAGACCCTTGTCTAGTAAGAGTTATTATACTAATAAACAGTACTTGACTGATAATAACCTCTGGGAATGAGGTGATCGCTACTATGTTGTATGTAGATGTTTTCATAACAATTGTTTAAAAAAAATTAAAAAAAGTCCCATTAGATTTCTTGCTGGTTCTTTCCAGGACAGCGGGTTTTTTGCGAACCAGCTGTAAAAATAAAAAATGACTTTCAATAAGTATTACTGTATTCTTCTATATTGAATAAAAATTATTTTATTCTAGTCTATTCTATTCCATTCTTTGTTGTTGTAGACTGAAAAAAAAAACTTAAAAACTGGGAGGTTGGTAAAGAAACAAGATAAGTGTTAGATTTGAATGCTTTTTAAAATAATAAAGTAATGATTTCTTTGTTACAGCAATTGCACTAAGCAGCGGAGATCTGTTAAAAGAAAATTATATGGAAAACAATAAGCGGTGAGAAACAAATCTAGTGTTAAACATGTACGATGAAATAGAACTAAAAAGTGATTGAAACAATCAATGCTCAACAACATAATATATAATAATAGGAATTGTGAGAGGATTACAAGCTAAGTTAGATATAATTTGTAACAACAATGTTTGTTCTTTCCTTTTCCAAGCGCAAGTTTATGAGAGCTTTACTTAATAAGTATTTGTTTTTAATGAACCGACGAAAAATAAATAAAAACTTACAAAACCTTTATATATTACACGCTAGAGCCCTCCCATCAGTTTGAAGATTACCCCAGTAAAAGAATTAATAAAGATCGAGTTGTTTCTAAAAAAAACTCACGCATGAAAACCTACAGGGATAACGGTTTAATTTTTCTTTCTTCTTGGATTCCTATTTAAAATGAAAGTTTTAAAATTATCTTTCAAAGAGCGAATTCCAAACTTTTATTCCTCTGAAAGGACATATAGCAATATACGAATTTCCAGCTTATAATAAAATAGCGAAATACAGAATCTAGATGTGATAAATCGTTTGCTATTGTTCAAAGATATTGTGTTCTCTAGATACACAAGGTTACGTGCCAGAATTGATACCTATGCTCTTAACCACAAAAATTTACTTTGTTTGTGTCGTAGCTGGAAGCCATATTGGCAATATCGTTATCCAATACGTATAGTAGAAAATACTTCTTTGACTTCAAAAGAATTGCTCGCACATCTTATGTTCCAGATTTAATATAATAATTATATGAAATAGTAATTCCATTACATTTTGGTTCCAAAGTTTGAATTACACTTCATTAAAAATAATTGGAGCCTCGGTTGTTTCTCTTTTAGATTGATAACTGATATTGAGAAAAGTATAATAGCGGACGAAAAACTCGGCTCGAATGAGATGCCTGCAAATAATGGTAAGAAAACGTGAGCTTCGGTATGTTTTGTTTGTGTATTGATTACCTTCTATTCTTTTTTCTAATGATCCACTTCTTTATTTGAATTGCAAAAGTAAGGATTTTATCAAGTATTAAATTAATTTTAGTATTAACAGATTTTGTTCTAGTGTTGTTATTTCCATGTTATTTAAACCTAAAATTTTGTCAATGTAGGATGTTGATTATTTTAACCATAGGCTAGTTACATAGAGTTCACTTTTTGGTTAGTACTTTTTTTAATTCAGCATGAGTAATTAATTACTTAAATATTGTAAACAATATACAGGTGTAATTAAAATCATTGGCATCTTTTTAAATCAAGAATATACTGACGATTACAACTAAGTTAGTACTTAAATAACGCAATGTTAAAGTTTTAATTTTCATATATGTATATTATAATAATTTTGTCCGCGTGTATATGACTGAACTCCTGCTAAACAGCCGTACTGATTTTCATGAAATATTGTGTATGTGATTAGTTGGTTCGAGAAACTTTATAATTGGACCGGGTAGGTGTCGCTATTGCCGAGATCCAAAAATCATCCGTGCGAAGCCGGAGCGAATCGTATTTAGTATTCTAGTAAATTTTTGAAAATCGTATATTAGTTTAAAGTTGTATATACAGTTTATAAGTCAGAGGCAATGGTCGTGGTAATCGGAACAAATTAAACAAGGACGTAATTTACTTTAAAATATATCTCAATATGAGTACAATGAGGCTAATGATTTTTATTTCAACTTGTATATACAAAACGATTTATATTCAATTATTTAAAATAATTGCTAATTATATGCATGACAAATTATTATAGTAAATGTTAGTGTTATATTATAGTTTCAGAACAATGAAGAAGAATTTCAGAAATAAAACTGTTAGCTGTATGATTAAATTAAAGCATTTAAAAAATTTAACACGTCTAATTTTAAAGTTTAAATTGTCCGAGTAATAAATATACGTATGTATGTTTCTATTATCTAAACAGCCTGATGGATTTTAACATATGTATGGGATGGTGTAACATTCGTCTTATTCGTGAAGGGCATAGGGTATATTTGATTTTTTTCTTTTCAATAGACTTTTATACGCAGTCGGGTTTTTTCATTTACTGTTTTGATCATTGGGCTTGATAACTCCGAGGTTTCGAGTGCTTTGCATCATAAACCAGCGGAGTAAAAAACGTAAAAGTAGTTAGGTAGAAGTTTTATTCAATGTAAACCTGTGTCCAGTTCTAGAATATATTAAATAGGCTGTTACTTTTTTTCAAAGGAGCAATAAAAGTTTTCTGTTTGATTTACTTATTTTAAGATTAAGTTTATAGGAGCCTTAATATTTCAACAGATACTACAGGAATTGGACAAAGAAGGTACAAAAGAAGGTCGCAAATGTTAATGTCTCAACACTTCAGCGAGACTACTGTTACTCCGGGAGCTGACGTAAGTCATATTTAATATACATAAATTATCGCATAGTGCACCTTATAATAAAGGTTATTTTTTACATTTGGTAAGTGCAGTATAGGGCCGCTCCTACTGGATGGAATGACGAACTGCTAAGACATGTATAAAGTCGAGTATAATGAGAGTTTTGTTTAGTAGTGGACTTATATTGGTTTAATAAAACAAAAGAAACAAAGTACACTTCATATGTTTTGCATTATGACAGGTCAATTTACATTGTATCGTCAATGGCCCTCATCCAGCAAGATTTGTATGGGAAAGAGACAACATAGTCATCTCTTCGAACACAGATTCCAGGTAAGACATATAAAGTTCATTTTTAATAAATGATATATAAATAATTAAAAAAAAATACGACATGGCTTTTTATTGCAATATTTATATAATTTTAAACCAAAATTTTTACATTTATATCATAGGAATCGCTCTCAGTAATACTGTATTCATTGAATACACATTTATCGATTTTCACTTTTATCAAAAATTTAAACTAAATTTAAAGTTTTTACAAAGTATCAACTGGTATGTTTAAGAAATATATTATCTTAAAACTAAAAAATAACTGTATATTAGGTACACAATAGGACAAACTATGACACCAGACGGTGGTGTAACGACACAGTTAAATATATCACATATAAGAGTTGATGATGGTGGTCTTTACGCGTGTGTTGCACATCAAGGAGAAACCATCCTTGCCCATCAAGACAGGGTTAATGTATACGGTGAGTTATATTACGACAATGCACGAATAAGCTTTTATTATATAGCATATATTTTTAAACACATGAGATAATTTAAAACCATTAACTAGTAAATTGTAAAACTACTAAAATCATTATTTTTTCTTGCCAGGACCACCTTATATTCGGACATTACCACCGTTTAAGGTGCAAAGTGGTCAGAGTGTCACGCTTCGCTGTCCATATTATGGTTATCCGATTAGGTACTTTTTCATAATAAAGACTTTTAATTTTATTTTTACGATTTAATTTTTAATTCAATTAAATAATTTATTTTCTGTTTAGAGAAATTATATGGGAACACAGAGGTAAAGAAATAGCGAAAGATGCAACGCATCAGACACATCGCTATAAAAGATTCATCAATGATACCGCCCTTAGTATAGAAATATTTGGACGCAAGCCTAAATTAAGACAAAAACGTGATGCTACAGTATCTAAGGAAGGTGTATTAAACATAGCAAAAGTTGCAAAAAGCGACAATGGGGCAGCCTATGCTTGCATAGTGAAAAGTCCGTCTGGTGAAATGGCGAAAAGATCATTCGAATTGCAAGTGGTTGAAGCTCCGCAGTTGGAGGAAATTTTATTAGCATCCGATTTGCGGGAAGGACAAATCGTACAAATTCACTGCAATCTGAAAAGTGGTGACTCTCCCGTATATTATTCTTGGTTAAAAGATGGTAAAAAGATACCTACACATTTAAAGGTAAATTTTGATTTCTTTTTTGGGAATTCTAAATCGTATGATATTAAGAATTTTTTTTTCTCATTGCTACATATATTATTTCATACACAGAGTTACGATTAGAGTCTGAAACCTACTAGAACTGGATTAACACAAATAAAAACAACCACCTTTACTTAAAATTCAATAACACACTTATTAATTCTGTTGTAGAATCCGACTATATATGGAGCTGAATACAACCTCCATGCATCCTTATCATTCAATATCGACACCACAACATTTGTCTTCTTTTTATTTTTTATTACTTTTTATATTATATATTATACTAAGAAATGTAAGATTTCATCTTGTTTTCACATAACTTACACAAAGACGAGTCTCTTTTCCACGTTAAAATTAAAAGTACATCATGTGTTACGCTTTGTAAGTAATCGGTTTGGAGTCGATGTTATTATTGGCTCTCGAAATATTATAAGAGAAAATTTCCAGTAAGCTTCGAAAACACACACGAACACAGATATCCATTAAAATAATAAAATCGAAACTTTAGGGACTTCAAGACATGAAGATATGATTACCAGAAATCGAAACCATTACTTTGAGCAAAACTTTAGAGAAGTTAATAAAATGTGTTCTGAATATTTTTATCTTAATATCTGTTTCATATAAATATTTTGCACATTTTACTACATAATAGTAGTTTAGTACATATTGTTATACCTATATTAAATCGATTTTTTGGCTAGTCGCAGGAGTGGTAGTAATATATTTATTTAAATTCAGATTGTGGAGCGAAGCTTAGAGGTTTTCAGTGTACTCATTATTAAAAACGTGTCACTTGAACACTGTGGGACATATACTTGTGTAGCAGCGAATCACGTGGCGAAAGTAAACAGGACTGTTAATTTGTATATAAAAGGTAATCATTACTATTATTATTATTTTATATTCTTGTTGTGTAAGAAAATTTCTTATCTATTTTTCAACTTGAGTTAATTTAGTTTCAAGTAAAGGATGTTTCCAGATCTAATGATCTTCACAGACGGTGAAAAATTTTTATAAATATTAGTCTTTACTACGTACTTCTACTATTACTTCTACTTCTTTTCTCTTTATAGAATCTATAAATGTCTTTTAGATATTTTAGATATTGCAGCGCACCCTATGCTGAGTTCCGTAGGCGTATTACGTATCTTGCAGAAGGCTAGCGAAAGAGAAATTAGAACAATAATTGCTGATAAATCGCAGATTCGTATTATGTATCAGCGATGACCAAGCTAGCTAGCAACATCGCTGCCTTGTGGTCGCTAGTTAGCTAGGGCTTGGTTATCGCTGGTCGAAAAATACGTATCTGCAATTTATCAGCAATTATTGTTCTAATTTCGCTATCGCTAGCCTTCTACAAGATACGTAATACGCTTACCGGTTTGTAACAGTAAGAGAGCCAGTATACTTACAGGCCGTAAGGGATTTCGTTGTAGTCTTCAATGGGTGACAACATAACTATGGTTTTATGATTTGAAGTCAGTTATATATCCTGTAGCCACTTGACATCAAGTAGACTATTACTCCGTCACTCGTAAGCAAGCGGGGACGGTGATGGCAACAAGGAGCAGAGACAAACGCGAAACGTTTGTTCAATGACTGCTATCTATTAAAAAGCATATTAAGCAGTTAATAATAAATGTTTACTTATACTAACAATGTTAAAGGATATTAAGGAAAATATTGGTACTGCTTTGAATTATTTATCGTATATCAGGGTGAATTAAAATCTATAAGATCCTTTAATGCATGTGAATAAAATTCAGTTAAATTCAGATTCCAGTCGTATAAAAATCATGTTTTTATACAGTTGCTCCGAAATGGAGTGAAGAACCACACAATACGTCACTACTTCTGGGTCGAAACGGACACATATCGTGTAGTGCTAACGGCTATCCTCAACCACAGACGCACTGGTTAAAAAAAGATGGTTCGTAGTTGAAATTTTTAAATAAATAATTAATTTTTTTGCACTTTATAATTGACGTCATATTTACAGTGATATCCGATGCATGGCGACCCGTGTTGGAAGTAGCTGGTGGGGGAGTTCTTAGTTTATCCAACGGTTCACTAATATTTGACGCAGTTGCTTTATCCGATGCTGGTTTGTACACATGTCATGTTGAAAACGGCGTCGGTGATCCTTTAAGCAAGACTATTTGGATATCTGTTAATAGTAAGTATTCGGCAATTGTTTTGACCGACACTCAGAAAAAATACAATTAAAAAAAAGAATTTACATGTTATTCCCAAGAGAACAATACTAGTCCGTAAAACGTTTACTAATATATGAAAGTAATATAGTTTTAATTAATTTTTCACAGGTTTTATGAAACTACATTATATATTTTGTTACAGAACCTGTTACATTTGATATAGCGTCTAGAAACTTAACAGCAAAACTTGGGCAACATATTACAATTGAATGTCAGGCAAAAGGAGATGACCCTATTCGAATTATGTGGACAAGAAATGGAAAGCCAATCAACCCTCTAACACAAAGGTATCAATTTGGTTACGGTTGGTAGAAGCTTGAGCGAAAAAAAATATTTTTTCTTACATTTTAAATCTTTAAACCTCTCTTCTATTCATAAAACATTTTATTTATCCTATAAATAAATTAGCAAGCAGTTAAAGCTACACGAAATCATTTGAGGGCCTTACAACGTAGGTTCATGTAATGTATTCGGTTGCCTTTGGACCGACTTAGGAAAGACCCACCTTACAAAATTAACAATATAGGATTATATACACTTGATTTAGCGAAGCTACCTTATTTGGTACCGATATTGAGTAATTAAGTTTTAGAATTATAAAAGATATTCTTATTAGCATCATTTCCAATAAAATTGTATTTGAAGGATGGTATAATATAATGGGTATATTTTATTACAAGGTTAAAGATAACCTTTTAAATAAGATATCTAAAACGTATTCATATTCAATTTGCTAATTTATTTTGTTTGTAATTATATACTGTTACATATAAAATTTACTTAGAAACTTAGATACTTCTTATTAGCCCAGTAAATATATTAATGACAAGCTTGTGAAAATTGTCGATGCGGCTAGAGAAATAAAAAAAGAATAAAAAAAAATAATTGACACACATAATCTTTCTTGAGTTTGCAATCGAATCTGAATCGCAACAGACGGATCTAGCGCATGACGGCACGGGATATAGTATCAACCTGGTTAGACAAGCGGGAATTCAATGGATGAAGTTGGTTTGAAGTAATGTGTTATGTACATGCGTTGGAGGGGGCCTATGTTCGGTAGAGGATTTGTAGGTGGTTATAATGATAGTAATCATAATGAGATTACGCTTTGTTTTTTAATCGTTTTTTTGTCTTGTCTATTTTCTGAAGCAACTTTATCTGTAACTGGTCTTTGCCACTGAATAAATGGGGCTGGTTCTTTACCATACTGCCTATATTTAGCCTTTGAGTTCTTGAAATTATTCCACAATAATTATTCCTATACCTATGATAATTTTCGTTTATAAATTTTAATTGTTGTAGATAATAAATACTTCCTTTTAAAATAAAAACACCCGTTTCAGAGTTAAAATATCTGAGACAAAATCAGACGAAGGTATGACAAGTGTTCTAGAAATTCTGCAAACAGAGACTACTGATGGCGCTGTTTATCAATGTAGAGCAGGAAATCCTTATGGTGCAGATGTTTACAGTGTATATTTGATCATATTAGGTAAAAGCAAAGAATTTCTAAATTTATTTATTCGAAAAATCAAATTTAAAAGAATAAATTATCTGTGTCAATCCTATGACATAAATTAAATTACTTCAATATTTTAGAACCACCACTGCCTCCATCAGACCTGATCGTGGATTCAATTAAAAGTCGATCAGTGAAATTATCATGGATTGACATGGCGCGTTCTTTAGCCCAATTTTACAGTTTACAAATTGCGACTAGTCAACGCCTGTCTTGGAATAATGCTAAAACAATAAATGTGACACGGTAATATTTATTGATTATTACCTTAGTTTGTTAGAAATTAATAAGCTTTAAACAATATTGTATACTTGATCACTGCTGTTAGTTAAATGTAGTTTGTCTTTGAAGTGTGTAGGAACAAAGATAAAAGTAATATTATACTTTAATTATTTTTGAATGTTTGTCTAGGTTAGATGAGATACGTCATACTGTTGAAATTGGTGATTTACTGCCAGCGACAGCTTACTCGGTTAGAGTAGCTGGAGGAAACCAAGCAGATCTTAGCTCATTCTCTTCACCCGTAAAGTTTACTACTACTGAAGAAGGTATAATATTGCTAAGATCAAATAAATCTTTTAAAATTATTTAATAAATAATAAAAATTATAGAATAGATTTAAGTTCGTACATTTTTATTGAAGGTCTATGACTTTATAAAATTAAGTGTGTCATATTCTCAGTGATTTTAAAATGTCAATTTTAACTATACTGATTTTAATTCTGAACAGCTCCATCGTCTCCTCCATTAGCTGTACAAATAGAGCAAACAGACGAACCTGGAGAACTAAAAGCAAAATGGCTGCCTCCACCTGCTGATACTCACAACGGGTTAATACTTGGGTACAGATTACGTGCTGTACCACAGCTCAACGGAGTAAAAGGTCTGTTATCAAGATATTTTTAGGGAAAGCCGTTAAAAAACTACGAAATTCAAATGCTTAAGTCTACATTTTATTATTACATATTTTAATAATGTTATTATGCTAAATAGAAAATGTAATACAGTGGACTCCCGGTAATCCGGCCTGTCTAATCCGGCACCCCCTGTAATGGTCTATTTACAATATGGTCTATTATTTGTTATTAAATATTTTTTGACAATCTTCGCAAATGCATGATTGAACAATTTATAACTTGTACGCACTACCATTACTGTGCTCGACGCGTAGGGTATTGTTTTGGATTTTAATTTACTAAATTTGACATACATAATGAAGTATAATTTGTACTTTAGAGAACAGATAAATAACATATAGAAACTTATCATTGGATCTGGAATTTGTCGGATTACAAGGTACTCTTTTTATAAAAAATTCCGCACTATAGCGGGTCTTAGGCTATACTCTATAATCCGACAAATTCGATAGTCCAACACTGCCCTGCAAAATGTTTGTCGGATTACCGGGGGTCCACTGTATCTATAGATGATGTTACTTACACAGAAGTTTGTCCTCTTCTTATTTTTTTGCTTCTTGCTTGCTTTTTTTATTCAATATTGATTACAAGAATACATACTGAAAGTTATTTATAGATATTTTTTGGGACTACGTATATATTGCCCCATAAAATAATAACTGTCTCTTTGGCGTTGAGTATCTGCTATTACTAGCTTGTGCTTGTTCCTAGTATTTCCATTTCCAATGTACATCATTTTTTTAATAAAACTATGTTTTGGTGTACTTAAATTAAATGTTCGTAAATATATTAGACTGTTTATAAAAATTTGGAACTAATTCAAAAGTTTACCTTTATTATTTATTTATTTAGAAACTCAAGATGTAAACGACAAAATTATCAAGACTTCGTCTTTGTATTCAAAACAAGAAACCATCATCACGGGATTGCTCAAAGGTGTAAGGTAAAATACATTTTACACAAAAATAAATTTTTAAACAAATTTAATTGTAACAAAATGTTTAATTCGTTTTTTTTAATGTAAATTAGGTACGCAGTTTCCATAGCAGCATTTAACGGCGCTGGGGTGGGACCTTTCTCCATACCTTTGTTTCAAGACACAAGGGAAGGAGGTAATGTCGTCTAAATTTACAATTTTGCTAATTATCTTAATGTTTCTTCTAATTGTTTGTATCATTATATAAATAATACGACTCTAAGAATATAACTAACTTAACCCATTAGCGCCCAAAATAAAACTATTGTTATTTTTTTCATGTTATTATATTTTATTGCTTTAATAGTACCTATATAAAACATTTATAAGAAAAAATAAAAAAATAACTGTGTCACATCGCACTTATAAGGGTGTACACAGGCGAGTACAGTGGGCGGATCAAGAGTGAAATTCTCCAAAACAACTTCGCTCTACGCATAACGTTTTTAGGCAAGTCTCGCAACGCCATCGGACGCGACTGTGACATACAGCACAACGCAGCTGATTTTGGATGCGCTGTGGGTTGTGGCCGTAATTTTTTTTTGTCTAACCCAACCACTGTTGAGCCTGAAGGACGGGATTTAGACTTTGTTTGCTGCAGGTAAGCGCGCGCAATGCTTCTTCGAAAGGACAATTGGTCCATGTATGTCACAGTCATATTTTCTGCTGATTTGCTCAGTAAAACATGCAGTCTCCAAGCGTTAGAAATAGACATATCCAGTAAATAGGTAAATATTACCCACCACCACTTCTTTCCTCTCATCGAAACTCGATACAGACTTATGGATTGGTCCATCTGATCTACACCACCCATTCCTTTGTTGTAATTCACGAATAGTCCTGGTATATTCACATCTACTTTTTGTCTTCTTGTACTGCACCACCTTTTTACTTTTCCTACAGGTTCAATTTTGTCAAAATTGGTACCCATAGTGACAACGTTGTTGTCTTTCCAGCGTACAATCGCAATTTCATTTTTTGTATCAAAGCGATAGTCATATTCTGCTCTAGGTCGCTTTTTCATTTCTTTTACAGAAAGAAGTGGGCATTTTTTTGTTCTATTATCACGAATTGTACCAGTCGCTCTAGTTCCTTGAAGACGCAAATCATGCAGTAATTGGTAATTCGTGAAAAAGTTATCAAAATACACGATATGTTCTTTATTATCTTGTATGGGCATTTTTGCGAGTAAAGTTTTTACCACTCTTGCGCCAAGACTATCCGACGAAGCGTCTGCAGATTTGCCACAGTAAATGTCAAAAGTATAGCAGTAACCGTCTGAACTAGTTGCGACCCAGTTTTTGTATCCGAACCGTACGGGTTTTCCTCTAATATATTGTTTAGCTGGATGACGACCGAAATATTTTATCATAGACTCGTCCACAGATAAATTTTCGTGGAAAACTCCCCACTGACAAAAGTTTCGCTGAATCAAATCGCACAACGGTCTCACTTTGAACATCTTGTCGGTTGTATTATTTGCTAAAGAATTATCAACCAGGTGTAAGTATCGCTTCATATCTGTAAATCTATTTCGAGACATGCAACTCGCCACTAACTGAATGCCCAGATCTTCATCTAAACTCCAATACGCACGTTCAGATGGTAGTTGATGGTAGCCAGTAAGAATCAATATACCCAAAAATCTTTTCAAGTCAGAGATGTCCAGCTCAAAATTGTGCTTATTATTTTGACCAGCGTACAACAAACTGTTATTTATTATCAGAGACATTACATCGTCATCAAACATTTTTTCAAACAGCATAACCGGACTATAATCTTTTAAGCTTTCTATTACACTTTGTTGTCGGTTTTGTAATGTATCTGTAGCATCATAAACAGCACTGTATTGGGGTAAAGTTTTCCTCCAAACAGGTACTTCGGGCTGCTCGCGTTGGTTTCTAGGCCGCTTATTTCTAGAGTGTTCTGCGGTCCCAGCTGTGTTTGATAGGGGCTCATCGTCACTGTCATTCCAGTCCGAAACGTCATAATCAGGATGGCGGTGAATTACCTCCAAAGTCCCTGGAACATCCCTTGGAAGTGTTGAAGAAACTAAGTCGTCTTCATTACCCTCTTCTTCGTCACTTACGGTAGCAGGATCTGGCGGTAATAACACTACATCATACTCTACATCTTGATCTTCATCAGCCAGTATCGATTCTAGTGCTTCCTCAAGCTTCGAGTAATTATTTTGATTCGAAAAAACGCAGCGGTTCGCCATTTACTGGTTTTCGAGTACAACTGTAAAAAAAGTAAAAATAACATATACATATGCCCGTTGTACCTGTCTGTGTACAGAGGTATAAATCATCGTAATATGGCAGATTTTATAAAGATTTTATTTAAAATATCATTTGACAAGCAGTAATAAAGTATTATCGAACGTTAAAATCCAAAAATTATCCAAAAACTTTAAAATATTTATTTAAAATCAACAATAATTACTTACCTCCAAATTAAAGTCACAAAACCGTTTCAAGAAGTAAAATTTTTGACATTAGTTTACGCGTCACTGTCAAAGCGATTGATTTTATAGTCTACTAGAGTCATCTAGTTTCAAAATAAACAATTAGTTCAATTGAAACAAATGCCAAAGTATATCAAATATCGACATAACGAGGTGTACCCAAGCAAGTACAGAGGGCGTTAATGGGTTAATTAAAACCACTACGCAAATTACCGGCCCATTATTTTATGCCGTTTTGTTTCCAACAAAGATTTAAATCTATAAATGTACCATTAAATTATTTTAAATAAATATATAAAAAAGAAACATTTACGCAGTAGAAATTATAATCTTCATTCGTCAACTTAAAAGCACTCACTTGTTACATAATAAGATAAGATTATTTACTGTATTCGTACACTGCGAATGATGTGTCTCTTTTCTTAAAGTTGGTAAAAAATTACTTCGCGTACGTCCGCTCGATATAATAAAATGATGTGTCTTAATAATTATTCAATTGCGTGCACTATCACCGTCACTAGTCTGGGATTATGACGGTGATAGTGGACACAATTGAGGGAGGGCGGGAGGTGCTCTTCAGACTAGGTAAGACTCATCATTTTATTTTATCGAGCGGATGTACGCGCAGTAATTTTTTTTACCAACTTTAATGTAATGTACTTCCGTAAAGTAACGTCTGATTCTATTAAGTGTCTCTTTTCCTCATTTTACAATTAATATTATAAAATTACGAGTATTTTCGATATTCACCTATTATGACAATTATAATAAGAATATATATAATCTTACGATAAGATGCAGACCAAAATGCATAACCACTTTCACTCATCTCTCCCTATTCGATGTATTGTCAAAGATAAGTTTTGAGCAATGTTAGGATTTAGACTTACGGACCAGCAAAAATTACTCAAAACAACAAAAAATCAACAGTTTAATAGTTATATAGTAAGCAGGTATGCTATGAAATTATAAATATATTGATTAATTTATTATATATTTTCATTTCAATCATTAAAAGTAGTATTTATTTTTATTTTCAACGTATATACGAGCCACTGCTGAACATAGGTTTCCTATCATTAGTGAGAGGGTTTGTAGAGCCCGCTGCACCACCCAAGTGCCTTATGACGGACTTTACGTGGCCTAAAGATAATTTTCGTTTCTAAAATGTGAACACATCGTAAGTAAATCCTTACGACATTTTCCTTCAAGGTCAAGCACGTGGTAAATTAACACTTACTGAGCTTCTGCAGCTCGATCGATAAATTTTTCATTGGGAATGAAATTTTATAATAACTTTGTTTTGCTCTAAAAGTATTTGTTTTAATTTCAAATAGATAATTATAAATTGTTAAAATTAGCCGTAAGAAAAAAACCGAATTCGCCTTTTTTTTTTAAATAAATATACAAGTTACGGTAAATAACATATATTTTATATAATAACATGCCTCTAAGCAATAAATATTACGTATGTAGCACCGGAAGAAGGCCCATCATCAGTTGAATGTAGCGGCGTAACATCCACTGCGCTAAGAATAAGCTGGCAACCGATCCCGCCCCACAGGCAGGCGGGAGCACTTATTGGTTACTCAGTACTTTACGCGGCACAAGGTAAATATCACGTTTTTTTAATGACTGCATCAAAATCGAAATCAAATTTTGTAATGATTTAAATTGTATCATCATCATCATTAAAGCCTATCAAAGGTCAACTGCTGAAGCTTCTCTTATATACGGGGTGGCGATAAAGTTATCACATTAAATGAAAAGACCTAATTACGTATGAACGGGAAAGTGTAAACCTATGTCGATGCCGCGTGAGCACTGCGCACCTGCCGCACCGTTGCCGCGTTTACATGTCACTTCTGGTCAGTAAACTAATATTATCAAGGTGATTTATTTCGTGTCAATTTTTTTGCAATTTTTTTTGAAAGATGCAATTTTTTATTTTTGGTAGAATAGTTTATTTTATTATTTTAATCGACATATGTGAACTTGTAAATACCGCTGTGTTATTTAATGTGATAACCTAATCGCCACCCAGTATTATCTTATAGACATAATGTTTTCCAGATTTTCCACGCTTGGCAGGTCTGATGGCAGCCCCAGTTTTTTATTATATTAAGTTGTTATCAGTAAGATGCTGCTGCCAATCTACTGTTTCATTTGCCTATGTCATGTTTTACGATACCCTCGGTATGAAATTATAGGTATTAGGGAGTTATGAACATATAATTAAATACTTTTACCCGGCATAAAAAATCCACTACCTATCCGACATAAAATTTATTTTATTATATACCGTATAAACTCGAAATTTGCATACACTTTTAAACTGCTAACAAAATGTACAGGACTAACGATGCTATATTTGAAGCAGAATCCTTTGAAATGCTTTCTGTAATTCAAAATTTATGTAAACGAACAAAACTTTGCAGCGCGACAATGGCAGAACGCTACGTCTCTAGTGACAGAGTTGCGCCTGCAAGGCTTGCAAAAATATACAAACTATACGGTCAAAGTCGCGGGTTTCTCTAACTACGGCACTGGACCGTTTTCCTTTCCTATTGTTTGTGCAACTCTCCAGGATGGTAAGAACTTATTTTTTTAATAAATATATATGTTTTGAATGCTATTCTAAGTAGAAAAAAAGACAATAAACTAAGTTTCATAATTAATATATTATTCACAAATTCAATTATTGTGTTTATAATGTCAAATACTACTACTACTACTACTACTATTTGTTTAATTTAAATAATTAAAATAAAACGTTTTAAATTTTTCTTTTAAATTTATAAAACAATACTTAAAGTTGCTCTCTCTCACTTCACTAAATGACAATAGAAAAAGACAGACATAAAGATGATTAATACATAAATTAAGTGTTAATGAACGATTATGAGTAATTCAGGTAACACTAACTTTTTGACTTTTTAATCACCGTTACAAGCAACATAAAAAGAAATTAAAAATAATTTTAGTTCCCGATGCTCCAGCTGAGATAAAGCTATTATCGCAATCATCCAACACACTATTAGTAAGCTGGAAGAAACCAAAGCACCCAAACGGGAGATTACTGCATTATACAGTTTATTGCAAACCAACTGCAAGGTAATTAATTTAAAAAAAATATTTGAGATATAATTGTGTGTTGTATATCAAATTGTTTAGCAAATTATTATACGTTATAAATTTAATTTAATCGCGTAACTAAATTATTTTAGTAATGATGGTCCACAAGTAATCAGAGTAGACGCCGAGGAAACTATTGACGTATACGAAAAGACACAAACTTTGGAACTTAAAGCTTTATATGAAGGTCGACAGTACGATGTATGGGTGACTGCTAGTACTGCAATAGGGGAAGGACCTGAAAGTAAACATGTGACGAATACTCCGTCACAGAGAGGTAAGTCTTTATCATTACTTAACTTGGATACTATTTGGAAACGTCTATTAGACATATACTTAGTACATTAATCAAAGATTTACATAAAATCTTATACTTTTAATATGTTTTTTTTTACTTACTATAAGCCAGTTTTTACAACATTTATTTGACGTTTAGCTGCGGTGCTACAGGCTTCGGATTGAATCCCGTACCAAGCAACTAATTGTATAGCCTACAATTAATTTTATAGTGTCTTCATATTAGTCCACGCGCAATATATTTAAAATTATTATATTTGAAAGGGTCAGCACGACCGGAGAAAAACTACATTCTCACAGAATACCAGCATAAAATAGGGGAAACGAGGCATTCCATCTTAGTCCACAGCAGTGACAACGCATCTGCATTTTGATTCATAACAATTCTTAGATGTAGATATTTACAGGTCACAGAATCTAATTACCAACCTTTGTCAACCTTTTTCTATAAAAAATTGGAAAAAGGAGAAATTTTTAAAGTGGTTTATACTTTTTATCATCGTCCACTACAAGTCATCCTCCCTTGGCAGGGAGGACTGTGTCGTTATTGCAACGATTATTCGCGAATGCAATACCAGGCGTTTGCCACTTTTAATGCTGCTCCACTTCATCGGTAAAGTCATCAATTGTACGTGGTAGAACCAAACTGAAATTAAATTATAGCAGCAGCACGATTTATTTTAAAAGATGTCAATGCATTTGCATTTGGATTGAAACGATTTTGAGACACTCTTAAACCCCCATTACACAAAAACTATTAGACCTACACAAATACATGCGCATGTCTAATTAGAATCACGAATAAGTCTATTAAATTATTCACTGACTCATTAAAAACCTAGTTCACTTCACTTTGACAAATCGAGACATAAGGCCTTTACTTTGAAATTTGAGATTCGGCGTCAATGTATATTATTAGGCGTATACAAAATACAAAGTATAAAAACTACAAATGATCGATTCAGCCTTCTTTCTACATATATGTTTTCGCTGCAACCACCCTTACCTTATCTGTATATTGTTTGTTACCTTACTTTTAAAAAATCCATTTGGAAAATATAAATATTTTTTGAATAACTTATATTCGCCTCTACAACACCCACGGAACGAGATAAGGTGACAGTGGAACCGGATTTATGAATGTGGAGACCGGGGGACAACATCCTCGAATAACAACTATTCAAATAGGACCAGTAATATTACTTAAAGTTTTTTAATAATTAATTTCGTATCAAAAAAAAGTTCCTTGAATTTCATCTAATATTTTTATATCATGAAATACATAAATATATAAAATAAAATACATAAAATAAAATGACATTTTTAGACAAAAGGAATATTGAGACGTTATTTCCAGGAAAAATTGTTAATATGTAGGTATTGATAAAATTCATCTCCTTGGATAAATCTGTTTCAATGCCAAATGAGCAAAAGTTTCACAAGTTTTGTCTCTTCGTTGCTTTCTTTTGTATATTTTGTTTTATGTATTTTTCTTACGGAGGTGCTGTTTTGTGGAAATCTCCGTACTACGGCGACCATTTCTCTTCTTTTCGTTCGGTTGTTTATTAATGTTATGTCGCTGATGCACAGTAGTCAATTATTTAAAAGAGTTAAATAGTTTATTTAGGATGCACAAATAATGCCGTTGACTTCAAATTATGCTTTAAGTTTTAGGGCTGATTTTTAATCCTCAGGTAATTCTTAAGATAAAATACACCATAAACAAATTGAAAAAAGGGGAAACGCTGGGGATTGTCGACAGAAGTAAAAACTTAAAACTATGAAAAAATTGTGTATTTTAGATTTTCAAATTAAAATTTCATAATTTGTCAACTGAAAAGGTTAACATAAATCTAGTTTTCACATCTACCGGTACTTCAGGCCACAATTATATACTTTTCATACGGTTTATTTTTTAATCTAATCTATATAAAAACTGAAGAAACTATAAACACAACTTAATTGAATAATATTGGTGACTTAAACTCATAAGATCTTACCCATCATAAAACCATCCATCTAAATATCATACGCGCAACACCTCATACTTATAGCAAAAGATATACTGTTAACATTAGTATGTCGGTGACGCGACTCATAAAATTTTACCCATCTGAAAAGCTTCCAACACACATAGTATACATGCAACTAATCATAGTTTTAGCTAAAGATATACTGTTCACATTAGTATGTCGGTGACGCGAACTCATAAAATTTTACCCATCTGAAAAGCTTCCAGCGCACATAGTATACATGCAACTATCATAGTTATAGCTAAAGATATACTGTTAACATTAGTATGTCGGTGACGCGAACTCATAAAGTTTTACCCATCTGAAAAGCTTCCAACGCACATAGCATACACGCAACCCATCATACTTATAGCTAAAGATATACTCTTAACATGAATATGTCGGTGACGCGAACTCACAAAGTTTTACCCATCTGAAAAGCTTACAACGCATATAGCATACATGGAACTCATAATACTTTTAGCTACAGATATACTGTTAATATTAGCATGCCGGTGACGTTAACTCATAAAATTTTCACCGTCAAAAAAATCTACCAACCCGTCTAAAGAAGTCTTCTTTTTAATAACAGTTGTATGAATAAAATAATTCTATTGTATTCACTTTTATATTCAGCCAGGTTATAATTTATTAGATGGATAACTTTTTTCTGACGAAAAAAAAATCAGCACTTAGAAATATCTATAATAATAGCGCATTATAACAAGATACTTCTTCGGTATTCTATTTCTTAACAATCATATTTAATATTTTATCCTATTTCAGAATTTTGCAAATATTATGAAATGTAATTTACTATTGTTATCACTTGTGAATTTATGAAATTTTCATTGACAGTGGTAGCAGGTGTGGCGTCTTTAGGAGGGGACGTTACGGTAGCTGTGCGTAATTCTCTACTCTTAGAATGTAAGAGTGTTGGATCTCCCCCACCCAGGACAGTATGGTATCATAACCAAAATATCATTACACATCATCCACGATTTACAAGGAACAGAGATGATAGCTTGCTTATCAAAAGTAAGATGTATTTTATATAATTTTTTTGATGTGTTACGATTCGAAACTTAGTAAATAAATTAGTATAAAACAAAATCTATACATTTAACTAAAAGGTATCGCGTAATTGAATTATGTTTGTTATTCAATGAGCTAAGAGCTTAGAGATTTGTTTTATCAAATAAATAAATCCTAACTTTTTACTTATATTCTTAATATCCATTTATGTTGAATATTTTAAAAAAATACTAATATAGCAAAACGATTATAATTATTCAAAATTTTCTTGCTTACATTATTTTGATCCCATTACAATGCAGTTACTAAGTTAGTGCTTGTTCGAATCTCTCATAAAAAAAAATAATATAAGGAATAATTTTATCAAATAAATATTACTGAAAAATTAATATTATGTGATTAAGTATCATTCTACAAACGAAAACTAACAACGGCTCCGTGGCGCAGTGATTTAGCATGGAGTTGCAGCGCTGGGGGCCACGGGTTCTTAAAATAATAAGCATTTATATGGCCTACAAATAATTGTTTGGGTCCGGAACAAGCATTTGCCATTTGTCTTAATGATTAATCAATCAGACCATACTGCAAACTACCACACACTAATTATTTGTTTTTGCTTTTCAATATATATATATATATATATAAATACCACTGACTGACTGACTTATCACGAGATCTCTAAAACTATACATCTGATTGACTTGAAATTTAGTAGTAAGAAAATTCTTGATATTTTACATTTATCGTGTGCCCAGCGAAGAGAGCGTATATCAGCTGGTTTATGTTTGTAAGCTGCTTTCACAATCAGTGAGGAAATCCCAGCATATTTAATTATGAATAATCACGTTTTAGCATTGTGTACTTTTTGTTAAATTAAATTCTGAGCACAGAAATTAAACGCGATACATTTTCAGGCATCGACCAATCCTTGAGCGGTAATTATACATGCTTAGCAAAGAATCTGTACGGGTCCGATTCAGTCGTATACACAGTGAGGGTCTTACCATTACCGGATCCACCCACATTAAGAGCTACACCATACAAAGACTCCATTTTAGTTGAATGGGATGAAATTAAACTACACGGAAATGACTCTTTAAGTTATGGAATAAGTAAGTACACATTTTTACTTCTGAATACATTTAGTAAATTTACATAGACATCGTTTAATCCAATTTTTATAGGTTATAGTCTTCGCCTGGGTGGGATCTTTTAATGTGACGTCAATTGAAATTTTTAAACAGATTATCAAGATCATTATTTTATATAATTTAACAGTGGGAGAGCCACGCGGCAGCTTTTGCTGTCGCACAGATGGGCCGGCTCGAACCGGGGTGGTACCGCGACCTCACAGAATACCAGCGTGAAGTAGAGGCTTACCTCTGCGTTTCGCTTGGTGAGTGCAGGTGGCCGGAAGCCCTTTTTACTAGAAATGAGGCATTCCATCTTAGTCCTCACGGGTGACAACGCATCTGCATTTTGATTCGCAAAAGAGGATTGATGTAGATGTCTATGGGCCGCAGCAACCACTTAACATCAGGTGGACTGTGTGCTCGTTTGTCACCCTTATCCTATAAAAAAAAAATTTTTTTCAATTTCACAAACAAAAGGTCTCCTAGGTTTTATGGATAAAATATAACTTAGATCAATTCCTGGCATTCCTCTATTTGTTTGTGAAGATTCATCACAATCGATCCAGCCAAGAGACAGACAGACAAGTAGACAAAAATTATAAAAATACTTATTCATGTCTCATTGGCAAGCAAATAATCCCCTGAGCACGATAGAAATCATTTTTATAAAACAGACAGGCAACTTTTATGTATAGATTAATTAAGTAATTAACCATTACTTTAAGGCTAACATTAAAAGAGTATTCAATACCGTAATCAACAACTTAGTTAATAAAATTGCGATTTAATTTAATACAAAGAAATAATCTAGGTTATAATTTGACTTGGCGTGAAGGCGATGGACCATGGCAGGAAGCGTGGCCCGTGGCACGGGAAACACGTTTACCGGGCGTTCAACAACACGCTCTGGCTGGTTTGAAATGTGGTACAAAATATTCAATTAGAGTAACAGCTACAGATAACGTTGGGACGTCTGCTCCAGCACATATTGATGTTACAACCTTGGGAGGAGGTAAAACAAAATCATTTGAGGTTTTTTATTGCTTGTATTATTAAATATGAATATATGATGTAAGCCGGTTGTTGATTTTGTAAGATGTTGGGAGCACTAAGCTTGAAATTGTGGACGAGAAGTTGTTGTTAAGTCCAACTTCGACCGAGAGGTCAATCGACGGATTCAACTCGGCTGGGCAGCTTTCGAGAAATTATGACACATCCTCTCGTCAGGTATACCTCAAAATTTGAAAAAAAAGAGACTGTACAACCAGTGCGTGTTGCCAGTGGTTATCTATGGAACAGAGACGTAGTAATTCCCTGCTGGCTGTATGAGGAAGCTCAAGGTCGCTGAGCGAGCTATTGACAGGGCTATGCTCGGAAATTCTTTGTGTGATAAACTTAGAAATAAGGATATCCGCAGTAGAACCAGAGTGACCGACATAGCCTAACGGATAAGTAAGCTAAAGTGGCAATGTGCCGGCCATATAGCTCGAAGAACCGACAACCGATGGGGAAGAAAGGTTCTCGAGTGGCGGCCTCGTACCTGCGGACGAAGTGTAGGGCATCCCCCAATAGATGGAGTGACGACCTAGTAAGACATGCAGGAAGTCAATGAATGCAGGTGGCGCAGGATCGTGCTTTGTGGCATTCCTTGGAGGCGGCCTATGTTCAGCAGTGGACTTGTGAAAGGTTGTAATGATGATGATGATGATGAATATAATAATAATAATCAGGTTATTAAGACCAACAATTATCAGGTTATTAAGACCAACAATTATCGGAGATACATCCTAAAGGATGGCACCGTTGACGTCTGTCGAGCTTGTCGCCATCCCGGTGAATCACTTAGGCATATCATCTCCGGTTGTTCGGCGCTTTCTAACTCTGAGTATTTGCACAGGCACAATTTAGTAGCCAGGATTCTACACCAGGAGCTCGCTCTGAAATACGGTCTCGTGGATCGGAAACTGCCGTATTATAAGTACTTGCCGGAAGCCGTGCTCGAAAATGACCGCGCCAGGCTCTACTGGGACCGGGCCATCATCACAGACAGGACTATTCTTGCGAATAAGCCTGATATTGTGCTGATGGACCGGGCACAGTCAAGGATATTTTTGGTCGACATTACCATTCCTTATGACGAGAACCTCGTGAAAGCCGAAACAGATAAGCTTACTAAATATCTGGACCTGGCTCACGAGGTGACCGACATGTGGGGTGGATTGCCGGCCGAAATTATTCCTGTGGTCGTTTCTGCGAACGGGTTAATCCCAGTCAGCCTCTCGGGTCATCTGAGGCGACTGGGACTCCGTGACGGACCGCTCCAAGCTCAAATGCAGAAGGCGGTGCTCCTCGATACCGCCCGCATAGTCCGCCGGTTTCTTTCCCTTTCCCCCTAACCCTCGGCCGTTTGGTCTCCCCTGCCGAGGGCTTCCATCTGGTTGGGTTTTTATTAATTTATGTATTTTTATGTATTTACTTTATTTTGTTGATATTTATGTATGTTTATCATTTTCATTTACAATTATGTATTTTTACAGCCCAACCAGATGAGAAAACTATATAGATACCCCTATAATAATATTTATTGGGCAATGAGGACATTGGACATTGGTACAGTGTTTTAGTTCAGACACACACAACACGCGCGCGTGCTTGTTTGTGTGTATGTGTGTGTGTGTGTGTGTGTTTTTAAAAAACTTCGACGCGCTGCGTGAATATACTGCATAAATGCATTATATTTATATAGTATATAGCACTGGATAAAGATAATTAAAAATATATTATGGCTCCAGCACGTACAGAACGTATAATTTACGTATAGTTTAGCTAGAGTGAGGAAGGACCACGCTCTCGCAACCGTAGAATATACCAGCTAGATAACAAAAACATGGCTGCTATATTTAGTAAGGCGATATAAGAGCTGGAGACCCTTATTGGTGCTGGTAAAGAGGCATTTGATTTTAATTGTTAGGGGAGATAAAGCATCTGCATTTTGTATCTTAATCTATGATTGATGTACTCCTATATGTATTTTGATGCATGAAGCAACCGCTTATTATCAGGTCTGTGTAATCATGTATTTTTACTTGTTGATAAAATACTTTGGTACACAATCCACACAATAAATCAACACATACATGCATACAATTTTATTATCCATTAATAATATAAATATTTTTTTAATTTTTTATAACCTACCTTTAGTTTCCTTATTTCCAAATAATTTTGGCACTTTTGAAAAATATTTTACAATTAAAATTTTCTAGCACCTGTGTCACCTCCAACAACTGACTGGCTATGGAGTAATGCCACACATATTTACATTCAGCTTAGTGGTTGGGATGACGGCGGTTGTGACGTAACAAGATGGGACGTGGAATACAGGCTTCTCGGTTCAAACCAATGGAAAAAAGCAGAGAACAGAATGGTATTGTTGTTCTTGATGTTATAAGTCCCTAACTTTCATTTAATAGATCTAATGTTTATTATTAGCATAATCTTAACATAACAAACATGCATAATATAGATTTATGAACTTTATTTAAAAATCACTCAGATTTATTTTAGTTTAGATTTGAACTTAAATTTGATTAAAATTTAACAAACATTTTATAACTTTATTGTAAATTTTTAGCCTATGGAACTTAATTTAGGTTGGGGCTATATTGATGGTCATTACCCAGCACCACCTTTACGGTCTATTCCTACGTCTTATGCTGTCGGTTACCTTGATCCTGGAAATTGGTATCAACTGAGAGTTACTGCTGTCAACGATGCTGGAACTGCTTCAGCAATCTACACATATGCAACAAAAACGATAGATGGAGGTGAGACGTTTCGTAAGAGAAACTTTTTTGCGAAATAATTAATACTTGATTTGAAGTAAAAATTAATTCTTTATGATATAAAAATTGTTCCTTATACTGAGGTTGGAGCTTCAACTCTTCTATACAATACGTTTTAGAACTTTTATTATTTTTTTTACTCTTTTGAGTGGATTAAGAAATATCACAACCTCAAGGAGGTCTAAAAAGTTACATTAAAAACTTCCTACACCTATTTTGTCACGCTTAAAAAAAGAATCGTCAAAATCCATTCACACTTGACAAAGATGCTGTGTCAAACTTACATTAAAAAAAACATACAGTCAAATTGTTAACCTCCTACTTTTTTAAAGTTGGTTCAAAACAAAAGCAAACTTTAAATCTAAATGATGTTATGATTTTTAAATTAATGTATATTTTATAATGAAGGAATCACACATAAAAATATCATTATAACTTAATTTTTAATCATAAAACAATAACTATTTTGATATGCTAAATGACAATGTAAAGAAGGGTCTTGTCAATCTGCCAAAGTAGTAAAGAGAATCAGTAATTCCTCGCAGTTTGCTCAAAAAATCGCCATTTTTGCACATAATTAGATGGAAGCCGGTCTGAGCCTTCAAAAACGTTGAAACGCCGCAAAAGCGAGGAAAGGTTCTTAATTGAAACCAATGAATACAACACTTAAGTATCTCGAATACAGCAAAGTATAAAACATTCATTCATATATAAACTCTCACGCCCAACGCTCAGAGACCACTCTGAGCGTTGAGGCGAAGACTACGAATTCCTTTTCACGCATACTCTTCATTTAAGGGTTAAGGGTACTCATAATTTGGCCCACCTACAATATATCGCGAATGTTGCCCATAAAGATCCGACTAGAGCGTCCTTTGTTGACTTTGCCACTCACTTCAAATATGTTAATTAATCAAAATATGTTAAATTTGCAAAACGAAAAGAAAGAAAGTTTAACTGACATTCTATGATATAATTTTTAAAATCCTTCTCTAATAACTGAAGTAAAAGTAACTTCTACATAAACTTATCACAAAAAAAAAATTAAATTTCCGACATCAAATGAATTCTGACGGACTTTATCATTGTTGGCGAAACGAAGTTCCCCTCTCTGCGCTCATCAAAACTTATGTTATTTCAATATTTGAGAAACTTTGCCTGTTTCGAACTGTACAGAGAGGTTTTTATGAATTGAATTTAAGTATATTTTTTTGTATTTAATAAACATAAAAAATAATAAAATTATGTGCTATGAATAAAGTAACGTAAATTATTTTTAACATGTATTTAAAAAAGTAAGATTGAATTATCGTATCATGTGGTCGGAGTATAAGATAACACATTGCTCCATTTTGTTAACGTAACATGCGATTAGGGAAAGTGTCAGAAAATTTTCAGTAACTGTGGTCGTCAATCATTACGATTAAGCCAAAGTTATATCCGACTGTGGACATTTGCCGGCGAAAGTTGAATCGAGAAACTTTTTTGTCAATTAAAACAAATTTGCCGTTACATTAAAAAGAAATGGCACAATAAACAATAAAAAAGAGATATTAGGTACTCTAAATATTATTATCAGCCGCAAGGAAGCTGTATAGTAACATAATGTAATGCAGTAAGCAAAGTAAACAATGTAGAAGTGTTTTAGTCGACTCGTGTTCGTCGGCTGAAAGGAATTACTAAAATATTTAAGTTAACACATAGCTTAGATAGCATAGAAGAGTCTACACTAACCTCCTTTGTAGAACGTAATGGGAATTTAGTATGCTTTAAATGTGCTTGATTTACGTTTTGATTGTGCATTTAGTTTGTTTATTATAAACACGATTTTATTATGTACATTTTTGTTACTTTGCAGAACACGTAAACGTTAAAAAAATATGTAGCCGATATTCAGCTGTATTGCAGTTTAGAAAACAGTTCAAAACAGGTTTTTGTTTCTTTATTCGTTTATTTTGATGAGTTGCGATAAAAAGAAACAGGATAATTAAATACCAATAAAAGTATTTCGCCATATAGCTTCGACGTAACGGAATCCAATACCACACATCACCTAATGGGTGTCGAAAAAGGCGACAGAGGGAAAACGAAACAAGTAAGATGGGCAGTACTAGCTTCCAGATAACATTTGAACTACAGTTGCCAAGGATGGCAACTATGCACAATTGGCCAGTTTTAACTGACCTCAAAAAGGAGGAGATACTCAAGTCGACTGTATTTTTATGTGTGTTACCTAATAACTTTTATCTCGGTGAACCGATTTTGATGATTATGTTTTTATTTGAAAACTGGTGCTTCTCACGTAGTTCCATATAAATTAACATTTCAAGGTCTTATAAGTAGTTTTTGAGTTATCCTTAATAATTATATTTAAGGCGGTTGCATAATTTTTTTAAATTTGCTACTTGTTACGAAATGGTTGGACTCCTGTTCTGCTTTTATGTCAATACGCATTACAACTAATGGTGTACATCTCTTATGAAGGATTAGTGAGACACTTTAGTTATATCTAGTGAGGCATGTAGTCTGTATCTTATAAGTATATATATATATATATATATATACATATATATATACATATATATATATATATATATATACACATATATATACACACATATATATATATATATATATATATATATATATATATATATATATATATATATATATATATATATATACTACCAAATATAAGGTTTGTTTCCTGCGTCCATGGACTGGAGTTCAGTAGACAGGTAGGCTGTTAGGCCAAAATTTACTAAAAGACTCTTAGATTATGTTTCATTATTTCAGATAATTCTGTCTTGCGATAGTTTGGCATAAGAGCATTTGCGCACTGTATCCGAGAAATGTTGAACCGTAACGTAACTTTTTGTATGAGGGGTTGCGCACTACATAGGAATTCACGCTTACATACTTCTTCCGATTCCAATCCGTGGCATCAGGGTAGTGGTCGTGGTGTATCCAGAACTCTTTATTTCTAATGCTTCGACAACAGTTGAGACTACACGTTATGAAAGACTGAGCGCTGTATGCGAAACATCACCAAAATGGCTAAAATCTATGAATGTCAAGTATAAAAGTGGCAAACATAATTCACGAATTTGGATCCGACACAGTGCGTAATCCACTTCTAAATTCAGTACGAGATTTGTAAATTTGGGCTTACTCGTATTCGAAATAGAAGCAAGTGCATAAACGCTCTTAAGGGCTAATGTTTAAGAGCAAGAAATCATCATCTAATTAACGAATAAAACAATTATTACGTAATTCCCCATAATAACATCGGCATGTCCTGTTCTTTGGTCTTTTCAATGACTGCACTAAAACGCGTGTTACTGAAACTATTGCAAATGTTCTTCGACCAATTTTTAGATTTACATATTTCTTTTTCAGAAGAAATTGGCCCTCCATCGGAACTTCTAGACCTCAATATGCTTGTGATAATATGCAGTTCTATTCTTCTTATAATATGCTTGCTTGCTTTCATCTGCATATTGTTCAAAAAACACAGGTAAATTAAATTCATACATTGTAGGCTTTTAATTATTAATTAATGTACTCAAGACCGAAGTTCTGTCACAGCTGTCAGATAGATGTACTATCTATTCTCTCGTATAGCTCGATGAGGCGGAAATCCGCCACGAACGAAGAGAGATCAAGAGCAGCAATAACAGCTTTTTCGTGCTTTCTTAGACACAGAGATGAAACATCGCCAACTTCTTGAATCTTTGCTGCTACTGAAAATTTCTTGTGAGAATAATTTATTCTGGCTCGACCCGGGATTCGAACCAATCACTAGGCCAACGAGGCAGTCAAATTTAATTATTATTTACTCTGTACCAACTAAAAATATTTATATTTCTCCTAGGCAAGGTTACTCTTCCCAATACCGCCATTCTATAGCCGACGAAGTTAAATCGCGGAATGAACCTATCGCTGTTCACACAGAGCAAAAAGAACGTTATGCCCATACACCTCGAATATATACATCACCGATACATCCTAGAAAACCTACTAAAAATGGTAAGATATCGTTTGAATATTTAAAAATAAAATCTTAGTGTAATAAAAAAACCTGAGCACAAAAATATTTGAAAGCCTTTATTTCTTTGAATATATACAGTATGTTACGGCTAAAATTACAGGTGCCGACAAATTGTAGTTGATTAAACTTAGGAGTATTCCTGTAAAAACTTTAATTTAACTTCAAAATAAAATAAAAGATTAACCTGCTGTCGCTAATATTAATTGATATTTGCTTTATTTAACTTCAAAATAAAATAAAAGATTAACCTACTGTCGCTAATATTAATTGATATTTGCTTTTCGTATTTTTAACGAAATTAGTACAACTTTGTTTAAGCCACCGTAATTGGCTGAACCTAGTGGTAACCGGTTAAACCTAGGTGTTACCTTCAGCTTTTAGCCGTGACTTATAGAGTAAGTTATTTGTTGGTCTCAGATATATTTTTTGTATTCCATTGTTTAGAAGCAACCTTTAAATATTATTTTTAAATAATATTTAAAAAATTAACAAACACGCATTTGCTTAATATATTTTTAGAAATGTTCGAAATAAGTCCCTATGCAGAATTTGCACTTGGTTTTCGGACATTTGACCACGTGGAGAACCAAGACCTGCCTAATCGACTACCGAGCAGACCAAGGTTTGACACTGGTAAGTTATTGAACCAATAAACGTAATTTATTTTGATCACTCCGGAAGTGGCATGTCTGTGTATGAATTACACAAGTAAGCTGGGCTAAGGTTCTGTTTAATGATCTACGGAGCGAATATTTTCTTTCGATTAATTGTAGTGCAGTGTGTAATAGTATGCATCAAAAGGAAAATTGATGAAATTATTTAATAAATCATTTTGGGAAAATTAAGTAAAGGGTGTTTAATTGTTTATTTTGTTTGTTTATTTTATAATTGACAGAGGGAAACTAAAAACTGAGATAGGCAGCAGCGTCTTACTAACTCAGAGAACAGTTCAAAATAATAAAAAACGGCAATTGCCAATCCGCATTCGCAGCGTGGCAACTATGGAAAACATCTCCTTAGGCAATTTATGGGGCAGGCCTATGTCCAGTAGCGAAATTTGGATAGGCTGCAATATATGAATGAATTTCACTCTTCATTGAAGTAGAAACTAAAATATATTTCTTTTCTAGAAACAAGTTTCCAAAATCATTCGGAATCCGACGATAGTGACAGCACTTCAAAAGCCACGGTAACCGCTATGCCGAGACGTAAGTAACGTGTAAAGGTGAACGCACATTTGTCAGCACCGTACATGCAGCAAGCGCTACAAAATTTCGGACATTTCACGCGCACCATACGAGTCTTATTTTATATAATCCGATAGGTCTCCAAATATTGTAGGAGGCATGCTGATACTTAGTGTTGCCTAATGTTGCCAACTTGGTGGATTTCCCACTAAACTGGTGATTTCGACTACGTGGTTAATGTTGTTTACAGTGGCGTGTCTTTTTTAGTGGTTCAATAGAATTAAGTTTCAATTACTGGCAAGATGATCACTCCATCATTAACCCACTTAAATGTTTCTAAATATATTTTTACTTCATTTCAAGAGTATTTACTTTTACTGTGTATGCAAAAATGAGTCGTCAGATATTACATGCGTAAGACGATCCATCCATCAAATGAAAATATCTGAAAAATCGTTCATCATCATAAAATAGGTCTTTATTTAACATGTAATATTCTGTATACAATTACTGCCTTTTTAAATTAATATAGTGAATCCAGAATCTTTTTTTTCTTCGAATTTTATATTCTTCTTCGTCTAGGCTATTATAACATTTTTTTAACTGCGATTATAGCGATTCTGAGCGATCAATATCACTGTACCGTTTCACACCAATTGTTAGAAAAAAATGCAAAGGTTGTTGGCAATACTTAAGATTTCTGTTAGGTGTATACGGCGTGTACGTACCAATATGCAAGGCCATCAGTAAATGGCGCGAACGGCGCGTACGGTGCTGATAAACGTGCATCAATCTTAAACAGCAAAACATGACAATCAATATTATGAATTTTATTTATTAAAAATAATTGGTTTTTATTTCAGGGCACTGCCGTACACCCCATCATAGATAACAAGAGAAAACATAACTGGAATGTGCAAAATATTTTAAAGTTTATTTTATAGTGAAACTTTTTAAGTAACCATATCAGTATTTAAATATATGTCGCCAAGGTTAAGATAGGAGAGTAGATCATAGACTAAAAATACGAGTAAGTCAACGTTTATTTAAGAGCCTTTTGAAATTTCTGAACTGATTAATGGTTGCCAAATATTATCTTTGTTAAAAGACTGATTGATTATGTATACAATAAGTTAAAATCTACCAGTTATTCTGTCACAAGAAGTATCTGTGCTGCCAATTCTTTGTACTGATTGTGTAATTTGTGTTATTTTTTATAATGTAAACAAAATGTAAATGTGTTTGTTACATATTATAACAGAATTTAAGTAATTTTTATTAAGTATATTCTATACTGATTTTATATAAATTTTCTTAAGGCGAAGCCTTTTTGTTTTCATTAATAATAAAGATTAATATAGTACGAGAACCATACTAACTGTAAAACGAATTTATGTTTAGTTGATGATGAGTCGATGATGTTATTTTTTGTTTTTATTTATGTAAATATTATTGAATTTAATTTATATTTAACTTTACTATAGTTCATCGTAATGTTCATGATAAACGGTTGGTACTTTCGCCGCGGAAATTCGCTCGTTAATCCGACGTCGGCATACTTTTTAACCGTTTTGATCCTCTGTAAATCAACATCAATATGATTTCTTTATTACTTAAAAAAAATTATATAAATTGACCATACGAACAAGAGTATTGTGAAGGCAGTAACGCGAATCATAATAAATGGCTCAATAAAAAAAATACTTTGTAGTAATACCGTAGCGAAGTCGTACATTTGTCAAATGAATAGGTTTATTTTTATTTACGTCATGTGAGAAGCGGAAAGAGAGGTAACGTTTAACCGTGGTAGATTCCATTAAAACTATAAGGTAAATACATGGCTATAATATTCCGTTCGTTATCAAAATTAATTCCGTAACTAAGCTCTTGCAGCGCTTCTTTAACGAGTATTTTTTTTATAATTTAAAATTAAAAATTTTGTACAGCCGACTTCAATATAAGTTATTAAGAATAACTCAAAAACTATTGGTCTGACCTTGATCAAATTTATATGAGACCACACGAGAAGTACCAGCTTTTAAATAAAAAAGAATCATTGAAATCGGTTCACCCAGTAGAAAGTTATGAGGTAACACACATAAAAAAGCATACAGTCGAATTGAGTACCGTCTCCTTTTTGGAAGTCTGTAGAAAATAAAACAGCGATGTCTTTGGACGTAACCAGCACTAAGGAATCGTTTCGCTACTGGACATGAGTTATTTCCGTAGTAAGGAGGTTTTTCTATAATAATTCAAGTGTAGCATACTAAATAGCGGATGTTTTACCACCGTAGACATCTCGCATTTTTAATACTGATACCTGACACCAGTCATTGAATTTTTATGTCTTGGTACGTAAGAAAATGGTTGAACCGCCAATTCTCGTACCCGTATCGATATGGAAGGGGTCACCACTTTACGACTTAAATTATTCTTTGGTTTCTGGAACTATAAAGAAAACACCTGTTAACTTTTAACTTGATTATGTTATTTTATCTTCAGTCCCACTGCTACAACATTTGTATAAAGATTTAATAGAAAAGCGGTCTAATTATCTCAACAGCAGACCGAGTCTTATGGTAGCAGCGTTATTATAATACACCAGAACTAACCATAATGCCGTTGGAGACGACTGACGAATGGCACTGCCACACAATATTCGCGTTTTCAGTAATTAGTATATGCAAATATGATGTGTGTGTCGTTGCAAGATCTTTTTTAATTTCCTGTAGTTTTCCTTTCTCTTACAACACTCGTGAGACGATATGGTATGATGGATTGTTTTACACTGCCACCATACGGCAAAATCCTATAACTGTAAGAATATTTAATTGCAACCTTTATGAAAGCAGGCAATAGTACAACACAAGATGGGAAACCGCTGCAATGTCGTTTGAAGGTTACCAGCTACCGTTCGACAACTGGCGATCGACTTACTACCGCTTATATGTAAGAAGTGATAGCCACTCCGACGCATAGGCCCACTCTTATTCTGAGTGGGTTTAAGTGCAAGGAAATATCAACTGCGCTGTTCCAGTGCGTGTTGGCGTTGACTTGACATGTCTTGGATTTTTTTTTAATTGAGCGCGGTGTAGATTGCAGCGTGTTAAGTTCGTATTACACTGTCTGTAACGGTTTATAAGCGGATTACTCGTGGCGGGAGCACTGTCTGTGTAGAATAGCCCTAAGATTATTTTCCTTGACACTACTTCATTTGCTATACATATTAAGCATTAACCATAGTAATCTGACCATAGACTGTTATAAATTTACTGTCTGTTTATAATTATAATTATTAGTAATAAATGTTTGCAGTATCAAAATGTAATTTTATTTATCCACTATTCACCATTCTTTATCTTCTTCTGTAAAACTCCACTGCTGGAAAAGGGCCTCCCCCGGTTTAGGTATTGATGCGTCATACGTTGCAGGGATATTGATGGTAAGAGTAATAGACGTCTCGCACCGATGACGCTGTTCCTCGTCACTATTCTGCGATGTAAGTCAAGTTGATTTTCTACAATCGTTAATTTAAATAGAAACCTATAAAATAATTAACAGGAATATTATATCTCAATTTAAATCACGTGAAATTCGTTTGACTTATCGCTGATTTCATTAATTTTTAGGGTTCCGTACCCAAAGGGTAATCAACGGGACCCTATTACTAAACTTCTGCTGTCCATCTGTCTGTCTGTCTGCAGGCAGTAGGTATCACATGATTCGTAATAGGTAGCCAGTTGAAATTTTCACAAAATGTGTATTTCTGTTGCCGCTTTATTTTTATTTGTTACCAAAATAATAAAAATTAAAAAGGGCTCACGTATTAGAAACGATTATCAAGATGGTACGGAAACATATCGAATGGTATAATAATATTTATATAGAAAAGAACTCCTTGGGTGAAATCTTATACATTTAATTTAAGTGTGAACGTTTCACTGTGTAATATGCGGGATAGATCAGCGTTCCTTGACGGATATATAGGCATTGTGTAAACTGTAAACTATATTTGGCCGTCATAGTGTGAACTGCCAAAATCGGACTTGCTCCAATCCTAAAATGAGGGACTATTTAATGATTTCTTATATTTACGCGAACACTAGACATTTAAATAAAACTAATCTTACGAATTTTATCGCGTATATTAACTTATTTTTATCTTCCCGACGTTACGGGTGCTTTCCAGCACCCGTGGTCACGGGGACTGAGGTGTTTGACGTCCTGCTGTCATAGTTAGCCCGGCTACCTTCAGTTTTTTAATATTAATTTTTGGTTCGATTTACGCAGAATGAGGTTATAGTATCTTGAGGTCTAGCAGTGGTATACTTGGGTTTGGATTTGATTTTTTTAATTATGGGATCCCAAGCAGATGGCAGCACCCATCCATCTTCTCTCTTGAAATTAGGATGTTTTTTAATTTCAATAGCTAAAAAACTGAAGGTAGCCGGGCTAACTATGACAGCAGGACGTCAAACGCCTCAGTCCCCCGTGACCACGGGTGCTGGAAAGCACCCGAAACGTCGGGAAGATAAAAATAAGTTAATATACGCGATAAAATCCGTAAGATTAGTTTTATTTAAATGAGGGACTATTGGTAAATAAAGCGATTTAATCGCAAATATTTTAATTTTATAGAACTATCATTATCATCATTATTATATACTTTCATAAGTCTACTTCTGAACATTAACCTCCCCAAGAAAGGAAATAAAAGACGGTCTAGAGTCACCTGCATCCATCGACTTCCTGCATCTTACCACTTTTCTTACCAATTTGTCAATGCATGCACCATGCACCAATTAGCAGCGGGCTGCGGTACACTACGCTTACTATTACGAGGCTGCCACTCGAAAACCTTCCCATCGGTCGTCGGTTCTAAGAGCTAAGCCGTGAGGCCGGCCTATTTCCCATTTAGCTTACTGTTCCTATGTATATTACTCTGTTTCTACTGAGGATATCCTCATTTATAAGTCTAACATGCAGAGAAACTCCGACCATAGCTCTCTTCATGCCTCCCTGAGCGACTTTGAGCTTTCTCATATGGCCAACAGTGAAATTCCACGTCTCAGATCCATATTTCATCACCGGCAACACGGCACTGGTTGTACATTCTTGTTTTCAACTTTTGGAGTACACCTGACGAAAAGATTTGTTCTTATTTCCCGAATACTGAAAATCCGAATTGAATTCTACGATTGACTTTCCGGTGAAGGAATTACGAAAAAATATTAAAGGAAAATGTTTTAAAGAAAGTTGAAAATGACATCCAAAAATCAACGCAGCATTAATTTATGAATAATATAATACTCAATTTTTCTTTAAAATGCATATAATTCAGGGATATCAAATAAAATAGCTGAACAAAACACTTTTTCTTTTTTATATACTTTATGTATGGCTAAAGGCTGAAGGTAGTGCAAGGAAACTTAAGATTAGGTGGCTATATTTAGATGAAGTTTTAAGCGTAGGCTAACATTATATTTTTTCATGCCAAACCGTGTAAAATTAATTTTAAATATAACGTATCGGTTAAAAATGTAGAAGGAAATTAAAATTTAAGAAAAATAAATGAAATGTGTAATATAGAGAAACTTAAATTACACATTATTCGGTACAGTTTAGGTTTATTCGATTTATTTATTACTAAACCTAGGCGTAGTCGGCTGCCAGTTAGTTAATACGCTTGAGGAGA
This sequence comes from Parnassius glacialis, assembly GCA_033319125.1. NCBI lineage: Eukaryota > Metazoa > Arthropoda > Insecta > Lepidoptera > Papilionidae > Parnassius > Parnassius glacialis. The sequence goes on along the minus strand of JAVANC010000023.1, from coordinate 21,718,362 downwards.
GGAGGGGTATGGTTTAGGATCTTGGTACCCACGTACTTCGTTAATACACAATTATGATTATGCTTATGTAAATGCAATTTTATGAATTTAGTAAAACAATGCAAAACAACACTCACACACAAAGTTTATTCGTAAATCTAACCTGTCTTCATCAACGTTTCCCTTTGAGACCTTCTTGTTTCTATTTAGTAGTCTTATTTTTGTTTTAAGTATAAATCTTTAAATTCAATTTATAATTCAAACATATTTATTTAATTTACTTTTTAGCAGAGGACTTAGATATATTGTAATGATGATGAAGATGAACTTTAAAAAATATTAAAAACTGACTCCCAAAAGTTTCTTATGACGAAAAATAATTAAATAATTTTTACATAAAATAATAGCTTTTAAAATCAGTGCTAATACACAGCGTAAGATATAACATAATTAAAGTGGGTGTCCCCCGGTTGGACATCTCTAAGCTTTACAGAATAAAGGTATATTTATTCTTGTTTTGAAACATTATAATCGAATGAAAAGACAGATTTTTGCTAATATCCTTAAAATTTGGTCATAATTTAGGTTGAATTTCATTTTCTGGAATTTGATAAGCACTTAAATTTGAGGAAACCCCGACATTTAACGGCTCCTGACAAATATGATCATTGTTGATAGAACAAATTTCCCCATTTTGAACACATCAAAAGTTTTGTTATTACAAATTTATCGAACTTCGAAGGCTTCAGTATGAACGTATCCAATGTAAACGCAGTACTTTAGCGTGAGATAAGGGAGCAAACAAGGTGGTCAAATATTAGAAACATCCAAAGTGAAAATAAACATTCAACCATCCATAGTGGTCAAATTATTGATAACATTAATCTTGCTCAAATATATCGGAACACGTATAACCTCAGATATATTCGATAATTTAAATCGTTCAAAATTAAAGTAACATACAGAACGCCAATGGTATCCAAGCAATCAAAGTATTAAAAATTTTGGAACACTTTCGGAAATGAAATTTTATTTAAATAAAACTAATTTTACGGATTTTATCGCGTATATTAACTTATTTTATATTCCCGACGTTTCGAGCACTTTACAGCACCCATGGTCACGGGCGGGACTGAGGTGTATGACGTCCCAATGTCATAGTTAACCACGGCTACCTCCAGATTAAAAATTATTAATTTTTGTTCCGATCCACGCAGTATGAACTTACAATATCATGAAGTCTTGCAGTTGTATGCTTGGGTTGGGATTTAATTTTATTAATTATGGGATCCCAAGCAGATGGTAGCACCCAGCCATCTTCTCTATTGAAATTAGGATGTTTCTTGATTTCAATAGCCTCGCGAATCATCCTTGGAAGGAATCGGTGTTCTTTAGCGAGGATTTGTGGTCTATCAAATCTAATGTAGTGACGGGGGCGATCCTGTACGTGTTCACAGACTGCAGACTTCCCGGAGCGTCTATTCTTCACATCAGCTATGTGTTCTTTAACACGGGTTTTTATAGATCTTTTAGTTTGTCCTATATAAGAGAGACCACATTCACAATCAAGCTTGTACACTCCTGCATCTTGCAGAGGAATATTACACTTGACTGATGGTAAAAACTGACTAATCTTCTTCGGCGGCTTGAAATATGTTTTAATGGAAGCCCGCTTCAAGATGTAGCCAATCTTGTCAGTGACACCTCTGACATATGGCAGTACAGCAGGCACTCGCTCAACTGTGGCCGGCTTCACTCGTTCACTGTGACGTAGGCGCGGGACCCGAAGCTTATTGTCGTGCAAAACTTGCTTGACGTGTTGGAGCTCGGCGGCCAGGTGTTTACTGTCACAGATCCCTCGTGCTCTCTGAAACAAAGATTTACCCACGGTAGCTAACTGTGAAGGATGGTGGTGAGAATCACCGTTTAAATATCTATCTGTATGGGTCTTTTTTCTATACACAGTGTGGCTCAAGGTGTTATCAGGATTCCGAATTACTAACACATCTAGAAAAGCTAAAGAATTGTTTGCCTCTAACTCCATTGTGAACTGAATTTTAGAATTTAAGGAGTTAAGATGGTCTAGAAATGCAGTTACTTTATCTAAAGGGAGAATTGTGAAAGTGTCGTCTACGTACCGCTTGTAGAATCTTGGGTTTACGGGAGAAGTACGCAGGGCTTTCTCCTCAAAGTCCTCCATGAATATATCGGCAACAATGGGAGATACAGGTGAGCCCATCGCCACTCCATCTACTTGCTTGTAGAACTCCTCCTTCCACAATAGGTAGCCAGATGTAAGGCAGTGTCTAAGTAATACTGCATATTCTACGGGCATGTTGTTTTGCTCTAGCCTTCTAGTAACAATCGAGATGCAGTCTTCAACAGGTAAGCATGTGAACAGAGACTGCACATCAAAACTGACCATAGTTTCATTGTCTGCCAGATGTAGGTCTTTAATCTCGCTGACAAAATGGTAGGAATCCTTTGTGTGTGCTCTTGTATGTCCCCTGAGCGGTGAGAGTATATTCGCTAAGTGTTGAGCCAATTTGTAAGTTGGTGAATCGATTTGGCTCACTATAGGACGTAGTGGAGCATTGGGCTTGTGTATTTTTGGTAACCCATACAATTTCGGTGGTTTGGCACACGTAGGTATTATCGATTTTACGTCTAGATTTAATCTTTCGGAGTGTTTCTTTATGAGATCACTAGTTGTTTTGAGTGTGTTATTTGTTGGGTCATTTTTAACCTTTTTATAAGTACTTGCATCCGACAAAAGTTCTTGTATTTTAGAATTATAATCCGACGTATCCATGACTACCGTGGCGTTTCCTTTATCTGCGCGGAGAATCGTGAGTTCTCGTTTATTGCGTAGGTTATTCAACGCTTTAAATTCGTCTTTAGGTAGATTCGGTTTTGGTGTTGAGCTTCGACGTAACATAGACGAAATGTCTTGACGTATTGCTTCCAAATCTTCCTTTCGCATATTGTTTTTATATAAACAGTCCTCGACGCTGCAAATAATTTCTTCGTACGGTAATCTTTTAGGTGTTAAAGCAAAATTAAGGCCTTTCGATAATACTCTAATCGTTGCATCATCCAGAGTTTGTTTTGACAGATTATAGACCGCGCTTAATCTATGATCCGCGTTCGTAGTCAATGGTTGCGTTTCGTTCTCACGTTGACTCAGATGTTTGACATTTAATTTGGTCGTTAATTTTTGGTATTTTACTATATGTTTGTTTCTGCATTCGTTATATTTATTAATTTCTCGTTTATTTAACGTTTCGATGCAAACATTATAATCAAATGTCGTTAAAACTGCCTTTAACTCACTGAATGATGTGTCTATGGATTTGTTTATGGTATGTAGATCGGAGCGTTTTTGTTGGATTACCGTTCGTAACAACTTTTTACTTGCCTGATTTAAGATCTTAGCGCTTCCTCGAATGTCCTTTTTAGTGGATATTTTGACACACGTAGGAATGATATTATTATCGCGACATCTCTTCAAAAAGTTCAATGCTGTTAGATATCTTGCGCGCTTAGTCATGAGATCTTCTAATCGGCGAATTTTATTTGCAATTACCAGTCCGTACTGGTTCACATAATGATTTCTTATATTTACGCGAACACTACACATTTAAATAAAACTAATTTTACGGATTTTATCGCGTATATTAACTTATTTTATATTCCCGACGTTTCGAGCACTTTACAGCACCCATGGTCACGGGCGGGACTGAGGTGTATGACGTCCCAATGTCATAGTTAACCACGGCTACCTCCAGATTAAAAATTATTAATTTTTGTTCCGATCCACGCAGTATGAACTTACAATATCATGAAGTCTTGCAGTTGTATGCTTGGGTTGGGATTTAATTTTATTAATTATGGGATCCCAAGCAGATGGTAGCACCCAGCCATCTTCTCTATTGAAATTAGGATGTTTCTTGATTTCAATAGCCTCGCGAATCATCCTTGGAAGGAATCGGTGTTCTTTAGCGAGGATTTGTGGTCTATCAAATCTAATGTAGTGACGGGGGCGATCCTGTACGTGTTCACAGACTGCAGACTTCCCGGAGCGTCTATTCTTCACATCAGCTATGTGTTCTTTAACACGGGTTTTTATAGATCTTTTAGTTTGTCCTATATAAGAGAGACCACATTCACAATCAAGCTTGTACACTCCTGCATCTTGCAGAGGAATATTACACTTGACTGATGGTAAAAACTGACTAATCTTCTTCGGCGGCTTGAAATATGTTTTAATGGAAGCCCGCTTCAAGATGTAGCCAATCTTGTCAGTGACACCTCTGACATATGGCAGTACAGCAGGCACTCGCTCAACTGTGGCCGGCTTCACTCGTTCACTGTGACGTAGGCGCGGGACCCGAAGCTTATTGTCGTGCAAAACTTGCTTGACGTGTTGGAGCTCGGCGGCCAGGTGTTTACTGTCACAGATCCCTCGTGCTCTCTGAAACAAAGATTTACCCACGGTAGCTAACTGTGAAGGATGGTGGTGAGAATCACCGTTTAAATATCTATCTGTATGGGTCTTTTTTCTATACACAGTGTGGCTCAAGGTGTTATCAGGATTCCGAATTACTAACACATCTAGAAAAGCTAAAGAATTGTTTGCCTCTAACTCCATTGTGAACTGAATTTTAGAATTTAAGGAGTTAAGATGGTCTAGAAATGCAGTTACTTTATCTAAAGGGAGAATTGTGAAAGTGTCGTCTACGTACCGCTTGTAGAATCTTGGGTTTACGGGAGAAGTACGCAGGGCTTTCTCCTCAAAGTCCTCCATGAATATATCGGCAACAATGGGAGATACAGGTGAGCCCATCGCCACTCCATCTACTTGCTTGTAGAACTCCTCCTTCCACAATAGGTAGCCAGATGTAAGGCAGTGTCTAAGTAATACTGCAATATTACAAGCGGTACGTAGACGACACTTTCACAATTCTCCCTTTAGATAAAGTAACTGCATTTCTAGACCATCTTAACTCCTTAAATTCTAAAATTCAGTTCACAATGGAGTTAGAGGCAAACAATTCTTTAGCTTTTCTAGATGTGTTAGTAATTCGGAATCCTGATAACACCTTGAGCCACACTGTGTATAGAAAAAAGACCCATACAGATAGATATTTAAACGGTGATTCTCACCACCATCCTTCACAGTTAGCTACCGTGGGTAAATCTTTGTTTCAGAGAGCACGAGGGATCTGTGACAGTAAACACCTGGCCGCCGAGCTCCAACACGTCAAGCAAGTTTTGCACGACAATAAGCTTCGGGTCCCGCGCCTACGTCACAGTGAACGAGTGAAGCCGGCCACAGTTGAGCGAGTGCCTGCTGTACTGCCATATGTCAGAGGTGTCACTGACAAGATTGGCTACATCTTGAAGCGGGCTTCCATTAAAACATATTTCAAGCCGCCGAAGAAGATTAGTCAGTTTTTACCATCAGTCAAGTGTAATATTCCTCTGCAAGATGCAGGAGTGTACAAGCTTGATTGTGAATGTGGTCTCTCTTATATAGGACAAACTAAAAGATCTATAAAAACCCGTGTTAAAGAACACATAGCTGATGTGAAGAATAGACGCTCCGGGAAGTCTGCAGTCTGTGAACACGTACAGGATCGCCCCCGTCACTACATTAGATTTGATAGACCACAAATCCTCGCTAAAGAACACCGATTCCTTCCAAGGATGATTCGCGAGGCTATTGAAATCAAGAAACATCCTAATTTCAATAGAGAAGATGGCTGGGTGCTACCATCTGCTTGGGATCCCATAATTAATAAAATTAAATCCCAACCCAAGCATACAACTGCAAGACTTCATGATATTGTAAGTTCATACTGCGTGGATCGGAACAAAAATTAATAATTTTTAATCTGGAGGTAGCCGTGGTTAACTATGACATTGGGACGTCATACACCTCAGTCCCGCCCGTGACCATGGGTGCTGTAAAGTGCTCGAAACGTCGGGAATATAAAATAAGTTAATATACGCGATAAAATCCGTAAAATTAGTTTTATTTAAATGTGTAGTGTTCGCGTAAATATAAGAAATCATTATGTGAACCAGTACGGACTGGTAATTGCAAATAAAATTCGCCGATTAGAAGATCTCATGACTAAGCGCGCAAGATATCTAACAGCATTGAACTTTTTGAAGAGATGTCGCGATAATAATATCATTCCTACGTGTGTCAAAATATCCACTAAAAAGGACATTCGAGGAAGCGCTAAGATCTTAAATCAGGCAAGTAAAAAGTTGTTACGAACGGTAATCCAACAAAAACGCTCCGATCTACATACCATAAACAAATCCATAGACACATCATTCAGTGAGTTAAAGGCAGTTTTAACGACATTTGATTATAATGTTTGCATCGAAACGTTAAATAAACGAGAAATTAATAAATATAACGAATGCAGAAACAAACATATAGTAAAATACCAAAAATTAACGACCAAATTAAATGTCAAACATCTGAGTCAACGTGAGAACGAAACGCAACCATTGACTACGAACGCGGATCATAGATTAAGCGCGGTCTATAATCTGTCAAAACAAACTCTGGATGATGCAACGATTAGAGTATTATCGAAAGGCCTTAATTTTGCTTTAACACCTAAAAGATTACCGTACGAAGAAATTATTTGCAGCGTCGAGGACTGTTTATATAAAAACAATATGCGAAAGGAAGATTTGGAAGCAATACGTCAAGACATTTCGTCTATGTTACGTCGAAGCTCAACACCAAAACCGAATCTACCTAAAGACGAATTTAAAGCGTTGAATAACCTACGCAATAAACGAGAACTCACGATTCTCCGCGCAGATAAAGGAAACGCCACGGTAGTCATGGATACGTCGGATTATAATTCTAAAATACAAGAACTTTTGTCGGATGCAAGTACTTATAAAAAGGTTAAAAATGACCCAACAAATAACACACTCAAAACAACTAGTGATCTCATAAAGAAACACTCCGAAAGATTAAATCTAGACGTAAAATCGATAATACCTACGTGTGCCAAACCACCGAAATTGTATGGGTTACCAAAAATACACAAGCCCAATGCTCCACTACGTCCTATAGTGAGCCAAATCGATTCACCAACTTACAAATTGGCTCAACACTTAGCGAATATACTCTCACCGCTCAGGGGACATACAAGAGCACACACAAAGGATTCCTACCATTTTGTCAGCGAGATTAAAGACCTACATCTGGCAGACAATGAAACTATGGTCAGTTTTGATGTGCAGTCTCTGTTCACATGCTTACCTGTTGAAGACTGCATCTCGATTGTTACTAGAAGGCTAGAGCAAAACAACATGCCCGTAGAATATGCAGTATTACTTAGACACTGCCTTACATCTGGCTACCTATTGTGGAAGGAGGAGTTCTACAAGCAAGTAGATGGAGTGGCGATGGGCTCACCTGTATCTCCCATTGTTGCCGATATATTCATGAAGGACTTTGAGGAGAAAGCCCTGCGTACTTCTCCCGTAAACCCAAGATTCTACAAGCGGTACGTAGACGACACTTTCACAATTCTCCCTTTAGATAAAGTAACTGCATTTCTAGACCATCTTAACTCCTTAAATTCTAAAATTCAGTTCACAATGGAGTTAGAGGCAAACAATTCTTTAGCTTTTCTAGATGTGTTAGTAATTCGGAATCCTGATAACACCTTGAGCCACACTGTGTATAGAAAAAAGACCCATACAGATAGATATTTAAACGGTGATTCTCACCACCATCCTTCACAGTTAGCTACCGTGGGTAAATCTTTGTTTCAGAGAGCACCAGGGATCTGTGACAGTAAACACCTGGCCGCCGAGCTCCAACACGTCAAGCAAGTTTTGCACGACAATAAGCTTCGGGTCCCGCGCCTACGTCACAGTGAACGAGTGAAGCCGGCCACAGTTGAGCGAGTGCCTGCTGTACTGCCATATGTCAGAGGTGTCACTGACAAGATTGGCTACATCTTGAAGCGGGCTTCCATTAAAACATATTTCAAGCCGCCGAAGAAGATTAGTCAGTTTTTACCATCAGTCAAGTGTAATATTCCTCTGCAAGATGCAGGAGTGTACAAGCTTGATTGTGAATGTGGTCTCTCTTATATAGGACAAACTAAAAGATCTATAAAAACCCGTGTTAAAGAACACATAGCTGATGTGAAGAATAGACGCTCCGGGAAGTCTGCAGTCTGTGAACACGTACAGGATCGCCCCCGTCACTACATTAGATTTGATAGACCACAAATCCTCGCTAAAGAACACCGATTCCTTCCAAGGATGATTCGCGAGGCTATTGAAATCAAGAAACATCCTAATTTCAATAGAGAAGATGGCTGGGTGCTACCATCTGCTTGGGATCCCATAATGAATAAAATTAAATCCCAACCCAAGCATACAACTGCAAGACTTCATGATATTGTAAGTTCATACTGCGTGGATCGGAACAAAAATTAATAATTTTTAATCTGGAGGTAGCCGTGGTTAACTATGACATTGGGACGTCATACACCTCAGTCCCGCCCGTGACCATGGGTGCTGTAAAGTGCTCGAAACGTCGGGAATATAAAATAAGTTAATATACGCGATAAAATCCGTAAAATTAGTTTTATTTAAATGTGTAGTGTTCGCGTAAATATAAGAAATCATTATGAAATTTTATCTTGATATGTACAAGATTGAATTTTGAATGATTTTAAAATTTTTGGATTGATCCATGCATTTAAAAAAACAGCAAGAAAATAAAGAAAATTTTCTTTAATTAAAATAATAATATTGATAAATAAAATTAAAGCCGATAAAAATTATATCTTTATTTTTATTTCAATAAAATTGTTTTCATATAAAATTTTGATTTTCATGCTGATGAAACTAAAGTAAAAGCGGAGTTACACCATTTATGAAGACAAATAAGACGATATACCTTTGCGTTGCTGTTATTTATAAAAAAAAACAGTATAAAAATATGTATTAAAATTTGAAATTTAAGAGTGGTAGAGCCAAGTGGCGGCATTTGCTGTCGCACGGATGGGCCGGCTCGAACCGGGGTTGTACCACGACCTCACAGAATACCAGCGTGAAGTAGAGGTTTACCTCTGCGTTTCGCTTGGTGAGAGCAGGTGGCCGGAGGCCCTTTTTACTGGAAATGAGGCATTCCATCTTAGTACTCACGGGTGACAACGCATCTGCATTTTGATTCACAAACGAGGATAGATGTAGATGTCTATGGGCCGCAGCAACCACTTACCATCAGGTGGACTGTGTGCTCGTTTGTCACCCAAAAAAAAACAAAAAAAAACTAAAAGTTAAAAAATTACCTCCCTTTGAACTTTTAAATATTTAAATCTGAGATTTAAATAGTAATTTACGCTATTATTATAGGAGTTTGTGATAATCAAAATTTATCATCTTGAAGCTAAAATAATATACTTCCAACTTAATTTGACCAAGATTCAAGACAGTTTTTATCTATTTTCGAATAATATCAAATACAGCCCATATAAATAGTACACTGTATTATACCTAAAGACTATCGGGCATGGGTATAGAAAGGATATCCGATAGGATTGTAGGAACATAAGTATTCGATTATAGTGTTTCACAAGGCCAAGTGCTTAAAATACCTAACTACCAAGTTGCAGATCCTCAATTGAAATCCAAACACAAACTGTGACAACACAAATTTGTTGGGATTTTTTATAGAATAAGGGTGACAAACAAACACACAGCCCGCCTGATAGTAAGTGGATGCTGTGGCCCATAGACATCTGCGTTTATTCACAATTAAGAACCACAATGCATATGCGTTATCGTCCCTGAGGACTGAGATAGAATGCTTTGTTTCCAGTAAAAAGGGTGTCCGGTTCTCTTCGCTCACCATACGAAACACCACAGTATGAAGGTGTCATTTTACGCTGGTATTCTGTGAAAACGTGGTTCTACTCCGGTAGAACCGATCTATTCCTCCTACAATCATAATATTACTACAATCTATTACAGAAAAAATGTATTAAAAAGATAAAAAACAAGAAGATGTGGCGAATGTCTTGAACGGTGCCCTACAAAGATCTGTCGAATGACGTCTCTTTCGAAGTTGAAAGAAGAATGAAGAAACATATTCATCAAGAACTTCAAGCGTAGCGTAGTTAATGGGAACATCATTAACTACCAGCATAGATGTCTGACTTTTATTGAAATTATTACTGTCTATCAAAGGTTCACTGCTGAGCATAGGCCTCCCTCCCGAGTAAATAATGAATTAATGTGATAACATCGAACGAATTCTTTTTCGCATTGAAATCTGACGATTAAAATAATTAAATAGTATTATATGTTGTTTGAGATATATTTAAAGGTATGTATTGTGTTATTATATAAAATAAATAATAGCACAATATACAAAGAAAGTAAAATCAGAAACGAGTATATCCTCTTTCGGTATTAATTACGTCACTAAACCGTTGACGCATTGACGCATTGTAACAAAAAATACATCCTCTCATGGATTCCCATGTTTTTAGAACATATTGTCCTAAATTTTCGATAAAACTTATTACAATATTATCCCAAAAGTTGTATCATTTTTGCCCACAAGTTTCCTTTTGGATTTATGTCCGGACTGTGAGCAGGAAAAGTGATTCGCTCGAAGATCCTATTTTCGCTTAAATAATTTTGTACTATCCTGCAGTTGTGGACAAAGCTATTATCTTAAATGAATACAATTTTTTCATACTCTGGTTGTTGACAGTAGCATTTCCTCAATGATTTTCTTATATTTTTGCCCATTTAATCTTCCACCAACCTCGATCAGTTCTTGCGGACTATTTTGGCACATCCACCGCCAAAAACGTGATTGTGATGTGATTCGGCCACTGCAATTATTTGTTATTATATTTATCTCATCGTATCTGGTGTTAATAATTCTCTATAAAGATAAAAGACCACAAGCAGATGAGCAAAATACTTTCTCATCTATACAAATGTTATTTTTTTCTTTGCGCCCTGAAGCAAACGAAAAGGGCTATCCTCCGTAAAGCGAGGAAGGGAGGTGGTGAATGCTCTAAGCATACCACGACAACCGGCTGTCGTGGTTATGTGAGACTCACTGCGACTAACCTAACCTAAGTGCCTATCCACTAAACACCACCTGTGAGACTGGCATTGCCTTTTGAGGCCTTTCTGCTGAATCGGAAGCGGCCTTCATTACGGAAAAGGGGGCGCAGGCGGCGTCGAGCCGCTGAGGGAGAGCCTAACTAAGACAAATTAAGAAGAGTCGGCCTGAGCCGCCAGGAGACAGTTCAGATCAGCCGATAGCTGGATTAGCGGGTCCGAGAGAGAGTTTTTCGGCCTGGGGACTCGATAGCGAGAGGGGAGTGGGGCTGCATTAGTAGCTGCTTCACAAATGAAATAATTAGAATGAGACTCTGAGGCTTTGAAGAAGTTCTCAGAGAATGTTTTTAGAAATTGTTGGATTGAGGGGAGCTCTAAGTCTCGAATGAGGTCAACGTTACGGACGTACCAGGGTGCGTTCGTATAGCTCGCCGTCCGTCCGTCTAACGACGACAGGCCGTGTCGACGGCGCGTTTTGTTCCACGCGCGCCTCAAAGAGCTGTCAGCAGCGTGAAGGGGCCCGCAAGGGCCGACGCCTGCCGGGGCTGCGGGCTGTTCGAAAGAGATACCGCGGCTCCGGAACGTAAGGGCACTGAAGGAACACGGATGGTTTTTAGTCAGTAAAAGTCTGACACTCCCTTCCGCTCCACCCAGAGCGAAAGGCGTCATTTGATGATTTTCCATCCGCAAAAAAAAAAAAAAAAAAAAAAAGGGTGCGTTCGTAGCTCGACGACAGAAGTGCTTTTGAGCTATTTAGAGTTCGTTAATGATTTTGGGGTACGCATGAGCAAATATAGGGCCCGCATAAGTCATGACTGGTCGTATACAGACCTTATAAAGGGTTCTCTTGTTTCGCAGGGATATTTTACTGTGTCGGCCCAGCATACTGTTGAGCATACTCAGATAGAAACGTGTGTTGTGGGTTACTCTTTTGACATGGGGCCCGAAGGTGAGCCTCGTGTAAAGGGTGAAACCTAAATATTTGGCGATTGTATGCCAGGGGACAGGGGTTCCTAGCGTAAGGATTGGCGAAATGGTAGTGAGGCGGCGTCGTTTATGATTGAAGTGAACGACAGAGCTCTTCTTTGGGTTCACATCGATGCGCCATTTTCGGAACCAAGCTCCTAGGCCATCAACTGACTTTTGAAACTTATTCCGTATGAAAGGTAGTGAGATACCTTTACAAAAGAAGGCAGTGTCGTCTGCGAAGAGGGAGAGCTGAACAACTTTTGACGGGATGGAAATGTCGTTGGTGAACAGGATATATAGGAGAGGGGCAAGCACTGAGCCCTGAGGGACACCGGATTTCATGGGGCGCTGAGAAGAGCGTGCCTTTGTGTCTAAAATGAAAGGTACGATCCTTCAGGTAAGAGGCCACGATACGAAAAAGACGATCTGGGAGACCTATTTTATACAGTTTGTAGGTAAGGCCTTCGTGCCAGACTCTATCGAATGCCTTTGCTATGTCAAAAAAGACCGCGATGGTCTTATGACGACGAGGATACAAACCGCTGAGAATATATTCGACAATACGGTGAACTTGTTGGGGACAAGAATGTTTCGCTCGGAAACCAAATTGGTGGGGGATGACAAGAGGGTCGCTATCTGTAAGAAACAGATGGAGCCTCATGCGAGTAAGGATGAGTCGTTCGAAAAGTTTGCCCATGGCCTTGAGGAGGCTGATAGGATGATGACTGGAGGGGAGGTTGTGAGGCTTTCCTGGCTTGGTTGGAGATGCCATCCGCGGCCGGATCCGTTTTGGGCTTCAGTCCTTTGACGAGGGATGGGATCTCATCATTGGATACAGTGATAGGGTCAGAGGCAGTGTTCTGGATGTGGGAGGAGTCAGTGAGTTGTGAGCTAGGAGAGCATTGAGCGGCGATGCTGTGTACAAAGCACTCAGCCTTTTCTTCGTCCTTGAAGGCAATAGTACCGTCGGGACGGTAGAGAAGGGGAGTATGGGTGATAGCGTATATGCGGAGGGCTTTCGCCATCTGATAGTACGCTGTATGAGAGGGAGAGATATTCTCCACGAGCTTACTCTTTTCAAGGTGTCGAAGTTTGGAGAGGCGGGAACGGACTTCTCGTTGAAGACGATTGGCCGTAAGCCTATAATCGGGGGTGGGATAGATTGCTGCTCTCCGGAAAACAGCTCTCTTGGCTTTCATTAGGTTGCTAAAATGTAGGGGTGGACCGGGACGACCCTTTCATTCTCCTTAAAGGAGGATTTTATTAGGGTGTAGCTCTCTAGAATAGACCGCGGTGTCGATTTTTTCGGGACTGTCGAAATCTGACGAGAGGGAGATGGGGGAGTCCTGTAAGTCCATAGATTTAGCTAAAGTCTCCTTGAAGCCTTTCCAGTTAGTGAAGGTTTCGTGGAGGGAATTGAGGGAGGTGGCTAATGGCCATGAATGAGCGAGTCCTGTCAGTGTTTGGATCCTAGATCATCTAGAGTCTCGATTGCCCTGAGGTTGAGGGAAACTCCTGTAATTAGCGCAAAGTCTAGCACGTCAGGAGCGTGTTCGGTGTTGTCGGAATAGTGAGTGACACCAAGGGGACTGTGGACGGTAAGGTCAGGAGATTGCGTGATATCAAGCAGTTTTTCAAAGCACTCTGAGAAGTAGAAAGGCAGGTCCATTCAGTATACTGGTAGTTAAAATCTCCAAACATAATGACTGAGTTGCCTAATGAAAGGACATATATTTTGAGGGGGAGGGTACCACTAGGGATGTAGCAGGATGCCTTGACTGATGTCCAGTGAAGGCAAGCCTGCATACCGTGGCTTCCATGTTGGTAAGCTGCGGAGTAGAGATATGAGAGCAATGAAGTGACTTCTTGTAGTAAATGGCAGTACCGCCGCCTTTGTGGTCAGGTCTGTCGTTACGAAATTCCATTCACATGAGTATGTGTGTACGTCCGCAATGAAATCTGCTTCCAGTGTCTCTGTCACCTTGAAGACCCCACTTTTTCAATAATCTGGATGATGATAGATACAGGTATTGATAATATCCTTTATGCCTGTGTCTATCGATCGCACAGCGATGACCAGGAGACAACACGATTATTTGATCACCTTAGTGAGGCTGCTGACGTGACTCTAAATCGGTATCCTACTGCACAGTTGGTCTTTCTGGGGGGCTTTAACATTTGCTTAACACTGGCTGTTCTCATACCAAAAGACTGACCATGCTGGAAGAGAAGCGTGGAATTTTGCTTTAACGCTAGGTCTTTCTCAGATGGTAAAGGTAGCGAGTAGAGTACCCGATGTAGCTGCTGCTGACTACCGAACCAGGCAGATATGAAGTACAGGTTACTTCTCCTTTGGGTACATCTGACCACTGTCTGGTGAAATCTTTATCGTCGGTTTCTCCACCTGATTACGAGTCCCAAGGCATTTGACGAATATGGCGGTATACGTCAGCTGATTGGGATGAAATGCGACACTTTTTTGCATCTTATCCTTGGCGGGATGTCTGTTTCTCTTCTACGGATCCGTCCAGCTGCGCGGTTGCGATAACGGATAAGTTGCGTCAAGCTTTGGAGTATTTTACCCCTTCGTTGACGCTCCCACTGGTTGACGCTCGAAACCGCAAAGCTCCGGATATTAGCTCCAAGAAGAGAACGTTCAACCAGACCACCAAGTCCTACAAAAAAGCATCACGGAAAGCTGGTCTCGATTGCATTAAACAAATTGGCGTAAAACTCTCTGCCTGACCATCCGGCACTAGAGCTTTTTGGTCTCTCGCCAAAGCGAACAAATTTCTGTCGGCCTACACAAACTCCGTTAGTAAAACCGGATGGCACACCGGCTCATCTCTCTTTGCCTACAACTCACTTATGGACAGTAGCAACAACGTTCTACCAAACTTACCTCACTGCGGGACTTATGCTTATGCATCATAGAGACCTTCTATATTAATGCTTTGGTTCGATAGACCTTACTATCATAAGTCCCTAATATAGGACTAGTCATTGTGCAACCTTAATACTAGCAGTCGGTCAGCCAACCACCCCATATATATGTACAACCTTGGGTATGTGTCTCCGGCAACGCGCCCTTATGAGGGAACATTATAAGAACACCTTTATCAACTTAAGAAATGTTCCGATTAATACAAAAACACCTCATCAACTTTAAAAATTTTGATCCATTTTTTCTATTATATTACAAATGTTATTTATTTTTATAATTGCAATATAATCGACTTGTATGATTTAATACATTTTGAATATTTTAAACAGAATTTTAATAAATTTAGAGATTTTTAAAGACAATTTATGCGTTAACTATATTATAATATTCCATATGAATATATTTGAACTTTATACTGAATATTGCATTTTAATTGTTTAAAATATAATTTCTATGACATTTTTAAATGTCTTTATAATTAATTTAATTATAATTTATTAATAACAATTATGAAGCGTCACACTATGTAACAGATATCTGAAAAGTATGAAACAGAAACAGAAAGTTTTTTATTCAATATAGATGTAAAATAATACTTATTGAAAGTTAATCTTTTGTTTAATGACCACTGGTTCGAAAAAACACCTCTATCCTGGGAAGAACCAGCAAGAAACGCTACGAGACTTTTTTTAAATAACAGTTTTACATCATATAATCACAATTAATTGTTATTATATGATTTAGCTAAGCCAAGCTATTTGGCTATAAGCTATAAGCTTGGTAGCGATCACACCACTCCCAGGGCTTATTATCATCCATAAATTCCTTAATATTATAATAACCCTTTTAATACAAACTTTGTTTAATAAAGTTTTTGAATTTTGAGCTGGTCAAATTTTGTATATTTCTTGTATATCAATTTTGCTGTAAAAGCGTATAAATCACCCCAAGTACGAATTACTGACACGCCTATTTGTACTGTCGACCCGGAAGTGCTCATACTATAAATGGCAATGTTTTGCGTTCTGTTACTTAAATATGAAACAATTAATTTAAGAGCATTACTTCTTACACCGTAGTGTTGTAGTTTCCTGAATAATGTTTCATGGTGAACCCAATCGAAGGCTTTGGATAGGTCACAGAATATACCCAAAGCATCCTGTGAATTCTCGCATACATTGAATATATTTAATCAGCTCAACACCAGCATCAATTATCGAGTGACCCCTTGTGAAACCGAATTGATTTTTATGAAATACTATAAATAAACTATTTACAATATTTTTTTTACATTTGATCAAGAATATTTTTTTAGAAATCTTTCTAATTATTGGCAGTACAGAAATTGATCTAATATTGACGGGGTCTAATGTATTACCAGATTTAAATAAAGGTATTTTTTTACTTTGTTACATTAAATCATATATATATATATATATATATATATATATATATATATATATATATATATATATATATATATATAAAATATTCGATACTAGTATTAATAATTTAAAATTAAAAATTTTGTACAGCCGACTTCAATATAAGCGACTTCAATATAGGTTATTTAAGAATAACTCAATAATACCATTGGTCTGACCTTGATCAAATTCATATGGGACCACACAAAAACTATCAGCTTTCATATAAAAAAAGAATCATCGAAATCGGTTCGCCCAGTACAAAGTTATGAGGTAACACACATAAAAAAAACACACTCGAATTGAGTACCGTCTCCTTTTTGGAAGGCGGCAGAAAATAATAACTAGATTAGGCGCGATTATATCTATAGACGTAATAACTTTAACGGAAATCCCCCACAGATCTGAAGTTTTGTTAATACCAATAGTTTCAAAATATTTTAAAATATGTTTTGATGATTCATTTTGATGATTTGGGTCGGGAAGGGACGCCCTAGACGAAAGTTTATCGACCAAATCGGCGATACATTAAAAATGGGCCAGATTAGGAGTAGCGTTAACCGACGAGCGTGTATGCGTAGGTATATGGATGTGGAGGAAGCGAGAGAGGTGTGTCAGGATCGTGCCAAATGGAAGTCCGTAGTCTCTGCCTACCCCTCTGGGTGACAGGCGTGAGTGTTTATGTATGTATGTATGTTTTGATGATATTTTGTAAAATGTAAAATTCTTTTTACACGCATTTGTATTTTGTTTAAGTAATGATTCGGCGACGGTAGTAGAAAAATTTAGTGACTCAGTTGCTGACCGGAATATCAGTAAAACATTTTTCTAAAACGATTGCAACATCCTGGTACTGATTCAGTTAATTAGTTGTTAAAACTTAAACTGTAGTTTGAATTGTGAGAGTTGATTTTACCAGTTTCACTATTAATTATACTCCACGTCATTTGAATTTTATTAGAAGCCGTCTTAATTTTGTTGCTCAAATGCAAAGACTTGGCTGTAGAGCACACTCATTTAATTATTTTTGAATATTTTTTACATATTTCCTAAATTCGACATTAAGATTATATGACCTTTCACGGTAAAGATAATATTATAACCTTTGTCTGCTCTTATGGACTCCTACTGTCGCCCATTCATTGAATGCCTTCCGACTGTTCAAGGAAAATGTTTTAGAAGTAAAATTATTATGAAGTTCATTGCAAATAAGCTTAAACAGTATTCCATACAAAAAATTAGGATTATTTTGGTATGAAAGTGATGGAAGTTTATTTACTATGTTACTTCTAAGCTTCTCCAAGTGACGTGTATTTACTAGAAAAAACACAATTTTTTAATCTAATTGCTTTTTATGAACACACGGTAACAAAACTAACTGTCCACAGTAATCAGAACACAATATTTGAGTAATACATTTATGCAACGGCTTAATATTTGTAAAAATCTTAAATGAATCTTAAATGAATACAATTTTTTCATACTCTGGTTGTTGACAGTAGCATTTCCTCAATGATTTTCTTATATTTTTGCCCATTTAATCTTCCACCAACCTCGATCAGTTCTTGCGGACTATTTTGGCACATCCACCGCCAAAAACGTGATTGTGATGTGATTCGGCCACTGCAATTATTTGTTATTATATTTATCTCATCGTATCTGGTGTTAATAATTCTCTTTAAAGATAAACGACCACAAGCAGATGAGCAAAATACTTTCTCATCTATAAAAATGTCATTTTTTTCTTTGCGCCCTGAAGCAAACGAAAAGGGCTATCCTCCGTAAAGCGAGGAAGGGAGGTGGTGAATGCTCTAAGCATACCACGACAGCCGGCTGTCGTGGTTATGTGGGACTCACTGCGACTAACCTAACCTAAGTGCCTATCCACTAAACACCACCTGTGAGACTGGCAAAAAAAACACACTCGAATTGAGTACCGTCTCCCTTTTGGAAGTCGGCAGAAAATAATAACTAGATGAGGCGCGATTATATCTATAGACGTAATAACTTTAACGGAAATTCCCCACAGATCTGCAGTTTTGTTAATACCAATAGTTTTAAAATATTTTAAAATATGTTTTGATGATATTTTGTAAAATGTAAAATTCTTTTTACACGCATTTGTATTTTGTTTAAGTAATGATTCGGCGACTGTAGTAGAAGAATTTAGTGACTCAGTTACTAAGACCGGAATATCAGTAAAATATTTTTCTAAAACGATTGCAACATCCTCGTACTGATTTAGTTAATTAGTTGTTAAAACTTAAACGTTAGTTTGAATTGTGAGAGTTGATTTTACCAGTTTCACTATTAATTATACTCCACGTCATTTGAATTTTATTAGAAGCCGTCTTAATTTTGTTGCTCAAATGCAAAGACTTGGCTGTGGAGCACACTCATTTAATTATTTTTGAATATTTTTTACATATTTCCTAAATTCGACATTAAGATTATATGACCTTTCACGGTAAAGATAATATTATAACCTTTGTCTGTTCTTATGGACTCCTACTGTCGCCCATTCATTGAATGCCTTTCGACTGTTCAAGGAAAATGTTTTAGAAGTAAAAATATTATCAAGTTCATTGCAAATAAGCTTAAACAGTATTCCATACAAAAAAATAGGATTATTTTGGTATGAAAGTGATGGAAGTTTTTTTACACGCATTTGTATTTTGTTTAAGTAATGATTCGGCGTATGTAGTAGAAGAATTTAGTGACTCAGCTGCTAAGACCGGAATATCAGTAAAATATTTTTCTAAAACGATTGCAACATCCTGGTACTGATTCAGTTAATTAGTTGTTAAAACTTAAACTGTAGTTTGAATTGTGAGAGTTGATTTTACCAGTTTCACTATTAATTATACTCCACGTCATTTGAATTTTATTAGAAGCCGTCTTAATTTTGTTGCTCAAATGCAAAGACTTGGCTGTGGAGCACACTCATTTAATTATTTTTGAATATTTTTTACATATTTCCTAAATTCGACATTAAGATTATATGACCTTTCACGGTAAAGATAATATTATAACCTTTGTCTGCTCTTATGGACTCCTACTGTCGCCCATTCATTGAATGCCTTCCGAATGTTCAAGGAAAATGTTTTAGAAGTAAAAATATTATCAAGTTCATTGCAAATAAGCTTAAACAGTATTCCATACAAAAAATTAGGATTATTTTGGTATGAAAGTTATGGAAGTTTATTTACTATGTTACTTCTAAGCTTCTCCAAGTGACGTGTATTTACTAGAAAAAACACAATTTTTTAATCTAATTGCTTTTTATGAACACACGGTAACAAAACTAACTGTCCACAGTGATCAGAACACAATATTTGAGTAATACATTTATGCAACGGCTTAATATTTGTAAAAATATTATCTATCCTTGTTGCACTAGATTCAGTAATACGTGTTGGCTCTAAAAATAAATTAAAATCACCATATGATTTAAACAAAGATCTAAATTTAATACTAGTTGAGGAAGCTTCTAGGAGATTGATATAAAAATCTCCTCATGTTACTTAATAAATCTGTATATTCAGTTTATGAAGCTTAACAGTGGTAGAGCCACGCGGCAGCTTTTGCTGTCGCACGGATGGGCCGGCTCGAACCGGGGTGGTACCACGACCTCACAGAATACCAGCGTGAAGTAGAGGTTTACCTCTGCGTTTCGCTTGGTGAGTGCAGGTGGCCGGAGGCCCTTTTTACTGGAAATGAGGCATTCCATCTTAGTCCTCACGGGTGACAACGCATCTACATTTTGATTTATAATAGAGGATAGATGTAGATGTCTATGGGCCACAGCAACCACTTACCATCAGGTGGACTGTGTGCTCGTTTGTCACCCTAATCCTATAAAAAAAAAAAAAAACTTCCTCCATAATTTTTTTTAAAGTATCATATATAAAACATGGGGTTCTGTAGACGCTCACAACAATGAGGTGCTCAAACTCTACACATGCCATTTCTACATTTCGTTCAACGGAGAGGCTCACAATGTCATTACCATAGAAATATTAAATAGAGGAGAAGTGCCAAGGGGGCGTATCTGTGTCCGCACGCTATGATCAAAATGCTTAGGTTTTATTCAAACGGCCGTCTCTGCGTATTAATATACTTTCAACCGTAATCGTGAAACAATATCAGAATGCCGTGTAATTCAGTGGTTTCTTGTAAACACCGAAGCCAAAACAAAATCTTTGTTGATCAGTGAATCACTTACTATATGTACAAGTATTTTACTAACTTTATCATTAAAATCATCAAAACAACAAATCGTAAAATATTTTTTGCTCTTAATGCGTTATTTTTGTTTTCAAATATCACTGCGACGGTACTATTTTGAAGTAAATACATTGCTCCTTAACCACTACTTATGTATGTCGCTAAGCGTCTGAACAAGCAATGTAAATATGACAAAACGATACTTAATTTATGGGGATGCATCGTGTAGTACGGCCACTTTATCTTGCGATGAGTTAGTGTTGCGCTTGTGCAGATACATTTACGTATGCTATCGACAACAATGTTGATTGGTGAATTGCTATTTTAGTTTATTCATTCAATTTGTCAACCGTTTCAGCCCGATGGGAAGACTGATGTGACATAATGGTATTTAAATATTTTGATTATTTTCACTGTACACTACACTGAATTCGTAACAAGCGATCATAAATTAAGTTGCTTAAATAATTAGGTTAATCATCGGTGAAGTGTTTTGGGTTGAACTATAGTATATTATGCCTTATCTTCGTGCTAATTCCATACTTTTATGTTTTCAAAAGCTTCGAATGCGTTATTATACCTAATTGGCATGGTACAGAATTCAGATATTATTATAATAGTGACTTTTGCTGGACTGGTTCCCTAAAAAAACTAGTACCACATGCCAAAATACCTACTTTTTCAATACGCTATGACAATCTAAACCAACATAACCGGATTTTTTTATTGTATTTGTTAGGTAGGTTAGTTAATTTACGTTTAGCTACATATTTTTTATTTTTATTATATAATTTCCTGTGCATATCGTTTTTTATTTAATTTATTTTAAATTTTAGTGCAATTTTAGTATAAATGGAAGAGAATCGATAACTTTCCAATTTAGTCAATCAGTAATGTATATGTAAATAATGGCTTTTGCACAGAACAACGATAGCGCCCGATATTTTTGTGTGAGTAAGTAGTACGGTGCATAGTAAATGCACACTGTGTTTGTAGGGATACGGTTTATAATTGATTGTGTAGTACGTTCTGATTTATAAAATGCGAGTGTGTGTGCGACTGCGTATATATTGCTTTTACTGATCTGCAAGTGTAGTAGTAGGCAAGTGGTAGGGGCCAACTGGAGACACCGGCATAGTATAAAGAGAGGCCAAGTAGGTTATCTGCGGCCCAATCCGCGATATAATTGCCTACTGTCTCAGGGTTGTAACTGTCACCAAATCATTAGTTTAAAGTCCGGCCCTTGCCAAAGATAATACATCTCTGTATAACTAAATCAGTGATCATTAGTCGATAAAGTTCAACAATGGTTTTCCTAACAAATACAGAAATGTATTAAGATTCAGAGCAGTATAATTAATATATATATAATAATAATAAAATTGAATAAGGCGACTAAAATATTGTAAAAAAAAACATCGTACAATAACATAAAATTACTAACGCCTGCCTCTTAGACTGTAATCAATTTTTTGTTCCGTTATTATTATTCGAACTTTGCTCTATTTATCTGATTCACAACTAGTCAATTACTTATTTTTAATTACGATTTTTCAACCGTAAGTAGGTACTTAGTTACTATTCTTCCTCTGTCTGATAGACAACTAATACAACAAAAATAAGTAAGTAGGTATTTTATCGTCAAGTAAAAATAATATGCTGTAATAAGTGACTCGCTTACGTGACGCGCGAACCTAATGCGGTGTTAGCCTCGACTGGTGCATTGAGAAATACTTCGAGATTGTGTTTAAGTGTGCGTGCGGCGCCTCATAGATACTATGGCGCACACATACAAGCCGCGCGCAGTGCGTTTGTATGAAGATAACGTACTTCCCCTCTCTTTATACTATGACACCGGGTTCCGATACATTTTCAACTACCGGGCATATAATAAATAAATAAAATAAAAATCTTTATTGATCAACTAAAAATTTACAATTATCTTGAAACATGGTTGGAACCTTCTTTTAAGTGTTATCTCTCTATATCTATATCTCCTTCTATTATTATATATCTATAGTCATTACGTTCTTTACATGATAATAATGTACTAGCTAATATTAACGAGCCACACATTTTATTACACAGTACATTTAAAGTATTTAGATAATCAATATATTATAATAATTGAGTTTTGTTTACATTGTCTCTTCTCCCAACAAGTATAATGAATGTGCTATTAGGGCAAAATTTACTAGTTAAAACTTGATTCATTATATAACTAAAGGATGCTCCAGGCATACAATAATTACTAACCAGATGTCCTTTTAAACAGTTATTTAACATTGGGCCCAAATTTTTGCCTATATCATCATAATACATAATAACTTTATTTTTTTAAATATTTAAGTTACTTTTTAAGTTAATATTCTATGTCGAGGCACTGTAATAGAGTGTAGGTGTAAATAGTGAGTCCTTATGGTGACCAAAAGTCAACTTGCGGATATGCCTAGTTCATTAGATATATCTGTTACAGAGACGCCTTTTATTTGCAAGGGAACAATTCTACATTTTATTTCATGGTTAATACGAAATGAATTCATACTTTTTTAATAATGAGCAATAAATTCAGAAAATTTTAAAAATGTCAACATTATTACTATGATTAACCAAAGAAAATTTAAATGTATTTTTATAATTAAATGTTAATTTAATTTATTTTTCAAATCAAGAAGTCGCAGCGGTGTTTGAGAAATATTTCACTGATATTCCTATTTTGACAACAGAGTCTTTGAATACTTCTCCAAATGTCGCCGAGTCATTACTCAAACAGAATGTTAATATCTGTTTAAAAGAATTTAGATTTGAAAAAGTATTACCGCAAGATATTGTAAAATACTTCAAAACCATTGATGTAAAGAAAACCGCAGATTTGTGGGGGATTTCCGTGACAGTTATTGCGTCCATAATAGATTTAATTGCACCTCATCTTGCTATTATTTTTAATACTTGTATCGATTCTGGTGTGTTTCCTGATTTAATGAAGTATAGTAAAGTAATACCTTTATTTAAATCTGGTAGTACATTGGACCCCGCTAATTTTAGACGTATTTCTGTACTACCAACTCTTAGTAAAATTTTTGAAAAAATTATTTTGGATCAATTGTAATTTTTTTTTAATACAAATAAATTACTTCATAAAAACCAATTTGGATTTACAAGGGGTTGCTCGACGTCTGACGCCGGTGTTGAGCTTATGAAATATATTTTTAATGCCTGGGAGAATTCACAGGATGCGTTAGGTGTTTTCCGTGATCTTTCCAAGGCTTTTTTTCGATTGTGTTCATCATGAAACATTAACCAGGAAACTACAACATAACGGTGTAAAAAATTTGGCGCTTAGACTTATTACTTCATATTTAAGTAACAGAACTCAAAAAGTCGTGATAAATGGTAAAGGTTCCTCCGGATCGGTAGTATCAATGGGCGTTCCTCAGGGCTCGATTCTTGGCCCATTCCTGTTTTTAATCTATATTAATGACTTACCTTATCTTGTCGGGGACAATCACGATATAGTATTATTTGCTGACGATACCTCTGTAATTTTCAAACTCAAACGGCAGTTAATTAATTATGACGATGTAAATAATGCTCTATCGAAATTAGTACATTGGTTTAACGCCAACAATATGCTCTTAAACGGCAATAAGACAAAGTGTATTAAATTTACAATACCTAATGTAAAACATTCGAATACCCATGTGCTATTAAATGGAGAGGAGTTGAGTCTTGTGGATACCACTGTTTTTCTCGGTATTACTATTGACGCGAAACTTCAATGGGGCCCCCATATATCTAAATTAGCAAGCAGACTTAGTTCTGCAGCATATGCTGTAAGAAAGATTAGAAGTCTCACAGATGTTGAGATAGCTAGATTAGTGTATTTTAGTTACTTTCATAGCGTAATGTCTTATGGAATTTTGCTATGGGGTAATGCGACTGATTTTGAAGCTATATTTGTTTTGCAAAAGAGAGCCGTTCGGGCGATTTATAACCTAAATTGTAAAGAGTCCCTCAGACAAAAATTTAAAGAAATAAACATATTAACTTTGCCATCGCAATATATTTATGAAAATCTAATGTATGTACATAAAAACATAAATAGCTTTAATAAGAATAAGGATGTGCATTCTTTAAACACTAGGAACAAACATAAGCTTGTAATACCAGTTACTAGACTCCAAAGAATCAGTAATTCATTTATGGGGCAATGTCGTATACATTTACAACAAAATCCCAGAACATATTCAAAGTTTATCAATAAACAAGTTTAAAAGTTTTATTAAAGAAAAACTGTACAAAAATGGTTATTATAATATCAAGGAATACATGAATGAAAATAACCCCTGGGAATAAGGTGATCGCCACCATGCTGGTTCTATTAAAACTCATTTAAAAATTGTATAAATGAAATTATTGTTAAGTGAAATATGTTTGAAAAAAATAAGTCCCGCTGGGTTTCTTGCTGGTTCTTCCCAGGACAGAGGTATTTTCCGAACCAGTGGTAAATAAAAAATGACTTTCAATGAGAATTATGTAATAATCAATATTGAATAAAAAATAATTCTATTCTATTCTATTCTGTTATATTTCAGTTTCGTTGTAAATATTTAATTTATATAAATATTTATAACTAGGTAAATGTCCCAAACGACATGTATTGTAGAGATTAAATGGGTGAAATACACAACTTATGCTATATTAAAAAAATCCAATCTTATTTTTATATAATATTTAATGTTCAATTGGACCTCTGTGAAGGAAACATCTGTGCAAGTTTGCTCCGTAAATAAGATGTTCAAATTCGAGTCTAAAGTTGTTCTCTAAAGTTGTGTATATATATAATTCACAAAGCTGTTGTAGTGACGATTCTAGTAGTGAAATCAAAATTCATTTCCATCCAGTAATTTCGAAGATATAAGCAATAACATTTCAAAATTATTTGTTAACCATCTTGAACCCTGACCTACGACCTCAACCTCAACCTCAACCAAATATCGAACATCTCGGAACTGATAAGGATCAGTCTGCGTTTACTGTCCCCAGCACAAATAAAGTCTCTTCTGTGGCTCCTGTTCTCAGTGCTCAAAAGATGATGCACGCAGAATATTCCGAGTCTTCCGTCTTTTTAAGTAATAGCCAGGACTGCGAGCGGATTGATGACAACTGGCAAGAAGTATCACGCAAACGGGCACGTCTATCACTTCCCGGGTTGCTTCGAGGTACCGCTGCGCCTGGTTCTACGATGTTGCATGCTGCTGAAAGGCGAAGATACCTGCACCTTTACTACGTACGAGAAGGCACCACAGTAGAGCAAGTACGCGAACATATTAACTCAATAAGTGGGAACGACGAATGCACGGTTGAAAAACTCCATTGAAGCAGGCCGAAAATATAATGTCATCTGAAAACTGGGTTGAAGACATCTGTATAAAACCATGGCGGCAGAACTTTCGTGCCAAAGACAATAACAATCAAGCGTCAACCGCGATTCCATTAAATGCAAATATGCTACCAAAATGTTCGTGGCCTAAGAACAAAAACTAATATGTTTCTTAATAATGTTATGGAAAGTGAATATGATATGATAGCATTAACTGAGACCTTTCTTACGAGTTCAGTGTCTAATGGTGAACTCTTTCCTCCGGGTTTTCATGTGGTTCGTAAAGATAGACCTGGTGATTA
This sequence comes from Parnassius glacialis, assembly GCA_033319125.1. Lineage (NCBI taxonomy): Eukaryota > Metazoa > Arthropoda > Insecta > Lepidoptera > Papilionidae > Parnassius > Parnassius glacialis. Next base: position 21,691,989 of record JAVANC010000023.1, on the reverse strand, counting down.
TGGATGGGGAGGAGTTTTGCTCGCGATTCGTCATCATTATTATGTTAAAATAGTTACGGATATTGTTAGTATGACTGATGACAAAGAATTAATATTTGCAATTGTGTTATTTAAAAATGTAAAAGTTTTATGTTGTGTCGTATATCTGCCACCAAAATATAAGGATGAGCAATATTTGAATGTGTTGACATGTATAGAAAATGTGATTTGTACTTACCTCGACCTGAATGTTCTAATCCTAGGTGACTTTAATTTAAACTCTTGCAGTACCAATATAAAGACTTCTTTTGACTTTTTTTGTGAATTCTGCTAACTTAAGTAATATAATACAGTCTTAAATATTCGCGGTGGTATGCTAGATCCGGTGCTGGGCAATTTTGAACCTAAACAGATAGTGGTATCTCTCAGTGAAGATCCTCTGGTAAATATCAATCAGTACCATCCTATGCTCGATATAAATATTTCATTTCCGGGCTTTTGGTTAGCATCGAGCGTGTCTTTTTTGCAGCAAGTGACACCTCGCTCGAATACCAATACAGATTAGAACTGGCGTAAGGCAGATTTTCAGGGTCTATATAGGACTTTAATTGAAATGACTGCCTCGTTGGTCTAGTGGTTGTAGTAGTGCGACTGCTAATCATGAGGTCCCGGGTTCGAATCCCGGGTCGGGCCAAGAAATCAGTTATTGAGTTTTTCCATCAAGAAATTCTCAATAGCTGCCCGGAGTCGGGAAGTTGGCGGTGTTTCACCCCCGTGCCTCGGAAAGCACGTAAAGCCGTTGGTCCTGCGCCTGATCTCTCTCCGGTCGTGTCGGTTTACCGTCCCATCGGGCTATGAGAGTGAGGGAATAGAGAGTGCACCTGTGCTTGCGCATACACTTGGGCACTATAATCCTGTCCTGCGCAGATGGCTAGTCTCCGTTGAGACTGGCCGCCGTGGCCGAAATTCGGTCTGGAGGACATTCATTATTATTAATTGAAATAGACTGGTCTAATTTGTTAACAATAAGCGATATTAACTGTGCTGTACAGCTGTTCTACGATAAGCTATACGAAATTATAAATCTGTTTGTGCCTATTAAAAACAATTATCAAACAATCACCGATACATATATCCAAACTGGTACAACGTAGAAATAACAAAAAATATAAAAAACAAACACTTTCATCATAAGCAATTCAAAAAAGAGGGCAAAGAATTTAATAAGGCTAGTTTATATATTATAGAGAAAAAGTTAAGAAATTGATTGACTGCGAATACCGGAAATATATGACTGTACTACAAAAAATATCATTGACGATCCTGTGCAATTCTGGAAATATGTAAAGGAGAAGAAAAACAATAGAAGGTACATAGATACATATATATATGAAAATATTGCAGTGACAGATCAAGCCGCAGCCGATGCCTTTGCTAAATATTTTGCGTCCGTTTTTCATGCGGAGAAACCCGTGCTGAACCCGGATACTGCTGCAAAAGCTGCATATGCACATATACATCCAGATGTGACCTCAGTTTCCATCACGAAAGTTGATGAAAACGATATGAAGAAGGCAGTGAGACGCCTTAAGCCACGATCGGCTGGTGGGCCGGATGGCATTCCTGTCTTGTTAGCTAAGGACTGTATATCAGTTCTTGGGCGGCCTCTTCTGTATTTGTATAATCTTTTATTGACCCAGTCAAGATATCCTGAGAGCTGGAAGCTATCTCCAGTCACTCCTGTTCCTAAAGGAGACGGAGGCACAAATGTTACATCTTTCGGACTTATAGCTATCCTATCCGTTTTTGGTAAGATCTTTGAAGCAATTCTAAGTGATTCCATCAAATTCCAAATCGGTCACCAGCTGCATAATGGTCAACATGGGTTTCGTACAGCTCGCTCCACCATCACCAACTTGGTCGCGCATGTAGACTATATCTGCTCACAAATGGATAAGCGAAGGCAAGTTGATGCGGCTTACTTTGACCTCCAGAAAGCCTTCGACCTAGTGGATAACGACATACTATTGAAAAAGTTGGCAATTGTTGGATTCGTACCAAAGCTCCTCAATTTTTTTTCTTGTTACCTTAATAATCGACGTCAATATGTGAGGCTCAGTGGATATAACTCTGGAGACTACTTTACTAGGTCAGGAGTGAGTCAAGGTAGTACGTTAGGACCTTTGCTATTCGTGATATTCATCAACGATTTGCCAGATGTTGTTTTGACTTCAGAGTGTCTCCTATTTGCGGATGATCTGAAACTAACTCTGGGTATTGAAACTGAGGCTGATGCCGTGACTTTACAGAGAGATATTGATGCTGTGTCTATATGGAGTCAAGAAAACCACCTTCCGTTCAATAATCTCAAATGTAAAATAATAACTTTCATGCGAATTATTACGCCCATTATTGTTAATTATAAGTTGACTGACGCTCCTTTGGAAACGTTAAAGAGATTAGGGACTTAGGATTACTATTACATTGCAAATTAGATTTTCACTTGCACATCAACAAAATTTGTAAGTCAGGGCACAAAATGTCAGGGTTTGTCATAAGGACTGCGTCACAGTTTGATAATACACGGGTCGCAAAAGTATTATATAATGCTTATGTGCGCAGTAAACTCGAGTACGGTGCTGTTATCTGGAATCCTTACGAAGAGAAATATGTTCTAATGGTTGAAAAAATACAACGTAAATTTGCTCGATGGATATATAAGAAACAGTACGGATACTATCCCTACTTATACCCTTCCTTATTCGTGTGTGGTATGGTGGACATTGAAACTTTGAAATTTAGAAGAGCAATGTCTCAAGTAATGCAATATCTGACCATAATTCACAATAGCATTGATAGTCCCCAAATACTAGAGCGTGTCCGCATCTTGGTCCCTGGGAACGTGTCAGCAAACTCGCAGGGACAGGTGGCGCCGCGGCGCCGCCCGCGACTGTTGGAGCCCCCCCGCGCACGTACCGAGCGCGCTCGTCAAGCGCCCACCACCGCGCACTCCGCATTATTGGGGACATACTTGCACAGCACCACGAGCTAGACTTATTTGCCGATGGATTAGGACATTTGTATAAAGAAATTCAAATAATTTTAAATAAATTCTAGCCATCAAACTTACATATATTGTTTTCATAATTAATTATTATAATTGCTAGTTGCGTATTGTTTTTCTTATTTTTTTTTTTGCTTTTTTATTATTATTATTGCTATTTTATTTTAATATTAATGTTATTTATGGAATCAGATTGTATGTTTTACGATTCTTTTTCTATGATATTATTGATGTATTGTTAATTAGGATATTGTAAAATAATTTTGCTATTACCTATATAATGACGAGGATGTGTAATACCGAATTGTTAATCTTCTAAGCGTTTTGGATGTGTCATCTGTTAGCTTGTAAGATGAAATGAAATAAATAAATAAATAAATAAAAATAAATAAATACTAATTTCTTAATTTTTTTTAATAATATTTTCTACTTGGAAAGCCATATAAGGACGAAGATGGCTAAGTTTGGCTCTGCTTAAAGGATTGAAAATTATTTAATTTCTTTGATCTTTCTTTTCGACTTATAGAAAATCTCACAAATAAACTTATTTTCCTTGTCTTGTCGTCTTTTTGTATGGGTATCGATAGTTGTTCCAAAAAAACCCAAATCAATTATCGTCACAAATTTTTTAGAGTTTTTACTATAACAGAATGATATATGATTTTTATTTTATATTAGTACACGCGAATAAAGCCACGGGAAGCTACCAATTACAACACTGAAATCCAATAATTTCATTTACACTTACACATCACAAATAGTTTAATAAAAATGTAAACTAAGCAAAACATGTCAATGACGTCATACAAAAAATATGAGTTAGCAAAGTAATAATACTGAGTTGCACTTAAAGGAACATTGATAATTTAATATGAAGTGTATTATATATTTTGTTTAATAAAACCTAGAGCAAAATAAATTGCACTGTATCGGTTTAAGAGAAAGTTATTTTTCCTGTTGTGTCCCGCATTTTTGAGTACTGTAACTGCTTCATTACCATTGACGTTTTGTTTGTTATTATATTAAGGTCGGTTTGCTAAAACCATATATTTGACATTGTAGTTATTCCGATATATTTGAGCAAGATTGATGTTTACAATAATTTGCCTACTTTGGATGGTTAAATATTATTGATCACTTTGAATGTTTCAAAATATTTGATCACCTTGACTGCATTGAAGGAAGGTCCTTTTGACAACACACGGTTACACTGGTTTTACTGCGGATATTCTTGTTATGAAATCCATTACGCAAATAAATGAGCATACGCCCCTCCATGGCTTGCTGAGCGGCCTTCACCTTTCCCATGCGACCAGCAATGAGCGACCACGTTCAGATCCAATATCATCACGTAGGTCCTTTTGTACACCTGCTTTCAAGTTTTACGATATAAGTGACGAGAAAAGTGTCGTGATTTCCCTAATGCTGCTTATTCGAGTTAAATTTGTTGATTGATCTCTTGATAAAAATTAAACTTACATTGTCGAATATTTTGTTCCAGCTCAAAAAAAATTGTCATCAAAAAATCTAACTTCGCGCGTAGTGCTCCTAACAACTACTGCCATAAGTGTAACATGGACGTTACCACGTGTAATCTATGTCCGTGTTCATTATAAGACCTATCCGCCGAGATACACTATTAAGTTAATTGAGAGAAACGCTATGTATTTTATATTAATTTGTCTTGATTTACCATGTTTTCAGCGAACTAAAATGAAGGAAAAGTTTGTGAAAAACCTATTTGTAAAGGATTGGCATTTAGGATTCCAATGCAACAAAGGCCCCAAATTGATTAAATTGATCTGACGTTTAATGTGCTTTATAAAGCATATATAGTATACCTTAAAATATGCAAATCTCTGATTTAATGAAAACCAATGACAGTCCTTAAGAAACTTGTTAGCTTCCTAATAGTTCAAATTAAGAAATTCAGTTAAATAGTTTGAAGCCGTGACCGGGTCGTGGTAGTACTAGAGAATACATCACCTCATTACAGCCCGTAGCTGTCGTATTAGATGACCATGAGAAGGTCAAAAGGTTTAATGGTTTGATAAGTAGTAGCATACCTTCTCTTAGATGCTACGAACTGAAATATATGGAGAGACCGGCAGTGGATTTTTATGGGCAGGTCTGGGACTGTTATCGCAAATCTCTATGCTCCTGTCCAACATTGGACTATTGTTGTTGATAAACAATGAGTTTAGCGGTACCTTTTTACATTTTTTTATTGAATTGAAGTGACAAACGAACTTGGGGTACCCTTTATGGTAAATGCTACTGCAATCTATGGATACCTGTAGCCAACTTCAAACAAAGAAATGCACTAATTCATAAAACATTTTTATGAATAAAGTGTAATATACTTACTTATAATATAATATTATTATAAATTAGATGATAACTTAAAAGATGAAAATGATGATGAACCGCATATACTTGAATGGTAAGCTTCTTAAGACCTTATTTTTACTTGTGTACATATTTTACAAGGTAATATAGTAACTACTAGAAGAAAAATAGTTTATTTCTGTGTTTTTTTTTCACTTTTTTTTTAATAAAAATTTATTTCATTTCCAATTACACATGTTTACATACAGGAACAAATATGATTAAAATTAAATAAAGTAACAATAAGTCTAACAAAAATAACATGCTTTGATAAAATTAAAACTACGTGTAGCTTAATAAAATAGAATCTACAAAAGAAAAATAGAAAAGTCAAGTTTATAATATTAGCTACCTGCCTGAACTAGGTTGAGTACCTTTTTTTTTTGCGGATGGAAAATCATCAAATGACGCCTTTCGCTCTGGGTGGAGCGGAAGGGAGTGTCAGACTTTTACTGACTAAAAACCATCCGTGTTCCTTCAGTGCCCTTACGTTCCGGAGCCGCGGTATCTCTTTCGAACAGCCCGCAGCCCCGGCAGGCGTCGGCCCTTGCGGGCCCCTTCACGATGCTGACAGCTCTTTGAGGCGCGCGTGGAACAAAACGCGCCGTCGACACGGCCTGTCGTCGTTAGACGGACGGACGGCGAGCTACCCATTGCTCGCCATCCACAGGCCCCCGGCCACCGTAGGCGCGGGCCTGTGGGCACTGAAGGAACACGGATGGTTTTTAGTCAGTAAAAGTCTGACACTCCCTTCCGCTCCACCCAGAGCGAAAGGCGTCATTTGATGATTTTCCATCCGCAAAAAAAAAGGTACTCAACCTAGTTCAGGCAGGTAGCTAATATTATAAACTTGACTTTTCTATTTTTCTTTTGTAGATTCTATTTTATTAAGCTACACGTAGTTTTAATTTTATCAAAGCATGTTATTTTTGTTAGACTTATTGTTACTTTATTTAATTTTAATCATATTTTTTCCTGTATGTAAACATGTGTAATTGGAAATGAAATAAATTTTTATTAAAAAAAAGTGAAAAAAAAAACACAGAAATAAACTATTTTTCTTCTAGTAGTTACTATATTACCTTGTAAAATATGTACACAAGTAAAAATAAGGTCTTAAGAAGCTTACCATTCAAGTATATGCGGTTCATCATCATTTTCATTTTTTAAGTTATCATCTAATTTATAATAATATTATATTATAAGTAAGTATATTACACTTTATTCATAAAAATGTTTTATGAATTAGTGCATTTCTTTGTTTGAAGTTGGCTACAGGTATCCATAGATTGCAGTAGCATTTACCATAAAGGGTACCCCAAGTTCGTTTGTCACTTCAGTTCAATAAAAAAATGTAAAAAGGTACCGCTAAACTCATTGTTTATCAACAACAATAGTCCAATGTTGGACAGGAGCATAGAGATTTGCGATAACAGTCCCAGACCTGCCCATAAAAATCCACTGCCGGTCTCTCCATATATTTCAGTTCGTAGCATCTAAGAGAAGGTATGCTACTACTTATCAAACCATTAAACCTTTTGACCTTCTCATGGTCATCTAATACGACAGCTACGGGCTGTAATGAGGTGATGTATTCTCTAGTACTACCACGACCCGGTCACGGCTTCAAACTATTTAACTGAATTTCTTAATTTGAACTATTAGGAAGCTAACAAGTTTCTTAAGGACTGTCATTGGTTTTCATTAAATCAGAGATTTGCATATTTTAAGGTATACTATATATGCTTTATAAAGCACATTAAACGTCAGATCAATTTAATCAATTTGGGGCCTTTGTTGCATTGGAATCCTAAATGCCAATCCTTTACAAATAGGTTTTTCACAAACTTTTCCTTCATTTTAGTTCGCTGAAAACATGGTAAATCAAGACAAATTAATATAAAATACATAGCGTTTCTCTCAATTAACTTAATAGTGTATCTCGGCGGATAGGTCTTATAATGAACACGGACATAGATTACACGTGGTAACGTCCATGTTACACTTATGGCAGTAGTTGTTAGGAGCACTACGCGCGAAGTTAGATTTTTTGATGACAATTTTTTTTGAGCTGGAACAAAATATTCGACAATGTAAGTTTAATTTTTATCAAGAGATCAATCAACAAATTTAACTCGAATAAGCAGCATTAGGGAAATCACGACACTTTTCTCGTCACTTATATCGTAAAACTTGAAAGCAGGTGTACAAAAGGACCTACGTGATGATATTGGATCTGAACGTGGTCGCTCATTGCTGGTCGCATGGGAAAGGTGAAGGCCGCTCAGCAAGCCATGGAGGGGCGTATGCTCATTTATTTGCGTAATGGATTTCATAACAAGAATATCCGCAGTAAAACCAGTGTAACCGTGTGTTGTCAAAAGGACCTTCCTTCAATGCAGTCAAGGTGATCAAATATTTTGAAACATTCAAAGTGATCAATAATATTTAACCATCCAAAGTAGGCAAATTATTGTAAACATCAATCTTGCTCAAATATATCGGAATAACTACAATGTCAAATATATGGTTTTAGCAAACCGACCTTAATATAATAACAAACAAAACGTCAATGGTAATGAAGCAGTTACAGTACTCAAAAATGCGGGACACAACAGGAAAAATAACTTTCTCTTAAACCGATACAGTGCAATTTATTTTGCTCTAGGTTTTATTAAACAAAATATATAATACACTTCATATTCAATTATCAATGTTCCTTTAAGTGCAACTCAGTATTATTACTTTGCTAACTCATATTTTTTGTATGACGTCATTGACATGTTTTGCTTAGTTTACATTTTTATTAAACTATTTGTGATGTGTAAGTGTAAATGAAATTATTGGATTTCAGTGTTGTAATTGGTAGCTTCCCGTGGCTTTATTCGCGTGTACTAATATAAAATAAAAATCATATATCATTCTGTTATAGTAAAAACTCTAAAAAATTTGTGACGATAATTGATTTGGGTTTTTTTGGAACAACTATCGATACCCATACAAAAAGACGACAAGACAAGGAAAATAAGTTTATTTGTGAGATTTTCTATAAGTCGAAAAGAAAGATCAAAGAAATTAAATAATTTTCAATCCTTTAAGCAGAGCCAAACTTAGCCATCTTCGTCCTTATATGGCTTTCCAAGTAGAAAATATTATTAAAAAAAATTAAGAAATTAGTATTTATTTATTTTTATTTATTTATTTATTTATTTCATTTCATCTTACAAGCTAACAGATGACACATCCAAAACGCTTAGAAGATTAACAATTCGGTATTACACATCCTCGTCATTATATAGGTAATAGCAAAATTATTTTACAATATCCTAATTAACAATACATCAATAATATCATAGAAAAAGAATCGTAAAACATACAATCTGATTCCATAAATAACATTAATATTAAAATAAAATAGCAATAATAATAATAAAAAAGCAAAAAAAAAATAAGAAAAACAATACGCAACTAGCAATTATAATAATTAATTATGAAAACAATATATGTAAGTTTGATGGCTAGAATTTATTTAAAATTATTTGAATTTCTTTATACAAATGTCCTAATCCATCGGCAAATAAGTCTAGCTCGTGGTGCTGTGCAAGTATGTCCCCAATAATGCGGAGTGCGCGGTGGTGGGCGCTTGACGAGCGCGCTCGGTACGTGCGCGGGGGGGCTCCAACAGTCGCGGGCGGCGCCGCGGCGCCACCTGTCCCTGCGAGTTTGCTGACACGTTCCCAGGGACCAAGATGCGGACACGCTCTAGTATTTGGGGACTATCAATGCTATTGTGAATTATGGTCAGATATTGCATTACTTGAGACATTGCTCTTCTAAATTTCAAAGTTTCAATGTCCACCATACCACACACGAATAAGGAAGGGTATAAGTAGGGATAGTATCCGTACTGTTTCTTATATATCCATCGAGCAAATTTACGTTGTATTTTTTCAACCATTAGAACATATTTCTCTTCGTAAGGATTCCAGATAACAGCACCGTACTCGAGTTTACTGCGCACATAAGCATTATATAATACTTTTGCGACCCGTGTATTATCAAACTGTGACGCAGTCCTTATGACAAACCCTGACATTTTGTGCCCTGACTTACAAATTTTGTTGATGTGCAAGTGAAAATCTAATTTGCAATGTAATAGTAATCCTAAGTCCCTAATCTCTTTAACTCTTTCCAAAGGAGCGTCAGTCAACTTATAATTAACAATAATGGGCGTAATAATTCGCATGAAAGTTATTATTTTACATTTGAGATTATTGAACGGAAGGTGGTTTTCTTGACTCCATATAGACACAGCATCAATATCTCTCTGTAAAGTCACGGCATCAGCCTCAGTTTCAATACCCAGAGTTAGTTTCAGATCATCCGCAAATAGGAGACACTCTGAAGTCAAAACAACATCTGGCAAATCGTTGATGAATATCACGAATAGCAAAGGTCCTAACGTACTACCTTGACTCACTCCTGACCTAGTAAAGTAGTCTCCAGAGTTATATCCACTGAGCCTCACATATTGACGTCGATTATTAAGGTAACAAGAAAAAAAATTGAGGAGCTTTGGTACGAATCCAACAATTGCCAACTTTTTCAATAGTATGTCGTTATCCACTAGGTCGAAGGCTTTCTGGAGGTCAAAGTAAGCCGCATCAACTTGCCTTCGCTTATCCATTTGTGAGCAGATATAGTCTACATGCGCGACCAAGTTGGTGATGGTGGAGCGAGCTGTACGAAACCCATGTTGACCATTATGCAGCTGGTGACCGATTTGGAATTTGATGGAATCACTTAGAATTGCTTCAAAGATCTTACCAAAAACGGATAGGATAGCTATAAGTCCGAAAGATGTAACATTTGTGCCTCCGTCTCCTTTAGGAACAGGAGTGACTGGAGATAGCTTCCAGCTCTCAGGATATCTTGACTGGGTCAATAAAAGATTATACAAATACAGAAGAGGCCGCCCACGGTCCGCGCCTACGGTGGCCGGGGGCCACGACGTAGCCCCCGACGCCCGGGGCGTCTCCCGCGGCGGCCGGGAAGGAAAGCTGCTGCTCTCTCCTTCTCCCGCTCCGCCACCTCCTTCGCTAGCATCACTGCTTCGCAGAAGGTGGTGACGGCATCCCATTCCGTCTCGCTCCGGACCATGGCTTCGACCAGGGCCGGACGCGAGAGGTCGCCGCCGCCTATCGCCGCTACGAGGACACGGCGGTGCTCCGCCCAAGCAGGGCACACCTCCACGGTGTGCTCCACCGTGTCCTCCGGTCGATCCTCGCAGTGGGAGCACCCGGGAGGTTGAGTACCTGTGTTTCAGACATCACTTATACAATCGGTTTAATAATGTAGGACACTAGATATTTAAATAATTAAACTATATTATATAATAAATAAAATAACTAAATAACAATTTTTATTACTTACAATTAATACAAACTATTTTAGAATTTCTAACATCCAAGGTTTAATATTATAATACTTACGTGACAGTTTTATTGTTGATGTATTATTCATTATTGCGTATTGTAAAGAATTTATAAAGTAACTCAAGGTCGTATTTGCATCGTCAGAGCAATAAACAAAGTCAAAATTAATGCTACAAATGTCATTTTCAAGGTTCGTCATATGGAGTTTAGTGTGCAGTTGCAGTATGCAGTTTTTCCTAGGTAAGGTTAATTGTAATGTTAGTAAAATTGCTTAATGATCAGTAAGCGAGGAATTAATTAAAGAAGGTTTATTTGATTTAATCACAAAATGGTCTAAACAAGTGCCGCTTTGATGTGTAGGGTGGTAATGTGTTGGTAAGAGTCCATGAAAAGAGCAAATATTTAGGTAGTTATGTGCATGGTTATCTGTTTTCCCAGGGGCAATGTTAATATTTATGTCACCGGTTAGGATTATATTTTTATACATGGTAAGTTTGTTTAGGGTAATATCAAGAGACTCTAGAAATCTATCAATATTTTGTGAAGGAGGTCTGTAAATTGCGATAACAATCGTGTCGGAATTAATTCGAATGATAAAGCAATTACTATACTGGAATGTAGGTTCTGTGACAGTTACTTTTAAATTATTACTAACATAAATTACTAAACCGTCATTTTGATTAATGTTTTTCTCGGTTTTGTGTAAAGAATAGCCATTTAGAATCGGTAGGTGGGGTGTTAGGTTTGACAGCCAACATTCTGTAAGAACAATAATATCACATTTTATATCCAGTCTATGCAACAAGACTTCAAACCCAGTTATATTCCGATTTATGCTTCTAATATTTTGTGTAAGTAAGATTAACTTATTTTCAGGACGTGGAAGGAAGTGTTTACAGTCATCAACATTACATGTTTTAGCGTCAGACGCAGAAAAGTTGTCTAGGTCATTGAGTAATTGATTCGCTATACTTAAGCTTAAAGATAAACTAAAACTAGTGTTTAAGAGCTAAGTAAATAATATAATGCATCTTACAAGGTCACTAGCAGTAGGGTATTATTTAAGCGATGGAGAAGCTTTAATATTCAAAAAAAAGTGCTTTATATAAGAAAATAAGAAATAGAAATATAAAAGAAAAGCCAAAATTTTGAATAAAAATGGTCTATTTGCGCTAAATTGTCTAGGTAAAAACGCTTGACAAATGGGTGCGCCACATACTCAATTATCACTAGCGCAAAGTACGCGAGACGTGCCTTGCACTGCTCAACAAGCACACAAACGAAAAAATTTTGAACTGTATTTTACGAAACGTGGATTCTGTTTGACAATCGCAAGCGTTGGTTAAATCCTGGTTCAGCAACTAAACAACTAAACGAAAACTTACCCCTAGAAAAGTGATGGTCACTGTTTGGTTGTCAAGCGCCGGTGTTAGTCATCACAACTTCTTACCAAATGGTATGAGCATTACTGCAGATATGTATTGTGAAGAACTGAACACAATAATGGAGAAGCTCGCACGTCTCTAACCAGCTTTGGTCAATCGTTCGTCCCCGCTTCTCCTGCACGACAACGCGCGATACATACATGTGCATACTGCACAACAGATGGTCTTCAAGTTTACAAGAGCTGGAGTTGGAAGCTCTCCGTCATCCACCATACACACCAGACCTTGTGCTTACAGACTTCTACTTTTTCTAGCATTTGGACAACTTTTTGGCGGGTAAAAGTTCAATACCATAGAGGCAGTACAAAATGCCTTTGTAGTATTTGTTGCCTCCCGTCCAGTTGATTTCTTCAAGAAAGGCATGAATAAACTGTCAGTAAGTTGAAGAAAAGAAAATTACGTTAATTTATTTCATAAAAAATGTATATTAAATACTTAAATTTGTGGCCGGTATTCCTGGGACAAAATACAACCTATGCAATTAAAAAAAAACAGATGTATGAATAAAATTGTTTTATTGTTTTACATTTATATTCGGTCAGGTTATAATTTTATTTGATAAATTTAATCTCACAATTGAAAAAGCAGCCCGCAGTCGTAAAATAAACATTGTGAATTTTAAATGAAAATGTAAAAATGTTTGACAGCCTAAAACCAATTAAGTCTAAGTGGGCAGCAAAAAATTAAGGCCGGTCGTTAATTCTAAAACGACCTTTTTTCTTAATAAGTTAAAAAGCCTCATTTAAGAAATGCTCTTCCATTCATATTAATTACTTTGAATTAACAGTAGAACTTCGAGACTTCTTAAATGTTTTGTTTTAAGATGCCAGTGTAATATGTATATTTCTAGTCTATTTTATTAAACTTTCTGCGGTGATGTTGCGCCTGTATAATCCTTAATCAATCACCAAAAATGGCCAATAGGTAGTCTTTCCGTGTGGCGAGAAGTTTTCTCATTTTTATCTCGTGGGTGTCGTAAAACGTAATTATGGTAAATAATAAAAAGTTCATGTGGCTTCCGATAGAAGGGAGTATCCCAGATCAAGAAAAGGGAGCAGTCTCAAAGCTGAGAGACACATGATACTGTGGCTACAAAACCGCTTGTCTAGCGCGACGGTTATTGCTAATTCTCATCATAGTAAGGAGAATTCATGTCCAGCAGTGGATTTTTAATAGCTTAATAATAAATGTAATGAATAAGAAAATTTTGTTAATCAATTAATTCAATCAATTAGAATAGTTGTCATGGTATGGCATTTCACAAGAATAAGTTTGCCCTCTATCTGACATTGATGTGTTGACAGACTCATTATTTTGTTAATTTCCTGAGCAGTCCTAACCTTTATTAAATTATATGATAAATTAAAATTTATATTAATAAGAGAATAATAGCCCCCTATTAGATGAAAAGACAACCTAGTAAGAGATGCAGAAAGTCGATGAATGCAGGTGGTTCAGTACCGTGCTTATTACACCGTACAGTTACCTGGCATACATTGAGGATTAATTTCGTTCAACAGTGAACTAGTGATTGAGGTTTTAATGAAGAAGAATAAAATAATGAAAAAACAACATTTTTGATACTAATAGAAATAAAGTTTTTATTATAATCATTCATTACACTATGGTACAACGTCCAGAATAAACTATATAAATTCTATAACTTATTTTACAAGTTTGAATATAGTGTACTATACATATAGTGTATTAGTACATTAAGAGAGAAAAAGGTGAACGTTCGATTTATAGAAGGAACCGTGAGAAAGTAATGAAACTGAATAATGCATATCACAGGATATCGCTTACGAGAGTTAGGGTTGTCTATCGCAGATATTAAACGCAAGCCTATTTGACGAGTAACACTGCAGTTCAAGATACAACTAGATACAATATACTAGGATTTCTTTTCTGCCTCGGAGGCATACTGTGTAGGAACAACCCTCTTTTCAATTTCTGCTACCAAATAACACACATGCAAACTTGAAAAAAATATTAGAAGTTAAGAAAAATATTTTTAACTCAAAATAATTTATTTTCAATAAAGACACTATATATCCAGGTATACGTAATATTAGAGGCTAATTCATTTTGAAACAACTGAAATATGAAGTTTTGAGACGTAACATACCCGGTTTTCCCATAGTGCGGCAGTTCGAATATACACTATCCCATATTATCCCGTGGGTGTCGTAAGAGGCCATAAGGGGAAATAAATCAGGATATGAGTAGCAGCGTCTTCTTAATAACGACTAAAATTAAAAAAAAACTGCGGTTGCCAACCCGCTTGCCAAGCGTGGCAACTATGTCCAAATATCCCCCCTATAAGGTAATTTATGGCGGAGGCCTATGTTCAGCAGTGAACTTTAATAGGATGTATTGGAAAAGGCAAAATGGGATAAAAATTAAGTTAAGAAAAATGCAACCCTATCTAAAGTAAATAGATTCTTGAAATTGCTTAGCGATTACATTTTCATGAAGGAGGATCGCTGTGGTTATATCAAAAGGAGAAGAATTTATTTTTTACCTATTCACTTTAAAACAATAGAAGTTAAAACACTCGTTTACTATGAATAATGAAAAGATACATTCAACTTTTATTTTGAACTAGCTGGTACCCGGTCCGAAATAATTGTGGAAATATCCTTTTAAATTTGGAAGAGTTATATTCTTTAATTAGGAATAATAATACATTCATTGAAGTCGAATGATATATTATTACTTCCAATAAATTTGTCGGTACGATATGCGCGCCACCTTTAGTAAGTTAATTGTACTATGCCTATGACCTTCGCAAAAGTGCAAGGAATATGTTGACAAAGTTGTATCGCAATCGGATGAAAAGCGTGGGAGCGCATAAAATACGAACAAAGAAACATTTTTTTATATATTAAAAAGAAGATATATGAAAATGTATTTCAGTGTTGTAGTGACAAAAATTAAAAAAGGTATGCTGAGATGGTTTGGCCATGTCGAGAGAATGAATGAAGAACGATTGACGACGGACGATGAGGTGTATAAGGCGAGTGCGAATGAAAGTGTTGGAAGGGGTAAACCTAGGCGGGCGTTTCTAGATCAAATCAGGGACGTCTTGTAAAAAGGCCAGGTCAAGAGTACCCTAAACCGAAGAGCATGTATGAAGGGAATAATGAAAGTGGACGAAGCGAAACAAGTATGTAAGGATCGTAGCAAGTGGAAAGAAGTGGTCTCTGCCTACCCCTACGGGAAAGAGGCGTGATTATATGTACGTATGTATGCCAGGTACATTGTAAGAATATCCACAGATCCATACCGTCGTGTGGGTGTTGTATGAATTGGCATAGGTAGTAATGAAGCAGGATATGGGCAGCAGCATCTTCCTAATAACAATTTAATACAATAAAAACTGCGCTTGCAAACCCGCCTGCCAAGCATAGCAATTATGTAGAAATTTTTTAGGCTGCTTAGTTTTGCATTAGAATTTTGATAGGATGCACTGATGATGATGACAAAATGACATGACATGAAATGTTACAATAAAAACGCAAACGCGTTAAAGTTAGAGATTGGCTCATAATAGGTATGTTTACCATAGTTGACACTCTTGGCAAACGTTTATTTCCTAGTTATTATTAAGTTATTATAAAAGTTTGCTGCAAATTTTTTAGTATGTTTCCCTCTGTCAACTTTTTCGAAACACAGTGGATTCTATGGGGTAGTGGGTAATCTTTCACCGCTACTACACGGTCTAATTGACACGTGAACTAATTTTTAATAACGAACCAAATATTCCATCTTAGTCCCCTGACAATGTATCTTTATTCTTAATTGAGGATACATCACCTGCATGTATCTATGAGACAAAGCATCCACTTAACATCAGTTTGTTATAACTTAACTTCAATAAAAAAGACAGCTAGATTTGAGTATTTCGTAGTGACTGGAAACTTAGTGTTTATGAGTATAATATATTCATTCACAATGTTTACCTTGTGTTAAAGTGAGTTTCTCCCGGGCATGATCCATATTGATGAAGTTCGATCCTATTTTGAATATGAACCAATCAAGTTTAATGAAATTCTGTAGACACAATCAAGAACTTATATCTGTGTCTATAATGAGTTAGATTTTAGTTAGAGTATAAAATTTTAAAGTTAAACGCTATTATGCATTTGCAAGTTTCAATGAAAAAGTAGTAATTTTGTGTATTTTTTTCAAGTCAATAAATGATTATAGAACTATTTGACACAAAGTATAACAACTGTCCTAAAATAAACTATACTACAATATTTAATTTAAAATGTTAAAATATGCTTAAAAAATAAACCTTCAACCAAATATTTAGAATATTATCTATCTGCTTGCTTCACATAGTTGCATACTGGCGCCGATTGTCACAGACCTTGATGTATTGGTGTTAGTGCGCAAACAAAATTGACATATGTTTTCAGTGTAAATCACGTCCGCATTTTTTTAATGTCCGTGCTAATCGCAGTATTTTTTTAAGGAAAGAAGCAGGGTGGCTGAACTTGATTGTAAAAAAAATTCAGTTTTTTTTTCATTCAGGATGGGACATATCTATTTAAACTTAAAAGTAAAACCTTAACTAAATACACTCATCCAGTCCTCATGTATATACGGAAAAGTATAAATTTTATTAATGAGAAAAAGGATTGTCTCCCGTAAAATGGGTCGTGGTGATACGCTAGAGGTTCCTAAATTTTGGTTAACTAGAATAAGACAGTATTTTTTGAGTAAATACGTAAAAAATTACAATACAGTCCCTAAAAATACAGTGCTACAATCAAAATGATACCAAGATTAAAAAAGTTGATAAGGAAATTTAAAAATAAAGATTTTGTAATAGTTTCTGCCGACTTCCAAAAAGGAGACGGTACTCAATTCGACTGTATTTTTTTATGTGTATTACCTCATAACTTTTTACTGGGT
Organism: Parnassius glacialis; assembly: GCA_033319125.1. Classification (NCBI taxonomy): domain Eukaryota; kingdom Metazoa; phylum Arthropoda; class Insecta; order Lepidoptera; family Papilionidae; genus Parnassius; species Parnassius glacialis. The sequence goes on along the minus strand of JAVANC010000023.1, from coordinate 21,674,752 downwards.
GAACTGATTTTGATGATCCTTTTTTAGTTTGAAAGCTGATACTTCTCGTGTGGTCCATTTTTATCAAGGTCAGACCTATAGTTTTTGAGTTATTCTTAATAACTTACATTGAAGTCAGCTGTACAAAATTTTTAATTTTAAATTATCTTTATACCAGAATATGCCAACGAACATGCTGCTCACCTGCTAGTAAGTGTCGACCGCCGCCTGAACAACTGCACCACCAGAGGAATTCAAGTGAGTCGTGTCTTGAAAATGCTTAAGTAGTATAGGTTCCGGAAAATTGCCCGTAAGAAAAGATTACACAAAGATATCACGCGAAGAAGAAAACTCCTAGTAAGTCACGCAGTGCTGGACCGTCAAGTATCCAGATGATGTGGATGATACCATGAGTTTTGTCACGATGTGCGTTGGTGGTATTTGGCGGCTGGAATCAATCTGAACTATTCCTCTGAGCACTCCGCGTAATAAATGCGATAGAAAATGCAAAGGGATGGAACATCTTTTCACAGTTTCAGTGAATCGAGCCGATCAGAAAAATCGGGTGCTGGGGTGCCCCAGCCCAGAGAAAAGAACAGTAGTCCATGTGAGGCTGAACCTGCTCTTTATAAAATTGCAAGCGGTGTTCAGGCATGAAATACTGTTCCCCTATGCTGAGGACCTATTTTTTTAGAGAGGCTAATTTAACATTATTTTACATGCGAACGTGGACATGTACGTCATTCGTTATGTCGACATCGTGGATTGCGATGCTGACTGAGTCGGCAAGGGGAGTACCCTGAAATTCAGAAGATACGACAAAGAGGTTCTTTTAAAATAAATATGTTATTATTGAAAACAGGCGTTATTATCATTATTCAAAAGACAATACGTTATCGAAGAGAGTTTACTACTTTCCTCCAGTGTGAGTAGCCTTCTACCTTCCTACAGGAACTACTTGCTCGTAACTTGATGTTTTGCTTCGTTACCAAGTAAAGAAGTACGGGGTAAAGACGAGAGGTTATTATAACCCAGGTGTTGTCATTTTTACGTATTATATCTGCATGACGTATTTAATCACGCAAAGAAACTCCGAGCTCCTCCTTAGCTCGTTCAGCAACCATGGAAATACGTGAAATACTACGTGTCTGATGCAATGTCATCACTGGCAATACGAACTAGTTGTATACATTTGTTTACACGTTTTAAAGAACATATATATGTGTGGAATATAAATGGAATATTTTTGTAAATAATAATATTATTTTTGCAATAAAACCGAGACTAAACGAACTTCGTATCTTAAAAAAATGAAACTGGTCTTCACCTTCATTTGGAAGTATGGAATTAGTATTATAGAATTAGTATATTAGTATAATAGTAGAATACTATGTAACTCGCAATACAAGTGATATAATATAATAGTGATACAATTTTTAACAGTGGTAGAGCCAGGCGGCAGCTTTTGCTGTCGCATGGATGGGCCGGCTCGAACCGGGGTGGTACCACGACCTCACAGAATACCAGCGTGAAGTAGAGTTTTACCTCTGCGTTTCGCTTGGTGAGTGCAGGTGGCCGGAGGCCCTTTTTACTGGAAATGAGGCATCCCATCTTGGTCCTCACGGGTGAAAACGCATCTGCATTTTGATCTGTAACAGGGGATGGATGTAGATGTCTATGGGCCGCAGCAACCACTTACCATCAGGTGGACTGTGTGCTCGTTTTTCACCCCTATCCTATAAAAAAAATATTTTGTCGAGTTCTATTAAGAATTGAAGTAGATGAGCTCATTTAATATTGCATTTAAATCCGCAATTAGAACAATGAGCAACCGTAACCTAATTATAAATTATCTGGGATCAGAATTACTAATTACATATCTTTATTATATCACAAAGTTGTTATACTTATTTTAAATAAGATAGGTTCAGAATACAATAAAGTACTTTAAAAAAATTGAAAGCGGTGAATATAATTTTTACTGAAGACGCCTATTGTTCCGTTAAAAAGCTGGATAAATTAAAAACAATCGAGCAGCAATAATTTTTATAAAATGACTTAGCGTCTTTATTAAGAAGTAGGATATTTAAGCGTTTAATAACCTCAGACGACAATAATAATGACTTTTTTATTACAAGGTTATATAATGCATCGTACATCGTAAGTTTAAAATGGAAAAGCACTTATTTATATGGTACTTGTTATTAAATTAAAATTAAATTTCATAATCTTAAGTAAGTACCAAAAATTTAATACTGATTAAAATGTTTACTGACTAGAATACGTAATTATTTTTTATAGAATAGGGTGATAAACGAGCACACAGTCATCCTGATGATGGTACGTGGTTGCTGTGGCCCATAGACATCTACATCTAAACACGTTTGCGAATCAAAATGCAAATCCGTTGTCAGCCGTGAGGACTAAGATGGAATGCCTCTTTTCTAGAAAAAAGGTATCAGGTTCTCTACAATCACTATCTCTCTCGCTAACTCACTCGGTATTCTGTAAGAGTGTGGTCGGCCCAGTCGAGCCGATCCACTCGTGCTACAACTATACTATTAATATGTCTGCAGCATGGCTCTACCACGTATAATCTATATTAATGCCTTTTTTATTTCTAAACATCCAATGTGTTATTTTACTTCGAGTTCATAAATGTGATAATGTCATAACTTCTGATACTACTCAAGATAGATGACGCTGGCAACTAAGATACAGTTTTCACCACAACAGCCATCAACGCTAACTAATGATAAACGTCATTTAGTTATTTAAAATTTAATAATGCATGAATAATTTGTAAGCTGGAGGGTGAAATAAATTATTATAATTTTTTCCTTCAAGTATTTCGTTATCCTCTTTAGGTGTTAAGTAGTTTTCCTGTGATTTACATTTGATTATAATATCTCATTCATATTAAATGATACTTTGTGGATCAAAAACACGTTCATGTTATATCTCATTCTCTTTGAGCTTTGATGTAGTTTGCTTACCCCCAGTAACTTATTAACACGCATTACATATGTCATGGTTCACTTATATTAAGGCTTTAACTACTCTGAATGACCTTGACGAAACGGCTATCGCAGAGATTTTAGCCAACGTCAACACCGTCTAGCAACTACGTTCTGTATTTCTTATAAAAGTGCAAAGATTAATAGACTGCAGAGATGACAATTATAAAAGTGACATACTGCCCGTTATGCTTGCGCATCACTGAGAATTATGTTGTAGTTACGCATCTTCAATTACATTGTGCTGTAGCTTTGTCCGGTAGGCGTCACGAGCTATCAAGTGTTCAAGTTTCAAGTACGTAAGAGCTTTTTTATTATATATGTTAAATCGTATTTATTTGTATCGTATTAGTAGATCTGGGTCAAAGGGTTCGCTGTAAATTTTTCCCGGGTTTGATCCTCGACAGCACGAATGCAATTTGTAATTGCAATTTTCGTCAACACGCATTGGGGCAGTTCGGCGGGCATTTCCTTGCCCTAAAACCCTCTCAAAAATAAAAAAAGGTGTTCTGTGCCCAGTAGAGGGACTTGTATAGCCTTTTACATTACTTTGTAGCAATATTTATATTATTTATATTATATTATATTATATTATATTTATATTATATTAGATACAGAATACTTATGCTGACAAAAATATCACGTGGAGGCGACGAAAACGTAAAACATTTTTGTACGTTCGAAAGATTGTCAATCTGTCATACGCCACATTTTCTATAGAGCGTAGAACATTGCAGATAGGGCAAAATAAAAAATAATCCAAAATATTATGGAAACTTTTTATTAATAATATATACATTTATAGGTATTTATAATAAAAATAATGAACAAGCTGCAAGGTACAACTAATAATGTTTCTTGTAAACACAATTGTAAAATTCCTGTTTTAATGTTTACCACAGAATACATGTACCCTGACGGGAACAACGAAGACTTCATACAATAAAAATGCCAACAGCTTGCGACACTAGCGCGTCAGTTTTTGATCCATGAACTAACAGATATGAATGTGTGCGTGTGTATATGTATAATGCGCATTATCCACCCCCACATTCAATATTCTATTTTTAATCATAATATATTACTATTTCCATTCCAATTTTCTACGAATGTAGAAATTACATTCTACATTAGTAAAAAATTGGAATGGAAATAGTAATAAATGAATAACATATTGGAAATTTTAAATATTTAATAACACAAACCTTAAGAGGAAGATTAAAGTTAACAATTAGCTATGCATTAATACATAAGTAGAAAATTGGAATGGAACACGGTTAATAGTTTTTCAGAAATAAAACAATTATTTTCATAGAGATTTAAATATATTATTGACTAGTAATATTATAGACACAGAAATAAACTTGGGCACTCAATTTTAGATGATTATACGAGTAGAACACACCATTTTCAGTAATCCATTATTATTCGTTAAACATCATCATTAAGTAAAACAACTCTAATAAATCACCATAAATTAAATATTCACTGGCTAGTAACACCACACTTAAGTTATTTTTCTACGAAATATACTAAATCGACATCAGTTTTGAATTTGGCTTAGAAAAGTTAAACAAAACTAACTCCATTTCATTTGAAAATGATTTGAAACATTCCCGTTTAATAATATCTAATTGATGTAAAATGAACTTTGAAACTTGTTCTTTTCTTAGTTTTATGAATATGTAGTAAATAATAATTTAGTTTACGTTTTTATTTCACAACAGCCATAGATACATTTATATTTTCGGCTACAGAGCTTGTTGCACAGAGTAATCATTTCAATCGGACATAAAAATAATCGGAACGTATAATTTAATTTATACTTTCGTGGATTAAACAACTTTTATTTGTTATGTATATTACAAAATATATAGTTTATAATTTATAAGATAAGTAACGATAATTTTTAATGGGCAGGCGACAAAGATATTAAAATGCAAAAATAAAAGTTCCTAAACTGTAATTGAAATACAATGCGTAACATGGTTCAATAGTGATTTCTCTGTCTTGCGTATAGCGCTGTCTCTGTTTCGCTTATTGTGCCCGACGTTTGCATCGGCTCCATAGAGACTTGACCCCCCATGATGTTTACCATTGGTTAATTGATGAATCGTAGTCAAAATCACTTCATATAAAATATATTTAATTAAAATTGACACATGACCTATTTGGCTTTCTACTTACAACTCGGCGGAAATTTAAGAAGAAGATTTTGTCTTTTCACACAAGTATTGTTTACAACTGGCGTGGTTTCGAAAAGCGTGATTAAGTGTCAGCGGTATATAATCAATTAAATACTGAACTATTTTGACATTTTTTTTGTTTATTTTTGTTATATCTTCTTAAAAACTGACGCCATCTGACTATTTTATTATTTGTTTTTTTTTGTAACGCATAAGGATAAGTTAGACTAAGTTAGATTAACTTGGATAAGTTTGTAATTTTTTTAATTTTATCACAAAATTTCCGCAATAAATTATTACCTTTTCTACAGTGATTCTCTCCTCTTAGTTTCGGCGTGACTGTAGGATGTTATACTGAGTCACCGTCAGTTATTAAGCGGCCATAAATCATTATATGTATGTATAGACATACATATATTAATTTTTTGATTTTAATATTTATGTTATTTTGAATTTTGATTGATTTTTTTAAACCTGGTAAAATTATTTTTTTCCATACCAATTGATGGGCCTGAGTATAATGCCAGTTATGCTATTTGGCTGAAGTCATTTTTTATTTTATGCTCAATTACAGACAAATCAATATTGATTGCGCATTTCTAAAACAAAATTTTACCTCTTCTCCTTCTAATAATAGCTCCTGCACCTAATACGGCAGAACAGTTATTATTATCTATAAAACCATTTGCAGAAACAGTTTTTGTTAACAGTTATGAGTGTAACATTTTATCAGCTGCTTTGTTTATAGTGCCTTGAGCAACATTTTGCCGGTTTCTGTACAGAAAATGATACTCGCTTTGCAAATATGGATGGCCGCTACCATTGAATATAATACTCGCTATGTTACACTTATTTACATAGAAACTTTAATTATCATTTTGCATAAAATTCTAAACAGCACTTTTTACACAAGAAAGTAAACTTTTAGATCAGTCCATCTTGTTTTTCACTAATTAAGTGAAAAGTAAAACAAACCAATAGGTCCGTGATTTAAAATTTCTTGCAACTTTTTATAGCAAAGCATGACCTTATCATAATATTTTAAGTTTTAAGTTAATTATTTAGCCATGTGATAAAACTTTTAAATGTGCCAGTCAAACATTAATGATGATATTCGGGTCATTATACTGGAAATAGTCTTTTAAATATTTTGTAGTACAATTGATGATCTTCAGTATGATTGACCGTGTATATGACTTTTATAAGTCTATGTTATTATTGATGAAAATTGTTATTGCAGATAAAAGCCCTTTCACATTTATTGTAGTCTCGAATTAAATTAATCAAAATGAAAATAAGAATTTTGGCTCTTTATAACTGATCTTTAAATGTTAAACACTGGCTTGAAATTATATAATTATATTATATATATAGTTTTTTTAATTCATTGAACTTTTTTAAGATTGTGTTGAAACTCTACTGGTAAAAAAAACCAAATATATATATATATATATATATATATATATATATATATATATATATATATATATATATATATATATATATATATATATGTGTGACGGCACCAGCACCATTGCACGTGCGGCGCGGTAGTCGTCAGTGCAGTTAGACAGAATTCTTATAAATAACACGTGTTCCGCACACCTGCACCATTTCACCTGTGGTGGCGCCCGTTTTGCTTGTATAAAACGGACGGTGCGGCCGTCGATAAGGCAGTCTTGGCTCTGACGTAGAACGGTACGCTTGTCGTATTCCGTTACTGTTTTATCCTCGACTCGTTGGATAATTAATTCGTGTAAACGAATTAATTATTATTCCTAACTACAAAATTAGTCTCTGTACTATACTCAATTACCCTTTCTACACACACATATATATATATATATATATATATATATATATATATATATATATATATATTAAAGTTCTTGATAAAAATAAAGCTGGCTGGCTCTTTATAACTGATATTTAAATGTAAAACACTGACTTGAAATTAAATAATTATCGGCATTTTTTAAATTCATTGTACTTTTTTAAGATTGTGTTGAAACTGAACTGGTAAAAAAACAACAAATATATATATATTATAGTTCTTGATGAAAATAAAGTATGCGCGTTACATCGCATCCCATCAAGAATTTCTAATGTAATTCTTGGTGTAAAGCTAAGACGTGATAATAACTGTAAACAATAGAATAACAAAACAATGAAAATATCTGTAAATACTTGCTTTATAACCAAATAAATATTATTTGACCGTAATAAAATAAAACAAGGTTGTCTTCGGCATGACGGTAAAAATAAATAATAATTGGTAAGTCCAATTGGGCATACCTTAAGCGCATAAAAAAATAGGTATAACATGATTATACGGAATTTTTAAAGTTGTTTAAATACATTTCGACAGTACTATCGGCTTCAACACCCTCGAAACCCATGAAAATGACACCCATCATGAAAAAATTGATAACCATTGCAGCTGCCACCTTGGATTTACATTTCGACAGCACTATCGGCTTCAACACCCGCGAAAACCATGAGAATGACACCCATGATGAAGAAATTGGTACCTAATTCAGCCACCATCTTGGATTTACATTTCGACAGCACTATCGGCTACAACACCCTCGAAAACCATGAAAATGACACCCATGATAAAAAAATTGGTTCCTGCTTCAGCCGCCATCTTGGATTTACATTTCGACAGCACTATCGGCTTCAACACCCTCGAAAACCATGAAAATGACACCCAAGATGAAAAAATTGATATCTATTGCAGCCGCCATCTTGGATTTACATTTCGACAGCACTATCGGCTTCAACCCCCTCGAAAACCATGAAAATGACACCCATGATGAAAAAATTGGTACCTAATTCAGCCGCCATCTTGGATTTACATTTCGACAGCACTATCGGCTTCAACACCCTCTAAAACCATGAAAATGACACCCATGATAAAAAAATTATACCTATTGCAGCCGCCATCTTGGATTTACATTTCGACAGCACTATCCCCTTCAACACCCTCGAAAACCATGAAAATGACACCCATGATGAAGAAATTGGTAACTAATTCAGCCGCCATCTTGGATTTACATTTCGACAGCACTATCGGCTTCAACACCCTCGAAAACCATGAAAATGACACCCAAGATAAAAAAATTGATATCTATTGCAGCCGCCATCTTGGATTTACATTTTGACAGCACTATCGGCTTCAACCCCCTCGAAAACCATGAAAATGACACCCATGATGAAAAAATTGGTACCTAATTCAGCCGCCATCTTGGATTTACATTTCGACAGCACTATCGGCTTCAACACCCTCGAAAACCATGAAAATGACACCCATGATAAAAAAATTTATACCTATTGCGGCAGCCATCTTGGATTTATATTTCGACAACCCTATCGGTTGCAACACTCGAAAACCATGAAATGTCACCCATGACAAAAAAATTGATACTACTTACTTTTAGTATGTACTACTATTATTTATTCTGTGCTTTTAAAATATTGTAATAAAAAAATCTCTTATTATTGTTATAATTAGGTATTTAAGAAATTTGGATATTCGAATATTGTGTATTTGTACAGCGATCTTTTTGAGCCGCTGCAAACATCCGAAACAATGTCCACTAACGACGGCGACTGACCAGTATATAAAAAGTACTCTATGCGTCGAACTGAGTGAGTGAGTAAACTAGTCTGTGGCTTTAGCTCCATTTACAGAATTAATTTACATACAAGGCTAACAAATCAACGAAAATTTCGCCATTTTGGAGCCGAAAAAAATTAATTATAGCTAAACAAAACAAAATTACATTGCCATTTACATTCAGTGGCTTCCCACATGATAGATGAAGAGATTAAAAAATAGATTGAGTTAAACAATTGATATTTTCAAAAGTTAGAGTGTTTACAAGCCTTCCGGACTTGATAAATCCACACCATAAGCCATTAAAACCCCTTTTTCTATTTAAAAATAGCAATTAATCGATTTAAAAAAATATTAATAAGTTCAACAATCATTTATCTTTCTAACAATGTGCTTTTTATATCATTTATATGTATAATATGATTGCTAGATACGATTTTATTCGATAAAACGTTGGAATCTTAATTTTTAGGCGATAGTAGAACATACCTTGCGCTTTCTTAAGCGCTTAAGGTATGCAATATTTTCCATTATGTTTGCAATATATAACGGCTGGAACAGCGCGCGATTCTGATCCATCTAAAGATGCTAAATTTCAGCAAGCACTGTCAAATTCAATAGGAGTGACTGAAAAACGGTTCTTGATATAGAAGGGTAAATATATTATTTAACCTATAAAGTAAAATCACTTTATTAAAAATCAAAATAGCCCAATAGCTTTATTAACACGAGATATATAATTGTACGAGTGCTAACAATACTTAACATTATTTAACTGAAATCTCAGAAAGTTTTTTTTTTAATAGAATAAGAGTGACAAACGAGCACACGGTTCACCTGATGGTAAGTGGTTGCTACGTTCCATAGACATCTACATCTATTCTCGATTACGTATCAAAATGTAGATTAATGATTAGATAAAAGATTTCCAGTAAAAAGGTTCTCCGGTTCTCTACACATACCATACGAAACACAGTAGGGTTCAACTGCTATTTTACATGGTATTCCGTGAGAGCGTGGCCCTTCCCCTGTCGAGCCGACCCATTCGTGCTACAACTATACCTACTACTATAATATAGCTGCAGCATGGCTCTACCACGTAAGAAAAAATTGACGTTGAAAATTTAAGTATTTTCAGAAGTAACTTTGCAATTATTTTCTATTGAGTGAATTTTTGTGGAATCGTGTTTTGCAAACCGCCACCTGAAATTCGTACAATTTTTTTTCGATAACGATGTGAAATTACAAAACGATCCCCATGCATATCAATGTGGCTCTATTCAGCCTCTTAATATGAACATACTTCGGGATTTAGAGATTTTAAAAGTTTTCATGCGTAGATAATGGAAGATATAATATTATATTATTACTGTCCCGTGTGAGGGAACCTTTATACTTATATACATATTCTCATAATATTTTTATGGTTGGTTAGAAAAATTATATCTAAATGCAAACAAGGTTTCACAAGGTAAATTTTTTTTTACTATTTTTACCCAGTAAAGTAAAGCAACTACAATCCCATCGGCAAGTGGTTATGTAGCCTAAGATGGTGAATTTCACTGACTTAACAAAAACCTATTCACTCTTACCTAATAGTAATAGGTAAGTATTATTTGTGATGTGTGTGTGTGTGTGTGTGTGTGTGTATGTATGTGTATGTGCGTGTGTGTGTGTGTGTGTGTGTATGTGTGTGTGTGAATAAAAGCGTATGAGAATACGTGAAGAGGAATAAAGGTTGAGTACTACTTCGCTTAACTGTACGAGGTTGCCACTCGAGAACCTTTCTTCCTATTTTTTATCTGTTTTCCAAGTGATATAGCCAGCCCATTGCCATTTCACTGTAATATTCCGTTGGGCTATCTCAGTTACTCTGGTTCTATTGCGAATATCTTCATTTATAACTTTATCACGTAGAGAAACCCCTCTCCAATTTAATTTTTTTACATTTTTTAGATGATAGATTTTCTAACATAAAAAAAAAACAAAACCCAAGAATGTCTTTATATAGTTATTTATACTTAGGGAAGCACCAGTTTTTTATTTATTTACATTGTTTGATTTAATTTGATAACAGTGTACCTAAATGTAAGTATCTGTATCTATATCCCCCCCCCCCCCAATAATATTTTATAAAGTCATACTCATAGTCTAAAGACATACATAAAAACAGCGTTTTATTGTAATACATATTATAAAATTCAGTATTAACTAATTAATAAAAATATGCAACAATAAAATTACATAGGTATTAAAAACTATCGAAATCTAAGTAACGAGAGCATGTTAGTCGTTCCACATCTAAATTATATAAAAATGTATTTTTCAATTTCACTAATCAACGTCGCCGCGAAAATTTCTTCTTCTTTGGGCACTTTAAAAATTAATTTATTTAGAAAATAATATTTACAGTTACCAGTGTACAGATATTAACTAAATTAAGTATTTTTAGTCATAAAAATATTTATAATTGAGTATAAACTTTTAAAAAACTAATATATATTTGAACGAAGTCGGTCCAACACCGATGCGCGGTCCACTCTCAACAATGTCCGAAAACGGACTGCGACAGGCTAACAGGGCGACGGAGCATGTGCGCTCGCGTAAATATATTCAATTTCAGGGAAAAATGATATATTCTCTTATAAAACGGGGAATAAAAATAAAACTCTCAATTAAATATATTAATATTTTTAAGACCTTTTTTTAGTGTAAGAACTATTTAAAAAGTTTGTGCCGTTTTGGAGAAATTTTGCAAAATATGACAAAGAAAGGTACTCTTTGGGGATTTTTTTCCTAATAAGGGGTTGACAAAAATACAATTTTGTTCAATTGAAAACATTTACCAAATCCTCTTCTGTTACCCTATATTTTTGCAAACCGAAAAGCGCAGGCGGCGCTTTTGATGTCAATGACACCTGTGTCGACGTCATAATATACCTTTGGCTTGGCCTTGAGCCGCTGCATGTGCGAAGTTAAAGCGTTGCTAGCAAACAGTATTCGTAAAAAAAAGTACCTAAATGTCTTTTAAAGAATGTCTATTAATTCGTAAAGAAATTAATAACAGAATCAAATAGTTCATCAAATGGCTTTATGCAAAATAAAGAAGTTTATGAAAAGTTAATGAAGTCATTTTATTTAAAGTAGCGCCCTGGTGCAATAGGCACAGTGATGAATGGTTTAGTAGGCACTCGCAACGCAATCAGCTGAGCGCGGGCGTCGACCGGCCCGGCGGTCATACTTACTTATTATAAATTTTAATATTTGTGATTTTTTTTGAATGTCATTTGCTTATTTAATTATGTTTAATGATTTCAACACAATATGTGATACTGATATCAAGTGTTAAATAAATAAGGCATTTTCTTTGACGATTTATTCTGACATTGTTTATGTACTACAAAATACAGACTTAAAAGGAGCCAGACATGACAACAAACACTTAAAAGTAGTTTTTTCGTAAATGTATTATATTCTGTAAAGAGTGATCTCGCTAAAGTTGTTTGTAATGATGTAACCAATATATTCCCAAAAGGTCTTTAGTAAATTAAAAATGACCCTGTATAGTGATTCCGTATGCAGTGTTTTACAAATATCTCATTACTTACAACAAGTCATATAACTTAAAGCATGTAAAAGTTACGGTTCCTTTGTAAGTAAACATAAGTAAAATAAAAACATTTATCACACGTTTAAAATAGCATTCGATTCAGACTATTATCATTACATCGTGTATATTCATCATCATTATCATCATTACAGCCTTTCATAAGTCCACTGCTGAACATAGGCCTTAGGCCGAGGCCATAGGCCTCGTGTATATTGTCGAACATTAATATTTATTAATTTAAATAATAAACAAAAAACCGGGCAAATCCGAGTCTGACTCATGTTATGTGGCAGAGACAAAAACTCTTTTAAAAATAAATTTATTTCATACTTTTAGTAGGTGATACAGATAACTTGGTAATGGAATTGTATTGAGGGACCGAAAGATTTGGTTTAAATAGTGTAGGAAGCTAGGAGGTGGGACATACATACAACATAAGGGTACAACATTGTTCTTGGTTTTATGGTTAACTTATGGTAAATTATAAACATTAGCATATAATATTACAATCGAATTAGTGTGTTATAAACTATACAGGTCTTATAACATAAAGTAAATAGTATCCTATGACATAACATTAGTTTAGTTTCTAAGAAAGTAATTTGTTAAATAAACAAGTGTACATGACTTATAATATAAAGTAAATAGTATTTATGACATAACACTCGTGCACCAAGGGTTCCGTACAAACTCGTATGTAGATAGTTCGTCCATTACAGGCTGTTTGGGCATAGCACGACAGCAATCCATCCGTTAATTCCATTGCAGCCGATCAAACATCCGATCCTGGATATAGGCTACTTAGGGTATTAGGTATAACTAAAATATATTGTACAATTAATATGCCAATTTAATTCAGGTTCAGTACTGGATAAGAATAACAAATTACTATAAATTAAATACAAACCACCTCATATCGTCCCGTGGGGCTCATATATTGGAAATCGTTAGCAACCTTTTCCAAGTAACAACTAGAAATTTTAATACTGCGATTTCCAACCCTTCTGCCAAGTATTGCAACTAATGCAAATATCCCTCTTACGAGGCAATCTATGGGGAGTTCTGTATTGAGCAATTTAGAATTAAAAAAGCAAAGTTATTAAACGCATCAAATGAAAAAGGAATATAATAATAATTTAACTTAGCTTTAAAGACATTTTACTAAATTTAATTCAATTTATGCATATCTCTCTCATAAAATAAAAAGACAACATTTATTATTTTGTCTATATTCGTCATACAGAAGTCGTAAATAATCGTATATAGTATGTAAAATATGTCATTAATTATTTACTACAGTTAGGACGTTTGGTATGCAGTTTGGTAACTGCAGTTCTATTATTATTTTGAGCACTTACCTGAAAGGTACTGCTGCCCATCTCATATTTCAGATTCCCTCTGTCGCCTCTTACGATACCAACGGATGGTATGGGGGAGTGAATTATCGTAGGCTGCGAACGCGAATCGCGTGCAATTTTTATTAGAAGCTGAGATTAAAAGCTGAAAAAATGTATCTCTCGAAATATCTATTAAATTTAAAATTATGATCGCTACATTTTACACTAAAATATATGTACTTTTGCATGCCGTAAGCGCAAAGTGTGTCGGTATGTTCTACTAGCGCCTAAATGTCAAGATTCCAACGTTTTGTAGCATGAAATCGTACTCATATCTAACAATCATATTGAACATATAAATAATATAAAAAGTACATTATCAGAAAGATTAATGATTTGTGAACTTATCATTATTGTTTTTAAAATGATCAATTGCTATTTTTACATAAAAAATATCGATTTTAATGGCATAAGGTGTAGATTTATCAAGTCAGCATGGAGGGATAAACACAATATCTTTTGAATATATCAATTGTTCACCTTAATCTATTTATCAAACTCTTCATCTATCATATCCCATAGGATTACCATGGAATGTAAATGGCAGTTTGATTTTATTCTGTTTTGTTTTAATTAACTTTTTTCGACTGATATAAGCAGAATATTCAGTGTTTTGAGCAGCGTTGTACAATTTATTTTATTAAATACACTTTGCCTCACTCCCGGTCACAGTGTACTTTTATACTCTGGGCTCAGCCGCCGTCGTGAGTGGTAGTTTGTTTAAAGCGGTTCGTGCTGAAAAATATCGATCGCTTTAGAAATACAAAATATTCAAAAGATCAATTTTGATACATACAAGATATTATTTTCATAATCACAGATTTTTATTACAATACTTTGTTTCACTAAAAGTACACTGGATTTATATATAAATATACTTACACTTATTAGACTTTATAGACCTGAAAGTGTACTTCTAGTGGAACTCCTCGACGAGGAGAACTAGATCTGTCGAGTTTGGGCTCGTTTTGTTAGTTATGAATAAATCTTACCTCCGGACTTGACGGAGTGACTTCAAATTGTAGTTCTTTTAACTTTTTTACTATCATATGAGCAACATGAGTTGTGCACTTTTGGATTTTCCAAACTTTTTTTTATTGAAATTTGACATAAAATTATCGGAAAATTTGAAATATAGTATTGAGGTTATTAGTGAACACTTGTGTGTATTTAATCTACTTTAAATAATTTAGGTATAATCATACGTAATTTTTTAATGCGCTTAAGGTATGCACAATTGGATTTACCAATAGTTTTTTTTATAAAGTTACCTTTACATAATCTATGGTGGGACCTGATATAGCTATTTATTAAGATCGTAAAAATTCCAAGTATGGAGAAGCGAAATAATATGTTATTGATTCATATTTTTTGAAACTGTTAAACGAAAAAAAAATTAGCAAGCTCTTGAATTCATAATATTTTATTGATTTATAAACAAGTATAAAATATGAAAGCCAGAAATAAGAAAAAAAAGTAAATAGATACATGACGGAAGAGCTGGGCTAAGCGTACATAATATACCTTTGGTCCTTGTCTGGGTAGATAGCCAGCGTTTAGAAAAGCAATAAGTGGCTAGCTTATCATGTACACAATCACAAATTCAATATCCCATTAGTCATCTTGTACGACAAGTTTGGCAAGTAACACAGTTGGCATATTTTTTTGTTATAAGACCCTAGGAAGCTATAAGTCCCAGCCTAACACGAGACTAAAAAAAATTGAAGCGATGTTTGCTAGCGTGCATTGAGGCAACGCGACAACGAGACGCAGAAATGCAAGGACTGTAACTTTAACACGACAGACTAAAAACCATAACTTATAAGAGCTGTATTTTAAAAGAAGAACTAGTAACTATCATAGAGACGGACCTCTTCGCATCATTGAGAGAGAAATGTAGCGAGAAGAACCGAAGAACGCCGCGCTTCACTTTATGTTCATGTATTTTCTACGATACCCTTCTAATATGCTTTATTTTTTGTATATGCATGTTTAGAACTAACGTTATAAATGCAGGACGATTAGTTACGTGAGCGTTGCGATTAAGGAAACTTCTTCCTAATAAGAGATACCTATGTTCAGCAGTGAACTCTATAAGGGCTGATGAAGCAGATAAGCAGACATGAAATCACCACTTTGATGTCAAATAATCTCATTATATTTAATAGTGTTATAGAATTATCATCTTAGAACATCACGAGTCCTGTACTGTTGAACCTCCCCAGTGAAATGTCACTAAGTACGATCTTAATTTACATGTTTACATCGGCCGTTGGCCATCATTTTATCTAGTGGGACGTTTACCGGTTGCCACTCGAAAACTTTTACATCTCCATCGGTTGTCGGTTTTTCGAGTTATATAGCCGTCCCGTTTTCACTTCATCTCTTACTGATCCATTTGTCTATTATGTTGATTACTCCAGTTCTAATGCGCATTGTAACATTACAAACTATATCATGCAGAGAGACTTTGAGCATAGCCCTCTCTATAGCTTACTTTTAGTAAAGGACCACATCTCACATTCACGTGTCATCTGAAACACGCACTGGTTGTATACTCTTTTTTCAATTTTTGAGGTACATGTAACGAGATGTGTCGTAACTTCACGAACGCTGTCCAGCCTCCAGTCAGAATTAAATTCATTGATTGAATTCTCGGTCGTAGATAGACTTACCTGATCGGATAATTTGCCCCACGAAAACTTACTCGTCTAGAAATTCGAGCGTAGTGCTCCCAATAACTACTAGTATAGTTATGCCAGTTATCCTATAAACGTTACACATAACCTTTGTTTGTCGTTAAGACCTATTCTTTGGAAGACACTTTTGAGGTCATTTAGTATAGTGCTGCGATTCTGCAATAATGACTATATCGTCGGAGGTACGTAGAAGTAATATTAAATTTACAGTTATTTCTTGATCGCTCAATTGAAAGAGAGAAAAAACTGGATAAAAAGTTATCTTATATCGAAAATAATTAGTATGCCCTCTTCAAATATCGTCAAGAATCTGTTACAAATATTTGTAGGGCTACGAATGAAACAGTCAAATATTAAGTGTCAGAAACATTGACGAAATAACTGTTTCGCTGAATTTTTATATAAAAGCTAGCAGACAAATTGGTACCTACATACATACTCGTACATACATTAACTCTCACACCTCTCTCTCACACTGGTAGAGAATACGGACTACGGACTTCCATATGTTACGAAATTTTTACATTTGTATAGCTTCTACCCATACATGTTCATCGGTTAAAGTTAAGGGTAACCTTAACTAATTTTATGGATTTTATCGCGTACATTAACTTATTTTATATTCCCGACGTTTCGAACACTTTACAGCACCCATGGTCACGGGGGGGGGGGGGGGGGGAGGAACCTGGGTGTATGGCGTATGCTAATATCATAGTTAACCACGGCTACCTTCATATTAAAAATTATTAATTTTTGTTTCGATCTACGCAGTATGAACAACGAGGGATCTGTGACAGTAAACAACTGGCCGCCAAGCACCAACACGTCAAGCAAGTTTTGTACGACAATAAGCTTCGGATTCCGCGCCTACGTCACAGTGAACGAGTGAAGCCGGCCGCAGTCGAGCGACTGCCTGCTGTACTGCCATACGAGTATATCAGAGGTGTCACTGACAAGATTGGCTACATCTTAAAGCGTGCTCCCATTAAAACATACTTCAAGCTGCCAAAGAACATTAGTCAGTTTTTACCATCAGTCAAGTGTAATGTCCACATGCACGATGCAGGAGTGTACAAGTTTGATTGTGAATGTGGTCTCTCCTATATAGGACAAACTAAAAGATCCATAAAAACCCGCGTTAAAGAACACAGCTGATGTGAAGAATAGACGCTCCGGGAAGTCTGCAGTCTGTGAAAACGTACAAGATCGACCCCGTCACTACATTAGATTTGATAGACCACAAATCCTCGCTAAAGAACACCGATTCCTTCAAAGGATGTTTCGCGAGGCTATTGAAATCAAAAAACATCCTAATTTCAATAGAGAAGATTGCTGGGTACTACCATCTGCTTCTTCCATCACCATCACAATTACAGCCTCTCACAAGTCCACTGTTGAACATAGACTTCCCCTAAAGAATGCCATAAAGCACGGTCCTGAGCCACCTACATCTATCGACATCCTGCATATCATACCAGGTTGTCACTCCATCTAGTAGGGGGACGCCCTACACTTCGTCCGCCGGTACGAGGCCGCCACTCGTTTCTTCAAGCTTAATGGACGGCCATTGCCACTTAATTTTACTAATTCTTTGGACTATGTCGGTCACTCTGAATCTAATGCGGATATCCTCATTTCTAAGTTTATCATGCAGAGAAACACCGAGCATAGCTCTCTCCATTCCAAGAGCGACATTGAGCTTCCTCATCCGGCCAGAAGTGAAGGACCACGTCTCAGTCTATAGGTCATCACTGGCAACATGTACTGGTTGTACAGAATCGTTTTCAAGTTTTGAGGTATACCTGACGAGAAGATGTGCCGTAATTTTCCGAACACTGCCCAACCGAGTTGAATCCGTCGATCGACCTCTCGGTCGAAGTTGGACTTACCTTGTCGGACTATTTGTCCTAGGTAAACATACTCGTCAACATTTTCGAGCTTAGTGCTCCCAACCACTACCGGCATAGGTGTAACATGGACATTAAACATGATCTTTGTTTTGTCCATGTTCATCTTAAGACCTATCCGTTGGGAAACACTATTGAGGTCATTGAGCATAGTGCTTAGGTCCTCCAGCGATTCTGCCATAAGAACTATATCGTCGGCAACACGAAGGTGAGTGATGTACTCGCCATTGATGTTAATACCGTATCCTTTGTGGTCCAGAAGCTTGAAAACGTCTTCCAATGCAGCGGTGAAGAGTTTCGGGGATATGACGTCACCCTGTCTTACACCTCTGTGCAGTTGGATAGGTTTCGTACTCTGGTTCTGTACTCCTCTAGCCATCGTAGCCCTACTGTATAAACACGTCAGCACTACGATACACCGACAGTCAATTTGGCGCTGCTGAAGGGACTGCAGCACCGCCCTAATTTCGACGGAATCAAAGGCTTTCTCATAGTCCACATAAGCCGGACATAGTGGTAAATTGTACTCCTCGGACTTCTGTACAATTCGCCGAAGGGTATATATGTGGTCTATGGTGCTAAAGCCTTTTTGAAAACCGGCTTGTGCGGAAGGCTGGAAGTCGTGAAGTCTGGGCGCGAGACGATTCGCAATGACTCTCGAAAACAGCAAGTAGACGCGAATCAGAAGGAAAATCGGTCTGTAGTTCTTCAAGAGAGCGTTGTCACCTTTCTTGAAAAATAAGACGACCGCACTTCTGCTCCACGCCTCCGGTGTAGTGCCACCATGGAGGACGGAATTAAAAAGCTTCTGAAGGACTTCAAGTACCGGTTTTCCACCCGCTTTCAGAAGCTCCGCTGTAATTCCATTCTCGCCTGGGGCCTTGCCGTTTTTAAGGTTCTGGAGAACCATTTTAATCTCGCTCAAACTGACTTCCGGGATGTCATCGGAATTGTGTCGGATAAGACTCGCTATTAAATCGTTACTCACACTTAGGTGTGGCTCCAACAATGATGTGTACAGCTGCCCATAGAACCTCTCAATCTCACTCAAAATCTTAGGTATCCTGGAAACGACGCCGCTACACTCGGTCTTCAGCTTCGACAGTTGGCTCTTTCTGGCATACAGATCTCTAGCAAAGACTTTGGAGCCCTGGTTCCGCTCGATTGCTTCTTTAATACGAGCAGTATTAAAGTTTTTTTTTTTTTTTTTATAGGATAAGGGTGACAAACGAGCACACAGTCCACCTGATGGTAAGTGGTTGCTGCGGCCCATAGACATCTACATCTATCCTCGTTTGCGAATCAAAATGTAGATGCGTTGTCACCCGTGAGGACTAAGATGGAATGCCTCATTTCCAGTAAAAAGGGCCTCCGGCCACCTGCACTCACCAAGCGAAACGCAGAGGTAAACCTCTACTTCACGCTGGTTTTCTGTGAGGTCGTGGTACCACCCCGGTTCGAGCCGGCCCATCCGTGCGACAGCAAAAGTTGCCGTATGGCTCTACCACTGTTATTTAAGCATTTGCAGATCTGTCTGTTCAGTTGCTTGTATGGTGTCAAATCTACTCAAGACTGCATCTTCATATCCCGTCTAACAGCCATGAGATTACCAGTGTTATCGGAGAGTTTTTGTGTTCTTCTGCGACGGGTCTTGCAAAACTTAGCTCCGACCCCATGGACAGTTTCCACGAGCTTGTAATTCATATCGTCCACTTCATTGCAGTCCTCTAGACACTAAAAACGGTTCCGTAGCTCGAGCTGAAAGGTTTCGGGACTTTGGATTAGAGCACGAGGGGGACGGAGCGTTTACTTCATTAGACCTCTCCATCTTAACGTTTAGATTTAGTGTGCCTCTCACCATTCGGTGATCGCTGCCGGTTCTCACCCTCGCGATCACTGAGACATCACTGAACAGTTGTCTTCTGGTCGTAATAATGAAGTCAATCTAATTTCTTATCGAACCGTTGGGGCTCGACCAGGTCTACTTCCTGTGGGGCCGCTTCTGGAAGAAAGAGTTCATCATAATGATTCCCTCTTTCTCCATGAAGTCCGCCAGCTGCTGGCCCCTTGGGTCCCGTTGCCCTATTTCAAAATTCCCTACTTTCAGCTCACGGTTCTCTCTTGTGCCTAGTTTTACGTTGAAGTCTCTTATTAACACCGTTTAGTGGGTTTGGAGGAATGCATTGCCCTAAAGATATCCTCATACATTTCCTTCAACTCCTCATCGATGTGTGCCGAGGTTGGTGCGTAAACCTGTATGACCTTCAGCGAATACCGTTTGGTGATTCTGAGTATAAGGTACGCAACCCTCGTCGAAACACTCCCAATCTTTACAACGTTGTTAAAGAGAGACTTGTGGACGATAAATCCAACACCTCCTTGGGACAGATGGTCGCCCTCCCGGTGATAGAACAAATTGCCGGATTCGAGGATTACCGTGTCCTCCCCCTTTTTTCGTACTTTAGATAATCCTATGACATTCCAGCGCAACTTGTCAATCTCTTCTTCCAGCTCCAGGATCTTCTCGTCAGTCCTCAGGGTGCGTGCGTTATAAGTTGCAGGTCGAGTCATCGTAGGTGACAACCGAACCTCCACCGGAGTTTCTTAGCACCCCCTACCCTGCCGTTACCATGGTCGCCACCGTAGCCAGGAATAGCGGGGCCGCCGGGGACTGGGGCCGTCTCTTTGTTAATTTCATAGGGGTTTTATTGCTATAGTTGCCACGCTTGGCGAGCGGGTTGGCAACCGCAATTTTTTTATTGTTGTTTTGCTGTTATCAGAATGATGCTGCTGCGCATCCTCTGCCTCAGTTTCTCTCTGTCGCCTTTTACACCCACGGGAATACACGAGGTAGTGAGTATTCTTACCCGCCACTACACGGGACATTAACTTGGAATACATAATTGAAATACATACGGTATCTTTGACTTATTACTTGTTATTTATTAATGAATAATTATTTATTATCTGGGTAGCATTTGGGGATTATCATACATGTTATCGTCAAGTATACTAATACTTGAAACGTGTGTGGCCTGTGATGAAAAATGGGTCGAAAACGATTCACTGCTGTTCACACGAGGAAGCTCAAGTTCACTTAACGAGCTATGGATAGGTCTATGCTCAGAACATCTCTGCAGTAATGCTGACTTTTATACGAGCATGTTGTTTTCTTCCAGCCTTCTAGTTACAATTGAAATGCAGTCTTCAACAGGTAAGCATGTGAATAGTGACTGCACATTAAAACTGACCATAGTTTCATTGTCTGCCAGATGTAGGTCTTCAATCTCGCTGACAAAATGGTAGGAATCCTTTGTGTGTGCTCTTGTATGCCCACTGAGCGATGAGAGTATTTTCGCTAAGTATGAGACAATCTGTAAGTCGGTGAATCAATTTGGCTTACTTTGAGACGTGAGCATTGGGTTTGTGTATTTTTGGTAACCCATATAACTTTGGTGGTTTAGCACACGTATGTATTATCGATTTTAAGTTCAGATTTAATTTTTAGGAGTGTTTCTTTATGAGGTCACTAGTTGTTTTAAGTGTATTATTTGTTGGGTCGTTTTTAACCTTTTACATCTGACAAAAGTTCTTGTGTATTAGAATTATAATCTGACGTATCGTGGCATTCCCCTTTTGGATTTAAACAAAAAATTATAATTTTAATCTGATGGTAGCCGTGGTTAACTATGACATTGGGACGTCAAACACCTCAGTCCCCCCCCCCCCGTGATCATGGGTGGTGTAACATGATCGAAACGTCAGGAATATAAAATAAGTTAATATAGGCGATAAAATCCGTAAAAACTAGTGTCATTTAAATAAAACAGTTGACGGTCAGCACCATCTTCCTGATAACAACTCCAGATTATAAAAAAACTGCAGTGGTCGATCTTCCTGTCAAGCGTGGCATTTATCGCAAAATTCTCCCTTATGAGGTGGCATATGTTCAGCAGTAGACTTTTATAGGCTCTAATGGACGGATGGACCTCATGCTGATGAAATTGGTACTTGGAGAATACGTTTCTAAATTTCTTTTTATATTAGTTAAAACTGTTTTAAAAGAGTAAGTTAATATAGGTAAGAAAATATTTTTGCAATAACAATAAACAAAAACCATTTCTTTACGGTTTATTGCATAAGTATGACAAACAAATACACAATCCACCTGATATTGCATAACAACGCATCTATATTATGATAAGAATCACAATGTAGATGCGTTGTTTTTCTAAGTATTAAGAAAAAGGGTCTCGGGATTTTAGCACTCACCATGCGAAAAACAGCAGCATTAAAGACACAAAATTATTCTATTTTATCTTTGTGTTCTGTGAGAACGTGTTTCTTCCCAGGTCGAGCTGACCTATTCGTGATATAACCATTGTTTAGGCCAACACTTAACATTTAAAAACTTGCATTCAAAACGCGCGTCTCGGCGCGTTCATCCGATGGTATGTAAGGTCACCGGCTGGTCCCCTTTCCCGCGGGCGTCTCTCCGCTCACCGCTCAGTCGCCTGATATATGGGCGGTTAAATGTCCGCGGCGACCGTGTAGGTTAAGGTCTGGAAGTTACTATCGAATCGTTAGTTCGATCGTTAGACCGCCTCTGATTGCGTTTCTTTTTTCGTGCGTTTACGTGACAACGAGGCTTTCCTTGAGTTTTGAGTGATTAACTTAACTTCGATTGCCATTAATTTGCGTCGACGAGTTGCTTGTATGGCATTTTAATATCGTACAAAGGCATTTTTCCTTTGTTGGGTAGAACGCTAAGAATTTGTGAACCGAGAGGAGATCGCGTTCGTCTTCGGTTATAATTTTGTGCTAAGTGACGTTAGATTTGAGTTCAGATAACGGTGAACGCCCACTGGAGAACCACGCCTGTTAGGCTGCGCTAGCAGGAGTGTAGTTTAGGGTTAGCTACCTACATGTCAGGTATTACGGGTAGGTAGATTAAATTACCGAAGGGTCGGTCGCCTGAGCAACGCATTTTGCTGACTGACTGTAGTGTTTACTTGCCGTATAGTGTAATTTGTATTTAATTTAATTTAATACTAATTTGTATTTAGTAGTGATGCCATCGCACAGGCCACCGGCGCTTCGCCTGCAGGCGGAGCTGCGCTGGGCCGCGAATGCCCATACTTTGATAGCGCGACCCGATCGGGTCCATAGTTTAGAGAAGTGGCTCGAACAGGTCGCGGCCCGAAGTGCCGTAGTGGAGGAGGCTGACAATGAACTCGTGGCCTTTGATGCGCAACAGGGAGTCTTAGATTCCTGCCTCGCGAACTACGAGCAATTTTTTTCGCTCACGGACGACTTGATCGAGGCGGGGGCCAAGTGTATACTTGGTATTAATGATTGATTAATACCAATTGATTGATTGATTAGTATTAATGAAACGCGTGAAGCTCGGCTGAGTGGCCTGCCCGAGTTCTCTCGGAAGCAGCCTACTCAGCCGAAGCTATTGAGACGACTCCCAACTCTGGCCCTGCCAATGTTCTCCGGGGTCCTCTCCGACTGGCTGACCTTTCTTCGTCTTTTTGATAGCCTGGTGGACGCCCGGAGGGACTTGACACCAAGCCAGAACACGGAGTACCTCCTGACCTCACTGGAGGGGGAAGCCCTGGGCGTTGTCGGCCATTTGCAATTGTCGGACGATGCCTACCAGAGTGCCCGGGACCTCCTCGCTGGAATTTACGCCAACGTCTGGCGAATTGCGAACGAATACGTTAGGCAGCTCTTAAACCTCCCGCTGCTTAGGAACCGGGCCAGACTACGTCCGGACATCGTAAATCCAGTCGTGGTGGCCTGTAATTTTTTAAGGCGGCAGGATTCACTGGTTGACGAATGGTCCTCCTTGTTGCTGCACATCGTGCTGTCCCGCCTGCCTCTCGATCTTCGGATCTATTTTGAGGAGAGGTACGGCGGGTACGGTGCCTCCTATATTCCGCCCTTCACGGACCTGCTGCTGTTCTTAGAGGAGCAGTTCCAGCAAATTAAGAACGCAGCGGGCACCGTCGACGACCTACGGATTGCCAACCGAGCCGGGCCCAGTGAGAGGCGGAATCCGCCGGGCAAGTCGTCGCAGACCCCTCTAAGGCCGCCCCCTACCATCTTATAGCGGCCTAGCGGCCAGGGAGGCGCCTCCCTGCTCTTGTTGTTAGCATCCGATCACCGAGTGACGTCGTGTCCGAAGTTATTGGGTAAGCCGTGCTTGGAAAGGCACCTCCAATGAGACTGCCCGCACCAGCGGCTCTGTCCGCACTGCCAGAGCCTCCACCATGCCGTGTTGTGCCTGGGTGCGGACGGCGCTTCCTGTCGGGGCTCTGTTGGGCCCTCAACTTCCACGTGCAGGGGCGCTCAGCTACGCCCTCTGTCGGGAGACGCTCTGCGCTCGCCTGCCGGCCACCGTGCCCCTGGTTTTGAAAAAGGTCGTTCCCCCTACCAGTCGGGTCGTTGCCCCCCCTCAGCGTGTTGAGAGGAACTTCACGGCCACTCAGCGGTCAGCTAGACCCTTCTCACCCCCGTTAGCTGAATGGCCGCGACTGGAGTACCACCCTCCCCCCTTTGGGTGGTACCGGTACTACGGCGTTCCTGTGACCTCGAATCTGTCCCGGACCTCAAGGCCGAGGTTCCCCGAAGCTCCTCAGGTTGGCCCGTTCGGGGAGTTCCAACCACGGATCATTGAGATGCCACCCGAATGCCGCTTTCGGGACCCCCGGTCCGAGTGCCGGTCCGATGGAGGCAGCTCCAGCTAGGTAGCTGCCGCCCTAGATCCCACCACGGCCGCCTCCACTGAACATTTGAGTCGTCAACAGTCCACTTGTCAAACTGTTCTATTGCCGTCGGCCATAGTGAAGGTGTACAACCCGAGTGGCGACTGTTTAACGGTTCGCGATCTATTGGATTCGGGTTCACAACGCTGTGTGGCCTCCACTTGGTTGGTGGGAAGACTAGGGCTCCCCTGGAGCTCTGAATCACGTCCAATGGTAGGTATCGGAGGTGCCGAGCCTACTACTCCTAGGGGACAAGCGGAGTTGGTGTTTGGCCCTGCCAGCGAACACCTTCACATTCTAGTTAAAGTAAATGTCCTCGATGACATTGTAGGTTTTTTCCCTAACGTCCGTATTAATGACAGCGCGGTTCGTTGTGCATCGGGTTTGATACCGGCAGACCCTCAGTGGTCCCAAGCTGGGCTTGAATTTGTTGTTGGGGGCCGAAGCGCTGGGGTTCATCTTGTTAGGCGAGATACGAGGCCTACAGCCCGATAGCTTGTCAGCCATGTCCACTGTATTTGGGCACAGCTTCTTTGGACCGGTTCTGTGGTCTCCACCTCCTCAGACGGCCGACCCGCTCTCTGTTGTGGGCGTGTCCCTTTCGGACGTCTTCCAGCGGTTCTGGGAAATTGAAGAGCCGCCACACGTGGCTCGAGTCAACCCTCTGGACCGTGAGTGCGAGTTGTTCTACCAAAACAATACCGGCCGTCGTGTCAACGGTCGTTTTGTCACTCGCTTACCCTTTCTTGACTCACGGCCCCCTTTGGCCAATTCTCGTACCCTGGCCGAAAAGAAGTTGCTTTCCATGGAGCGCCGTATGTGGCGCGACCTAGCCTTTCGCGACAAATATGTCGAGTTCATGCGTGAGTATCAAGAGCTGGGTCACATGTCACCGTCCAACTTCGACTGGCGGTCACAGGAGCACTACTTCCTCCCTCACCGTGTGGTCTTGAGGACCCCTGATAGTAAAATTCGGGTAGTTTTTGACGGCTCCGCCCCCTCGTCAATAATGTGTCCCTGAACCAGTGTCTCCACTCTGTTCCTAAATTAATCAAGGACATATCCGGCATTTTGACCCAGTTCGGTCGGCACGAAGTGGTTTTTGTAGCCGATATTCGGATGATGTTTCGACAATCAGTGGTCCATCGTGATGACCGTCGATATCAGCTGATATTGTGGTGCGAGAAGTCCAGCGATCCGATACAGGTGTTTGAGTTGAACACCACCATCTGTGGACTCCGTTTCAGCCCGTATATCGCCATGCGAACCCTCCTTGAACTCGCTGAGAGAGAGCGTCTAACATACGCTCGGGGGGCTCTATTTTGGAGACTTCGGTCTACATGGACGACATTTGCACGGGCGCCTCTACCGTTGAGAAGGCTCTTGTATTGCGAGACGAATTGATTGCTATCCTAAAGGCTGGAGGTTATGAGTTGCGCAAATGGTTGTCGAACTCCCCTCATATTTTAAAGGACCTCCCAGGAGAGGATCAACAAGACTCTCATCTATTCGATCACCCTGAAAATCCTAATTTGTTGACTGTGCTGGGCATTCAATATCAGCCTGTTCAGGATAGTTTCACGTATCGAGTCAAACTCGATCCCCCTCCTAAAGCATGGACCAAGCGCTCCGTGCTATCTACAGTAGCCCGCACCTTCGATCCTAATGGATGGATCACTCTGTCATTTTTTGGCTAAGTGCTTCCTTCAAAAGCTCTGGATATCCGGGTTGGGTTGGGGCGAGCCTATTAGCGGTGCTCCCTTCCGTACATCAACCAGGTCTCCATGCCAAGGTGCTTTCTTCCTCCAGGGAAATGCAAGGCTACCCTACATGAATTTTGCGACGCCTCTGAGAAAGGCTATGCTGCTATCGTATATTTGCGGACTGTGAGCTCTTCTGTCCATACTTCCGTCCATCTCGTACTTGCTAAAAGCAAGGTTGCTTCCATTAGGTCCCGCTTAACCATCCCTAAATTGGAATTGTCCGGAGCCGCCTTTCTCACGCGACTCCTCAACCACGTTCACTCGTCTTTGAAGTCTGTAATCGACATTACGGACGTCTACGCTTGGTCGGACAGTGAGATAATACTTTGTTGGCTCAGAGCTGCACCTCACAACCTTGAGGTCTTTGTGGCGAACCGCGTGTCTCAAATCCAGAATTCTGGGACGTCTCTAGACTGGAGACATGTCCCAGGGGAGTTGAATCCCGCAGACTGCGCTTCTCGGGGCTGTGAAGCCCCCTCTTTAGTTGACCACCCGCTGTGGTGGGGTCCCAGTTGGTTGACTGAGTCTTAGTCATTCTGGCCCCAAAATAAATATTCCGAACCGATTGAATGGCCTGGCCTACGAGCCCGAGTAGGGGTGGGCAAAGATAAGCCCACTCGGGATTTCTCCCTGCTAGAACAGTACAGCTCTCTCGATAAGCTCTTAGGAGTGACTGCTTGGTTGAGTCGATTTGTCCGCAATCCGAGAGACCCGTCCAACCGAATCTCTGATTCCGTTTTGTCCCCTAGCGAGCGTCGCGAAGCTTTTTTTTTATAGGATGAGGGTGACAAACGAGCACATAGTCCACCTGATGGTAAGTGGTTGCTGCGGCCCATAGACATCTACATCTATCCTCTATTAAAAATCAAAATGTAGATGCGTTGTCACCCGTAAGGACTAAGATGGAATGCCTCATTTCCAGTAAAAAGGGCCTCCGGCCACCTGCACTCACCAAGCGAAACGCAGAGGTAAATCTCTACTTCACGTTGGTTTTCTGTGAGGTCGTGGTACCACCCCGGATCGAGCCGGCCCATTCGTGGGACAGCAAAAGCTGCCGCGTGGACCACTGTGTTTGATGCATTGGACCCGTATGGTCCAAGCGGAGCATTTTGAGCCCGTGATTAAAACCTTGAAGCGGGGCTCCATTGTCAAGGGCGCTCTGGCCCGTCTGAACCTCTTCTTGGACGACGCTGGGATGCTGCGCGTTGGCGGACGTTTGAAAAATTATTAACTGTCGTACCGGGCTCGATAACCGTTTCTGCTCCCTAAGGACGGTGCCTTTGTTCGTTTGCTGATAACTCACTATCATGTTAACAATGCCCACTTTGGGTGTAATGCTCTTTCGGCTATTTAGCAGCGGGAGTTTTGGATTTTGGCTGGCCGACGCACCATTCGGAGCGTCATCTTTAAGTGAATACCTTGTTATAAACTGAAGGCCACCATATCGCAGCCTATGATGCGTGACTTACCACCTGACCACGTCAGGGCCATCCGACCATTCGCTAGAGTCGGAACCGACTTTGCTGGCCCCTTCCTCTTCAAGTCCTCCAACTTTTGTAACGCGCGTTCACATAAGGTCTATCTGTGTGTTTTCGTGTGCCTCGCCACTAAGGCCGTTCACTTAGAACTTGTAAGTGCCCTCAGCACTGAAGCCTTTGTGGCCACGCTGGGCCGCTTCGTATCGCGTCGCGGTTTGCCGGATCTGATCCTGTCTGATTGCGGAACGAATTATAAGAGCACGGATAGATGTTTGAAAGAGGTCGTCGAATTTCTGTCCAGCAACAGGACTTATTTAGGTACTGCGATGTCCAAAAAGGGCATCCAGTGGAAATTCGACCCTCCGGCTTGCCCACACTGGGGCGGTATTTTTGAGGCAGTGGTTAAGGTTGCAAAAACGCATCTCCGTCGCGTTATTGGCGAAACTATTTTGATATTTGAGGAGCTTGCCACTGTATTCTGTAAAATTGAGGCGGTACTCAACTCTCGGCCCGTCTGTCCCCTCTCGTCCGATCCGAATGATTTGGAGCTTCTAACCCCGGGCCACTTCCTGATTGGCCAGCTGCTTAACGCCCTGTCCGAGTACCCCTTCAGGGAAACAAACTCTTTGCGGTTGAGCAGATTTGACCTGCTGCAACAGATGACTCAGAGTTTTCGGCACCGATTGTCTCTGGAGTACCTACATCTTTTGCAGCAGCGCGTTAAGTGGTCTGATAATACGGATCTCCCTCGGGTTAGATACCTCGTGTTAGTTAAAGAACCCAACGCTTTGTCTTTGTATTGGCGCCGTGGGCGCATTGTTAAGTTGTCGTATGGATCGGATGGGGTGCCTAGGGTGGCGGAGGTTTAGGTTGGAGATTCGGTCTTGCAACGTGCCGTCGCGACCCTATCCCGTTTGCCAATTTACTCGCGGACATAAGTCCTAAACAAACACCCGTCCCGTGCTTATGCACGGGACGGGGGTTTGTTTAGGCCAAATCTTAATATTTAAAAACTTGCATTCAAAACGCGCGTCTCGGCGCGTTCATCCGATGGTGTGTAAGGTCACCGGCTGGTCCCCTTTCCCGCGGGCGTCTCTCCGCTCACCGCTCGGTCGCCTGACGTGTGGGCGATTAATTGTCCGCGGCGGCCGTGTCGGAAGTTACTATCCAATCGTTAGGTTGCGTTAAGTTCGCCTCTGACTGCGTTGTCTTTTTTCGTGCGTTTACGTGACAACGAGGCTTTCCTTGAGTTTTGAGTGATTAACTTAACTTCGATTGCCATAATTTGCGTCGACGAGTTGCTTGTATGGCATTTTAATATCGTACGAAGGCATTTTTCCTTTGTCGGGTAGAACGCTAAGAATTTGTGAACCGAGAGGAGATCGCGTTCGTCTTCGGTTATAATTTTGTGCTAAGTGACGTTAGACTTGAGTTCAGTTTACGGTGAACGCCCACTGGAGTGAT
Source organism: Parnassius glacialis (assembly GCA_033319125.1). Classification (NCBI taxonomy): domain Eukaryota; kingdom Metazoa; phylum Arthropoda; class Insecta; order Lepidoptera; family Papilionidae; genus Parnassius; species Parnassius glacialis. The sequence goes on along the minus strand of JAVANC010000023.1, from coordinate 21,644,860 downwards.
CGTAAATTGTGGAGCAGAGCAGCGCATGTGGGTCTGCTGGCCGATTACATCGGTGACGTCAGGTTATATTTACACACCTTCTTACACCACTACCACACCCACCTACTTGCCCTTGACGGTACCTTGTGGTCGACCCTACCTGCGGAACTCGGTAAGTTTGTATTTGCTTATCCAGCCATTACAAAATCATTATCCATAGGCCATTTGGTCTCGAACCCTCTGGTTGCCCGTCGAGTGTGCTACTCATGGGCCCTAGTACAGCCGACTTCTGTCGAGGCAACTGAGGGCCGTAACAACCACAATATTGCTTGCATGGCCCTAACGCGTGCCAATTTATTTTTCCTTTCCTATTATAGAATTTGCGAAATATCCAAAAGCCCTTTGGTTCAGCTTGACTTTAATTTGTAGAGTATATTTCTTAGTACATATATTTGTATCTTGTAATAAGTGCAAATTCATTTTCTAGTTCAAAAAAAAATTCTCCGAGCACTTGAAATCGCCTCTAAATTCTATTTTGCATTTAAATGAACCACTTCCAATCCTAAACGGATCGTTTAAAATAAAACACAATTTAAAAAAAAAATTGAAATTTGCAAGTAAAAAATAATACATATATTTCAATATTGTCAGTGTGTGTCCTATGTCTAAATGGGCGATTACATACTTTATAAGACCAAAGTTAACATTAACATGACGAGTGAACATGTGTTAGAGCAAATGAATGTTTCCCTGATGTAATGATAATATAGATTACATATTATAGATATAAAAAGTTGAAGTCTTTGTCTGTAATATCAAGATAACTGACTTTTATTGAACTGAGAGGGTTATTTGCATGTCATCAAGATACAAATAACCATTTTTTTAAATTTTTATTTGTCTACCTGTCCATTGGGCTACTAATCGGAAGGACTAAATATAATAGTAATAAAACCTCACGTGCAGATAGAGAGCAATGCCGGGAGTGCTATAGGCTATAAAACTTTATCCACAAAACTATGAGAGCCTTTTTAACTTTTTTTTTAAATGCAAATCGAAAAATTTAATCTATTCCCTCCCTCAATGTTGACGGTGATAGTCTCCGTCCACCATTAATTACACCATCATTATTCCTAACACCACTGATATTGAAAAGACACACTACCGTCGATAATACGACACGTGTTTCAACTTTAAACGAGACATCATCAGGAGAAATAGGCTGCGATTGTTGCTGCGATGACCGCTCTTCAAACAAGATATAAACTTATATACTTATATAGAGGAGAGCTTTTGATGGAGATGGAGAGATTATGAGCATTTGCGTCGTGGCGGTGAGTTTCTCATTCACTCATAGCATTCAGCACACTGCAATACAACAGCGTGTTTTTTTAATGACGCCACGCTGTACACCCCGCCAAACGCTCTCATCATAAAATTTATTCTAAAATGTCTGCCTAGCTACAGCTATAAAATATGTCTTTTTTCTTTTTCATGAATAAGGAATCGTTATTAAAAAACAAAAAAAAGGACAACAATAAACGTTCATAATACAGCTCCTTTGCAGACATTTTATTTCGCTTTGTTACTCAGATGAAACGAACTCAGCAAAAAATATTTCATTTGGATAAGCGCTTCGTTGCACCTTAAGAGCATTTTAAGAAAATATTAATTTATAAGTGTATATTATGTGATATAATTATAGATTCTATCCCGACAATACATACACAGGTGTACCTAGAGCCTAAAGGAGTCTAAAGAGCCTTTCTTCTTCATCAGACTGTAAAAGTCCACTACTGAACATGATTCTCACTAGTAATAGGCATGATTCGCTTTAATCGCCACACTTATATGAACGCCAAATGTCTCGCACGTTCGATCGGTTCGACCGGGGAAGGACCACGCTCTCACAGAGAATACCAGCGTAAAATAGCAGCTTAGTGGTTTGGTGAGTGTAGAGAGAGACCCTTTGTACTTGAAACGAGGCATTCCATCTTAGTTGTCAGTGGTGACAACGTATCTGCATTTTGATTCGCAAACGAGAATAGATGTAGTTGTCTATGGGCCACAGCAACCACTTACCATTAGATGAACTGTATGCTCGTTTGTCACCCTAATCCTATAAAAAAATGCTTTGAAAGTGATTTCTTTCAGACCACCTTTTTATGAAAAGATGTGTTGTTATCAAAACTATAAGAATAGGTAAATGTACTAATTATAAACTTAAATAAAAAAGCACATAATAATGAAAGTCGAGGATAGTTAAGATAGATAAAAAATTGGACGGGAAGTGTGATGCGAAACATACCCAATCTTAAAATTTTACCATAAATGTAGCCTATAACATTCTAACACTCTAGACGTGAACGTATAGAGGTACACCGAGTGGAGAGCGTTGCAGCTGTTCAGCTGTTTGAGCAGCCACCACTCACGACACAAATACAGAAGCGTCTATTTCATATACACAATAAAGTCCCGACCTGCACAATCTTACAAAAAAATACTGAATTTCTACTCTAAAGGCCCATTCAAAACTTACGCATTTTGCCTATTACATACTCGTAAATAAAATGTATGTCTGTAATATTGAAATAATTATCTTCAATAAAGCTCAGGGGGTTATTTGCCTACTATTAAGTCATAAATAAATATTTTAAAAAATTTTGTCCGTCTGTCCGGGTCTTCGGAAAGGTTGGACCGATTGTGATGAAATTTGACGAACACATAGAGAACAATTCCAAGAGGGATCTAGGCTTTATTTTTTTATTATGTACGAGCAGCTATATAGAGACCAGTATCACTGCAACCTAAGAGATCTGTTGTGAGCGCTGCTATGTCTACAGTATACTGCTAAGGCAGCTTCTATTTATTGTGGACGTAGTCCTCAATGAATAGAAGGAGTGGCTTAGCTGTGAATAATTTCACTTCTTCTGGGCAAAGTACACAGTGTCCCAGATAAGTACAGCGTTTGCGCATTAAGAGTCCGCAATTTGTCAGAATGTGTAAAGGCGTTTCCTTATCTAGGGAGCGAAACCGGCACATCCTTGAGTTGTTTAGTCCCGGGATGGACATGTGCTTTTCAAAACAACAGTGTCCAGTCAAGGCTCTTACCAGGATGCGCAATTTATTTTTAAGTAATCCCAGGGCTTCCGAAGTGAATTTACGATCGATAGCCCGGATTATGGTTATAGATTGTTTTAAGCCTGGTGTACCAGACCAGATCTTAAGTGATTTATTAAGGTAAAGAGTATCCAGGCTCAATCATGCGAGGCTTTTTGTAATTTCACAAAATGGCTCGGGTCCTAATTGTGTACTCTTAGACCCCTTCATGCGAGCTTGTCGGCAATTTAATTGCCTACAATACCCTCCTGATCCGGAACCCATCTAAAACGACATTGCTGTTACCTCCCAGGGCGTTTAGACGGTTCACGCAGTCTCCAACTAGCTTCGAGTTCACCAAGTTTGATCTTAGCGCTAGCAATGCTGCTTGATTATCAGAGAAAATATAGATTATATGGTTAACGTAGTATTTTTGCAGATTTATGTTTAGTGAAGTATGGTGGAAATTTTTCCCTAGAAGATAGAGTGAATCTACCCAAATTTCCCGTAATTTCCAAAGCTTACGTTGAGGCCCATTTTTGACCATATAAGGTTGCCGACCTCACAGATGACCTGTCCATTCAGCCAGTCTTCTCTGGAGGGTTGTTCCAGGCTATCTATATAGACATCCCAGGAGGTCGCTTTTGGATCCCTAAAAGCAACATTTTCATAAATTGGTGATGCTCTAATCACAAATTTAATGTGTCTGTGATCAGACATCGAGTTTTCACTACGAACATGCCAGTCAGTAATCCACCTGGATATGTTATTGGTATCAAAAATTATATCTTAAACTTTCTGCCTTGCACGCATTACAAAGGTTGATGAAGGCTATATTTGTAACCCCCGATGAATAGGAGGCGTCTTATATGCTTTACATGTATATCTGTGTATCTCTCGTCGCTCTATCGTCTGTCTATGGCATCGTAGCTCTCAAACGTATGAAACGATTTAGATTTAGTTCATTTTAATTGAAAGGTGACTTGATCGTTTGTGTTCTTAGCTGTGATTCAAGAAAATCTTTTCAGACGTTTGAAAATCATCAGTTCTTTTTGTGTCGAGGTTTTTTATTTAAGTTATAACAGAAAAACTTGAAGATTTCACTTTGCAAAAATTGATAAAATAAATAATATTTGTTTATCTTAAACCTACATAACGCCCATACGTAAAATCCGGGGCGAGTCACTAGTATACAATAAAGTTAAAGCAAATATTAACACGTAAATTGACATAATACAACCGTGAAGTAACGGTGTAATAATATCTGAACAAGTGGTAAATAAAAAAAATAATTTCAATAAGTATGAAGTAATAATCTATATTGAATAACAATCATTTTATTCTATTCTATCCACCAAACCATATCATGATGTCGTAAGAGACGACAGAAGGAACTTTATTAGGTGATGGGCAACAGCATCTTCGTGATAATAGCTGAATAGAAGTAACAAGCTACGATTGCAAGTCCGCTTGTCAAGCGTGGCAACTATGGCAAATATCCCCCTATATGACTCTATAAGCGTGACCTATGTTCAGCTGTGGAATTTTGATAGTCTGTAATGTTAAGTCTAACAAATATGGTATATTTGTGTACCTACCTGTACACAATACCGTGTACAGGTAGTTCACGTTCGTTCACATTCAGTGTACCTGTAAATATGGTAATTATTAATATATACCGTCTGAACAATGTGTAATGTTCTTGCTATCCTGGGTCAAATTGAATTCCAAGCTTTTACTAGTAAATATGACATAAAATACCTACTTAGGATTATTGGAAATAAAGCCTAATATTAAATGAAAAAATTTTATCATAAAATATTTACAATTTTCTGATGGAAAACATTATTCTGTGAGAGCGTGGACCTTCCCCGGTCTAGCCGACCCATTCGTGGTACAACTGTACTACTAATATAGTTGCAGATTGGCCACCACTCAAACTCAATTACCATTAACAGTGGTAGAGCCACGCGGCAGCTTTTGCAGTCGCACGGATGGGCCGGCTCGAACCGAGGTGGTACTACGACCTCACAGAAAACCAGCGTGAAGTAGAGGTTTACCTCTGCGTTTCGATTGGTGAGTGCAGGTGCAACTATAGAAAATATCCCCCCTATGAGGCAATCTAAGGGAGAGGCCTAAATTCAGCGTTGGACTTTTGATAGACTGTAACTGCAACGGTAAATGATGGTAGGGAGCATTATTACCAGTACTAATGTTCTGTATCTAAAAGTTTTGTCTAATTCCTACGACTTACCAAATGAGATCCTTTGTTGAAATTGGTTAAAAATCAAACCGAAAGTTTTCTCGCCGTTGATGTATTATATAGGTACAATAATTGATTATTTTTTGGAAGTAAAGTACTTCATGGGACAGTATTTCATGTCGGCACTCCGCTTGCAACTTTACAAGGCGCAGGTTCGACCTCACATGGAATACTGTTCCCATCTCTGGGCAGGGACTCCCCAGTGCCAGCTCCTTTCACTTGACCGCATCCAGCGCAGAGTGGCTCGAATCGTCGACGATCGAATCCTTTCCGATCGGCTCGATTCATTGGCACTGCGAAAAGATGTTGCCTCCGTTTGCATTTTATTTCGCATTTACCACGGGGCAATGCACGCCCCGTGGTAAATGCGAAATAAATGCAATGCAGGAATTGTTCGGATTAATCCCAGCCGCCAAATTTCACGAACGCATATCGCGGCAGAACTCCCGATACCATCCACACCATCTGGATGATTGGCGGTCAACCACTGTGTGATTTAGAAGATGTTTTCTTCCTCGCACAACTTCCTTGTGGAATCGATTACCATCAGCGATTTTTCCGGACCGATACGACTTAGGGACCTTCAAAAAAAGAGTCTACTCCTTTTTAAAAGGCCGGCAACGCATCTGCAATTCCCCTGGTTTCCCTGGTGTTGTAGTTGATCATGGGCGACGGTAGTCATTTTTCATCAGGTGAGCCGCATGCTCATTTGCTCCCTCTCCTATAAAATCATAATTTCGGTCCTACTGTTTAGTTGTATATAATATTAGGTCACATAAGTATTATATTAGGTCCTTACATAAGAAATTAGCGTTTTGTCGTACTGTCCACTTTGATCTGAAATATCTCCTCTTTGGTTAAGAATTCCAAATTAAAATTTATAAATTCATTTAGCTGGTACATTTAAGTTTTGAAAACAGTCATTCATTTATTTTTTTCTTACATTATTTTTTCTTTGGCGTCGCTTATTACCGCACAATGGAAAACATGAAATATCGATATATTTACGAGCACGAATTGTACTGTGGCGCCAGTGCTGCAGAAATAGTTCAAAAGATTAATGATGTGTACGGCGCTGGTATCGAAAAAGAAAGCACGGTACCTTTTTGGTTTCAACGTTTTCGTTCTGGAAATTTCGACCTTCAGAACCAACCTCGTGGACGGCCGGAAACCAAAGTGGAAAATAAAGAATTAAAGGCTATTGTGGAAGCAGATCCATCACAAAGACATTCAGAGATAGCTGCAGGCTTCTGCGTAAGTGATAAACTGTATTAATCCACTTGAAGCAAATCGGGAAAGTCAAAAAACTTGATCGATGGGTGCCTCATGAGTTGAGTAAATCGAACTTGCAAACACGCGTCGACTGCTGAGTTACTTTGCTCAACCGACACAATAATGAAAGGATTTTAAGTCGAATCATTACTTGTGATGAAAAGTGTATGATAATCGGAAGCGCTCGTCGCAATGGCTGAACCCTGGAAACCCAGCCAAATCCTGCCCTAAACGAAAATTGACTCAGAAAAAGTTACTTGTGTTTGGTGGACTAGCGCCGGTGTCGTTTATTACAGCTTTCTAAAATCTGGCCAAACGATTACGGCAGATATCTATTATCAGCAACTGAAAACCATGAAAGAAGAACTAGCTGCTAAACAACCGAGATTGGTCAATCGCTCTAGGCCACTGCTGCTTCCCGACATCGCTAGACCACACACTGCACAACAAACAACTGCTAAGATAGATGAGCTACATTTGGAACGTCTGCGACATCCACCGTATTCCCCGGACCGTGCTCCAACAGATTACCATTTTTGCGGAATTTGGACAACTTCTAACAAGGAAAAAAATTCAAATCCGATGCGGCAGTCCAAACCACCTTCAAAGAGTTTATTGGTTCTCGCCCCTTGGTTTTTTTTAGTAAAGGGATCAATGAACTACCTATGAGATGGAAAAAGTGCATAAATAACAACAGTGCACACTTTGATTAATTAAATATATTTAACAAAAAAATTGACTTTATATTTCTCCCGTACAAGACACCAATTTCATATATAAAAGGACCTAATAAATACATAAAATATCAATTTTAGTTACATTCGTGACAACGTACAAAAGTGATAAAGTATAGGCGTGACGTGCATGTCTGTACACATTACTCTTACTTTATATATTTGCAGGAATAACAAAATTCCCAAAAAAATACCTAAGTCCTAGATTTTTACGTCAACTTTAATATCTGAAAAGCTCGAGGTTCATAGTATAAGCCTTTGAGGCGTACTTAGCAAGCGTTTCAAGAGAGTGTTTCTATGGAGAGTTGTGAGATGCAACCCAGATAAGTCTTTGTAAATCTTTAGAGGCACGCTTCGTCGTGTTTATAGTTTATTAACTTAATGTCATGATAAAATTTATCTAGAATTTTACTAGTTTTATACTATAAATAAGTTACTCTTACAACACAACAAATTCATGACTATGAGACCAAGTATTCTATGCTCTGTCTCGGCAAAAATGTTCCACGGGATGTTAACCAACAAAAACAGTGCGATAATATTCCGCTTGTACGGTGTGTGTAGTAATATTTCATAATTTCCATAGTAACTAGACATAGTGAGTAGATTGATCAGTGAAAATTAAAGATTTATTATTAATTTAAGCTCTTACCAAAGGTTCTTTGCTTTGCAGCGGGACTTTTTTTAAATATTAATTTATAATTTTATTTTTTAAACAATTAAACATGAAACCATTTAGAAACAGCATGGTAGTGATCACCTCATTCTCAGTGGTTATTATTCATCATGTACTCTTTAGTAGTGTGATAACCCTTATTAAACAATTTTTGCTTTACATTGATAAAATGATTCGGTGTGAGATACGAAGTAATGATTATGAAATACTAAAATTGTAATTGTTACAACCGATGAAAGGAATCATATAGCCATGAACAGTTTGTGATAGCTATTCATGATGATGTATCATATTTGAAATAAATATGGAGACTACTGAACCATGGCCAGATAACTTTTACGGGCTGATGAAGAAGTTGAAGCGATTCTATATTCTATATAAATACCTAAGTTTGCCTTTCAATTCAAATGCTTTTAAATACATATTTTATGATAGCCAGCATGCACAAAGAAAAAAATATGTTTTAAATAAAATAAACCACCCCACTATTATTAAAAGCTACTGTAGACTAGATGAACAATATTTTGTGCCAGAATTCATAACGGCGCTATAAACCAAAAAAAAAATATTTTAACAAGCAAAATAAAGTTATGTAAATAAAAGTCCAAATGCATAGAATACTCTACTACAATGTAAAAAGCCGATGTATTTTACTAAATGATCACCGAAAAAGAACACAAAATACACAGATAATACAAATTCGAAAATGTATCATTGTTTCAACCAACTAAAGTTTCTTTTTGATAATTAATTTCGAGACTGCCTCTTTGATGTAGTGGTCGTAAACGATATTGCCGATCATGAGGTCCCGGGTTAGAATCCCGCCAAAAATCAGTTATTGTTCAAGGAATTCTCAGTTGCTACTGAGAATTTCTTAGCAGTGTTTCACCCCCGCACCTTGTAACCACATAAAGCCGTTGGTACTCTCTCAAATCGTATCGGATTACTGTCCCATCAGACTTTGATAGTGAGGGAATAGAGAGTGCACCTGTGTTTGCGCATACACATGGACACCAAAGTCCTGTCCTGCGCAAAAGATATACTCTATTGGGACTGCCTGCCGTGACCGAAATTTGGTCTGGAGAACAATAATTTAATTTCGAGTAAACAGTCTTCTTGCCATGTGATGGGCGCTTTAGAGCATCACGTCATGCTCACTCCATTGCATCGCGTTGGTGTTGTAAAAGGAAACGAGAAGAGGAAGTGAGTTTGTAAGATTAAGGAGGACGAGAAAAATCTTATGGCTTTTGACAGCGGTATAAGCATCTGGTTTACGCCAGACGTAAAGCAGACAGACAGATTTCTAATACTGCGATCTTCAATCCATCTGTCAAGTATAACGCTAAAACCAAATCTTCTCTACAACGGGAGGGGCCTAATCCCAACAGTGGACTTTTGAAGTCGATAAGGAAGAAGAAAGAATTATATTCCATCTAATTAAGACTATAAATATATTCTACTAAAATAAAATATTACGAAACATAAAATAATTTTAAACAGGAAACAAAACTTTAAAAACTAGTGAAGTTATTCTGGTATGCCCCAGAGGAACTCAGTTCACAGAGTCTGCGCCGAGCTTACATATTAGAGAAGTTTACGGCATAGATGAGGTTGTTCCGTTCATATGGCATGACAGATGTTTTGAATAACGTCGAATTTCTCACAGACCTAACACGCGAATTATTCGGAACGTATATCAGGAATTTGATATCACCGAAACATAGTTTGAGTTCTGCGTAATAAACCGAATAAGTAGTTGGTAGAAATTACTGAAACGAATTTCTGTACTAGTGGTTATATATATATATATATATATATATATATATATATATATATATATATATATACAGGTCCTTACTTTTTTATGCACTCCGTTGAAGGTAGTGTTTTAGCGCAAGAAGAGCATTTCGATGATACATACATATTCTGAAATGTTGATACAGCTAGACATCATTTGAGTACATGTGACACTTGCTGAAATTTATAACGGAGACAGGGGCATTAATAAACATAGAATAGAGCAACGGAGGTAAATTACTTGTCTTGAACACCAGCAAGAACGTACCCATCGGAGAAACTAGTTATGCCTTGCCGACGTCCCCGAAGATAGGAATTATGAACTGAACCATTGCACAATTGTCGATGTTTTAACATTTAACTGAGTTTACTCAGTGATTTTAGGATTGCTAACAAAATGTCATAATCAATGCAATTAAATGCTTTACTGAAGTCTAGGAGGATAAGAACATAAGAAGATTATCCATCGCATAGCGGAAAAGGGTAATAGAAAATGTATGATTCTTAATATCCAGAATTACATATATTTCATGATAAGACCGTAATTTACTAGAAAAATAATAAGTACTAAAAATATATTATATTCACATATAAGAATATCTAAGAAAATCCAAGGGCACGTTACGCGAGGTTGGAGTTAACATGCCATAACATATTGAAATGAGTTTGTCTCAATACGAACATTTTTTTATAAATATTGTCAGCTTTAAAAATGACGTGAAATTAAAATTTTCTATTAAAACCATTATTGTACTATCGTGTAAAATTGTAGTTTTTTTTTTGTTTAAATAATGAGTTAAGGTTCTCAAGTGCACTGTATCATTATATTGCCAAGGAATGTATTTGGCCGATCCGAATATATAGTGTTACGGACTGATAAAACATGCAGAAAATTGTCGGATGCAGGTAGCTTAGCACCAGGCATTGTGTCTATTTATTTGGGACGCCTATGTTTAGCATTTGACTTGTTTGCATTAGGGCTATAACGATAACGATGATGATGATGTATGACAAAATAAGGGCTAAGTAATAAATACAAAAGTACTTTTTTTTTTCAGAAAATACTATTAAATAAATGACAAAAATTTCATACTACATAAACAGGCGACAGATTTTTTTTACTAGCTTTAATCAGTTTAATGGCAGCGGGAATGAGTGAGCGGTGTCTCAGAGGGGTGACACAAAAGTAAAAAATATTTGAATGCGAAATATGAGAATTCTTTGCGGAAACATCATCTATTTTTTTTATTAATTTTTATAACAGTGACGTAGGTGACATAATATGAACCGAAATCTACTAAGGAAGTGTTAAAATATTAAATTATAGAAACTATCACAACATTTTCTAAAAGTTAAATAATTCTGTGGGGTATCATAAGAAATACCAGAAACATTTTATAGCCATTCAAAATGACAATATATATTCCCTTATCACAGACGTCGTCAGTGACGAGGAGCAGCCTCGAAGTTTTGAGACGTTCCACCGGCCAAGGGTTGTGATTATATAAATCATCATCACATATGGAGAGGCACATACACAAATACATGCATATCTTATATAACTATTATAAAAACGTCATAATACCATTTTCATTTTAATTATGATTTAAATATCAATCAAAATATATCAAACACGGTCACAAATAGATATATAGTAGTATAGTGTAGTCCTCCTCATTGTTGTAGCTGATAACCACCCTATGGACTATGGATTTTTACCTATCAAAGCTAAAAATCCGAAAAAAATAGCTCGAGTGGAATTAGTGCTGTTAGCCTTTTGGATTTTTCAGCGCCATCTGACACTCCTGTGATGATGATGGTTTATGATTTGGTTTTTTACCAAAATACAATCAGGTCGCCTGTTGTAGGCAGGCATATCGAAAATGGCAGTACACAACGTCTCACTGGTCTTGGTATTTTACGCATGTAATATACGAAAGGGTAATTATGATTTGATTACTACTTATTAGGTGGATTCTCTGACAACGCCAACATACGCCAATTTTCCTTTCCATTAAGTGAGCATACTTTCGATTGTCATAATGCTAGTTAGAAAGAGTAAGGCAATTTAAGGTATTTGTAGGTGAATATGTTACAGTCAAAACTCATATCCGGTCAAAACCACTTTTGACTGCAAAAATCAGGCAAAAGTACGTTGATCTAAATCACTTTTAACTGCAAAAATATTGGGTAATAGAACCAAATTATGTCGATTGAGTCAGAACTGGTACAACTCACCATCCTCCGCCCTCAGGTCGACGGTTCCTAAAAAAAAGGTTCCGGAGATGTGAAGATCAATCAACTAATATCTAATTGATATCCGGTGTTCCTGCACTCTCATTAGCGTTCCATTATTCACGCTTTCCTCTTATCTATTATTCCTTGAACACTGTCATTAGCGCTCTTATCTATTACTCGTTGTACACGTTGTACACTCTGCTATTGTATTATACTTCTTTGTTCATAACTACCACGCTATTCTGAATCATCAATGAAACACATTCCTTAATTTTGATACAATTTTTATTTCCAAAATGTTATTGCTTATTATCTATAAAATAGGAGCGAAACATCTCATCCACTAAAATATCGTTGAACAGTGTGTTCCCTGTAAACATGTTCGTAAAACTATGCATTGAACATCCGTGAAACTTACATAGCAAATACATTAGGCAATATATTTTTTATAGGAGAGGGGGCAAACGGGCATGCGGCTCACCTGACTTACCATCAGCCTACCGCCGCCCATGAACAACGGCAACACCAGGGGAATGAGGGGAATCGCAGATGCGTTGCCGGCCTTTTAAAAAGGAGTAGGCTCTAAGCGGTAACGATGGTGTTCAAGGAAGAATTCGTGATCAGAGCATGCCAAAACCTTATTTTTAGGATCCTTCAACCCACCGTCAGCCGCTGAGGATAGTGTAGTACTTTACTACTTATACTCGTACTTTTTGAATTTTTACATTTGAAAAGTAAAAAAATTCTTACAATATAATATTTTATAATATCATTATAATGAAGCGCGACTTTAGGGTGGCGCAAGGGCCACGATAATTTTTTTTAATAAAATGTTAAAACCGACTTCTTATTATTTTTATTTTTTAAAGACGGTTTTTTACTACAATTAAAAAGTTCATTTACATTCTCTTTTATTTTTGGCGTGCTTGAATTTAGATTTTATTCGAATTGCAAGCTGACTTACGCATTCTCACATTGAAACAGTTTTTTGTTATATTTTATATATTAAACCTAATCAAACTTGATACTTGTTCAGACCAACAAAGGAAAAAAGACGGAGCGCTGCGTATATTTTAAGTAAAGCTGAAACCATGCTCAACTTCTTGACACGCACTCTCGTATACATATTTTTCTTTTTTTTTTTCTTTATCAGTCTGTAATAGTTTACTGATGGATGCACACATTGATGCACCATAAACCATGTTAATGGTTGCGAATGATTTTAAATGCATACATGTATGTGAGTGGGTATTCTTACAATAAGGTGAGCATTGTTTTGACTTGGTTTTTGCATCGCTTGAATTGTACGCAGTGCTCCGTTTTTCTTTCTTTGTTGGTATAAGGGTTTTTGAATTATTATTAATTTTACAAGTATTAGTAAAGTTAGTTGGAGAAACTTTGCAACCGCATTTGGTATCAGGCATGATAATAATGTTTATATTATTTGTAAATTTGGGAGTGGGGTGCGGGTTCAGCATTATTAAAAAGTAATTTTGTATAGGACGCCACGAGCTTGCGTGTGTTAATTAAACTGTTTCGGATTATTTTACGATCAAGCAAAGTACAATGTATTGTATTTCGAACCTTCAATATCACTCAATAAAGGATGTATGTATCTGTGACATAACTTTTTTTTTTAAATGAAATATAGTAATTTGACTATTTAAAGTTAATTTTAAAAGACCCAATATAAGAGTAACCTGCCGTTAAACAAAAAGAAGTGAATGCCCTTTATATCATTCGAAAGGCATGGTGCATATACCTATGCAGGAAAAAGTTGTGTATGTAATGTGTGTGAATGTTGTCGTAAAGGTTGATCGAATTTTAATTAGACACTACACTTTTACTTTTCTTATAAAAATAAAGGTTTTAAAACAATTTATAGTCCACTTGATGGTAAGTGACTATTGCAGCCCATGAACACCTGCAGTTGTCTTCAAACAAATAAGGTTACAGATGCGTTGTCGTTTCTGAGGACTTAAGATGGAATGCTTCACAGCCTGTAATTATGCTGGCTATCTATACCCTTTAGATCTGAATACAGCAGTACAGGCACTGATACTCGGTGACAGAAATCAGTAAGAGAGTAGTGCCTATCCACACGGACTCCTAAGCAGAAAATGTGGTAGAACTATTTTACTTTTGCAAAAGCAGTTTTATTTATCAAACATGCAAAGGTAAAGGCACCGGCTGGTATCAAACTCGTGTTGTTCGCGAATATAAAACCTAAAACAAGCGCCAAGTAATAAACCTAGCAAGATCAAGTGCATTTTATTCAGCCTATGAAAGTCAATTGCTGAATAAATGCCTTCCCTGTGGATTGCCCCATAAGGAAATTTTCTCTCAGTTTCCTTGTCAGATAAGTAGAACAACGCAGTTTCTTTTAATATTTTGAGTTCTTAGCAGTTAATGAATGCTCCCTAAGTCGTGCTTCATTCCTACCTGTCGCCTTTTGTGACACCTTCGAAATGGTATGTAGTAAGTAAAGGAGAGTAAGTAAGTAAAGGAATAAAAGGATTCGTGCATTTTATTAACTGGCGATACGCACCGGCTTCGCACGGGTGTTTTCTGAATCTCGAAAATATTATCACCTATCGGCTCCAATTGTAAATCTAAAGCACTCAAATACACACAAAAATTTTATCAAAATCTGTCCAGGCATTTAAAAGGAGTTCAGTGACAAACATACTTACAGAAGAATGATATATACGAGTATAAAAAATTAACAATGAATATAAACAATATTAAATTTTTTATGCACTACGCAGAAACGGGGATAAAAAATACTACCTTAAGCATATTGACTGCCCTCGTCAGCGAATCCTATCTCACAGAAACTGCAGCGTCTGGCGTTTACTTACTGACGTTATTAAAAAAGTTTTATGGAAATATTCTAGTGTACAAAAAATTGTCGGCACTGCTTTTTATATGCGTTTTAATAAAATTATTGCAATTCATTTCATATTATGTTATACTAGTTACATAAACAGTAAAAATTAGAATTAAACGTTAAACAATTTAATACAAAGATTTGAAAATGTATCATCAATCTGAAATGGTAATATGCTGGAGAGGCTCAATGAACCAGCATCATTGGAAAAGAAAATTACATGTGAGAGCCACAAACCTATGACCGATTCTACTCGGAGGTTCCTTCTTCTCTGTCTAGGATTTTCGTGCTAAGGATAAGATAATTTTATATCTGCAATTTTAGTTTCCGTTTTATGATTTCCTAATTATTTCTACAAACAAAAGATCAAATGGCACAGTGAAGGTATATAGGAAGTATAGTATTATATACGTTTTCTTTTGTTTTAACCATGAAAATAAAATAAATAGTCTTACCATGAAAAAGTTTGTTTCTATAAGTATTTTTTTATTCATTATCTATATTGTCAAGTTAAAGGTGGATGGGATCAACGGTTTTAAATGAAATTTTATAGGTCATGAAATTTGACATAAGAACACATTTTCGTTATAAAAGCATGTGTGGGAAAATGGGTATGCGCAAGAACCTTACAAATAAGCGTATTGATATAGTACATAAAGTTCTACTTGCATTGTTTAAAAAGTTAAGCTTATTCACATATATGTTCGAAATAGTTTGTATCATAACCTTAAATTCACATGACAGCCATCGAAAGCAAAACAGGTCAATTTAACAAGGGGCTAAGTGCTATTGACTCAATATGAGAAACACTTAACTTTAAAGCATGGTATTTATCTGATACGATCATCTATCTTAGGAAACTTAAAACAAAAAAGCACAACGAGACAATATAAGAGCCTAATAATGGTTATGGGTGCAGAATGCTAAAACGAAATTCTTAAACCCACCATATGACTGTAGTAGTAAAATACTTCCAACACAAGTCTCCACTTGCAACCATTCCTGGTTAACGGGAATATTACACAAGTTATTAACATGGCACAGTAATGCAGTAGCTAAGTGTTTAACTAGTAGGCGGCACGCCTTGTTATGCTTCAAATAACTACTAAGCATTTTTTTGAAAACAAATGCATAAACTGTCACATATTTCACCTATAAAGGTGGGCAAAGACTACAAAATTCCATTTGGCACGACCCGTAAACACCTCTGTAATTTCTTTGACGTCAAAATATCTACGCGTGCATGGACCTCGGTTAAAGATATTCTTAATTTAGTCCATTTTAAATATATGGCTAATTTATCTGAGCCGACTTTGACATTATTTTTGTTACCCAGGGCCGATATTAAACGTACGACAAAAACACGTATTCGAGGATCCTCTTAAAAACCGAAATCAAAAACTAAAAAGGAAGAAAATGTATTCTACATTATAGCTTCTCATGTCATTGTAATATCTAAATATTCATCTGTGACTTACCGTTTAACTATTTAACATAAGAAAATTAAATAGGGTTGGCCGTTTCCGACAAATCGGTGAACATACAAAAAACGTCGAACACGTCGAATAAAAACCTCTTTGTATTTTTATTTCGTTAATTACCTACATATTACATATTATGTAACATACATACATAAACTCTCACGTCTGTAACCCATACGGCCTAAGGGCTTCCTTTTGACCCGTTCCTTATTCCAAGCACACCTCTCTCACAAATTATATCTCTGTCTTATATCAAATTAATTTTATTCTAATCTTGTACCTCATGTTATTCATCATTACAGCCTGTCAAAAGTCCACTGCTGAACATAGACCTTCCCCAAGTAATGCCACAAAGCACAGTCCTGAGCCACCTGCATACATCATCTTCTTGCATGTTTTACCAGGTCATCAGTCCATTTAACGGGGGTGCCCTACACTTCGCCTGCCGGTACGAGGCTGCCACTCGAGAACCTTTCTTAGTCATCGGTTGTCGGTTCTTCGAGCTTTATGGCCGGGCTATTGACACTTCAGCTTACTAATTCGTTGAACTATGTCGGTTGATCTGATTATACTCCAAATATACTCGTTTTTAAGACTATTACGCAAATAAGCCCTGAGTGTAGCTCTCTCACATAGCTTGCTGAGCGACCTTGAGCTTCCTTATACAACCAGTAGGGAAGGACCGCGTCTCAGACCTAAAGGTAATCACTGGCAATACGCACTTGTTGTAAAATCTTGTTTTGAGGTTTTCAAGTATGCCTGCGAGAAGATGTATCGTAATCTCCCGAAAGTTGCCTAGCCAATTTGAATCCGTCGATTCACCTGTCGGTTAATGTAAGACTTACCTAATCGGATTATTTTTTTATAGGATAGGGTGACAAACGAGCACACTGGCCACCTGATGGTAAGTAGTTGCTGTAGCTGTGTGCTGTGCTGTGTATTTGTCACCCGTGAGGACTGATATGGAATACCTCTTTTCCAGTAGAAAGGGTGTCCGGTTCTCTACACTCATCACACGAAACACAGCAATGTTAGGCTGCTATTTTACGCTGGTATTTTGTGAGAGCGTGGTCCTTCCCCGGTCGAGCCGGCACATTCGTGCTACAACTCTACTACTAATATGGCTGCAGCATGACTCTACCACGTATAATATGTTTACTGATTATATTATTCGTCAACAACTTCGGACTTAGTACTACCAACAATTACCGGCATACTTGTGACATGGGCGTTACACACAGTCCTGTTAGGACCTATGTGTTAATCGTGAGACACTATTCAGTTCATTGAGCAAAGTGCTTAGGTACTCTAGCGATTCTTGCGGTTTTTCAGTCCTTATTGTATGAGTATATCGTTGGAAAATTGAAGGTGAGTGATGTTTTCTTTATAGACGTTAATACGGTATCATTTCCAGTCCAGTAGCTGGAAAACGTCTTGCAATGCAGCGGTGAAGTGTTTAGGAGATATTGGGTCACAATGTTTTACACCTCTCTAAATAGCCATCTTAACCCTATCGTATAAACACTTCAGCACTTCAGCACTATACCGACAGTCAACTTGATACCGCTGAAGGAACTGCAACACTGCCCAAATTTCGACGGAACCAATGGCTTTCTCACTTTGCTTAATTCAGACAAAGTGGCAGATTGTACTATTCGGTCTTCTGTAAAATTTACCGAAGAGTATGTATGTGGTCTATGGTTCTAACGCCTTTTCGGAAATCAGCTTGTTCGTGAGGTTGGAAGTAGTCAAGTCTGCTTGCGAGACGATTCGTAATGGCTCTTAAAAACAGCAAGTAGACGAAGTAGTAGAATAGAAATCGGTCTGTAATACTCCAAGAGAGCATTATAACCTTTCTTGAAGAGGAAGACCACCGCACTTTCGCTTCATTTTTCCGGAGTAATGCCACCTTGAAGAAAGGAATTAAAGAGCTTCTGAAGTACTTCAAGTACCAGTTTTCTCCCCGCTTTCAGAAGCTCTGCTGTAATTCCATCTTTGTCCGGCAACTTGTCGTTTTAAGAGGCGGCTATTCTTATCTCGCTTAGACTGAATTCCGGAATATAATCGGAATAAGACTTGCTCTTGCATCATTACTCGCACATGCATGTGGCTCCATCGATAAAGTGTACAGCTGCATATAGAACCTCTCAATCTCACTCAATATTACAGGTGCCTACTACTGCCACATTCGGTCTTCAGCTTTGACAGTTGACTCTTTCTGTCAGACAAATCTCTGGCAAAGACCTTGGAGCCCTGGTTACGCTCAATTGCTTCTACAATATGTTGAGAGTAAGTCCCGCTGCATGCATTTGGAGATATTTTTGTTCAGTTGTCTTTATGCTGTCATATTTGCTGAAGATTGCAGCTTCATTTGCCGCCTACCAGCCACAAGATTAAGAGTTTGATTGGAGAGTTTTTGTGTTTTTATGCGATGGGTCTTGCAGAACTTAGATTAAATCATGAACAGTTTCCACGAGTTTTTTAACGTGGTAGAGCCATGCTGCAGCCTTATTATGGTTGTAGCATGAATGGGTCGGCTCGACCGGGGAAGGACCACGCTCTCACAGAATACCGGCGTAAAATAGCAGCTTAACGTTACTTACTTACTTACGCCACTTACCATCAGGTGGACTGTGTGCTCGTTTGTCACCCTTATTCTATAAAAAAAAGCTTTTCATTCATATCGTCCACTGCACTGCACTCTTATAAACACTTAAAACTATATTGTTATTTGAGCTGAAAGTTTTCGAGGCTTCGGATTGGAGCACGAGAGGACGGTGCATTGACTTCATTAGACGTTCAACCAACCTCTCCAACTTAGAGTTTAGTTTCAGTGTGCCTCTCACCATAGGTGAACATTGCCAGTTTTTACCCTCGCGACCACTGAACAGTTGCCATCAAGTCGTACCTTGTACCTATTGATATTATATTTCCTTTCTTATTATTTATCAGTCCGTAATAATTCTCAGTCTGTAACAATCTTAGATGTAGGCCGTTGCCACAGTAGGCGGGAATTTCTTTAATTGCCACGCTTGGTGCGCAGGTTTCTGATTGTAGTAACAGATGTAATCTCTTCCTCTTGCACCTTTTACGCTACCATTGTATGTCTTGGTATTTAAGTCTAGAGTAAGTGGTTTGTCTGTATTGCCATCTATCGAAAAATAATATATTGATCATAAGATCTTTTTGCATTGACTCACCTATCGCGACACTCACAGGATGAGGGCGAAGGATTTTATTGTGTTGCCACCACTCGGCAGTTATTAATGAATATTTAATAAAAACGTTGAAAACCCTAATATTTCAAATATTTGCCATAAAAGTTTGAATTTTATGATTTTTCCGCTCCTACTTGTTTTATACGAGCAGCGGAAATCATATTCGAAATCTGGTACGCTATTTATTCTGTCGTGCGATAAATGTGTATTATTTTTATGAAATATCTACAATTATTAACTGTTTCTTATAGTTTGAGCCAATTTATAAATCCATCAGGACTGAGATTTTTTTTCAGAAACAGTGGTATAAATAAAAAAATTACTTCATAAGTATAATGCACAAGTATTATTGTATCTTATATATTATTGAAAATTAGTATTTTTGTATGTATCTACAATAAAAATGATTCTGTTCTTTTCTATTCTTCTTATCCCGTGGTGTACCAAAATTCACTGACAAATACCCGTAAAATATCAGGAATACGGTTCTCCCAAATATAATAAAAAACGAAAATAGCCATTTATAAAACACCCAGAACTATAATCGGGAAAACTATCTAAGGTACTAAAAGATGCATAGAGCTGCAAGCGCAGTGGTTGCAAATCCGCTAGAATGTGTACTTGATTAGAACTATATGGGGCTAATTATGAGTAGATAAGATAATACAAACTGGGTTTGTACCCCGCCAGCACAAATGTAATTGTTAATTACAATTTAAAAAAAAATAGGCAAGAGTGTGGTACCTTCTCGGACGGACTCTTAGACAGAAAATGAGTCTTACCACCTGTTCGCGCAAAAGCGCTAATGTCAATAATAGACGTCAGAGGGCGCGCGCGCCTCTACGATACCGGTTTTGACGTCCGGTCGTTTCGAGGACACGCTAGAACAAGGGAGTCCAGATTCGTCGCGGCGAGAGATCGCACGCGTTCTTTTTTATCGGGAGCTTGTTTATGATATGCGCGTATAGTAAATATACCACTGGGAATGGTAGCGCGTATCCCTTGCTGAGAGTTTTACCCGGGACTTTTAGGTTTAACGCAGAATCTGTATAAGTGGATTCGACTGTATTAGTTACTAGTGCGGTATTTGACATGCTAGAAATAACGGTGACCTTTGATCCGTACGTTTTGTGTTAATTTGCGAGTTAGGTGTTATAACAAACAAGAGTTAGTGGCTTCTGTAAGGTAGTTAATCGTACGGCAGAGTTTAAGAACTATCATCGTAGAAAACGAAGAAAGTGATTGCGGAAGGAGACCGTAGTTTGGAGAGGTGCTGAGAGCCAAACTGCTGCAGATGGTAACGGTCTAATAAGGTCAATAACACTACCAGCCACACCCAGATACACATCACTGACCCTTACTTTCCTAGCACTATACATCCACACGCGACCTGACCGAATCCTGAGGGACCAGTCGCTTTGGATAGAGGTAAGTAAGCTCCCCTTATAGAAAACAACGCTTCCCCCTGATTGTTTATTGTAATTAGAAACTTAAACCTTGGCCTGTAGCAGGCCCGACCAGCATCTGCTTGTAGGTTCTCCGTCTATGGGCCCGCGGGGAACCCTACTCCTGGGATAAGCAGCTGTTGGCCGTAACATTTGGTAGCAGAGCGTGGTTCTGGGATCGATTCCCGGTCGATCCACCGACCATAGTGTTTGATAAAAATTAAACAATTTTGATGGCATGGCATGGTTAATTGGTTTTATTTTGTGTCTACAATCACGCCTGTCCGTAATACGTAAAAATATTTTTTTTTATTATATATGCCGCTTTAGCTCCCACCACGGCCGCCTCTACTGAGCCTTAAGCCGTCAACAGTCCACTTGTCAAGCTGTTCTGTTGCCGACGGCCTCAGTGAGGGCGTACAACCCGAGTGGCGACTGTTAGCGGTTGCGCTCTGTTAGTCTCGGGTTCACGCGGTGTGGTCTCCACTTGGTGGTGGGAAGATTAGGGCCCCCTGGAGCGTTGAATCACGCTCTCAAGGGGTATTAGATTTGTTTTGGTCGAGCACTTAGTTAAAAATTCTTTAAATTAAAATTAAAATGCTTTTGGGTTTTCCGCGAAATTCATATTGTAGCGATTGTGATTAAAAGAATTGAATTTAAAATACTCCTTTAAATGCTGCTGCATATGTTTTGTAAATACATTTGATCACTGCGTTTGTTGTTGTACGGAAAATTGAGATTAAATTGTTTGCCCTTTTTAATGGTTGTGCGTATGCTTTGTAATTGTATTTGATTGTCGCGTCTGTTGCTGAAAGGAAAGTTTGAATTCATTTGAAATTTGAATGACGCGCTATTTTGAAAATTGTGTATATGTTTTGTGATAGTGTTTAATCATTTTGCTCTGTTCAATAGAAGATAACGCTCCCCCCTAGTCATTTATTGTAATTAGAAACTTAACCAGCATCTGCTTGTAGGATCTCCGTCTATGGGATAAGCAGCTTTTGGCCGTAACACCACCTATTAAATTTTCTTCCTTTTATTTAAAAACACAGAACATCAGTTTAATTCTATTACGAAGTTGAGAATATGGCCCATAACTTTACTTCCGCCTGTCGGTATTTAGAGCATGCTTACGTTAATGTATCGACTCGTAAAATACGATTTTTATGTTATTATTATTTTAAATAATATTTAAGAAAACTTTAATATTTAACTAGAAGCCTGAAGAAACTAAAATATTACAAGCTAAATTTTTTAAAATATTTTATAAAAAAAATATTCTATATCATATGTTATTAGAATTAGAAATTTGTTTAAAAAAACCCTAATATTCATTGTAATATTCCTTATTAAGATAAACTAGTTAAAACTAGCTTATCTTAACAAGAATTCTGAAGAATCAAAAATATTCTTCTTCACTAGCATTTTTATTAATGTAAATAACACACTAAAAGTAAATATATCAACAAAAGTACCTATGCTATTTTATATTCAATAGTAAGTTTGAGAAATCAATAGTCTTATTGCATAAAATTATTAGTATTTAATTTCGTCTAATAAATAAGTAATTTTATCTCTTCCTTCTTCCAACTTGACTTTGAAAGCCTACTAACTACTGAAAGCCCAAACCTATTCAAATCGATAAACAACATTCAGCTACAATCAGATATTTTCACTATTGTTAAGCGCCATCCATCTGATTATATTACATTCAAATTCTTATGCAAAGGTTATAGTTCAATTTATCATCATTGTCATCATTCATACCTACAGCCCTTCGCTAGTTCACTGCTGAACCTGGGTGTCTCCCAAGTAATAACATAGAGCACGGTCCTAAGCCACCAGTATCCATCGACTTCCTGCATGTATTACTAGGTTATTACTCCTATAGTGGGGGAGGGAGTCAATTTACACACTGCTTCCGGTAACGAGGCTGTCGGACTAATGGTCTTTTGTTAAATTTCTTGGCGGAGGCCTATGTTTAGCTGGGTGTAATAATGATGCTTTGAAAAAGTATTTTTTGCGATTATAAAGATTAAAATATTAAACGAAAATTTTATTTGAAAAAGCAATGGTTGAAACGCAGAATAAAAATGAAAATCATTTGGTTTAAGTACTTGCTTTTGAAAATGCTGACTATGAGTACAAAGTTTTAGGCACGTGGTAGAGCCATGCTGTAGCTATATTAATAGTACAGTTGAACCGGAGACCCATTTTACGGGGAAAGAGGCATTCTCTCTTAGTCCTCACGGCTAACAACGTATCTGCGTTTTAATTCGCAAACGAAGATAGATGTAGATGTATATGGGCCACAGCAATCACTTACCATCAGGTGCACTGTGTGCTCGTTTGTGACCCTTATTCTATAAAAAAAAGATGAGTATCATTAGTATAGCATACCCTTCGGACTTCCTAAACTCTTAATGATACAGTTCAATGTGGTTTATTTTTTGTAGAAATAGAACTTGAGAAGATGTTCTGATTTTATCAAATATATTCTTTATATAGTCATATGTGGTATTTTTCGTTTTACGTCTTTAGAATAACTTAAAAAAAGCCAAAGTTAAATAAAAGTAAGAAAAAATAATTTAAGAGCAAGTTATTTATTTATTTATTTAAACTTTATTGAACCTTACACATTAAGTAAAGGAACAAAAGGCGGACTTAATGCTAAAAGCATTATCTGCCAGTCAACCTTGAGGCAGTGATATAACTACGAAGGCGGTTACAAAGAAATATGCATACACACATACATATACATATACATACATTTACATATATACATATACACACCCACATACATACATACATACATACATACATATATCAATATACACAAGTATATAAATTTATATAATAAGAAAATATGATATAATACAAGATACATAAAGAAACGTAATATACTAATGATGACGGAACTTAGCAGTTGTAAAGCAGTTTTAGAAAATGATCTCGAATGTTCTTCTTAAATGTTTGTTTGCAGGTAGGTTGTCTTAATTTTTCAGGCAGGTCATTCCATAGGCGTGCGGCTTGGACAGCAAACGATATGAAACTCGAACGGTGAAGAGGAATAGAGAGAGCAAAAGTCTCCGATGAACGAAGCTGTCTGTCATGAGTGTCCCGCAGAAACTGAAACTTATGTTTTAGATAATTTGGATAGTGGTTATCGAATAAAATAGAAAAAACTGTGTTAAGTATCCTACTGTGTCTTCGCTAACGAATTGGAAGCCATTTAAGCTGAGTGCAAAATGAGGATACATGATCAAACTTGCGAAGACGAAAAATAAAACGGATACAGTTATTGACGAGACGGTCCAGCTTATCAAGGTTGATGAAATGAGATTTCATTGAGATCAGGAAAACATACATCAGCATAGTCAATAATAGGCAAAATAAGAGATTGCACCAGAGTTATCTTTACCTTGACCGGAAGAAAGTTCCTAAGACGGTTCAAAACACTGAGCTTAGCAAAAACAGAACCACTAATATTCTGAATTTGGGTGGACCAACTTAAGGTTGTGTCAAAGTAGATACCCAGATTTTTAACGCTGTCAGAATAAGGTATGATAGAACTATCAAA
Organism: Parnassius glacialis; assembly: GCA_033319125.1. NCBI lineage: Eukaryota > Metazoa > Arthropoda > Insecta > Lepidoptera > Papilionidae > Parnassius > Parnassius glacialis. Next base: position 21,620,188 of record JAVANC010000023.1, on the reverse strand, counting down.
TGTGACAGGTGGAACGCAATGGAAGTCAAGGTTACACAGTTGTTGAGCACTGCCAATTATTATAGCTTGGCATTTATTGGGGTTCACACCAATACCAAACTTACGAGACCAACTGTGGAGATTCGTTAAATCCATATTGAGTCTGGCAATGGTGTCACACAAAGAGTTAACGTCAGCTTGAACATATATTTGCAGGTCATCAGCGTAAAGATGGTAAGAGCAGCTAAGTTGAGAAGAGAGAAAGTTAATAAAAATGGAGAACAGAAGTGGAGATAATATTCAACCTTGTGGCAAACCAGTGGAGAGTTGACACCAGTCAGATATATCACGACCATTAATTACAGTTTGCTGACGGCCACAAAGGTAGGAAGAAAACCAGTCTACAGCAGTAGACGAAAATTTGAGATTTTGAAGCATGGCAAGGAGGATATCATGGTCAACCATATTGAACGCATTTGTAAAATCAATCAATACAAGTACTGTGAACTTTCTATTCTCCATGCCCTCCCGAATATCCTCTGTGACTTTGAGAAGTGCAGTGGTCGTGCTGTGTCCAGGCCGAAAGCTAGATTGAAACTGAGATAGCAAGTTATTTCTACAAATAAAAGCAGACAATTGTTGGTGAACTATAGATTCAAGAATTTTTGATAGGAAGGGTAAGATAGAAATAGGTCTATAATTGTTGAGTTGAGTAGGGTTTGCAATTTTGGGAAGAGGGATAATATAAGCTTTACGCCAAAAGGCAGGAAAGACCCCAGACAACAAAGAAAAATTGATTATGTGAGTCATGACTGAGAGAAAAATTTCTAGAACAGAAGAGATCATAAAGCGACTGACATTATCACAGCCCACTGCTTTGGATTTAATAGATAAAAAAGTTTTACGAACTTCGTCGACAGAGCCACACGAGAATGAAAATGTTTCATGTTGAGATGTGGCCAAGGAAGTAATTTCTGAAATTGTAGTGGACTTAATGATAGGAGATAATGTAGAACCAGATGAAAAATGAGAATTAAGATCATTAAGAGGAAAAGAAATATTATGACTTTTTTCAGAGTGCTTACCAATACCAAGAGATTTGAGGAACTTCCATACATCGGCCGAAGAAGAGTTAGAAATATTTTCATGGAAATAGCAACGTTTCGCTGCCCTTACCATGTGGTTACAACGATTGCGAACCACTTTATACAAACGCCAGTTGTCATCACACCTGTCACGCTTGAATTTTCTAAAAGCCCTATCACGTCGAGTTATTGCCATCCGAACTGCCCTCGTTATCCACGGAGCTGGAGGTCGCTTAACTCTAATAGCTCGCACCGGTGCATGGACATCAAACAGTTTCAGAGTTAAATCAGTGAAAATCGAAACTTTGTCGTGCACTGAAGACGCACCATACACCTGAGAAAAATCTATATTCGATGCATCATTTTCTAAATTAGCAGGGTCCATTCTGGCAAAATTTCGTATGAAGATGGTGTTCGGTTTAGATTTGGGTGGTTTTAGGTTATATGCAAGGTAAAGTAAATCATGGCGCTAAAATCCGGAGGCAGACAACTGACCATAGTTAACTACTAGTTGGGGAGAGGAGGTTATGATTAAATCAAGCCACGTGTCTGGAGAATCAGGATTGTGTTGAGTCGGAGAGCAAGGAAGAATGGATAGGTTAACTGAGCACAGGATATTAAGGAGCTTAGTCCTTTGGGTAGAAGTATTGAGAAGGTCAGTATTAAAGTCGCCTATGATAATGTGATGTAGGTAGTCCGCACTGAGAGATTCCATGGCGGTTTTTAAGCTAGAGAGATATTCTACAGAAGGGGGACAGTAAACGACACCCAGAACGAGCCTGGAACGTCCCACCTGAATTTCCAGGAATAAATATTCGGCAGAGGCAGAATATTGTCAAGGTGACGAAGCAATAATCGAAGAAAAAGGTAAGAACGAAGGTAAATGGCGACGCCACCACCACCTTTGCCAATTCTGTCATTTCTGATTAAGACAAACCCGGGTAAGCTGAAGGAAAAAGTTGAAAGTGAAGGCTTAAGCCAACTTTCCGAAATAAGAATGGCCTGCACAGTTGAAGAAGAAGAGGAGAATGTCTCTAAAAGATCAGCATAATGAGAGGGAATACTCTGTGCATTAATATGGCAGACGTTGAACGACGAGTTTAAGTTAACAAAAGAGTTATCTAGCAAATTACGCAGTGTTTCAGGTTCATCAAAAGAATCCAAGCTTGCAGAAGAATCGCAAGCAGAATAGAATGAATCATCATCAGACAACATACCATAATATAAATAAGAACAGTATAAAATATGTACCTACTTAAAAATACTGTATTACGATATATATATATATATATATATATATATATATATATATATATATATATATATATATATATATATTTAAATACAAAATACTAATGAATAAATGCAAGAAAAATAATAATACGAGCACAAAAAAAATATAAATCCCTCCGGCTAACCTAACAGAAAACATATTATCAAACTCCATAAAATGTACATCTAATATATAAAAAATAATTTTGTTTGTTCGTGTTCTATGCGCAGCCATATCGTTCATCAGATTGCACTAAAACTTTGTCAACTTATTGCTTACACTTAAGGTTATAGGCATAGTACTACTAACTTACAATAGGTGGCACGCGTATCCTACCAACACATTTATTTGAAAGACCTAATCAAACAATACAACTTCCAAATTTAAAACGATATTTTGACAATTATTTTTCTGAGGCAGCAACGCGCCGGGTATCAGCTAATAAATTATAATAACAACAGTTTATCAACAAAAGTTACACAATTTAAAATATACATAAAATTTTACATAAGACAATAATTTGCAGTTATTTGTATTGTATACATATCAATCATAATTAAAAACTAGCAACCCTAAATAATAATAGTACTAAAACAAATAATCGAACATCGCCTTAAAATGAAAAAAAAAATACAAAATTGAAGGAAAAGAATTGGACTGGCAAAAAGCTAAGAGTCCAGGGCAAGACAATGATGAGTTAAGACTAAAAAAAAATTATAGATTTGTGGCTATGGATTATGTTAACTTGTAAACATTTACTTACTCTAACACATTATAAACAATAAAAACTAACCCTAACAATAAGAACTAGACAAAACACAAAAAACAATACACAATGATATAATAAGTGCAAAAGATAGGGCAAAAAACAATGTATAATTGAAGTATATGATCAGAAAACAACACAAATACTACTTATCACTTCTTAACACTGGCAGATCTCTTCACTCTCAAATGTTGCTCTGAGGAAGCCGTGGTCACAAGGGGAGTTGCCTGACAGTTCGGGCTTTTCTCAGCAGAGGCTGGTTGCTTATTCGTAGTATCAGCGAAAATAGGAAAAATCCTCCTCACGAAAAATACGATGACGGGTACCGTCCTGTGCCTTTATAAAAATATTGCCATCTATGGTCCAGCAATTGCGTATGCCCAGGCGTTTGCGAGCAAGTCGGAAGAGAGACTGTCGTTGGCGAGTTAAGAACTCCGATACAACAACAGATGTACCCTTAAAACACACCTTTTTTCTCCAAATAGTCGATCTAAGTAAAGGTTCAGAGAAGCGTACTAATATGGGACGACACTTGCCTTCAGTGAATTTGCCGAGACGATGACACACTTTCAGAGCATCACTAGTAAAATTTCGAAGCCCAAACTTATTTGCGAAAAGTTCTACAAAATAATCGGAGAGGCTTCCAGGATTATCTTCTGGTACTCCATGAAACAAGAGATATTTCCTACGGTGTCTCATCTCAATTTTTTCAATAGACTTTGCACACTCGGATATTTGTTGCCGAAGTAAACTCATTATGCTCCAGACTTGAGCTTTGAACTCCTGAAATTCCTCTTGAAGACGTGAAGCGGAGGTGCTTGCCTGAGCTGTTGACGGTTTGAGTAGGGATTCAAAATCGGATAATTTCTTCAATAAGTTGGCTTCAATGGTTAGCTGATTTTCCAATACCATGTCGTATGATGCCATTTTAGAGTGCAATGAAGTCAATAAGAAATTTTGTGACGTGAATAAGCAGATAGTTTGTAGGTTAGCCGATAGGTTGGTAAAAACGCAAGATTACAACATTAAACTGTGCACCTTATATTTCATTAAACTGAACTGTAAATAATTAAAATTATACGTAGAACAGAGAACTAAAAAAAAATCGTTAGTATAGAATAAACATTTTTGATACAATTAAGAATGAAACTTATCTTTATATATCTCACGGATATGATGAGAAATAACATGCAGATGCGTTGTCACCCTTGAGGTGGAGTGCTTCCGTTTCCTAAAATTTACTCAACTTGGACTTTTATTAAAAAGTTAAAAACTTTGATGTTGCTTTATACTATGTCGTAGCGCCTACTTATGAAGCTATTATATGGACATTATTTTATTCTATTTAGGCCTTAGACTTCGGCATTCACTTTTTATTATATATTTATTTTTTTACACTTTGGGTGGACTTAGGAATATCACAAACTCGAATGTCGTCTAAATAGTTATATAACAAACTTCATCCCATATTTTCCCACCCATAAGGGTGAAAAATTTATATAATAGTACCGAATCTGAATAACAACGTGAGAAATTGTGAGTATGACCATATTGGTCATACTCATAATGAAAGAAATGATTCAATGGTTTGGTCTTGTAGAAAGAATGAACGAGGAAAGAGTGAAAAGGTAAAAAAGTAAATTTATGTTTTAAAAGTGAGCCGCACAATCGGGGGCTAACGAAAATATATTGGGTTGGAAATAAAAATGCCCATATTACGTTAGAACGTTGATTTAAAGGGTTTCGGCTGATAAATCATGTTTCGATACATTACTTTGGCAGGCTTGAAATTATACAGAACGGGAGAAAATGTGGGTCGTCTTCCCGAAATGTACGATATCTATTCCGTTTGCTATTTATTTAATTTTTATTTGATTAGTTAAAACGTTTTTGGTTTTATCTAGGTGTAAAATCTAATTTTAAATATTTTAATTTCATAATTGTCGTTATAACAGTCCATTGCTAATAAAATAGGCCTCTTCCATAGATTTCTTCATCTTGGTTACCGTCAAGGTTTCTAATAAGAGACGATAGAGAAGAACGTAAAGCAGAGATATAATTTGCCACATGATAATAATTATTCCGAAGCTTAGTTAAGTTAATCTACGTGGCATAACCTAGTGTTAGAAATGAGGGTAAATTAAAAAAGTAAAAGAATAAGAATTGAATCTCCCACTCTTTCTAGCAGTATAAAGTATTACGCAGGTGACTGTGGGAGATCAGTCGGTAATTCTACGAGTCTAATTGTCGTTATTATGCCCGTTGAGCTAAAACAATATCTCTACACTAAGATTCTGCCTAAGTAAAACAAGTGACGTGGTTCTCTACGTTGTGGTAGTTCTTCTTGTGTAAATAAGGAAGATCGTGTTGCTGAGAGGCTGCCCTATGTTAGATTGAGATGAGTAGTGTTGCTGTCGCTTTACATACTTTAGTATTATCATGTAATCATATCCTTCACGTTACATCAATGTGTGATTGTACCAGGAACATATTACGGTTGATCAAACTGCATGTCATCATCAACAGCCCTTCACAAGTCCACTGCTGAACATATGCCTACCCCGAGGAATGCCACAAAGCACGGTCCTGAGCCGCCTGCATCCATCGACTTTCTGCATAACTTACGGGGTCGTCACTCCATCTAGTGGGGGGACGCCCTACACTTCGTCCGCCGGTACGAGGCCGCCACTCGAGAACCTTTTTTCCCCAACGGTTGTCGGTTCTTCGAGCTATATGGCCGGCCCATTGTCACTTCAGCTTACTAATCCGTTGGGCTATGTCGGTCACTCTGATTCTACTGCGGATATCCTCATTTCTAAGTTTATCACGCAGAGAAACTCCGAGCATAGCCCTCTTCATAGCTCGCTGAGCGACCTTGAGATTCCTCATCCGGCCAGCAGTGAAGGACCACGTCTCAGTACCATAGGTCATCATTGGCAATACGCACTGGTTGTACAGTCTTGTTTTCAAGTTTTAGGTATACCTGACGATAAGATGTGCCGTAATTTCCTGAACACTGCCCAACCGAGTTGAATCCGTCGATTGACCTCTCGGTCGCAGTTGGACTTACCTAGTCGAACTATTTGTCCCAGGTAAACATACTCGTCAACAACTTCGAGCTTAGTATCCCCAACATCAACCGGCATAGGTGTGACATGGACATTAAACATGATCTTTGTTTTGTCCATGTTCATCTTAAGACCTATCCGTTGGGAAACACTATTGAGGTCATTGAGCATAGTGCTTTGGTCCTCCAGCGATTCTGCCATAAGGTTTATATCGTCGGCAAATCGAAGGTGAGTGATGTACTCGCCATTGATGTTGATATCGTATCCTTTCCAGACCAGAAGCTTGAAAACGTCTTCCAATGCAGCCGTGAAGAGTTTCGGGGATATCACTTCACCCTGTCTTACACTTATCTGCAATTGAATAGGTTTCGTACTCTGTTTCTGTACTCGGATAGCCATCGTAGCTCTACTATACAAGCACTTCAGCACTTCGATATACCAACAGTCAACTTGATATCGCTGAAAGGACTGCAGCACCGCCCAAATTTCGACGGAACCAAAGGCTCTCTCATAGTCCACATACGCCAGACATAGTGGGTAATTGTACTCTTCGGATTTCTGTACAATTTGCCGAAGAGTATGTATGTAGTCTATGGTGCTAAAGCCTTTTCAGAAACCGGCTTGTTCGGAGGCTGGAAGTCGTCAATTCTGCGCGTGAGACGATTCGTAATGACTCTTGAAAACAGCACGTAGACGCATTTCAGAAGAGAAATCTGTCTGTAGTTCTTCAAGAGAGCGTTGTCACCTTTCTTGAAGAACAAGACCACCGCACTTTGCTCCAAGCCTCCGGTGTAGTGCCACCATGGAGGACGGAATTGAAGAGCTTCTGAAGGACTTCAAGTACCGGTTTTCCACCCGCTTTCAGAAGCTCCGCTGTAATTCCATCTTCGCCTGGGGCTTTGCCGTTTTTAAGGTGCTGGAGAGCCATTCTAATCTCGCTCAGACTGACGTCCGGGATATCATCGGAATAGTGTCGGATAAGACTCGCTCTTGGATCGTTACTCACAACAACATGCATAAACTGCATGTGCTCTATACTAAATATGTAGTGCAGTACGCTGTCTCATTCCTGATAATGATTAATTGCGTAAGCAGCAGAGCAAGTTGAATATCCGCTCTTGCACTTTTATAAATTTTAACAATTAACCTCCATAGTAATTTCTAATATGAGTAATATAACTTTATTTATATAATTTTCAGGATAGTTTCTGACATCAGAAATGTAATAATTTATAACATCAGAAGTGGGATGGAGTCGCTGTTGTCCCTCACAGATAATCTTCGAATAGTGTTGGTGAAATAATGTAAAGCGCATAGCGTTTTGTTTTTATATTAAATGTCATAATGAATTTTACATATTATACATTTCCAGCCATATTACGCGGGTATCTATCCGACCGAGACGACTTGATGACTAATTGCAATTTATGTGATGTCATTTGCAATGTGTGATATTTTACACAGTTGTCTTTTTATTTTGCAATGTGTGTGTGATATTTCATACATTTGCCTTTTTATTTGCAATATGTGTAGAGGCCAAAGCCTCTGCATAAAGTTGCACAGTTTAAAATGAGGAGACTGAGCTGAACCGTTTTGCAAAAATGAAGACCGACAACCTCCACGTGCGCTTGCCTCATGGCAGCTGCGTGTACTCTGTTGTTTTAATAGCCACGTCGTTTGTCGTGTTTATTGGTGCTCTTTCAATTGTAGTTACACGTGTGAACAACACAAGTGGCGACGAGCTCTATAGTAAGTATTTATAACGAATCTAGTAAATAAATCAAATCTATATTCCAAAATAAAACCACTGATAGACAGAGAGGTAAACAAAAAATGTGTTGTGATACAAATACGCAATACTTAGAAGTTTACAAAGGTAAACTTTATACGGGAAAAATAATTAATTAATAAGTAACTAATTGGCTCTAAATTTGTTGCTACACCAAAAACAATTAGGGAAAACGTATTGATTTTATTACATGAACGAGAATTGTTCACGAATTACGATTAGTCAAGCATAAAAAAATTGTAAAATAATATAACTGATTTTGTATCTTAAAAGTAACTTAGTCTGCTGGCCAAAGTTAGCTCCACTTTCTGTCAACATTATCCATAGCCTATGGCGTCTGAACTATTAGCATAAGTTTAATAGCTGTGGTAAATATCTAGAAGAAGAAGGCAACGAAATATATTATATCGCCAAAAAAGGCCATTTCTGTTGTTTATCACAGTGGACAATGTTAACTGGTAATTTTTACTAATTTCCATACAAATGATTTTAGGTACAAGGGTTGACAGAGAGAAAGATCAAAACACTATTTTTATACTAAATTGTTTTATTTAAAAATCAGGAACCAACTAAATGCGCGCTTATAGCGACTAGGGAAAACGTATGTAAATAAAATCAAAACTAAAAACAAGAATGAGTTTATAGTATGAAAAGTTCCCATCTCTGGGCAGGGGCCCCCCAGTGCCAGCTCCTTCCACTTGACCGCATCCAGCGCAGAGCGGTTCGAATCTTCGACAACCGAGTTCTTTCAGATCGGCTTGACTCACTGGCACTGCGTAGAGAGGTTGCATCTCTTTGCGTATTTTATCGCATCTACCACGGGGAGTGCTCTGAGGAATTGTTCGGACTAATTCCAGCCGCTCAATTTCACCATCGCACATCGCGACAGAACTTACGATACCATCTTTATCATCTAGATGATTGGCGGTCCACCACTGTGCGATGCAGAAGAAATTTTCTCCCTCGCACAAGTTCCTTGTGGAATCGATTACCGCCAGCGATTTTTCCGGACCGATACGACTTAGGGACCTTCAAGAAAAGAGCCTACTCCTTTTTAAAAGGCCGGCAACGCATCTGCGATTCCCCTGGTGTTGCAGTTGTTCATGGGCGGTGGTAGTCACTTACCATCAGGTGAGCCGCATGCTCGTTTGCCCCCTCTCCTATAAAAAAAAAACAAACAAACTTGTAACGACATACCGTCTTAACTACCTAGTTCTACATTTTGATATCAATACTCAGGTCCTGCACCGACCTGATGGCGCGCGTCGCTAGTGAGAAGTTAGTTTAGTTTAGTTTAGTTTACGACGGGCTGTTTTCTGCAACTCCACGTCTATGCGCGTATTTTGTGTGTGGGCAGGAATAATGTGATTATTCGAGCCATGAGATCTCCCCGAAGAAGCTCAACAGTCCCTTGATGTTGCATGCAACTTCAGCGAGTGATCCCGGCGTGCCGAGATGTTTAGCCCTGTACTTAGCGACATCCGGACATTTCAGTAGCACGTGGGCCGCCGTTTCTTCCTCCCCCATACATGTCCTGCACAGGGGACTATCTGTAACACCTATAGTAAATAAATGTTTGTTAAAGGTGCCGTGTCCTGCGATAGCACTTGTTACTATCCTGATCTGCGGCTTGTTCAGTCTCATTAAAACTTTGGTTAAGCGACTGTTTATTTCAGGCAAGGCTTCCCTAGCTTGTCTACAGTCTACTAGATTTTTCCAAACCTGAGTGTATTGATTAGTGAAGTGTCTACGTACTAGTGAACGAACGTTACCAAAGGGGATTGTTATGATTGGTTCCGGCCCTATAGTGGCCAAAGCCGATTCTCTTCTGACCAGTTCATCTGCTGCATCGTTGCCTCTGGATCCACTGTGTCCCTTTATCCATTGTAGAGTCACATTGTTGTTTTTACATACCTCATTTAATCGTTGATGGCATTCATATGTTAGTCCCGAGTTCACCACATTGCAACTCAGAGCTTGTAGTACCGCCCTACTGTCGGTCCGTATTCTGATGGGGAAGTCATTAACCTTCCTAGCATCTATTGCTATGGCTGCTTGAATGATACCCATACATTTCACCTGAAATACCGTGTTATAGGTACCCAGCGGTGTGCATATGTGAATATTGAGGTCTTCAGAGAAAGCTCCAGAACCTACACCTTCATTTATTTTAGAACCATCGGTGAAAACTCTAAGCTCTTTTGGGCGTAATCCTTCCGGCTGGCTGGTATCATTTAATTGTATCTTGTACTTCTTATCGAAAACAAATTGTTTAGGAATCTTATCGTATTTGGCTTGTAGGATAGAAATTTTTGAGTGAATTCTATCAATTATGCCTGTATGAGGGACACTACTCTTACTGCAAAGATTTAGGGTCTTCAGTCTGATGGCAGCTAAAGTCGCTTCTTGTTGTATATGTAAATGAAGCGGAGTTAACTCCAGAATCGCTTCTAAGGCTGCTGTTGACGTAGTTCTTATGCAGTCTGTGGCAGCCATACATGCCAGTCTCTGAAAGCGCTGAAGCTTCTTAATTGTGGTGGCTTCATTTGCCTTGGTCCACCATACCAGAGCGCCGTATGTGATCATGGGCCAAATTACAGTTTTGTAAAGCCACAGTATGACTTTTGGCGTCAGTTCCCATCTTTTGCTAATCATGTTTCTGCATTGCCAGAAAGTTATGCTAGCTTTGTTGATTTTGTTTTCTATGTATTTATTCCAGTTAAGTTTGCTGTCCAAGGTAAGACCAAAATATTTTACCTTAGAGGATAGCTGGAGTTTTGTGCTGAAAAGACTTGGAAGATGATAGTTATTCAGCATTTGTTTTTGTGTGAACATTACTAGAACCGTTTTATTTGGATTGACGGTTAAGTCGTATTCCCTGCACCGTCTCTCCACTATACGGAGAGCCGCTTGGGTCAGGTCGCACACTATGCTTGCTGTCTTGCCAGAGACCAGTATTGTCAGGTCATCAGCATAACCTACTGTGTAGAAGTGATTGGCATTTAATTTGCTGATGAGTTCATTAATGACCATATTTCACAGCAGAGGTGGGAGAACCCCACTCTGCGGGCAGCCTTTCTTAATTTGGATTGGTTGAGATTCACCAGCAATCTTTATTTTTCGTGTACTGAGCATGTATACTATCCAGTCGATCAGTGGTGGTTCAACTTTATGTCTACTAAGTGCACTTTTTATGCTGGAGGAGTTCGTTCTGTCAAAAGAACCTTCTATATCTATGAAGGAACCTAGACATATTCCTTTGTTTTGGATGGCCTCTTCAATCTTTGTAGTTTGCTAGTGAGAAAACAATGTATTGTATTCTCAGTATATTATAAGTTTAAGAATCCGTAATACCCCTTTGTGGAGTTAAGAAACCTTTTGGGGATATTTCACCCCCTGAAAATACTTTCCAAATTTCCCGGGTAGTCACTTAAGTCAGTTTCATCAAACTTCATCATGTTTGATGCAGGAATATTTTTGGTAGTTTCTTGTAAATTTTCAAAATATGTCATAAACTCATCGACACTTGTTTCAGTTCAGGCTCAAACTCTTCGTAAATTTGCCTTAGTAGGCTTCCCCTCAGCGGCTCGTAGCCGCCTGCGCCCCCTTTTCTCAAAAGAGGATCGCTTTCGATTGGGCAAAAAGGCCTAATAAGCCAATGCCAGCCCCACATATGGTGTTAAGTGGGTACACTTAGGGTGGTTAGGTTAGGTTAGTCACAGTGAATCCCACATAACCACGACAGCCGGCTGTCGTGGATGAAAAATCATGAAACGTAGGTCTAACTTAGTAAGTGATAAACCAAATTAAGCGGCGGCAATCAGAACTTTAATAGCAAATCGTGAAATCCTCCAACTTTGGGTACTCTAGGGGTAACATTGGACAAATCAAAAATATAACTAAATCAGTTCGCACCACCAAAATTAAGTAAGATAGGCACATTTTTAAAAGATTGGTAGAAAATAAACTACACTACTTCTGGCAACAATAATTAACAATTTGTTTGCGGACGTCATTCAGTTGGCTGTCAGCCGTGGTCAACGTGACACCATTGAAATGTGGACCAATTTCTACATCTTACTACGAGTACATCAAATGTTAACACAGTGTATGAGATGTCCCTTATTGCCACCAAACTCCCTTAGAATTGATGGTGGATAAGGGATTATTTCTTATCGGAATTGCAATCGAAAGGAAGTGGAATATTGAACCAAAAAACTAAGAATATAACAAAATACCTATTTTTATATATATATAATAAATACGTGATGTATGCATATTAATTAATATCGACTGAATCCAACCAACTAAGTAACCAATAAATATTTTTTAATGATTGTAATTTTACACTCAAACTTAAAATAATGAGAACAAAGATTTCCATAATCCGAATCAACATGGCAACAGAATAAAACTCGAAAACTTTTCCTCTTTTAAAAAGTTGTCTATTTATAAGGCGGCAAGAAATTTTAACTGAGTATTTTTCCAACCTCAATCACATTAATGGCAGTGGGAATAAAACAGTTGCAGTGTTTTATTATAAAACCTTTTACGGACTTTATTTCAGGGATATCTCTGAAAATATGAAATATTTCATGCTGATATTTTAAATTTTTATAGGTATTAGGAATGATGGTTTTGGGCAGGAACCCATTTAACATAGGTAAATTTTACATAACAGAGCCACCTTGAAACGTATTATAGCTATATAAGTCATTAATGTTGGTATCACAATCCGCCGTTCTCCTTATCCTCCACCGCTGAAATTTGGTCACTTGCAGAGTCGTAGACAAAATCTGCTGCTAGGATTGGGAAGGTCAATGCTTGAGAGTAACGGTTTTTCTAACCCCATGGCCTTCGGGAAACGGATTCGGGTGTTCGTTACGCAAGTCGCACTCGAGGTTGTGTAGGAAGGCGCGTCTATGTTCCGACGTGCCCCGCATGTGGTGAAGAAAGAAAGGAGGTGTTGTCCTCTACGGGGTAGGGGCCACCGAAGTGTGACTGGCGCTGGTGGGGGCGCGGATGTATGTCAGAGCTTTCATTTGCCTTTAACTATTCACTGCAAAAGTGGAAAACCATGAGGTTTTAGTCTGAGCCAGTCCGAGAGTAGAGATATATGCCTTAAAGTAGGCGTAGAGGTAGGTGTAGAGATAGGCGTAGGCATTTCTCTATAAAAAAGGTAACAGAACATCTGCGTTTTGATTCTTAATTTAGTATGGATTTCGATGTATTATGCCATAGCACTCACTTACCGTTAAGTATTCTGAGTGCTCGTTTGTTACCCTTTTTTTTTACATGGGGAAATGCCTACGCATACCCGCCTCGCGGGGGCAAGGACGGGTTATGTCGGACTCGCAACGACTAAAACCCCATGGTGTTCCACCCTAGTCGCATATTGGCAGGGCCACGGGAACGCTTTCGCACACTTCCGCGGCCCCACCTGCGCTGGCCGCCCCATGGCGGCCCCTCCTCGGGAGAAGAACACTCCTCCCCCATCTCCTTCTCCGGTAAGGCGCACCAGAACACATGGCGCGCCCTCCTCCTCGGCCTCCAATTTTACATGCGCAACGGACGCCCCCGTGTCCGATGCGCGAAGGCCATGGGGCCAGGAAAAACTAGCACTCAGGAGCACCAGCCTTCCTGACCCCAGCGGCGGATCTGGTCTATGGCTCCGCCGCCAACCAAAATTCGGCTGCGGAGGGTAGGGAGAGCGGCGCCTCGCAATACCGGCACTCCTCTCCCTCCGCAGCCCCACCACCACCGCATCAACGGTGCGGCCCCGTTTGAGTCGCGGAGGATAGGGCGAGTGGCGCATCGCCATACCAACACTCCTCTTCCTCCGCGACTCCACCCCGGCTGCAGAGGTAGGGGTGGGGAGGACACCCGTCTCGCAGCAGCCCACCGACACACATCCGAAGTGGGCTCGTCAAGCCCACTCGGAGTGGCCACCACGGGCCGGCCCTACACCACGGGCCAGCCAAGGGGTTCCTCTTTGTTCACCGTGGGTGACCAAGCCACGGCTACTAAGCCCCCCCGCCACGACAAGGCGGGAACCCGTTCGGGGGGGGTCGTTTGTTACCCTTAATCAACCTCATATCCAGTAGTAGATTCGAAATATTAATAAAGAAAAAGATATTCAAAAACTTAAATTCTTGCTCTCTAAGCAATTAATATCCAAATTAGATCTTATTTAATTCAAAAAAAATTTAAGTATACTCTAAGCCTCATTGGGTAAGACAGACCACTATAACAATAAAGATTAGCCTAAAGTTTGGAATATAAACTTTAGTGTTTAAGATCTTTCCGGGCATGCTTAACAACCTCGATAAGGGTCTTTTCATTTATCTTCTAGTCCTTTATGTAATAGAATTTATTTTAAAAGCCTCCACAATATGTTTAATAGTCCTATTTGAAAAATAAGTATTACAAAATTCCAATCTTTCCAACAGATTTTAGCCGACTTCAAAGCGGGAGGAGGTAGGCAAATTGACTGTATTATTTTTCTATGTATAACACGCTACAGCTCTGCTAATGAACCTATTTTAATGATTCCTATTAATAAAACAGGCTGTTCTTCAGGGGTAGTTTAATTTAAAATTGAAAAAAAATTGGGACGAAGTTTATTAATATAACAATTACAACGACATTCACCTTATTACCTTGAACTTGTGATATTGCTTGGTCCATTTAAAGAAGATACTGCCACTCATGTTCTGTTTTGTTTCTCTCTGTCACCTTTTACAACATCCACGGGAAATCATAAAATATTTTGAGGTTATGTGAAATCTTCCAACCCGAATTGGAGTTGCACGATAGACTATACCATTTCCTGAAAATTTCTCAAGAATGGGGCTACTACTTATACTTAATTATTTTTCTACGTTATCTAAAACAAAATCTGCTGTAAGTTTTGAGGTAATTTCATAAAGAGCAGTAAATATACATTTGCAAAAACTAGTTTTTCCTATTTCAATCAGCTTAATGACTATGTTAATTAAATCTTGTTGGAGCAGAATTTACGAGGAGCCTTTTAGCTTAAAAGCCTAGCTATTCTGCTAATCTAATTTACACTATTAAAAATAGAACTAACTGTGTAAAGCGTCACGATATTTATAGACCATGTATGTTACAAGAAATAAATTCTGTGATGGATCTTACAGGATATCACAATAATAATGCACTATCAAGTATCGAGTAGTATTAGCTATAGTAGATTGAATTTGTCAAAAATACGAAAGCGTACAGCAAATATTATAATATTGCGCGCCATAAAATAGAGAGAGTGAGGACTTTTTTATTAGGAGGGGAGGTAAACGAGCATGTGGCTCACCTGATAGTAAGTGACTACCACCACCCATGAACAACTGCAACACCAGGGGAACCAGAGGAAATGCAAATGCATTGCTAGCCTTGTAAAATGGAGTAGGCTCTATTATTGAAGGTCCTTAAGACGAATCGGTCTGGAAAAATTGCTGGTGGTAATCGAGTCCACAAGGAAGTTGTGCGAAGAAGAAAACTTCTTCTAAATCGCACCCTGGTGGACCGCCAATCATCCAGATGGTATGGATGGTATCGCGACTTTTATCGTAATGTGCGATGGTGAAATTGAGCGGCTGTAATTAATCCGAACAATTCCTCAGAGCACTCCTCGTGATAGATGCGTTAAAATACACAAAGAGGTGCAACATCTCTACGCAGTGCCAGTGAGTCAAGCCGATCGGAAAGAACTCGGTCGTTGACGATTCGAACCGCTCTGTGCTGGGTGCGGGCAAGTGGAAGGGGCTGGCACTGGTGACCCTCTGCCCAGAGATGGGAACAGTATTCCATGTGAGGCCGGACCTGTGCCTTAGAAAGTTGCAAGCAATGTGGCGGCATGAAATACTGTCCCGCTCTGCTGAGCACGCCAAGCTTTTTAGAGGCCGATTTGGCCTTCCCTTCCTAGTGACCACGAAACTGCACATCGCTCGATATATCGACACCGAAGATTCCGATACTGGCTGAGGCAACACGGGGAGCGCCGAGAAACTGAGGAGATACGACAGAGGGGTTATTTTTAGCGGTAAATGCGAAAACTTGTACCGTATGGGGATTGAACTGGACCAGATTTAATCGCCCCCAGTCTAAGATTTTGTTTAATAAAGTCTCCACTTCAAACACAATCTTGTTCAGGTACTCGGCGTCATTTTCCCGAGAAATATTGGAACGGCAGGTGCATCACCAGTGCTTTCGTCTACATAGCAATGAATGTTACCGGTGTGCAAATTATCATTGATACGCAGATGAAACAGCGTTGTGGAACACCAGCGTTAATGGGCTTGTAATCTGAGCATGCATCGTCTACTACGATCTTGATGCTCCGATCTGCAAGAAAACTGGTGATCCAAGTACACAATTTCTCAGGAAGCCTATGGGGAGGAAGCTATGAAAGAAGCGCTTTGTGCCAAACTCAATAGAAGGCCTTCACTATGTACAAATTAACGGCCAACGCCTCCTCCATGGACTCCACTGCATTCGCCCACCTATGAGTTAGGTAACCTAGAAGATCACCAGCTGACCGACTTCGACGGAAACCGTACTGGCGGTCACTAATCAGCTGGTGGTCCTCAAGGTAGCGCATGAGGTGGCGGTTAATAATAATTTCGATTACTTTAGAGAACAAGGAGGTGATAGCGATAGGCCTGTAGTTGGCCGGATCTGAGCGGTCGCCTTTTTAAGGGATCGGGTGCACCAAAGCTGTCTTCTATGAGTTCGAGACTAGGCATAGGGAGTAGGAGTACCGGAAAAGACGAGTTAAAACCGGTGCCAACTCCGAAGCACACGTCTTCAGCACAATAGGTGGGACTCAACAGGCCCACTTGACTTGTTAACATCCATGGAGAGGAATTGCGCCTCCGGCCACCTTCACTCAGCAGGCGAAATGCAGAAGTAAACTTCTATTTTATGCTGGTATTCTATGAAGTGAGGAGGTGTTCGAGCCGGCCCATCCGTGCGTTTAGCTGTATTCGGCTAAACCTAGATATAACCGCGCAATGGTTTTTACCGTAATATATAATATTAAGACAATAACAAAATCACGTTATGTGTTAAAATGATACATAAGACTATGATGTACCCGTATTCATAGGTCATTGATAAAAGTGTTATTAAATTTAAATATTGTTACAAAATCGTATAATTTATTTTCACCTTTAAATAGTCCTTTTAAATTTATATTCATTTGGCGGTATTTGGAGTGCTTTCCAAATTGAAAGCAAATTTCAAAACATAAATTTAACCACCTGAAATATCTGAATCCAACTTATACGTAAATTACAAATCATTTAAGTACTTTCAAGCATTTAAAATATGTATATAATATTTGTCTTTGTTTTTTGTTAGCCTATTTTTTGTGTTGTTTATCATCAAAAACAACTATTTATTTAATATTTACTGACTGGGGGTATGAAATAGAAAACGGTCCTATGAGAACTAGAACGGATGAGATGAGCGCAAAGTCAGAAAAAAAAAGACGGGTTGCACTCCGGGAGTGCCGGCAGGGCACTCCCGGAGTGCAACCCGTCTTTTTTTCACCTTTAAATAGTCCTTTTAAATTTATATTCATTTGGCGGTATTTGGAGTGCTTTCCAAATTGAAAGCAAATTTCAAAACATAAATTTAACCACCTGAAATATCTGAATCCAACTTATACGTAAATTATAAATCATTTAAGTACTTTCAAGCATTTAAAATATGTATATAATATTTGTCTTTGTTTTTTGTTAGCCTATTTTTTGTGTTGTTTATCATCAAAAACAACTATTTATTTAATATTTACTGACTGGGGGTATGAAATAGAAAACGGTCCTATGAGAACTAGAACGGATGAGATGAGCGCAAAGTCAGAAAAAAAAAGACGAGTTGCACTCCGGGAGTGCCCTGCCGGCACTCCCGGAGTGCAACCCGTCGTTTTTTTGTGTGAAGTGAAAACCTGAATATTAATGTTGTGCATTTTTGATATTTTGGAATAGCGGAGATTATTTATTATTATCTTATTTCATTTATTTTCATTCGAAATTATTTTTTTGGTAAACCTACACCGCACATATGCTTATTGTGATGTTATGAAAATATAGGTTAATGCTATAAAGTATAAACATATTACAAATATTACATCTATAATGTGTAAGTACATATGTATCTATATTAATAATTTCGTCAAGCAGTACAGTAGACTCGATCGAAACCTAATCTTAATAATAAAATTATATTAATTAATAAGTGAAAATTAATTAAACCTAACTTACTTCCTCTCCTACGCCGCGCCGGCTGTCTACTCTCCGTCCGTCTTACGAATTTTCGATCAGGACGCGAGTTTAACATTTTTTACCCATTACAAAAAAAGTGCACAACGCCGCTAAAGAAGTTTTCACTTCAAAAAGCTTTTAAGAAATTCGAAATAAGATTGAAATTACGAAAATAGAAAATGGATTAATGCTATTTAAAACTAGAAGACGACCTAAAGCTGCCTATTTATTGTTATAACTAGAGTAACATAAAAACAACAATTTAAAATTAATACGGTGGTTTTGAATAATATTCTAAGTTTTACGTAAGTCGTCGATATCGTTGACGCGCACTCAGCACGACTTCAAAGTTAGCGCTATAAATACCGACATTGTCTTAGCTCGAAAGTAAAGTCTGACCAAAGTCAAAGTACGGTCTATAGATCTCAGCAATAGTGTCATAAGACGAATATAAGTAAGATAAAGATCATGTGTCGTCCGTGGTAATATCGTGCATAAGTCGGTAGTTGTTAGGAACACTACATTCGAAGTTGCTTGCGAGTATATTTAGCTAGGACAAGTTATCCAGCTAGGTAAGTCCATCTAGTGGTCCGATTCAGATGGGCAGCGTTCAGATGATTACGACACATTTTCTAGTTCTTTTTTTCTTCTTTTATATCAGCTTGTAAAAGTCCACTATTGGATATGCACCTCTTTGGTTATCTTCTTATCGTTATGAGGAGTGGCCCAGTCTTAAAGCAAGAGTACACAATGAGTGCATATCGCCAGTAACGAACTATAGAGAGGACTTTTTTTGGATACTTTCTGAATTAAACGAGTAGAATCCGTAACGAGGATATCCGCAGTAAAACCAGAGTATAATTCTACGGATCAAAGCCAGACATGTCACACATGTAGTTCGAAGAACCGACAGTTCGTGGGGAAGAAATGTTTTCGAGTTGCTGTCTCGTACCAGTAAAGTAATTATAGAGCAGCCGCTATTAAATAGAGTGACGAGCTATTAAGACATGTAGGAATTCAATATATGCAAATAAATGCAAAGAAATAAAGATTATAATGAATATTGTGTTTTAACTATTCTATCATCATGATCATCTTCTTTACAGCACTCATGCAGGCCACTGCTGAACATAAGACTTTTGAATTGCTTCATATATTAATAACTTTGTTGTCCGATCAATACAATACTAGCGGTCTGCCTCGGCTACGCAGGGGTGATTTCTCTTTCTATCAACAACAGCGTCACATCCTTGTTTCAAATGTAAATCTAAAGCATTTAGGGACCCATTAAAACACATAAAAATTTCATCAAAATCGATCTGACCCTTTTTGGGTTTTAGCATGACTAACGGTCAAAAATTGATTTATATATATATATAAAGAAGATAATAATAGGTGGAGGAAAAAGTTTCATCGTATTGAGTTTGTATAAAATTGAAGAAAAAATTGTTTGTATCTGGCTGGTTTTATTTCAATACAACATTAAGAAAAATAAAAAGTAAAAATACACTTTCGCGACACTTTTAGATTGTTTTTTGTCCCTCAAAATGAATGAATGTAACGAAGAAATTCCACACATTCTGAAGTTTTATTACAGAAAAGGTCTCTAATATACATACAATAATCTTTGAGAAAAGGGAAAAATGCGACTCAAGCCGCGAAAAGAAACTTTGACGTTTCTGGACCTAATGCAGTGTCAGTAAGAGTAGCACAAAGTTGTTTCAAGCGTTTTCAATCTGGGAATTTTGATGATAATGAAATGAAGATGGCTCTGGTCGCCCTTAAACGAATAAAATCGATGCCATTTCCGAAAAAATGGAGCATGATCGGCATATTAGTAGTTACGACATAGTCGAGGAATTGAGGATTATTCAAATAGGTCAAAACAGTTTTGTACTCACAAAACAGTTTAAAAAGTTTGGCTATACAAAAAAGCTCGATATTTGAGTACCACACAAGGTTATTGAAAGAAACCTTATGAATCGTGTACTCATTTGCGATTCTCTATTGAAACGTAATGAAAAATAACCAATTTTGAAAAGATTGATCACTCATGATGAAAAGTGGATCACTTACGACAAGAAACTGCGAAAAATATCATAGTCAAAATGTAGTCAAGTTCCACAGGTTGTAGCTAAACCCGGATCAATTAAATAAGGTGATGCTGTGAGTTTTGTGGGATTAGAAGGGCATTGCTTATTAGGAGCTTTTACTGCCTGACAAAATCATCGACTCGGATCTCTACTGCCAACAACTAAGGATACTCAAGCAAGAAATTGAGAAAAAACGACCGGTATCAATCAACAGAAAAGGAATGGTCTTTCATCATGATAACGCCAAACCACACATATCTTTGGCCATTCAGCAAAAATTGAGAGAGCTTGGTTGGGAAGTCTTAGTACGTCCACCATAATTATAGTACTCACCTTGCACCCTCAGACTTTCATTTGTTTCGGTCTCTTCAGAATTATTAGGTTAACATCAAGAGATAACTGTCAAAACTACTTGTCGCATTTGTTGATCAAAAGTGCCAAGATTTCTACAGCAACGGGATTGTCACTAACTTCACGATGGAAAAAAGTTATCGAACAAAATTGCATATATATATATATATATATATATATATATATATATATATATATATTAATTAAAATGAAATTAAGCTTTGGAAAAAAAATGTCTTGAATTGGTATATAAAATACACAGTAATTGATGTCATTATTTAAATAATAATAAAATAAAATTTAAATAATGGTTTCAATTACTTTATGTACCTTTGTAAATGTAAATAGAATAAAAAGGGCGCTCGAATTGGGAGAGCTCGACGAATCCTAGGTTTTCACTTACAAAAACGATTAGCATAAATACACAATCAGCGTGAAATGGCAATCAAATAACGTGTAAAAAGGTTCGATGCCTTCGAAATAAAATTTTGAAGAGAATAATTTATTTCGCACGTCAACTGAAAAAATCATCTTTCAATTAATGGAATGTTAAAATTACATAATAACTCTAGTCGCAGATTCAAAATTCTTGTTTCTTGTGGGTTTCTTTGAAGATCACATATTAACAGCACACATTCCACATGATAATAATTGGATGGTGCGGCCTACATTAATCTTCAATTAAGAATCAATAAGCAGATGCGTGTCACCCATGAAGACTAGGATGTAATGCCCCGTTTATAGTGAAATGGATGTCCGGTTCTCTACACTCACCCTACGAAATACAGCAACATTGAGCTCCTGTTCAGCGCTGGTATTCTGTGACAGCGTGGTCCTTCGCGGTCGAGCCGACTCACTCGTGGTACAATCATAATAAAGCTGCAGCGTGGCAGTGGCAGTAAAAAAGGTGGAGTTTTAGTGCGTTTTTCACTTCAATTTTATACAAATAAAAAATAAATAGGGCTCTGGATACTAGAAACACCAAACCCTTGGTTCACAGATTGTATATATAGGGAGCAACATCACATGGATTATGTGTACTGGTTCTGCGTTTATAAGCCCTTGACTTTTACTCCGTTGTAAGATTAAATGCTAGTTCACACGTTCTGGAAACTCGTACCGGTCGCTATTGCAACCAGTGCATGTTGCCAGTGATATCTTATAGATCTCAGATGAGGTCCTTCACTGCTGGCCATTTGAGAAAGCTCAAGGTTGCTCAGCGAGCTATGGAGAGGGCTATGCTCAGCGTTTCTCTACGTAATAAACTGAGAAATGAGAATACCCACAGTAGAACCAGAGTAACCAACATAGCCTAACGGATTAGTAAGCTGAAGTGGCAATGGGCCGACCATATAGCTCGAAGAACCCACAACTGATGGGGGAAAATGTTCGCGAGTGGCAGCCTCGTACCGGTAGGTGAAGTGTAGTGTGACCACCTACTAGATGGAGTGACAACCTGATAAAACATGCAGGAAGTCGATGGTGCAGGTGGCTCAGGACCGTGCTTTGTGGCATTGCTTGGGGGAAGCCTATGCTCAGCAGTGGAACTGTGAAGGGCTGTACTGATGCTGATAGTGATTGGTACCTGCACATTGGTGAAGGGAAACATCGTGAAGAAACGAAAATTATTTTTATTAAAGTTTTTTTTATATTATATATAAAGAATTTGTTATATTAAAGTAAATACGGTTAATTCGTAAAACTATTTAGGTTTTAATCTATACTGTTACTCACCAGCCGCGCTCGGGATTGATCATCAACATTGAACCTTTAAGAAACTTTGCTCCCTAACTATCTAAAAGATGATAGGAAAAATGTGTACAGCAGTGGGGCGTACGGAGCATGCGGAATTTTCTCCAAGTGTTTACCTTTATCCTGCTTTCGGTATAATCCTGTTACACAAAACTCTATGAAGACCAAAATTACTGACTACGATACGGACCGATCTAGGATTGTTGTAAGTTAATGCCTCAATATGCATGTTTGCTAATAAATTCTGATTTCTTTGACTCTATAATGATAGGTTTTATGCTCATGAAACCACTTACATATGAAACCTATAAAAACCGTCAAACTATTGGAATATCTATTTCATTCTGTTTAAATTAATATTTAATATTATTCCTAGAAAAACATCTTGAAAACTATATACATTTTAACAATCGAATTTACATTACTTTAGACAGGTTTTATTTGTATTGGTACAAATAATTAAATTTGAGTGAAAATAAAATTAGGTACGAGTATAATATATAAAAATCCAGCATCCAAAATTGCAGCAGCTCGGTAGAGCCGTAGTAATGTTATGTAGAAGCTCAGACTGGGCGCTTGTTTTATTGTAACTGATATTCAATTCTCACTGGTACCAACGATATTGATAACCAAAATCATATCATTACTGGTTTGCGACACTCTCACTGAAGTATAATAATCCTCCAGACCCAATTTTGGTCACGGCGGGCTGTCTTAACGAAGACTGGCCGCCGCGCCTCTCTGCGCAGGGCAGGATTCTAGTGCCCGAGTGTATGTATCCGCAAGCACGGGTGCACTCTCCCACTCTCAGAGTTATGGAACGGTAATCCGACACGACTGGATAAATATCAGGTGTAGGACCAACGGTTTTACATGCTTTCTGAAACGCCGTCAACTTCCGCACTCCGGGCTGCAACAGATTTTTCTAGAGAATAAGATCTCATTATCAGCAATCGCGTTTATGACTACTAGACCAAAGAGGCACTCAACAATTTATAAAAACGTAAGGAAAACCACAAGCCTGAGAAATTTTTAAAACATTTAAAAGATATATTATAAGTCTGACAGTTTAACGATACATTATGGTAATTCCAAGCAAATTAAATTTAATAACTTTCAGAAATAAAAGGGAGCTCGACACCTTTCATTTCAATGAGATGTATTTATTTTCTTTTACTGTTACTGCTAAAGTCTATCAAAAGTCCACTGCTAAATATAGGCCTACTCCACAGATTGACTCATTAAAAGGATTTTTGTCATAACTATCATATTCTTTTTTATAGTATAGGGTGACAAACGAGCACACATTCCACCTAATGGTAAGTGCCTGCTGTGGCCCATAGACATCTACATTTATCCTCGTTTGCAAATCAAAATGCAGATTCGTTGCCACCCGTGAGAACTAAGATGGAATTCCTCGTTTCCAGTAAAAATTGTCTCCGGTTTCTATAATAATAATAATAATAATTGAATAGACAAAGTAGCGCCATCCCAGCCTGGAGAAGAAGAATTGAGGACCGTATCGCAAAGGCAAGAGCCCTCATCGGCAGACTGATAAGCTTCTGGTCGGGCAATAATAGGCCGAGAATTGTGCGCACCGTCAGGTTGGCGTTTGCTGGGACAAATATCAGTCTGTCCCAGCCGGACATAACGCAAAAACTGACGGAGCGCATAGACGACCTGAAGCAGAGAATCGCTGCTTGGGGGAAGCGGATTCGGCGATATACCGAGAGGTCGACACGGTTCAACCAGAATCGTCTCTTCCAGAGTGATCAGAAGAGGCTCTATGAATCATTGGAGCGACCAATGGTACGTGGAACGGACCCAGCACCGAATCAGGCCGACACTATCGCATTCTGGCGCGGCCTGTGGTCAGAGCCCGTAAACCACAGCGAGGGCCCTTGGATGGAAGTTGTGGTGAGTCAGTGTGCGAATGTTACGCCCATGAACCCTGTCATCATAACGCCGGATGACGTAGCTGAGGCGGTCCGTAGGGCCCCGAACTGGAAAAGTCCGGGACTCGACGGACTGCATCACTACTGGCTGAAGGGGTTCGTGGTGTGTCACGCTGTGCTCGCCCGACAGTTTCAAGAGGCTCTCGACGAAAAGTCGCTCCCGAGCCTCTTCACTACTGGGATCACTCATTTGGTTCCAAAAGACCGGGATTCCACAGACCCGAGCAAATACCGCCCCATAACGTGTCTATCTACCATATACAAGACACTAACATCCATTTTGAGCGCGAGAATCACTCAACACCTGAATTCAAATCAGGTGATGTCGCGCGCTCAAAATGGATGTCGGGGCGGTGGTCGTGGAACCAAGGAACCACTCCTCATTGACGCGGTCATTGGCAAGGTGGTTAAACGCAACCGTCGGAACCTCTCCGCTGCCTGGATAGACTACAAAAAGGCATTCGACTCGGTGCCTCATACATGGCTTAAGAGGGTCCTTGAGCTGTACAAGGTCGGCTGTACAGTTCGAGACTACCTCGGGCAATGTATGGGGCAGTGGAGTACGATCCTTTGTCATCTAGGCGAGCGAATGACGGCTGCGGAGAGCCACATAAGGATAAGAAGGGGTATCTTCCAGGGCGATTGTTTGAGTCCAATCTGGTTCTGCCTCTCTCTGAACCCTCTCAGTACCTTACTGGAGAGTTCC
Organism: Parnassius glacialis; assembly: GCA_033319125.1. Classification (NCBI taxonomy): domain Eukaryota; kingdom Metazoa; phylum Arthropoda; class Insecta; order Lepidoptera; family Papilionidae; genus Parnassius; species Parnassius glacialis. The sequence continues at coordinate 21,595,088 of JAVANC010000023.1, read as the reverse complement.
GGGAGGGGATTTCAGCTTCGGAAAGGAGGTACAAAAGTGACCCACCTTTTCTATATGGATGATCTCAAGTTATTCGCCTCCAGTCGCTCTCATCTTATGGAATTGCTAAACATCACTTGTGATTTTAGTAATTCTATTAGAATGGAGCTGGGGACGGATAAGTGTGCGGTCCTCCATGTCGAAAGAGGAAGGGTTGCTAACTCTGAGGGCATGGACTTGTCTATGCCCATCAGCATAAGGACCCTTTCCGAGGCTGAAACATACCGATACCTGGGTATGTCACAGAACATCGGTGTAGATGAGGCGGGTATGAAACAGTCAGTTTGCGATGTGTTTTATGCACGCTTGACCAAAGTGCTTAACAGCCTTTTGTCCGGTGTGAATAAGACGCACGCATATAACGGTTGGATCATGCCTGTTCTCATGTATACCTTTGGCATGCTCAGGTGGACTCAGACTGAACTGAACGCTCTGGACAGAAAAGTCCGCACTATAATGACGTCCCACAGGATGCATCATCCGAGATCGTCAGTAATGAGGCTGTACTTGCCGCGGAAGCGTGGTGGGCGCGGCTTTTTAAGCGCGCTTACCATGCATAATCGCGAAGTGTGCAGCCTCCGTAATTACTTTCTGACGAGAGCGGATGATCCATACTATAGGGACGTTATTTCTTGTGATAAAGGACTTACCCCTCTATCCTTAGCCAACGAGCAATGGCAAGACCCGGCAGTACAGAGCATTTCCGACCGGGAGACCGTATGGAAGGAGAAGGAGCTCCACGGGAGGTTCTACAAGGCTCTACATGAGCCTTTCGTGGACACAGTCGCCTCCCTCCACTGGCTACGTTTCGGTGACCTCTTTGGGGAAACCGAGGGTTTTGTCTGTGCGATACAAGATCAGGTTATTAAGACCAACAATTATCGGAGATACATCCTAAAGGATGGCACCGTTGACGTCTGTCGAGCTTGTCGCCGTCCCGGTGAATCACTTAGGCATGTCATCTCCGGTTGTTCGGCGCTTTCTAACTCTGAGTATTTGCACAGGCACAACTTAGTAGCCAGGATTCTACACCAGGAGCTCGCTCTAAAATACGGTCTCGTGGATCGGAAACTGCCGTATTATAAGTACTTGCCGGAAGCCGTGCTCGAAAATGACCGCGCCAGGCTCTACTGGGACCGGGCCATCATCACAGACGGGACTATTCTTGCGAATAAGCCTAATATTGTGCTGATGGACCGGGCACAGTCAAGGATATTTTTGGTCGACATTACCATTCCTTATGACGAGAACCTCGTGAAAGCCGAAACAGATAAGCTTACTAAATATCTGGACCTGGCTCACGAGGTGACCGACATGTGGGGTGGATTGCCGGCCGAAATTATTCCTGTGGTCGTTTCTGCGAACGGGTTAATCCCAGTCAGCTTCTCGGGTCATCTGAGGCGACTGGGACTCCGTGACGGACCGCTCCAAGCTCAAATGCAGAAGGCGGTGCTCCTCGATACCGCCCGCATAGTCCGCCGGTTTATTTCCCTTTCCCCCTAACCCTCGGCCGTTTGGTCTCCCCTGCCGAGGGCTTCCATCTGGTTGGGTTTTTATTTATTTATGTATTTTTTATGTATTTATTTTATTTTGTTGATATTTATGTATGTTTATCATTTTCATTTACAATTATATATTTATACAGCCCAACCAGATGAGAAAACTATATAGATACCCCTATAATAATAATAATGTCCTCCAGACCGAATTTCGGCCACGGCGGCCAGTCTCAACGGAGATTAGCCATCGGCGCAGGACAGGATTATAGTGCCCAAGTGTATGCGCAAGCACAGGTGCACTCTCTATTCCTTCACTCTCATAGCCGGATGGGACGGTAAACCGACACGACAGGAAAGAGATCAGGCGCAGGACCAACGGCTTTACGTGCTTTCCGAGGCACGGGGGTGAAACACCGCCAAATCCTGACTCCGGGCAGGTACTCAGAATTTTTTGATGGAAAAACTCAATAACTGATTTTTTGGCCCGACCCGGGATTCGAACCCGGGACCTCATGATCAGCAGTCGCACTTCTACAACCACTAGACCAACGAGGCAGTCTCTATACTCACCATACGAAACACAGCAGTGTTAAGCTGCTATTTGACGCTGGTATTCTGTGAGAGCGTGGTCCTTCCCCGGTCAAGCCGACCTATTCTTGCTACAACTATACTACTAATATAGCTGCAGCATGGCTCTACCACGTATAAAACGTTTGGCATGTGGGTTGGCAACCACAGCTTTAATTTGATGATAGGAAGGCCCTACTCATCTCTTGGTTTGTTACCCTCTATTGCCTCTTACGAGAACCTCGTGGCGTTATCGGGTATTCTAACAACCACACTACATAGTCCTTTGATTTACTTTTTAACTTTTATAATTCTAGCAAAACAGAGGCAGATTTTATCCTGCCTAAGTATACAAATTTTCATGGCGATCGGTTGAATGGTATAGAAGTTCATGTCTTGCATCGAAATGATTGCATAAAACCTACTCCATTAAAACATTCATACATGTGGCAGCTTTCATGATCGGTCAAACACTGTCGAAATCTACTAATCTCAAACAGATATACCAACATAATTTTTTTCACGCATGGTTATTTCCGCATTTATAATTTTAGTGTAGATACGTTAGTAAAGTCATTACAATTCTTTATATATCCCTGATTTATTCCTCTGATTATTATTTGCAACAACGGCCCCTTGAACTCAAAAAACAAAAGGATATTTTTCAGGAAAATATTATCATCTGGACAGTGTTTTCTTGCAAATGATAAAATGTTTTTTCTCTTTAATAAGAAAGAAAGGTTTTAATTGCATGTTTTGTTGTGCAAAATTTAAAGTATTTGAAATAAGTAAATATTGATAAACATACAATATTAAAAAAAAATTTAAAACTTGATTACCATACAGTCCTACTGACAGGTAACGTGCCAAGAACGCTGGTTGTGCTTCCTCGCCGGCTATATTTAATTTTTGAGCGAGAAAAGAACCAGCCCTCTTATCACCAGCAGCAAAAACTATAAAAAATATATATTTCAATTGATAAAAATGGCGCGTATAATTATATGCGAGCGTTATAATTTATAATATTTTTTTTGCTTATTAGTGGACTTGTACCTTTTTATTTGAAGACGTATATTACGTTTATTTGGTGTTTCGACATGACTGACACCTTCCGTGTTCTCGTGCTATAATAAAGTAGAGCTTCACAGCCGATAAGTTTACTCAAATATTCGTTTCACTACATTGCAGTACCTGTACTTACTGCAGTCTAGTGAAACGAACATTTGAGTAAACTATCTCTATATTTTACTAAACTGTTTTTACGACTACTACTATAGAATGTGGTTATCTTTTGCTGTCACGCCGTTATTAGATGAAACGACGAAAACATGTGACGTACGTATGCAAAAAAAGGACTGAACGACCTTCAACAATTTTAGTACTTTGAACTATTTTTTAAAGGATAAGGATATCACACAAGTACACAGGCCAACTGAAAGTAAGTGGTTGTTGTGACTCATAGACATCTATGCTGGATTAAGAATAATAAGTTAATGCGTTGTCATCCCCGAGAACTTAGATGGAATGCGTCGTTTCCAGTAAAATGGGTCTCCGCTTCTCTTTACTTATCATACGAAACACAGCACCCTTAAGCTCTGCAGTGTGGCATGTAATTTACATGTACGACATTTAAACTCCACGCTTTATGTTCGTTTAATCTGCATATGTCTGTATGTATGTATGTATATACCTATAATTTAGGCCCTTCACCCACGGCGTCATATCGTAAGCGTATCGTAATACGCGCGTATGACGAGAGCAGTACGAGCGCGTACATGTTTAAACAAGTCCGCACACGAAGCGGTGCTGCAGCGAATCGTAGGAGATGTTTATTGTCATTACGATAGTCGTAGTGTACTGGCGTAGAAAAGCAAGCGTAAAAAATTAACTGTCCTTAATTTGTTTAAAAATTTAACTGAATTTTAATTTTTTTTAACTTCTTACGAGTTTTCATTTCAATAGTTATATGTTAATGAATATGACTGAAAAAGTGGTTGAATTCGTGAAACTGGTTGAAGCGTTCCCTTGTCTATATAATCATACATTAAGTGAATATTCAAGGAAAGATGTAACGGGTAAAACTTGGGCAGAAATATCTTCAAAAATAAACTGGACAAGTAAGCAATGTAATATAATATATTATTTTAATTGAAAAAATTACACACAATGCTGCCACTGCCACGGAAGAGAATTACTGGGTTTCAAAAAGTAATTTGCTAAATAATCACGAAGCTGGTTTGGTGATGAAGTTCTGTCAGCGTGAAGATTTGCATTATATTCTGGAACTATTATTTGTTGGTTACCAGCAGCGTGGTTACGATCTTCAGTTTGGTTGTATTCGTAATCAACTCCTTCATGTTTTCGGATAAAATTGCAAAGTACACAGATACACATTGTTTATAATCTCATAATTTTTGCATCGTATAGGCGTCATCAACACTTGACATTTCTGAATCATCATTCCAAAAGCACATTCTATGTTTTTCCTACCACGACTGAGTCTGTAGTTAAATATTCTTTTTTTGTTACATATATTACGTAGTGGATATGGTCTTAGTATGTTCTTTTTCAACGGGAATGCGTTTCCGTTACAAAGTAATAAGGAAATGTAGAGCCACTAGTATCGTTGGGTAAAGCAAAGTCATCAGGAACATTATTATTATTACTTTGTATCCACTGCCCTAGGCGTCCTACTTGCAATATTCCACCATCACTTTTGCGACCAGGGTATCCAGTTTCTATAAATGTAAAGTAACCATTCGCATCTGCACACCCCATTAAAACAATTGAATGATTTCCTTTGTAATTATAATTTGAAGAACCAGAGTTTGGATATTGCTGAATACGTATGTGCTTGCCGTCGATAGCACCAAGACAATGAGGTAGTTGCCATAATTCGTGACATCTATTGGCGATTTGCTTCCATTCCTCAGTTGTGGGTACCTTCATATATATACCTTTCAATATATCCCACATAATTCGGGAAGTTTCAGCTACTATTTGAGAAACAGTAGTATCGCCTCGAGCAAAATATAAACCCAAAGATGTTAAAGTATCACCAGTTGCCAGATACTTGAAATAATGTTAAAATATCTTTGTTTTAATATTTGTCTTTATATATAAAAAGTACGTGTCACGTTGTTTGTCCGCGATGGACTCCTAAACTACTGAACAGATTTCAATGAAATTTCGCACACTGTGTGCATTTTGGCCCAACTTGAGAGGTAGGATAGTTTTTATTCCGTTTTTAGACCCTCAATATTTTTTATTGCGAATTTAAGGCTTTTTTTAGGACACATGGTCGTCGGAAATGACAGAACAACGCCTGCCTGGCAAGCTAGTTATACTAAATAATAATACAGGAAAAATTTAGTACTGGTACATTTCAGTGGTTGTATCACCTGACAGATACATGTTATGTCTTTGTTGTTATAGCGGCAACAATAATACATTGCCTGTAAAAATTCAACTGTCCAGCTATCACGGTTCATGAGATTACAACCTACTGACAGACAGACAAAAAGACAAACGGACAGTAGAGTCTTATTACTAAGAATAGGACTTATTATTACTAAGGACCCTTTTATAACCCTTTGGGTACGAAACTCCAAAACTTAACTATTCATGCGGTGTATATTATAGTTTTCAAAATAAAAAGCACTAGTTTTTGTTTCTTCTATGATCCTCTTACCCCACCTAGTTTGCTATTAAAATTATCCTTTTTTTAGTTCCAGAATGCAAGGAAAAGTGGCACAATGTGAGAAACGGCTTCGTTAAGAGTCTGAAAGCGCTACCTAGTGGCTCAGCAGTAAAATCAAGGAAGCAGTATTACTTACACGATGAGATGCAATTTGTGATTCCATTTATTAAACCAACCAACAATGAGAAAGAACCTGGAAATATTCCTACAGGCCATAGTTCTCAATCAACTGCCAACAACCTTAGCGAAGTGGATAATCAGAGTACATCAACAAACGAATTGGAAACTCAAGGTACATCAACAAACGAAGAACTTATTGGTGCTTCAACACAGCCACCTAAAAAGAAAGCCAAGCTTCCCAACAATGCTCTCAATAGCAGTTTTATGCAATATATTACCGCGAAACGGCAAAATATGGAAAAATCTATGCATAAGGCAGACACAAAAGACCCTCGCAAAATGTTTTTGTTGAGTTTATTTCCAGACGTCGAAAACTTAAATAATAATAATATGAGATTGTTGAAAATAGAAATAATGAAACCCATACAAAAATACCAAATAATTCAGCAAAACCAACAATCGCCTCCAACTGCCACATTCAAGTTCAAGTTCCAGCCCGAAGTAACTCACAAATTTATCAGCAGCCACGTCAGCTAAGAGTCCTGATCAGCAGGGTCAGCAATCACTGAGATCACCTCTTGATTATAGCACTAGAAGAGATGAAATTCCACCAATCAACGTTCTGGGTGAATTGACTCAGTACAATTGGAATGAACATAATTTTTAATCTATGTCAGTTTTTAATTTTAATATATAAATGATTAAAAATAAATAAAGAAATAGTTTTGCTTACCGTAAAGTTATCATTATTCTTTCTTCTGGAGCTACAGCCTCCGCATGTTTGTATCATTTTTCAAAAGGTGTGGTCTTAAAATGTTTACAAGTATTGTAAATGTCGCCTTTCTCATTCGATAAAAACTGTGGAATTTATTATCATCTGCTGAAAATTCACGTGCTGCAATAAACAATCTTTTCTTGTGATTACTTTAATGTATGGATGGATCCAATGAACACGTTGCTTTCTACTTCTTACACAATCAAACAATAAAAACTCCTCTTCGTCTGATGAGAAAGAAAGATAGTCTATAAATTTACCCAACACATTAAGTACCGTTGACACCATGATTTCAACTGAGATCTTAAAAAACGATACGTCTACTCTACGATTTGTTTGCAGAACATTGCAGGTCTCGTACGCGTTGCGTCGTAACGATACGCTTACGATACGACTACGCTTACGACTCGTGTGCGAAGGGCCTTAGTGTTCATACACTTAGATACGTCTGAATAATTTGTAGCTTTAATAAGTAATTAGTAGTTAGAAACCAATCACATTACAATATTTTGATTAAGTTTTTTTAGATTCTGATATAATTATTACAAATGCAAAAAAAATCGTTTACTTTAAGTGCAGTTCATTTAGTGGGAAATTATAAAGTGCACTAACAGTTTATTGACCGGGAATTCATCTTGAGTAAGTATTGTAAATTAAATAGCATTTCTTCCGTATATGACAAAATTAGAGAAAGATACTACGCAGCCACCGATAAAACACGGTTGGAGTTGTTATCAAGTACAAATAAAGTTCAAGGTGAATAGCTAAAGTTTTGTTGAACATAAAATCACAAGTACCTACTGCTGTTTTAGAAACGCTAAGACAATTAAAATTCATTAAGATGCTCTAACTTATGCCAAGTTTCCTTGAATCGCAAGCGTATTTAAGTTTTGTTTGTGTTTGACAGGCGCTTATGAAATTATTAATCAACAAACAAAACTTAAAACTTTTTGCAGTATTATTTTTAATTAAAATTTGCTCGGCTTAAAATGTCACATAATATTTATTTATTAAATGTATAGTATTTTTAGATATTTTAAGTTTTGCTCTATATCAAAGATTTTTAGGTTTTAATTTAGTGGTTTATCGAGAAAAATGTTTAAAAGTTTGATGGATTTTCTCCAGTTTAAACTCCATTTTTTAATACTTGATTCAATTATAGAAACATAGTTTATGGCAGATAAGTAAAACAAACCAATAAAAACGAGTTAAAAGGAAAACTATAGGTGATTTTAAGCACAAAAACGACAGGAAAATTAAGAAATTTAATTTTCTTTTTGCGCGAACACTACACTTTGAATAAAACTACTTTTACGGATTCTATCGTGTTTGATGAAATTATTTTTATTCATTCCCGACGTTGTGGGTGCTTTACAGCACCGATGGTCACGGGGGAATGAGGTGATTGAAGAGCCGATGTCAGAGTTAACCCGGAGTACCTACAGCTTTTTTAATTATTAATTTTGGTCCGATATACGCATAATGAACTTTCTATGTCTTGAAATCTTGCAGTGGTATGCTTGGGTTTAGTTTTAATTGTATTAATCTCCCAAGCAGGTGAGAGTACCCAACCTCCCTCTCTATTGAAATTAGGATGTTTTTGAATTTCAATAGCCTCACGTATCATCCTTGGCAGGAATCGATGTTCTTTTGCAAGAATTTCTGGTTTATCAAATATGATGTAATGGCGGGGGCCGTCTAGGATATGATCACAATCTGCAGACTTCCCGGAGCGTTGGTGCTTCACGTCAGCTATGTGTTCTATTGAGAGACCACATTCACAATAAGCTTATACAATCCTGCATCTTGTAGAGGAATATCCCACTTGACTGATGGTAAGAACTGACGATTAGCCAGTTCTTACATTCTTCGGCGGCTTGAAGAATGTTCTAATAGAAGCTAGCTTCAAGATGTAGCCAATCTTGTCTGTGACATCTGTGACATATGGTAGTACAGCAGGTACACGCTTGACTGTGGACGGCTTCACTCGGTCACTGTGACGTAGGCGCGGGACCCAAAGCTTGTTGTCGTGCAGAACCTGTCTGATGGTAAAACATATAGTAGAACCTTGGAGTTACTAGAACAGTAAGCAGGGCTTTTTTCTTAAAGTCCTCCATGAAAATATCGACGACAATGGGAGATACCGGTGAGCCCATCGTAACACCATCTACTTGCTTGTAGAACTCCTCCTTCCACAATAGATAGCCAGATGTGAGGCAGTGTTTGAGTAATACTGCATATTCTGTAGGCATATTTTTATCTTCTAGCTTCCTAGTTACAATTAAGATGCAGTTTCAATAGGCAAGCATGTGAATAGTGACTGAACATCAAAACTGACCATAGTTTTATTGTCAGTAAGACAAAGGTCTTTTATCTCACTGACAAAATGGTATGAATCCTTAGTGTGTGCTCTTGTGTGTCCTCTGAGTGGTGATAGTATTTTTGCTAAGTGTTGAGCCAATCTGTAAGTTGGCAAATCGATCTGACTCATTGTTGGACGTAATAGAGCGTTCGGTTTGTGTGTTTTTGGTAACCCAAACCACTTTGGTGGTTTGGCACACCCAGGTATTACCGAATTAATGTCTAGATTCAATTTCTCGGAGTATTTCTTAATTAGATCGCTAGTTGTTTAAACGTATTAGTTGTAGGGTCTGTTTAAACCTTTACGTACGTACTTTCATTTAGATTAAATTTGTTGTATTTTAAAATTATAATTTGACGTATCCATTACAACCATAGCATTACTTTTACATGCGCGGATAATCGTGATATCTGGTCTGTTGCGTATGTTTTCTGCCGACTTCCAAAAAGGAGACGGTACTCAATTCGAGTGTATGTTTTTTCGTTTTTTTTATGTGTGTTACCTCATAACTTTGTACTGGGCGAACCGATTTGGATGATTCTTTTTTTATATGAAAGCTGATAGTCCTCGTGTGGTCCCATATGAATTTGATCAAGGTCAGACCAATGGTTATTGAGTTATTCTCAAATAACCTATATTGAAGTCGGCTGTACAAAATTTTTAATTTTAAATTATTAATGCATTAAATTCATCTTTGGGACCAATATTATTTTTTGCAGACAGTCCTCAACCCTACAGATGTTTTCATACGGGATTTTCTCAGTACATTTAGATTTTTTAATAGGATTAGGGTGACAAACGAGCACACAGTCCACCTGATTGTGAGTGGTTACTGTGACCCATAGACATCTACATCTATCCTCCATTAAGAATTAAAATGCAGATGCGTTGTCACCCGTGAGGACTAAGATGGAATGCCTCGTTTCCAGTAAAAATGGTCTCCGGTTCTCTACACTCACTATACGAAACACAACTGCGTTAAGCTGCTATTTTACGATGGTATTCTGTGAAAGCGTGGTCCTTCCCCGGTTGAACCGACTCATTCCTGCTACAACTATACCAGTAATATAGCTACAGCATGGCTCTACCACGTGTAAAAAGTATATAGATTCCGTAAAACTAATATTACTATTGTAGTATATAGATTACATGAAATATATCGACATGAATTTCATGAGGGTAGCTAAAATTTGTGGTGGACCCATTCTCCAAACAAATAGAAACTGTCTCCTTTAGTTTTGAATAACCACGCAACATCTGAAATGGATATAAATCTTTAGCAAGACAGAAACCGACCGCAATATGTTACGAACTGGACACAGAATATTCATGAGCATGCGATATGTTAAATATTTGTGTCATGTTTTGCTTTTAAACATTAGATTCTACGAGTATTACATAGTGATATAAATAACAAGTGGTACAATTAAAAATTTTATGCAACCGACTTCAATGTAAATAAAATGAAAACATAATTAATGTAGTCGAAGTCAACTAAAAAGTAGTTTACGTGGTAGAGCCATGCTGCAGCTATAATATCGCTGTAGCACGAATGGGTCGGCTCGACCGGGAAAGACCACGCTCTCACAGAATACCAACGTAAAATAGCAGATTAATGCTGCTGCGTTTCGTATGGTGAGTGTAGACAACCGGAGACCCTTTTCACTGGAAACGAGGCATTCCATCTTAGTTCTCACGGGTGACAACGCATCTGCATTTTGATTCGTAATCGAAGATAGATGTAGATGTCTATGAGCCACACCATTACCATCAGGTGGACTGTGTGCTCGTTTGTCACCCTTATCCTATAAAAATTTTTTAAATACGCATTATTAAAAAAAGTATAAAAATAATAAAAGTTTTTACGTTATCTAAGGGTAGTTCAAATACTACTGGTCAGATTTTCATGATATCAGCTTTCAAATAAAAAAAGAAAAATCAAAATCGGTTCACCTAGAAAAATGTTCTGAGGTAACATAAAGAATACACTTGAATTGAGTACCTCCTCTTTGTTTTGAAGTTCGTTAAAATTATGAAACGATAATTGTTGTTAAAAACATTTAACTGAAACATTCAAAAGTAGTTCATTATAAGTCTCAGGTTTAAACTAGAATCATTCAATAAAGAAGACCTGTGGAAATATGCGGAGTAAAATGTCAAGTATGGAATTTAACAGCAAATGTCAAATTCCGCGCAGAATGTGAAGCCGCGGCCAAGCGACTTCTTTTCTATTAAATAATTTTCTTAGACCGTATTTTAAACTCATGAGTATCTATTAAACCACATTTTGTAATAAGGCAATGATAATAAGTAAACTGTAAACTCCTAAAAGTAAACTCCTCGAAATCGTCTCTTATCGCGAAATGGTATGATCAGATATTCTATTCTCAATTATTTGTTTCTCTTTGACATATTTTACAAGGTACAAAATTTATCTCTCGTAGAAATCATCTACGATAGACTGCTACAGATTTGTTTAATAAATATAAGCCACTGCTTGACTAATATTCGACCTGATAATACGTGGTAATACAGCCGAAAATGGTAAAACGAACTGATTTAGTTTAAAAATGTCATTTCAGCTTTGAAGATACATCATAATTAGAAGTACAGATGCAAATGGAAAGGCAAATTATTCCACTCCTTTGTTTTACGCATTATGAACGACGAAGAAAACCATTTGGTTCAAATAGTATGTTCAACAACTAAGAGGTGGTTAACCAGCCGAGTTTCTCGTGGTCCGATGGCGGAACGGAGACAGGAGAAGGAATTAAGTCATGCAATTCCTGCGCATGCTCTCCAAAATTCCTATAAACACCGAAAGGCTTACCACTTAGTGTTGTGTTTTAGTTTGGCAAGATAGGTTTTAACCATATTGATGTCACAAATCAGCCTCTAAGCACGTCCTTCCATTGAGTCCAAAGCTGCTAGCTAGCATAGCATGCACGACCTATCTTGGGTTTTGTTTAGTGTAAGCAACTATCCCAGCGTGAAGTATCACTTCTTTGCCCTTATAAAATAAATAAACTCCGTATATGGAACGTAAATTATATTCTCCTCTGTCTTCTCTGGCACATTTTTTCGGAAGCTTTTTTGGGATCCATAAATATAGCTTTACATTTTTTTAAAATTATAAAGTATTAATTTTATTATTATCCGGCATTACCCGAAACCTACTCCGATTTTCCGTTTTTCTACTGTTTGATTTACTTTGATTAGCTTCTAGAGGGATATTAGAAAAAAGACAAGAAAGAAATTTGAGAAAGAGAAAGTTTTTCATATTTAAAAAAAAATTATATATTTTGTACAAATATTTTCTAACAAATCTAAATCTTTCCCTTAAAATTAATTGTCTTTTAAATTTATAATAAATATAAAATTAGTGTTAATAGTTATTTCGAATATACAAGTGCAGGCCATATTTCATTATTAGAAACATGTTTGCAGTACACCCATGTACAAACTAATGGAAAATAGCGTTTCCGTTGGAAAATAGCCTTACATGATATACAAAATATTTGAGACAAAGCGTTTGTAAAGATCTTTTAATATGAAAGAGTATTTACATGCAATATAACGTCATTTAATTTTCATTTTTACGGGTCTGTTCACAAAGGGTGTAACGTTATCCTATTAATGTAAATCCGTTGTGTGTCAGTTCGTCTGTCAGTCTGTTTGTCTGAAACTACGTATGTTACGGATATTTAACTCATAATTATAGTTAAGAACAGATTAAGGTTCGAATATTTATTGGAGAATATTGACACAAAATCAAATTTTGATATAGAAACGTAATTAATAAAAATGTAATAATTATTAGCGTATTATTTTATAGTTACATGAAAAAGAGCTGATTTTTTAAACCTACTTACCTAAAGTAGTCCCATTGTTAATATATGTATAACTGTTAATATATTTAACTGTTAATATTTCAAAATTTAAAGAGGCATTAGTCTAATCATATACTCGCTGAAGCAGTAATTGTTTAAATAACAACATTTAAATGCCAATCAAAATCGTTATATTTCATTAAGTCAAGCTTTTAAAAATATGAATTTAGGTAAAATTTTGGAAAGTTTCAGCTTATAAGTTTGAAGAACCCTAAACTTCCTAGAAAATTCAATCTATTTCGACAAGTGAAAGATCAAGAAAACGAAAGACTATCTGTCTAAAAAAATGTTTTAACATTTATTATTATCCTTTCGAATCTCGCTTCGAACTCTTGCCGCTTCTTGATAAAGATATTAAACATATTTAGAAGTTAATATATACCTATATGTTACGACTAAAGCGGCGTGCGAAACACCTAGGTTTGGCCGGCTACAACTAGGTGCAGTTGATTGCGGTTTGCTAAACATAAATATACTGTTTAATTATTTAACTTTGCTTATTTACATAATATATTATGTTATATTATAATATTGCATACCACATGATTTCGCTGAAATAAGACGATATCATAATATAATAATACAATTATTATCACAGTCTTAGTGTACATATTTATATTAGGATATCATCTTAAGTTATATTTCCAAAACCTCAATTTACATTTGCATTTCTTTAAAAAAATTACAACGTAAAAATAAATAAATGAGCAATGTATATACACAATACAAATCCGAGACGTTTTTCTTTACCTTTTTTTTATTAAAATGAAAGGGAACCGATGGAAGGCAGCAATTAAAATGGTGTTATTCTTCTGAAACTCGACAACAATAGCAGAGTAACTATACAAAAATAACGAAGAAGCCCAGTTTAAGCTTTTAATAAAAATAATTTTTCATTTTCATTTTGCTTTTAGGATATTAAGCATCACAAACAAATTTTATTAATTCATTACAGCTATATATATTGCCTCGTTGGGGGATTTGTGGCATAATTGCAAGGCCTGGCAGGTGGGTTGGCACCCGCAGTATTTTATTATTTTCAGTTGCTATCAGAAAGATGTTGCGGCGATTCTCGTGTTTCATTTTTTTCTGTAGTCTTTTACGACACACACAGGGGAGATTGAGTATTAGATTCTCTTACGATATAGAAGTTAGAAGAAAGTCACACAGTCTACCTGATGGTAAGTGTATGCTGAGGCCCATACACTTCTACATTTATCCTTAACTGAGAATCAAAATACAGATACGTTTCCACCTCGATCTTAGACAGAAGAGTTATCCAGTGTGTGGTAAGTGTAGGAATTTTTTTCAACGAAGTGCTTGTCAGCTGGAATTTTATGTAAGAAAGGCTAAGCAACATAGTATTTTAAAAGGTGACGTATTTGATTTGTATTGTAATATATCTAAATAGAATACAGCAAACGCATAAAACACTTTAGAACAAAATAATATTTTAATAATCTTTAAAATACGAACGCCACATTGCTCTTGGGAGATTTTGACGGCAGCTTAAATCAGCAGATAGTCGATAATTATAGCATCTTAAGTTTTCAAGGTGCCTCAATGAACTAAATAACTTGAAGTGTATATCAAAACTTGTATTACCTTTTTTTCTTTAATAGTTTACATGCGTAGACATTTAATACAAAAAATTGCACAACTTTAATTCGTCAGAATGTTTCAGTACTTTTGACGGATTTTACATATCGTTAAAACTAGGCAAATATGCAGATTTTCACACGACGTTAAATCTGCAATTTACAATTTCAATGGTGCCGGCGGGGATCAAACTCTGGCTATCCACACTTAGTCCCTGAGATATCACAGATCCCACCATTATAATTTTAAAAGAGTCCCCGAAGATTTCCTAAACTTCCCTAAAACTGAATCCCAAATAGTTTGTCCGTTGAAATTATTAATACATCTATTAATTACCTTGCAGAATTGCTTTTATTTCAGTCTAGGTTCCAATTCAAAGGCAATCAAATTTGCTTATTTATAAATCCTTAATATAGAGACTCAAATAGATTTATTTGATACATAAATTAGATACCTAACTTAAAATTTTATATTTAACAAATATTGAACATTTGACAAATTGAAAATTTGAATATTGATTTATTGAAATTTGAAACATTGAAGAGCAAACGTCGAATTGACGGCAAAAATAATTTGTGTATATGTATTAAAGCCAAATTAAGACCCCAGATTATGACAACGTTACCTAAAATTAATTACTCGAATTAGGGCGCACATTTTTTTTTTGTTTTTAAAAAATAGTTACCACCACACTAGGATTTTCTCCTGTATCGTGAAGGTAGCTTACAAACATAGATTGCACGAGGACAAATATCCAGACCCGGAACAATTATCTGTAGACCATACAAATTCTTGTTCCGTGCGGGATACGAACCCGCGGCCCCCAGCGCAACAACTCATTGCTAAGTCACTGCGCCACGGAGCCGTCAAGTTTTAGAATAAACAACGTACTTTTCAAAGCAACGTACGTCTAAACTGAAAATGTCAGCGAGCATTAGCTGGTGCTAACGCGGGCGCGTGAACCGCTTGATTTTGTATATTTTGTTTCATACGATAAAGATAAAAACTAATTTCTAAAATGTGCTCTCAATGAATAGAATAGAATAGAATAGAATAATTTTTTATTCAATATTGATTATTACATAATACTTATTGAAAGTCATTTTTTTATTTACCACTGGTTAGGAAAATACCTCAGTCCTGGGAAGAACCAGCAAGAAACCCAGCGGGACTTTTTTTTAAACATAATTTCACTTAACAATAATTTTGTTTATACAATTTTTGACTGACAGTAATAACCTTTTCATTTGATTTAAGTGTTCTGCGGTTTAATTGTGGAATCTCTGCAAGGAACACGTTTAAATAGCGATTTAGTGTTACTTTTATGATATTATAATATATCAAGCCAATTATTATAATTGGCGTTTCTTTTCTTCTTCACACGAACCTTTTCCAAATGTTCAATTTTCATTAAACGATTTTGTTTTGCGCGAAAGTTATAAACAAGTAGATTTACAAACCTTCAAGAAAGTTCAAAAGTGTTGCAACGTCACTTAATAAGGCTTCTATTATAGAAGCAAATTAGAAATAGAAATTTATTTCTTATTAAACGTAGATATTACATATTATTATTGAAATTCATTGTTATGATTAATTTACAAAAATGTCCCTGTCCTGGAAATAACCAGCAAGAAACCCAGATAACATTTGTTTGAAAAAAGAACAGTTCACTCTCTTGTTAGTCTGTCTCTCTGCCTGTATGTATGACGTTCCGGCTGGAACCTTGCAACTCAAATTTTGAGCAATTCCCGATTAGCTAAAGACTTTAAATTTTAAACATACCTCAGAATCAGATGACAATTAAGAATATGAAAAAAGTGGTATATTAAATTTTGTTAGCACATAATTTAAAAAAAAATCACTTGTTATTGATTATGGACCAAAATTTACACTGTCCATAATATAGATGCGATGTCACCCCTAAGGAATAAGATTTCCTCTTTACTAGTAATCATAACCCTCCCTTTTGCTTCACCGTAGTCGGGTAGAAAGCGTTTCTAATTCTCTAAGCTAACCATACGAAGTACATCATCAATAAGCTGCTATTTTACGCTATTATTTTGTGAGATCATGATCCTTCACCAGTCAATCTGCAACATAATATCTGAAACATTGTGAATATTTTGGATATAGAATTTGTATTCAGTTGACTATAGCACTACCTTGCGGATTCTAGCATAGCTATAAACAGTGGTCTCGATAAAATAAATATGATATTGTGAGAATAACACCTCAATCAGTTAACGATCAGTAACCAACGATTATTTATATCAAGATGAAGTTATAAAAATAATCACGAAAACATTCTTCTACAAAATTTTGACAACACGGATGACCTTACACACACTATTGATGATTAAATAACTTAAAAATAAATGCGATATAATCCGTTTGTAGTATTATTTCAAATGTTCATTAGTAATGTTCCGTGTCTAGTATTCACGTAAATATAAGAAATCGTCACCCCATGTCGTCTTGAAAAGCAAGAAGTCCGCAATCGTCAGGTCAACTGCAACTGCTTAGGTAAAAGTCTCTGCAGTTTTAAAGGCCCGCGTGGAATTTCACAGACCAAAAAAGAAGAAAAAAGAAGGACTAAGTTGCGTGTACATGAGTAAAATCTCATGTAATGTTTAAATGTATTTTGAACCCTTTTTAAATTAATTATTATACACGGGTACGCTATAATCTTTGTATTTCCGACTTAGTTTGCACTTTCAACGTAATTCCATGGATTGCGGATATTTATTCCGGTAAGCACGCCGTAATCTTATATGTATATAAAAATAAATTTTTGTTTGTTCCTATTTTATACGCTGCCATACCGTTCATCAGATCGAGCTAAAACTTAGTCATATTATTGCTTACACTTGCGCGAAGGTTATAGGCATAGTACAATTGACTTACAACAGGTAGCGCGCGTATCGTACCGATAAATTTATTTGAAAGTTATATACTCGTATCATTCAATTTCAATAAGTGTATTATCATTCCTAATTTAACAATATGACTCTTCCAAATTTAAAACTATGTTCCCACAATTATTTCTTCTGTGGCAGCAACGCACCGGGTACCAGCTAGTATAAAATATTTTTAGACGGACGATTGTAAAATGACAAACATCACATTTGATAAAGACAATGAGGGCTAATAATTTTCCGCTCATCAGATGTCATTGGTAGCAACTGAGGTAAAGTATATCTGTCATTATCACAATCGACATAGGAAAATTGCGTTTTATTTAAAAGCTTTTCGCTTCTAGTGTATGTTTATACACAAAAAGATGCTTCAGTATTATGCTGGTACGGTACAGCATAATACTGAAGCATCTTTTTGTGTATAAAAAAATTAAATAAAAAATAAAAAAATATTTTTAGACGGACGATTGTAAAATGACAAACATCACATTTGATAAAGACAATGAGGGCTAATAATTTTCCGCTCATCAGATGTCATTGGTAGCAACTGAGGTAAAGTATATCTGTCATTATCACAATCGACATAGGAAAATTGCGTTTTATTTAAAAGCTTTTCGCTTCTAGTGTATGTTTATACACAAAAAGATGCTTCAGTATTATGCTGTACCGTACTGTTCATCATCAAAAGATGGTAATAGATTTCCTTTCAATAAATCTCAGTTAAAAAACTGGATAATAGCTATACGGAGACAAAACTTTATTCTATCAACACATTCAGTTGTCTCCAAAAATCACTTCACTTCTGAAAACTATACATTACCAAAAGATTCAACGTGCCAAAATCGCTAGCATTAGACACCTATTTGAGTAAATCAATGTACTTAACCGATTTCCGTGAACATCGTTTATCATGATCTCGTTGATTTTTAGCAACTCCTCGTTTGAAAAAAGAGGCTGTGCCAAGTGTATTTTTCTGGAATATTTCTCATCCTAATGATCAAAAAAAAGATCGAACTCTATCAAAAAGTCATTAGAAGACGTTAAAAGAGAGAAGAACAAGAAAATAAAGTTGCATATATTCTTGACCAAAGTTACCAGAACCGCAGTATAGAAAAACATAGGATGTTTTTAAGTGGAAATTGAAAATATATTTAAATAATGTAGTAGTAAGAATATTATGATGCCTGAAAAACAACCACATCTTTATTAGAAAAATTGCAGTAGAAATATGGATTCGTTTGTATACAATATTTAAGTGGACCTAAGGAATTTCATGTCTATACAGGATGTGATGATTATGAGCATTTTATGTTAATATTTAACTTATTTGGTGAGGAAGTAAATAAACTTAAGTATTATTCTACAATGCCGTGGAAGCTCAGATGATTAGCATTCTCGTTAAATTTCACAATACGCGAGCAACCCAGGTTCGATCCCCGGCGGCACCAATGAAATTGTTAATTGCGATTTTAACTGCTGATTTACCACGTGTTCGGCGGTGAAGGAAAACATCGTGAGGAAACCTGCATGTTCTTTATCTTTTATTATGTGTTAGTAATTTATATTATTTCATGTATTAGTTATTTATATGTTATTTTTTGCATTTGCTATTAATATATCGCATGTATTGATATAATTTGTTGTATATTTATATTGCACCCACCTGCCACCTACCTATTCATTGTTTTTTTTTATAGAATAAGGGTGACAAACGAGCACACAGTCCACCTGATGGTAAGTGGTTGCTGCGGCCCATAGACATCTACATCTATCCTCTAATACAAATCAAAATGTAGATGCGTTGTCACCCGTGAGGACTAAGATAGAATGTCACATTTCCAGTAAAAAGGGCCTCCGGCCACCTGCACTCACCAAGCGAAACGCAGAGGTAAACCTCTACTTCACGCTGGTATTCTGTGAGGTCGTGGTACCACCCCGGTTCGAGCCGGTCTATCCGTGCGACAGCAAAAGTTGCCGCGTGGCTCTACCACTGTTGGAAATTTTATTCCTTAACACCTTTGGTTGCCTGGAAGAGATCGCTATGTAGCGATAAGGCCGCCAAATTGTACATAATATAATCTGATTTTTGTTATGTCATTTGTATATTTGTTCGTGGTATACAATAAAAGTATATTCATTCATTCATATCTGAGAAAAAGAAAAAAATATTTTCAAAGACATGTGAAGTTCGCCAACATGCATTGAGGCAGCGCGGCGGACACTTCTTTGCCCTAAAACCCTCTCAGAAATGTGAGGAAGCCTGTGGACGTATATAAGCTGTAACTTTACTATTATTCTACAATGAAACCATCGCACGGTGCTCGTGTACTCACTCCTTTCAATTAGTTTTTTGTTACAGTTATGATATTTAGAAGAAACACATCAAATATAGAATTATCTTATCGCTTTAATATCAGTGAGTCATCAGTGAGTAATATTTTTAAAACGAGGACTAACTAACTATTCTGTAAACTGAAAGACCTAAATTTGTGGGCTTCCTAAAAAGTACTAGACAATAATATGAAAATTTTAGGCAAAACCAATACATGTACAATTAGATTGTACAGAAATAAAAATTGAGAAACCCAAAAATCATGCTTCTCAACAACTAACTTAATCAAATTATAAATCAAGCAACACTCTTAAAGTACTTGTTGGTGTTTCTGCACCTGGATGTTTAACATTAGTTTCAAATGCATAATAGTGAGTCTATTAGTGACAGACACTTATTTGAAAAGTGTGGATTAATATTATATTTGTTGTAAAATGGAGACATTATTATTTGTGACAGAGGATTTAGTATACAAGATCTTGTGTACCACGATAACATTACAGTAAACATGCCTGATTTTTTTTAAAATAAAACTAATAGACAGTTTGAATCACATCAACTACAAAGCTCCAAAAAAATCCTCAAAGAGCATACATGTAGAAAGAGTAATAGGTTTGGGCAATACATATAAAATGTTGTCTTGTAAATTCAAATCCACTTTAATACCTCTAGGTATGTAGTTGTTGTTTATGTTGGCAAATTTTAGATCAAATATATTATATATATATATATATATATAAACATATATTAAATAAAACACTTTTCAATAAAAAATGAAAAAGTTATTAAATTAATAGTAACTAAATAAAGTAAGTTAAATACTTTATTTTAGTAACTATAAATAAAGTTATAAATAAAAATTAAAAAGGTAAATTAATAAAATATATTTAATATTTTTTGCCTAATCTATATTATAATTTTTTTGGCAATAAGTGTTAACATATAAGTGAAATAAAATTCTGTTGTCTTGCGGATTATAATTTTGTGTATAACTTGTCATTCCTGTGCACCACAATTTTTTTTTATATCACAATTAGTCCATACGAAAAAATCGCAACCTGACTTTCTGCTGACAAGTAACAGGATTTGTTTCTGATAAAAATAATTACTGTTCTCATTAAGGTGCAGATCGTAATTACTAATAAATATGTGCGAATAATTTTTAGGTGTTATCAAATATTTTTTTATCGAATAGGGATATGAAGAAGAAGAAGAAACTTTTTTATTCAATATAGATTATAAATAATACTTATTGAAAGTCACTCTTTTGTATAATTACCACTGGTTCAAAAAAAACCTCCGTCCTGGGAAGAACCAGCAAGAAACCCAGCGGGACTTTTTTTTTAACAGCTTACAATCATGTATGTTACACAAATTAATAACACAACAAATTAGAAATAGCTTCGGAGCGATCACCTCACTTCCAGGGGTTATTATCATCTATAAATTCTTTAATATTATAATAAACCTTTTTATACAAACTTAGTTTAATAAAGTTTTTGAACTTTGAGCAGGTCAAATTTTGTACATTTTCTGGAATTTTGTTGTAAAAGCGTATACATCGCCCCAAGAATGAATTACTGACTCAATGGAGTCGAGTAACTGGTACTACTAGCTTGTGTCTGTTCCTAGTATTTACAGAATGAATATCACTTATTTTTGTAAAACGAATTATATTTTTGTGTATGTACATTACATTTTAATAAATGTATTGAGAGGCCAAAGTTAATAGATTAATTTCCTTAAATTACCATAAACATAAAAATACCATACGAAATTATGCTATGGAAATAGCTAAAGTAAACTAGTCTAGCTGTTTTAAACACTAGTTAGACTTCTAATCTTTTTTACGGCATATGCTGCAGAACTAAGTCTGCTTGCTAGTTTTGATATATGGGGGCTCCATTAAAGCTTCGCGTCTAGTGTGATTCCAAGAAAAATGGTGGTATCTACAAGACTCAATTTCTCCCCATTTAAAATTACAATCCTATTTAATTGTTTGCCATTTGGAGTCATAAATTTTATACATTTCGTTTTAGTGCCATTTAAATGCAAATTCTTAACATTGAACCAATTTACTAATTTAGATATAGCATTATTTACTTCTTTATATTTTAGCAATTGTCGACTTAATTTGAAAATTAAAGAAGTGTCATCTGCAAATAATACTATATCATGGTTATCTCCTACTATGTAAGGTAAGTCATTAATGTATACAAGAAACAGAAAGGGGCCGAGAATTGAGCCTTGAGGCACGCCCATCTGTACCATCGACCCGGAAGAACTCATACTGTTAATGACAAATTTTTGCGTTCTCTTACTTAAATATGAAATAATTAATTTAAGAGCATCACTTCTTACACCGTAGTGTTGAAGTTTCCTGATTAATGTTTCATGGTGAACACAATCGAAGGCTTTGGATAGGTCACAAAATATACCCAAAGCATCCTGTCAATTCTCCCATGCATTAAATATATATTTAATCAGCTCAACACTGGCATTAGTTGTCAAGCGACCCCTTGTGAAACCAAATTGATTTTTATGAAGTAAATTATTTATATTAAAGAAATTTAACATTTGATCAAGAATAATTTTTTCAAAAATCTTACTAAGTGTTGGTAGTACAGAAATAGGTCTAAAATTGGCGGGATCTAATGTACTACCAGATTTAAATAAAGGTATTACTTTACTATACTTCATTAAATCAGGAAACACACCAGATTCGACACTAGTATTAAAAATAGTAGCTAAATGAAGCGCGATTGTTTGATTGGAACACTCCTTTGTTCCCCGAGCTGGAGTTTGGTATACGTCAGAGAGGACATCTGTTTTCGACGCCTCGGCAGTCTTGAAGGTACGGATCTGTCCATCCTATGGCTACGCGTAGACAGTGACGAACATCCCCGCGTCTACGGGTGCCTCTATAGGTACCAAAGCGGTAATGCCGACACAGACCGACTCATTGACCACGTTCAAATGGCTGCAGACTCCGTGCTACAACAGGTGCCATCCGCAGAGATCGTGATACTAAGTGATTTTAACGCCCACCACGCTGAATGAATAAATTCTCGTTTAACCGATCATGCGGGTAGATCTGTCTATGACTTTGCTTTGGGATATGGTCTAACACAACTGGATACTTCGCCTACACGGATCCCAGATGTGGAAGACCATGTACCTTCCCTGTTGGACCTTATGCTGACTTCTCATCCGGACGGATATCAGGTCGCCGTCGATGACTCTCTTGGCTCTTCGGACCATTGTCTGATCCGGAGTACGGTGCCACTCACACACCAATCGCAGTTACGATCTGCAGCTTGCCGCCGTGTTTGGCACTATAGGTCAGCTGATTAGGACGGGATGCGGTCTTTTTTTGCATCCTACCCTTGGGGGCGGGTTTGCTTCTCGCCGGGAGATCCAAGCGTTGTTGCCGATTCTGTTGCTGATGTGGTACTTCAGGGTATGGAACTTTTTATTCCATCCTCTGTGGTGCCCATCGGAGGCAGATCCCAGCCATGGTTTGGTCGCTCCTGTAAAATAGCATCACGCTATAAGCAGGAGTGCTACCGGGCCTGGGCAGACGCATCAACGTCTCGGGATGTAACCACCAGCGCACTTAAAAAGAAGTATAATTCCGCCTCCAGGTCCTTCAAAAGTGTCATTGCCAAGGCAAGGTCTGAGCTCATCGGCAGAATTGGTGAGAAGCTAGTTCACCTTCTTTTAGGAACCCGTGCATTCTGGTCGCTCACCAAAGCTGTCCAAGGGAACTTCTCTCAGCCATCTCTTTCATCTTTGCACAGAGAGGACAACTGACTAACCCATGCCGCAAAGGAGAAAGCCGATCTGTTGAGCTCCCTTTTTGCGTCCAACTCGACTCTAGATGACGGGGAAAACACTGTCGACCATCCCGCGATGTGAGTGCTCCATGCCGGATGTGCGGTTTACACAGCGTTCGGTTCGCAAAGCACTCTTCTCACTGGACGTCAGCAAGTCGAGTGGGCCCGATGGAGTCCCTCCCATTGTGCTGAAGACGTGTGCTCCGGAGTTGGGAACGGTTTTAACGCGTCTTTTCCAATACTCCTACTCCCAAGGCGTAGTCCCAAATTCATGGAAGACAGCTTTGGTCCACCCGATTACTAAAAAAGGCGACTGCTCAGACCCGTCCAATTACAGGCCTATCGCCATCACCTCCTTGTTCTCCAAAATAATGGAATCTATTATAAACTGCCAGCTCATGAGTTACCTTGAGGATCACCAGCTGATTAGTGACCGCCAGTACGGTTTTCGTCGAGGTCGATCAGCTGGTGATCTTTTAGTATATCTTATTCATAGATGGGCGGAGGCAGTAGAGTCCAAGGGGGAGGCATTGGGCGTTAGTTTGGACATAGCGAAGGCCTTCGATCGGATCTGGCACAAAGCGCTTCTTTCGAAGCTTCCTTCTTATGCGCTTCCCATGAAATTGTGCAAATGGATCACCAGTTTCCTTGCTGATCAGACAATCAAGGTCGTAGTAGACGGTGCATGCTCTGATTTCAAGCCTATCAAAGCTGGTGTTCCACAAGGCTGTGTGCTATCACTAACGCTCTTTCTCCTGCATATCAATGATATGTTGCTAACTGGTAACATTCATTGCTATGCAGACGACAGCACTGGTGATGCCTTATATACCGGCAGTGCCAATATTTCTCGGGAAAACGTCGCCGAGTACCGGGACAAACTTGTGTCTGAAGTCGAGTCTTTGCTTAACAAAGTCTCGGATTGGGGCCGACTAAATCTAGTCCAGTTAAATCCTCAGAAGACACAAGTTTGCGCGTTTACCGCTAAAAAGAACCACGTGGTCGTATCTCCTCAGTTTTAAGGCACTCCCCTTGCTGCCTCAGCTAGTATCGGAATCCTTGGCGTCGACATATCGAATAGTGTGCAGTTTCGTGTTCACTTGGAAGGGAAGGCCAAATTGGCCTCTAAAAAGCTTGGCGTGCTCAGCAGAGCGAGACAGTATTTCATGCTGGCACATCGCTTGCAACTCTACAAAGCTTTTTCGACGTGGTAGAGCCATGCTGCAGGTATATTAGTAGTATAGTTGTAGCACGAATGGGTCAGCTCGACCGGGGAAGGACCACGCTCTCACAGAATACCAGCGTATAATAGCAGCTTAACACTGCTGTGTTTCGTATGGTGAGTGTAGAGAACCGGAGATCCTTTTTACTGGAAAAGAGGCATTTTATCTTAGTCCTCACGAGTGACAACGCATCTGCATTTTGATTCGCAAACGAGGATAAATGTAGATGTCTATGGGCCACAGCAACCACTTACCATCAGGTGGACTGTGTGCTCGTTTGTCACCCTATCCTATAAAAAAAGCGCAGGTTCGGCCACACATGAAATACTGTTCTCATCTCTAGGCCGGGGCACCCCAGTGCCAGCTCCTTTCACTTGACCGCATCCAGTGCAGAGCGGTTCGAATCGTTGACGACCGAGTTCTTTCTGATCGGCTTGATACACTGGCACTGCGTAGAGATGTTGCATCTCTTTGCGTATTTTATCGCATCTATCACAGGGCTTGCTCTGAGGAATTGTTCGGACTAATTCCAGCCGCTCAATTTCACCATCGCACATCGCGACAAAACTTACTGTGCGATTTAGAAGAAGTTTTCGCTTTCGCACAATTTTCTTGTGGAATCAATTACCACCAGCGAATTTTCCGGACCGATACGACTTAGGAACCTTCAACAA
Source organism: Parnassius glacialis (assembly GCA_033319125.1). Classification (NCBI taxonomy): domain Eukaryota; kingdom Metazoa; phylum Arthropoda; class Insecta; order Lepidoptera; family Papilionidae; genus Parnassius; species Parnassius glacialis. The sequence continues at coordinate 21,569,557 of JAVANC010000023.1, read as the reverse complement.
AAGAGCTTACACCTTTCTAAAAGGCTGGCAACGCATCTGCAATTCCCCTGGTGTTGCGGTTGTTCATGGGCGGCGGTAGTCACTTACCATCAGGTGAGCCGCATGCTCGTTTGGCCCCTCTTTTATATTAAAAAAAAATATATATATATATATTGTTGTATCTTTTTATCAGTGAATTTACATATTTAACCAACATGTGGCGCAGTGACACGTAGTGCCCTTTCTGCATGCCAGATTTTGTTTTTATTTTGACTTCTCGTTAGTTTTTTGGCTAGTTTTTTGGAGATGGCTAAAATCAATAATGAAAAGATGTTATTATGGAAATTAGGCTCAAGTAATGTATCGAGAATTTATGAATAGGAATAGTTAAAGCCTCACACATACAAATTTTATTTAAGATGAGTTGATAGTGGAGAGGTTTATCAAGGTAGAAATGATCATACACCAGTGCAGCCATACATGTAATTTCAAATATTCCATTAAAATCCAACCGATTTTTCTTTAAACTGCAATAATTTATAATCTTAGTTTTAAGTTACTTAAACATTCTTTATTTTTTATTAATTGGTTCATAACACAAACTTGTCCTCTTTTTTAGGGTTCCGTACCTCAAATGGAAAAAACGGAACCCTTATAGGATGACTTTGTTGTCAGTCTGTCTGTCAAGACCCTTTTTTTTAGGAACGCGTGGAGGTGTCAAACTGAAATTCATACCAAATACTGAAGTCTACTGCCCCTTGTAGCTGTGAAAAAATAAAACTTCTTAGCCAAGGCAATCAAAAGATACAGCCGTTTATGCCGCAAATTTTTGATACTCGTAAGGGAATAAAAACCCACAGGGTACTTCCCGTGAACTCAGAATGTTAAAATTTAGTACGAAGAACGTATTATAGCAAAGATAAAGAAAAAATTGCGAAAAGCATAAGCATAAAAATATTTTTAATAATATTAAACTTATATACCTACGGATTTGTTCCGAACCCTCAGTGCGCGAGTCCGACTCGCACTTGGCCGGTTTTTTTTTAAACATTATATTCTTGAATTTCAAATGAGATATCACATGATATTTTAGGAGATAAATGCAAATTTCTTTTTTTTTTGTTCATGCCATTTTTGTTTTATTTGTATTGGAGCTTGCCTGATATGCCAATACCAAAGTTCTTTAAACTTAAGAATTGCGTAGCATATTACACAAACATGCTTACAAACCACCTGAGGGCCTTTACCAGCTATACACACACAAACTGATTGCAATATATTTCCACTTTCAGAAAATACAACAGACACAAAATAAGATAGTGATTTTGTATTTTCAGATTGTACTAGACCTTTGACACAAATGTTGACCACAAGTTGCACTCACTAATGTTATTAGATTTTTGTTGATTAGCATATTGTAACGAGCTTGGGGTTCGTGACAATTAAAAACTGCCAATTGAATTACCAAAATTGACACTTAAATTACGGAACACTAAATACAACTTAAAAACACACGAATAATGAAACACAATTGTATTACTGAAGTTATATCACTTCGAAGTATTCACTTATATCATTAATTCAATACTGCCCCGGTCGTAGTCTATACCGGCCTTATATAGGGCCTCAGACAGTTTCCAGAACCTTCTACCGTAGCGACATCTAGAATGTTCGAGTACATATCGGTCCCGAAACTTCTGGAAGGATCTTGACTCTCCTAGATCTGCTATTCGACACTAGAGGGCGCTAGTGTAACTAGTGTTGCCATGTACAAGATTTTAATAGTGGCACGCAACAATATTATAACCCTTATAATGAACTGCTGCATATTCTGTAAGACTAGCATTATCTTTGTAACTTTCTAAGAAGTATGTGTTGATGTGTACTATGTCAATATCAGGTATTGCTAAAGTTTGGGTAACACTATGTTAATCACAATCTGTCGGCCATTCAATGCAATAGATTTGTCTTGATGAAATATCGTTTTTTTCGCCTCTTGAGCAAAATTATTATTACGATCGTAATCTTCAAGCCTGTGTAAAGATCAAATTATTTAGTGAACAGTTAACTAAAAAACATAGTTAAATCAATTTTAAAGGAATAGACATATCAAAGAGCAAATATAAAATTATTTTATTGAGTAAAAATAAAACAATAACATAATAAATAATACTTGTTACTACATACCTTTCAATTAATTAGGATTTAGTTCTGCTTACTCTTGCACCTCTATTTTTTTAGTTCTTTTTTAAATTCTTCTACTTTTACTAATCTATAATTTTGTTTATCCATTTTTAATTTAATTTTTATAAAATTTAACAAATATATTATCTTGTAGATACTTTTCAAACAATTTTACTTCTCCGCTTTGAAATCTGTCAAATGATTTACCTCACTGTAAAGTGGCGCCGCTCTGGTGGCAGAAAAAGACGTGGATCGTCATTGACTGACTTATTTTACTGGTGACTGCAATGGTATTGAAACAATGGTGTTAAGTGTGGTAATTTCGCTGCACAGTTGAGCCAATGGTCCTAAGCGTGACTGCTGATTATGTGGTTCCGAGTACAGCTAAAATATCTCCGTTCGTACTAGATCGCTGCCCCATCGCCTGTGAGAATGAGGTGATTGCTCACACACTGAACTATATCCTGTCATGGGCAGATGGCTATAATTCATTCTGATTGGCCATCATGATTGAAATTTTTTCTGGAAGACAAAAAACAATGATATTCAAAAATTATTGAAAAATTTTTTAACAGTGGTAGAGCTAAGCGGTAGCTTTTGCTGTCGCACGGATGGGCCAGCTCGAACCGGGGTGGTACCACGACCTCACAGAATACCAGCGTGAAGTAGAAGTTTACCTCTACGTTGCGCTTGGTGAGTGCAGGTGGGCGGAGGCCCAATTCCCCCCCCCCATCAACATGGTAGTGGAATTAAATAAAAGACTACCCCAGGAGGGTACCAGCACCCTTGGAGAATCCCTCGCTGAGCATCCACGACCAAACTATTCCACTCCTGGGCGTGGGTGCTCAGGCTGCCCCGCGTATTCTGGGGGGGGGGGCGAAATTCCGCTCAAGACGAAACCTGCTCGGGGCAAGCGGAGGAAGAAGACAAAGGCAACCCCTGCCACGCTTACCGTGGATTTCTGCAATATCAGGGGATTTCATACAAACCTTAACGCCGTCCACTACCATCTGGAGATAGCTAAGCCGGCCTTGCTCTTTCTTACCGAGACACAGGTGTCCTCTCCGGCTGATACTTCGTATCTCTCCTACCCGGGGTACAAATTAGAACACTCGTTTGTGCCCCGGGCTGGAGTTTGCGTGTATGTCAGAGAGGACATCTGTTTTCGACGCCTCGGCAGTCTTGAAGGTACGGACCTGTCCATCCTATGGCTGCGCGTAGACAGCGACGACCATCCCCGCGTCTACGCGTGCCTCTATAGGCCCCATAGCGGTAATGACGACACAGACCGACTCATCGACCACGTCCAAATGGCTGCAGACTCCGTGCTACAACAGGTGCCATCCGCAGAGATCGTGATACTAAGTGATTTTAACGCCCACCACGCTGAATGAATCTGTTTATGATTTTGCCTTGGCATATGGTCTAACACAACTGGTTACTTTGCCTACGCGGATCCCAGATGTGGAAGACCATCTACCTTCCCTATTGGACCTTCTGCTGACTTCTCATCCGGACGGATATCAGGTCTCCGTCGATGCCCCTCTGGGCTCTTCGGACCATTGTCTGATCCGGAGTACGGTGCCACTCACGCTCCAATCGCAGTTGCGATCTACAGCTTGCCGCCGTGTTTGGCACTATAGGTCAGCTGATTGGGACGGGATGCGGTCTTTTTTTGCATCCTACCCTTGGGGGCGGGTTTGCTTCTCGCCGGAAGATCCCAGCGTTGTTGCCGATTCTGTTGCTGATGTGGTACTTCAGGGTATGGAACTTTTTATTCCATCCTCTGTGGTGCCCATCGGAGGCAGATCCCAGCCATGGTTTGGTCGCTCCTGCAAAATAGCATCACGCTATAAGCAGGAGTGCTACCAGGCCTGGGTTGACGCATCAACGTCTCGGGATGTAAACACCAGCGCACTTAAAAAGAAGTATAATTCCGCCTCCAGGTCCTTCAAAAGCGTCATTGCCAAGGCAAGGTCTGAGCACATCGGCAGAATTGGCGAGAAGCTAGTTCGCCTTCCTTCGGGAACCCGTGCATTCTGGTCTCTCGCCAAGGCTGTCCAAGGGAACTTCTGTCAGCCATATCTTCCATCTCTGCACAGAGAGGACGACTCACTGGCCCATGCCGCAAAGGAGAAAGCCGATCTGTTGAGCTCTCTTTTTGCGTCCAACTCGACTCTAGATGACGGGGGGAACACACCGCCGACCATCCCGCGATGTGAGTGCTTCATGCTGGATGTGCGATTTACACAGCGCTCTGTCCGCAAAGCACTCTTCTCCCTGGACTTCAGCAAGTCGAGTGGGCCCGATGGAGTCCCTCCCATTGTGCTGAAGACGTGTGCTCCGGAGTTGGCACCGGTTTTAACGCGTCATTTCCGGTACTCCTACTCCCAAGGCGTAGTCCCGAATTCATGGAAGACAGCTTTGGTCCACCCGATTACTAAAAAAGGCGACTGCTCAGACCCGTCCAATTACAGGCCTATCGCCATCCCCTCCTTGTTCTCCAAAATAATGGAAGCCATTATAAACTGCCAGCTCATGAGGCACCTTGAGGATCACCAGCTGATTAGTGACCGCCAGTACGGTTTTCGTCGGGGTCGATCAGCTGGTGATCTTCTAGTCTACTTAACTCATAGATGGGCGGAGGCAGTAGAGTCCAAGGGGGAGGCATTAGCCGTTAGTTTGGACGTAGCGAAGGCCTTTGATCGGGTCTGGCACAAAGCGCTTCTTTCGAAGCTTCCTTCCTATGGGCTTCCCGAGAAATTGTGCAAATGGATCACCAGTTTCCTTGCTGATCGGAGCATCAAGGTCGTAGTAGACGGTGAATGCTCTGATTTCAAGCCTATCAACGCTGGTGTTCCACAAGGCTGCGTGCTATCACCAACGCTGTTTCTCCTGCATATCAATGATATGTTGCTAACTGGTAGCATTCATTGCTATGCGGACGACAGCACTGGTGATGGCTTATATACCGGCCGTGCCAATATTTCTCGGGAAAACGTCGCCGAGTACCGGGACAAACTTGTGTCTGAAGTCGAGTCTTTGCTTAACAAAGTCTCGGATTGGGGCCGACTAAATCTAGTCCGGTTCAATCCCCAGAAGACACAAGTTTGCGCGTTTACCGCTAAAAAGAACCCCTTTGTCGTATCTCCTCAGTTTCAAGGCACTCCCCTTACTGCCTCAGCCAGTATCGGAATCCTTGCCGTCGACATATCGAATAATGTGCAGTTTCGTGGTCACTTGGAAGGGAAGGCCAAATTGGCCTCTAAAAAGCTTGGCGTGCTCAGCAGAGCGAGACAGTATTTCATGCCGGCACATCGCTTGCAACTTTACAAAGCGCAAGTTCGGCCTCACATGGAATACTGTTCTCATCTCTGGGCCGGGGCACCCCAGTGCCAGCTCCTTCCACTTGACCGCATCCAGCGCAGAGCGGTTCGAATCGTCGACGACCGAGTTCTTTCTGATCGGCTCGATACACTGGCACTGCGTAAAGATGTTGCATCTCTTTGCGTATTTTATCGCATTTATCACGGGGAGTGCTCTGAGGAATTGTTCGGACTAATTCCAGCCGCTCAATTTCACCATCGCACATCGCGACAAAACTCGCGTTACCATCCATACCATCTGGATGATTGGCGTACCACCACAGTGCGATTTAGAAGAAGTTCTCTCCCTCGCACGACTTCCTTGTGGAATCAATTACCACCAGCGAATTTTCCGGACCGATACGACTTAGGAATCTTCAAGAAAAGAGCTTACACCTTTCTAAAAGGTCGGCAATGCATCTGCAATTCCCCTGGTGTTGCGGTTGTTCATGGGCGGCGGTAGTCACTTACCATCAGGTGAGCCGCATGCTCGTTTGCCCCCTACTCTATAAAAAAAAATTCAAATTCTTTATCTGCTATTAATTTAGGTACAAATACTTTGTTATTGGTGTTAATGTGTAAAAAACCTTTTTAGTGTTTTTAACAGCATGCAAATATAATATTGTAATATAATATAATATTTTTGTGATTTGGATACACACGTGTAATTTATTTTGTATGTTTCACTAATATTACAATCGCAGGTATAAATTTAATATATTAATTTTATAAAATTTTCGTAATATTGATGCAAGACTATGCTTATTATATATTATATAAACCGTTCTTTTCTCATCCCAATTCAGTTTTGTTTATAACAGTTCAGGTTTAAAAAGTATGAATTATTCCGAATAATTGAAAGAAAGAAAGAAGAAATAAGTTTATTTCAAACATAAATTATAACAAAGAAAAATAAATCAAACAAAATAGTTTTTTTAACTTAAGAAAAATATGAAAAAGGAATAACGTAATATGCACAAAAATGGTCTCCACTCAGCATTAAGTCACAGATTGAAGATATACATACATCAATGCGTAACGCTGATTTTCAATGGAGCCAAGAGTGTGAGGCAGATGACAAAAAACAGCAAGAGAAAAATATAAACAAAAATATAAAATAAAGATAAAATAAAATGAACAAATCTGTCAAAATTCCATGGACCAGTGATACATTTATAGTGTAGAGATAACAAAAGGTGGTATACATATAAACAATTAAATAAATTGTGTGTGTGAGTGAGAGTGGATGTGTGCATACGTACGTGAGTGAGTGAGTACGTTCGTGCGTTTGTGCGTGCATGTACGGTGCTAGCATCGAGAGCGTATGAACCATACAATTTATGCCTATTTGCCGGATTTTTGTACTGAAATCATAAACTTTTTTAATAAAGTTTTAAAAGTGGCACATGATTTACTATTTCTGATCGGTGGGGATATATCATTCCAGCACTTAGTGGCAGCAAAGGCGAAACTGCTACGGAAGGCAGCTATGTGATACTTAGGGCATGTAAGTCGTGATGTTGTCCTAACCGCACACTGCGAGAAAATGAGTTTTTGGAACAAGATGATGGTTCCCCGGTATTTATTACTCCAAAAATAAATGACGCAAGGTGGAGGGTACGTCTAGCGGCCATAATCATTAGGTCGTGTCGATTTAAAAAAGGGGTTATGTGTGTTGGCTAACAATTAACTTACCACCTTACCTTTCCGACATTTTTGCAAGAATTTCAAAAGTGCTAAAAGTTGTAAGTAAGTAGATACTTACATGTGTATAGAAAGTAATATAATATTAAAGTATATATAGCCAAAATATACGTAATACTAAAGTATATATAGCTTGTATATAAGATTTTTATGTGGTAAAATACATATGTAGTTGATTTATTAAAAATAGTTTTTCCCGATTACATCAACTTGGTATCAAAACTAAAACTTCGATATTTAGTACAGATGTCCCCATTTGATTATTCAGTAGTCCTCAATAGTCGTGATTTTATTTTTATATTTTACAACTCGAAAACCAAAAGTAAGGTTGACGTTGAAAAGTTGTACGTACTCTGACGTTGAACGTACTCTGGCTTGGATATAAAAATTTAGAAAAATTCACAGAAAACCAGCGTGAAGTAGAGGTTTACCTCTGCGTTTCGCTTGGTGAGTGCAGGTGGCCGAAGGCCCTTTTTACTGGAAATGAGGCATTCCATCTTAGTCCTCACGGGTGACAACGCATCTACATTTTGGATAGATGTAGATGTCTATGGGCCGCAGCAACCACTTACCATCAGGTGGAGTGTGTGCTCGTTTGTCACCCTTATCCTATAAAAAAAATTTAGGCGTATTTAAGAATTATGTATATATGTAATAGAATTATGTTTTATTCCTTGTTAGGATCCGTTTATTATACTAGCAATCTGCAGCGTATTTAAAAAAATAATTTATGGATCTCAACAAAAGAACCACCTAATGGGTCCAATTGTGAATCTAAACCTTAAAACTCTTTACGGCTCCATGGCGCAGTGGCTTAGTAATGAGTTGCAGCGCATGGGGCAACGGTTTTGAATGCCGTACGGAACAAGTATTTGTATGGCGAACAAATAATTGTTACGAGCCTGGATATGTTTGTAAACTGCCTTCACGATACAGGAGAAGTTCCTAGTGTGAGGGTAACGTTTTGTAAAAATAGAATAGAAAAACAGCAAAAGAAAAGAAAACAAGAGAGAAAAACCATTCTTGAATAAACTTAATCACACACAAATTTCATAAACGTCGGTCCAGCCGTTTAGGAGGTGTTCAGTCGGAGAGACAGAAAAATTGTATATATAAAAATAGAATGTTCTGCAGGTAAGACTGTTCTGTTACAATCCAATTATTGAGCAACTTATGCACACGTTAGCTTTGTCTAGCATAAATAAATTAGTAGAGGAAACTAGAAGTTATTTAATAATAACTGGGCCAGATATATGTAAGCCGCCACAACGGGTCGATGTCCGTGTAATATGTATTAATGATGGATGGAAATCGTAACTTCTTTACAAAAAGAGTATAAAAAGAGTTATTTTTATCATAATGAATACATAGTTGATTTGATACGCAGTGAATGAGGTATTCGCTACCTAAAATACTTTTGTAAATATTTGTACAGATAATTTTAAAATGAGACTATTTCATAAGCTCAATGCTCGGAAAGTGATTTCTCCCAATCAACTTTATTCCGAAAAGAACTCCTGTTATTTAAAATAAAGAAGAGGTACGTGTTCTTAACTATGTACCTAAATTAAAAGCACATAATAATGAAAGTCGACGATAAATAGGATAGATACAAGATTGGACAAAATATAATAGGTAATATACCAAAGGATAAAATAGGCTTGCTTACTCTAAGAGTAAAATTTTATCAAAAATGTAACCTATGAACTTTTAACGCTCCAGACATGAACACAATAAAGGTATACCGAGTGAAGAGCGTTGCAACTGTTCAGGTGTTTGAGCGGCCACCACTCAGGACACAAATACAAAAAGGTTTGTTTCTCATGCACAACGAACGTCCCGACCCGCACATTTATACAGAGTGAGTACTGAATTTCTATTCTAAAGGCCCATTTACAAAGTAGTTTTCTGCCTGTTGCCTTTACAAATAAAAAACAGTTTTAAGAGGTGGCTCGTTAATATTAGCTAGTAAATTAGTATCATGTAAAGAGCTTAAAGATATTGTGAGCTTTTCTGTTGGGCGAACTGTAGAAATGGCATGTGTTGAGTATGAGCACCTCATTGTAGTGAGCGTCTACAGAAACCCCATCTTCAATATATGATACTTTTGATAAATTTATGGAGAAAATTTTTGTTAAACTTAATAAACAGAATAAATCCGTTGTAATATGTGGAGACTTTAATATCAATCTTCTAGAAGCTTCCTCCAACAATATTAAATATAGATAATTGTTTAAATCATATGGTCTTTCTAATTTATTTTTAGAGGCAACGCATATTACTGAATGTAGTGCAACATGTATAGATACCATTTTTAAAAACGTTTAGCCATTGCATAAATGTATAATTCAAAAATTGAGTTCTGATCACTGTGGATAGTTAGTTTCGTTACCTTATTATTTTTACCTTTTATTACACAAAAAGCCAATAGATGAGAAAATTGTATTTGTTCCAGTAAATGCATGTCGCTGTTTCAATAAATGCACGTCGCTTGAAGGAGTTTAGAAGTAACATAGTGAAGAAACATCCATCTATTTCATACCAAAATTATCCAATTTTTTTTTGTATGAAACATTATTTAAGTGTATTTGCAATGAATTTTGATAAAATATTTACTTCTAAAACGTTCTCCTTGAACAGTTGGAAGGCGGTTTAACGGTGCTAGAGCCACGCGGCAGTGTTTGCTGTTGCACGTATGGGCCGGCTTGAGCCGGGGTGGTCCACGACCTCACAGAATACCGGCGTGAAGTAGAAGCTCTGCTTATGCGTTTCGTCTGGTGAGTGCAGGTGGCCGGAGGCCCAATCCCCCCCCCCCATCAACATGGTAGCGGAATTACACGAAAGACTACCCCAGGAGGGTACCAGCACCATGGAGAATTCCTCGCTGAGCATCCACAACTCAGGCTGCCTCACGTATTCTGGGGGGGGGGGGGGGGGATTCCGGTCAAAAACATACTGCTCGGGGCGAACTGAGCAAATATACCAAGGCGACCCCTGCCACGCTATCCGTCAATTTCTGCAACATCAGGGGACTTCATTAGATCCTAAACGCCATCCACTACCATCTCGAGACGGCGAAGCCGGCCTTGCTCTTTCTGACCGAGACGCAGGTATACTCTCCGGCTGGTACTTTGTATCTCTCCTACCCGGGGTACAAATTGGAGCACTCCTTTGTGCCTCGGGCTGGAGTTTGCGTGTATGTCAGAGAGGACATCTGTTATCGACGCCTCGGCAGTCTTGAAGGTTTGGACCTGTCCATTCTTTGGCTATGCGTAGACAGCGATGACCATCCGCGCGTCTAGGGGTGCCTCTATAGGTCTCATAGCCGTAATGCCGAAACAGACCGACTCATCGACCACGTCCAAATGGCTACAGATTCCTTGCTACAACAGGTCCCATCCGCAGAGATCATGATCCTTGGCGATTTTAACGCCCATCACGCCGAATGGCTCGGTTCACGTTTAACCGATCCTGCGGGGAGATCTGTTTATGATTTTGCCTTGGCATTTGGTCTGACACAACTGGTTACTTCGCCTACGTAGATTCCAGATGTGGAGGATCATACAACTTCCCTGTTGGACTTTCTGCTGACCTCTCATCCGGGAGGATATCATGTTTCCCTCGATGCCCCTCTCGGTTCTTCGGACCATAGTCTGATCCGGAGTGTGGTGCCACTCCCGCTCCCCTCGTGGTTGCGTTCTGCAGGTTGCCGCCGTGTTTGGCATTACAGGTCGGCGGATTGGGACGGACTGCAGTCTTTCTTTGCATCCTACCCATGGGGGCAGGTTTACTTCTCGCCGGATGATCCCAGCATTGTTGCTGACTCTGTCGCTGATGTGGTGCTACAGGGAATGGAACTATTTATTCCATCATCTATGGTACCTATCGGAGGCCCATCAGATCTCAGCCTTGGTTTGGTCGCTCTTGTAAGACTGCATTTGGTAGAAAGGAGGAGTGTTATCAAGCCTGGGCTGCGGCTTAGGCGACTCGGAATGTAAACACAAGCACACTTAAAAAGAAGTATAACTTAGCCTCCAGGTCCTTCAAAAGAGTCATAGCCAGGGCAAAGTCAGAGCACATAGGCAAAATTGGCGAGAAAATAGTTCGCCTTCCTTCAGGAACCCGTGCATTCTGGTCTCTCGCCAAGGCTGTCCAAAGAAATTTCTGTAAGCCATCACTACCATCTCTGCACAGGGAGGCCGACTTACTGGCCCGAGCCGCAAAAGACAAAACCGAACTTATAGGCTCCCTTTTTGCATCCAACTCGACTTTTGTTGACGGGGAAAACACCGCCGACCATCCCGCGATTTAAATGCTCTATGCCGGATGTGCTGTTCTCACAGCACTCGGTTCGCAAAGCACTCCTCTCCCTGGACATCCAGAACTCAAGTGGGCCTGACGGAATCCCCCCAATTGCGCTGAGGACGTGTGCTCCGGAGTTGATAAAGGTCCTAAAGCGTCTTTTTCGGTACTCCTACTCCCTGGGTGTAGTCCCGGATTCATGGAAGACAGCTTTTGTCCACCCGATCCCTAAAAAAGGCGACCGCCCAGACCCGTTCAACTATAGGCCTATCGCCATCACCTCCTTGTTCTCCAAAATAATGGAATCCATTATTAACTGCCAGCTCATCCGGTACTTTGAGGATCACCAGCTGATTAGTGACCGCCAATACGGTTTTCATCGGGATCGATCAGCTGATGATGTTCTGGTCTACCGTACCCATAGATGGGCGGAGGCAGTAGAGTCCAAGAGGGAGGCGCTGGCCGTTAGTTTGGACATTGCGAAGGCCTTCGATCGGGTTTGCCACAAAGCGCTTCTTTTGAAGCTCACTTCCTATGGGCTTCCCGAGAAATTGTGCAATTGCATCACGAGCTTCCTTGCAGATCGGAGCATCAAGGTCGTTGTAGACGGTGCATGCTCCGAATACGAGCCTATTAACGTTGGTTTTCTACAAGGCTGTGTGCTATCACCAACGCTGTTTCTTCTGCATATTGTAACTAACGACCGCCTCCCCCTCTATTCTATATCTATATACTTATATATACTTGTACTTTTATTTCTTTCGAATCTTTATCTATAAGATATATAAATATATCTAATTTACGTGACCAGTATATTTTGATCTTTCTAAAGGTTTAAATATAGACCGTTTAATAAATTTATCGCGTGATCGTCTTAGTTAGGACCCTTATTTACGTTGTGTTTGCATAGTAACTTAGTTTTTTTAGGTGTATCTTGGAAGAGTGAATATTCACGAGAGCAATCGAAAGCTGTTGGTAGCGTCTTATAAGCTAAAGAACCCCGTCCACGAAGACAGAGCTCAAAAAAATTAAGAACAATAAATTGTCCCTATTCCACTTGTATCAGGTTCACAACAGTCAATTCCTTATAAATTAATCCCTTCCCGCTTGGAAAAGGCTCACAATATTTATATCAAATACCAGATATAAGAGCTTCGCTCTCCCACATTAAAAAAGAGATGTGGAGGAGGTACACGGCTTCGCACACGCCGTGCACGGTGATCGCCAACCATTTTAATGCGCTCCCCCCGAAGGGTACGCTAAGTTGGGAACTGGACCGTAGTCCACAGTAAAATAACTGGCGAACCAGTAAAAGAGGACTTGGCCCCTTGATAGTGCGTAAGCACAAACATCGGCCGAAGTTGCGCATGTCAATGCGTGTAAACGCCATACAGAATACGATCAAATCCAGCCACAGTGAATGTACGTCACACGGGTTACGCAACAATAGGCAAACTGGCTATAAAAAGCCCTCCGTGAGCGCCACCACCTGCCAGACCGCCGTTCCTGCAGACGTGATGTAAGTGTAAGGCATCACCACCAATTGCATGGTCAGCACGGCCAATTGGCCGCAGAGCGTGTCATGAGTCTACCGCTCACCTCAAGGGAATGGGGTCCCACGTTGCGCGGCTTTCGGCCGCAGCCTTGAGAGCCTCTTCAGATTCTCCCTCCAGCTACCACTCGCATGAGGTCGACACATATGCTCCACCAACCAATACAATGGCAGATATAGCCAATAGGCAGTTATAAGGTATTAGTAATAATTCGCCATCAGAAAGGGTTTGTGTCACTAACGTTGAGTATATGCATTTTTCCATCATGTTTGTCTCACCCACCAACAAGTTACCTTCAATATTTCAAAGGTGGGAACTTTATAGAGATATATTTTTATGTTGTTGTATAAAACATCATGGAGGACAGACAGTCTGCAGCCCCGCAATGAAGGGACCCGACTTGGGCAAAGCTACTTAGGTTGTGAGTCAAACTAAGACGCAGGGAGCGCCATTGAAAATAGCGACCCGCCAAACAACCATCGCTGAGACGCAATGCTGCAGAACGCAACAAGCATCAATACGACTATCGTCAGGCTAACACCATCCCAAGGTCCCCCATACAGTCGCAGCAGACAGCACCACCTGCAAAATACCACCAAAGTGTCGTAGTAACACGCCACTAAGATTTCAGTAGCCAAAACTCACGTATCATAGCGCTATTGCACTAAGACATGGAGTTGAGTATGCTTGCTGCACTTAAAAGTACTACCAAACACACTCACCCCAGTCCGAAAGATAGCCGACGTATCATTACGCTATTCGCTAGGATGCCGCCTACAAACGGTAGGGGCGTGCGATGTCCACGGGCAAGTCGTATTGCTACAACAAACCCGCTTACCACCGACACTAAGATGATATGTCTAAGACACATCGATTAACCACCAACGGATCATAATAGCACGGTACTAATACGTCATAACCCAAAACTCCACGTATCATAGCGCTATTGCACTAAGACATGGAGTTGAGTATGCTTGCTGCACTTAAAAATACTACCAAACACACTAACCCTAATCCGACAGATAGCCGACGTATCATAACGCTATGCGCTAAGACGCCGCCCACAAACGGTAGAGGCGTGCGATGTCCACGGGCAAGTCGTATTGCTACAACAAACCCGCTTACCACCGACACTAAGATGATATGTTTAGGACACATCGGTTAGCGAGTCCAAATTTACCTCGGTCTCGGAGGCTGCGAAGCAACCTACACCCCACTATAATAATCCTTTTCAAGTCCCATTTCTTTCAATATAATGCTCTTACATTTTGAGACCTTCCAGATATTTGCTTTATTTCATAGATCATATTATTGTATGTATTATTCATATGGGACTTCAAGTCATAACTCTGCTATCATAATGCTTATGCAACATACAGACCTTCTATATGAATGCTTTGGTTCGTTAGACCTTACTTTCATAAGTCCCTAATATAGGTCTAGTCATTGTGCAACCTTACTACTAGCAGTCGATCAGCTGACTACCCATATATATGTCCAACTTTGGGTGTGCGTTTTCGGCAACGCCCCCATATAAAGGAACATTACAAGAATACGTTCATCAACTTCGAAATTTTCTGATTATAACAAGAACACCTTCATCAACTTAAAAATTTTGATCCATTTTTTTCTATTGTATTACAAATGTTATTTATCTTTATTATTGCAATATAATCGACTTATATTTATATGATTTAATACATTTTGGATATTTTAAGCAGAATTTTAATAAATTTAGAGAACTTTAGAAACAATTTTTGCGTTTACTAATACTATAATGGGGTTGTTATAAATTAATTTCCTTAATTCCGCGTAAAGAAAGAAAATGATGTCCTGCCCAGCTTTAAGGGGGACCTCCCACCCTCCCTCAATCGCGCACACTATACCCGTCGCCTTCAATCCCAGCACTACCATCCTCAGCACCACCACACTAGGCAGGACACACCACTCTCGAAAATACGATACGTGTTTCGCCTCTACACGAGGTATCCTCAGGAGATAGGCTCTGCGGAGGCTGGCCGCTAAGACTACTTAGCGGCCAGCCTATTAATTTATAACAACCCCATTATAATGGATTTCCGCAAAGTAACGCCTGATTCTATCAATTATAATACTATAGTATTCAATATTCCAAATGAATATATTTGAACTTTATGCTTATTATTTGCATTTTAGTTGTTTAAATCATAACTTCTATGACATTTTTAAATGTCGTTATAATGAATTTAATTATTATTTATTATTAATAATAATGAGGCGTTACAATATCAATGATAAGTTGCTAACTGGTAACATTCATTGCTATGCGGATGACAGCACTGGTGATGCTCTATACACCGGCCGTGCCAATATTTCTCGGGTAAACGTCGCCGAGTACCAGAACAAACTTGTGTCTAAAGTCGAGTCTTTGCTGAACAAAGTTTTGGATTGGGGGCGACTAAATCTAGTCCAGATTAATCCTCAGAAGACACAAGTTTGCGCGTTTATCGATCAAAAGAACCCCTTTGTTGTATCTCCTCAGTTTCAAGGCTCTCCTCCTCTTGCCTCAGCCAGTATCGAAATCCTTGGAGTCGATATATCGAGTGACGTGCAGTTTCGACATCACTTGGAAGAGAAGGCGAAATTGGCCTCAAAAAAGCTTGGCGTGCTCAGCAGAGCGGGACAGTATTTCATACCGGCACACCGCCTGCAACTTTACAAGGCACAGGTTCGGCCTCACATGGAATACTGTTCCCATCTCTGGGCAGGGGCTCTCTAGTGCCAGCTCCTTCCACTTAACCGCATCCAGCGCAGAGCGGCTAGAATCGTCGATGACCTTGTCCTTTCTGATCGGCTCGATTCATTGGCACTGCGAATAGATGTTGCATCCCTTTGCATTTTCTTTCGCATCTACCACGGGGAGTGCTCTGAGGAATTGTTCGGATTAATCCCAGCCGCCAAATTTCACAAACACACATCGCGGCAGCAATCCCGATACCATCCACACCATCTGGATGATTGGTGGTCCACCACCAAGAGGAAAGAGCCTACTCCTTTTTAAAAGGCCGGCAACGCATCTGTTATTTCCTCCCTGGTGTTGCAGTTGTACATGGGCGGCGGTAGTCACTTACCATCAGGTGAGCCGCATGCTCGTTTGCCCCCTCTCCTATAAAATAGGCTGTTCACGCCCAAACGTTCAAGACTTGACGCTGGAGGGCGCTCGGCTCACTGCCATACTGGTTTTGATGTTCGGGCGAGCGAAGTGGGTTTAGCAGAGGACGCGAGCGCAGAACGTGAGTGCAAAGGAGTTGCTCGAATGCAGTGCTGTCGATAGCACGACGTGACGTCGCCCGGGAAAACCTCCATTCTTTAGAGTCGGTTTTGTTAGCAAATTGTTGCCACGACGAGGTTTTTGTTAAGTCTAGACAAATAGAAGCCGGTTTGATTAATTATTTAGAATTAATATTGATTGCGAACAACGTCTGAATTTGTTTGTTGTGCGCGCCCAATTAACGGCGAATTTGGTTATTCTAATTTGATAGCGTATATAAGTGTTTTTTACAATAATATTTTGCGTCGAGTAGTAACTCGTGGGGCATTTGATATAGTTCGGAGACGGTTTTCGTTGTCGGTTGAACACTGAATTTTGTGAATCGTGAAGAGAACGCGTTATTTCCCTATTTGTAATTTGGTGATAAGGGAACCCGGCATATTGAATGTTGAACTTTGACCTACGAGTCGTGCCGCGTGTTACGCTTTATAATTAAGGAGATTTAGTTGCGTCTTGAAGTTAGTTAATTGTACGATAAAGTTAATAGATTGACATAGTGAAGAAGAAGAAAGAAGTTGACCGTGGGTGACGCCGCTGGAGACTACCACAATTTAGAGCGGTGCCGGAGTCAGGGTTGCTGCCGACTTCAACGGTCCAGTCAGGTGAACCATCAACCACACCACTAAAACACCACTACACATTCACCTACACACCTTCGACCTGACCGAACCGTTGGGACAACCCACTATCTCCCATGGCCCCACCGACCCTCAGGTCATACGGGCCGAATCTCGGGAGATGGACGCGGTACTTACACGTGGCTCTTTCCCGCGCACACTTTCTTGACTCCCTACCAATATTTAATCTGTTCCTTGTCCCAGTTTAACGTCATTCTCCCCCTTCTGGGGCTGACGACACACTTTTGCCTACGTCGTCGGGCCTTCCTACCAGCCCTCTCTCCTGCCTCCTCTTGCGATCGTACCACCTATGCGCAAACTCGCGCAACAGCCCGTAGCTAACCACATCGCTGACGAAATCCGAGTACTAGATCGGTCCCTGAACCGGACGAACTAGTCCATCCATCATTTTCACTCTTAGGTCGTCATACAGAGGACATTCCCTTAGCACATGGTGAACATCCTCCTCAGTCATAACGCACTCACACATACTAATTTCACACAGTCTCCTTTGGGACAGTCTTCGCCTCAAACCCAGGTACGTACTATTAACTTGGCTAGACTTCTCCCTATGGTGTAGTAGGATAGGATAAGTTTCAATATGGCCACTTTGGGCCCGACCTGCGGCTGCCCGTTGAATCTTCCGCTCATGGGCCCCGGGATATTCAATCTTTGCAGGGGCAGCAAAAAGTAACAAAGGCATTCAATAAAAAGGCGACAGTAGGAGTCCATAAGAGCAGACAAGGGTTATATGAACTTTACCATGAAAGGTCATATAACCCTAGCGTCGAATTTAGGAAATACGTAAAAAAAATATTCAAAAATATTTAAAACAGTCTGCTCTCAAGACAAGTCTTTGCATTTGAGAAATAAAATTAGGATTATTATTATCGTATCGTATTTGTGAAACGGGTAAGGCCAACTCTCGCCTTTCAAACTACCGGTTAAGTTTTAATAACAAATCAACTCAATACGATCAGGATGTAGCAATGGTTTTTGAAAAATATTTTACTGCTATTCCGATCTTGACCACTAAGTCACTGAATTCTCCTGCCGTCACCGAATGATTACTTAAACAAAATTTAAATGCGTGTACAAAGTATTTTACGTTTCATAAAATATCATCAAAAGATATTGTAAAGTATTTTAAAACTATTGATATTAAGAAAACTGCTGAGTTTTTTTAATATCAGAGTTTAATAAAGAGTTAGGTCTGTGGGGGATTTCCGTTAAAGTTATTGCGTCTAAAATAGATATAATCGTACCTAATCTAGCTATTATTTATAATACTAGCATTGAATATGGTATGTTTCCTGATTTAATGAAACATAGTAAAGTAATACCTTTATTCAAATCTGGTAGTACATTAGACCCCGCCAATTTAAAACCAATTTCTGTACTGTCAATACTTAGTCAGATTTATGAAAAAATATTCTTGACCAAATGTTATTTTTTTTAATGTATATACTTTACTTCATAAAACAATTCGGTTTTTCAATGGGTCGCTCGAATACTGGTGTTGAGCTAATTAAATATATTTTCAATGCATGGGAGAATTCACAGGATGCTTTGGGTATATTTTGTGACCTATCCAAAGCCTTCGATTGTGTTCACCGTGAAACATTAATCAGGAAATCACAATACTACGGTGTTATTTGTAGTATGCTTTTTTATTATATTTTATTTGTAGTATTTATAGTAATGCTCTAAAATTAATTGTTTCATATTTAAGTAACAAAATGTTGTCATTATCGACCCGGAAGAGCTCATACAAAGAACAACAACAAGACAGCATAATCATAATGTCGTATGCTATTTTGCTATAAGGACACGCGACTGACACTGTAATTATATTTATTTTACAGAAGAGGGTCATAAGAGCAATATATTATTTAAAACCTAAAGAGTCACTCCGACAAAACTTTAAGAATATTAATATTTTAACTTAAGCTACTCAATACATTTATGAAAATGTAATGAAAGTACACAAAAATAAAGGTGACATTCATTCTGTAAATACTAGTAACAAACACAAACTAGTAGTACCAGTTACTTGACTCCACCGAATTAGTAATTCATTCTTGGGGCAAAGTATACGCTTTTACAACAAAATCCCAGAAATATACAAAATACGATCTGCTCAAAGTTAAAAACTTTATTAAACATAGTTTGTATAAAAAGGGTTATTATAATTTTAAGGAATTTATGGATAATAATAACCACTGGAAATGAGGTGATCGCTACCAAGCTATTTCTAATTTGTTTTGTGTGGTTAAATGTGTAACATACATGATTGTAAGCTCTTATTTAAAAAAAAGTCCCGCTGGGATTCTTGCTGGTTCTTCCCAGGACTAATGTTTCTTTTCGAACCAGTGGTAATTAAATAAAAGAGTGACTTTCATTAAGTATTATTTATAATCTATATTGAATAAAAAGTTTCTATATCTGTTTCTTTTTGAACGCATTTTAAAAATATTTGCCCGTTCGGCTATCTGTCTGTCGGTTTGTCTGTCCAGGTCGTCGGAATGGCTGAATCTATTGTGATGAAACTTACCAAATAGATAGAGAACAATTCTAGGAGGCAAATATAGCCTAGAGGTTAATCAGAAAATTTTGAAGAATTTATTTAGTAAAAACGGAAACAGCGTTAAAGCCAAGCTGCAGCTTCTGCTGTAACATGTATGGGCCGGCTCAAACCGAGGAAGTACCACGACCTCACAGGATACCAGCGTAAAGTAGAAGATTTGTTTCTGCGTTTCGTTTTGTTAGTGTTGGTTGGCGGAGACCCTACCCCCAATGACATGATAGCGGAATTAAATAGAAAAGGCTACCCCAGGAGGGAACCAGTACCCCTGCTAATGGAAAATTCCTCACTGAGTATCCACGGTCAAGCTATCGTCTTTTTTCCTGAGCGTGGGTGCTCAGGCTGCCCCGCGTATTCTGGGGGAGGGGGGGGGGGGGGCAAAATCTCGCTTACTATTAACACTGCACGGGGCAAAAGTGCGATAAAACTATGGCGATCACTGCCACGCTACTCGTAGAATTCTGCAACATCAGGAGACTTCACTGGAACCTTAACGCCGTTGACTACCATCTGGAGACGGCAAAACTGGCCTTACTCTTTATGACCGAGACGCAGGTGTCCTTTCCAGCTGATACTTCGTACTTGTCCTACCCGGGGTACAAATTAGAATAATTTTGGTGCCCCGGGCTGGAGTTTGCGTATACGTAAGAGAGGATTTCTATTCTCGACGCCTTGACGACAGTCTTAAAGGTACAGACCTGTCCATGCTTTGACTGCGCGTCGACAGCGATGACCATCCCTGCGTCTACGGTAGCCTCTATAGGCCTCATAGCGGTAATGCCGAGACAGACCGACTCATCGACCACGTCCAAATGGCTACAGATTCCTTGCTACAACAAGTCCCATCCGCAGATATCGTGGAGAACGTGCGCTCTATAGTTGGCACCGGTTCTAACGCATCTTTTCCGATACTTCTACTCCCTGTGCATTGTGCCGGATTCATAAAATATAGCTTTCTTGCACCCGGTCCCTAAAAAAGGCTTATCGCCATCACCTCCATGTTCTCGAAAATAATTTAATATAATTTAATTTATTCATAAAATCAACAGCGTATATAGTAAATATTAACATTAATGTAAACAAATTAATGGACATTAATGTCCATTTTTAATTGCCAGCTCTTGCGGTGCCTTGAGAAGCGCCAGCTGATAAGTAACCGCCAGTACGAACTCAATCGAGGTCGCTCAGCTGGTGATATTCTTGTTTATCTAATACACAGATGAGCGCAGGCAAACGAATGCAAGGGGGAGGTTTTGGTGGTTAGTATGGACATAGCAAAGGCCTTTGATCGGGTTCGGCACAAAGCGCTTCTTTCGAGGCTTCCTTCCTATGGGCTTACAGACAAATTGTGGAATTAGATCACCAGTTTTCTGGCTGATTGTAGCATCAAGGTCGTAATAGACGATGCATGCTCCGATTACAAGTCTATTAACGCTGGTGTTCCACAAGACTGCGTGTTATCACCAACGCTGTTTCTTCTGCATATAAATGATATGTTGCAAACCGGTAACATTCATTGCTATGCGGTCGACAGTACTGGTGATGCTGTATACATCGGTATTTCTCGAGAAAATATTGCCGAGTACCGGAACGTGCTTGGGGGCAACTAAATCTAGTCCAGTTAAATCCCCAGAAGACACAAGTTTAAGCGTTTCCTGCTAAAAAGAACCCTTGTATCGTGTCTCCTCAATTTCAGGGCACTCCACTTGTTGCTTCAGCCAGTATCGGAATGCTCGGCGTCGGCATATTGAATCACATGCAGTTTCGTGATCACTTGGAAGAGAAGCCCAAACTGGCCTATAAATGCTTGGTGTGCTTAGCATGGCGGGACAGTATTTCATGGCTACACTTTACAAGGCGTAGACTCGGCAGCACATGGAATACTGTTCCCATCTCTGAGCTCCAGCTCCCCAGTGCTAGCTCCTTCCATTTGATCACATCCAGCGCAGAGCGGTCCTAATCGTCGGCGACCAAGCTATTTCCGATCGGCTTGACTCACTTGCACTGCAAAAAGATCTACCACGGGGAGTGCTCAGAGCAATTGTTCGAACTTATTCCATCCGCTCTGGTACAGCTTAATTTCACCATCGCACATCACGACAGAACTAGAAATACTATCGGTATCATCTAGGTGATTTGCAGTCCACTACTATGCAATTTAGAAGATGTTTTCTTCCTCGCAAAACTTCCTTGTGGAATCGAATACTATCAGCAATTTTTCCGGACCGATACTTAAGGACCCTCAAGAAAAGAGCTTAATCTTTTTTAAAAGGCCGGCAACATATCTGCAATTCCCCTGGTGTTGCAGTTGTTCATAGGCAGCGCTAGTCACTTACTATCAGGTGAGCCGTATGCTCGTTTGCCACTTCTCTTATAAAAAAAGAAAGAAAATCGCTAAAATAATCTTTGTTCATCTTAAACCTAAATAACGCCCTTTCCAGGCGAAATCGGGGCAGTTCACCCCGGATTCGAATTCGAAATATTTACAGAAAACTAACTTACTCGTAACCAAATACATAAGTTCAATATCTTTGGTACAAAGTTTTTCAGATGATAAATAATTGAGAGATAAGAGCTTTCAATTAATCACTGGACTTTTGATATTTGTTTACAAAAAAACAGGTAACTATGCTAATCATCTTTAAATATTAGCTCAATAATGCAATATTTTTTTTAAATATTACATTGCTATAAATATATAACAAATTTTTTTGATCTGCTGGTTTTACGTACAAATAAAAGGTAGTGGGGTTGAAAAACAGAAAACATGCCATAATACCAGTCTTTTCTACCACTGTAAATAGCGATGAGAAAAACGGGATATTTTATAGTCATTATTATAATATTATCTCCAAATATCAACCTCGTCTGTATACATTGTGTACCCAAAATGTTTGAGGGCTCGACGCTTTAACGACTAACTAATAACAACTAAATCATCCAAATATGCCAAACTGCAATCCCAAACACTAGATAATGCTAGTGAGCAACATTATCAGTACAAGGACTCTGTACTCAAAAATCTTGCCCAATGCCTATGAGCACATCTTTAATTTAATACTTGCCAGATGAGATCTTTGTCGAAATCGGTTAAAAAAGAATCCGAAAAATTTATGTCGGTTGGCGTATTAGACAATAATTATTTATTTTTTAAAGTACTGACCCAATATTTAGTTATGTTATTGTTTATAATACTAATTCACATAAGTATTGAATTTACTTATTTGTAATTACAGCATGGCTCTAACACGTTGTTTCAACGTGGTAGAGCCATGCTGTAGCTATATTAGTAGTATAGTTGTAGCACGAATGGGTCGGCTCGACCGGGGAAGGACCACGCTCTCACAGAATACCAGCATAAAATAGCAGCTAGCTGCTGTGTTTCGTATGGTGAGTGTAGAGAACCGGAGACCTTTTTTACTGGAAAAGATGCATTCCATCTTAGTCCTCACGGGTGACTACGCATCTGCATTTTGATTCGCAAACGAGGATAAATGTAGATGTCTATGGGCCACAGCAACTACTTACCATCAGGTGAACTGTGTGCTCGTTTGTCACCCTTTTTTTTTTTTTTTTTTTTTGCGGATGGAAAATCATCAAATGACGCCTTTCGCTCTGGGTGGAGCGGAAGGGAGTGTCAGACTTTTACTGACTAAAAACCATCCGTGTTCCTTCAGTGCCCTTACGTTCCGGAGCCGCGGTATCTCTTTCGAACAGCCCGCAGCCCCGGCAGGCGTCGGCCCTTGCGGGCCCCTTCACGCTGCTGACAGCTCTTTGAGGCGCGCGTGGAACAAAACGCGCCGTCGACACGGCCTGTCGTCGTTAGACGGACGGACGGCGAGCTACCCATTGCTCGCCGTCCACAGGCCCGCGCCTACGGTGGCCGGGGGCCACGACGTAGCCCCCGACGCCCGGGGCGTCTCCCGCGGCGGCCGGGAAGGAAAGCTGTTGCTCTTTCCTTCTCCCGCTCCGCCACCTCCTTCGCTAGCATCACTGCTTCGCAGAAGGTGGTGACGGCATCCCATTCCGTCTCGCTCCGGACCATGGCTTCGACCAGGGCCGGACGCGAGAGGTCGCCGCCGCCTATCGCCGCTACGAGGACACGGCGGTGCTCCGCCCAAGCAGGGCACACCTCCACGGTGTGCTCCACCGTGTCCTCCGGTCGATCCTCGCAGTGGGAGCACCCGGGCGTTTCCTCCCGCCCGATTCGGTGCAGGAACCTCCCGAACACACCGTGTCCGGTGAGGACCTGCGTCAGGCGGAAGGTGAGGACGCCGTGGCGTCTCTCAAGCCACTCCTCAATCGTTTGTCACCCTATCCTATAAAAAAAGTATTATATTATTTAACTAAATTTTCTGGAAATACGTGCGCTACGTTCTCGTCTGTATGAATTTTTCTTACTTTATATATTTGCAAGTATAGCAAAATTTCACAAAAACTACTTAAATCTTAGATCTATACGTCAACGTTAATATATAAAAAGCTCGAGGTTCATCGTATAAGCCTTTGAGGTGTACTTTGCAACCGTTTTAAAAGAGCGTATTTCAATGGAAAGTCGTGAGATGCAGCCTAGATAAGACTTTGTAAATCTTTAGCTTTAACACTTCGTGGTATTTATGGTTTATTAAATTAATGTTAACCACGATAGTTTATCTAGAATTTTACTAGTTAAATTCTTATGACATATGAAAAATATGTACTTCCACACATGATAATACAATAATTTCATGACACGATGACCTAGTAGTTTTAGTAAGTGTTTTTTATAAACTCAAATAGAAAAGAATACTTATTGAAAGTCATTTAAGCTTTACTACAGGTTCTCTAAGCCTCTCTCCTGGAAAAAACCAGCAAGGTACCCAGCGGGACCTTTATATTAAACATTAATTAACAATTTAATAATTTACATAGTTAAGCATGAAAAGATTTAGAAACAGATTGATAGCGATCACCTCATGCCCAGGGGTTGTTACCAATCACGTACGTAGAATGTATGTAGTATAATAACTTTTGAAAAAGAAATAGTTTAGTAATAATTTAAAATGTTTGATAGATTGTTATCAATCTATCAAAAATCGATATACAGAGAGTTGATGATCGATGTCTTAAAATTGTAATTGTTACAAACGATGTAAGGAGTAATATATCCAAGGGCGGCTTAAGATTCATGATGATATAGTAGTCTGAATCATATTAGAAATAAATTACACTACACCATTAACCCATGGCCAGGTAAATTTTACGGGATAATGAAGAAGTTGAAGCGATTTTATATTGAAATTTGTTTTTTTTTTCAAATGTTTTTAAAATAAATAATATTTTAAGATACCATTTTAAAAACGACAATATATATTCCCTTATCGCCAGACGTCATCAGTGATTAGGAATAGTGTCGAAGTTATGAAACGTTCTACCTGTCAAATATGGTGATTATGTAAAACATAGTCACAAATGGAGAGGCACACACACACACACACGTGCGTGCGCTACGCATGCACGTACACGCACGCCCGTACGCACGCACATGCACGCCCGTACGCACGCACGCGCACGCACGCATGCACGCAAGCACGCACGCACATACGCACGCACATATGCACGCACACGCACGCCCGCATGTACGCACGCGCACGCACGTATGCATGCAAACACGCACGCCCGCACGCACGCACTCGCACGCAGACAAGCACGCAAGCACGCACGAATGCACACGAACGCACGCATGCACGCACGCACGTACGCGCGCATGCATGCACGCCCGCACGCACGTCCCAAGTCCGCACGCATTCACGCAAGCACGCAAACACGCACGCACGCACACGCACGCACGCACGCACACGCACGTACGCACGCACGCACGCACGCAATCACGCACAATTGCATGCACGCACACACGCACACACGCACTATGACGCATATTGAAAATGTTAGAAAGATAACAACTAATACATACAAAACTTTTAAATTTTTCTTATTTTTCCTTTTTCTTTTTAATCTTATCTTATTAAATAAGATATTACTCTTATTATTATCTTATATTTATCTTATTAAATTAGATAATATATAATATAAACAGTAATTCATATTCATTTCAAATCAAATTAATTCATATAAATTCAACTTATATTATCTAGTAATTTATATATTATTTCGATTGTTTGTTCAGTTGTAAATTGTTGAATGATGATAAATTATGACAATTAATAATTCAAATGGAACAAACAAATCCTTAAACATCTACTTAGTATACAAAGAAGGCGTCAACTAATGTAATTTATTGATAACAATAACTTACCTGTAAGTGTTCTTCGAACAAAATTATAAGAATTTGACGCCTCCTCTTTTTAATCTCCGACATAAAAGAGGGGTGTTATATGTATAATATGTGTAACTATGTGTCTGCCTGTGGCATTGCAACTTCCAAAAGGATGAACTCAGATAAATCCAGCCTCCCAAACAAGCCGGTTTCCGAAAAGGCTTTAGTACCATAGACCACATACACACCCTTTGGCAAATTGTACAGAAGACACAAAAGTACAATCTGCCACTTTGCCTTGCGTATGTGGACTATGAGAAAGCCTTTGATTCCGTCGAAATTTGGGCGGTGCTCCAGTCCCTTCAGTGGTGCTAAGTTTATTATCGGTATATAGAAGTGCTGAAGTGTTTGTACAGTAGAGCTACGATGGATGGTGACAGTGTGACGTTATATCCCCGACACTCTTCACCGCTGAATTGGAAGACGTTTTCAAGCTACTGCACTGGAAAGGATACGGTATTAACATCAATGGCGAGTACATCACTCACCATCGATTTGCTTATGATATAGTCCTTATGGCAGAATCGCTGGATGACCTAAGCACTACGCTCAATGACCTTAATAGTGTCTCCCAACGGAGAGGTCTTAAGATGAACATGGACAAAACAAAGATCATGTTAATGTCCATGTCACACCTATGCCGGTAGTTGTTGGGAGCACTAAACTCGAAGTTGTTGATGAGTATGTTTACCTGGGACAAATAGTCCGACTAGGTAAGTCCAACTTTGACCGAGAGGTCAATCGACGGATTCAACTCGGTTGGGCAGCGTTCGGGAAATTACGGCACATCTTCTCGTCAGGTATACCTCAAAACTTGAAAACGAGACTATACAGCCAGTGCGTGTTGCCAGTGATGACCTGTGGACCTATGGAACTGAGACGTGGTCCTTCACTGCTGGCCGAATGAGGAAGCTCAAGATTGCTCAGCGAGCTATGGAGAGGGCTATGCTCGGAGTTTCTCTGAGTGATAAATTTAGAAATGAGGATATCCGTAGTAGAAACAGAGTGACCGACATAGCCTAACGGACTAGTAAACTGAAGTGGCAATGGGCCGGCCATATATCTCGAAGAACTGACAACCGATGGGAAAAAAAGGTTCTCGAGTGGCGGC
The DNA here is from genome assembly GCA_033319125.1 of Parnassius glacialis. NCBI lineage: Eukaryota > Metazoa > Arthropoda > Insecta > Lepidoptera > Papilionidae > Parnassius > Parnassius glacialis. The sequence continues at coordinate 21,542,532 of JAVANC010000023.1, read as the reverse complement.
CTCGTACCGGCGGACGAAGTGTAAGGCGTCCCCCCACTAGATGGAGTGACGTCCTGATAAGAAGTCGATGGATGCAGGTAGCACAGGACCGTATTTTGTGGCATTCCTTGGGGGAGGCCTATGTTCAGCAGTGGACTTGTGAAGGGCTGTAATGATGATGATGATGATATTAAAAATAAAAAAAAAAACATTTTAAAATTTTATAACTGAATCTTAAATTCAGATTAAAGTCATCGAAAGCAAAACAGGTCAATTTAGCAAAGGGTTAAGTGCTATTGATTCTTGAGAGGTGCTTAACATACACTCGCATAGCGTTTATCGAAAACGATCATCTGTTTCAACTTTATTTAAAATGAAAGAATAATACGAGACAGTATAAGAGCCTAATGTTTATGGTACAGAATGCAAACTCAAAATGCTTGAACCCGCCATACGACTATAGTAGTAAAACACTTCCAACACTAGTCACACCTGCAACCACTTCTGGTTAATGGGAATATTACACAACTTATTAGTGTTAGGACTTGGCTTCCAGGGCGATACGACTTAGGCACCTTCAAGAAAAGAGCATACATATTTCTTCATAAAAGCCAGCAATGTACCTGCAAGTGATAACTCAGACTTTTGCAGCATTTTTTTCAACACCTAGCACTTGGCTCAGTAATGCAGTAGCTAAGTATTTAATAGTGCCACCTTGTTATGCTTTAAACGCGCACGAAGCAAATTTTCGTAAAAAAATTATGCATTAACTATGACATATGCCAATTATAAAAGTAGGCAGAGACTATTAACTTCCATTTGGCACGATCGGGACACATCTCTCTAGTTTCTTTGACGTCCAAATATCTAGACGAGCATGGTCGTCGGTTAACACTATTCTTCATTTGATCCATCTTTAATATATTGCCAATTTGGTTGATTAACTTACATCAAGGGCGTCTTTTACTACCGACTCTGACATTATTTATGATCCAGAGTAGATTTTAAATATACCACAAAAAAGGTATACGGGGAACTCTCTTAAACTGATTTAAAATCTGTAAAGAATGAAATATTTTCTACATAATAGCTTATCAAATCATTGCGGTATCTACATAAATCTTCGTTCTCTATTTTACCTACCTTAGCGTGAGTGGCTTATCGTTTAATTATTTAATAAAAAATAAGAATAATATAAATCGGGGTCACCATTTCCGAGAAATCGATAATCATACATAAAAACTTGTACGTATCGTTCGTAATCTAAATCGTGATTACTCTTTTGATCCGGTTAATTACATACATATTATGTAACATACATACAGAAACCTTCCTTTTGGATCGATCCTAACTCCAAGCACATCTCTCTAACAAATTATATCTTTGTCTTGGACTATAATTACATTATTGTCATCTTGTACTTATACATATTATATTTCCTTTCTTATTATTTATCAGTCCGAAGTCCTATCTTAGATATGGGACGCTTTCACAGTAGGTGGGATTGGTTTTATCCGCTACGCTTGGTACACAGATTGGCGATTGCCGTAACAAACGTAATATCTCTCTCTCTCTCTCTCTCCCTTGTATCTTTTACGCTATCGGTGCCTTACTTGATATTAAGGTCTGGAGTGGTTATATTTCAATCTATCGAAAGTTTAATAATTTTATTATAATATCTTTTTGCTTTGTCTCACAATCGCCTTTCACGACATTTACGGGATGAAGGCGATATGTTTTATTGATTCGCCACGCATCTTTTATTCAATATTTAATAAAAACTTCAATAACCCCACATTTAAAATTTTTGCAGTAAAAGTTTGAATTTTATGATTTTCCAGCCCCTACTAGTTTTATTGTAGCAGCGGAAATCACAGTCGGAACCTGGTACGCTATTTATTCTGTCGTGCGATAACTGTATATTATTTTTACGCAATAATTACGATAGTAAGATAAGATAAGTAGTATTTGCAACAATAAACTGTGTTTCTTACAGTTTGTGCAAATTTTTAAATCTATCTTATCCCGCTGTGTAGTAGCATAGCTGACTAAGATATATCTAGAAAAATAGTGAAAAAAGTAGAGTAGCAATTAATAAAACCCCTAGACCAATAATCGGGAGAAGAATTTAAGTACTAAAAGTTATACCAAACCACCAAGCATTGCGGTTTCAGATCCTAGCTAGAATGTGGATAACCTACTTGATGAGAACAATAAGGGGCTTAAAAGTATGACTAGTACAGGCTAATGCAACCCGGGTTTGTTCCTCACCGGCATCAATGAAATGATTATTTGCAATTTAAGAATCTGGTTTACCAAGTAAAGGTAAAGGAAAACGTCGTGAGAAAACCTGAATAACTGACGAATAAAATATTTCCAGGACGAACCCCAACTCGCACTGGAGCAGTATGGCGGACCTATTGTTCGATATCCCTCTCAGAACTGAGTGTTCCTGACGTCACTGCCTATTCTTCTCCCCGTCTCGTGTCGTCGGGCGGCGGACCTCAAACCGGTTCTGCGAGCGCTTCACGGCTCCACCACCTTCATGGACACAACGTGGCACCACGACAACGCTCTCTTACTCGGAACAACCCGGTCGCGAACGCACGCGTTACGGCCACCTCTGTTATACAACTATTATGCAACCTTAGAATTACCTATGCAGTCACCATATTGAAGTTCTTATTTTAGTCAAGAATTCCACCAGCACAAGTGGAGCTTGGTATTCAACAATGAGAGTATGCCTATTTCCTGCAGTGGTACATAATATATGGGCTGTAATTAACTCGTGTTCCCCTACTATCTAGTAATTTTAACAGTGGTAGAGCCACGCGGCAACTTTTGCTGTCGCACGGATAGGCCGACTCAAATCGGGGTGGTACCACGACCTCAAAGAAAACCAGCGTGAAGTAGAGGTTTACCTCTGCGTTTCGCTTGGTGAGTGCAGGTGGCCGGAGGCCCTTTTTACTGGAAATGAGACATTCCATCTTAGTCCTCATGCGTGACAACGCATCTACATTTTGATTTGTAATAGAGGATAGATGTAGATGTCTATGGGCCTCAGCAACCACTTACCATCAGGTGGACTGTGTGCTCGTTTGTCACCCTTATCCTATAAAAAAATATGGAGTAGTAAATTAGATTTAAAAATATTGAAATGTAATGCTAGTAGCTCTTTACATTTAGCATTATTGCTTAGAACATTGCATTATTTATAAGTACTTTCACTAAAAGGCTTTGCGTTAAATAAGTCTTGTATCTTCTATCATACGAATCATGTATTTTTTGTTTTTAATTTAAAATTATGTCTATGAATATCTTTTTTCTTTATATATAACATAAGTGCGAAACCAACTTTCATTCCACATGACGGTGTTTACTGCAGTCCATCGGCACGTACAACCAACTTCTAACAAATGACGCTGCAAATACCTTGGTAACTATAAGAACTAAGATGGAGTGCTTCATAGCTTGTCATTATTATTTATTCCGTTCTACGGAAAAATCTAACCTCCATGTTCTCCATCTTTTACTCCACATGCGGTAATATTATGGAACTAGTTACCGGGCAGTGTACCATCCATCAGAATCAGAACAGAAACTGCAATATTTAGTCATGTATGTATCATGTACTTATGTATGTATGTGTATGTATGTATGTTGTATATATGTGTAGGTAGTGTCAAGTAAATCTATGTATATATTTATATATGTTGTGTGCATATATATATAATATATATTTGTGTAATTATCTTTATAAACTGTATCTTAATATGTAGTAGTAGTTGGTATGGTAATATTATGTAGACATATATTTTTTACTTAGTTGTTAGCACTTTGCAAACACAATATCTTTTTGGGGTATGGATAATAAACTACTCACAGTCATGACCTTGCTGGATTTCAGTAATGCGTTCAATACAGTTGACTATGATATACTGTTGAGTCTGTTGTGTTCCCTTAACATATCTCCATCAGTAATTAACTGGTTTCAAAGTTATCTCTGTGGCCGTCGGCAGTGTATTCGGTTCGATGAAACTCACTCATCTTGGTGTGATATTACTGCAGGCGTGCCGCAGGGCGGCGTGTTGTCACCTTTACTCTTTTCCATTTTCATTAATTCAATTACTCATAAAATATCTTCTCTCTACCACATGTATGCGGATGATATCCAGATTTACACACAGTCAACTCTTGAGAATTTGCTGAATGCAATCGCTACATTGAATAGCGATCTAAATATTATTCATGATTGGAGTAAACCATATGGCCTAAATGTGAATCCTAAAAAGTCTCAGGCTATCATTATTGGTAGCCAGAGTTTTATCTCAAGAGTTGACTGGTTCACCGTACCACCTATAGTGTTCGATGGAGTTGTAATCCCTTACTTTGACAATGTCAAAAACCTTGGTATTTATTTTGATAATTCCTTCAATTGGATACGCCAACTGAATGAGGTAAGTAAGAAAACCTTTGTCGCTCTTTGTTCACTGCGTCGCCTTCGATTATTTCTTCCCATTCCTACAAAAATTATGCTCGCACAGTCTCTTCTCCTTCCGATACTCGACTATGCTGACGCAAGCTATGTAGACATAACTGAGGACCAGCTAAATAAGCTTGAGAGACTTCAAAATACTAGCATTCGGTTCATATTTGGATTGCGCAAATATGACCATATTTCCCAATTTCACTCACGTCGCAAGTGGTTACCTATCCGACTTCGCCGGAACATGCATATTCTTTCTATTCTGTACTGTGTATTATTTCATCCTTCTGCTCCTCCCTACCTAAAAGAGAAGTTTAATTTTGTGGGACTTCCGGGGGAACCTCTACGCTCTTCTAGAAAATTCGTTTTAAGGGTACCAACTCACAAAACATCGTTTTTTAATAAATCTTTCACTGTAGAGTCTATTAAGCTCTGGAATGCCCTACCTTTGTATATACGTAAAGCACAATCTATTGTAATCTTTAAGCGATTACTTAAAGAACATTACTTGTCTCAATCGTTCGGAGACCGTTAGAATAAATTATGTAATTATGTATTTATTTTATTTATCAGCTTTATATTATTGTTTGAGGAAATTTGTAATTTATTTATGCATTTTGGGTAGATATGTAAGTTTGTTTATATACTCTTATATATGTATGTTTATGTATATATTATATGCTTTACTTTATCTTTTATTATGTATTAGTAATTTATATCATTTCATGTGTTAGTTATTTATATGTTATTTTATTGCATTTATTGTCTATATATCGCATGTATTGATATTATATTTTGTATAATTTATATTGCACCACCTACCTAGTATTCATTGTTTATTCCTTTACACCCTTGGTTGTCTGGAAGAGATCGCTATGTAGCGATAAGGCCGCCAAATTGTACATTTAACCTGTCTTTTGTTATGTAATTTGTTTATTTGTTTGTGGTGTACAATAAAGTATATTCATTCATTCATTCATCTTTTCTGCTTAACCTAGAGGTAGACTGGTAGAGAAAGCCCTGTTGCAGACATAACTGCCTTTTTGCACTTGGTGTGCAAATAAAGCATATTAAATAAATAAATTATACTGTCTCCTACACCCAGAGTGGAAGACAGTACTGAAAGTATTGCTACCCAGACGGACTCCTGAGAAATTAAGTTCTACTACCTAGTAAATCTGGTTATTTTGGTTTAAAAAAACACATAGAACAATTTTTTTTCCTATTACGAAGTTGAGAATAGGGCCCGTAATTTTTCTTCCATCTGTCTGTATTTAGAGCACGCTTACGTTAATGTATCGCCTAGTAAAATACGAGTTTAACGACCGGTAATACGTTTCAGTCGAGTTGTGGCATGAGTGGGCATAAATGTTTCATTGGAATTTTAAAATTGTTTTCGAGAATATTTCATGCGCAAAGTTATCGCCTTAAATTTTTCCGGAGTAGCAGTATTTTCTAAATTGTTATAATTATAATGCTAAAAATTTGAAATTGTTTTAAAAATATAATTTTCTGTTGTTTTATTTCTCTCTCTTTATTTTTATGATTTGAAATTTATACAAAAACATCTCTTATTACAACAAAAATATCAATTCACCAGCTTTTCTGTTTGCATTATTATTAATATTTAATAACACTCTAAAAGTACATTGAAAAATGCACCTGTCGCCTTTGATAGAAACACTGAAAAATCATAGCATTTAATGATTTGTATTTAATTTCGTCTTAGATTCTATCTCTTTCTTCTTCCAACGTAACTTTGAAAGTATAGGTGTGTAATCCCTAAATTATTCGAATGAAAAAATAACAATTTTCTTACGATTAAATTCATCATCCTTATCATCATCATAACTACAGCCCTTCACTAGTCCAATGCTGAACATGAGTTCTCCCCGAGTAATGACACAGACCACCTGTACGTGTTACCAGGTCGTCACTGCTATAGTAGGGGATCAATCTACACACCGTCTACGGGTACGAGGGCCAACTAATGGACTTTTGTGGAAAGGCTGTAATATTGATGAATGTTTTTCGTTTCACGTCTTTATAATAACTTAAATAAAGTCAAAGTTAAATTAAAAAAAGAGAAAAATAATTTAAGAGCAAGTTAGTATAGAATAAATATTTTTAATACAATTAAGTATGAAATTTACCTTTATTTATCCCACGGTTACGTTGAGAATCAAAATGCTGGTGCCTTGTCACCCTTGAGATGGAATGTTTCGTTACCTAATTTCATAACTTACTCCATTTATAGTTTTATTAAAAAATAAACTTTTATGAAGCAAGAAGAAGTAAAGCAATTACACTATGTCGCACAGACTTCTGAAATTATTATATTGAAATTATTTTATTCCGTTTAGGGCTTAGACTTCGGCATTCACTTTTTTTTAATTTATTTTTTACACTTTTGGGTGGACTTAGAAAATCACAAACTCGAATGTCGTCTGCATAGCTACATAACAAAGTTCATCCCATATTTAATAAGGGCGGAATTTATTTTCATATTTATATAAGAGTACCGAATCTGAATGACAGGGTGATAAAGTGCTTTATTTATTAAATTTAGATAAGAATGTTTCGACGGTTTGGTCATGCAAAAAAAAAAGATGAGGAACGGCAGAATCGGCATGGGATGCCCCGGACGAAAGTTTATCGACCAAATTGGCGACATATTGAAAATGGACCAGATTAACAGTACGCATAACCAGCGAGCATATACGCGTAGGTATATGAATGTGAAGGAGGCGAGAGAGGTGTGTCAGGATCGTGCCTATTTAATAAAATAAGAATCCATACAACCAAGATTGACGAAGTATCGCGTAACATATATATACACTAAAAAGGACATACTCGTAGGTACACTTGAATTGAGAAACACCTTTTTAGCTAACTAGTTAAAAGGGCTCTCCTCGTAAAGGGCTGTTACTCTTTTATAAATGGAAAATATGAACCAAGAACTGGAGCATTTCGGTAACACAGTGCATAAGCTTTTGGTTGCGGCGCAGCGGACGTTAGTGCGAATATCTCCCTGAAAAACTGTTTATGTGTCTTGAAAATAATTGTTTTGAGTCTGTATGCTTGTTCACATACAATTTATGTATGTAAAATGCTTCCACGATACATAAAAAAAGTATGACTGGGTATGTTGCGGTTTTGTATAACGAAGTTTGATTAAATGAGAGTAAAAGTAAAGTATACTTCATACATAGCATCACACCTGTTACCCCCAACGGATAGGCAGAGTCCAAAGAACAGCGAGCTATTTGGACCGTGTTTTGCCAAAAATATGAGTTTATATAAAACATTGTGAAAGAAGTGATAGCTGGCTAGCCCATTATCTACACAATCACAATTTAAACATTGCAATACATTTACAACATGCCAGGCAAGTTACAATATTAGAACATTAATTTATTTTATGTGTCGCCTAAACAAAGTAAGTATCAGATCAAGATGGGAATATACCATACGTTTTTAAAAAAATTCCAGTGATTTTAGCTTGATTGGGCACAAACATCCGAACACACCGTTTTTCATATTTACAATATGAATAATATTAGTTGTATATAATTTGCTTATAGTCAAAATATAAATCTTCTAACGTAATATCATATACGCATCCTTACGTGATACATTTTCTTTCGTATCTCTTCATTTATAATAGAAGTAAATACCTAAATAACAATACTCGACACTGCAATCACGAATACCAGGCAAAGCCTCCTTTTAAGTCAGTCCAGTAAAAGGCTTATGTAAAGGTTTGATTGATAATGCAAAATTCATTCAGCATATCCATAGACTGTCTCATAGGGTAAATTTGCCATAGCTGCCACGTTTGTGAGGTAGATTGGCAACGGCAGTTTTTGACCATCATCATAATTTCAGCCCTCACAAGTCCACTGCTAACATAGGCCTCCTCCAAGGAATGCCACAAAGCACGGTCCTGAGCCACCTGCATCCATCGACTTCCGTCATGTCTTACCAGGTCGTCACACCATCTAGTGGGGGGTCCCCCTACACTTCGCCTACCGGTACGACGCTACCCCTCAAAAATCTTTTTCCCCATTGGTTGTCGGTTCTTCGAATGGCCGGCCCATTGCCACTACAACTTACTAAACCGTTGGGCTATGTCGGTCACTTTGGTTCTACTGCGGATATCCTTATTTCTAAGTTTATCACGCAGAGAAACCCTGAGCATAGCCCTCTCCATAGCTCACTCAGCGACCTTGAGCTTCCTCATACGGCCAGCGGTGAAGGATCACGTCTCAGATCCATAAGTGATCACTGGCAACACGCACTGATTGAACTTCCCGGAGCGTCGGTCTTAATTCTATGAACATGTTGAAGATCGTCCCCACCATTTTACCAGATTTTATAAACCACAAATCCTCGCAAAACAACACCGATTCCTACCAAGGATGATACGCGAGGCTATTTAAATAAAAAAAATATTCTAATTTCAATAGAAAAGATAGTTGCGTGATCTGCCATCTGGTTGGGATTCTATAATTAACCAAATTAAATCCAAACCCCAGCATACCATTGCAACACTTCAAGATACTGTAAGCTCGTTCTGCGTAGATCAGAACAAAAATTAGTATTCAAAAACTGAAGTTAGCCGAGCTAACTATGACATTGGGACGTCAAACATCTCAATCCCTCCCGTTAACATGGGTGCTTCGACCAGTAGTACTAGATGTGCCGAGTTTGCTCTCCTTATGTTAGTTATGATATGACCTTACCTCCGGACTTGATAGGGTGACCTGACGGCGTTTTTCAGTGAATGTTACTGGAACTATTTGACGACCAGATCTACAATTTACGAGTACTAATTTTTTCGAATTTCTTCACGATCTGAGTATTATGAGTCGTACACTTTTGTATTTTCCAAGCTTTTTTTAATTGAAGTCTGACATAAAATTATCGGAATATTGGAAGTATAGTAATAATTATGAATATATATAATAAATAAACTACTTTAAAACATACGTATTATGATATAATAGGTATTTTTAATGCGTTTTAGGTTTGCACCTGTGGATATACCAATAGTTTATTCTTTGTTCACTTTATTTCGGGAGTAAATAATTTGGCTTGATACAGACATTGAAGTCTCTATATAGGGACTCTAGTGCCTGTGTCAGGATCAACGGGGCCTACTCAGACTGGTTTGGCATCCATAAAGGTGTCAGACAGGGCTGTGTGGCTTCCCCGTGGCTGTTCAACCTATTTATGGACAGTTGTTTGGAAAATTTGAAAGTAGAAGAATGCGGGTTAAGAATGGGTGAGTTAACCGTCAAATGCCTTTTGTACGCCGATGATCAAGTCATACTTGCATCGTCGGCAGCCGAGTTGCAAATGATGGTTACATTAATGAACAGGACATTAAAAGAAAAGGGAATGAAAGTGAACGCAAGTAAGACGAAAGTTATGGTTTTTGAAAGAGAAGAAAGTAAAACGATATGTGAAATAAGAATAGAAGGGGAGTTGGTAGAGCAAGTAGATGAGTTTGTGTATTTAGAATGTGTGTTTAGCAGGGATGGTAGATATGATAAGGATATAGAACGACGAGTGAATGCAGGAAATAGAGTGAATGGGGCTCTACACTCTATTGTGAAAAGTCAGAATGTGTCCAAAAAGGCACGTATGGCAATTCACAATGCTGTGTTAGTGCCTACTTTAATGTATGGTAGTGCAAGTTGGGTGTGGCAGAAGAAGCACGAGAGTAGAATAAATGCTGTAGAAATGCGGTCATTAAGGAGTATATTAGGGATGAATCTGAATGACAGAGTGAGAAATTGTTTAATAAGAGAAGAGTGTGGTTTGCAAGATGATGTTGTGACCAGGATTAAGAAAGGAATGCTTCGGTGGTTTGGTCATGTAGAAAGAATGAATGAGGAAAGAGTGACAAAGAAAATTTATGTTGCAGATGTGAACGGCAGAGTCGGGAAGGGTCGCCCTAGGCGAAAGTTTATCGACCAAATTGGCGATATATTGAAAATGGGCCAAATCAAGAGTACCTTTAACCGACGAGCGTGTATGCGTAGGTATATGGATGTGGAGGAAGCGAGAGAGGTCTGTCAGGATCGTGCCAAATGGAAGTCCATAGTCTCTGCCTACCCCTCTGGGTGACAGGCGTGAGTGTTTATGTATGTTATGTAAATAATTTTTGTTAAAATAATCCACAGTTTGTTCATACCGTCGTCTGATTATGCAAAAATATTATATAATTATATATAAATTAAATAAGTTTCACAGCTCACAGCTAAATATCAAGTTAATTATAAAGTTTCTGTACCAGATGATTTACGTTCCAAGAAATACCCGACACTTATTAAACAGAACCTTAACAAATTTTGACTGAAACGAAATGGCAGAATATTTAATCGCATAAAATTGTGTCTTGAAACTGATTATCTGTTAAGTTAAAATATTAACAAAATTTTAAGTCCTACAACTACCAAATGTTAAAATATAATTCTGGAATTATAATATTGTGCGCTTCTGAGTTAGCGTTTTCATATTATATTTGCAGGTTGCTACCGTAGCTGAAACGAAGCATTACGAATATAAAAACACCGAGTTTACATTCCGTATAACGTATGCTGTAATCCGTAAGGACCTATTGTTGAAAGATTAAATAATACAGTATGTGAGATATCTCTTATTAGGACCTCATTCGCAAAAAACTCTTTTCTTGCTGGCTGCTAGTTATACGATATAACATAAAATAAATAAAAGTTTTGAAAAAACACAGTAATACACACAAAATACAAATACTGGAACTTGTTGAAACTTCTGAAACTACAGTGATAAGTGGTGAGCGATGCGTGTATTGGGGGAATAGACTTCTAATAAAACTTTCTAGAATTTTCTTAGTGGATATTCAGCAAAATTTTTGCCCCTCCACTTTCAAGTACAGCCGTTGCCACCAAACTGTTTTAGAATTGACGGTAGATCAGGGATATCACTAATCGTAATTGTTATCGGAAGCAGGTGAAAAGAAGTGGAAATTTGTAGCAAAAACTAATAATGTAAGAGAATACTTCTTTATTTTATATATTATACATACTATGTACGGCAACAGCAGGGTTCCAACCCACTATGTCATTAAATGGTTTTCATAGGAAATTACATTATATCAGCAATTATTTTTTACGATTTTAATGTTACACTAATACTTAAAAAATAATAAAAAGTATTCATTCACAATTCGAATGCAACACGGCAACAAAAAAATCTCGAAAGTTTTCCTCTTTTAAGTAGTTATCCATTTATGAGACGGCTCGAAATTACTACTTAGTATTTTTTACAACCTCAATCACATTAATGTTAGTGGGAATAATAATAATAAATATTTATTTTATTTCCAATTATGCATGTTTACATACAGGAACAAATATGATTACAATTAAATAAAGTAACAATAAGTCTAACAAAAATAACATGCTATGATAAAATTAAAAGCTTAATAATATAGAATCTACAAAAGAAAAATAGAAAAGTCAATTTTATAATATTAGCTACCTTCCTGAACTAGGTTGAGTACCTGTGTTTCAGACATCACTTACACAATGGGTTTAATAATGTAGGACACTAGATGTTTAAATAATTAAACTATATTATATAATAAATAAAAAAACTTAATAACAATTAATTGTTACCTACAATTAATACAAACTATTTTAGAATTTCTAACAACTTCACTGTGTCTTCGTAATTTAATTTATTTAGAAATTTCCTTACACTTTTATTATAGTTCTTTTAACTTAGACTATATACCTTTAATAACTTGTTGAGCTTGTTATATAGAAAGGGTCCTAAAAATATGTAAAACTTGTTTACAAATGCGTGTTTGGTTTGAGGGTTTACACAAACTGAGTCCATTATTCTCCTGTCTATGGATTTTAAGTTAGATGGAAGTTCGGTATGCTATTTTAATATGATGTTCAGGATGAACAATTGACAGACAGTTAGTACAGTACATGCCAAGTAAAGTTTATGTGTAGGAAACATGAATGGACAGAAAGTGGCTACCTTTAGAACTGCTCTCTGAGCACATTTAACAATAAAACTGTTGCAGTGAATTTTATAAAAAAAATTACAGTTTTCATTTTAGGCATATGTCTGAAAAACTGAAATATTACGTGGTAATATTTTAACTTTCAATATAAGGATCGATAGCTTTGGGCATCTCATCTCAGACGAAGTCATCTCGCAACGTATTTTACGCAATAATGGGTGTCTGTATTACAATGTGCTGCTCTCCCTATTATCCGCGGCCTAAACTTGGTAAGCGGCAGAGCCGTAAACCTGATCTGCTGTCGGGGTCGTGAAGGCCAATGCTTCCGTGGCTATTAAATAAAAAAAAATTACGAATAAATTTTAATATTGTGACAACACTTTTTAATTTATGTTAAGCTTAAAAGGGAACTGAAACGGACTATCCTTTCAGTCCTTTCCATTTGTTAACTTGGAACAAATGGAAAGGAACTGAAAGGATAGTCCGTGTCAGCTATACCTAGATATAACCGCGCAATGGTTTATTATTATTTTACCGTAATATATAATATTAAGATAGTAACAAAATTACGTCATGTGTTAAAATGATTCATAAGACTATGTTGTATCCATAGGTCATTGATAAAAGTGTTATTAAATTTAAATATTGTTACAAAATCGTAAAATTTATTTTAACCATAAAATAGTCGTTTTTAATTTCTATTCATTTGGCGGTATTAGGAGTGCTTTCCAAATTGAAAGCATTACAAAACATAAATTTATCCACCGGAAATATCTGAAACCAACTATAACGCAAATTATTCATTATTTAATTACTTTTAATCATTTAACATATTTATATAATAATTGACTGTGGTTTTTTATCTTGTTTATTGTTTTATTATCAAAAATAACTATTTATGTAATATCGATGGTATTTGGACAATGGGGATCCAGCAATATAATTCTAAGTCATATAAGCACATGCTGGAGCCGGGTAAGGGCAAGGGCTATGCCTTTTACAATGCTGAGGCATAGTACTAATATATATTCCTCCAAAGGCGTTACACAGAAGTTTTACAGTCTTAGTTTTCAAGAAAAGCAAATATACTACTATATAGTATTGAATAACTACATTTTGAACCTCTTGTACGTGCTATTTTCGAGGGTCATTTCCAGTCGTGACGAATGCAGATTTGACACTTGCAGCCTCCCGATTAAGCTAGTTGTGTACTATTGGTAATGTACTACATAAAAATATTTCGGCAAATTGTACAAAAAGCCATAGATTACAAAATTTAAGACTGCAAGACTGCAACAAACATACAACTTTTCACTATGTGTTGTGAATATAGACTATGAGAAAGTCTCTGATTTCGTTAAATTTTTACAATGCTACAGTCCCTTAAACGATGCCAAGTTTGACGGTAAGTATATCGAGGTGCTACAGTGTGTGTATACGAGCTGTAAGTTCACGATAGCTATATTAAGTTACAATACCAGATTATGAAACATACAGCCCTACCTACAGGCGGTTGTAACATAGGGTGACTTTATATCGTCTTAACTCTTCACCTTTGCGCTAGAAGACGTGTTCAAGCTATTAAATTTGAAAGAAACGATTGGGTCTTAACAACAACGACGAATATATCCAGCATTTTCGATTTTCCAACATCGTATATCCCAAAAGACAGTTCTTAAGATTAATATGGATAATAAAAAGATTACACGTGATCCACGTCCATGTCGCACCTACGTTGGTAGTTGTTACAAACAATCCGATCGAAGTTTTCGACAAATATACATAGCTAGAACAAATTATCTGCCTAGGTTAGTCCGTCTACCGATACATACGTCTATGCAGCATTCAGAAAATTATGACACATCTTCTAGTTCTTTCTCTCTTCTTCTTGTAGATCAGCTCGTAAAAGCCCACTGCTGGGTATGAGTCTCTACCGTTGTCTTCTCATAATGTCTACTTCCAAAAGCCTTAATGCAATAGTGTCAGACAAGTACAATCCGCCAGTGATGAACTATAGAGAGGAATACGTTCGGAGACTTTCTGCATTATGAATCCGCAACGACGATATCCACAGTAGAACCAGAGCAACCCGACAGAGTTCTATTAATCAAAAATCTGTCGTGACAATGGACCTGTCACATAGTTCGAAGAACCGACAATGGGTGGGGATGAAATGTTTTCTTGTTGCAGTCTTGTATAGGGCAGACCTAGATAGAGATATAACTTTCTAGAACCCTACTAGATAGAGTTACGAGCTAGTAAGATATGAATGCTAGCGGTTCAGGACCATGTTCAGTATTCATCAATTGTCATCATCTTTACAGCACTTCACTAGTCTACTGCTGAACACAGGCTTTTAAATTAATTAATGTACTATGTATGTAATTAATGTATTCTCTCTCTCTCTCTCCCTCTTCCTCTTTTATTTTTTTCTTCAAATATTTATTTATTTATATATTCATACGAATATTTATTTATAAAGTTTATAAGCATGTATACACATCATATACATGTATGTATGTATTATTGTCTGTAATATATGCTATATGTATGTATATGTATATTTCAATACATGTTGTGAATGTATGTACTAAATTTATATTATATTTTAATATATGTGCACTTTATTTATGTATTATGTTTCGCACCTGCCAACAATTGCCTTTGGCGCCCAAGGTTGACTGGCAGAGAATGCCACATGGCATTCAGTCCGCCCTATGTAACCTTTACTTTGAGGAGTTATGCTTAAGTTTTTAAATAAATAAAATAAATAAGTGTAAATAGTATTGAAATAGATGTCGAGTCTATACAATATATAATAATAAAATAAATTATAACTAATGACTTCAATTATTTTATTTACCTTTAATTTTTGAATTTGAATAAAAATTTGACTAAAAAGTGCGCTCCAATTGAGGCAGCAATACGAACGTTACGTTTCCACTTACAAAAACGATTAACATAAATACACAATCAGCGTGAAATGGCAATCTAATAGCGCGTAGAAAGGTTTGATGACTTTGAAATATAATTCTGTAGAGTTAATTTTGTACGTCAACTAAAAAAAATCATGTATGAATTAAGAGAATGTTAAATATACATATCAGCTAAAGTTAGTAGCTAGTCTCATATGCACAATTATTTATTCTAATTCATTTTTATTTTGTATCTATAATAATTTCAGCCAGTGTTATAATGTAAGAGAATCCATCACCTAATTTCCATACGAGGATGTCGTAAAAGTGAAAAATATCGCAAAATAACTTATATCAACTTCCGATAGATGGTTTTTTTCTTATATATTAGGTGTTTTGTTTGTATAAAATTGAAGAAAACCCTCTATGGTTTTACTGTATGTATCTGGGTGGTCTTAATATCATTACATAAAGGACATTAATGAAATACAATAATGAAAACCAATAAAAAGTAAAAAACACTTTCCCGGCATTTATCAATTGTTTTCTGTCCGCCAAAAAGAGTAATTCTTATGAAGAAATTCGATACATTCTTAATTTATTACAAAATAGGAACAAAAGCGACTAAAGCCGCGAAGAAAACTTTTAACGTTATCGAATTTAATGCAGTATAAGTAAGTTAGTTCAAGCATTTTCAGTCCGGGAATTTTGATGTCAAAGATGCAGCTCGGCCTGGTCATACGGATAAAGTCGATGCCATTTTTAACTATGCCAAATCACAGAGTCACCCTAATGCTCCACCATTTTTGACAAAATTGAGCGCTGGTAATGAAAAGTGAGTCACCTACGACAAGAGTGTGCGAAAAATATCATGGTCAAAGGGTAGTAAAGCTCCACAGAATGAGATGATGCTGTGTGTATCGTGGGATTGGAAGGGCATCGTTTATTATGAGGTTTTACCGACGGGCAAAACCATCGATTTGGATCTCTACTGCCAACAACTAATAAGACTAATAACTAATAACAGCAAGAAATATAGAAAAAAACCGCCTGAATTTATCAACAAAAAAGGAGTGATTTTTTATCATGATAACGCCAGACCACTCACACAAAATTTGAGAGCTTCGTTCGAAAGTGTTAATGCATCCATCATATGGTCCTGATCTTGCACCTCTTGCTCAGATTTTCACCTGTTTCGGTCTCTTCAGAATTCACTATACTTGTCGAATTTTTTGATCAAAAATCCCAAGATATCTACAGCAACGGGATTATTTCACTACCTACAAGATGGCAACAAGTTATCAAAGAAAATAGCGCATATACATATACAATTATAATTATATGTCATTAAAATTTAAACAAAAAATGTCTTGAATTTGTATATAAAGTACTAAGAAACGTTTCCCCCCAGCTTTTATAAAAAGGGGCAAATGAGCATCTGCTTCACCTAATGGTGAATACTGCCACCGATGAACAATTGCAAAACTAGGGGGAATAGCAGATGCGTTGCCAGCCTTTTATATGAGAGTAGGCTAATTTCTTGAAACTCCCTAAGTCCGGAAAAGTCGCTGGTGCTAGTCGTTTTCACAAGGAAGTATTGCTGTCGCATGATCCATTCCTCTGATTATTATTTGAAACAACGGCCCATTGAACTCGAAAAACAAAAGGATTTAGGGATTGTTTCCTTGCAAATGATAAAATGTTCTTTCTCTTTAATAGGAAAGGAAAGGATTTAATGGCAAGTTTTGTTCTGCTAAATTAAAAGTTTTTTCATCATCATCATCATTACAGCCCTTCACAAGTCCACTGCTGAACATAGGCCTCCCCCAGAGAATGCCACAAAGCACGGTCCTGAGCCACCTGCATCCATCGACTTCCTGCATGTCTTACCAGGTCGTCACTCCATCTCGTGGGGGGACGCCCTACACTTCGCCAACCGGTACGAGGCTGCCACTCGAGAACCTTTCTTCCCCATCGGTTGTCGGTTCTTCGAGCTATATATATAAAAGTTTTTTTTAAATAACGAAAAATTTAAATATGTACAAACTAAAATTAAAACTAAAAACTTGAACTATCATACATACAGTCCTACTCCCAGGTAACGTAGCAGAAACACTGACTATCCTTCCTCGCTGAGCGGCTATACTTAGTTTTTGAGCGAAAAAAGAACCAGTCCTTTATATATATATATATATATATATATATATATATATATATATATATATATATATATATATATATATATATATACCTAGTCAGGTCATAAAATTCTGTCACATGTTTAATATAAAATAATTGAAAGAAGTTTATTCATTATGTAACCATTTATATACCAAAATGAACTTAACAAAACATAGATTCTTATGACACTAAAGTTTATTCAAAATGACCTCCGTGATTTTGAATACAGGCCTTCAATCTGGGCGGCCAGTCGTCTATCGCAGCACGAACGATGTCCATGTCAATATCGGCGGCTCCCTTAATCAAGGATGTCTTGAGTGACTCTAAATTGCGATACTGCAGGGCTTTGAGCACGCCTTTTTCTCCAAGTGTTGCCATATCTTGTAATCTAACGGATTCAAATCTGGACTGGAGGAGGGCCAGTCTTCGAGCCAGATGAAGTCGATTTCACGCGCCGCCAGCCAGTCTTGTGTGCTCTTCGCTCTATGAGCTGGCGCCGAATCTTGTTGGAATACCCAGTGCCTGTTATTGAACATGGTATGAGAAACAGGTTCCACAAGGTTCGTTAGGACTGTATTTTGATACACAACTGCATTCGGTTTTACAACTTTCTCACAAAAATGTACCTTTGTTAAGCCCCAATAAAAAACTCTCAAACATACCATGAGCGAGGATGGAAAAATTACCTCGTTGGACACGCGGAATACGGTTGCTCGCTTCTTCACTACTGTGTGCGTACACCTTATCATTTTGTTTGTTGTAGCTCTCTTTTACGGTAAAATTTTTTTCATCCGAAAAAAGAATTTCCCGATATTTTTTTCCCGTGTACCGCTTCAACAAAGCGCGGCATCTCTTCAGTCTCAGGTCCATTAGACGAGCATTCAAACGATGTCCTGTTTTTCTTCGATATGCCCGAAGCCCTAAATCTTCAATTACCACCCTTTTCACCGTGGTTCTGCTTAACCCCAGCTGAAGGACCAACAGTTTCTGATTATGTTTGGGATTTCTTTGAATTCGCGCCTTGACAGCTTTTATCACTGCTGGAGTCCGAACAGATCGAGGGCGACCACTTTTTGACCTGTCATATACACTAGAGTCTTCATTGTATCGTTTGATGGTACGATAAATGAATCTTTTGGTTATATTCAAATTTTTCAGTATGTCAAAAATTTGAATTGGCGCGTAATCGCAACGATGCAACGCAATAACTGCAACGCGGTCTTCTTTAAGTGTCCACTCCATATTTAAAAATGAGTAAAATTCTAAAAAGTATACAGTTTTATTTTTATGAACAATTCGAAATTCGAATTCAATAAACTTTTTTGTGGCCCGCATTCTAAATGAAAAGTTTTTACTGTGTTACAATACTTATGACCTGACTGTGTAAACAGTAAAACTCTCTTAATACGATCACGTTTAATACGATTTCTCGTTTACTACGCCATTTTATGTCAGTTCCTGCAACTTGAGGCATGTTTTCATACATTTTTAACACGCTTAATACGATTCTTCATCCCGTCTAATACGCCATCTGTGTCGGAAAAGTTACGTTTGCTAGTGATTGGTAAGGCGAAAAATCCACGTTGCTTCAAAATCGTGAAATCACTCCCTGTAACATATGATGCACAATCTCGAGCTTGGATGACTGGCTTTCGTTTTATTAACTAGTTAAAAGCTTTAGATGATCACTTCCAGATTAAATGTAGACGCATAATTTTCTTCATTGATAACAGCCTAAAGATGTTGAACTAAAAACATCAAGCTTGTTTTCTTACCTCCGAATGCGACAAGCAAGTTGCAACCAATGGATTAGGGCATTATAAAAGTCCTTAAACATGGTACAGAACACGATTGATACATTGATATCTTAAGGAAATGGAAGACCCTGACAGCAAACGACCCTTGAACAGTCAAGGGTCGTTTGCTGTCGCATGACGCGATCCTAAACATTGCAGCGGCATGGCAAGCAATTAAGCCTGAAACCATACAAAATAGTTTCAAGAAAGCTGGTTTCCGAAATAACGAAGCTGATGTCGTATGTGAAGAAGAACCCGCGATACTGCAGGGCTTTTCTGGATATTCTTCCATTGATGACAATGTTGCACCCTACGAAACCTGTTCGATCGAAGTTCAAGATGTGAATATCACCCAAAAAGAGGCCCTTAGTGATGACGATGAAGATGAAGGAGAGTCAATTCCGATTTTGTCAAACACAGAGGCATTATCAGCAGTAAACGATTTAAGGCGCTATATATCTTCTTTCGGGAAAAGTGAAGACGCACTGCAAAAGTTAAATTATATTGAAAGCCTTGTCAATTAATAATGCATCAAAATCTTTATATCAAACTAAAATAAGTGGATATTTTAAATAATCTCATTATAAATAATATTAACCATGGTGTAATGTATTTAAATACATATACATATGCACAACATTATACCTTTCTAACAAATTTATAAATACGTATACCTATAATTCAATACCTACACAATATTTGTAAATGATGTTTTATTTTTCCTATCCCGCATAATACGCTTTCCCGCTTAAGTCGCGATTTTGGCTGGGTCCCTTCGAAATCGTCTTAAGCGGGTTTTACCGTATATATACATATTTAAATCAATAACACCGGCGCACGTACTTATATGCGTTATAATTTATAATACTTCCGCTCTTAGAAGTTATTTTTTTCATTATAAAAACAATTTAACAGTGGTAGAGCCAGGCAGCAGCTTTTGCTGTAGCACGGATGGGCCGGCTCGAACCGAGGTGGTACCACGACCTCACAGAAAATCAGCGTGAAGTAGAGGTTTACCTCTGCGTTTCGCTTGGTGAGTGCAGGTGGCCGGAGGCCCTTTTTACTGGAAATGAGGCATTCCATCTTAGTCCTCACGGGTGACAACGCATCTACATTTTGATTTCTAATAGAGGATAGATGTAGATGTCTATGGGCCGCAGCAAGCACTTACCATCAGGTGGACTGTGTGCTCGTTTGTCACCCTAATCCTATAAAAAAAAATTTTGTAATCTCACTACATTGTTTCTCCCTTGCTCAATCAGGAATCTTCTTTACTTATTATGTATCTCACGAATAAAATATTCACATGTTTGTCGACTATTCGTGGGTTCCTATCTCCGACACCGACATTTTAGCAGTCATTTTGTTACTACATTTCAAGACTTATATAATTAACTCAATACCTGTTTATATTTGTAAGACTCCCCGGTGCATTGGCTTAGAATTAAGGTTGCGGTGCTGAGAGCTGCGGGTTCAAGTCCTGCATGAAGCAAATATTTGTATGGCCTACAAATATTTTTTCCAGGTCTAGATGTTTGTCATATTGCAATTTATGTATAGGAAAACACAATACATAAGAATATCTTAGTGAGTTGGTAACTTTTTTAAAATTAAATAAAGAAATAGAACTATAGAAGAGATGACGATGTTTCATTATATAAAAGGAGAAAAGACGGGCGCACGTAAACATGAGTATTCCCGGCCCCATTGGCGGCTCTGGTCTGGTCTGGTCTGGAGCCATCCGCCGTTTGTATTATCGTAATACTGACTCTCCTTCTCCCGCAGCAGACAGAGAGAGAAGTCATCTCTCCAATTTTTTGCAAAACATTTTGCAATTACCAATACGCATTACACATCTGGATTAGGCTCGCCAAAGTTTCTCGCAGCGGCACTGCGGATTCAGTCTTCATCTTAGGTGTTTGATTTTCTTCCAAGAAGGACCAAGCTGTGGTCACTAAGCTAACAAATATTGCGGTTAGCTACCCCACCCGCCATGCGTGGCAGCTATTGAAAATATTCCCCTATAAGAGCAGTCTATGAGGAAGTCCTATGTTCAGTAGTCGACCTGACTACTATGTAGGCCTGAGAATGTCTTTTAAAGTTATTATGTAAACACTAGAGTGTTTTCAACTACCGTAGCAGCACCTCAGGTTCTTAAATTTGTGAAATGTAAGTATGTAAGTCCCAACAAACAATTGAATTAAACTAGGTTTTGCGGAATTTTGCGGAATTTTTCGCTTGTAATTTATTTTTACAAGCTTTAAATTACATTTTTTTCTTCGTATACACAGATATCGTAAAGTGGGAGATCGGACAATTCGCCACAATTTGCGTAATTTGTACCGAGTCCGAGTGTCGCAAGCTCAACTAACTCACACAACATAGTAGTATATTAAAACAAGAATCACGCACACATCTAAACCACGCACATTTGTATCCCTACGCTCCTACTGTTTGACACACGCAAAACGTTCATATGTGTGTGTACATGCTCATGAGGTGAGAATTATATCAATACGCACGCACAAAATGGAAACTGTTGAATAATGGCAGGAAAGTATAACGTCGATAAAAGAATTTCCATAGTTTTACTACCTACTTATAAAATTCACTTTCTTTCTCAACTTAAGAATTTAGAATGAAGTTATTTCTTGTAATATTATTAAATTACCGAATTTGACAATATTTGTGTTAACATATGTGGTTGAGGAGTTGAAAAAATTATTAAATTAAAGCAAATGACATAAGTAAGTTAATTATATTAAAGTAAATTACTTTCCAGTAAAATGTAAATATTTACTTAGAACTTGCCGTTGGAACAATTTGGGCACTGTATTTTTAGTAAGATATAATGCAACCTTATATTAATGTATCTCTCCATGACAGATTTTATTAGCATGATAATAGTATTGTACATTCGTGACTTCTCATATTGATGGAAGTCGTACTTTTTAAATAGATTCATACCGATTAATCGTGCTAATAATTTAGACATCAGTGTTTCTTTTACGTTTTTTGTCAAAACCGTTATTTTAATCAGAGTAAGAACAGTCGATTTAATGATCGCTTCCACATAATCATAAAAATTATAACAATGTCAGTCGATGGATATATTACGCCACCTTTATCCTCTAGTTTTTTTTATTTGTTTTGCGGGTCTTCAGTGTTGTCTGTAAGTAAAGCACTTATTAGCGGAACAATTGAGATGCTTATCTAATTTTCATTTTATGGTTTTTAAAAAATATGTGATTGCAGCGCAGCTTTGTTTGTAAAGCGCAACTGTTCGTTTTCTTGCAAAATGTTCATATTTTTTTTTTTTTATGATAAGGGTGACAAACGAGCACACAGTCCACCTGATGGTAAGTGGTTGCTGCGGCCCATAGACATCTACATCTATCCTCAATTACAAGTCAAAATGTAGATGCGTTGTCACCCGTGAGGACTAAGATGGAATGCCTCATTTCCAGTAAAAAGGGCCTCTGGCCACCTGCACTCACCAAGCGAAACGCAGAGGTAAACCTCTACTTCACGCTGGTTTTCTGTGAGGTCGTGGTACCACCCCGGTTCGAGCCGGCCCATCCGTGTGACAGCAAGAGCTGCCGCGGGGCTCTACCACTGTTGAAATAGTTTATATATATATGTTTCAAATAGGCCCATTTAACTTATTTTTGTGTGTTATCAACAAAACTGCCATAGGCTTCAAATGAATTCTGCAACAATTTTAACATATGGCAGCAATCGGGGAAGGTAAATATTGATTTTTGTGTAGCAAGATTTTCTAATTACAATTTGAAGTCGTTTAAATTAAATGAACATCCAAGTTCTTTAGCTTTAGGTATACAGGAGTGCAGCCATCTAAGGTCAAAAATGATATTTCGGTTCCAGTTTCTTGCAAAAGTTGGATACATTGTTTGACAAGGTTTGCGCGTTGTTCCGCAGTCACACCATCTACATGAAAATATCCTACAGGTATTTTAAAAGTGGCATTGATTGCTATTACTAAAAAACACTAGAGTTTTTTGCCTCGGGCAAACAGTCTCCTTCTTTAAAGGAGCTGCCATTTGTCAACATAGCCATGCATCTTTTCTGCCGACTTCCAAAAAAGAGACGGTACTCAATTCTACTGTATGTTTTTTTATGTGTTTTACCTCATAACTGTACTGGGTGAACCGATTTCGATGATTCTTTTTTTATATGAAAGCTGATAGTTCTCGTGTGGTCCCATATGAATTTGATCAAGGTCAGACTAATAGTTTTTGAGTTATTCTTAAATAACTTATATTGAAGTCAACTGTACAAAATTTTAATTTTTAATTATTTTCATCCCATTCTACTTGCTGACGAATCGTCATCGCGTCGACGACAATATTAAACACCATTTTGTGGTCTGTATTTGCAACTTTAAGTTTTAGAGCTTCAAACTAACCTTAAGTAAAACGAGGGTACTAATCTATTGCCACACCATCTTCTTATGGCACGAACGTAAGCCATACAAGACTGAAACTTTTGCCGGACATATTGGAACGCTTTGGGAGAGTAGAAATGAAGAGTACATGCAAAAGATCTAAGCTTGGGTGATAACTTTTCATTCGAATTTTGATTTGCCGATAGTTGTTTATCATAGCGTTTGAAATGATCTGCTACACCTAAATTTTCTAGATATGTAACATGATCAGAATTTACATAACTTTCTCCTGCAAATCTTTTAGAATATCTTTCAGGTCTGCAATTCTTTTGCGGTAGCGACTGGGTTTTTTTTGAGAAGTTCTCCGGTTTTTTTGGTGATTCGTGGACTTGTAGCTTTCTACTTGAAGACGCATCTTACGTTTATGTTGTGTTTCGACATGACTGACACCTTTCGTGTTCTTGTGCTGTAATTAAGTAAAAATATGTAAATTCCATTCATATTAATAATATATTTTTATATTAGATGATTTAGGAAAACGAAAGTATTTCAATATATATTGCGTAGTATTACATGTTTCGTAGTCACTGAATCCATTTCTAAAACAAGTGGTTGTTCTTCGTCCTTGATCGCCTGTTTGGTCGTCTGAAAATAAAGTAAAAAAAAAACTTTTTTTAAATGAAACTTATAAAGCGATATGTATGGTTTTATCAAAAATAATTTTAAGCTGGTAACTTTATGGAAAACTAGATGCGCCGCGTGGATTCTTCCGCTATTTTATAAATTGAAATATAGCCTATGTTACTTGGGGATAATGTAGCTTTCTACCGGTGAAAGTAGTATTTTGTTGCTCTGAGTTCGTATGTCTTTCCGATTCAAAATTTATAATCAAATTTTTAACCACTTGCAAACATTATAATAATTTGACCATGGAGCTGATATAATAGAAGACCCAGATTCTGGTCCTAACCAAACCTGTATAAATTTGTTTTTAATTAAACTTTGTATTCATTTGATTTTATTTTTATACATTTCTGCTTTTGAACAATTAATTTGAAGGCCACATAAATACTTGTTCCGAGCGGGATTGAACTTCTGAAGCTTCCCAACTCTGATGTGACGTACGCATGCAAAAAAGAACTGAACGCTAAAGCTTAAAACAATTTTTTCTATCTCAGTTAAACAAAAATTTAACATTTTTTAAAAAATAAGAATGCCAAACGAGTACACAGCCCAACTGATGGTAAGTGTCTCATATACATCTATGCTGGAATTGATGTGGCTCATATACATCTATGCTGGATTAATAATTAAAAAGCTAATTCTTTGTCATCATCCCCGAGGACTTAAGTGGACTGCGTTGTTCCCGGTAAAATGGGTCTCAGCTTCTCTTTACTTATCATACGAAACACAGCAGTATTAAACTCTGCAGCGTGGCATGTAAATGAAATAAAAATAAAAAAAACTACGGTTAGCAGCCCGCTCACCAAGCGTGGCAACTATGGCAATATACCCCCATGATGAAAGTTACTAAGACACGGCGCCCAGTCCCTAGCGGCTCCGCTATTCCTGGCAACGGTGGCGACCATGCTAACAGCGGGGTAGGGAGTGCTAAAAATCTCCGGTGGAGGTTCGGTTGCCACCTAAGACGACTCGACCTGGCAACATATAACGCACGCACTCTGAAGACTGACGAGAAGATCCTGGAACTGAAAGAAGAAATAAACAAGTTGAGCTGGAATATTATAGGATAATTCGAAGTTCAAAGAGAGGGAGAGGACATGGGAATCCTTGAATCCGGCAACTTGTTCTATCACCGAGAGGGCGAACATCTGTCGCAAGGAGGTGTCGCTTTATAGTCCACAAGTCTTTATTTAAAAAAGATTGGAGTTTGCCGACGGGGGTTCCGTACCTTATACTCATAATCACCAAACGGTATTCGCTGAAGGTCATACAGGTTGACGCACCAACCTCAGCACATCCCGATGAGGAGGTGGACCAAATGTATGAAGAGATATCTAGAGCCACGCATTCCTTCAAATCCCACTAACCGGTGTTAATAGGAGACTTCAACGCAAAAATAAGCACAAGAGAAAACGATGAGCTGAAGGTAGGGCGATTTGGAATATGGGAACGGAACCCGAGGGGCCAGCAGCAGGCCGACTTCATGGAGAAAGGGGGATTCTTTGTATAGAAATATTTTTTCCAGAAGCGGTTAAGTTGGAGAGGTGTCGCACGCACGCACGCACACACACGCGCAAGCACGCACGCAGGCCCGCACGCCCGCACGCACTTGCGTATGCACTCACACACGCACGTATGCACACACACACGCACACACATACATACGCAAACACAAAAATACACATAAACGCACAAACAAACAAAATAAAAATACTTGAACTTTTTGGAAATTCCTGAAAGTGAAGTGATAAGTGGAGAGCGATCTAAGTGTGGCTTCTGATGAAAACTTCCAGAATTTTCTTAGTAAGCACAGCCATTACCACCAAACTCTCCTAGAATTGATGGTTGATTAGGGATATCTCCTATCGTAATTTTTATCAGAAGCAAGTGAAAAGAAGTGGAATATTGTAGCAAAAAACTAATAATGTAACAGAATACTTCTTTATTTTTATATAGTATACATATTTTAAATACATTATGTATATAAATTAATAACCGCTGGGTTTCAACCCACTATGTTTTTAAATGGTTTTCATAGAAAATTACATTATATTCTTACCCTCTTATAAGTTTCAAGAACTAAACTTAAATACGAAGTTATTTAATTCAAATCATTTTAGTATATTTTACGCCTCATTTAGTACGAGCGACCTCTATAACAATAAAGCTAAACCTAAAATATGGAATATAAAATTAGCATTTAAGATCTTTTCGACCATGCTTAACAACTCAGATTTATCTTCTAGTCCTTTATGAAACAAAATTAATTTTGCCAGCCTCCTGAACGTGTTTAACAATCCCATTTGAAAAAATAAATTATTACAAAATTCTAGGGTAATATTGTTTGTTACACATTCCTTACACAACACATTATATCTCGTCTTACCATCAGATTTTAGCCGACTTCAAAAAAGAAAGAGGTTATGAAATCGACTGTATTGTTTCTGTAAGTATATCACGCGTTAGCTTTGCTAAAGAAAGTATTTGAATATTTAAATTTTATAAAAATGGCTATTCCTTAGGAGTAATCCAATTTAAATTTAAAAGGAAAGTTAGGATGAAGTTCTTAATGTAAATATTTGACAACACATTATACCTTGAGCTTGTGTCCACACAAAAAAGTTGCTGCTGTTTACCTTTAGTGTTGTTTCCTTCTGTCACCTTTTACGACATCCACGGGAAATTAGAAAATATTTTGAGGTATTCTAAAAAACCTTCCAACACGCATTGGAATTACACGATAGACATATCCTAAATATTTCTCGAGAATAACTGGTCACACTACGTCGATTATCTATGCTAAGTTTAATGGGAATTGAACTATTATGTTCAGAGGGGATTGTAACAAAAATTACATCGAAATCAGGGACGTGGCTACGCCACACCCTGTTCCAATAATTTGTATGGTAGCTCAGACGACCTTCGTAACTTTCTCAGCATTCTGATAACCCATGTTACAGGATGTACAGAGTCTTTAATATATGTTGCATAAAAGGACTCATAATAACCGATATTTAAACGGTAAATCTCATGCCCATTGCTGGGCATAGGCAGTGAACTTTGGTGGATGATGATGACATCATCCACCAAAGTTCACTGCCTATGCCCAGCAATGGGTACGTACTGGTTTAAAGACTTTTTTTCTATTACTAAATTTATTATAACTTTTATTGAGCTGATATTCAATAAAACAATAAGAACACACTTGCGAAAAACCGTTTTTCCTATTTCAATCAACTTAATGGCTACGGTAATAAAATCTGGCTGGAGCAGAATTCACGAGAAGCTTTGAAGCTTTAAAACCTCTTAAGCGGATCTGATTTACACTCCTAGAAATACAAGTTGTACTCTCGAAAGCTTCACAGAATTTATTTCATGTAACTATGTATATTACAAGTAAAAGATTATATGATGAATCTTAACATGATACCACAATAATTATGCACAATCAAGTATCAAATAGGTAATATAAGCTATACGTAAGATTAAATTTTGTCAAAAATACCAATGCATATATCAAGTTTAAAAGTTAAATGTATCATAATTATTATAAGTAAAATGTATCATAATTATATAAGTTAAATGTATCATTATTACAACGTTGATGAAGGTAATTAATTTTGTTTAGGTTACAGGTTAGGACATCTAACGTCTGGAATAGGAACTTATAGGTTTAGAGTTTGGATAATTTTATGATATTTCCGATGTGACCGAAAGTTAGTTTTATGTTTAAAATTTATGAAATGGGTCGCTTTTCGCTTGAACAAAGTTAGGAAACATTAAAAAGTTATTTTCAAATTGGTGAGTTTTTTACTTAAACTGTAAGAAATTTACGAAAAACATTTGAGCGAGTTCGTGAAACTGGATCGTTGTTGGATAAAAAAATCTGTGTACGTACTCGTCAAGTGCGCTCAACCGAAAACTTCACTGCTGTTGCTCAGATTGTGCGTGAACAACCATCAACATTAACTCGTTATCGTTCTCTAGAATTGAATATTTCATGCACTTCTTTGAGAAGAATTTAGCATAAATATCTCGATATGATTGAGTACAAAGTTCAATTATTGCAAGAGCTGAATCCCATACCACACCCATACCATCCGATGCGTTTTCTGTTTGCTCAATGGACCAACGACCGCTTGATCGAAGATGAACATTTTTACCGAAAAATTATCTTATGAAGCACATTTCCACCTCGAAGGATACCTCAATAATTATCATCATTACAGCACCTCACTAGTCCACTGCAGAACACAGGTCTTTTAAATTTCTTAATATACATATTAACAAAATTGATATCGAATCTACAAAAAAATTAATGATAAAATAAAGTTTAACTTCAATTACTTTATTAACCTTTGTAATATTTTTGAATTTGAATAAAAATTTGAATAAAAAGTGCGCTCCATTTGAGGCAGTAATACGAACGTTACGTTTCCACTTACAAAAACGATTAACATAAATACACAATTAGCGTGAAATGGCAATCAGATAGCAAGTAGAAAGGTTTGATGACTTTGAAATATGATTCTAGAGAGAATAATTTATTTCGTTCGCATGTCAACATAAAAAAAATCATGTTTGAATTAAGCGAATGTTAAATTCCCATAACAGCTAAAGTTAGTAGCTAGTCTCATATGCATAATTCTTTTTTCTAATTTGTTTTTATTTTGTATGTATAATTATTTTAATCACCCTTGTTATGTTATTTTTTATAGGATAGGGTGACAAACGAGCACACAGTCCACTTGATGGTAGGTGGTTACTGTGAACCATAGACATCTATATCCTCAATGAGTAATCCTCAATAAAGAATCAAATTGCAGATACGTTGTCGCCCGTAAGGACTAAGGTGGAATGCCTCTCTTCCAGTAAAATCTCCTAAAGGTCTCCGGTTCCCTACACTCACCATACAAAACAGTGTTAAGCTGCTATTTTACGCTAGTATTCTGTGAGAGCGTGGTTCTTCCCCGATCGGGCCGACCCATTCGTGTAACAACTATACTAGTCATATAGCCGCAGTATGGCTCTATAACGTATAAAACGGTAATGTAAGGGACTCCATCACCTCATTTCTTTACGTGGAGATCGTAAAAGGCAACTGTGAAAAATATCGCAAAATAACTAATACCAACTTCCGATAGATGGTTCTTTCTTATATTTATTAGGTATATTTCTTGAATAAAATTGAAGAAAAATCTCTTTGATTGTACTGTATGTATCTAAGTGGTTTTAAAATCAATACATATAGGACATTAATAAAAATAAAAATAAAAATTAAAACACTTTCCCGCCATTTTTTCGCCAAAATGAGTAACGTTATTTACGTTTATTAGTTACGAAGAAATTCGATACATTTTTATAAAAAAGTGGCCAAGTGCGAGTCGGACTCGCCCATGAAGGGTTCCGTAGCAGCAAGTAACATAATTTACGATTTATGACGTATTAAAAAAAAACTACCTACTAGATCTCGTTCAAACTAATTTTCGGTGGAAGTTTACATGGTAATGTACATCATATATATTTTTAAGTTTTATCATTCTCTTATATTAGAAGTTACATGGGGGGGAGGGGGGCGGTCACACATTTTACCACTTTGGAAGTGTCTCCCGCACAAACTATTCAGTTTTGAAAACCTATCCATAGATACCACACACGTATGGTTCTGATGAAAAAAAATTTTTGAGTTTCAGTTCTAAGTATGGGGACCCAAAATTTATTGTACTTTTTCTATTTTTATGTGAAAATTTTAATGCGGTTCACAGAATACATCTACTTACCAAGTTTCAACAGCATAGCTCTTATAGTTTTGGAAAAAAATGGCTGTGAAATACGGACGGACAGACAGACAGATATGACTAATCTATAAGGGTTCCGTTTTTTGCCATTTGGCTACGGAACCCTAAAAAAGGAAAAAAGCAACTGAAGGGGCGAAAAAAACTTGTGACGTTAATGCAGTGTCAGTAAGAGTAGCACAATATTGGTTCAAGCTTTTTTAGTCCGGGAATTTTGATGTCAAAGTTGCAGCTCACTCTGGTTGCTCTCATGCGTCATCATTTTTGACAAAGACTTATCGCTGGTGATTAAAAGAGGATCACCTACGACAAGAGAGCTCCACAGACTAGCGAAACCTGGATCAATACGCAATAAGGTTCATTGTAAAGGTTCTGGACAGTTTCATTGATATTCAATTAAGACAACATCTACAGTTCCATGATGCACAGTTTGGATTTCGCCCCGGTTTATCAACCGAAATGGCTATATTGAATCTCAATCATACCGTTCAGTCTTACACGGACAGAAGCACACCTGTCTATGCCTGCTTCTTGGATCTATCTAAAGCATTTGATTTAGTTGCCTATGACAGGTTATGGCAAAAGTTGTCGAGTGATACGAACCTTCCCTCTGAGTATATAAGCCTCCTTAAGTACTGGTATGGGAATCAGAGCAATTTTGTGCGGTGGTCGGGGTCACTATCAGACGAGTACAGATTGAAGTGTAGTGTAAGGCGGGTTAACATCGCCGAACCTCTTCAACCTGTACATTGACCGTCTGATCCGTGAGCTTAGCGGCGCTGGTGTTGGATGTTCGATTGATGGCGTTCTTGTCAACAATATCAGTTATCCAGACGATATGGTGCTACTGAGTCCATCGATCAGCGCCCTTCAAAAGCTAATTTCGATCTGCGAGCGTTATGCGGAGGCTCATGGGTTGAGATACAACGACATCAAAAGCAATCTCATGGTGTTTAAGGCAAGATCAAAAACTTACACTGTCCCATTGGTCACGCTAAATGGCAGTGTCCTGAAAAAAGTCTCGCAGTTCAAATGGGCCACTGGATCACTGACAAAATTTTAGAAGATATTGATATAGATAGGGAGCGAAGGTTGTTGTCTGTTCGGGCCAATATGTTAACACGTAAGTTTGCGCGCTGTACTGCAGAAGTAAAGGCTACGTTGTTCAGAGCATTCTGCCAATTATTTTACAAAACACGTACAGCCTATGGGTCAAGTACACCAAAAAATCTTACGACAACTTACGCATTCTATACAACAACGCCTTCAGAGCACTGATGAAGCTGCCACGCTACTGTAGCGCATCGGGAATGTTTGTGGATGAAAATATAGACGGATTCGCAACGATCTTTTGGAAGCGAGTCGCGTGCCTGATGCGCCGCATACGGGACGGCTCAAATGGCTACATGCAACTGTTCGCCTGGTGGATGGATCTGGATTGCCCTATTATGCGACACTGGACCAGGCTGCATGTAGAGCACTCCGGATCTAAACCTAAATTTAGATTACGTTACAGCTGTGTATATGTTTTGTTGTTTGTGTATTTTATATGAATTTAAGTACTTGTAATAATAATTTTATTTTAATGATTTTTTTTAATGTAATTCATATAAAATTGACATCGTAACTTAGATTTAATATTTTAATTTCTATGTGTATTTATGAAGTGTGACATGGACCAGTTCTGAAATAAATTATTTTTAATTTTAATTTTTTTTAATAAGGTGATGCTGTGTGTATGGTGGGATTAGAAGTGCATCATTTATTATCAGCTTTTACCGCCGGGCAAAACCATCGATTCGGTTCTCTACTGTCAACAACTTAACAGACTCTAGCAAGAAATATAGAAAAAGCGGCCGGAATTTATCAACAGAAAAGGAGTGGTTATTTATCATGATAATGCCAGACCACTAACATCTTTGGCCACTCAGCAAAAATTTTGAGGGCTTTGTTGGGAAGTGTTAATGTATCCACTATATAGTCCTGACTTTTTAACCTCAGATTTTTACCTGTTTAGGTCTCTTCAGAATTATTTGGGTAATGTTAGGCTTTTCTTGGAGCTTCCTAAAATGTATCGATCCAGGGAAACCGCTGCTGGTAATCATTTCCACAGGAAAGTATTCCGAGAACGAAAATTTCTTGTGAAACGCATATTAGTAGACTGCCAATCACAAAGATAATATGGATGGTATCGTGAGTTTTGATGGTTGTACAACCATTTTATTTACGTCGGATATAATATGCAAGTTAAAGGTCGTGATTCTATAGATAAATTGTACAACTTAGCTATTTATACATATATTATTAATAATAATAATGTCCACCTGAACGAATTTCAGTTCAGTTCGGTTATATTACTTGTCTTCTGCACAAGACCGAATTCCAGTCTCCGAGTGCGCAAGCATAGATGCACTCTCTATTCAGGACGGTAATCCGACAAAAACTGGACAGTTTACACCTTTTAACTTTCTGACTGCGAGCTGCTACTGAGAAATTTTACAGATTTACCGCACTCAATTTAATTTTAACTTTTTTAATTCCTACCTAATCCCGACGTTTCGGGCACTTTACAGTTCCCAAGGCCATCCACCCTTCACCCCACCCCCTCCCACTCGTAAATAAGGTGCTTAACGTCCTGTTGTTATAATTAACGCCGGCTACCTTGAACTTTAAATTATTAATTCATGGTCCGATCTACGCAGAAAGATCATAGAGTATCTTAAAGTCTTGAAGTAGTATCCTTAGATTTGGATTCATTCTTGCACGCGGG
Organism: Parnassius glacialis; assembly: GCA_033319125.1. Lineage (NCBI taxonomy): Eukaryota > Metazoa > Arthropoda > Insecta > Lepidoptera > Papilionidae > Parnassius > Parnassius glacialis. The sequence continues at coordinate 21,509,495 of JAVANC010000023.1, read as the reverse complement.
TTTTAATGGATCTGTTTGTTTATCCTATGTAAGAGAGACTAAATTCACAAACAAGCTTGTACATTCCTGCATTTTTTACAGGGATATTACACTTGACGAATGGTAAGAACAGACTAATTATCTTCGGCGTCTTATAGTATGTTCGTGTAGAATCCCGCTTCAAGATGTAGCAAATCTTGTCTGTGACTCCTCTGACATATGGTAATACAGCAGGTACACGATCGACAGTGGCCGCTATCACTCGGTTACTGTAATGGACGCGGGATTCGAAGCTTATTGTCGTGAAAAAATTGCGGAATTTGAATTAGGGACTTAATCGGTCATCGAACATCGGTCGCATTTACAAACACTAGATCAAGGAAGCAGTCATATATATTTACAGGGGAAGCAGTCATACGTCATATCATATTTAATTGTACAACATTTTATATTGTTAATTTATTAAGACAAAAAATGTCCCGCAGAGTTTTTTGCTGGGTCTTCCCAGGACAAAGGTTTTTCCGAACCAGCAGCAAAAGCATAAAATCACAATACAACACTTTATCAATATTGAATAAATTTAATTCTTTACTATTTTATACCAATATATGCCATTAATATTCAATCAAATAATGTTAAATTCTCTATTATAACGGTAGTGATCCATGTCAACCTGTGATGTCTTTTGCTGGCTGATAATGAAGAAAAAGAACTATTTTTAGATTTCTGTATCTTAAGCCTTCTTTAAATTATATGATCGTCATCATCATCACCATCATTACAGCCCTTCACAAGTCCACTGCTGAACATAGGCCTCCCTCAAGGAATGCCACAAAGCTCAGTACTGAGCCACTTGCATCCATCGACTTCCTGCATGTCTTATCAGGTCGTCACTCCATCTAGTGGAGGATTACTCTACACTTCGCCTACCGGTACGAGGCTGCCACTTGAGAACCTTTCTTCTCCATCGGTTTCTTCGAGCTATATGGCCAGCCCACTGCCATTTCAGCTTACTAATCCTTAGGGCTATGTGAGTCACTCTGGTTCTACTGCGGATATCCTCATTTCTAAGTTTATCATGCAGATAAACCCCGAGAATAGCCCTCTCCATAGATCAATAAGTGACCTTGAGCGTAATCATATGGCCAGCAGTTAAGGACCACATCTCAGTTCCATTGGTCATCACTGGCAACACGCATTGTTTGTACAACCTTGTTTTCAAGTTTTGAGGTATACCTGATAAGAAGGTGGAAAAAAATTACTTTGGTCACCAGAAATGCTGCACCCTTAGTGTACAGATTGTTTATAGGGAGCAGTAACATATGAGTTCTGTGTACTGGTTCTGTGCTATAGGACCACCTGTCCAGCATGATAGGTTTCCCTGCCAGTTCATACGTTTTTGGAATTACCTACGTAGCACCCTTTGAAGTAATATGAACTCCGTCCTAAAAGAGACGCGTAGACACGTGTGAGAACTCGCGGGCTCAAACATATTTAGTGTGACATGACTCTGAGATCTTCTAAGCGCCTCGCACTGTTTGTTCTTTAAAGTCTGTTCTAGGGCGTATATATATATATATATATATATATATATATATATATATATATATATATATATATATATATATATATATATATATCTTAATTCAATGTTACCACCACGTATAGTTTAAAATAAAGTAAATGCCTGTAAAGTATTCCCTTAGTGAACGTTTTTTTTTATATTAGTGTTTATAAGAAATGTTTGAACAGAAACTTCCTTTCAGAATCTATAATAAATTATAGATTGATCATCTTACAATGAGTTATGCGGTAGTTATTATCATGCTGAGCAAAAAGTTATTTAAACGATGCAGTCATCTATCTTCTTCGTATCGTTATCATTTTTCGAATCTTGAACTTTGTTTCCCAATTCTATAGAATACTTGCAAATGAACATCAATCTTGGTCACGTTTATTAAATTTAATAAATGTCTAGATATTTTTTCTTCTTGTTATTTTGCTTTTAGAATTTGAGATTTACTGTTTATATAATGTACTAACGTTTCCCGCTGCTTTGCTTGCGTTGACTTAGCCAAGGTCATAAGCATTCGATGCCGGAATTCGGGATCATTCTGTTGTCTGTTGGTGCGTCTGTCAAAAACGTATTTTACAAACACTTGATTCTCGTAATTAAACGTTCACTCTGTAATTTTATAATGTAAAAATTAGGTCCTTACATATGAAATTGGCGTTTTGACGGGAGGAATATAAAGTCTTTTTTTTTTGTAAAATATATTTAATTAATCAAAGTATGCACCGTTGTTATCTATGCACTTTTGCCATTTCATAGGTAGTTGATTATCCCTTTACTAAAAAAAAACCATGGGGGCGAGAATCAATAAACTCTTTGAAGGCAGTTTGGACTGCCGCATCGTAATTGATTTTTTTTCCTTGTAAAAAGTTGTCCAAATTCCGGAAAAAATGGTAATCTGTTAGAGGAAGGTCCGGGGAGTACGGTGAATGTCGCAGAAACTTTAATTGTAACTCTTCTAACTTAGTGGTTGTTTGTTGTGCAATGTGTGATCTTGGGTTGTCGTGAAGCAGCAGTGGCCTAGATCGATTGACTAATCTCGGTTATTCAGCAGCTAGTTCTTCCTTCATGGTTTACAGTTGCTGACAATAGATATCTGCCGTAATCTTTTGGCCAGATTTAAGAAAGCTGTAGTGAACGACACAAGTAACTTTTTCTGAGTCAATTTTCGTTTAGGGCAGGATTTGGCTAGGTCTCCAGGGTTCAGCCATTATGACGAGCGCTGCCGATTATCATACAGTATCCACTTTTCATCACAAGTAATGATTCGATTTAAAATCCATTCATCATTGTGTCGGTTGAGCAAAGTAACACAGCAGTCGATGCATGTTTGCAAGTTCGATTCACTCAATTCATGAGGTACCCATCATTCAAGTTTTTTTTAATTTTCCCGGTTTGCTTCAGGTTGATTAATACAGTTTTATCACTTACTCCGAAGCCTGCAGCTATCTCTAAAGTGCTTTGTGATGGACCCACTTCTACAATAGCCTTTAATTTTTCATTTTCCATTTTGGTCTCCGGCCATCGACGGGGTTGGTTCTGAAGGTCGAAATTTCCAGAACGAAAACTAAACCCAACCTTAACCAAAAACGAAAAGAACCAGTCCTCTTATCACCAGCACCAAAAATTATAAATAATTATATGTTTGAATTGATAAAAATGGCGCGTGTACTTATATGCGATCGTTATAATTTATAACACTTCCGCTCTTAGTAGCTAATTTCTAATTTACATGCAAATGGTTTCATTATAACAACAATTTTGTAATCTCACTACATTATTTCTTTCTTACTCAATCAGCAATCTTCATTATGTACAACAGTTATGGAAAACTAGATCCGCCGCACGGCTTCACCCGCTATTTTATAAATTTAAATATAGCTTATGTTGTAATGTAGCTTTCTACCAGTGAAAGTAGTATTCTCTTGCCAGAGCAATTTTCAAATTATTCAGAAGTCTAAAAATTGATGAAAACTGAATTATAAAATTCATACATACATACATATATCATCATCATCATCATCATTACAGCCTTTCATAAGTCCACTGCTGAATATAGGCCTCCCCCAAAGAATGCCACAAAGCACGGTCCTGAGCCACTTGCTTCCATCGACTTCCTGCATGTCTTATCAGGTTGTCACTCCATCTAGTGGAGGGTCGCCCTACACATTATCTACCGGTACGAGGTTGCCAAATGAGAATCTTTCTTCCCCATCGGTTCTCGGTTCTTTAAGCTATATTGCCGGCCCATTGCCATTTCAGCTTACTAATCCGTAGGGCTATGTGGGTCACTCTGGTTCTACTGCGGATGTCCTCATTTCTAAGTTTATCACGCAGAGGAACCCCGAGCATAGCCCCCTCCATAGTTCAATAAGTGACCTTGAACGTCTTCATATGGCCAGCAGTTAAGGACCACATCTCAGTTCCATTGGTCATCACTGTCAACACGCACTGTTTGTACAACCTTGTTTTTTTATAGTATAGTATATCTTTATATATAAAAATTTCATGCCACGTTGTTTGTCCGCGATGGCCTCCTAAACTACTGATTTCAATTAAATTTTGCACACTGTGTGCATTTTGTTCCAACTTGAGAGATAGGATAGTTTTTATCCCGATAAATGACCCTCAAAAATTTTATTGTGAACTTAAGTATTTTATAGGAAGGGTCGTTGGAAAGGGTAGAACAACGTCTGCCTGGGGAGCTAGTATATATATATATATATGTATATATATATATATATATATATATATATATATATATATATATATATATATAGTATAGTTTATATTATATATAAGTAAAAAAGTAAAATTGCAGCCTTTTTACGTCCCACTGCTGGGCACAGGCCTCTTTTTTTTATACTTTTTTATTTTACAGGGTTTTAGGGCAAGGAAATGTCCGCCACGCTGCCCCAATGCGTGTTGGCGAACTTCACACGTCTTTGAAATATTTTTTTTCTGATTTTTCAGACATGCAGGTTCCCTCACGATGTTTTCCTTCATTGCCAGCACGTGGTAAATCAGCACTTAAAATTGTAATTAACAATTTCATTGGTGCCGGCGGGGATAGAACCCGGGTTGCTCGAGTACTGTAAAGCTTTTAGCGAGCGCTAACCATCTGAGCTACCACGGCTTATATATTACAACTTACTTATATAGAAACAGAAACAGAAACAGAAACTTTTTTATTCAATATAGATTATAAATAATGCTTATTGAAAGTCACTCCTTTGTATAATTACCACTGGTTCGAAAAAAAAACCTCTGTCCTGGGAAGAACCAGCAAAAAACCCAGCGGGACTTTTTTTTAAAAATAACAGCTTACAATCATGTATGTTACACAAATTAACAACACAACAAATTAGAAATAGCTTGGTAGCGATCACCTCATTTCCAGGGGTTATTATCATCTATAAATTCTTTAATACTATAATAACCCTTTTTATACAAACTTAGTTTAATAAAGTTTTTGAACTTTGAGCAGGTCAAATTTTGTATATTTTCTGGAATTTTGTTGTAAAAGCGTATACATCGCCCCAAGAATGAATTACTGACTCGATGGAGTCGAGTAACCGGTACTACTAGCTTGTGTCTGTTCCTAGTATTTACAGAATGAATATCACTTATTTTAGTAAAACTACTTTTATTTTTGTGTACGTACATTACATTTTCATAAATGTATTGAGAGGCCAAAGTTAATATATTAATTTCCTTAAATTTTTGTCGCAGCGACTCTTTAGGCTTTAAATCATAAATTGCTCTTATGGCCCTCTTCTGTAAAACAAATATAATTTCAGTGTCAGCTGCGTGTCCCCATAGCAAAATACCATACGACATTATGCTATGGAAATAGCTAAAGTAAACTAGTCTAGCTGTTTCAACACTAGTTAGACTTCTAATCTTTTTTACGGCATATGCTGCAGAACTAAGTCTGCTTGCTAGTTTTGATATATGGGGGCTCCATTAAAGCTTTGCGTCTAGTGTGATTCCAAGAAAAATGGTGGTATCTACAAGACTCAGTTTCTCCCCATTTAAAATTACATTAGTATTTAATTTATTGACATTTGGAGTCATAAATTTCATACATTTCGTTTTAGTGCCATTTAAAAGCAAATTATTAACATTGAACCAATTTACTAATTTAGATATAGCATTATTTACTTCGTCATATTTTAGCAATTGTCGACTTAATTTGAAAATTAAAGAAGTGTCATCTGCAAATAATACTATATCATGGTTATCTCCTACTATGTAAGGTAAGTCATTAATGTATACAAGAAACAGAAAGGGGCCTAGAATTGAGCCTTGAGGCACGCCCATCTGTACCATCGACCCGGAAGAACTCATACTGTTAATGACAACTTTTTGCGTTCTCTTACATAAATATGAAATAATTAATTTAAGAGCATCACTTCTTACACCGTAGTGTTTAAGTTTCCCGATTAATGTTTCATGGTGAACACAATCGAAGGCTTTGGATAGGTCACAAAATATACCCAAAGCATCCTGTGAATTCTCCCATGCATTAAATATGTATTTAATCAGCTCAACACCGGCATCAGTTGTCGAGCGACCCCTTGTGAAACCAAATTGATTTTTATGAAGTAAATTATTTATATTAAAGAAATTTAACATTTGATGAAGAATAATTTTTTCAAAAATCTTACTAAGTGTTGGTAGTACAGAAATAAGTCTAAAATTAGCGGGGTCTAATGTACTACCAGATTTAAATAAAGGTATTACTTTACTATACTTCATTAAATTAGGAAACACACCAGATTCGATACTAGTATTAAAAATAGTAGCTAAATGAGGCGCGATTGTATCTATTATAGACGCAATAACTTTAACGGAAATCCCCCACAGAGCAGCAGTTTTCTTAACATCAATAGTTTTAAAATATTTTACAATATCTTTTGATGATACTTTATGAAATGTAAAATTCTTTGTACACGCATTTACATTTTGTTTAAGTAATGATTCGGCGACCGCAGGAGAAGAATTCAGTGACTTAGTGGTTAATATCGGAATATCAGTAAAACATTTCTCAAAAACCATTGCAACGTCCTGATCTGATTCGGTTAATTTGTTATTAACACTTAACTGGTAGTTTGAATTGCGAGAGTTAATCTTACCAGTTTCGCTATTAATTATACTCCATGTCATTTTAATTTTATTAGAAGCCGTCTTAATTTTGTTGCTCAAATGCAAAGACTTGGCTGTGGAGCACACTCTTTTAAATATTTTTGAATATTTTTTTACATATTCCCTAAATTCGACGCTATGATTATATGACCTTTCATGGTAAAGATCATATAACCTATGTCTGCTCTTATGGACTCCTACTGTCGCCCATTCATTAAATGACTTCCGACTGTTCAAGGAGAATGTCTTAGAAGTAAAAGTATTATTAAATTCATTGCAAATAAGCTTAAATAATGTTCCATACAAAAAATTTGGATCATTTTGGTATGTAAGTGATGGAAGTTTTTTTACTATGTTACTTCTAAATTTCTCCAAGCGACGTGCATTTACTGGAACAAACACAACTTTCTTATCTACTTGCTTTTTGTGAACATATGGTAACGAAACTACTTGTCCACAGTGATCAGAACTTAATTTTTGAATTATACATTTATGCAACGGCTTCACATTTGTAAAAATGTTATCTATACATGTTGCACTAGATTGAGCAATACGCGTTGGCTCTAAAAATAAATTAAAAAGACCATATGATTTAAACAATGATCTAAATTTAATATTGATTGAGGAAGCTTCTAGGAGATTGATGTTAAAGTCTCCACATATTACAACAGATTTATTCCGTTTATTAAGCTTAGCAAAAACTTCCTCCATAATTTTTTCAAAAGTATCGTATATAGAACATGGGGGTCTGTAGACGCTCACAACAATGAGGTGCTCAAACTCAACACATGCTATTTCTACAGTTCGCTCAACAGAGAGGCTCACAATATCTTTACGTTCTTTACATGACAATAATTTACTAGCTAATATTAAGGAGCCACCTCTTAAAACCGTTTCTCTATTGAAAGAACTGACCACCTGGTGATTACTGAAGTTAAACATTAAGTTATAAGCTTTTAACCAATGTTCAGTAATACATAAAATATGAATATTGTTGCTATTTAAGAACAACTCAATTTCTAACTCTTTGCCTACCATGCCTTGTATATTTTGATGCACCAGGTGTATACAATTTTCATTATCATTCTGTGGAGTCATACAATTAAAGATTTGTAAGCTACATTCTAAATTATTTAAATTATTACAACTGCTAGAGATTACCTCTATTGTCTCATTTTCTAATTTAAATTACTTGGAACTGATTCCAAATTACATATTAAGTCATTACACTGCTCAAAAGGAGCAGATGTCTGTGTAGCCAAGTCCTTGGCTGAGTTAATATATAAACAATAAGATAGCACATTTGCTATCTGTCTTAAAATATATTTAGATAGGTAATACCTATCATTAGTCAAAAATTTCTTAAGTAAATTATTTATGTCTATTAAATTACATTTATAATTATAATTATAACAATTAAATGTCAAGTTTATATTATTATTACATGAAAAGTTATTCATTAATAAATTTAAATCATATCTTATTTTATTTTCCTGCGGCCAACCCTGTATGTAAGGCAATGTAAACAAGATAATTTTATGTACATTTAAATTATTAAGATTATCAATATATTTTAATAATTGATTTTTGTTTAGATTGCCTCTTCTCCCAACAAGAATTATTAATGTGCTATTAGGGCAAAATTTACTAGCTAAAACTTTATTCATTATACGACTAAAGGATGCTCCTGGCATGCAATAATTACTAATCATATGTCCTTCTAAACAGTTATTTAACATCATGCCCAAATTTTTGCCTATGTCATCACAATACATAATAACTTTATTTTTTTTAATATTTACATTGCTTTTTAAGTTTATATCCTTTGTCATGGCACTGTCATAGAGTGTAGGTGAAAATAATGAGTCCTTACTGTTTACTTTGTTATTTACACATATTGTCTCCGATGAACCTGGTATGGAGCGCTGATACTCACTCTGATGTTTTATTAAGGAGTCAAAGCGCTCCTCATTATATTTACATGATTTTACCAGATCATATATATATATATATATATATATATATATATATATATATAAATATAAAGGGCGTAATTTAAATGTCATACATGTATATTACATGCCACGCTGCAAAGCTTAATGAAGCTGTGTTTCGTATGATAAGTTTTTTTTTATAGTCGTCTTTCTGGTTCAAAATTTTTAATCGGTTTTGAAGCATTTGCTGATATCCGACTCAGCTGAAATTGACTATAGTACCTTTAACGACAATAAAATAATTTGACCATGTAGCTGATATGGTAGTAGACCGAGATTCTGGTCATAGCCACGCCTAACTAAGCTTGTTTTAAATAGACTTTATTGAGTTAACTTTGTTTTTATATATTTCTACTTTAGTACAATTAATTTGAAGGCCATACAAATACTTGTTCCGAGCAGGAATTGAACCAGCGAATGTAACCAAACACACTGCCTAGCTTTCACAGCCGACATATATACTCAAATATTTGTTTTACTACATTGCAGTACCTAGAAGAAGACTGTCCCTATATTTTCCTAAATTGTTTTTACGACTACTAATATATGTCGGAAACTACAACAGGAGAATTCCAATAGAGATTCTCAATTTTGATCTTGGAAATACATCAGGATAGCTCTAATTGTTTAAAATAATAAAAGTGTGAGAGCGGATTTTCTACTTGCTCTTTTGCTTACGCAATTAATCATTATCAGTGATAAGAAAAAGTAACGCACTATACATTCAGTATAGTGAAATTACAGTTCAACGATACCGTAACACGTCTCCGCCACAACCACACACCAGTGTAACGTGAGGTATGCAATTACGTGATAACACCAAAATATCTAAACCAACAACAACACAATGTAACACAGGGCAGCCTGTTCTCGGAAAATACAACAGGAGATCCCATTTCTGATGTCGGAGATTACAAGAGGAGAATTTCAATAGAGGATCTCAATTTTGATCTTGGAAATACATCAGGATAGCGTTAATTATTTAAAATAATAAAAGTGTGAGAGCGGATGTTCAACTTGCTCTCTTGCTTACGCAATTTATCATTATCAGTGATAAGACAACGTAACGCACTATACATTCAGTATAGTGAAATTACAGTTCGACCATACCGTAACACGTCTCCGCCACAATCACACACCAGTTTAACGTGAGGTATGCAATTACATGATAACACCAAAATATCTAAACCAACAACAACACAATGTAACACAGGGCAGCCTCTCAGCAACACTAATCCCCCTTGCCTGCATCAAACGAATTACAACAACGAACAGAACCACGACACTATCTTAGCACTAGTAGGACGACCACACTCGTTGAATGACTTGAGCGGAATCTCTCGCGCACGGCACCTACAGTGAACTTTATACTTCACAAAAAAGTGGGAGTTTCTCGATATACCCTCATGTCCACCTCGATCTAAGTGATATTTTATAGACGATCCGACATATAGAATGTCGTTATCTTTTACTATCACGCCATTATTATATGAAACGTCCACATGGTCACCATAAAGAACTTCCCAACTCTGACGTGACGTACGTATGCAAAAAAGGAACTGAACGCTAATACTTTAAACAACTTTTTCTAACTCAATTGAACGAAAATTATTTTTTTTAAAAGAACAAGGATGTCAAACGTGCACATGGCTCATCTGATGATAAGTGGTTGGTGTGGCTCATAGACATCTATGCTAGATTAAGAATTAAAAATCTGATACGTTGTCATCCCCGAGGACTTAGATGGAATACGACGTTTCCAGTAAAATGGGTATCCACTTCTCTCGTTATTGATTTACTTAATCGTTCAAATTCAAATTTTCTCTCGTTAACCAGCTTCGTTCATCATGCATACAGCAAAGGAGTGGAATAAGTTGCCAGCATCTGTCTGTCCATCCGATTACAGTGCGGGTGTCTTCAAGGCAACACTGAATAGGCTTTTGTTTAGTCAGTGCGCTTCACCATCTTAGGCTACATCACCACTTAGCATCAGGTGCAATCGTAGATAAGCGCTGGCTTAGTAGAATATAAAAAAAAATTATCATACGATACACAGCTGTACTAAGCTCTATATACACATTATATCTGTTTCTATGTAGGTAAGTATAAATTTTAAAATTCAGTTTTCATTACTAATCAGACATCTCAATAATTTGAAATTTGTAGCTGTAGTAAGTTATTAGTATGCGAATGCGTGTTGATAATTTTTTTTTAGATCCTAATAGAATTATCACAATTGCAAAAAAAAATTTAAATGCATTTTTTTTTGGGAAATTATAAAGCTCAGTACGAGTTTATTGACCGGGCATTTATCATAAGTAAGTAATGTAAATTAAATAACATTTCTCTCGTATATGACAAACTTAGGGAGAGATACGACGCAGGCACCGATAAAACACGGTAGGAGTTGTTATCAAGTACAAATAAAATTCAATGGGAATAGCTAAAGATTGGTTGAACATAAAAACAAGTAGCTACTGCTGTTTTAGAAACGCTAAGACAATAAAGATTCATTAAGGTGCTCTAACTTATGCCAAGTTTCCTTGAATCGCAAGCGTATTTAAGTTATGTTTGTGTTTGACAGGCGCTTAAGAAATTATTAATCAACAAACAAAACTTAAAACTTTTTTCGGTATTAGTTTTAATTAAAATTAGCTCGACTTATATGATATTACATAATATTTATTTATTTAAGATATTTATTTATATTTTAAGTTTTGTTCTATATCAACGACGAACCAAAATTATAATAAAAACGATATTTTGAGGTTTTATTTTAATAATAATAATAATAAATATTTATTTCATTTCCAATTACACATGTTGACAATTAAATAAAGTAACAATAAGTCAAAAAAAAAACATGCTATGATAAAACTAAAACTATGTGTAGCTTAATAATGTAGAATATACAAAAGAAAAATAAGAAAGTAAAGTTTATAATATTAGCTACCTGCCTGAACTAGGTTGAGTACCTGTGTTTCAGACATCACTTACGCAATGGTTTTAATAATGTAGGACACTAGATATTTAAATAATTAAACTATATTATATAATAAATAAAATAACTAAATAACAATTAATTGTTACCTACAATTAATTGTTACCTACAATAATACAAACTATTTTAGAATTTCTAACAACTTCTCGGTGTCTTCGTAATTTAATTTATTAAGAAATTCCCTTACACTTATATTGCAGTTCTTATAACTTTGACTATATACCTTTAGTAACTTGTTGAACTTGTTATATAGAAAAGGTCTGAAAAATATGTAAAACTTGTTCACAAATGCGTGTTTGGTCCATTCTTCTCCTGTCTATGCATTTTAAGTTAAATGGAAGTTCGGTATGCTCTTTTAATATGATGTTCAGGATAAACAACTGACGAACAGTTAGTACACTACATGCCAAGTAAATATGATGTGTAGGAAACATGAATGGACGGAAAGTGGCTACTGTTGCTAATGTGGCTAATGTTTTGTCACAAAAAATGTTTAAAAGTTTAATGGATTTTCTCCTTTAAACTTTAATTTTTTATTCGTTTGATTTGATTATGTTTATACAGTTGAATTCCAACTGTATAAACATAATTTAAATCCACGAATAAAAAATAATGTCGCAGATAAGTAAAAAAAAACATTAAAAATGTGTTAAAAGGAATATCATAGGTGATTTTAAGCAAAAAAACGACAGGAAAATTAAAAAATTTCAAAATCTTTTTTAAAATGGTCACATTTTTAATTAAGTGTGATTCTAGCACACTTGTGAGAGTTATCGGGGTGTCGGAAGATGTTAGGGGGCCATATCTAATATCTGCTCCGGGGCTGTTCGATATCCAGTTACGTCACTGACTGCATGAAGCTTATGCTTTTACGAATATTTATAATGTCAGTGGATAGACTACAGAACGTATCATATCTGCAATCTTTAATTTAATCTGAAGTTATTCTGTAATCTTTTGTAATTGCAAATGCTACGATTACACCGGCTACGGATAGTACGAGTTACATCATCTATGTGTGCGTAGATACTTGAAGGCCTAATATATACTATATCCTACACTATAGTTAACTTTTCGAAGAAATTGGCGAGGGATAATAATATAATATTCAACAAATGAAAACGTAACATCAAAATTATTACGACAAACATAATTAAACTAGTCAAAACTAAATTCAAATAAATGTGCACAAAGACACAAATTTTATCCGCATGTTTTAAACTCGTAGATAAATTATTTGTTACCAGTTTTACTATAATTTGCGTCAAAACTAACGTAACAACTATTATAACATGTTCTACTGCTGGGCGCAAGCCTACTCTCATTGTTAAAAGAAGTTGGGTTCAGAAAAGAGTTTGCCGCGTTACCGTGTTACCGACTAAAGATTTTTTTCTTGTTGTCTTTTTAGTGGCGTATACGTATTTTTTTTAAAATATATATTTTTATTAAAAATATATAAATATGTTTTTTTTTTAATTATGTGTAAGGATATGTCAGCCTAATCATAAATATAGAAATATTATATTTCATTTCACAAAATTGAATCAATATCGTAGAGAATCGAATTTGTTTCTTAACACTTTGAAATCTGCGGTAAACATTGCGTAGCAATCTCTTTTCTTACTTACCGTAATAACAAAAAATAAATAGTATTATTCACATTCACGTATGATTCAATCAAACTAAATTATAACTAACTCCATTATAGCCATAATATAATTGAAAGTATGTACGAGCAAATTTGGTTCTGAATAACCACGCGACATGTGAAATGGATATAAATCTCTAGCAAGACAGAAACCGACTGCTATATATCACGAACTGGACGCAGAATATTCATGAGCATGCGACATGTTAAATATTTGTGTTTTGCTTTGCCTTTATACAATAGATTTTACGAGTATTAGATAAAAATTAATATAAATAACAGTTGGTAAAATTAAAAAAATTGTACAAGCGTCTTTAATATAAATAAAATGAGAACATCATTAATGTAGTCGAAGTCAATTAAATACGCATTGTTAAAGATCTTCATCATATCAGCTTTCAACTAAAAAAAGAATCATTAAAATCGGTTCACCTAGAACATAAAACATAAAAAGTAGAAAGGACTAGAGAGCCTCCTCCTTTTTTTGAAGTCGGTTAAAAATTATAAAACGATAATTGTTGCTTAAAACATTTAACTGAAACATTAATAATCGGCCAAGTGTAAATCGGACTCGTGCATGAAGGGTTCCGTACCATCGTAATAAATATTTTTAGTAGGGCAGCCTAAGATGGTAAAACTACTGACTTGAAAATATATATACTATTATGTGTCTTAAAAGCAATAGCGAAAATGCCTTTTCACAATTGCTTTTAAGATATATAATAATAAGAAAGACAGATGCTGGCAAATTATTACACTCCTTTGTTTTACTCATTATAACTGACGAAGCAAACCATTTGGTTAAAATGGTATGTTCAACAACTAAGAGGTGGTGACCAGAGTGTCTGGTGGTCCAATGTCGGAATGGAGAGGGAGGAATTTAGTCATGCAGTTCCTGCGTATACTCTCCAAGATTCCTGTAAACACCGAAAAGCTAACCACTTAGCGCTTATATTTGAGACTGGCAAGATAGATTTTAACCATATTGTTGTCACAAACAAGCCTCTAAGCACGCCCTTCCATTGAGTCCAAAGCTGCCAGCAAGCATTTTGAAGTATATGGCAACAATGATCCATGCACCACCTACCTTGGGTTTTGATAAGTGTAAGCAACTATCACGGCGTGAATATCGCACCTTTGCCCTTATGTACATTCTCTAACAAATCTAAATATTTCCCTTAAAATTAGTTGTCTGATAAAAAAATAATTTATACAAAATTAGTATTAATAGTTATTTTAAATATACGAGTGCAGGTCATATTTCATTATTTGAAACATGTTTGTGGTACACCCATGTACAAACTAATGGACGACGAAAATGCATGCCAGTAAAAGCATTGCTGTGGATGCTATGGATGTAAGGAAAATAGCTTTTCCGTTGGAAAATAACATTATGTGATATACAAAACATTCGAGGAAAACACTTTGTAAAGATCGTTTAATATGAAAGAGTCTTTACAAGAAATATAACGTCATTTAATTTTCATTTTAACGGTTCCGTTCACAAAAGATGAAACGTAGCCCTATTACTGTCCGTTTTGTGTCAGTTTGTCTGTCTGTCTGTTTGTCTGGAACTACGTATGTCACGTATATATAACTTGTAATTATAGTGAGCTATAGACCTAAAATTCGAACATTTATCGGAGAATATTCACCAAAATCCGTACTTTGATATAGAAACGTAAATAAATAAAATGTAATAATTATTAGCGTATCATTTTATTGGTACATGAAAAAGATCTGATTTTTTAACTCTAGCATGTGGGTGATAATGTTTTAACATTTATTATTTTCCTTTTACTTTGCTCGTTTCGAATTCTTGCCGCTTCTTGAGAATGTTATTGAATATATTTTTTAGTTAGTGTATATTTATGTTACGGTTAAAAACCGTCGTGCGAATACACCTAGGTGCTTTGCCGGCCACAACTACATATGTGCAGCCGATTGCGGTTTGCTTAACATAAATGTTTTGTTTAATTATTAAGTGGCGAAGCTTGCGAAGATATGTGGTAGAGCCACGCGGCAGCTTTTGCTGTCGCACGGATGGGCCGGCTCGAACCGGGGTGGTACCATGTAGTGTTATGCTACTTACATATCATTTTACACTATTTTCCATTCTGTTTTTGATTTTCTGCATTCATATTTTGCATCACTTTTCACGCTATCAGTTATGCTACTTACATATCATTTTACACTATTTTTTTATTCTGTTTTTGATTTTCTGCGTTTATATTTTGCATCACCTTTATTTCCATAGGATCCTGTAACGTTTTTACACAATAACAAATCATTTTCACTTCGTATTTTCACGCTATCAGCACCTTTTAAATCGCTGTCAATGGAGTCTTACCTCTTTCTATCTTTTATTGAGTTCTCCGTAACTCTGCAATTTCAGGTTTCGTGCGCGCTGCCGCGCTATAGTTTTTCCTATATGAATAATATCTCATTTCTTACTTAAATGTAGCTGTTTTTCAATTATATACCTAAAACCAAAAATTTATATTTTTGACAACCATTATTTATATGGTTGTTATGGTAACTTTTATTCAAATTCGTCACTGGTCTGATGTTCTTATTTCGATATTTCCACATAAATACTCTTTTGCTCTAGGTCATTTACAATAAATTTCCTTTTAATTTAAATAATTTCTCGTTTTCTCTAAAAAGGTATAAAAGCCGAACAATCGGAGAATACGGGGAGTCTCGCTTCAGTTTTCAAACGTGAAGCATCTACTAAAGGCCTTATCCCGGGGCCGCCTTGCCCCGGGATCCTGCAAGCCTCCATCTACATTTGAAGTCGTCGGCGTAGTCTACTTCAAGCGCGGGGCCACACTACTCCGGGCGCTACGACTGCTTGCTCCAGGCGCTGAGTGCACCTACTGCCCGCGCTACCTTTGGGCGCTACGACTGCTTGCTCCAGGCGCTGAGTGCACCTACTGCCCGCGCTACCTTTGGGCGCTGCCACTGCTTGCTCCAAGCGCTGAGCGCACCTACTCCAGGCGCTACGTGCGCCGGCTCCGGACGCTGCGTGTGCCCAGACCAGGCGCTGCGTGCCATCACAGCCAAGAAACTATAAGCTCAGCGTGTGCCTACTTCTACTCCAAGCGCAGCGTGTGTCACTTCGACCTTTAGGCTCCACTACAATACAATATTCTCCTATCTTTATTTTTTTTATCTAATTGTAATTACACGTCATCCATCATCATCATCATATTTCATTTTTTTATAAAATTGTAAATACCTTTTTAAATATTTAAATATATTATTTTCTTGTTCTACTTTTGTTGTTTTGTTGTTCTTAGGTTAGGTTCTATTTTTTTTTAATTGTCGCTTCACGACACGACCTCACAGAATACCAGCGTGAAGTAGAGGTTTACCTCTGCGTTTCGCTTGGTGAGTGCAGGTGGCCGGAGGCCCTTTTTACTGGAAATGAGGCATTCCATCTTAGTCCTCACGGGTGACAACGCATCTACATTTTGAATTGTAATAAAGGATAGATATAGATATCTATGTACCCAGGCATCTGAACCTCCTATTTTGAAACTGATTGCTCAACGGCAACCGTTAGAAACCGCTACAAAGCTGATTGCTTCGCCACTTTGCTATGCTGTTAGCTTGCTAGGTTTATTCAAAATTAAGATAGCACGTATCGAATAACATCAGCGACAGCAGTATAATATGCAGCTGGAGTTGCTCTTGGGATACCTCAACTGCGCTTATCTGTCGCCGCCTAAATCCAAGTATATCCGCACTTTGGTTTTTAATCATAACATATATAAGCAATAAGCTACTAAGGTATTGTCCCTTTGCCAGTTCCAAAGATTCATGTTGTTCACGTGATCTCACCGAAAAAGAACATTATCAGTACTTATTAATACAATAATATTTATACGTGGTAGAGCCATGCTGCAGCTATATTAGTAGTTTAGTTGTAGCACGAATGGGTCGGCTCGACCGGGGAAGGACCACGCTCTCGTAGAATACCAGCGTAAAATAGCAGCTTAACACTGCTGTGTTTCGTATGCTGAGTATCTCTACACTCACCATACGAACAGGGTTCTCTAACTGGAGACCCTTTTTACTGGAAAAGAGGCATTCCATCTTAGCCTTAATGGATGACAACGCATCTGCATTTTCATTCTTTATTGAGGATAGATGTAGATGTCTCTGAGTCACAGCAACCACTTACCATCAGGTGAACTGTATGCTCGTTTGTTACCCTACTCTATAAAAAAAAACTTTTTACCACGGAGCTTTTAAGTACATATTTATATTAAGATGGCATCTTTAGTTACATTTTCAAAATCTCAGTACGCAGCAGTTATTTCTAAAAACTTAAATTGTAAAAAAAATGAGCAATGAATATATACAATACAAATCCGAGACGTATTACTTCACCTTTTTTGTTATTAAAATGAAAAGGAACCGATGAAAGGCAGCAATTAAAATTGTGTTATTCTTCTGAAACTTGACAAAAATAGCAGAGTACCTATAGAAAAATAATGAAAAAGTCCGATGTCCGCTTAGGTTTAAAAAAAATCATTTTCATTTAGCTTTTACGATATTAAGCATCACAAGCAAGTTTTTTTTTAATTCGTTACAGCTTATTAAATGTATACTGTTAAACATAGGCAAGAAACATATTTTATGGTATAATTTCCACGCTTTGCAACTGTAGTTTGCTACAAGCAACTCAAAGTTATTAAAAAACTGCAGTAGTTTTTTTTTATTACTTTGAGATGCTATTAACAAGGTGTTGTGGCCATTCTCCTGTTTCATTTTGCTCTGTCGCCTTTTACGACACCCACGGGATGCTATGAAGCAGCAGATTTTCTTACGCCGCCACTGAACGGCTGTCCCATTACATGCCTTATATTTTTATCGAAGTAAGAATTACAAACGAGCACAAAGACCACGTGATGATAAGTGGGTACTGACACCCATAGACATCTACATCCATCTTCGATTTGAATCCAAATTCAGATGTGTTGTCACCCCTGAGAATTAAGATAGAATGCCTCCTTTCCTATGCGGTAAAAAGGTCATCATCATCATCATTACAGCCCTTCACAAGTCCACTGCTGAACATAGGCCTCCCCCAAAGAATGCCACAAAGTACGGTCCTTAGCCACCTGCATCCATCGACTTCCTGCATATCTTACCAGGTCGTCACTCCATCTAGTGGGGGGACGCCCCACACTTCGTCTGCTGGTACGAGGCTGCCACTAGAGAACCTTTCTTCCCCATCGGTTGTCGGTTCTTCGAGCTATATGGCCGGCCCATTGCCACTTCAGCTTACTAATCCGTTGGGCTATGTCGGTCACTCTGGTTCTACTGCGGATATCCTCATTTCTGAGTTTATCACGCAGAGAAACTCTAAGCCTAGCCCTCTCCATAGCTCGCTGAGCGACCTTGAGCTTCCTCATCCGGCCAGCAGTGAAGGACCACGTCTCCGTTCCGTATGTCATCACTGGCAACACGCACTGTGTGTACAGTCTCGTTTTCAAATTTTGAGGTATACCTGACGAGATGTGCCGTAATTTCCCGAACGCTGCCCAACTGAGTTGAATCCGTCGATTGACCTCTTGGTCGAAGTTGGACTTACCTAGTCCGATTATTTGTCCCAGGTAAACTCTCAACTAATACTAATACTCATACTCATACTAATACTAATACTCGTCAACAACTTCGAGCTTAGTGTTCCCAACAATTACCGGCATAGGTGTGACATGTACATTAAACATGATCTTTGTTTTGTCCATGTTCATCTTAAGACCTATCCGTTGGGAAACACTATTGAGGTCATTGAGCACAGTGCTTAGGTCCTCCAGCAATTCTGCCATAAGGACTATGTCGTCGGCAAATCGAAGGTGAGTAAAAAATGTCAACATGATCTAAAATAATAATTTTTCAATTGATCTATGTTTTACACGGTTTTTGGAATCTCTGTAAGGTACACGTTTAAATGACGAGTTAGTGTCATGTTTTATGATATTATTTATCATCAAGCCAATTATTATACTTTACTATTGTGTCTTCACACAAACTTTGTCCGAATGTTCAATTTTTCATTAGACGGTTTTATGTTGGTACAATAATTACATTCAAGTAGATTTAAAGAGATTTAAAAAAGTTAAAAAGTACTACAACGTCGCTTTTAAGGCCTTCTAATGTTAATTAGAAGGCCTTAATTTATACGTGGTAGAGCCATGCTGCAGCTATACTTATTAGTAGTATAGTTGTAGCACGAATGGATCGGCTAGACCGGGTAAGGACCACGCTCTCACAGAATACCAGCGTAAAATAGCAGCAAAACACTGCTGTGTTTCGTATGGTGAGTTAGAGAACCGGAGACCCTTTTTAGTGGAAAAGAGGCATTCCATATTAGTCCTCACGGGTGACAACGCATCTGCATTTTGATTTGCAAACGAGGACAGATGTACATAGATATCTATGGGCCACAGCAACCACTTACCATCAGGTTGTATGTGTGCTCGTTTGTCACCCTATCCTACAAAAAATATAAAATGTCATTCTCATGTTTACTTTACTACTGGTTTGGAAAGTACCTCTGTCCTAGGAAATACCCGCATGAAACCAAGGGAAACATTGCGCTTTGAAAAAAGGACAGAAAAGAATCATATTAGAAAGAGCTTGGTAGCGACCACCTCATTACCAGTTTAAATATAAAGTATCAGCCTATCAACAGTCAAATATGTACAAAGGCCTTTTCTTGTTTCGTACTTTTATAAGGCCTTGAGGTAATGAGGTGCCCCGGAATGGAAGCGGAGAACCAATGCACCTCCGCGGTCGTACTATGCACTCTGAACATTTTATTTTCTTAAATAGGCCACACCTACTATCAATCATACACTTACCATTAGGTTGATTCGTTAGAAATATATACTTCAAAAAAAATTCTTATT
Organism: Parnassius glacialis; assembly: GCA_033319125.1. Classification (NCBI taxonomy): domain Eukaryota; kingdom Metazoa; phylum Arthropoda; class Insecta; order Lepidoptera; family Papilionidae; genus Parnassius; species Parnassius glacialis. Next base: position 21,489,226 of record JAVANC010000023.1, on the reverse strand, counting down.
AATGTAACGTTGTTATACTCGTATGTATTTTGAAATATCTTAACATACTCGTAGAACATACGATTCCAAATAAGATTCATATTTACGTAATCAAGAAAAGGCTCGTAACGTGTTTTTTTTTATAGGATAGGGTGACAAACGAGCACACAGTCGACCTGATGGTAAGTGGTTGCTGTGGCCCATAGACATCTACATTTATCCTCGTTAGCGAATCAAAATGCAGATGCGTTGTCACCCGTGAGGACTAAGATGGATTGCCTCTTTTCCAGTTAAAAGGGTCTCCGGTTCTCTACACTAACCATACGAAACACAACAGCATGAAGCTGCTGTTTAACGCTGGTATTCTGTGAGAGCGTGGTCCTTCCCCGGTCGAGCCGACCCATTCGTGCTACAACTATACTACTAATATAGCTGCGGCATGGCTCTACCACGTAAAATTTTATTAATAATTTGCTGATTAATGTCATTATATTTGGTAAATAGTAGCGAAAATTTGTCTCTATTGTATTATATTTCGCTAACGTACTTTGCTTTCAAAGTCGTGACATCTAATAACGCTTTTAACGGTATGCTTTGTCGCCGTCCATTAGCCGTGCTCTGGCATACCGCAAACACGTCTTTCATATTGAAATATTGCTGTTCTCTTTAGAATTTCGTTAACATTATCATTATATTTCGAAACAAGGTTTATGAGTTTTTAATTTATCGCATTTTTATCTACCGTTCCTAAATATATTAATATCGCAACATTCGTACATTAAAAACTTTATATATCATCTCGTCCGGCAGACGTCATTACCGCGTACGTAACTTGACCAGAGTGCCACCTATCAGGTCCAGACCAGACTTTTTTGAAATTTAAACGATATAGGTTTATATATATAGAATAAGGAGGAAAATGAGCACACAGTCTAGAAAGTAGATGCGTAGCAAAAAGCGTATCCGGTTCTCTAAGATCACCATAAGAAACACATCAATAATAAGCTGCTTTTTAACGCTTTTAATTTTTGAGATGGTGGTGTTTCAACAGTCAGCATATAATGCAATGTAGCTGCAGGATAATACACATATTGTGAATACGTATTACTTAATTAGATATAGAATTTGTGATTATATGACTAGAGCACTTAGTCTTGATAAAATAAACATGAATATTACCTCAATCGGGCAACGATCACTAACAGATGCATCAATGATTATTATTCACATCAAGATAAACATATAAGAAATTAACCACTATAACGATCTTTTAGGAAATTTTGATATTAGAGATAAACCTTACACTCTATTAAATATTTATAATAACAGCAGAAGATAATATAATAGTAGTTTTATAAGGAAGAGTGTTAGACATGAGCAACTATCACTCAGACTTAAAAATATGTTCACTCAACACTCTAGGTAGCTAATAAAGGGCTAATATTTAACTTTATTATAATATTCGATTTTATTAAACTTGTCATTTAATTATTGTATTGTCATAGGTTCTTAATTCACCACCAATATTTCTGATTATTTTGGAAGTAAGTGAACAGTGAAATATCAAATTCCGTCAATTACTATTGTGCGTAACTTTAATTTAAGATAAAATTTAGATCTCCTAAAACCCTTAAGTTGTTTGGCAGATTACTTTTTGCTACGGAGGTGCATTCAGTAAAAATTATGTAATTTAATGTATTCACTTATAATAGATATCGTACTTCTTTATACACTATGGGTTACACACGAACACACAGTCCACCCGATAATATGTGGACGCTGTGATTCATAAACATGTACATCTATTCCCGCTTAAGAAATATGCTAAACAGTTACAGATGTGTTGTCACCTCTGAGGACTAAAATAGAATGCCGAAAAAACGGTTTCCGGTTGTGTAAACTTACTATAAAACGAATTTACCACAAATTTGGATATAAATAATTCAAATACCACTCCGTAACCACTTTAATGATATGCTTCATCAGAATAAAGCTAGATACTTCTTTTTATTTAAATTTCTTTGACAGCATTGTCTTTCAGAAGAAAGTAACCAGGTTTTTAAGTGAGCAGGCGAACTGTAACACCGCATCCAAATGCTTTTTTACACGGCTGCCAAGGAATGGACGGGCTTCTACCCGAAACCCGTGTTCTTAGCTGTTTAAATAAAAACAATATGACGGATATTTTGCGCAAAATAGTAATTAGTTAAAAAAAAATCCAAACCTATCGAGTAATTTAATTTAATTTCATTTAATTTGATACCCTATATCAAATTAAATGAAATTAAAAAGGATTATAATAAAATATATTTTTAAGTTTAAATTTAATTAGGAATAATAAATTGGTTTGCAAAGTTGTGACAGCGTAAAAATGGGACATGTTTGTGTCGGACCTCATGCTATCATGAAATTTAGTTTATAAGAGTGTGTAGGGACACTAAAAAATCTAAAATAAAAGATATATTCAAGAAAATCAAAAACCCGACTGCAAAAAAGATAATTTAAAAGTAATGCACTAAAATTACCGAAAAAAGATTGAGAATAGAAAACAAATTTAAAATAAACTATAAACAAAGTAAGCTCTTCTTCGGTTTAACAGACTATATTACGAGCTGAAAGCCTAAGTTAAACCCGCATTAAGTTTAGTAGCAGGCGGGACCCAATTGAAAATTATAAACCGAAAGAAAGTTAATGGGTTCCGATTATATACGGAGAATATATTTGTGTGGCCTACAAATATTAGTTCCGATTTCGGGTGTTATTCTTATGTAATTTATATATTATGTAATACTTCAGCAAAAAAAAATCATTCCTAGTGTGGGTTTTAATAACTTTTTTTTTATATAGGATTAGATATTCCAAAAAATATTTTATTATTTACACAAATCCCCATAAAATTTTCGGTACCGTATATAACTTCGGACGCACGCCGCAGGGATCAGAGTTGGTTGGAATTAAATTACTTTTCCTTTCAAGTAAAATATAGTTTTGGTAACTTTGACTGAAGTTACGGAAGGAACAGCTACTGATGGCGGAATGAATATTTATAATTATTTTAGTACCTTGCTTTAAGTACAGCAAAATAGAAAACCTAACCTTTTATATAAGATGGAGCTAATGAGCATTCAGCTCACTTGACGTTAAGTGACTACCAAAACCCATGAAAACTGCAACATCTAGGGATTTAAAATCCTTAAAAATAGGCTTTTCCCGGGGAAATCGTTGATTGTAGCTGATTCTGAGGAAGAAAACTTCTGGTAAACCACACAGCTGTAGACCATCAAGTATCCAGATGGTATAGACGGTATCATTAATTTTTTAAGGGTGGTGAAATTTGATTTGTCCGAATAATTCCTTTAAGCACTCCCCACGGTAGATGAGACATACTATGCAAAAACATGAAGATGTAACATTTCTTCTCAGCGTCAGTGAATGGAGGCTATCAAAAAAATATCTCTGTCATAGACAATTTAGGCCGCTTTTTACTGCGTTCATCCGGTCAAGTGAAAGGAGTTGGCATTCTGGGACGCGGAACCGAGCATAATTTGATAATATATCAAATGCAATAATTTCGATGCTGACCCAGGCAACAATGGGAGTATCCTAATATTGAGGTGTTGCGTCAAATGCATATTTTTTTCCTAAATTATACATTTGACGCAACTAAATGCGCAAACCTGTATCTTTAGAGGTTGTTAAATTTGACTATAATTAATCGCCTTCATTCTGAAACTTTAACGTTTGACTCCGGCCATAAATTTGTCCCGGTACTCAACGATGATTTCCTGAGAAATATTAGGTTAAAGGTAGGTTTACGCACCAACCTCGGCACACCCCGATGAGGAGGTGGAGGATATCTATGAGGATATTTCTAGAGCCATGCATTCCTCCAAAACCCAATATACGGTGTTAATGGGAGACTTCAATGCGAAACTAGGCACAAGAGAGAACGGTGAGCTGAAAATGGGGAAATTTGGAATAGGGCAACGGAACTCAAGGGGCCAGCAGCTGGCCGACTTCATAGAGAAAGAGGGACTCTTTATGATGAACTCTTTCTTCCAGAAGCGGCCCCACAGGAAGTGGACCTGGTCGAGCCCCGATGGTTCGACAAAAATTGAAATTGACTTCATTATGACGACCAGACGACAACTGTTCAGTGATGTCTCAGTTCAACTTCTGAAAGCGGGTGGAAAACCGGTACTTGAAGTCCTTCAGAAGCTCTTTAATTCCGTCCTCCATGGTGGCATTACACCGGAGACGTGGAGCAGAAGTGCGGTGGTCTTGTTCTTCAAGAAAGGCGACAACGCTCTCTTGAAGAAATACAGACCGATTTCCCTTCTGAGCCGCGTCTACGTGCTGTTTTCGAGACTCATTACGAATCGTCTCGCGCGCAGACTTGATGACTTCCAGCCTCCCGAACAAGCCGGTTTCCGAAAAGGCTTTAGCACCATAGACCACATACATACCCTTCGGCAAATTGTATAGAAGTTCGAGGAGTACAAATTGCCACTATGTCTGGCGTATGTGGACTAAGAGAAAGCCTTTGATTCCGTCGAAATTTGGGCGGTGCTGCAGTCCTTTCAGTGGTGCCAAGTTGACTGTCGGTATATCGAAGTGCTGAAGTGCTTGTACAGTAGGGCTACGATAGCTATCCGAGTACAGAACCAGAGTACAAAACCTATCCAATTGCAGAGAGGTGTAACACAGGGTGACGTCATATCCCCGAAACTCTTCACCGCTGCATTGGAAGACGTTTTCAAGCTTCTGGACTGGAAACGATACGGTATTAACATCAATGGCGAGTACATCACTCATCTTCGATTTGCCGACGATATAATCCTTATGGCAGAATCGCTGGAGGACCTAAGCACTATGCTCAATAACCTCAATAGTGTCTCCCAACGGATAGGTCTTAAGATGAACATGGACAAAACAAAGATCATGTTTAATGTCCATGTCACAACTATGCCGGTAGTTGTTGGGAACACTAAGCTCGAAGTTGTTGACGAGTATGTTTACCTGGGACAAATAGTCCGACTAGGTAAGTCTAACTTCGACCGAGAGGTCAATCGACGGATTCAACTCGGTTGGGCAGCGTTCGGGAAATTACGGCACATCTTCTCGTCAGGTATACCTCAAAACTTGAAAACGAGACTGTACACCCAGTGCATGTTGTCATTGATTACATACGGAACTGATCGACGATGAGACGTGGTCCTTCACTGTTGGCCGGATGAGGAAGCTCAAGGTTGCTCAGCGAGCTATGGAGAGAGTTTCTCTGCGTGGTAAACTCAGAAATGAGGATATCCGCAGTAGAACCAGAGTGACCGTCATAGCCCAACGGATCAGTAAGCTGAAGTGGCAATGGGCCGGCCATATAGCTCGAAGAACCGACAACCGATGGAGAAGAAAGGTTCTCAAGTGGCAGCCTCGTACCGGCAGGCGAAGTGTAGGGCATCCCCCCACTAGATGGAGTGACGACCTGGTAAGATATGCAGGAAGTCGATGGTTGCAGGTGGCTCAGGACCGTGCTTTGTGGCATTCTTTGGGGGAGGCCTATGTTCAGCAGTGGACTTGTGAAGGGCTATAATGATGATGATGATGATAATTAGCACAGCCGTTGTATACAGCATCACAGTGAAGTCGTCCGAATAGCAATGAATGTTGCCGGTTTGTAACATAAAATTGATATACAAAAGAAATAGTGTGTAATAGTAAGCAGGTGTGTGGAATACCAACATTAATGGGCTTATAGTCGGAGCAAGTTAGTAGTAGATGGACTTCGATAATTAGCAAGAAAACTGATGATCCTATTGCACTATTTCTCAGCAAGCCCATAGGAAAAAAATTTCGAAAGATGCGTTTTGTGCCCAACCTTCGCTATGTCCAAACTAACCGCCAAAGCTTAGACTCGACTGCTTCCGCCCACCGATGCGGCAAGTGAATTAGAAGATCGCCAACTTAGCAACCTTGATCTCATGCTTGCATTTGCCTACGAAATATTTATAAAGACAATTTTCTTTCTTTTAACAGCAATAGACAACAATCTAAGACCTTAGTTTTTTATAAAAAAAAATCGGTTGTCTGTAAAGTCGGTTTACTGACGATAGTTGAACGTGACAACGCCGGTTGTGCCTCTTTGTCGCTCGTTCCGCGCTCTCGCTTGCACTTCAAGCCTTAAATGGAACGCCTCGGAGCGAGGTAACGCCGCATGAGTCATGTTTTTTCATGCGTGCAGCCAGCTTTATCGAATTAAAAGACGTTGTCACGTCAAAACAGAGCGATAGAAAAGTAACCAATCCATTTGATGATAAGTGACATTGAAACCAATTTCAAGCATGAGTATAGAAGCTGTTTGAAGATTAAGTATGCTTTACAGTCAAACAGCAACACAGCTTGGCGCCAAAAATAGCTACGAGGGTGATACCTAACCAGGCGGATTTCTAAGCAAAATAGGTTCTAAGCATCTTATTAAGATGATAATCAAGTGCAGTATCATATGATATATCTAGTATCATACGAAATACATCTTTTTTATATAGGAGAGGGGCGGAGAGGGGGGGGGGGAGATAAACGAGCATGCGGCTGACCTGATGGTAAGTGACTACCGCCGCCTATGAACAACTGCAACACCAGGGAGGGAGTTACAGATGCGTTGCCGGCCTTTTACTACGCTCTTTTCTTGAAGGTCCCTAAGTCGTATCGGTCCGGAAAAATGGCTAATGGTAATCGATTCCACAAGGAAGTCGTGCGAGGAAGAAAACATCTTCTAAATCGCACAGTGGTGGACCGCCAATCATCCAGATGGTGTGGATGGTATCGGGAGTTCTGCCGCAATGTGCGTTCGTGAAATTTGGTGGCTGAGATTAATCCGAACAATTCCTCAGAGCACTCCCCATGGTAGATGCGAAAGAAAACGCAAAGGGATGCAACATCTCTTCGCAGTGCCAATGAATCGAGCCGATCGGAAAGAGCTCGGTCGTCGACGATTCGAGCCACTCTGCGCTGGATGCGGTCAAATGGAAGGAGCTGGCACTGGGGAGCCCCTGCCCAGAGATGAGAACAGTATTCCATGTGAGGCCGAACCTGCGCCTTGTAAAGTTGCAGGCGGTGTGCCGGCATGAAATACTGTCCCGCTTTGCTGAGCACGCTAAGCTTTTTAGAGGCCAATTTGGCCTTCTCTTCCATGTGACCACGAAACTGTATCACTCGATATGTCGACGCCGAGGATTCCGATACTGGCTGAGGCAACTAGGGGAGTGCCTTGAAACTGAGGAGATACGACAAAGGGGTTCTTTTTAGCGGTAAACGCGCAAACTTGTGTCTTCTGAGGATTAAACTGGACTAGATTAAGTCGCCCCCAGTCCGAGACTTTGCCCAGCAAAGACTCGACTTCAGACACAAGTTTGTTCCGGCAATAAATATTAGCACGGCCGGTGTATAGAGAATCACCAGTGCTGTCATCCGCATAGCAATGAATGTTACCAGTTAGCAACATATCATTGATATGCAGAAGAAACAGCGTTGGTGATAGCACACAGCCTTGTGGAACACCAGCGTTAATAGGCTTGTAGTCAGAACATGCACCGTCTACAACGACCTTGATGCTCCGATCTGCAAGGAAGCTGGTGATCCAATTGCACAATTTCTCGGAAAGCCCAAAGGAAGGGAGCTTCGAAAGAAGCGCTTTGTGCCAAACCCAATCGAAGGCCTTCGCAATGTCCAGACTAACGGCCAACGCCTCCCCGTTGGACTCTACTGCCTCCGCCCATCTATGGGTCAGGTAGACCAGAAAATCACCAGCTAATCGACACCGACGAAAACCGTATTGGCGGTCACTAATCAGCTGGTGATCCTGAAGGTACCGGATGAGCTGGCAGTTAATAATGGATTCCATTATTTTGGAGAACAAGGAGGTGATCGCGATAGGCCCATAGTTGGACGGGTCTGAGCGGTCGCCTTTTTTAGGCATCGGGTGGACAAAAGCTGTCTTCCATGAATTCGGGACTACGCCTTGGGAGTAGGAGTACCAGAAAAGACGCGTTAGGACCGGTGCCAACTCCGAAGCACACGTCCTCAGTACAATTGGGGGTATTCCGTCAGGCCCACTCGACTTCTGGATGTCCAGGGAGAAAAGCACTTTGCGAACTGAGCGCTGTGAGAACAGCACATCCGGCATAGAGCACTCACACCGCGGGATGGTCGGCGGTGTTTTCCCCCCGTCATCAAGAGTCGAGTTGGACGCAAAAAGGGAGCCTAAAAGGTCGGCTTTGTCTTTTGCGTCTTGGGCCAGTGAGTCGTCCTTTAGTCGTCCGTTTTTTGCATCTTTCGATAACAGATATTTGTTTTCTATACGACTACTAAAGGTAGCATATGATTAGTTCAATATTTTCTAGTAAATCATTCTCGATCGCTTTTTATGTTTTTAATTTGTGACTGTACTAATTAACATAACTATAGCGTTACTATCTTTGATTTGTATCTTATTGCCAATATAAGTCATACATTAATATTCACTGCATTGTAACTGCCAGAAAACAGCCGTATATTAGTACGAGGTATGTCATTGATAGCGTATAAATTATAATAGACAAATTTGGCAACGGTATACTAAAGCAATATTTTAGTTGCGATGATTAAAAAAATAAATAAATAAATAAAAATCTGAGGATGTAATTAGCAGTTAATGTCCTGTACACGATCGATATTTATTGTATAGGAAACGTAGCAATATTGTGTCGCAAATGTATATTCGTTCAGGTCGTCACTCCTAAAAGTTAATAATCATTTAATGCTTACGTTTATCAGGTTCAATTATTTCTAACTTCAGCATTAAATATCCTGTAGGAACACGTTTCCTAATTTTTTTTAATCTGGTAGAAAATTAATTGACTATTTTTGTTTAGAACGAAAATTATTACTGATTTCATAAGCTTTAACAATTTATTTAAGATTGCTGCGTAATTTTGTTCAAAAACATAATTTAGGAATAATGTAAATGAATCTGCGCGATGTTACACACAGCACACAACGCTTCTCAATCTGTTTGCACTTCCATTTTACATGTTTTGATAGCGAAAAGGGGATTAAAATCTTTACTTTAATTTTGTTACTTTTAAAAGCATCGAGCCTTACCGTAGAATATTTAATTCAATTATACGTAATATAATCAACTAGCTGGCTGGACAGACTTACTTTCGTGAATATGATCACTAATAGTTGCATCAACGATTATACGGGTACACTAAAAATTTTGCGTAGCTCATAAATAACACAATTTGTATGTAAAGATATAAATTTATTGCTTTCCAAAGTATTCTCTACTATATTTTATATAATTTTCATTTGTTCAAACCATTTTTTAAAACATAAGGGCCATAAGGGTCTGAGGTGTGTTGTTCAGGTCACTGAACGACATTAAGGTGAGAGAATTGGTAAAACGGGTATCGTTTGGAATGGAGCGGGGGGTGAGGTAACGAATTTTGAACTGAAATTACTTGTGGGTGCTCAAATAATAATCATTTTTAATTTGCACTTATACCTGTTGCACATATACTTTTAAGTTCCCAATCATACCAGTTTGTATAAAATTATAGTCATATGTTTAGCCCTGCAACATTGAAAACAAAACAATGTTTTTCACTCTGTGTGCTGGTTGAAAGCTATTATGGCCTTTTCTGTCGACGTAAATGTCAAACCTCAAGTCTTTACTTTTTACAAGTTCATTGAGTTTTTTGATTGAAAAAAAAATCCTAATTTCAATAGAAAAGATGGCGAGGTGGCTGGAAATCCAAACCGAAGCAAACTACTTCTAAAACTGGTAAGCAAGACATCCAGATACTGTGAGCTTGTTGTGCGTAGATCGGTTCAAAAATTAATAATTTAAAGCTGAAGGTAGCCATGGTTAACTATGACATTAGGACGTCAAACACATAAGTCACCACCAAAATACAAAACGTATTTAGTTTAAATAATCTGCAGTTGGAAAGGCCCCAGTTCATCATTGAAATTTTAAAGGCCAAAAAAGAAGGCCTAAGTTGTGTGTACACAAGTAAAATTCGTGTAGTGACGGTGAAAGGATACCCACTACCACATATCTAGACAAACCCTTAACAATATTTCTAATGGTTTTTTGTTTATATTGTGTTATTTTTTCATTGAACATATCCAAAAAATATCATCTCGTGTCGTTAGAGCCGACAGAGGGAAATACTATGGCAAATATCTTTCTATGAGACAATCTATGGGGAGGCCTATGTTCAGCAGTGGACTTTTGATAGACTGTAATGGTAATGGTAATTAATAACATACACTTTCTAAACAAAGTGTTATTATATTCTTGCTCTCAAGGGTCAAATTTAATTCTAAACTGACACTACTAAATAGCACCTAACGAAACCTACTTACGAGCATTGAGAACAACGTTAAATATGGAATGAAAAATTCGCATCAGCAAACACTTGCAATACTATAAGCAGCTCATCAAAAAATTTTACACGACAAATACAAATTAGAAAATCCAAAAGTGCACACCTCGAACGGGAAGTTTTACAACAGTGAAATTCAAAATGCTTCTTAAGGATTAAAACATATTACATTTTTTAAATTACTTCGGATTGTTATACTGTCATATAGGAAAAGCGACAAAACCTTTATTTAATGAGGTTGTTATAAACTAATTTGCTTAATTCTGCGTAAAGAAAGAAAATGATGTGTCCTGCCCAGTTTTAAGGGGAGCTCCCATCCTCCCTCAATCGCACGCGCACTATACCCGTCGCCGTCAACCCCAGCAATACCATCCCCAGCACCATGAAACTAGGCACGACACACCACTCTCGAAAATACAACACATGTTGTCCCGCCAAGTCTACTTCACCTGAGCATGCCTCGTGTACAGGCGAAACACGTGTCGTATTTTCGAGAGTAGGCTCTAGCAAAGTAACGCCTGATTCTATTTATTACCTTTATTTAAGTTAAAACAATTGAAAATGTACAAAATAGTTAATTTTATAGAAAATTAAGATACAGAAAACTATCTTACTCATAAACAAATACATAAGTTTTCGATGTCATTGGTACAAAGTTCTTCGGATGAAAAATAATTGAGAGATAAAAGTTTTCAGTTAGTCACTGCATTTTTGATATTTATTTACGAAAAGCAAGTTACTATGCTAATAGTTTTTAAACATTAGCTCAATAATACAATATTTTTCAAATATTACATTGCTTTAAATATACAACCAATATTTTTGTTTTACGTACAAATAAGAGGTAAAATAAGTGGAGTTGAAATAGAGAAAATATACCATAACAACATCCTTTTTTACCAGTACAAATAGCGAGGAGAAAAACGGGATATTTTATAGTTGTTATTATAATATTATCTCCAAATGTCAACCCCATCTGTGTACATTGGGTACCCAAAATTTTTGAAGGCGCGACGCTCTAACGACTAACTAATAACAAATAAATCACCCAAATATGCCAAACTGAAATCCCAAACACTAGTGCTAGTAAGCAACATTACCTTTGACTTTTTTATTATATGTTAATCTACAATTTTATTAATGAAGGGGCCAGCAGCTGGCTGACTTCATGGATAATGAGAAACTCTTTATGATGAACTCTTTCTTTCAGAAGCGGCCCCACAGGAAGTGGACCTGGTCGAGCCCCGACGGTTCGACAAAAAATGAGATTGACTTCATTATGACGACCAGACGGCAACTGTTCAGTGATGTCTCCGTGATCGCGAGGGTAAAAACTGGTAGCGATCACTGAATGGTTAGAGGCACACTGAACCTAAACGTTAAGTTGAAGAGTTCACGTCTAATAAAGTCAACGCTCCGTCCCCCTCGTGCTCTGTTCCAAAGTCCGGAAACCTTTCAGCTCGAGCTGCGAAACTATTTTCAGTGCCTAGAAGATTGCAATATAGTGGAAGATATGAATGACAAGCTCTTGGAAACTGTCCATGCGGTCGGAGCTAAGTTCTGCAAGACCTGCCGCAGGAGAACACAAAAACTCTCCGATCACACTCTTAATCTCATGGCTGTTAGACGGGAGATGAAGCAACATTCTTCAACAGATTTGGCAGCATACAGGCAACTGAACAGACAGATCTCCAAATGCATGCGGCGGGACTTACGCAACTTCAATACAGCTTGTTTTGAAGAAGCGATCGAGGCTCCAAAGTCTTTGCCAGAGATCTGTCTTCCAGAAAGAGCCAACTGTCAATGCTGAGGACCGAGTGTAGCAGCATCGTTTCCGGGGCACCTGAGATTTTGAGTGAGATTGAAAGGTTCTATGGACAGCTGTACACGTCATCGTTGGGGCCACACGCAAGTGTGAGTAACGATCCAAGAGCGAGTCTTATCCGACACTATTCCGAAGATATCCCGGACGTCAGTCTGAGCAAGATTAGAATGTATCTCCAGCATCTTAAAAACGGCAATGCCCCAGGCGAGGATGGAATTGCAGCGGAGCTTCTGAATGCGGGTGGAAAACCGGTACTGGATGTCCTTCAGAGGCTCTTTAATTCCGTCCTCCATGGTGGAATTACACCGGAGGCGTGGAGAAGAAGTGCTTTGGTCTTGTTCTTCAAGAAAGGTGACAATGCTCTCTTGAAGAACTACAGAGCGATTTCCTTTCTGAGCCGCTTCTACGTGCTGTTTTCGAGAGTCATTACGAATCGTCTCGCACGCAGACTTGGCAACTTCCAGCCTTCCGAACAAGCCGGTTTCCGAAAAGGTTTTAGCACCATAGACCACATACATACCCTTCTGCAAGTTGTACAGAAGTCCGAGGAGTACAATTTGCCACTATGCCTGGCGTATGTGGACTATGAGAAAGTCTTTGATTCCGTCGAAATTTGGGCGGTGCTGCAGTCCCTTTAGCGGTGCCAAGTTGACTGTCGGTATATCGAAGTGCTGAAGTGCACAAGCACGGAAAGCCATTGTAGCCCTACTGTACAAACAGTAGGGCTACAATGGCTATCCGAGTACAGAACCAGAGTACGAAATCTATCCAAATGCAGACAGGTGTAAGATAGGGTGACGTTATATCCCCGAAACTCTTCACCGCTGCATTGGAAGACGTTTTCAAACTTCTGGACTGGAAAGGATACGGTATTAACATCAATGGCGAGCACATCACTCACCTTCGATTTGCCGACTATATAGTCCTTATGGCAGAATCGCTGGAGGACCTAAGCACTATGCTTAATGACCTCAATAGTGTCTCCCAACGGATAGGTCTTAAGATAAACATGGAGAAAACAAAGATTATGTTTAATGTCCATGTCACATCTATGCCGGTAGTTGTTGGGAGCCATAAGCTCGAAGTTGTTGACGAGTATGTTTACCTGGGACAAATAGTACGACTAGGTAAGTCCAACTTCCACCTTAAGGTCAATCGACGGTTTCAACTCGGCTGGGCAACGTTCGGGAAGCTACGGCACATCTTCTCGTCAGACATACCTCAAAACCTTAAAACGAAATTGTACAACCAGTGCGTGTTGCCAGTGATGAGTTACGGATCTGAGACGTAGTCCTTCCCTGCTGGCCGTATGTAGAAGCTCAAGGTCGTTTAGCGAGCTATAGAGAGGGCTAAGCTCGGAGTTTCTCTGCGTGATAAAATTAGGAATGAGGATATCCGCAGTAGAACCAGAGTAACCGACATAGCCCAACGGATTAGTAAGCTGAAGTGGCAGTGGGCCGGCCATATAGCTCGAAGAACCGACAACCGATGGGAAAGAAAGGTTCTCGAGTGGCAGCCTCGTACTGGTAGGCGAAGTGTAGGGTGACCCCCCACTAGATGGAGTGATGACCTGGTGAGACATGCAAGAAGTCGATGGATGCAGGTGGCTCAGGGGAGGCTTGGGGGAGGCCTATGTTTAGCATTAGACTTATGAAAGGCTGTAATGATGATGATGATGATTACAATTTTATATAATTAAGGATGAAAACATTTAGAAACAGCATGAAAGCTTTCACCTCGTGTATGATCACTCCATGTACTCTATAGTAGTATTATAACTTTTATTAAACAATTTTTGCTTAATAATAATTTTAAACTTATCGATAGATTGATAAAATGACTACCCGGTGAGATACAGAGAGATGATGATGAATGACTTAAAATTGTAATTGTAACAATCGATAGAAGGAGTCATATATGCGATGCGATGCGATGCCAAGGGCGGCTAACGATGGTTATTAATGATGATGTAGTAGTCTGAATTATATTAGAAATAAATTACACTACACCATTAACGCTATGGCCAGGTAAATTTAACGGGGTGATGAAGAAGTTGAAGCGATTTTGTATCATAATTTGCATTTGAGATTAAAATGCTTTTTTAATAAATAATATTTTATGATAGCCAGCCTGCAAAAAGAAATAACTACGTTGTGAATAACATAAATCACCCCACTATTATTCAAAGCTATTTTGAACCTAGATAAACATTATATCGTGCCATAATTTATACCAACGCTATAAACCACACAACACACAAATTGCTCTAGAAACAATATATTTCACTAGTGCAATTTTAGCAAGCAAAACACAGTTATCTAAATAAAAATCTAAATACATAGTTTATTACTACAATGTAAAAAGCCGATGTCCGGCAGTGACTTTTGAAATATGATCACAGAAAAAGAATACACAATACTCAGATGATACATTTTCGAAAATTGATCCTTATTGAAATCAACTTAAGTTTTTTTTGACAATTAATTTCGAGACAACCTCGTTGGTCTAGTGGTCATTAGCGCGACTGCTGATCATGAGTTCCCGGGTTCGAATCCTAGGTAGGGCCAAAAATCAGTTATTGGGTTTCACCGTCAAGAAATTCTCAGTAGCAGTGCGAAGTCAGGAAGTCAGCAGTGTTTCCCCTCCGTGCCTCGGGAAGTACGTAAAGCCGTTGGTCCTGCGCCTGAGTTCTCGCCGGTCAAGTGGACCGTCTCATCGGACTACGAGAGTATGGGATTAGAGAGTGCACCTATGCTCGCGCATATAATTGGGCACTAAAATCCTGTTATGCGCAGATGGCTAGATTCCGTTGAGACTAGCTGCCCTGACCGAAATTTGGTCTGGAGGACAATAATAAATTTCAAGTAATTAGTCTTGTTACCCTGTGATGACCTCTTTAGATCATTACGTCATCATCATCATTCATCATTACAGCGCTTCACAAGTCTCTATATATCAAGAATATAGGCCTCCCCCAAGGAATGCCACAAAGCACGGTCCTGAGTCACCTGCATCCATCGACTTCCTGCATAACTTAACAGGTCTTCACTCCATCTAGTGGGGTGACGCCTAACACTTCGCCTGCCGGTACGAGGCTGCCACTCGAGAACCGCTTTTCCCCATCGGTTGTCAGTTCTTCGAGCTACATGGCCGGCCTACTGCCACTTTAGCTTACTAATCCGTTGGGTTATGTCGGTCACTCTGGTTCTACTGCGGATATTCCTCATTTCTAAGTTTATCACGCAGAGAAACTCTAAAAGAATTTTTCAGGTGCTGGAAAACCATTCTAATCTCGCTCAGACTAACGTCCGGGATATCATCGGAATAATGTCGGTTAAGCTCTTGGATCGTTACTCACACTTGCGTGTGGCTCCAACGATGACGTGTACAGCTGCCCATAGAACCTCTTAATCTTACTCAAAATCTCAGGTGTCCCGGAATTGACGCTGCCACACTTGGTCTTCAGATTCGACAGTTGGCTCTTTCTGGTAGACAGATCTCTGGCAAAGACTTTGGAGCCTCGATCGCTTCTTCAAAACAAGCTGTATTGAAGTTGCGTAAGTCCCGCCGCATGCATTTGGAGATCTGTCTGTTCAGTTGCCTGTATGCTGTCAAATCTACTGAAGAATGCAGCTTCATATCCAGTCTAACGGCCATGAGATTAAGAGTGTGATCGGAGTGTTTTTGTGTTCTTCTGCGACGGGTCTTGCAAAACTTAGCTCCGACCGCATGGACAGTTTCCACGAGCTTGTCATTCATATCTTCCACTACATTGCAATCTTCTAGGCACTGAAAACAATTTCGTAGATCGAGTTGAAAGGTTTCAGGACTTTGGATTAGAGCACGAGGGGGATGGAGCGTTGACTTCATTAGACGTGACCTCTCCAACTTAACGTTTAGGTTCAGTGTGCCTCTCACCATTCGGTGATCGCTGCCGGTTTTCACCCTCGCGATCACTGAGTCATCACAGAACAGTAGCCGTCTGGTCGTCATTATGAAGTCAATCTCATTTTTTGTCGAACCGTTGGGGCTCGACAATATGCGGCCCCATAGAAAGTGGACCTGCACTTTCTATGGGGCCGCTTCTGTAAGAAAGAGTTCATCATAAAGAGTTTTTTTTTCTCCATGAAGTCGGCCAGCTGCTGGCCCTTTGGGTTCCGTTGCCCTATTCATATTTTCCCTACTTTCAGCTCACCGTTCTTTCTTGTGCCTAGTTTTGCGTTGAAGTCTCCCATTAAAACCGTATAGTGGGTTTTGGAGCAATGCATGGCTTTAGAGATATCCTCATACATTTCCTCTACCTCCTCATCGGGGTGTGCCGAGGTTGGTGCGTAAACCTGTATGACCTTCAGCGAATACCGTTTGGTGATTCTCAGTATAAGGTATGCAACCCTCATCGACACACTCAAAATCTTTACAACGTTGTTAACGAGAGAGTTGTGGACGATAAATCCGACACCTCCTTGGGGCAGATGGAAGCCCTCCTGGTGATAGAACATGTTGCCGGATTCGAGGATTACCGTGTCCTCCCCCTCTCTTTGGACCTCGGATAATCCTATGATATTACGGCGTAAATTGTCTATCTCTTCTTCAAGCTTCAGGATCTTCTCGTCATTCCTCAGGGTGCGTGATTTATGAGTTGCCAGGTCGAGTCATCGTATGTGGCAACCGAACCTCCACCGGAAATTCATAGCACCCCTTGCCCCGCCGTTACCATGGTCGCCACCGTAGCCAGGAATAGCGAGGCTGCCAGGGACTGGGGGCCGTCTCTTTTTTATTCTCATCATTGGTTTGCCATTGTTTTGTCATAGTTGCCACGCTTGGCAAGCGGGTTGGCAACCGAAGTTTTTTTATTGTAATTTTGTTGTTATCCGGAAGATGCTGCTGCCCATCTCCTGCCTTTGTCGCCTTTTACGACACCCACGGGAAGATATGGGGTAGTGGATATTTTTAACTGCCACTACACGGCCATCACCTCATCGTCACTAATTTCGTCCCGAAGGTGCTGTAAGAGAAAACGAAAGGAGGAAGGGTGTGTTTTAAGGTTAAGGAGGACTAGAAAATCTTATGGCTTTCAACAGATGGCAGTATACACCTGTTCAGGTTTCCAAGGTCTGAAGGCGAGCACACACAATGAAACACACAACTGTTTCAATTCTGACAATTTTATTAACAAAGAATCTCGACTCACAACAAAAATCAAAAACATATATATGGTTTTCTCGGTAACGAAACCGTAGTGCGATCTATTTCGACCCCAATACCATCTATGGAAGCGTCAAGTAAAGTTTACACATACAAAGTATTAAACATACCGCCCACCAAGGACATATTGAATAATTTACTTCTCTTAATCTAAGCCCCTCACCATTCAACATGTCTAGTAATATGGGGTGCGTTGATACAAAATTTTAATATAATAATACAAGGTATACAAATGACAAAACAAAAAAACAATTTCGTAATGTAAACAAACTAGGTACATCCTATCACATCATTCTTAACAACACATATTATTAAATTATAACTTAGACGCACTAAGTTTAAGATGCTACAGGAAGAATAGCTAATTTGGTAATAGGTCTCTTTATGAGAGAATTTTTAGTTTTAACAGTAACGACTTGAGTAATTCCATCAGGACCAAGATGTTTTAACTCAATCTTCCCAAGCAACCACTTACCAGGAGGTAAGTCATCCTCTTTTACTAGAACTATGCAACCTATGGCTGGTTCTGGATTTTGCTGAGCCCACTTATGTCGTTGTAAAAATTGATTTAAATATAATTGTAATATGGTAATTTGCCACCGTATGAGACTAGAAATGTTAGCCTTTAATAAATTTGAATCAGGTACAAGAAAGAGTGGTTCCTCAACTAGAAAATGAATCGGTGTTAATACCGTTAACTCATTTTGGTCAACACAAGAACACCGTCGTTAGTTCCTCGAATGTTAATGAAGAGTTCCCTATAACCCTTCTGAGATGGTATTTGGTAGATTTTATTCCTGCCTCCCGTAGACCTCCAAAGTTTGGAGCGTGAGGAGGAATAAAGTTCCACTTTGTGCTATTATTTGCCAAACACTCAACCAATTCGGGAATGGATTTAGATTTTTCTTCACTAAATAATACCTGCAGCTCTCGCGCAGCGCCAACACAATTTGTGCCGTTGTCACTGTGTAGTTCTGCACAATGTCCACGCCTCGCCATGAATCTCTTAAAAGCGGTCAAGAAACCCTTTGATGTCATGTCAGTGACTGCTTCGATATGAATCGCCCGCGTAGACAGACAGATGAAGAGCGCGATGTACCCCTTGTACGACTTATTACTGCGTCCTTTAGACACTCTGATGTTTGTCGGGCCAGCGTAATCGACGCCACTGTACAGAAAAACTTTATTTGTTGTAATACGAGGAGATGGTAGCTGTCCCATTAGTTGGCTTCTGGCTTTATTTGTATATTATAGTAACGAATTTTCCCAATATAGAGATCTCAAGCAAGCGATCATAGCTTGAGGCCCCCCATGCATCGTTTGAGGATGCGCCTCGCTTATGAGAAGTTTAGCGAGGAAAGAATCTTTAGGTACAAGTATAGGATGTTTGCAATCATAACTCAACTGAGACATCTCTAATCTACCTCCCGCTTTAATAATCTCCTTTGAGTCCAAAAATAAATTTAACGATTAATACTTTCTTTCCTTTTTACCTAAAGATCCCGTCTTCTTAAGTTGTTGTATTTCTTCTTGTAACTCTTTTTCTTGACCCTTTCTAATGCATACCTCCATTGCCTCCTCGAGTTCTGTCGTCGACAACTGTTTATTTCTTTCCTTGTAAGCACATTTGATTCTTAAGTGCAAGAACCTTCTACAGTAAGCTACTACCCTGATCATCCCTAAAAGCGATGAAAATCTCTCCCAAAACGAATGTCAAGGATACCTGAATGGACTTTTACTTCCTATAATTTAGTACTCAAGTGTTTAGGTTTTTTTATATTCTATCACTGATTGCCTTAAGGACTCGGGTTCATTGAACCATATCGCAATATTGCAGTTCTCCTAGAACCACGCCGTGAGAGGCACATTCCGAGGGATTGTGTTTAGATGGCACGTATGACCAATAATGTGTTTTTTTTTCATAGAATAGGGGGCAAACGAGCATGCGGCTCACCTGATGGTAAGTGACTACCGCCGCCCATGAACAACCGCAACACCAGGAGAATTGCAGATGCGTTGCCGACCTTTTAGAAAGGTGTAAGCTCTTTTCTTGAAGGTTCCTAAGTCGTATCGGTCCGGAAAATTCGCTGGTGGTAATTGATTCCACAAGGAAGTCGTGCGAGGGAGAAAACTTCTTCTAAATCGCACAGTGGTGGACCGCCAATCATCCAGATGGTATGGATGATAACGCGAGTTTTGTCGCGATGTGCGATGGTGAAATTGAGCGGCTGGAATTAGTCCGAACAATTCCTCAGAGCACTCCCCGTGATAAATGCGATAAAATACGCAAAGAGATGCAACATCTCTACGCAGTGCCAGTGTATCGAGCCGATCAGAAAGAACTCGGTCGTCGACGATTCGAACCGCTCTGCGGTGGATGCGGTCAAGTGGAAGGAGCTGGCACTGGGGTGCCCCGGCCCAGAGATGAGAACAGTACTCCATGTGGGGCCGCACTTGCGCTTTGTAAAGTTGCAAGCGATGTGCCGGCATGAAATACTGTCTCGCTCTGCTGAGCACGCCAAGCTTTTTAGAGGCCAATTTGGCCTTCCCTTCCAAGTGACCACGAAACTGCACACTATTCGATATGTCGACGCCAAGGATTGTATCCAACGTATTTAAGATTTCTGCAACGCGATTGGCCACAAAGGTTTTCCAACGGCTTGAATGGCTACTAAACCATGCGAGAACAACTTCGGAATCCGTCCAAGCGTGCACATCTAATACATTTACATCCAGAGTTTTCGCAACGTCCACCATCAACTTAGCTAATAGAACGGCTCCACATAGTTCTAACCTAGGTGTTGACACCTGTTTGATGGGAGACACTTTGGTTTTAGAGATAACTAACGCAACTTGTATGTTGCCCTCTGCATCTTGAACTCTGACGTATACCACTGCAGCGTAAGCCATTTTTGAGGCATCCGAAAAACGTATGTATGTAGTTCAGTCATTACATTGCTGGATTTAGTGTTAAACCAACGTGGGATTTTAACATTCCCTAAAGAAGCTAAGCCTTTGCGGTAAGTAATCTATTCCTTTAATAAACTACTGGTCACTTCTCCATCCCTATAGATAGCTTTTGTATCAAACTTTAGCTAAAATGATACTAGGGACAACCCTAACAGGTCGAAAAACCTAGAAATATCCGATATAATTTTCCTTACTGACTACTTACAGGTTCCGTCGGGAGTGGCAGTTCTACAGAGTACTGGAAAACGTCAGCGCAAAGATCACAGGTAAGTCCGAGTATTTTAGTAATATTATCTATTTTTATTTTTACTTCTTCATCCTTATCCCTCTTGCTTACTCTTATCTTATTTAGTAATTCTTCGTTGTTACTTATCCATTTTTGTAATTGAAATCCCCCTTTAGCTAGAATATTTTTTATTTCTGTATGAATTTTATATCCTTTCTCTACACTTTCTGCCCCCGTCATTAAATCATCCATGTAGAAATCGTTAAGAATAATTTTCGATGCTAATGGATGATTCTTCCCTTCATCATAAGCAACCTGATGTAAAGAACGCACTGCTAGAAATGGCGCCGATGAAGTACCAAATGTAACCGTCACTAATTCAAATTCTTCAATTTATTTTTCAGGACTATCCCTCCAAAGAACCCTCTGAAACATTGTATCATCTCTATTGACAAGAACTTGTCTATACATTTTAATTATATCAGCACCTATACAAATTGGATGTGTTCTCCAACGCATAACCGTATTTCGTAATTCTGCTTGCAATGTCGGCCCAACCATCAAGTTATCGTTTAACGATACCCCATTTATTCCCTTACAGGTAGCGTCAAATACCACGCGCACCTTAGTTGTTTGCTTATCTTCCCGGAGTACTGCGTGATGAGGTAAGTACAACCTTTTATTCTTTTCTTCTGGAGATACCTTTACCATATGGGTAAGATCAATATACTCCTGCATCACCGCAGTGTAATCTGCCTTTAATTTGTGATTTCTTGAAAGCTTAAATTCTAAACTCTTTAACCTTTTTTCAGATATGAACCTAGATTCACCATCCTTACAACTTTGGTTACCACCCCGGAACGGCAGCCTTACAATGTAACGTCCAGTTTCGTCTCGCCTTGTGGTATTTGTATAAATATTCTCACATTCCTCTTACTCTTTACTAAGTATTTTTTCCGTTCCCGATGGCTTCACTTCTAGCTCCCAGAACTTACGTAAGAAGTCATCAGCTTGAACATTGGAATGCACGACAGTGATAAACGGATATGAATTGATAACGGACGAACATTCTGTATCGACAACACCCGAAAGAATCCATCTTAATTCTGTTTCTTGTGCTACGAGCGATCCACTAGTTCTCCTATTGATTCCATTTTGAAGAATTTGGATGAATATCTCAGCACCTAATAAAACGTCAATTTTATTTGGCCTGTGATACTCAGGGTCTGCTAAAACGTCTTCATTCAATTTTACCCATTTTACCCGAATTGCTTTTATAACTGGGATAAGGAATGTGATGGACTTCAAAAAATAAGCATTAACTTAAACGCTGTAATCTGGATTTTCATTTGAGAACGTATATCAACAACTACGGAAGAATTAGACATAACTGTTTTATTACCGCCTATACCTGTAATCTGGTGTTTTGTTAAAATTTTCTTTAACCCTTAATATTGAGCCATTGACTCCGTGATAAAAAATCCTTGTGACCCTTGATCTACTAATGCGCGAACCAAATTATATGTTCCATCTTTTGACCTGGCCTTTACTAAAGCCGTAGGTATTAAAACCGTTTCCTTATAATTTCCTGTTGAAAGGCATGAAATTATTGGCTTAGTAGATCCCTCCGCTTGTACAACGGTCTTTTGAGTTTCCTCCATTGAGGTAATATTCATAGTAGCAGCTGACGCTGCTTCCTTATGATCAACGCCCGTGCCCTCACCAACAAACCCAGAACCACCGCTAGGGTGCAATAAAGTAAGGTGGCGTCCTTTACATAAATGGCTTCTGACGGTGTTTCTACAAAATCTGGCAGAGTGGTTACTACAAAACTACTACTACTACCAAACAACTGAAACATAGCCCATATTTTTGTGCAAAATCACGTCGAGTATCGTTATGTTCAAACACACACGCAGTTACCTTATGAGCGGCAGAACAAAAAGGGCAAGATAACTCCGCTTTTCCTTTCCCTACTACATGAAACGATTGCGAACTCCTTTGAACATGAGGTTAATTTTCTACATTTTCTAGGCCTCGAAAGCGGCTAGTTAAAAAGGCAGTAAATTGAGTAAAAGTAGGCAAATCATCCGTGGCATCTAAAGCCACCTTTATTTCCCAGGCTTTCCTGGTAACCCTATCTAACTTTTGCACTAACAATATGTAATATTAGAATGTCCCAAGAAGTTACATCTATCCCTAAATTTTTTATTGAATATAAGCAATCAGATGTAGTGCTAAGTTATCTTTTTATTTCAGTAGTTGACTCTACAGTTATACTCTTTTGATTAACCCCTAAGGTACCGTCGACATGAATTCATGTCCGCATTCCGTGTGCTATTTTCGTCTTAATTGATATAAAAATACAGTATATTTTCAATTGAACACTATTTCATTGTTATAGTGGGCGCGGTCCTGGAAGGGTTAAATAAACTTTTTAAAATTCCCTTTGCTAAATATCTTTTATTGTCAATTAGAGTCAATGTACAATCATTGACTCTAATTTTGCCCAACTAGCCGTATAATTATCCGATGTTATATTAATGTTTCTTAATAGTTGTTCTGCATCTCCAGTTAAGTACCCTTTAAGGTAATATAATTTCTGCATACCGTCTAGAGTTTTATTATTGTGTATTAGCCCTAAATATAAATCCCTAAACGTCTGTCACTCACTATAATTTCCAGAGAACACAGGTATCTTAACCTCAGATAACTTAAAGTTTCTAAATTTTGTAATACAGCTAGCTCCTTGACTAACATTACACGTTTCACTAGACATTGTAACATTATTTAATATTTCTTTAAACTCGCTTTTAACGGTGGTAGAGCCACGCGGCAGTTTTTGCTGTTGCACGTATGGGCCGGCTCGTAGCGGGTTAGTACCACGACCTCACAGAATACCGGCGTGAAGTAGAAGCTCTGCTTCTGCATTTCATCTGGTGAGTGCAGGCAGCCGGAGGCCCAATTCCTCCCACCCCCTCCATCAACATGGTAGCGGAATTACACGAAAGACGACTACCCCAGGAGTGTACCAGCACCCCTGGAGAATCCCTCGCTGAGCAGGTGTCCTCTCCGTCTGATACTTCGTATCTCTCCTACCCGGGCTACAAATTGGAGCACTCCTTTGTACCTCGGGCTGGAGTTTGTCTGTATGTCAGAGAAGAAATCTGTTCTCGACACCTCGGCAGTCTTGAAGGTTCGAACCTGTCCATCCTTTGGCTACGCGTAGACAGCGACGACCATCCGCGCCTCTATGGTTGCCTCTATAGGTCCCATAGCGGTAATGCCAAAACAGACTGACTCATCGACCACGTCCAAATGGCTACAAAATCCTTGCTACAATAGGTCCCATCTGCAGAAATCATGACCCTTGGCGATTTTAACGCCCACCACGCCAAATGGCTCGGTTCAACCGATTTTGCGGGGAGATCTGTTTATGACTTTGCCTTGGCATATGGTCTGACACAAGTGGTTTCTTCGCCTACGCGGATTCCAGATGTGGAGGATTATACACCTTACCTGTTGGACCTTCTGCTGACCTCTCATCCGAACGGATATCAGATTTCCGACGATGCCCCTCTCGGCTCTTCGGACCATTGTCTAATCCGGAGTGTGGTGCCACCCACGTTCCCCTCGCGGTTGCGTTCTGCAGGTTGCTGCCTTGTTTGGCATTACAGGTCGGCGTATTGGGACGGAATGCGGTCTTTCTTTGAATCCTACCTATGGCGGTGGGTTTGCTTCTCACTGGATGATCCCAGCGCTTTTGCTGACTCTGTCACTGAGGTGGTGATACAGGGAATGGAACTATTTATTCCATTATGTGTGGTACCCATCGGAATCAGATCTCAGCCTTGGTTTGGTCGCTCCTGTAAGACTGCATTACGCAGTAAGCATGAGTGTTATCAAGACTGGGCTGCGGCTTCGGTGGCTCGGGATGTTAACACCAGCACACTTAAAAAGAAGTATAACTTCGCCTCCAGTTCCATTCCTTTACATTTTCTTTAGCATCTACCACGGGGTGTGCTCTGTGGAGTTGTTCGGATTATTCCCAGCTGCCAAATTTCAAGAACACACATCACGGCAGAACTCTCGATATCATCCACACCATCTCGATGGTTGACGGTCCACCATTGTGCGATTTAGAAGATGTTTTCTTCCTCGCATGACTTCCTTGTGGAATCGATTTCCATCAGCGATTTTTCCAGACCGATACGACTTAGGGATCTTCAAGAAAAGAGCCTACTCCTTTTTAAAAGGCCGGAAACGCACCTGCGATTCCCTCACTGGTGTTGCAGTTGTTTATGGGCGGCGATAGTCACTTACCATCAGGTGAGCCGCATGCTTCTTTGCCCCCTCTCCTATAAAAAAAAACTGTATATACAACTCTTCCACCTTATCAAATAAGCCATTCTTATAATAATTTGAATTAAATAAATCAGACTTTTTTACCTCACTAATTTTTTTTGTAGGATAGGGTGACAAACAAGCACACAGTCCACCTGATGGTAAGTGGTTGCTGAGGCCCATAGACATCTACATTTATTCTCATTTGCGAATCTAAATGTAGATGCGCGAGACCCGTGAGGACTAAGTTGGAATGCCTCTTTTCCAGTAAAAAGGGTTTACGGTTCCCTATCGTCACCATACGAAACAGCAGCATTAAGCTGCTATTTGACGCTGGTATTCTGTGAGAGTGTGGGCCTTTTACGGTCGAGCCAACCCATTCGTGGTACAACTATACTATTAAAATAGCTGCAGCATGGCTCTACCACGTACAAAAATTTAAAATTAATTTTACATGTGTTTTGTAGAATAATTGCCATTGCTGTTCTAAGTTTCCAAACCTAGCTTCTATGTAAGAAACAGTTAGACGCTCCTTAGGATATTTTTTAAAGTTAGATTTTGACTTGAGCATTTTAGCATTATTGTCTTCCTGAATGTCAATAAGTGACTCCATTTTAAGTAAAAAAAAAAACACAAGTAGGTTATGTAACAAAAATAAAATACACAAATTTCTATATAAATAAACTTATTGTCCAGGAAACGCTTTAAAAAAAACACTTTAAACAAATCTAAATTTCCTTGATGCACTCCGATATTTTTCTAAGTCCTTTTGTAACGATTAAAATTTTACAAGAAACAGAAACAGAAACAGAAACAGAAACAGAAACAGAAATTTTTTATTCAATATAGATTATAAATAATGCTTATTGAAAGTCACTCTTTTGTATAATTACCACTGGTTCGAAAAAAAAACCTCTGTCCTGGGAAGAACCAGCAAGAAACCTAGCGGGACTTTTTTTTTAAAATAACAGCTTACAATCATGTATGTTACACAAATTAACAACACAACAAATTAGAAATAGCTTGGTAGCAATCACCTCATTTCCAGGGGTTATTATCATCTATAAATTCTTTAATACTATAATAACCCTTTTTATACAAACTTAGTTTAATGAAGTTTTTGAACTTTGAGCAGGTCAAATTTTGTATATTTTCTGGAATTTTGTTGTAAAAGTATATACATCGCCCCAAGAATGAATTACTGACTCGATGGAGTCGAGTAACCGGTACTACTAGCTTGTGTCTGTTCCTAGTATTTACAGAATAAATATCACTTATTTTTGTAAAACTACTTTTATTTTTGTGTACGTACATTACATTTTCATAAATGTATTGAGAGGCCAAAGTTAATACATTAATTTCCTTAAATTTTTGTCGCAGCGACTCTTTTCAAGTGTTTTAAACTTGTACTTCTGAGTAAAATCGGGCATGGATTCCCCGTCCGAACTACTTTTTGCTTAAAATAAACACAAGTTCAAGCTAATATTACCAACGACTTAATTATCTAGTGAATTTAAGGTTAAAATTTCAATGCACTTTCTTGAATTGTTAAAGTTCAATTCTTCCTATTAATAAGGTCGAAAATATACTCACAATTACTTCACTGTACCCACACCGACACTGTTCAGCATTCGACGTCTCACGCCGCACTTATGGTGCCCTCTTGTGGCCGCTCCGCGAACTCCTCTGCCTGGCTCCTCCACGCAACGTCACTTCCTCCGGCACCCAGCCGGATCCTCTGCTTCGATGACGTCACCGCTGACACCTCGCTGTAGGGATGCTCTGGACAGCGATCCACTGCCCAGTGCTAACGTTGCGGGGTGAAAATCACCACCACCACCGATGACTACCAAAAACACCATAACACCGATCCGGCTTGAAAGACCATGTTCAGGTTTCCAAGGTCCGAAGGCGAGCACCCACAATGAAACACACAACTGTTTTAATTCTGACAATTTTATTCACAAAGTATCTCGACTCACAACAAAAATCAAAAACATATACACATATATGGTTTTCTCGGTAACAAAAACCTAGTGCAATCTATTTCGAAACAAAATAATTAACAACCCTCTCGCTCACGCCAGACGTAATACACCCAAACGGGCTAAAAGCAGCAACGTCAAAGGCGCGAGAATTCTGATACTGTGACGACCTACAAGTAAAGAGCTTATTCCTTTTTAAAAGGCCGACAACGTATCTGCGATTCCTCTGGCTCCCCGGGTGTTGCAGTTGTTTATGGGCGGTAGAAGTCACTTACCATTAGGTGAGTCTCATGCTCGTTTGCCCCCTCTTTTATAAAAAAAGAAAAAACCTGCCAAATATAACGATAAAGACAAATCTTCCTTATAACGAGGAAGAACCATATCTAGCAGGAAATTTTTAAGAGTTGATACAGAAGATGAAAAAATATTTAAATTTCATATAAATCATAATGTAAATATATTCTACTTAAACGCAATATTAAGAAACATAAAATAATTTTGAGTAGGTAAAGAAATTAAAAAAAAAAATATGCCAGTACGTAGTTCACAGAGGCTGCGTATGGAGCCTATATATTAGAGAAGTTTACGGCATAGGTGAGCTTGTTCTATTTAGATTGCATGACAGATGTTTTGAATAACATCGAAATTCTCACGAATTGTTCGGAACGTATATCAGGAATTTGAAATTTGAGAAACTAGCATCAACGCGTTGCGGACGACTTTGAATGTTGATGTTAAAGTCAGGGATTTTAGGATCACTACTAAAATGTCATAGTCAATACAACTAAAGGCGTTAATTGAGTGTAGCAGGACAAGAAGATAAAAAGATTATCCATCGCAAAACGGATAAGGCTAAAAATATGATTATTAATGTCCAAAATCACTCGTATATTTCATGATAAGATCACCTTTTGCTAGATTAATAATAAGTACCAATTTATTATATTCACTTACTAAAAATTATGCAAAGTGCAAGTGCACGTTACACGAGGCTGGAGTTAATATGCTATAAACATATTGAATGTGAGCTTGTCTCAATACGAGCATTTATTTATAAATATTGCTTTCTTTAAAATGACATGAAGTTCTAATTTTCTATAAAAAACATTAATCTACTGTCATGGAAAATTATATTGTCGTTCTGTTTTTTGACTAAAAAATTTATAAAGGATCTTAATTGTATTGTACAGCCAAGTAAGGTATTTGGCCGACCCGACTAGATGGTGTTACGTACTGATAAAGCATGCAGAAAGTTGATAAATGCAGTACCGTCACAGTAGTACAGGTCACTCACTACGAGGTATTGTGTTTATCAATTTGGAAAGCCTATGTGTTTAGCATTGGACTTGTTTGCAGTTGCAGGGTAACGATGATGATGATATATGATAAGAGAGGGATTAAGTTATATCTACAAAAGTAGATTGAATAAATCTACAAAAGTATTTTATTTGTGGCAGGGTGCGGACTGCGAACTCGAAAGGTCGAGGATTCGAATTCGCCATTCGACTACTGTCGTGAACCACTTCTAACACATGCATTTTAAGCTTACTAGAAGTGGTTTAAGGGAATATTAGTAATGTTTAATAGTATTACTAGTATTTATCTAAAAAATAAAATTCGGAAAATATTGTAAAATAAATAAGAAAAAATTTCAAGCTACATGAACATGCGACGGTTTTTTTCCAGCTTTAATCAGTTTAATGGCACCAGAACTGAGTCAGCGTGTCTCAAAGGGATGACACAAAAATATTTGTAGGCGAAATATGGGAAAACTTTGCGCAAACATCATCATTTTTATAATATTTTTGTCGTTTTTATAACAGTGAAATAGGTGATATAACATGGACCGAATTGTAACTAAGACTATGTAAATCATCGTCACAAATGAAGAGGCACAAACACACATACATACATATTTTATATTATTATTTTAAAAACGTCAAAATACCATTTTCGTTTTGATAATGATTTTGATTTCAATGAAATTCTATCAACCATATTTACATATAAATATAAAGTCCTCCTCGTCAATTTCGATGATGACGTCCCTAGAAAATATAGATTTTAGACCTATCAAATCTCAACATCCGAAAAAAAAATAGCTCGAGTCAGCATTAGGATTAGTCTGAGACGATAGTGTTATTAGCCTTTTGGCTTCTACAACGTCATTTGACACTGATGATGATGATGATGATTTATGATTTTGTTTTACTACCAATCATCAGGTGTCTCCTTGTAGACAGGCACATCGACAATGGCAGTGCACACGACGCCTCCTTTGCCGGACATGCTAATTTACGCCTCACATATACGAAATGGTAATTCCGCCATTTTTATTTATTTTTTATTTTATTTAAAAAGACAACCAACAAAACGAACACTAATACATGGATTTTGAGGTAAATTTATTATAAAACTAAAGCTAAGCGTCATTTTAATTATAGGATGCCACGGCATGCAAATGTGGACTATGCAAATAGGTTAGTTAAAAAAAATTAAATAGGTTAGTTATTAATACTAAGCAAATGAAAACTTAAACATCTATTTTTATATGTTAAAAAAATCAAACAATAGATATAGATACATGAAATAAACAGACACCATTGACTCGAGAAACTGACCGAGCTTGCGTCTAAATTTCAACGGCTTGTCAGAAAAGATGTCGATGTTGTAAGACTTAGATATTAAGTTGTACTGTCTCTTTAAGCGATTCATAGTGGCGTAGTGACCTAAGCTACTTTTGGCACCTTTTGGTGAGAATGGAACGTAACGGTGCCGTGTAGTGGCGGTTAAGAATATCCACTATCCCATATCTTCCCGTGGGTGTCGTAAAAGGCGACAAAGGGACACAGGCAGGAGATGGGCAGCAGCATCTTCCTGGTAACAGCAAAATACAATAAAAAACTGCGGTTGCCAACCCGCTCGCCAAGCGTTGCAACTATGGCAATATACCCCCTATAATGAAAGTTAAAAAGAGACGGCCCCCAGTCCCCGGCGGCCCCGCTATTCCTGGCTACGGTGGCGACCATGGTAACGGCGGGGCTGGGGGTGCTAAGAATCTCCGGTGGAGGTTCGGCTGCCATCTATAACGAATCGACCTGGCAACATACAACGCACGCACCCTGAGGACTGCCGAGAAGATTGTGGAGCTGGAAGAAGAGATAGACAAGTTACGCTGGCATATTATAGGATTATCCGAAGTCCGAAGAGAGGGGGAGGACACGGTAATCCTCGAATCCGGCAACTTGCTCTATCAGCGGGTGGGCGACAATATGTCCCAAGGAGGTGTCGGATTTATCGTCCACAAGTCTCTCGTTAACAACGTTGTAAAGATTGAGAGTGTGTCGAGGAGGGTTGCGTACCTTATACTCAGAATCACCAAACGGTATTCGCTGAAGGTCATACAGGTTTACGCACCAACCTCGGCACACCCCGATGAGGAGGTGGAGGAAATGTATGAGGATATCTCTAGAGCCATGCATTCCTCCAAAACCCAATATACGGTGTTAATGGGAGACTTCAATGCAAAACTAGGCACTAGAGAGAACGGTGAGCTGAATTTGGGGAAATTTGGAATAGAGCAATGGAACCCAAGGGGCCAGCAGCTGGCCGACTTCATGGAGAAAGAGGGACTCTTTATAATGAACTCTTTCTTCCAGAAGCGGCCCCACAGGAAGTGGACCTGGTCGAGCCCCGACGGTTCGACAAAAAATGAGATTGACTTCATTATGACGACCAGACGGCAACTGTTCAGTGATGTCTCCGTGATCGCGAGGGTAAAAACTGGTAGCGATCATCGAATGGTTAGA
Source organism: Parnassius glacialis (assembly GCA_033319125.1). NCBI lineage: Eukaryota > Metazoa > Arthropoda > Insecta > Lepidoptera > Papilionidae > Parnassius > Parnassius glacialis. The sequence continues at coordinate 21,458,456 of JAVANC010000023.1, read as the reverse complement.
GGCACACTGAACCTAAACGTTAAGTTGGAGAGGTCTCGTCTAATGAAGTCAACGCTCCGTCCCCCTCGTGCTCTAATCCAAAGTTCCGAAACCTTTCAGCTCGAGTTACAAAACCGTTTTCAGTGCCTAGAAGACTGCAATGAAGTGGATGATTTGAATGACAAGCTCGTGGAAACTGTCCATGCGGTCAGAGCTAAGTTCTGCAAGACCCGCCGCAGAAGAACACAAAAACTCCCGATCACACTCTTAATCTCATGGCTGTTAGACATACTTCAACAGATTTGGCAGCATACAGGCAACTGAACAGACAGATCTCCAAATGCATGCGGCGAGACTTACGCAACTTCAATACAGCTCGTAATGAAGAAGCGATCAAGCGGAACCAAGGCTCCAAAGTCTTTGCCAGAGATCTGTCTGCCAGAAAGAGCCAACTGTCAAGGCTGAAGACCGAATGTGGCAGCATCGTTTCCGGGGCACCTGAGATTTTGAGTGAGATTAAGAGGTTCTATGGGCAGTTGTACACGTCATCGTTGGAGCCACACGCAAGTGTGAGTAATGATCCAAGAGCGAGTCTTGTCCGACATTATTCCGATGATATCCCGGACGTTACTCTAAACGAGATTAGAATCGCTCTCCAGCACCTTAAAAACGGCAAGGCCCCAGGCGAGGATGGAATTACAGCGGAGCTTCTGAAAGCGGGTGGAAAACCGGTACTTGAAGTCCTTCAGAAGCTCTTTAATTCCGTCCTCCATGGTGGCATTACACCGGAGGCGTGGAGCAGAAGTGCGGTGGTCTTGTTCTTCAAGGAAGGCGACAACGCTCTCTTGAAGAAATACAGACCGATTTCCCTTCTGAGCCGCGTCTACGTGCTGTTTTCGAGAGTCATTACAAATCGTCTCGCACGCAGACTTGACGACTTCCAGCCTCCCGAACAAGCCGGTTTCCGAAAAGGCTTTAGCACCATAGACCACATACATACCCTACGGCAAATTGTACAGAAGTCCGAGGAGTACAATTTGCCACTATGTCTGGCGTATGTGGACTATGAGAAAGCCTTTGATTCCGTCGAAATTTGGGCGGTGCTGCAGTCCCTTCAGCGTTGCCAAGTTGACTGTCGGTATATCGAAGTGTTGAAGTGCTTGTACAGTAGGTCTACGATGGTTTTCCGAGTACAGAACCAGAGTACGAAACCTATCCAATTGCAGAGAGGTGTAAGACAGGGTGATGTTATATCCCAGAAACTCTTCACCGCTGCATTGGAAGACGTTTTCAAGCTTCTGGACTGGAAAGGATACGGTATTAACATCAACGGCGAGAATATCACTCACCTTTGATTTGCCGACGATAAAGTCCTTATGGCAGAATCGCTTGAGGACCTAAGCACTATGCTCAATGACCTCAATAGTGTTTCCCAACGGATAGGTCTTAAGATGAACATGGACAATACAAAGATCATGTTTAATGTCCATGTCACACCTATGCCGGTAGTTGTTGGGAACACTAAGTTCGAAGTTGTTGACGAGTATGTTTACCTGGGACAAATAGTCCAACTAGGTAAGTCCAGCTTCGACTGAGAGGTCAATCGACGGATTCAACTCGGTTGGGCAGCGTTCGGGAAATTGAAAACGAGACTGTACACCCAGTGCGTGTACCCAGTCTACCTCTTGCAATTTTTGACCGGCAATATTGTAGGACGGCGACAAGTTCGTTTTGCATCTCGAAAATCTAATAAATTTACATTTTTCAGTATTTAAATATAACCTGTTCTCCCTACACCATCCAGCGAGTCGATCCAAATCCTCCTATAATAACAATGAGTCATTAATACCTCTGATCTGCATATACAGTTTCATATCATCAGCGTAAAGGAAACAAGCAGCATGATCAAAGATACTCACGATATCATTAATAAATTTATTAAAGGGGATTGGACCCAGATTCGAACCTTGTGGAACGCCGGAAGTTGGCTGAAAGGAATGCAATGAGTAGCCATTAACCACATCGTGCGACTTGCGTTGATAAAGTTAGGATTCAAACCATTCCAGAAGGCTGCCATACACACCCAAACGAGAAAGTTTATCTAGTAAAATTTTGTAATCAACTGAATCGAAAGCCCTACTAAAGTCAGTGTATATGGTGTCTACAGGGATACGGGAATCAAGGGAGTTAGAAACAAAATCCACAAAGGGGATCAAATTAGTTACCGTTGAGCGAGATGCCAAAAAACCTGATTGGCGAGGAGAAATTTAATGCTTTATGTGATAGGACAAAACCGGGCAAACCAACGATTCAAATGCCTTCCCAAAGACTGAGAGTATCGAAATGGCCCTATAGTTCTTCACGGATGCCGAATCTCCCGACTTATAAACTGCAACAATTCTCGCCTCCTTCCAGATCGAGGGAAATACGCCATTCATTAAAGACTCATTAAATATTATTGTTAGAGGAAAGGAAAGAGATTCACAGCATTGAACTACAAGCAAAGAGGGTATTCCATCCGGGCCAGCTCCCTTAGTCCTATCTAGTCCTTTCAGAGTTTTCAGAACATCCTCCCGCCTAAGGGTGAGACTTCCAAGGAAGCAAGAGACTGAGTATTCTAGATCAGGTACATTGCAGAGAGGTAAGCTCGGCCGGTAAACCGAGGCAAAATAGAAAGCAAAAAGATTACTAATACCAGTTCCACAAGTTTCTTCCTTACCATCGAATGTCATTGCAGATGGATACTCGTTGCTATTGACTTTTTTACTCTTGAGAAAGGTCCAAAACTTTTTTGGATTTACTGATAGGGACTTTTCGAGATCAGTTATATATTTAAGATAACAAGATTCTGTTAAATCAGAGCACCGTTTTTTAATTGTTTGGAATGCCAGTTCGTCAAGTGGGTTATTGTACTTTTTATATCACATCCTGGGCTTATACTTCTCACGTGAAAGGCGAATAAGATCCCATTGATTGAAAGCCGTAAGATCTTTCTGTTTCTAAAGTCGCCTTTTACGACACCCAGCGTATGCAATGGGAGTTAGATTTTTGACAAATCCAACTTACGCCATTTTTTTATGTGAACATACTTTCGATTGGACGAGAGTTTTTTATTATCCGATTTAAAATAATCTGAAATAATAAAACTATTAAATGCCATATATTTAGAAAAAGGTTGCTAGCAAACAGTATTCGTAAATAAATTAATAAAAGAATCAAATAGTTCATATATGAAAAGTTAATGTAAAATCATTTAAAGTGGCGCCTTGGTGCAATAGGCACAGTGAGCTGAGCGCCGGCGTCGACCGTCCCGGCGGTCATACTTACTTATTATAAATTTTAATATTTGTGATTTTTTTTAATGCCATTTGCTTATTTAATTATGATTAATGATTTCAACACAATGTGTGATACTGATATCAAGTGTAAAATAAATAAGGCATTTTATTTAACGATTTATTGTAACATTGTTTAGGTACTCAACAACTAACAACATCTTATAGTGACGATATCAATATTAAAAATCTTTTATGTTTTAAATGTATATATTGACTTGGCAATCGCACTAGACAATCTAATTTAATATAATATGTATTACTTGAGAGATATATTGCGTTTTCATGCGATGGCCAAGTCAATCTATTTATTTAAAATATAAAAGATTTTCAGTATAGATGTGGTCATTATAAGATGTTGTTAGGTTAGCTAATTACGTAATAACTTAAGACAGAAGGACCCATAAGTAGGGACTGAATAAATTAACAGACTTGGTATTACATGGATCTCACAACTTTTTACGGTAGAAGAACTGGGTTGCGAGACTTGCTTTTTATTTACAAGTTATGTTTTTGCTGCTATCTATTTATTAATAATCAGTGTCGTCACCTCTTTCATAAATCGACATCGATTGTTCATACTTAAAATTAGACTGCCAACGTCTTGCTGCGGTATGAGGTCCCATGTTCTTTGCAAGTGTTCGTAAAGTTGTTGTTCCGTAGTCAAATTTGGCGGGAAATCTCTCAAAGCTTTTCATTGTAACATGTTTCAAGCATGTTCGATAGGTTTTAAGTCGGGCGATTGTGTAGACCAATCCAAAACTTGAATATCGTGGTTTCAGGAGCGGCCGAAACCAGCCGCGCCGTATGGGAAGGAGCATTATCGAACATGAGTAGAAATTCCTGGCCCATTTGGAGTCTGCATGGGACAGTTACAGGCTCTACTACCTCCTCGAGGTATTTTGTGCAGTCTTGCTGCCTTGGATCCAAACGGTCTGGGTTCGTTTTTTTAAAGGGTTAGGGTGACAAACGAGCACACAGTTCACCTGATGGTAAGTGGTTGCTGTGTGACCCATAGGCATCTACATCTATATTTGATTATGAATCAAAATGCAGATGCATTGTTACCCGTGAGGACTAAGATGGAATGCCTCGTTTCTAGTAAAAAGGGTCGTCCGCCAAGACGAATTCCTGCCCACGCCATGATTGTCCCGCCTTGGTATAAGTGGCCCTCCTGAGGTTTCCGTAGATGGCTAACACTCCCTGAAGTTCTCCAAACGCGTGTTCTTCGTGAATCCGGATGAAACCGAAACTGGGACTCATTGGAGAACAGCACCAAAGACCATTGCTCGTCACTCCATGGTAAATGCTCCCAAGTCCACGAAAGCCGGCAAGCGCAATTGCCACGTCGTAATACTGGAATACGTAGCGGTCCTAGAGTATGAAGACCAACTACATGTAAACTTCTTCGCACAGTTTAGTCGCTTATCAGCAGCTTGTAGTCCTCCTGGAGCCTTTGTAGTAGTTGCATCGTTGTGATATTGGGTTGTCTTCTGGCGATCATTTGGAGAAATCAATCCTGTCTCTGCGTAGTAACACGATACCTACCCTTGTGCCGTTCAGCCACATCCCCAGTACTGCGATAACGTGATCACAGACAGAAACAGACAGACAGAAAACCAGCGTGAAGTAGAGGTTTACCTCTGCGTTTCCCTTGGTGAGTGCAGGTGGCAGGAGGCCCTTTTTACTGGAAATGAGGCATTTCATCTTAGTCCTCACGGGTGACAACTTCACTACACTTTGATTTGACTTTGATTAGTAATAGAGGATAGATGTAGATGTCTATGGGCCGCAGCAACCACTTACCATCAGGTGGACTGTGTGCTCGTTTGTCACCCTTATCCTATAAAAAAAGCAAAAGATAGGAAAATGTTTTGGATCTTTAAAATCTCTTTACAAAGTTCGTTCTTTTCTAAAACCAAATATCCGGCTCCGTCCTTGGAACAGTCTAGTCTTGTCACCATTTACATTATTGCGACTTGGTATATGGTCCTTGCCTTTCACAGAAAACTATAGGAAGAATACAAAGGGTTCAAAATGCGTGTATGCGTTATTGTTTTGACATACCTAAGACTAACCACATAACTCCTTATCTACTCAAAAATAATATTTTAAATATGGGTTACACCAGAAAACTAAAATATGCTTGTTTCGTACACTCGTTAAATAATTCGCAATCTCCTCATTATTTATATGAAAAATTATCTCCAAAATGTCAAATAACACGTTTGAGACAAAGGGATAAACTATAATATATACTTCCAACTTATAAGCGTGTTAAAGCGAAGGGATGTTTCAAATATGCTGCCTCCAAAATTTGGAATAATATACCTCCTCCTTTACAGGAGATCGTGAATGTAAAATCATTTAGAAAGAAATGCAAAGTATGGTTACTTGAACAACAAAAATTGGAGGCAGGTATTAAGTATCATATTATATAAATTTGTAGATTTACATAGTATATATGTTTATAAATGTCAGTCTTTTCTTTACTTTGTTTCACGTCAATGCCAAGATGTTTTTTAAAAGTTGGCTGTGGCAGAATACCAGCGGTGACCTCAAATCACCACATAGCTGAGTCACAGGCCAGTTTGTCTCATTTTTTAATGTATGTTTTTACTTTAGTATGTTGCTAGATAAGTTTGTGATAATTTTTTGTACACTTTTAACTACCATGTGTGAATTGAGACAAAAAAAACTCTTTATTATTATTATTATTATTATAAGGTATTTCATTTCCGTCAGAGGCCTATACCAAATGCAACGTTTCATACACCAAATACATTTTCTGATTGTTATTTCTACAGACAAAAGATCAAATGACAAAGTGAAGCTATATATAGCTACAGCTATAGGAAGTATTTTATGCTTTCTTTTGTATAAACTTAGAAAAAAAAGAGTCTTATATGGAAAAAATTATAAGTATAGTCGTATAAGTGTTTGTCATTATTTAAATTATCAACTTTAATGAAAATATGCGAAGTTTTATATAAATTTGATAGTTAACGTACACGTTTTAGTTAAAATAGCGGGTGGGGCATAAATGGGTATACGAAGAAACCGTACATATAAGCGTATTGCGATAGTTCATCAAAGCCTACTTGCATTGCTTAAAACTCTAATATATCCATATATCCACATACATACATTCCAAAAAGTTTGTATCTGAATCTTTAAATTCGAGATCGAAAGCTGAACAGATCAATTAAACAAATGGTTAATTGCTACTGACTCATGATGAGAGACACTTAACTTTAAAGCGTTACGTTTATCTAATACGATCATCTATCTTAGTCTTATTAAGTCAAAAGAGTGCAGCGAGACCGTATTAGAGCCTTATGGTTGTGGGTGCAAATACAATCTCGAAATGTCCGAACCCGCCGTACGACTATAATAGTAAAACACTTTCCACCACTCCTGGTTAACGTTAATATTAGAATTACTTCTTGCCTTCTGGACCGATAAGACTTAAGGACCTTCAAGAAAAAAGCTACTATTTTAAAAAAGCCAGCAACGCACCTGCAATTGATAACTCAGACGTATGTAGCACTATTTTCAACACCTACCACATAAGATGGCTCATTATTGCAGTAGCTAAGCAGGGTTTAACAGTGACACATTCGTATGCTGCAATCACTCACGAAGCAAATTTTCGTAAAAAAAGTTGCATTAACTATCACATCAATCTGTCAGCAGTCATCTGTAGGCAGAGACTATAAACTTTCATTTGGCACGATCCTGACACACCTTTCTAGTTTATTTCACGTCCAAGTATCTATGTGTGCATGCTCGTCGATTAAAGCTACTCTATATTTGGTCTATCTTGAATACATCGTCAATTTGGTTGATTAACTTCCATTTAGGGTATTCCTTATTGCCGACTCTGATTAGAAATTTGCTGCGTAAACTGTAAATCATTATTTCTGTAACTCAAAGCACAGGTACATAACACAAACAAATATAAGAAAAACTTCGAAAAACCGATTTCACAAACTAAAATTAGCCTTACAAGTCAATGCAATATAGACACACACAAACACTCACATCTGTCACCCAGAAAGGTAGACAGAGACTACGGACTTTCATTTGCACTCTTTCCACTTCCATTCCACTTCACCTCTCTCGCCTCCTTTACATCCATATATCTACGCATAAACGCTCTTCGGTTAAAAGTACTCCTGATCTGGCCCATTTTCAATGTATCGCCGATTTGGTCGATAAATCTTCGTCTAGGGCGTCCCTTTCCGACTTTGCCGTTCACTTCTGAAACATAAATTTGCTTTTTCACTCTTTCCTCGTTCATTCTTTCTACATGACCAAACCACCGAAGCATTCCTTTTTAATGCTGGTCACAACGTCATCTTGCATACCACACTTTTCTCTTATCACACTATTTCTCACCCTGTCATTCAGATTCAGCCCTAGCATACTCCTTGATGAACGCATTTCTACAGCACTTATTCTACTCTCATGCTTCTTCTGCCAGACTCAACTTTCACTACCATACATTAATATAGGGACTAACACAGCATTATGAATTGCCATAGGCGCCTTCTTTGATACATTCTGACTCTTCATAAAAGCGTGTAGAGCCCCATTCACTCTATTTCCTGCAATGTAGAATATCAAAAAAATAAAACCCAACTATTTAATTACTATTTAATTAACTAGTATTTATTAACAATTTAATTAAAAAAAGAATAATTTAAATCGGATTGGCAATTTCTGAGAAATCGGTAATCATACATAAGAAACATACACTACGAATATAGAACCCTCTCGTTTTTTTTTTTATCTAAGTTAATTCGGTAAACTACAAACACATGTAACATACATAGATAAACTCTCACACCTGTCACCTAGACGGGTGACAGCCTTAGGACTTCAATTAGGCTCGATCCTAACTCCAAACACACCTCTCTATAAAATTATATCACCATCTTATATCAAGTTAATCATTGTAATTTTGTACCTATAAATATTACATTTTTTTTATAGGATAAGGGTGACAAACGAGCACACAGTCCACCTGATGGTAAGTGGTTACTGCGGCCCATAGACATCTACATCTATCCTCTATTACAGATCAAAATGTAGATGCGTTTTAACCCGTGAGGACTAGGATGGAAATCCTCATTTCCAGTAAAAAGGGCCTCCGGCCACCTGCACTCACCAAGCGAAACGCAGAGGTAAACCTCTACTTCACGCTGGTATTCTGTGAGGTCGTGGTACCACCCCGGTTCGAGCCGGCCCATCCATGCGACAGCAAAAGCTGCCGCCTGGCTCTACCGCTGTTAATTGTAACTATTTATTCTTCATTTGGCCGTAAAAACTCCTATAGGCTACTCCTACTGTAGGCAGGAATTGTTTTAATCGACACTCTTGGCATGGAGATTAGCGATTTAAATAACAGACATAATCTCCCCCTTTTGCACCTTTTACGCCATCGTTGCCTGTCTTGTTATTTACTTCTGAAGTGAGTAGGCTGGTTGTATTGCCATCTATCGAAATTTTTATATCCTTATTATACTGCGATTGCGAGACAAGTCAAGATTTTTCTGACTCTCGCAATCGCCTTTTACGACACTCGAAAGATGACGGCGATGGATTTTATTGAGTCGCCACCACTCAGCAGTTATTAATGAATATTTAATAAAGGTGCAAATACATATTTGATATATGGGGGTTCCATATATCAAATATGTATATGCAATAAAAGTTTGAAATTTATGAAGTTTCTACTTGTTATATTGGAGTGGCGGAAATCACATTCGAAAGCTGGTGCGCTATTTATTATGTCGTGCGATAAATGTGTATTATTTTTACGTTATATTTACAATAATAAACTGTGTATCTTACAGTTTTAGCAAATTTATAAATATGTCTTATCACGTGATGTAGTGAAGCTACTAATATATTACATTATCAGCAAAATTTCTAACTAATACATTACATTATCGGGAAAAGCATCTAAGGTTCTAAAAAATACACCGAGCACTGCTGTTTCAGATCTACTGGAGTTCAGCGAGTTCAGTGTTTTTTAACCTGTAGCTCAGGGAGGTCGGTAAGTTACATTTGGTGGGTCGCGGTCGTAAGCCTGGTAAAAGTAAAAAGCAAATATATAAACTATAATAAATAGATATACAATATTTGATTTCATAAAATTTTCAGAGATCAGGAGATCTGTGCCTAATATTTTTTTTTAATAAATCATGGAATCGTAATTGTATATTTGAGGCATGAATAATCCATTGATTTTCTAATTAGACCCTATTTTCTTAGGTTTTTACGTTTACATTGGAGAAAACTTTAGTTCATATAATTAGGAAGTGGGGTATAGCTACCACGTGATGATTTTTTTTATAGGATAGGGTGACGAACGAGCACACAGTCCACCTGATAGTAAATGGTTGCTGTAGCCCATAGACATCTACATCTATCCTCAATAAAGAGTCAAGATGCAAATGCGTTGTCACGCGTGAGAACTAAGATGGAATACCTCTTTGCCAGTAAAAAGGGTCTCCGGTTCTATATACTCACCATATGAAACACAGCAGCGTTAAGCTGCTATTTTAATGATGCTTTGAATATTTTATACTTTCAATGGATTTATGGGTAATTTTCGGTTTTGATGCTTCCGCTACTGTCACTTGTATCAGACGTTGAAAGCTGCGCAGATCTTTTGAGAAATTTCAACATTGTATGTTCGCTCGTAGCGCTCGGATACATACAAATTACTCTGTGCTTGTAGCGAACCAAGTCCGTACTCACTGGCATAATCAGTCATACCACGCATTGTCGGCCATGATCCCCCTCGTTTCTCGCCTCCGCGCTGCCACGGCAGCAAAACAATTGCCCGCAATATGCCCGTGACTATCTTCACCGTACTTGATTTTGATCAGTGGTCAGCGTCAGACAGTGAGTATGATCTTAATAGAAGAAAAATTAAATAGTACGTCGTTTTCGAAATCACTGACACAGTTTTATTATGGGGGTGGCCAAATTTTTTTAACTTGTAAAGGGGTTGCGAATTCAAAAACGTTAAAAAACAGTACTACTTGATGAGAAAAATATGTGATTGATGAATAGTGTATTTTAAGTTAGCCATAATGGGATTAACATGTTTACAGACAAAAATCCCTAAATAAATAAAGAGAAAAAAAATAGATTTTAAAATATTGAAATATAATTCTAGAAGCTCTTTAAACTTAACACTTTCACTGTATGGTTTCCAGACACAATAGTAAGACAATAGCAGTGCCCTATATATAGTGCACGGGACAGCGAAAGGGTTAACATTATTTCTTACAACATTGCATTATTTATAATTACTTTTACTAAAATGCTTTAGTTTAAATAAGTCTTGTATTTCTATGATTCAAATAATTATCTATATTATTTTTCATATAACTAAAGTGACAAAAAAACTTATAGGCTACATGATGGTGACTACTGCATTCCATGGGCGTATCAAGCCAACTTCAAACAAAATAGGCAGCAGATACCTTGTCACCTGTGAGAACTATGATGGAATGCCTCACAAACTGTCATTGTTCTCGCTCCTATATCCAGTAGACAGGAACACAGAATTGCAAGTATTCCTACCCAGGCGAACTCCTGAAAAAAAAAGATTCCACTACCTAGTAAATCTGGTTCTTTTTGTATGAGAAAATCACATAGAATATCAGTTTTATTCTATTATGAAGTTGAGAATAGGACCATAATTTTTCTTCCGTCTGTAGGTATTTAGAGCACGCTTACGTTAATGTATCAACTCATAAAATACGAGTTTAACAACCGGTAATACGTTTCAGTCGAGTTGTGGCAGGAGCAGAGTGGGCATAAATGTTTAATTGAAATTTTAAAATTGTTTTCGAGAATATTTCATGCGCAAAGCTATCCCGTTATTTATTTTTTCCGGATACGCAGTATTTTTTGTACTTAATATAATTCATAAGCTTAAAAATTTTAAAATATTTTTATAATTTTTTTTATCATTTTATCTTTTCCTATATTATTATGATTTGAAATCTCTCCAAGAAAACCTAAGCACATAAGACACCTAAATAAACAAAAAATAATCATTCACTAGCTTTTTTGCTTGATTTATTATTAATAGTGAATAATTTTATATTGAAAAGGTAGCTGTTGCGATTGATAGTAAGCCTGAGATATCATTGCATAAATAATTAGTATTTAATTACGTCTAAGATGCTATCTCCTTTTGCATCAAACTCGATTCGACGTAAGCCTTCGAGTATACTCCCTAACCTATTCGATTCCAAAAACAACATTCAGTTACGATCAGGCATTTTCAGCGTTGTGAAGCACGATCCATCGTCTGATTATATTGCATTCAAATTCCTAGTCAATGCTTATGGTTAAAATTGTCATCATTATCATCATAATAACTACAACCCTTCACTAGTCCTCTCGAGGCAATTTTGGTGGAAAGGCTGTAATAATGATGATTTGAAATAACGTCACAAACAACATTATTAGGGTAATTACACTGAAATGATAGAGCAAGCCTGTGCTTAACTTATAAAATAAGGACTTAATTTTATTTTAAAAAGCAATGGTTGAAGCGCAGAATAAAATGAAAATTATTTAGTTTAAGTACTTGCTAATGAAAAGGATGACTGTAAGTACAAAGTTTTAGGAGATGATTACCATTAGCATGAAAATCCTTTGGAGATTATAAACTCTCTCACTGATATAGTTCAATGTGGATTTTTTTTGTAGAAATGGAGCTTGAAATTATATTATCATTGTATTAATTTTGAGTATTTTTATGAAGCCATCTGTGATATTTTTCGTCTCATGTCTTCAAAATAACTTAAATAAAAGCAAAGTTAAGTAACTTGATTGAGCACAATCATGAATATAAAAGATAAACATAAATTATAAAAGATCATAAAGAATATGAGGCTGATTAATTGTTTGGAGTGCATGGATACAAACGGCTAGACTTCCATCTTACCACTGAAAGTTGAATGCAATAGAATTTATGTGGAGCCTTTTGAAGAGGCGTGTTGCTAGTAAGGATGTTGGACAGGAACAAGATAACAAAGTAAAATAACCTAAGAAGCTTCACCATCTAATACTGCAGAAGATTGGTAAAAGCAATGCGAACATGTGCACTCCATTGAAGATTGACTTTTTAAAACTGATGGATGTATTGATGCTGAAATGGGCAATTTTATTATAGAATTGAATTCCAAGTATGATACAGAATATGACAACAGTTTGATAATTTATGTTTTTTTTAAGTAGATGAGGTAAACGAGCATGCGGCTCACCTGATGTTAAGTGACTACCGCCGCCTATGAACAACTGCAACACCAGGAGAATTGCAGATGCATTGCCGGCCTTTTAAAAAGGAGTAGGCTCTTTTCTTAAAGGTCCTTAAGTCGTATTGGTCCGGAAAAATTGCTGGTGGTAATTGATTCCACAAGGAAGTTGTGCAAGGAAGAAAATATTTTCTGAATCGCATAGTGGTGGACCACCAATCATTCAGATGGTATGGATGGTATCGCGAGTTTTTTCACGATGTGCAATGGTGAAATTGAGCAACTGGAATTAATTCGAATAATTCCTTTGAGCACTCCCCATGGTCAATGCGATAAAATACGCAAAGAGATGCAACATCTCTTCGCAGAGCCAGTGAATCGAGCCGATCGGAAAGGATTCGGTCGTCAACTATTCGTGCTGGATGCAGTCAAGTGGAAAGAGCTGGCACTGGAGAGCCCCAGCCCAGAGATGGGAATAGTATTCCATGTGAGTCCGAACCTGCGCCTTGTCAAGTTGCGGGCGATGTGTCTGCATGAAATACTGTCCCGCTCTGCTGAGCACGCCAAACTTTTTAGAGGCCAATTTGGACTTCTCTTCCAAGTGACCACGAAACAACTGCACGTCACTCGATATGTCGACGCCGAGGATTTCGATACTGGTCGAGGCGACAAAGGGAGATCCTTCAAACTGAGGAGATACGACAAAGGGGTTCTTTTTAGCGGTAAACGCGCAAACTTGTTTCTTCTGAGGATTAAACTGGACTAGATTTAGTTGCCCCCAATTCGAGACTTTGTTTAGCAAAGACTCCACTACAGATACAAGTTTGTTCCGGTATTCGGCGATGTGTTATTATTTAATATTTAATATTGGCACGGCCGGTGTTAAGAGTATCACCAGTGTTGTCATCTGCATAGCAATGAATGTTACCGGTTAACAACATATCACTAATATGCAGAAGAAACAGCATTGGCGATAGCACGCAGCCTTGTGGAACACCAGCGTTAATGGGCTAGTAATCGGATCAGGCACCGTCTACTACGACCTTTATGCTCCGACAGCCAGAAAACTAATGATCCAATTGCACAATTTTTCGGGAAGCCCATAGGAAAGAAGCTTCAAAAGAAGCGTTTTTTGCCAGACCCGATCGAAAGCCTTGGCTATGTCCAAGCTAACGGTCAATTCCTCCCCTTTAGACTCGATCGCAGCAAGCATAAACTAGAATATCACCAGCTGAGCAACCACGACGGAAACCGCACTGGCGGTCACTTATCAGCTGTTTCTCCCAAGGTACCGCAAGTAGGCAGTTAAAAATGGACTTCATTATTTTCGAGAACAAGGAGGTGATGGCAATAGGCCTGTAGTTGGACGGATCAGAGCGGTTACCTTTTTTAGGGATCGGGTGCAAGAAAGCTGTCTTCATGTTCATCAGATAGTGACTTATCAACATTAGCTATCCGCATGTATCACTCTCATATAATTCCGAATCACCTAACAAGCTCAAAAAAGAAATACTCAAGCATTACTCAAATGTAATAGAATAAAATTCTGGATTTTTTTTTAACGTTTTGGTTTAACAGTAAGTATGCATTATTCTTGATGTTTATTCAAGTGCATGTTGTAATCACCTAAAATAATTTGTAGCATTTAAAGTAATACTCTATCTACGTGCATATGTATGAAAATTATAATTTAAACAATGTATACAAATTTTGGTGATGCTTTAATAAAAAAAAAATCGTAGTGGAGATTCAGTAATTTTTTCGACCCTCTACTTTCAAACACAGCCATTACCACCGAACTTACTTAGAATCGTAATTGTAATCGAAAGAACATGAAAAGAAGTCGAATGTTTTAGAATAAACTAACAACCACTTACCATCAGGTGGACTGTGTGCTCGTTTGTCACCCTATCCTATAAAAAAATGTAGTGGTGTTGGGAGTAGTGGCGCTGGGATTAGTGGTGGCGGTGATAGTGCACGCAATTGAGGGAGGGCAGGAGGTGCCCTTCAAACTAGGTAAGACACATCATTGTATTTTATCGAGCAGATGTCCGCGAAGTAATTTTTTACTAACTATATATATATATATATATATATATATATATGTGTATATAATATAAAATAAATATTGATGATTATAATGTAATTATCTAAGAAAAACATGTAGTAACATAGTAGGTTATTATACATATTATATAGTATATACATATTATTACATATATGGTAGGTATATTATACATATTATAAATACATGGTGTATTTATATTAATTATTAAAAGCTGGGTCCAACCTACTATGTTACTACATGTTTTTCTTAGATAATTACATTATAATCATCAATATTTATTTTTTTAATGATTGTAATGTTACACTAAAATTAAAAAAATAGGAAAAATATTTTCATATTCCACAACTCGAATGCAATATGGCAATAGGAAAATGCTAAAAAATGTTCCTCTTTCAAAAATTCCGAATCCATTAAGGCGGCTCGATATTTTTACTTAGTATTTTTACAACCCCAATCACATTAATGACAGTGGGAATAAAACAGTTGCAAGTGATTTATTATAAAACCTTTATTATAAAGTAAAAACGCAGACACAAGACTGCGTTTTGATTTTTATTCGCGTATGGATGTTGATATCAATATGCCACAGCATACACTTACCATCTGTGTGCTCGTTTGTTACCCCTACTTCATCTCATATCCAATAGTAGATTGGAGAGGTTAGTAAAGAAAAAGATATTCAAAAACTTATATACTTTTTGAATATCTTTTTCTTTACTAACCTTCAATTTTAATCTTACCTTCTTGTAAGTCTCAAGAACTAGAATTTAAACGAGATCTTATATAATTCAAATAATATTAGTATACTCTAAGACTTATTGGGTACGAGCGACCACTATAACAATAAAGATAAGAATAAAATTTGGAATATAACCAAAGAATAAACTTTAGAATTTTAGATCTTTCCGGACATGCTTAACAGCCCAGATAAGGGTTTTCAAGTTATCTTTTAGTCCTTTTTCAACAGAATTAATTTTGTAAGTCTAGAATAGAATAGAATGAATCTCATCATCATCCACCACAGTTCGCTGCCTATGCCCAGCAATGGGTACATACTCGTATATAGGCTTTTGTTTTATTTCCTGTTCTGTTACGTAACCTACTAATAAATCTAACGTTACTTTTGAGTTAATATTCAATAAAGCAATAAATAAACATTTGGGAATACTCGATTTTCCTTATATATCAATCAGCTTAATGGCTACGATAATAAAATCTGGCTGGAGTAGAATTCACGAGGAGCTTTGGAGTTTAAAAATCTCTTAAGCGGATCTATTTATACTCCTAGAAATACAATTTACTCCATAAAGTACACGGAATTTATTTCTTGTAGCTACGTATGTTACAAGTAATAAATTATGTGATGGATCTTAACAGAAATCACTATAATAATATACTAACAAGTATCAAATAATATCAGCTACAGTAAATAAAATTTCGTCAAAAATACCAAAAACTTGAGGTATTCCCTCAAGTTTAAAAGTTATCATAATTATATTGTTGATAAAGGTTGTTAATATTATATAGTACTGTATTAGATATTTATTTTGTAAATTAAGATTATAAGGTTTCGCCAACTAAGTAACTAACTGTTGTACATCTTACAGTTAGGTCAGTTATGTTCAGATGCAGCAAGTGTAACGTTTTTATTTTAATTTAACCATCCGTAATCATTTGCACTTAGCTGTATTCGGTTAAACATTAGTCTAACCGCGCTACGGCTTTTAACTTTAACATCTCTATTATATAAAAATCAAATAAAAAACAAAATGTCCGTTAGTCTTGCGAAAACCCGAAAATGGCTGGACTGATTTACACGAAAATTTTTGTGTGTGTTTTTGTAGCTATCGGTAGGTGGCACAGTTGTCGAGATCTAGAAATCACCCGTGCGAAACCGAGGCGGATATAAAAAGATACATTATGGTGATAGTAACAAAATCACACCATATGTTAAAATGATACATAAAACTATGTTGTACCGTTACTTCGTTGGTAAAAAATCGATTAAATTTAAATATTGTTTCAACATCGTTTAATTTATTTTAAGTTTAAAATAGTGCCTTTCAGTTCCCTTCCATTTGGCGGGATTTCAAGTGCTTTTACGTTAACGTTTCAAATTGAAAGCATCGCAAAACATGAATTTATCCACCGGAAATATCTGAAACCAACTTTAACGCAAATTATTCATCGTTTAAGTACTTTTAAGTATTTAAAATATTTGTATAATATTTGTCTGTGTTTTATTTTTGTTATCTTATTTTTTGGTGTTGTTTATCATCAAAAATAACTATTTATGTAATATTACTGGTATTTGCACAATGAGGACCCAACAATATATTCCTTGGTCAGGAGCCTTTTACAATGCGGAGACATAGACAATGAGACATTTCGCTCGTCAGGGAAACAGATACGTAAAGCTTCAATGGCAGATGTGCCTAAACAAGGCGAGTGGCTTAAGAATAAAGATAACTCAAGAAATGACTGGATTTTACTGCAACGTAAAAAGTTCATTAATCGTTTTTTAACGGAAAGCCCGAGACTGCAACGTCTACCGGAACTGGGAATTTTAAAGCAGTGGAATCCGAAATTCCTCTTATTATATGCAAGCAAAGAGACTACAGAGAATGATATTTGTGATTATATTCAAATAATGACAAATATAAAAGTAAATTTGGAAAAAATCAATATGAAAGTAGAAAGGCTCCGTAATTCATTTAAGTTATTTGTTGCAAAACTATGGCCGGAGGGCATCAGATTTAGTCATTTTATTTACTTTAAGAAGAATAGTGACAGCGTTAAGTCCCTGCTTGGTGGTGATATAATCTCTAACACTTAATGGACTACTGTCTTAAGATCCTTACATTTGCAACCTTCAACTGTAAAAGCGTTGTACGTTCAATCGACTGCGTAAGAAAACCACGTTTTATACGTTGTAGAGCCATGCTGCAGCTATATTAGTAGTATAGTTGTAGCACGAATGGGTCGTCTCGACCGGGGAAGGACCACGCTCTCACAGAATACCAGCGTAAAATAGCAGCTTAAAACTGCTGTTTCGTATAGTGAGTGTAGAGAACCGCAGACCCTTTTTACTGGAAAAGAGGCATTCCATCTTAGTTCTCACGGGTTTCAACGCATCTGCATTTTAATTGGCAAGCGAAGATAGATGTAGATGTCTATGGGCCCCCAGCAACCACTTACCATCAGGAGATCTGGCTCTTCGCGACGTGCCTTACCTTTTATGCATCGGAGACTTCGGGTATACCGGGAAATCAGCCCTCAATAAGTCTACAAGTATACTGAGGGGAAGGCCATACGGTGGAGTGACGCTTTTGTGGAAAAACAATCAGTTTTTCCTTCATATGAACTGCCGCAGTGATCGCATAATTTGTATCAAGATTGAAATTGACAATCGTACTTTACTTATTTTTTTGGTATATTGATAGTGTTGATAACCTTGTAGAATTCAAGGAGTATCTCAGTGAGATTTCCTCTATTATTGAGAGTAATGGAGTGGATAATGTTTTTATGATGGGAGATTTTAATGCTCATCCAATACGTACCAGATTTTCAAGTGACTTGCTTACTGTTTGTGTTTGTATTAATGGAATCTCTAAGATTACCGAATGATGAGGATCACTGTGTTCTGACCTGCGCGGCTAAGCCCTTAGTAGTTAAGGCCTTGTATTGTATGGCGTATATTTGTCGGACCACATTGCCATGCTTATTGAGTGTAATATTAATTTGATTAGACCTTTACCTCACCTCACCTGCCTATAGTAACAACGTATATTGGGGTGTAAAAGGCGAACAATGAATAAAACAACACTAAGATAAACCTAGATTATAGTAATTCTAAATAACGTCAAATTGATTTTGACAGGTGTAATATAGAGTGATGTTAAGTGGATCCTGCTGTGTGCCATACACATCGACATTTATCCTCAAATAAGAATCAAAATGCAGATGCATTGTCACCCTTGAGGACTAAGATGGAATGCCTCATTTCCAGTAAAAAGGGTCTCCGGATCTCTACACCCATACGCAGCAGTACTAAGCTGCTATTTTAAGCTGGTATTCTGTGAGAGCCTGTTCCTACCCCTATCGAGCCGACCTACTCATGCTACAAAAATAATGTAGCTTGGCACTACCATGTTTTTAATTTTTTTATCTATAAATACTTCAGCCAGCCTTGTGATAGTAATATAAAAAATCAATCACACCATTTCGTTACGTGAATGGCGTAATAGGCAGATATAAAATATCGCAAACCAACTAATATTAAATTCCAATGGGCGGTTGTACAACCATTTCATTTACGTCAGATATTATAAGCATAGATTGGCGACGGGTAGCAACGTTAAAGATGGGATGTCTGACATCAATAGACTAATTATAAAACAAAGCTAGTTCTACATAACACGGTAATAATAATAATGTCCTGCAGACCAAATATCAGCCACGGCAGCCAATCTCAACAAAGACTAGCCACAGGATTACAGTGCTCAAGTTCGCAAGCATAGATGTACTCTCTATTCCGAACGGTAATCTGACACGAACGGAGATAGATCAGGTGCAGGAACAAAGGCTATTTGTGGTTTCCTAGGCACGGGAATGTAAAACCACCTACCTTCCACCTTCATGATTCCAGGTACCCTTAATTTCGTGTCACAGAAAATTTTGACCCGACCTGGTATTCAATCCCAGGACTTCATAATCATTAATCGATCAAGAAGGCCATCATATATACATATACAACATTTCGTATTCAATTGTATGATATTTAATATTCTCAATTATTATGCAAAAAAGTCCCGCTGGGTTTTTGCTAGTTTTTCCAAGGACAGAGGATTTTTTTGAACTAATGGTAAAAGAATAAATGATTTTCAATAATTATTTCTATATATAATATATATTGAATAAAAATTATTATTTTCTATTCTATTCTATTAATCGCCAATCGGGGCAATAATGTCAAATTCTTTAGTTGGCCAACAGTGGTTTCTTTTTTGCTGTCTTACGATGAAGAAAAGGAAACATTTTCAAAATGCTGTGTCTTTCTAGCCGGTATTCCTTTCTATGATCTAGACTCAAATTTTATCATTATGAAATTTAAATTCTAACTGGAGATTGTCTCTGAATCCCGGCTTTATTTTATAGACAAAGTAAACCCTCATTTCAAAAAATAAAAACAGACGCGGCGTCTGACAACTGCAAAAAAATTGTGACTGCTGTTTTACTGCTATTTTTCTGATAGATTGTTTGATATCTCTTGGTTGTATGATTAGTTTTACGGAATTTTCCTGAAATTCTCAAATTGTAATTTTAAAAGCTTCTTTAAATTCCAATTATTTAAAAAAAATATTATACTTTTTAAAATTTGCTATAATTACAGTTGGTTTAAATACTTCTACTACTACTTTTTAATTTTGTTTTGTTTAAATACTACAGGCAATGACAGGCATTAGTTTCGCCCACAGAGCAAATTCAAAGAGAAGGTGGTGGAATTAAATTTCGCTATGTAACACAACGCGTGATATTTGCGGGATGAGGGGATGTTAAGCCCTACCCACTTTACTATTTTCCATCTACCGATAAATAAAAAACTACTCGCATCGTTCCATATCGATGTCGCTATGTAGTTTAACTATCTTGACGATAGATGGCGGCCTGTTCACAAAATGATTATAAAAACTATAAAAATAATGTTTTGGCAATTAAAAATTCTTTAGGACTGAATGCAAAACAAATTTCAGCACTTTCGTATGATTATTTTACCAACACTGAGCTCTACGTATCTTTATATTTTTAGTTCCCATGACAAAAAGTGTCGCCATCTACTGTCGAATATATGTAATTACATTTGATAGGCAACGCAGATTATTCTAGAACCTTTTTAAAAAATTACGCATAAAATTTCTTACAAATGAAATGTGATGCCATGCATAGCATCAGAGCGTCTATCTGAGTAGTTTTTACACGACGAAACACAACACTTCATCCTTTTCTTCTTAACACTACCAAAATTCGCGATTTTCGACACAGCGCACAGGATGAACGCTGACAGTATACTAAGTAAAGCCACGCCCATTGTGATGACGTCAGGACCTAGTTAGAATCACAGTGCACAGTTGCTTATGCCATCTTTTCTTTGTATTTGCTTCGTGGTTTCGCCTATAACTGAACGGTGTAAAATTATAGAATAAATAAATACCAATAAAGGTGGTAGGACTCCTTTTCTACATAAGAGTCCGTCTAAAAAGGTACCACCTACTTACCTTTTTTTGCTGCTAAATAGCAGTGCCAACACTGTGCTACGTTCCGATCTAAAGGGTGTACAGAGCCATTATAATTACAAGCTGTGAGGAATTCCGCCTAAGACCTCAGGGGTGACAATGTATCTGTAGCTTTCTGTGTTTGAAAATGGTTACAAGCGTCCATGGACTGCAATAGCCACATACCATCAGGTCTTTTTAATTAGAATAAGGGTGACAAATGAGTACACAATCCACCTGATGGTAAGTAGATGCTGTGGAACTTAAGCGTCTACAACTATCCTCGAGACCCCTGAGGACTAAGATTGTATACCCTGTTTTCAGTAAAAAGGATCTCCGGTTCTCTACATTCACTATACGAAACACAGCAGCATTATTATATATTTTACGCTGTTATTCTATAAGAGCGTGGTCCTTTCCGTCGAGCCGGCCCACTCGTGCTACAATCATAATATAGCTGCAGTGTGGCTCTACCACAAAAAAGGTAGACTGTTAGTTCATTGTCACTTCAGTTTTATATGAATAAAAAGTAGAAAGGGTTCTGGCTACAACAAACGCTGCACTCTCAGTTCACAGATTGCTTATAGGGAGCAACAAACATGGATTCTGTGTACTGGTTCTGCGCTATAGACCACCTGTCCAGCGTGATATATTTCAATGCTAGTTCACACATTTTTATTAATACCTATGTAACACTCATTAAAGTAAAATGCACTCCACAATTGCTTGAGAGGCTCAAACTTAATTAGTGTGCGCCATGAAAGGGTACTCTGTATCTTTTTATAAGCGCCCCGCACTGTCTGTTTTCTAGGGTCTATTCTAGTATGTAGTACATCTTACTTTAATTTTACCAGCACATATAGTTTAAAATAAAATAAATGCCTATAAAACATTTACTTAGTGAGCAGAGACTTTCTTTTATTTTTTTCCGTTTTTTGTAATAGTATTTATAAGAAATGTTTGAACAGAAATTCCCTTTGAAAATCTCTAATAAATTATAGGTTGATAATCTACAATGAGTAATGCAGTCGTTATTGTCATGGTGAGCAAAAAGTTATTTAAACGATGCAGCCATCAATTTCCTTCGCATCGTTATCATTTTTCGAATCTTGAATTTCGTTGCCCAATTCTATAGAGCGCTTGCAAATAAAAATCAATCTTAGTCACATTTATAAAATTTAATAAATGTCTTGATATTTTTTTATGTTCTTGTAGTTTTTCTCGCAGAATTTGAAATTAACAATTTATATAATATACAAACTATTCCCAGCTGCTTTGCTCGCGTTGACTTTGTATAACCAGATCATTAGCATTCGATTCCAGAATTTGGGATCAGCTTGTTGTCTGTTGGTGCGTTTGTCACAAATTTTCTACGTCATCATCATCATTGTATTAGCCCTTCACAAGTCCACTGCTCAACATAGGCGTCCCCCAAGGAATGCCACGGTCCTGAGTCACTTATATCCATCGACTTCCTGCATGTCTTACCAGGTCGTCACTCAATCTAGTGGGGGACGCCTTATAATTTAAAACGTATACCTTCTACGTATACGTTTTAAGTTATATTATTCTTTAGCGCCCGCTGTAAATTCTGCAGTACTCGGGCAACCCGGGTTCGGTTCGCCGTCACAAACTACAATGAACAAAATTTTTCTATGTATTTTTAAGTACTGGTTTCAAAGGCGGTGATAGATAACGTCAACAAAATGAAGAAACCTGCATTCTATTTAAATAAATTTAAAAAATATATATAAATAAGGAATTTGTTGCAATTAAGCACAATACGACATATTCATAAACCTTTTTGGGTTTCAGCGTATACCGTTGTTCACCAGCCCCACTTAGAATTGATCATCAACATTGAAACTCTCAGAACATTGTTCCGTTACACTCTAAGAAATTATAGGAGACCTGTGACCAGCAGTGGGGTCTACAGAGCGGGCGGAGTTTTCTACAAGTGTTACATTGACAATATATTTTTGCGCTCTATTCTTTAGACATGAAATAATAATTTTAAGCGCCTTGTTCTTGATACCATAGTACCAGAGCTTCCTGATTAATGTTTAATGATAAAATTTACAACTAACTATATAATTCTTTTGACCTTTCAAATATCGCGGAAATGATTAATATATTTTTTTTTAATTTTATACTTTTTGTGCCTCTAATATTTCTCCAAGAGTCAACCTCGCCATGCGCTCGGTATATTCCTCTTACACAAAAATCAATTAAATTCAAAAATTGTTTAATACAATATGGATCAATTTAATATTGTTCCAAATCGTCTCAATATGCACGTTTATTAATAAATCCCGATTTTTGTCAGATCGATTTATGATTGCCTAGTTCGATGTCTCAATATGCATTTTAGTTATTATATCCTGATTGATTTTACTTTATTAATAAATTTTAATGATGACCATTGAAACCTATAAGAACTATTGGAAAATCTAAATAATTATGTTTAAATTATAGCGTAATTAGTACTAGAGAAAATTCTCAGAAACAATATACATTTCAACGATCAACTGTTTATATTACTTTAAGCTTGTATTATTTGAATTGGTACAAAGAATTAAAATTAAGTGAAAATAATATTACGTACAAATATAATCTTTATCTATACGTATAAGTAAAACTTAAGTGTCTGTCTCCAAAATTAAAATAACTGCCTTCTAATAAGCTCAGGGGTTTATTTGCATGCTATTAAGATTTTTAAATAATATTTTTTTAATTTTTCCCGGTCTGTCTGTCAGTCTGTCCGGTTTAATCTTCGGAATAGCTGAGCCGACTGTAATGAAACTGCAGGTACAATAGAGAGCGACACCAGGAGTGATTGTGAAAGATGGCCTATATTTTATCCGGAAGACTTCG
This sequence comes from Parnassius glacialis, assembly GCA_033319125.1. Classification (NCBI taxonomy): domain Eukaryota; kingdom Metazoa; phylum Arthropoda; class Insecta; order Lepidoptera; family Papilionidae; genus Parnassius; species Parnassius glacialis. The sequence continues at coordinate 21,434,635 of JAVANC010000023.1, read as the reverse complement.
ATTATTTGAAACAATTAAAAATTATTGAAATATTATTTTTTTTAAATAAATAACGCCGCATTTACAGATCCTATCCAGCTGAAGCAGGAGCAGGTTGCTAGTATATAATAAACCGAATCGACGAAGAGATGCCGTTTTTGAGCTTCCAAGTAATTTAAATTCGATTCCCACCAATAAAATTGATAACCAGAATTATATCAGTACTGATTTGGGATATTCTCGCCGATGTATAAAAGCGTACTAAGGAAAACCTGCAAAATATGCCTGAAAAACTCTAAAACATTTAAAAGATATATAAATCCGCCAACGTACAATGGGTCAGAACAGAATACTCTTCCATGCTATAAAAACTCTCAGAAATGAAAGGGACCTTTCATTTCAATGAGACGTATTATTTTACTTTTATCGTTACTGTTACAACTCATAGGAGCGATGTTTGCCATAATTGCCACGCTTGGCAGGTTGTTTAATTGTTTTTATTTGTTAATAGGAAGACCATACTGTGCATGTCCTAGTTTGTTACCCTCTGTCGCCTCTTTCAACAACCAAGTGACGATATCGGATAGTAGAGATTCTAACACCGCTACTACACGGGACATCGCTTTACTTTTACTTTTTTATAATATCAGCAAAATCAGTCATACATTGTCCATCCAGAGTATACCCATTTTAATGGTCGGTTGAAGGGTATAGAAGTTGATGTCCTGCATCGCCATCTAGTGGCAGGTAGCATAAAAATTAATTGCATAAAACCTACTCTATTATAAAATTCATATAATGCGCCAACTTTCATGATCGGTCAAACGCTGTCGGAGTCTACTTATCTCAAACAGATATACCAATATCATTTTTTATACGTGAATACTTTCGCATTCACAATTTTAGTGCAGATACGTTAAAAAAAACATTACAATTCTTTATATATCCATGATCCATTACTCTGATTATTATTTGAAACAACGGCCCATTGAACTCGAAAAACAAAAGGATTTATTTCAGCAAAATATTATCATCTGGACAGTGTTTCTTGCAAATGATAAAATGTTCTCTTCAATAGGAAATGAAAGCTTTTAATTGCATGTTTTGTTCTGCAAACATAAAAGTATTTGTATTAATAAAAATGGCGCGTGTTATGTGATATGCGAATGTTAGAATTTATAATAGTCCACTATTAGTAGCTAATTTCTAATTTACATGCAAACTGTTTCATTATAACGACAAATTTGGAATCTCACTATATTATTTATGCCTTACTCAATCAGAAATCTTCAGTGTTTAGTATTTATCAGACGTATAAAATGTACACTTGTTTAAGCACAGAGATGACGACATTTACATAAAATGAAAAAAATATGGGATCGTGGAACCAGGAAAAACGAGAAAGAAACCAAAAGCACGTAAACATGAGTATTCCCGGCCCCAGTGGCCGATCTGATCTGTGGCTCTACTGTTCGGATAATCGTAATACTGTCTATTCTTCTCTCGCGACTCTACCTCGGCAGCAGCAGGCAAAGAAATATGCCAGCTTTCCAGTACATCTCGCAATCTACCAATACGCAATATGTGGCTGGATTGGGCTCGCCAAATTCTCTCGCTTGAGCACCGCGGATTCGCTCTTCATCTTGGTCCGACCGTGTTTGTTCTTCTTCGTTTACTGCCGATGGCCAAGCCGTGGCTACTAAGCTAACTATTAATTGCAATTAGCATCTCGCTTGCCACTATTTGTTGGTCTCAGAATATTTTTAAATGTTAGTTTGTAAACACTAGTTTGTAAAAACTTGCGAGTTTTATCGCTTTTAATTTACCTCTTTTACAAGCTTTAAATTACTTCTTTTTTCTTTGTATGTCTTTCCGGTTTCAAATTTACAATTAATTTTTAAGCACTTCCTAGCATCCGCTTAACTTAACAATGAAGTCCGGATGCTGGTCCTAACAACGCCTATGAAAGCTTGTTTTTAAATAGACAAACTTACTCAAATACTCGTTCAACTACATTGCAGTACTTACGATAAAATTATTCTGGTATTTACTTAAATCATTTTTACGACTGCTATGATAAATTGTTTGTTATAGTTATGTGGTATATATTTGGTTTCTTTTTGCTGTCACGCCGTTATTGGTTGAAATGTCCACACTACTCTGATATGAGGTATACACACTATAACAAACATCCCAACTCTGATATGAGGTAACGCATGCAAAATAAAAATTGTGTGCTAATATTTAAAACAATTTTTTTCTATCTGAATCCAATTAGATTTTTTTTAACTTATTGTAAGCCAGTGCTTGACCACAATCCTACCTGGTGGTAAGTGGTGACGCAGCTCTAGATGGTAAATCGCATTGTTTCTTATAGTATAAGGATGACAAAAAAACACACAGTCCCCCTGATGATAAGTGGATGCTGTGGCCACGCCTGGGGATGAAGATGGCTTACCTTTTATTCAGTAAAAAGGGATTCCGCTACTCTTTACTTAACATACGAAACAGCAACATTTAGTTGTACACTAGAATTTTTCCCCCATATATTCGTGTTGCACGCTTTATCTTTATGTTATTTTAATCTGTAAATACACACACATATGTATATACAGATTAAAGGAATATAATTTTCTTCGCACTATATAATATATATATATATATATATATATATATATATATATATATATATATATATATATATATATATATATATATATGTATATAGTTCGAAGTAGTTCGTAGTAGTGGTATTCTGTGAGAGCGTGGTCCTTCCCCGGTCGAGCCGATCCATTCGTGCTACAACTTTACTACTAATATAGCTGCAGCATCGCTCTACCACGTACTAAAAAGTAAAAATTAAAAAGTTAGCCACTTAAATCATATTTAGCATTAACATAAACCTGAGTTAACATATCTAGTCATAATATGTGACATAGATTATGAACGCTTGGAAATACCTCCGGCAACTTCTTCAATTCTTAATTCTACTTCGACTAGATCAATTCAAAGGAAACTTTACTTATTACTCACAAAATAAAATGTCCAAGAGCCATAACCTTTTTAATCGTTCGTTACACAACAAATATATTATACTACACTGTCATCCCCGTTACATTACAACAGCAACTTAACTAGACCTCTACCAACATCATACGTGCGCCGCAACCACTCTTTGAGCTACGGCCACAGAATGGCTGTTGACATAATCAAAACACAAAATTAAATATAATAAGCAACTCTAAAATTCAACAGGATCGTTAATCAACCAAATAGACTCAGGTCAGTCAATAGAAATAAGCTTGGCTTTTGGACATTTCTCTCAACCAATTAAAAAGTTTACCACTTGTTACTACAAAATATTTTTTTCAATGCTAAATTTAAGACAAATTTACTTCCCTCACGCATTAAAGGTCGGTCAGCAGCAGGTATAAATAATCAGCTCGCAGCGTCCCACGCCAACAGCATACGACACGCCTCCATCACATCATTCGCAGATTTTATGTGGGCGATAACAGGAATTTTATACCACTTCTGATGTAGGCTAAAGAGGATCATCCTAAGGTGCATTCATGATGAATAACGTAAATATACTTGCGTTTCAACATAAAGTACAAGAAAATATAATAAACAGATTGTTAGCGATTCGTCGCATATATCTGGCTGCCCCATATATTATTGTATTTATAGTATATATTGGAGAGCTTCCCTGATGATGTTTTTTTCAAAAATCCTATAAAAAACGGTTGGTAACATAACCAAGGAAACAACGCTTCGCTTAGAGTACCTTTACTCTTGATCTAGCCAGTATTTTATAGACGTGCCTACATACATATATATATATATATGTGTGTGTGTGTGTGTGTGTGTGTGTGTGTGTGTGTGTGTGTGTGTGTGTGTGTGTGTGTGTGTGTGTGTGTGTGTGTGTGTGTGTGTGTGTGTGTGTGTGTGTGTGAGTGTGTGTGTGTTTGTATGCGTGTGCGTGTGCGTTGTACGTGAGTGTGTGCGGGTGCATGTGCGCGCGCGTGGGCGTGTGCGTGTGCGTTTGCGTGTGCATGTTCATGTGCATGTGCATGGGCGTGTGTGTTTGCGCGTGCGTGCGCGTGTGTGTGCGTGTGTGAGTGCGTGTGCGTGTGCGTGTGCAAGTACGTGTGCGTGTGTGTATGTGTGTGCGTGTGCGTGTGCGTGTGCATGTGCGTATGCTAGTGAGTGTGCGAGTGAGTGTGCGAGTGAGTGTGCGTGTGCGTGTGCGTGTGCGTGTGTGTGTGCGTGTGTGTGTGTGTGCGTGTGCGTATGCGTGTGCGTGTACGTGTGCGTGTGCGTGTGCGTGTGCGTGTGCGTGTGCGTGTGCGTGTGCATGTGCGTGTGCGTAAGCGTGTGCGTGTGCGTGTGCGTGTGCGTGTGAGTGTGCGTGTGCATGTGCGTGTGCGTGTGCGAGTGAGTGTGCGAGTGAGTGTGCGTGTGCGTGTGCGTGTGCGTGTGCGTGTGCGTGTGCGTGTGCGTGTGCGTGTGCGTGTGCGTGTGCGTGTGCGAGTGCGTGTGTGTGTGCGTGTGTGTGTGTGCATGTGCGTGTACGAGTGCGTGTGCGTGTGAGTGTGCGTGTGCGTGTGCGTGTTCGTGTGCGTGTGCGTGTGCGTGTGTGTGTGCGTGTGCGTGTGCGTGTGCGTGTGCGTGTGCGTGTGCGTGTGCGTGTGCGTGTGCGTGTGCGTGTGCGTGTGCGTGTGCGTGTGCTTGTGCGTGTGCGTGTACGTGTGCGAGTGCGTGCGCGTATGCCTGTGCGGGTGCGTGTGCGTGTGCGTGTGCGTGTGCGTGTGCGTGTGCGTGTGCGTGTGCGTGTGCGTGTGCGTGTGCGTGTGCGTGTGCGGGTGCATGTGCGTTGGCTTGTGCTTGTGCGTGTGCGTGTGTGTGTGTGTGTGTGTGTGCGTGTGCGTGTGCGTGTGCGTGTGCGTGTGCGTGTGCGTGTGCGTGTGCGTGTGCGTGTGGGTGTGCGTGTGCGTGTGCATGTGCGTGTGCGTGTGCGTGTGCGAGTGGGAGTGCGTGTGCGTGTGCGTGTTCGTGAGCGTGTGCATGATCGTGTGCGTGCTTGCGTGCGTGCAAACGTGCGTACGTGCGTTCGTGATTGCGTGTGAGCGTGCGTGCGTGCGTGCGTGCGTGCGTGCTTGCGCGCGTGCTTGCTTGCTTGAGTGCGTGCGTGCGTATATGCGTGCGTGCGTGTATGCCTGCGTGCGTGCGTGCGTGCGTGCGTGTGCGTGGAATTTTATAATTCAGCTCTCACCCACTTGCAGACGTCGTTGTAATTTGATATTTTGTAGCTGTATAAGAAACCGATCACATTACAATAAATTTTGGAATCATCACAGCTCATGATGAATGCGTGTTGTTTAAGTTTTTAAGATACTAAGAACAGTTGCAAAAAAAACATTAGATTCTAGTTTAAGTACATTCCATTGTGTGGGGGATTATAAGGAGCACTACCAGTTAATTGACCGGACATTTGTAATGAGTAAGTTAAATTCAATTTCTCCAGTATATGACCAAATTAGAGAGAGATAACGCAGCCACCGAAAACACAGTTGGAATTGATATCAATTACAAATAAAGTTCAAGAGGAATAGCTAAAGTTTTGTAGAACATAAAATCACAAGTACGTATTGCTGTTTTAGCAAAGCTAAGATACCTAATTAAGATTCATTAAGATGCTCTAAGTTTTATCAAGTTTCCTTGAATTGCAAGCGTATTCGAGTTTTGTTTGAGTTTGACAGGTTTTCAATTTGAATTAAATATAATATTTAATTAAAATTTGCTACACGTATGATAAAAAGTGGTATTTATTTATTTAATGTATTTTAATTTTAAGGATATTGTACCGTGTAGTGTCCTACGCCATATCTTACCGTGAGCGTTGTAAGAGGCAACAGAGGAAAAAACTACATATATGGGCAGCAGCGTCTTCCTAATAAAGACTAAAAATAAATACTGCGGTTGCAAACCCGCTTGCCAAGCGTGGCAACTATATCAGATATCCCTCCTGTGAGGAAACCTATGGGGGAGGCTTATGTTCAGCGGTGAAATCTAATGGGCAGTAACGGTATCGGTAAATTTTGTTCAATATCAAACAACAAAATATAAACCAAATTTATTATTATCATCATAATTTTTACGTGGCAAAGCCATGCTGCAGCTATATTAATAGTATAGATGTAGCAAGAATAGGTCGGCTCGACAGGGGAAGGACCACGCTCTCACAAAATACCAGCGTAAAATAGCAGCTTAATGCTGCTGTGTTTCGTATGGTGAGTGTAGAGAACCGGAGACCTTTTTTTACTGGAAACGAGGCATTCCATCTAAGTCCTCACGGGTGACAACGCATCTGCATTTTGATTCGTAATCGAGGATAGATGTAGATGTCTATTGGCCACAGCAACTACTTACCATCAGGTGGACTGTGTGCTCGTTTGTCGCCCTAATTCTATAAAAAAATCATCATTACAGCCCTTCACAAGTCCACTCCTAAACATAGGCCTCCCCCAAAGAATGCCACAAAGCACGGTCCTGAGTCACCTGCATCCACCGACTTCCTGCATGACTTACCAGGTAGTCACTCCATCAAGTGGAGTCCATCTAGTCTTTACTTTGCCTATCGGTACGAGACTGCCACTCAAGAACCTATCTTCCCCATCGGTTGTCGGTTCTTCGAGTTATATGGTCAGCCCATTGCCACTTCAGCTTACTAATCAGTTGGGCTATGTCGGTCACTCTGGTTCTACTGCGGATATCCTCATTTGTAAGTTTATCACGCAGAGAAACCCCGAGCATAGCCCTCTCCATAGCTCGCTGAGCGACCACGACCTCAAACGGCCAGCAGTGAAAGACCACGTCTCAAAACCGTAAGTCATCACTGGCAACACGCACTGGTTGAACAATTTCGTTTAAAGGTTTTGAGGTATGTCTGACGAGAAGATGTGTCGTAGTTTCCTTTACTCAGCCCAGCACAGCGCTTATGTCCTCCAGCGATTCTGCCATAAGGACTATATCGTCGGCAAATCGAAGGTGAGTGATGTACTCGCCATTGATGTTGATACCGTATCCTTTCCAGTCCAGAAGCTTGAAAACGTCTTCCAATGCAGCGGTGAAGAGTTTCGGGGATATGACGTCACCCTGTCTTACACCTCTCTGCAATTGGATAGGTTTCGTACTCTGGTTCTGTACTCGGATAGCCATCGTAGCCCTACTGTACAAGCACTTCAACACTTCGATATACCGACAGTCAACTTGGCACCGCTGAAGGGACTGCAGCACCGCCCAAATTTCGACGGAATCAAAGGCTTTCTCATAGTCCACATACGCCAGACATAGTGGCAAATTGTACTCCTCGGACTTCTGTATAATTTGCCGTAGGGTATGTATGTGGTCTATGGTGCTAAAGCCTTTTCGGAAACCGGCTTGTTCGGGAGGCTGGAAGTCGTCAAGTCTGCGCGCGAGACGATTCATCATGACTCTCGAAAACAGCACGTAGACGCGGCTCAGAAGGAAAATCGGTCTGTAGTTCTTCAGGAGAGCGTTGTTGCCTTTCTTGAAGAGCAAGCACTTCTGCTTCACGCCTCAGTTGTAATGCCACCATGGAGGAAAGAATTAAAGAACTTCTGAAGGACTTCAAGTACCGGTTTTCCACCCGCTTTCAGAAGCTCAGCTGTAATTCCATCCTCGCCTGGGGCCTTGCCGTTTTTAAGGTGCTGGAGAGCCATTCTAATCTCGCTCAGACTGACGTCCGGGATATCATCGGAATAATGTCGGATAAGACTCGCTCTTGGATCGTTACTCACACTTGCGTGTGGCTGATGACGTGTACAGCTGCCCATAGAACCTCTCAATCTCACTCAAAATCTCAGGTGCCCCGGAAACGATGCTGCTACATTCGGTCTTCAGTTTTGTCAGTTGGCTCATTCTGGCAGACAGATCTCTGGCAAAGACTTTGGAGCCTTGGTTCCGCTCGATCGCTTCTTCAATACGAGCTGTATTGAAGTTGCGTAAGTCCCGCCGCATACATTTGGAGATCTGTCTGTTCAGTTGCCTATATGCTGTCAAATCTGTTGAAGAATGTAGCTTCGTCTCCCTTCTAAAAGCCATGAGATAAAGAGTGTGATGGAAGAGTTTTTGTGTTCTTCTGCGGCGGGTCCTGCAAAACATAGCTCCGATCGCATAGACAGTTTCTACGAGCTTGTCATTTAAATCTTTCATTTCATTGCAGTCTTTTAGGCACTGAAAACGGTTTTGTAACTCGAGCTGAAAGGTTTCGGGACTTTGGATTAGAGCACAAGGGGGACGGAGCGCTGACTTCATTAGACGAGACCTATCCAACTTAACGTTTAGGTTCAGTGTGCCTCTAACCATTCGGTGATCGCTGCCGGTTTTCACCCTCGCGATCACTGAGACATCACTGAACAGTTGTCGTCTGGTCGTCATAATGAAGTCAATCTCATTTTTTGTCGAACCGTCGGGGCTCGACCAGGTCCACTTCCTGTGGGGCCGCTTCTGGAAGAAAAAGTTCATCATAAAGAGTCCCTCTCTCTCCATGAATTTAGCCAGCTGCTGGCCCCTTGGATTCCGTTGCTCTATTCCAAATTTCCCCAACTTTAGCTCACCGTTCTCTCTTGTGCCTAGTTTTGAATTGAAGTCTCCCATTAACACCGTATATTGGGTTTTGGAGGAATGCATGGCTCTAGAGATATCCTCATACATTTCCTCCACCTCCTCATCGGGGTGTGCCGAGGTTGGTGCGTAAACCTGTATGAACTTCAGCGAATACCGTTTGGTGAGTATAAGGTACGCAACCCTCGTCGACAGACTCTCAATCTTTACAACGTTGCTTACGAGAGACTTGTGGACGATAAATCCGACACCTCCTTGGGACAGATGGTCGCCCTCCCGGTAATAGAGCAAGTTGCCGGATTCGAGGATTACCGTGTCCTCACCCTCTCTTCGGAATTCAGATAATCCTATAATATGCCAGCGTAACTTGTCTATCTCTTCTTCAAGCTCCACAATCTTCTCGTCAGTATTCAGGGTGCGTGCGTTGTATGTTGCCAGGTCGAGTCGTCGTAGGTGGCAACCGAACCTCCACCGGAGATTCTTAGCACCCACTGCCCCGCCGTTACCATGGTCGCCACCGTAGCCAGGAATAGCGGGGCCGCCGGGGACTGGGAGCCGTCTCTTCGTAACTTTCATTAAGGGAGCTATATTGCCATAATTGCCACGCTTGGCGAGCGGGTTGGCAACCGCAGTTTTTTTTTATTTTATTTTGCCGTTACCAAGAAGATGCAGCTGCCCATCTCCTGCCTGTTTCCCTATGTCGTCTTTTACGACACCCACATGAACACATGGGGTAGTGGATGTTCTTAACCGCCACTACACGGCAAAGAAATTGGCGAGAGACCATTATCATAATATTCAAGAAATGAAATCGTAACGTAGATAAAATATTACAACAAACATAACCAAAGTGATCAAAATTATATTCAATGAAATATACACAAAAACACTAAGTTTCATCTGCATGTCATAAATTCAGAGAGAAATTAATTAATTACTGTTCTACTCTAATTTGCAGTAAAACGAAAGTAACAACTTTAATATGTTCTTCTGCTGGGTGCAAGCCTGCTCTCATTGTTAAAAGGGATTGGGGTAGAAAAGAGATTGCCGCGCTACCGTGTTGACGGCCTAAATACATTTCGCCGAAATATTTTTTATTAGATACGCAGGTCTCCATATAAAGAAGAACATTCTTTCACCGTTAAGAATGTGGTGAACTAACACATATGAAATGACATTTCACGAACGAAATTTATTGTCTTACGTCGAAGAATTAAATTTATATTTTTTTATTTATTTTAGGGATTTTTATCCCGAATGGATATGTCAGTCCCATCATAAATATAAAGATAATTATATTTCATCAACTTATTGAATCATTATAGGAAAGGATCAAACTACTGTCTAATTTTGCATAGCAAAGTCTCTTGTCTTATTTACCGTAATCACAGAAAATAAATAGTTATTCACATTCATTGTATATTTCAATCAAACTACATTATAACTAACTCCATTCAACCCATAATATAATTGAAACTACGTGCGAGTAACTGTGGTTTTGAATAACCACGCAACATAAATCTTTAGCAAGACAGAAACCGACCGCTATATATCACGGACTGGACGCAGAATATTCATGAGCATGTGGCATGTTAAATATTTGTGTGTCCCTGTATCTTTATACAATAGATTCTACGAGCATTAGCTAATAAGTAAAGTAAATAAAAATGATATACTGATAATATTTTCCAAAAGATCAAACGAAACATTTAAAAGTATTTTATTATTATTTTCAGGTTTAAAATAGAGTTTTTCAATAAAGAAAACCCGTGGAAATATGCGGACATAAATGTCAAGTATGGAAGTTAAGAGCAAACTCAAAGATTATGATGCTGTGGTGGAGCGACTACTTTTGTATGAAAGACTCTTTTTAAACCATAGTAAGTAATAGAATAGTATAAGTAAACTGTAGTCTATGGCTCCTCAAAATACTCTCTAATTGTGATAATGATCAAGTGATATGATCAGACATCGATGCTTAATTCTTCTTTCCTCTATGACATTTTTTAAAACGGTAAAAAATTTACCGTTCCTGGAACTCATATACGATACTGACACTTCTGAAACTTCTTTAACGACATAGTGGAGAAATTTAGTACGTTATTAAAGAAAATGTCTAGTAATGTTTCACTGACGGGGCTGCATGAGTATATTATTTTTTAACCTACTTATGTAAAATATAAAATAAAAGAAGAATGATATGTCGTAAATAATTTTCACTACGTACGTGTGTACACACTGATACGTTTTTTAACAATTATGAGCCTGACTAATTTTCCACCTGATTATAAGTATGAAGCCAGCCAAAGGTGGTAAAGCGCACTGATTTGAAAGACAAATGCTGGCAAATTATTTTACTCCTGTGTTGTACGCATAATGAACAACGAAGCAAACCATTTGATTTGAATGTATGGTATATCGACAACAAAGATGTGGAGACCAGCCGAGCATCTGGTGGTCCGATGGTGGAATAGAGAGAGAGGAATTGGGTCATGCACACACGCTTACGAAATGTATCCAGTAAAACACTGAAAGGCTGGCCCCTTAAAGATTGTGACCGAGACTATTTTTTTTATAGAATAGGATAACAAACAAGCACACTGTACACCTGATGGTAAGTGGTTGCTATGACCCATACTGACGTCATAAGAAAAAAAGGCGCATCTAACAATTTTTGATAAAATTAGTTAAATATACTATTCGACGCAAGATAAAAAGGCTCAATTATTTTAATATTCAGAAATATCAATATTTTAGAAAATATCGTAAGAGATTTAGACGTAACAGTTGATCAAATATGAATTTTTTTTCGTAGAAAAGACGTATTCGTAATTCAACATAAAAGAAAAGACTTATTTAACCAGTTGCTACGTCATCTTTAACAATATTTGCATCGATTACTTAAATGAAAAGACGTAAATTAATAGTTTTAAAATGAAAAACCGCTTTTAGTTTCTTAAGTCCAATCGTCTTGGTACCCACCGTGAATAAAATAATTATAGGTTAGGCGCAATCGACATTGCGTTTTTTTTTTAAATAGCACATATATTTCAGTAGAGCGGTGCAAAGTAATTAATCTTTTTTTACAAATATGCTATGTGCAGCGCAAAAGATTATTATAAGACATTTAAACGACTACATCGAACGGACTACATGAGAAGCACCAGTTTAAAATAAAAAAAGAATAATTGAAATCGGTTTAGGTAGAACAAAGCTATGAGGTAACACACATAACAATAAACATACAGTCAAATTGAGTACCTCCTCCTTTTTGAAGTCGGTAAAATACTTCTACGACGCGCCCAAAAGATCCAAAGAGGTAAAAGAAAACTGAACAAACAAAATACTATTTCTTACTTTTTAATGGATTACGCCGGTTTTAATTTTAATGTCTGTAAGACATTTTTTATAGAAACTAAGCTTTAATAGGAAAAATGATAAAGTTGTCAGAAATTCAAATTTCAAATTCACGGGCATATTTTAATGATATGTGTGCCAAATTACTTTTCTCAGAGGTAATCAATACAAGGTTTTTTATAAAGCGATTCAACTTTCACTGGATTTCTTATGGTTCCTGCTCCCAAACAAAATTTTCATTTCACAGGTATTCATCATCATCTGAACGAAAAAATAAAAAAATTAAGGAGTTAGGGCCACTCATGCCGGAAAACAAAAGTATTTTGGCAAAACATGCCAGTGAATGACGATGCGGTTGATCTTACAAAGAATTATGAAGACTTTTCATACGTGGTAGAGTCATGCTGCAGCTATATTAGTAGTATAACTGTAGCACGAATAGGTCGGCACGACCGGGGAAGGACCACGCTCTCACAGAATACCAGCGTAAAATAGCAGCTTAACACTGCTGTGTTTCGTATGGTGAGTGTAGAGAACCAGGGACCCATTTTACTGGAAAAGAGGCATTCCATCTTAATCCTTACGGGTGACGACGCATCTGCATTTCGATTCTTTACTGAGGATAAATGTATACGTCTATGGGTCACAGCAACCCACTACTACTACTAATCTTCTTATTATTTTTATAGTTTTAGGGGTAGTTTGATCTCACATTTTTAAAAAGGCCAAGGGTAGCTTCCATCTCTGTTTAGCTTTAAGTGACAAATATCTGTGACATTTCTCTTTTATAATATTTCTTACAAGAATGAAGCTGACAGAATGACTTAGTATGTGGTAGAGAAAAGTAAAAAGGCTACTTTAGCCTAGTTTTAGTAGTTAAGTATAAAGTACCTTCGTGTTCTTTTAATTTTTAGATATCAGCAAAAGTGATTATTGTTCAATTATTAATTATAGTAATTTAGTTAAACCCTGATTAAAAGCAATTTGTGAATAATTTTATAATTTGAATTCACTGATTGCTCATTTAAAAATGTACGAATAAGTGACAGTTGAGTTTTATAGGCATAATTTTGATTTTGATGCTGTGAAAGCAAATTTTAGACTACTATAGTTTTTAGGTATATTTCAGTCATGTAATTTTTACTCAAAACTTATGATAATTTAGAAAAACACTGAAGGAAAACTATTAATCTTGATTTAATAAATTAGATTAAATAATTAATAAGTAAATGATTAAATTTTAGAGGTATGTGTTTTGTTTCGATGTTTTGAAAGTAATTTGTGTTCCTTTAAGTTTTTGGTTTAGACATACCCTGATTTAAAACTATTCGTAAATATTTAGTCGCTTTACTTTCTTCATAAATAAAATAAAACTTTTTTATCTTTAATTTTTATTTAACACATCTTGAAACAGGTGTACTTTAAAGAGTATTTTATGAGTATTACATTATGTAACTGCAACTGTAGTACATTTAGATAATTATAATACAATACATTTAATGTTAAAAAAAATATCTCACGAATATTATCACTTTCTTAAGTTTCTCCACCTTTTCTAACGACTTCAAACAGGAGGAGGTACTCAATTCGACTGTATTTTTATTTGTGTGTTACCTCATAACTTTTTTCTATGTGAACTAATTTCGATTATTCTTGTTTTATTTAAGAGCTGGTGTTTCACATGTAGTCACATATAAATTTGATCAAGGCCTGACAAATAGTTTTTGAGTTATCGTAGTAAGTCTTGTATGATATCCCCTTTAAAGGCATTACTCAAGAGTTGCGGGTTGTTATTTTTTGTGTCTCACTACCAATGATTTTCTAATATACTTACTAAGAAGAAAAGTAGTAAATTACCATTAACGTCCTTTCATCTTCAAATGACTTTTCTTAAATTTATAAAAATGTTAAATAAATGGCAGTTTTTTTTTTATTTATTAGGTTGGAAAGACGTAAATGGTTATATGCGTCTTTTCTTCGAAGATTTTACGTTGCCGGGTGTATTTTAAGCTAAGATGAAAAGGAAAATAATTTTTATTTAAATAAATAAACAAATTATCAAAAAAATAAGTTCGTCTTTAAAATATTCATGTCTCTACCTATCAATTTCAATTTTCATATTGATACCTTTTCATATACTTTAGACAGAGCAGGGTATGAAAAAAAAATTCATCAATTTATTTTTTATTTCCATTTTACGTTTTTGTTAGTTACGTCCTTCTTTATAGACATCTACATTTATCCTTAATAAGGAATCAAAATGCAGATGCGTCGCCACCCGTGAGGAATTAGATGGAATACCTCTTTTCCAGTAAAATGGGTCTCCTGTTCTCTACACTCACCATACGAAACGCAGAAGAGTCAAGCTGCCATTTTACGCTGGTATTCTGTGAGAGCGTGCTCCTTCCCTAGTCGAGCCCACCCATTCGTGCTATATTACTAATAGCTGCAGCATAGTTCTACCACGTATAAAAATACCATGTATAAAATTAGTTCCATTGAGGCTTCCATTGAGCTTAAAGCTGATAGGTTTAAAGGCCGGCAACGCATCTGCAATTCCCCTGGTTCCCTGGTGTTGCAGTTGTTCATGGACGGCGGTAGTCACTTACCATCAGGTGAGCCGCATGCTCGTTTGCCCCCTCTCTTGTAAAAAAAAGGTAGCATTTTGCAGCGCAAGCAGTCCATACTAACGCTTTATTTTGTACAAGCAACTGTACCAGCGTGATGTATCGCCGCACCTTTGCACTAATTAAAAATAGTGTGGGGTTTTATTAACCGTGTACTGGCGGTGTAAGAATATCCACTATCCCATATCGTCCCGAGAGCTACGTAACAGGCGACAGAGGGAAAATGAAACAGGAGATGGGTTGCAGCATTTTCCTAATAACAACTCAAAATAATAAAAAACTGCGGTTGCCAACCCGCTTGCCAAGCATGGCAACTATGGCAAATGTCCCTCCTATTAATTTTTGAAGGAGGCCTATGTTCAACAGTTTATAGCTGTAATGGATAGATGTTAGGGCTTTATACAATAAATGCACTCGCCTGAAGGATGCCGTAAGTTACCTATATGTCCTCATTAGTATATTTTTCTAGCTTTACACTTTGCTTTTTGATTTTATAACGTATATTAACTTATTTTTATATTCCCGACATTGCGAGCACTTTACAGCACCCACGGTCATGGAGAGGGACTGAGATGTTTGATGTCGCAATGTCATAGTTAACCACGGCTACATTCAGATTAAAAATATTAATTTTCGGTCTGACCTTATAGTATCAATTTATAATATCCTTAAATCTTGCAGTCGCATGCTTAAGGTGAGATTTTATTTTATTAATTATAAGACTCCAAGCAGATGGTAGCACCCAGCCGGTCTTCTCTATTGAAATTAGGATATTTTTTTTTGATTTCAATTGCATCGCAAATCATCCTTTGGAAGGAATTGGTGTTCTGTGGTTTATCAAAGCTGATGTAGTGACGGGGGCGATCCTGTACGTGTTCATAGACTGCAGACATCACGAAGCGTCGATTCTTCACATCAGATATATATTATTTTACGCGTGTTTTCATTGGGCAATTAGTTAGTCTTGTATGAGAGACCACATTCACAATGACGCTTGTACACTCCTGCATATTGCAGAGGGATATTACGAGGGTGGATTGAAAAGTACTCGGCCTAACACAGATCCATTCAATTCTAAAAATCAAATCTACCCACATTATTTAGTTCAGTTCAGACTAGTTCATTGTGTGAAGTTCGAAACGTGTGCGATAATTAGTTGTGATTTTATAAATTTATTAACAAA
Organism: Parnassius glacialis; assembly: GCA_033319125.1. Taxonomy (NCBI): domain Eukaryota; kingdom Metazoa; phylum Arthropoda; class Insecta; order Lepidoptera; family Papilionidae; genus Parnassius; species Parnassius glacialis. The sequence continues at coordinate 21,418,840 of JAVANC010000023.1, read as the reverse complement.
GTAATCGGACATAATTTCCGCGAATGGAGCAAATCGAGCAGCGTGCCGTCATTAAGTACCTCCATAAGAAGGGGCTATCATCAAAAGCCATCCATGATGACATGGTCAGTACATTAGGCGATTGTGCTCTGTCATATTCATCCGTCAAAAAATGGATAGCAGAATTTAAGCGTGGTAGAGAGAGTGTGAAAGATGAACCCCGCTCTGGAAGGCCTTCGACGTCAACTACTGACGAAAATATTAAAAAAGTACTTGATTTAATAATGGGAGACCGCAGATTAAAAATTAGAGAGATAGCCGAGATTATAGGCATCTCTTATGAACGAACTCAAAACATCATTGTCAACGAGTTGGGTTTCCACAAGGTGTCTGCGAGGTGGGTTCCGCGACTGCTTTCAGTTGAACAAAAAAGGACGCGATTGACTATTTCACGCGACTGTTGATGATGATTTTTTGAATCGTTTTGTTACTATAGACGAAACATGGGTTCATTACTGTACACCGGAAACAAAACAACAGTCAAAACAGTGGAGAAGACCTGGTTCACCACCCCCTAAAAAGGCTAAGTCGATTTTGTCGGCAAATAAGGTGATGGCTTCAGTATTCTGGGACTCGAAAGGTGTGATTATGATTGATTATCTTGAAAGGGGTCAGACTATAAACTCTGATTACTACTGCACCTTACTACGTCATTTACGAGAGGAAATAAAAGAAAAACGTCGAGGAATGCTCAGAAGAAAAGTCCTGTTTCATCAAGATAACGCCCGTGTTCACACGTCAGTACAGTCAATGGCTGAAATTCACAACTGTGGCTTTGAACTGTTACCCCATCCGCCGTATTCACCTGATCTGGCACCATCAGACTTCTTTCTGTTCCCTAACCTAAAAAAGCACTTGGGAGGTCAAAGATTTTCGACAAACGACGAGGTCAAAGCAGCTGTAGACGCATATTTTGACTCTAAGGAAGAATCATTTTTTTTCAACGGTCTAAATGCTTGGAAGGGGAGGTGGCAAAAGTGTATTGAACTTGATGGTGATTATGTAGAAAAATAAAAATACAACTGATTTAGTATGTGTTTATTTTCTTGGTTAGGCCGAGTACTTTTCAATCCACCCTCGTATAATTAACGAATGGTAAAAACTGAATTATCTTCTTCGGCGACTTGAAGTATGTTTAAGCTCGCATCAAGATGTAGCCAATCTTGACACCTCCGAAATATGGCAGTACAGCAACCACACGCTCTACTGTGGCCGGCTCAACAGTAGTCATGTAAAACTTGCTTGACATGTTGGAGCTTGTGGGCCAGGTGTTTACAGTCACAGATCACTCGCGCACTCTGATACAAAGATTTTCCCACGGTAGCTAACTGTGAAGGATGGTGGTGAGAATCACCGTTTAAGTAACAAAAGAACTCATCAATTTAGCCAATTTTTGGCTGAAATACAAATATTTATATTCCATACTAGAAAGGAAATAATTTATTTTTCACTTTAGCCATATATATCTTGGCGGTAAAATGGGTAGTTTTTGAGGAAACTATACTTTGAGAATAAATATCTTTAAAAGAGAAAACGTTCATATTTTGTGGCAGATTGCGCGGAAACTGAAAGTGATATCGCTTTTGTATGTATGTACTCGTATAAGAGGTTGACAGCAAATTTATTAGATAATATTTCGTACCTTTTTTCATGTGTCGTGTACGGTTTTCTTAAAAAATGAAAAAAACTGAAAAAAATTTTCATTAATTTCCACAGTCTTTTGATTAGCTTCCATAGGAACATTAGAATAAAAACAAGAAGAAAAGAGTTTTTCAAAGTTTATCTTTATTTATACTTTATTTATACACCTATTTTGTAAAAACATTATCTAACAAATCAAAATATTTCCTTAAAATTAATTCTCTCATAAATATTTAATAATATCAAATTAGTATAAGTCTTTATTCTGAGTATATGCGAATGCGGGTCGTATTTCATTATTTAATACATGTTTTCGGGTACACGTATGTACTACGTAGAACTACTAAGTACAAACTAAAGGAGCACGAAAATGCATGCCGGTAAAAGCATTGCTATGAATTTAAAAGATAGGAAAATAGCTTTGCCGTTGGAAAATAACCTTGCGTGATAAACGAAACATTCGAGTGTAATAGTTTGTAAAGATCGTTTAATATGGAAGAGTCTTTACAAGTAACACCTTAACACTTCCACTGTCTAATTTTCAGACACAAAATTAATAATAAGACAATAGCAATTACCTATATGTAGTACACGGAACAGCGAAAAGGTTAAATTGTGACAAATGTTGCCTTGTCTTACAATTCGAAAAGCTTGTTCCTACTTTTACGAATACCTAAATTAGCGCCATTTTCAATATAGCTGTTAATATTATAGAATTGATAATATTTGAAATTTTTAAAAGCATTAGTCTAATCACATCCTCGTTTAAGCAGTAATTGTTTAATTGCCTTTCAAAATCGTTATATTTAATTAAATAAAACTTTTAAGAGGATTTTTTCCTTTTCTATTAATCAAATGTACAAAATATGATTACAAGTAATCTTTTGCGAAGTTTCGGCGAATTACTTTAAAGAACATTAAACCTTTTACAAAAATATAAATGCATTTTGACAAGTGAGAATCAACAAAGGAAATTTTAATTAATATCTTAGTAATAATCGAAATATTTCAAGGTTTACTATTTTCCTTTTACTTTATTCGCTTTCAATTCTTGCCGCTTCTTGATAAAGATATTGAATGTATTTTGTGGTTAGTGTATATGGCACGGCTGAAAACCGAAGTGCGGATATACCTAGATTTCGCCGGCAACAACTAGGTGCAGCCGATAGCGGTTTGCTAAACATATATATATATATATATATATATATATATATATATATATATATATATATATATATATATATATATATTGTTCAAATATTCAAAATAACGAAAGCACATATCGTGTAATATCAACGACAGTAGGATAAGTTGCGGCTGGTGCGGCCGGCATATTCTAAGTATCAGTATCAGCACTGTGAATTTTAGCCGTAAAATATATATAAGCAATAAGCTAATAAGGTATTGTCACTTTGTCTGTTCCAATGTTTTTTATATTGCGCATTTAAACTTTGCTTATTTACGTAATATATGTAATAATATTATGACATCACATCATTTTACCGCAAAAAGACATTATCAGTAGATAATAATACACTTTTTACCACAGAGCTATAATAATAATATATAAATATAAATATGCACTCTAAGAGTACATATTGATATTAAGATGGCATTTTAACTTATATTTTCATAATTTCAGTACGAAGCCGTTCTTTCAAAAACTTACATTATAAAAATAGATAAATGAGCAATACACAATACAAATCCGAGATGTTTTCTTCACCTATTTTCTTATTAAAATGAAAAGGAACTGATGGAAGCAGCAATTAAAATGGTGTTATTCTTCTGAAGCTCGACAACAATAGCATAGTAACTATACAAAATAACGAAGAAGCCCAGCTTAGGCTTTTAACAAAAATCGTTTTTCATTTTCATTTCGCTTTTAGGATTTTAAGTATCAAAAATTATTTTTAATTAATTCATAACAGCCTGGCACAATTATAGCAGAATTACTTTAACAGACTGCTATGAAAACAAGCCTCACCCACAGATTGCCTGATCGGGGGGATTTTATGGCATAATTACCTACAACTTGACAATATGGTTGGACGCCACCACATGGTTTATATTTTTATAAAAGTAAGAACTAATAATTGCAAGCGCGCACACAATCTACGTTTTCATCTCAGACAGGAGAGTTATCCAGTGTCTGGAAAGTGTAGGAATTTTTTTCGAGTAGGTGCTTATCAGCTGGATTTTTTATTGGAAAAACCTAAGTGCAACAAATTGTTTCAAATGCCTGGATTAAAAATTGTTTGTAGCGGTTAAAATTAATAATATATCTCTTAATTAATTACGGAATTGCTTTTATATCAGTCTAGGGACCGTATTTGTTTAGCCGGCCATATAACTGTTTAGAGAACCCTTACGATCACGGATACGGATTAGGATATTTACGTACTAAACAATCTTATTTAATATAATATGTATTACTTGTGAGATACATCGTGTTTTCATGCGATGGTCAAGTCAATCTATTTATTTAAAACATTAAAGATTTTTAATATTGATATGGTCACTATAAGTTGTTAGATGAGCTAATTACGTAATAACTTAAGACAGAAGGACCCTTAAGTAGGAACTGAATAAATTAACCGACTTGGTATTACATGGATCTCACAACTTTTTACGGTAGAAAAACTAAGTTGCTATAATTGGTTTTTTTTACAAATTTTGTTTTTGGTGGCATTAGAACATACGTGCTGACAATTTTAGAATAAAAAACGTACTTTTGACTGTTTAAAAATCAAAGCAACGTACCTCCAGGATTACTGTGTCGGTGGGAACTGGCAGGAGCGAACGCGAGCGCTTGAATCGTTCGACTTTGTATACTTATTTCATACGATAAAATCAAAATTAATTTGTATAATGTGCGCTCAACATGATCTAAAATAATAAGCTTTTCATTTATTTTGAATTATATGCACCAACGATTATTTTAATTGGGATAAAGTTCCAGTCATTCTGATGGTATGTGGATGCCCATAGAAATCTATCTATCATATCTTATATATCATATCTTAGTGATGGAATACATCGTTTCCAATATAAAAGATTCTGGGTCTCACTCACCGTAAAACCAATTAATCAACTTTTTTTTTTGTAAATAGTTAAACTACCACCCCATAACCACCACGATGATATGCCTCATTAGAATAAAGATAGATACTTCTTTTATTGAAATTTCTGTAAGAGCATTTTTCTTTCTAGTAGAAAGTACCAGGTTTCTAAGCAAGCTCACAAATCGTAGCGTCGCAGCCAAACGCTTTTTTACGGAAAATACATTGGCATGGCCTAAAAATATTTGTGCCGATTGGGGGTGTAATTTATATGTAATTTATGTCTGTAAAACTCCTCCAGCATAAGAGACATTTCTAGTGTGGGTTTTTATAACTTTTTTAAAATATAGGAATATATATTTAAAAAAATATTTTCCTATTTACACAAATCCTTTAAACTTTTCGGTACCGTATATAACTTTTGACGCACGCTTCAGGGATCAGAGTTGGGTGAAATTAAATTACTTTGCCTTTCACGTAAAATAAATATAGTTTTGGTAACTTTGAAGAAGAAGGAAGAAAAAGCAATTGAGGACGGAGTGACTATTTATAACTATTTTAGTAGCTTTAAAAACCCAACCTTTTTTACAAGAAGGGGCTGACAAGCATGCAGCTCACCTGATGTTAAGTGATTACCAAAACCCATGATAGCTAAAACACCAGGGGATTTGCGGGCCTTGTAAAAAGAATAGGCTATTTCTCAAAAATATCTAAGTTATATCTTTCCGCGAAAATCACTGATTTAACTGATTTCATAAAGAAGTTGTGCGAGGAAGAAAACTTCTGGTAAACCACACAATCGTAGACCGCCAAACATCCAGATGGTATAGACGGTATCATAAATTTTGTCGCGGTATGCGACGGTGAAATTTGACGAATGAAATTAAATCAAACAATTATTTTAAGCACTCCCCGAGGTAGATGAGATGTACTATGCAAAAAGATGTCACATTTCTTCGTAGCGTTAGTGCGTCGAGCCAATCAGAAAGATCTCGGTCGTCGACGATTTCGGCTGTTAGTCACGACGTTTTTGCGGTGGAAGGCGCTGCAGCACTAGGTGTCAAGACCCTGAGATGTGAACTGTAATTTATGTAAAGCCCTACTTGGGTCTTATAAAGTTGCATGCGGTGTGTCTTGTCGTACTTAGGTTTCTGTAGGTCTGTTATCGAAAGATGCATATCTTGTTGTTAAATAAAATTTGAAATATTCGTGGTAGAAATTTAACTGAACATTTTTGTTTACGATGAAAATTATTTTAGATTCCTTAGCAATATTGTTCCCAAAGATAATTGAGGAATAATGTAAATGAATCTGCATGATGTTACAAATAGCACGCGATGCTACTCAATCTATTTTCACTACCATTTTACAAATTCGGGCGGCGAAAAGAGGATTAAAATCCTCGTTTTAGCTTTGTGACTTTTGAAAGCACCGAGCATCCAAAAATGATACCAGTTATCCTCAAGTTACGCCAAAGAAACTTTACTTCAATAATTTTGCAAACGGGTTAGTAAGCAGAGATTCGATACCTGCTGAACTGTTCCTCGTTAGCAGTATTTGGGATATGGGTTCTGTGTTTTCGAATATATTTATACATTAAATTTTAAAAAAAATGCGGTCTCTAAATTTATGGTGAGTCCTATGTTCAACAGTGAACCTTTGATAGACTCTAATGAATGAAAAAATACCTCTTTTTTCAGTTCCCGGAGTTTCTTCTTTATTTAACAAGGTGCACAGCACACCAGTGCGGTTGACATTTGGATAAAAAGTTTTTACATCTTTATAGTTCCATTACATACGACTTTAAAATAAAATAATAAAGTTTTAATAAAAAGATAAGAGCATACTTCAAAACTAAAAGAAGACATATTTTCCAATAAGAGCTTCGGAAATAGGTGCTTAGACATAGTGTATCGAATAATTAAAGCCCCGATTTCAGAAGTTATTATGTAGGTATATGTATGTTATGGAAACATTTTTAATTGTTTACATTTTGACAGTTTTGATTGGACTAAAGAAAAGAATACTACAAGTTCAAGGTAGCAACTAGAATGTCGTCCTAATAGTTATATTACTATCTTTATCCCCTATTTTTCCTTTTAAATTTCTGTGGGACCACTCCTGAAGTATTTTTTTATAGAGTAAGGGTGACAAACAAGCACAAAGTTTACCTGATGGTAAGTGGATGATGTGGCCCATAGACATCTGTATTTTAATGTCGATTAATAATCGAAATTTAGATGCGATGTTATCATTTGGACTAAGATAAAATGTATGGTATCCAGTAAAAGGGGTCTCCGGTTCTCTACACTCACCACACCAAACATAGCAGCATTAAACTTTTATTTTACGCTGGTGTTCTGTGAGAGCGTGGTCCTTCCTCGGTCGAATTCGTGGTACAACTTTAATAAATAATACATTTAAAAAATATACACATCGAATAAAGAACCTTCCCGCTTACTATTTCGGTTATTGAAATTATTCCCTTATAATTAATTTGTGCTGATAACAGTGTAGTGGCGGTGTAAGAATATCCACTACCCCATATCATCCCGTGGGTGTCATAAGAAGCGACAGAGTAAGGAAATGTTGAGTAGCGTCTTCCTAATAATGACTAGAAATAAAAACTGCGGTAGCAGACTCGTTTGCTAATCGTGCTAACTATGGCAAATATCCCTCTTATGATATAATCTATGGGGGAGGCCTATGTTCAGCAGTGGACTTTGATAAGCTCTAACAGTGTTACGGTAATTAATTTAGCTATACCTAATAACAAAGTATATGAGATGCTTATCTTTAATACGCCTTTACAACGACATGTTTGAGCTCGTAAAGTTTTAATTAAATATTAACTTTATACGTGAATTGCCCTAGAGAAGCGATCTACCAAAATGAGAAAATATCCTACCGATGACATGAAACACAGTTTAATATTTATATTACAAAGAGGTTTCTAAAAAAAATTACGGTCTCGTCGGTCTAGTTGTAGTAAAGGCGATTGCTGATCATGAGGTCTCGGATTCGAATCCCGGGTCGATAAAAAAATAGTTATTGGGTTACAGAAGTAAGAAATTCTCAGTAGTAACCCGAAGTCCGGAGGTGGCCGGTGTTTGACCCGTGTCTTTGAAAGTACGTCAAAGTACGTAAGGCCGTTGGTCTACCGTCTCATCGGAATATGAGAGTGAAAGAATAAAGCTTGCACCTGTGGTTGCGCAAACACTCGGATACTATAATCTTATACCGCGCAGGTACTCCGTGGATACTAGCCGCCATGACCGGAATTCGGTCTGGAGTACATTATTATGGCTTTCAGGCTTTTATAATATTTATTAATTTCTAAAGGTCTAGTAAAAAAGCACTCGGAGACGAAAAATGGTTTGCAAAATGCGTACAGGACAGACGTTTGATTCCAATGCAAAATTCCGCTACATTTTGGATCATGATCTGAATTAAATTATACTTCTAATACATAAAATTTAAATAGTAATATTTCAAATTAACCCCTGTTCTGAATACACATATAATACACATTTCATAACTAACAAGGCTCGTCGTTATACCGATAATTCAATATCCGGACTCACTGTATCTATGTCCGGTAACGATACCAGAATATGTACCGATACATAAAGTACAGGTATTTCTGATTATTACCAGGAAGACACGAAAGGGCAACACGGCCTCCTTAAGCTTTGCCACCCTGTAAAATTAAAACTAGTAGGAGAACTAAGACAAAAACACAAAGACGTATACTATCAAAATGGCATCGATAAAGCAGCGCCCTTTTAAACTTTTATTATTTGATTGATAGGCCAAGAGCTATCATATCATTGAGCTAGTTATTTTATCTATCGACATACTTACATTTTTATGTATTGTTCTGGGAATGTCCTTTTTGACGACTCTGTGGCGCAGCGGCTTATCAATGAGTTGCAGCGGTAAGGGCCGCGGGTTCAAATCGCGCAAGAAACAAGTATTTGTATGGCTTAAAAATATTTTTTCCGGGTCTGGATGTTTGTGTTTGTAAAATTTATATGTGTAAAATGCCCTCACGATACAAGAGAAAATCTTAGTGTAGAAAAACGATTAAAAAAAGTACAAAGTTTTAAACTCCCTTCCTATCACCTAATCCCGAGCACCTCATAATTACTGTACTGCAGCGACCACTACTTCATCATCTTTTTTATTTCGCTCTGTCCTCTCAGATAGTCTCAGATTGTTGAAATTAGAAATCACATATTCAAGGTCTGATGAATGTGGAATAGCAGTACTGGCTTAAATCCTTTACATAAATAAACGTAACCCTATCAAAAATATCCACTTTTACAGAAACACACACACACACACATACGCATAATTACGTTAATATTAAATTATATTATCAACTTGCTATATATATATCGCTAGGATTAAATTATATAATCAACTTGCTTTATTTATTAACGTAAATTTAATAAAGGATTTGATGCTTAAGGTCGTTTATTAATTAAATAGGCAATCTTTGTAAAACTTTATCACAATTTCATTAATTAAATAAGGGATCAGGTTGCTTTTGAAATCAGAATCAAAGCTTATGTTCCAAATTAATTATCCTTGTCAATACACACAAAGACTGGTATATTTTAAATAAAATTCAGTTAGAAATTTCAAATTGGGCTGATAGTGACACCGTGAACTATAAATATTGTAAGAAAAATTGGTTTGCAACTTCAATCAATTTAAAATGATAAAAATATATAAAAAAAAGATTTCTAGAAGTATAATAATAGTTTCGGAGAGCTACGAATTTCTTTGTTAAATTTTAAGACGCCTGAAAATAAAATATTTAAATATTTTATATATTCGAATTTTGTTGCCAAAATCTCCCCAAGGCACTTGAAGGCCCATTCAACGTTTTCTAAAAGGATTTCTATATTTATGTTTGAGAACATTTTCAGTCTTACATATCGAGAATAGATGAATGAAGACTAGTATCGCTTTACGTATTAGAAATCCGATAAATTGTGTGAAAACAACGATAGGTAAACATATTTGTTTGCTTATATTTCTTGTAATACTTATATTTTTACTAGGTAACAGGAATCCTTTTATGTGAAGCAGTAAGTCTGTGTAGGCACCTTTAACCTATCTCTGCTGCCAAACACCAAAGCCAGCACTGTAGTTATGTTCAGGTCTAAAGGGTATCTGTGGTATCTCAGATAGTTAGCGCTCGCTGTGAGTTTCACATTACGCGAGCAACCCTGGTTCGATCCCCGCCGGCACCATTTTTTTTTCTTTTTTTCTTTTTAAAAAACGTCCCCCACACTAGGATTTTCTCCTGTGTCGTGGAGGCAGTTTACAAACATAGATTGCACGAGGATGAACACCCAGACCCGGGACATTTATTTGTAGGCCATACAAATACTTGTTCCGTGCGGGATTCGGACCCGCGGCCCCCAGCGCAACAACTCATTGCTAAGCCACTAACTACGCCACGGAGCCGTCATTGAAATTGTTAATCAATCATCTAATGAAATTGTTAATTGCAATTTTAAGTGCTGATTAACCATGTGCTCAGCGGTGAAGCAAAACATCATGAGGGAACCTGTATGTCTGAGGAATAAGAAAAAAAAATATTTATAAGACATGTAAAGTTCTCGAACACGCATTGGGGCAGCGCGGCGGACATTTCCTTGCCCTAAAACCCTCTCAGAACTGAGAGGAGGCCTATGGCCAAGAGTGGGACGTATATAGGCTATCACTTTACCTAACTTTTTAACTCGAAAGGGTATAGAGAAATAAGATAATTGCAGGCTGTGAAACCTTCTATCTGATTCCTCAGAAGTGACAACCCATCTGTAGCATTCTTCATTTAAATTTGATAACTAGTGTGCATAGGCCTGTTTTATTTCAATTAAAAAATATATTTTAACGTACAAGTAGGGCAAATGGATCTTGGCCTCATGCAGTCGTTAACGTAATCAAAATGCTTTCATTTAATTGGTTAAAGCGTTTTGTGAACAAAAATCTATGTCTGTTTTATTTTATTTTTCTTTGAATTACCTGCATCGCGATGACATAAACAAATTATTATTTTTTTGTGCACATCAAAGGTACAGTAGCTTTTGAATAATGTATTATGTTTCATTATTCTTCTTTTATCTATGTCATTAAATAAAAAAGTTCTTAAATTGTTGTTATTCATTTATTAATATAATTATATCGACTCTAAACCTCTTAATTATTTTACTTGATACGCATGTGTATAATAACGACATTATTAAATTTTGAAGTGAAACAAAGATACTTGCAAATATTAATTAAACAAAGGGAAAGTACGTACAGATCCAGTCTCAGATTTTAGAAATCGAGATAATTATTGCACCACGCATGTCATTTTGTGATTAAATATTTGATATTATAGATTTATATTGAAATAAAGAGAAATAAAACAATTTTTGCTGGCACTTTCGACATGCGATTTTCCGGAAGAGTTTTTCCTTCATCCCTGTGCATGAGTTAAGTAAGCTCTTAAAATTGAAACTATGAATATCATAGGTGCGAAGGAGCCTCCAATTCTCTTACAAAATTTAAAGGTAAACTCTCACCTCAAATTTGCATGCCCGAAAATTTATAAATATTTAGAGGACAAGAAAAGTCCAACAACACGGAGCAGTGAACACTGCTGTGCTGTGCCTGTACCATTTTGGAGAGCGGTGGACACTGCTGCCCCAAAAAGGCACAGGCAAAGGTTTTATATTATTTTATTATTATTATTACATAATTATTATAATTTCCATATTATTATGAATGCTTATATTATATTAATTGTAGTAATGATAGCGAGCCGACCTATTCGTGTTAAAGTCATCTTAATTCGTAGCCTTTCTTTCTACCACCTTAATTATAATATTACTAAATTGCCTTTGTATATATTCAAGGCACGTTAGATACGTAAAGACATTGTTATAAACAATAATTACAAACTTAATGATAAGTATAAAAACTAAGAAGGATAAGATTAAAGGAGTAACTGCAATAATTTATTCAGCTCCATTCGCGGTTCGCTGGACGATTTTAGTTATACTTAGGTATACAGTTCCGCTTCTATCAGTTTCGTATACGGTATCGTAAGATTGTAAAAGACCTTCATAGCGTGCTATCTTTCGCTATCTCTGAAGCGATTACATGCTCGCGGTAAATTACTTTCATTTAGTATTTTGCACTAAACATGAACAGATCCATGTGCGATATTATTATCGTTACGCTTTCTTCAGAATAAATAGAAAAATTGGAACGTAATAAACGTTATCGCAAACGACAGTTGATCGACCCCCTTTGAAGAAAAATAAATTTGGTTAGAGAATACACGGCTTTGATACCCAAATTAAAAGAAAACAATATTAAATTTAAAGAAAATTTTCGGATTAAGAGCAGTGATGAGTGGCAGGACAGCGCTGAACGTGGTATAACAGCACTGAACTCTGGCGTTAGCGAAACACACTTGTCCTCATTTTATACCTGTTTGCGCGAAAGCTGAATAGACGCAGAAAGCTGAACACATTTGTATGCATCTCCATACAAAACTGTTATTGTTTTCTATGAACAAAAAAAAAACTGAGTTGAGCTGAATAAGTGTGGTTAGTCCCTAAATTCTACTTTATTGGACATTTATATATAACATAACATATAATTAATACTGCTGTGAGAAAAAAGTCTACTTGTGAGTTTAATGACTTTTCTTCCCACGAAGTCACCCAGAATAATGTTTGTGAAAACGTTGGCGTAGCTTCCATGTTATTGAACTCTATCCCTCTAGTTATCACCCGAACGTAGTGAACGTATTTATAAAATTAAAACTGCTGAAAGAAAGAAAGTCTACTTGTGAGTTTTACGGAGCATCTTTTTTAAGTCTCCCAGAATCCGGTTTGTGAAAGCGATTGCGTAGCTTCCGTGATATTGAAACGTATGCCGCTAACTATCAGCCGGAGATGTGATGTGGTATGTGTTGAGCATTTATTTCAGCAACCAATACAACAGTAGATAGAACCACTTTTGATTAGCTTACCTTTGCTTAACAGCAGTAAATAATCCACTGCAGAACAAACCTTTCTCCGCGAGGAGGATTTGTCATTATCGCAATGCACGGCAAGCGGATTGAAATTGCTGTACGAGACATCATGCACCTTAAAGATGTTGCCGGTCTGCTTAATTTATTGTCGTATTTTTTGAAATAGTTTTCTCACCGACCGCCGATAGCATTGCAATTGTTTTTTCAATTGATGAATTTGCAATTGATTTTCATGAATTTTACCTTGTAAGCCTCTTAGGACATCCACGATCCACCACAAGTCTGTGGCAGATATCTCACGACCATATTTTTTATATTTTGTTATCAGGCATGATTATTGAACAGCTATCAGATAGGACAAATGTAACTAAAGTCGATTAAATGCATGTTTTGATTGTGTTATCTTTCCTAGCAACAAGTGAGTTTATTATTTTATAGTTGAGAAAGTTACAGAGACATTCATTTAATTTTGTTGGTACCTATACAGGGTTACTGGGAACTCGGCAACTTCTTGGCAGGGCCTTATAAGGGAGTCAAAATGCTACAAATTTAACCCTCTACATGTATATTCAAAATTGAACAGGTCTTGAGATATACGGATTTTAAAGATTTTTCAATAATCACCCAGAATGTCGTATTAAATTCTAAATAAAACTAAAACCTTTTTATGATATCTTTTTTTTTAAGTTTTTTTTATTTTCTTGAAGCTTCACCAAACGAATACAATCATTAAAATTAGAAAAAAGTGTTCACAATAAAAACTTATGGGTTTTAATTTTTTTCTTTTTTATTACACTTTATGTATCATAAAATGTTACGTACTTCAAAAAATTACTATGACATGAGACATAAAAATATTTTAAAAAACATGATCATATAATCAGCTATCCAATAAGGTAATAACATCTTGGTAAAAATCATTGAATAATAATAATAAAAGGGTTTTTTACTTAACGCAGGTAGAGAACGGCAAATAATGATTGCTCTTAGGAACGAACTTGCACACTTTTAGTCACTTGGCGTCTGATTGGTTGTTAAAAACTATTCAGATAGCAGATGGCCATTTTTCATCGAGTCGTAGCGATGCTCGTTAGTTAGTTTCGACTATCGCTGCGCAAGCACATGTTTAAACTTCCTTCTAATAAACTCTCATCACGTTAATTCATTTGTTATGGTTTTCAGTCATTATCGCTATTGTTATTATTGATGTTACCGTTATCTGTTACTCACTGTTCATTGTTTCTGTTTTTGTACGTCGAAGTTAAAATGACGTCATATTCTAACAAAGGATTTGCTAACATCATGTATTGTTATGGTTTTGATGACGGCAACGCCGCTATGGCTCGTAGAAAAAATCAACGTCGCTTTTCTGATCGTCGTCTTCCCCACATTTCTGTCTTCGGAGCTACCTATCGACGATTAAGTGAAAACGGCACTATTCATAAAAATCAAGTGGATACTGGCAGACCACGACGTTTTACAGTGGAAGGTATGGTCAGTGGTGCACCTATCAGGCCGACATCCGTACTATTACCAACCGGTACAAACGCGACAGTACGAGGGCGATCCAGCGATTAGACTCCAGTTTTGTCGTTTCATGCTTCTTTTAATAATCCTGTGCTTAATGACTAACGTTGATTAGTTTGTAGATATTCTGAGCATACTGATCTGAATAAAAAGAGAGTAAAGACGTTGTTTGTTTTAATGTTGAGTCACTAGTTTTGGTTGTGTTATCAGAATGGCCGAATGGAATAGCTGTATCAATGCTTTGTACTAACAGATGCTACACACGAGGACGTGTGAGTCGTCAGAGATGGCCGTGTCGGAGAATTAGTGGCAATACTCGCGCCACCTATTGTAAGTTAATTGTAGTATGCCTTTATCCTTTGCGCAAGTGCAAGCAATAAGTTGACAAAGTTATAGCACAATCAGATAAATGGTATGGTAGCGCATAAAATACGAGTAAACAAACATTATTTTTTATATATTAGATGTCGTTATAATTTGTTCTTATTTACGACATTGACGTATCATCGAAGTGTAGAGTAAAAGTTTAAAGTGAAATGTTTTAAGCCATAAGTTAAAACTTTTTCTTGGATTTAGGTTAAAGGTACGCAAATACTTTTATAATTTCTTAATATAGGTACCCAAATGTGTTAACAACTGTTGAAAGAACTGTTGAAGGCACCTAGATGAGTAATAGTTTAGTACTCAATAGAAATTAAAACTGTTCGAGTTACTCATATGTAATAATTTGATAGTTCATGTGAAATATGATTTATGTACATGGGCTAAATTTTAATGTTCGAAATTTTTAGCCATGTAGGTACCAAAAAAAATAAGTTTAACTATAACGTGCTATGAACTAAAAAAAATAAGTAGCCTTTTTGTATTCTAATGTGTTGAAAAGTGTTACAGTTTACTTTTAATATTATGTAGTCGACAAAATTGAGGTTTGACGTCGAAGGATTAGTAGAAGTCGCTACATTAGGAGAAGGAAGATATCGGTGAATCGATAAACATGTCGGCGGTCGATATAAAGGAGATTAGTCATAATTTAGAGCCAGACGATAGTGATAATGATATATTTCTTGCACTAATACTGTAACTTCCGAACGCCGATACTCTAACAGCAACAGTTAATGAGTCAAACACGAGGGTATTCCAAGTTTAGGCGCATACCTGTAAGCAAATGTTTTATCTCCATGTGTTATATTCGTTCGTGTCGAAAGGGCTCAAGGCGAATGGACCTAATTATAGTCGTGGTGTGAAATCTGGAAAGAAGGGGCCTAGAAATATAGTCTATGCTATATGCAGTAGTGGCTATATGTTTGAAGGGGTTCGAACGTCTAGTGCGTATTTTTACGTTGAGTTGGGAGGTGGCTGGATATAGGGGCCTCGTTCGGCCGATCTACGCCGCATGTAGCCTGTGGTAAATGGATTAAGGGGCCTTGGAGGCCCGATCCATTCTGCATATTGCCTGTGGTGACTGGATAAAGAGGTCTCGTTCGCCCGATCCACGCCGCATATAGCCTGTGGCAGCTAGACAAAGGGGCCTTGCGTGCCCGGTCCGAGCTACATATAAGAGAGAGCTTAACAAGCACTATCAGTTGCAACAGTGATTGAACGGGCTTTGAACGCCCGGATCAATCTACTATCTTCGACCTTAAAAAAATAAAGGGATGGTCGAGTATTGTAATATATTTTATAAGTGTCAATATTGTTTGCTGGTAATGATAACTGATAGACCATATTATTATGCTGACGGTTTACTACCAACTGCACGAGGACGTGCGATAGTCAGGATTGGCCGTATCGGCGCGTCTATTAAATACCGGTTGGATCGAGAGTGAGCGAGAGGTTGCGTCAGTCTAGCGGAGCGTCATATCAATGGTGGCAGGGTAGAAATCAGGGTATATCGGGAAACCTTCACTTGTTTGTGCAGTATAAAGTTCAGTATAGGTAACGAGAAAGGCAGATTACTCTTAAGTCAGCAGTCCACGAGTGCTAAGATAGTGTCATTGTTCTGTTCGTTGTGGTGTTCTTCTAGTGCAGGCAAGGAGGATGATGTTGCTGAGAAGCTGCCTCGTGTTACAATGAGATGGGTAGTGTTGCTGTTGGTTTGCATACTTTTTTGGTATTCTCATGTAATTACGTCCCTCCCTATTGTTTGATTGTGACAGGGACATATTACAGTACGGCCAATTATACTTGCTCTATACTGAATGTGCAGTACACTGCTTTATTGCTAATAATGATTAACTATGTAAGTTGCAAGTTGAACATCCGCTCCACACTATTATTATTTTTGACAAATAAACTTCTTTTGTATTCCCGATATTTCCGACATACTTGCTTAACAAATAATTGTTATTTAACTGTATACAAACAAGAATTATAGTATGTAATAGATAATTGTGCTCATTGGAATAAAAATATGGTTTAAATTTTTTCGCGTAAGTAAGTTTTTGTAGTTTCAAGTAAGTAAGACTATGTTATATTTTTTTTGTTATGTCTGCGTGCTATTATTGTAGAGTTTCGAAAGAATAACGCCCTTTTTAATAGCTGCCTTCCATTGGTTTCTTCTCATTTGCATAACAACAAAGGTGAACAAAACGTCTCGATTTTGCATTGTACTTTTCTAATTTTGCTTTACAAAAATGTTAATTTTTTGCAAGTGTTTGATTTGTACGTGGCTTTTGTCACTTTGTTCCTTTAAGCTGCAGGAACGATGAAGCAGCTAGTAACATCAGTTATAAATATTTAATTATATAATAGTAATGCATCATCATCATTATCGTGACAGTCCTTCACAAGTCCACAGCTGAACATAGGCCTCCCCCAAGAAATCGCATAAAGCACACCTGCATCCATCGACATAAATCAAAGTGTTGGTGCATCCTCACTAAATAGTGTTATGTCCTGGTAAGAGTATAGAAAGATACACAAATACAGATATATAGAGATACAGAAATTCGACAGTAGGTAATATGCATGTATAAAAGTATTTTTTTATATCTTCGTGTATATCTTTAGGTATCTTTAGTTTTTACTTTTAGAATAAGGGTATCAAACGAGCAAAAAGTGTTCTACAGATTTACATCCATCTTCGATTGAGAATCAAAATGAGAAAATGCATTGTCACACTGCTGAGGGTTAAGATGGAATGCCTCGTTCTGAGTAAAAACGATATCTGGTTCTCCACACTTACCACACGGAACACTGCGGTATTAACCTATTATTTTATGCTTGTATTCTGTAAGAGTGTGGTTCTTCCTCCATCCAGTCATATTGCTGTAAAATGGGTCTGCCACGTAAAAATTATGTTTCAAATTTTCATCTGAATTTGTTTGTTGAAGTTAAAAACTAGACTATTCTAGATCTAATTAATGTATTAAGATGACAAAAAATTGTGTATTTGTATGAAATGACTAAAATATAATGTAAATCAAGTAGATGAGCAGAGTATCGGTGTTTTAACCACAAGAAACTATTAGACATGTACATCCAAACTTTATACTTTTGAATTTTAAGCCGTGCCATTATCTAAACAAAAATAATAACTATTTTATGACTTAAATTATACGTTCAATAATGAGCGTATATTTTTAGCGCTGAATTTATTGAGCATCGAGGTTTAACGCACACAGGTAATTCTCATGCATCGTGAAGGCGTCTTACATACATCTTATTTTATTAAACACTGACAAATAAACATACAGTTATTTACAAGCCATACGGACTATATTATTCCGTATAAGATACAACCCGCAACTCGCAACGCAGCAAACAAATGTCACTGCACTACTAAAGGATTACTGGTAACAACCCTATGGATAACAATAAATTTAATAAAAAATAAGGAAACGATAGATTTACATGTCTTTATGGGCCACAATATCTATAGTATAGCTGCAGCATGGCTCTACAACATAAAAATATATTTTACAAAAAGTCTAGTAATTTTTATTACTAATACTTTTTATAGGCAATATTGAATGAATAGATAAATGAACTATTAACTAGAACGTGCCATTGCGGTTTGAATATTTTCGCTCATAAAAATATTTAATTGCATTATAAGCAAAAAAAAATATTGGTAAATGCCATGGGGCATGCCTTAAGCGCATTAAAAAAAATACGTATAACATGATTGTAAGGAATTAGTTATAATTTAAATATATATAGTTTAAATACATGTTGACAGCACTATCGGCTTCAACACCCTCGAAAACCATGAAAATGACACCCATGATGAAAAATTTATACCTTTTGCAGCCGCCACTGTGGATTTACATTGAAAAAATTGATACCTATTGCGGCCGCCATCTTGGATTTACATTTCCACAGCACTATCGGCTTCAACACCCTCGAAAACCATGAAAATGACACCCATGATGAAAAATTTATACCTATTGCAGCCGCCACTGTGGATTTACATTGAAAAAATTGATACCTATTGCAGCCGCCATCTTGGATTTACATTTCCACAGCAGTATCGGCTTTAACACCCTCGAAAACCATGAAAATGACCCATGATGAAAAAATTTATATCTATGGCAGCCGCCATCTTGGATTTACATTTCGCAGGCACTATCGGCTTAAACACCCTCGAAAACGATGAAAATGACACCCATGATGAAAAAAATGATACCTATTGCGGCCGCCATCTTTGATTTACTTTTCGACAGCACTATCGGCTTTAACTCCCTCGAAAACGATGAAAATGACACCCATGATGTAAAAATGTATACCTATTGCAGCCGCCACATTGGATTTACATTTCGACAGCACTATCGGCTTTAACTCCCTCGAAAACGATGAAAATGACACCCATGATGAAAAAATTGATACCTTTTGCGGCCGCCATCTTGGATTTACATTTCCACAGCACTATCTGCTTCAACACCCTCGTAAACCATGAAAATAACACCCATGATGAAAAAATTGATATCTATTGCAGCCGCCATCTTGGATTTACATTTCGACAACACTATCGGCTTCAACACCCTCGAAAACCATAAAAATGACACCCATGATGAAAAAATTTATGCCTATTGAAGCCGTCATCTTGGATTTACATTTTGACAGCAGTATCGGCTTTAACACCCTCAAAAAATATGAAAATGACACCCATGATGAAAAAATTTATACCTATGGCAGCCGCCACTTTGGATTTACATTTCGACAGCACTATCGGCTTTAACACCCTTGAAAACCATGAAAATGACACCCATGATGAAAAAATTTATGCCTATTGCAGCCGTCATCTTGGATTTACATTTCGACAGCAGTATCGGCTTTAACACCCTCAAAAAATATTAAAATGACACCCATGATGAAAAATTTATATCTGTAGCAGTCGCCATCTTGCATTTACATTTCGACAATCATTTCGGTTTCAACACCCTCGAAAACCGTGAAAATGACACCCATGATAAAAAAATTGGTACCTAATTCAGCCGCCACCTTGGATTTACATTTCGACAGCACTATCGGCTTCAACACCCGTGAAAACGATGAGAATGACACCCATGATGAAAATATTTGTGTCTGTAGCAGTCGCCATCTTGGATTTACATTTCTACAACCCTTTTGATTTCAACACCCTCGAAAACCGTGAAAATGACACCCATAGTGAAAAAATTGGTACCTAATTCAGCCGTCATCTTGGATTTACATTTCGAAAGCACTATCGGCTTTAACACCCTCAAAAACCATGAAAATGTCACCCATGACAAAAAAATTGAGACTACTTACTTTTAGTACGTTCTACTATTATTTATTATGTGCTTTTAAAATATTGTAATAAAAAATCTCTCATTATTGTAATTAATTATTTAAGAAATTTGGTTATTCGAATATTGTGTATTTGTACAGCGATCTTTTTAACCGCTGCAAACAACCGAAACAATGTCCACTCACGACGGCTACTGAAACCGAACTCCGTGGCTGTTGCTCGATGTGCAGCTCCCGCCCATTTAGACAAATAATTTACATACAAGGCTACCAAATGAACGAAAATTTCGCCATTTTGGAGCCGAAAAATATTAATTATAGCGAAACAGAACAAAATTACACTGCTATTTGCATTCAGTGGCTTCCCACATGATAGATGAAGAGATTAAAAAATACTCGTAGATTGAGTTAAACAATTGATATTTTCAAAAGTTATCGTGTTTACAAGCGTTGCGGACTTGATAAATCCACACCATAAGCCACTAAAACCCCTTTTTTACTTAAAAATAGCAATTTATCGATTTTAAAAAAAATATTAATAAGTTCAACTATCATTTATCTTTCTAACAATGTACTTTAAATATCCTTTATATGTATAATATGATTGCTAGATACGATTTCATTCGATAAAACGTTGGAATCTTAATTTTTAGGCGATAGTAGAACATACCTTGCGCTTACGCTTCAGGCATGCAATAGAATCAATTATTGGTTAAGTGAAAGGTTCTTATTAAATTTGAAACCCTGATGAAGCTTTCATTACTACGGTTACATTATTTCCTTTTTTGAGTGTTCATTGATCAACACAAATTTATTTTCCTCAAAAGATAAAACAGTAAAAGGATATATTTCTTAAGGGGCGTATGAAAAAGTTTCCTCCGTATCAATCTATTAGGCATAAATAGACGGCACAAAAAGGCGTAACGCTTTCACAAAAGGAATCAAAGTGAAAATTCCAATGAGTAATTTGGTTGAAATAAAAAGGGTGTGCCTTCTATTTAAGGGGAAACTTGCTCTAAAAATAGACTATATTTAGCTACGATGTTGCATGAATCAGCAAAATTCACGCTTAAGAGCGTCGAAACTTGTCTCAGCTTAAAATAAGTACTCAGCTGTAGGGCTATATTTTTTTATGATTATCCACCAAGAAGTTTACCGTCCTTATTGGGAATTTATTGGCAGTTTTACACAGTGAGGTACATAAAATTGGTTAAACTATATTGCATGTATTGTTAATCTTTAAGACAAGATAACGCTATATCAATGCGATTTGATACATTGATGAGGTCTGTCCTGCAACTTCAATTATTCGTACGAGGCTGCCACTTGGCAACTCTTCTTACCAAACAGCTGTCAACTTGTCAACAAATGGCTAGCCTATTGCCACTTGAGCTTGTTGATTCGTTGGGTTATGTTACTCAGTTTCTAGTATGGATAAATGTCCTATGAACAAAACTCGTACACGGTAGCCAGGCTCAACGAATACTAGCCATCTGCGCAGGTTAGGATTATAGTGTACGAATGTGCACGCAAACACACAGGTACACTCTCATTCTCATAGTCTGATGGGAAGGCAATCCGATACGATCAGAAGAGATCAGGCGCAGGAACGACGGCTTTACGTACTTTTCGAGGCACGGTGGCGAAATACCTCCGATTTCCTGATTCCGGGCAGCGAGTGAGAATTTTTTAACAGAAAATCCCAATAACTATTTTTTTTAGATTTACTGTCGTGCTTACGTTCAGTAGACATACAATGAGGCAGTTGTGGAAATTTTCATTTCGAATCTCCAAAGCTTATTGAAAAATTAATTTAAAGCAAAACCAATTGATTAACTTCTACAATAACGAGCAATGTACCACAGGAATGTACCACCAGATAGAGTGACGACCTGATGAAACAGGCAGGCAGTTGACAAAGATGCAAGTAAATGGGATGGGCGATAAAGCAAATACAAAGAGTAGGTGTTGTAATTAGATTTCACTATGTAACAACGCGTGATAAATTTCGGGGTGAGGGGATGTTAAGCCCCGTCCACTTTACACTATCTACGAGTACATCTACCGATAAATAGTAAAACTACTCGAATCGTTCCATATCGATGTTGCAATGTAGTTTAGCTGCCTTGACGATAGATGGCGGCCTGTTCACCGACTCATCGATCACGTCCAAATGGCTATAGATTCCTTGTTACAACAGTTCCCATCCGCAGAAATAATTTTAACACCCACCACGCCGGATGGCTCGGTTCACGTTAAACCGATCGCATATAGTCTGACACAACTGGTTACTTCGCCTAGGCGAATTCCAAATGTTGAGGGTCATACATCTTCCCTGTTAGTCCTTCTGCTGACCTCTCATCCGGACGGATATCAGGTTTCCGTCGATGCCTCTCTCGGCTCTTCGGACCATTGTCTGATCCGGAGTGTGATGCCACTCACGCTCCCCTCGCAATTGCGTTCTGCAGGTTGCCGCCGTGTTTGGCGTTACAGATCTTGGCGGCACAGGGAGGACGACTGGCCCACGCCGCAAAAGAGAAAGCCGACCTTTTAGGCTCCCTTTTTGCGTCCAACTCGATTCTTGATGACGGGGAAACACACCGCCGACCATCCCGCAGTGTGAGTGCTCCATGCCGGATATGCCGTTCTCACAGCGCTCGGTTCGCAAAGCACTCCTCTACCTGGACATCCACAAATCGAGTGGGACGTAATCCCCCCAATTGTGCTGAGGACGTGTGCTTCGGAGTTGGCACCGGTTCTAACGCGTCTTTTCCAGTGCTCCTAATCCCTAGGCGTAGTTCCTAAAACATGGAAGACAGCTTTTGTCCACCCGATCTCTAAAAAGGTTGACCGCTCAGATCCGTCCAACTACAGGCCTATCGCCGTCACCTCCTTGTTCTCCAAAATAATGGAATCCATTATAAACTGCGAGCTCATGCGGTACCTTGAGGATCACCAGCTGATTAGTGACCGCCAATACGGTTATCGTCGGGGTTGATCAACTGGTGATCTTCTGGTCTACCTAACTCATAGATGGGCGGAGACAGTAGAGTCCAAGGGGGAGGCAATTGCGGTTAGTTTGGACATTGCGAAGGCCTTCGATCGGGTTTGGCATAAAGCGCTTCTTTCGAAGTTCCCTTCATATGGGCTTCCCGAGAAATTGTGCAATTGGATTACCAGCTTCCTTGCAGATCGGAGCATCAAGGTGCATGCTCCGACTACAAACCTTTTAACGCTGGTGTTCCACTAGGCTGAGTGCTATCACCAACACTGTTTCTTCTGCATATCAATTATATGTTGCAAACTGGTAACGTTCATTGCTATGGGGATGACAGCACTGGTAATGCTCTATACACCGGCCGTGCCAATGTTTCTCGGAAAAACGTCACCGAGTACCGGAACAAACTTGTGTCTGAAGTCTTTGCTGAACAAAGTCTCAGATTGAGGGCGACTAAATCTAGTCCAGTTTAATCCTCAGAAGACACAATTTTGCGCAATTGCCGCTAAAAAGAAGCCCTTTTACATATCTCCTAAGTTGTAACTTAAGAGATACGAAAAAAACGCACTCCCATTGTTGCCTCAGTCAGTATCGGAATCTTCGGCGTCGACCTATCGAGTGAGGTGCAGTTTCGTGGTCACTTGGAAGAGAAGACCAAACTGGCCTCTCAAAAGTTTGGCGTGCTCAGCAGAGCGGGACAGTATTTCATGCCGGCACAACGCCTACAACTTTACAAAGCGCAGGTTCGAATTATATGGAATTCTGCTCCCATCTCTGGGCCCGGGCACCCCAGTGCCAGCTCCTTCCACTTGAACGCATCCAGCGCAGAGCAGTTCCAAACGTCGACGACCGAGTCCTTTCCGATCGGCTCGATTTATCTGCGCTACTAAGAGATGTTGCATCCCTTTGCATTTTCTGTCGCATTTACCACGGTGAGTGTTCTGAGGAATTGTTCGGATTAATCCCAGCCGCCAAATTTCACGAACGCACATCGCGGCAGAACTCCCGATACCATCCACACCATTTAGATGATTGGCGGTCCACCACTGAGCGATTTAGAAAATGTATTCTTCCTCGCACAACTTCCTTGTGGAATCGATTACCATCAGCGATTTTTCCGGACCGATACGATTTAGGGACTTTCAAGAAAAAAGCCTACTACTTTTTGAAAAGGCCAGCAACGCATCTGCAATTACCCTGGTTCCCCTGGTAATGCAGTTGTTCATGGGCGACAGTAGTCACATATCATCAGCTGAGCCGCATGCTCGTTTGCCCCCTATAATTAAAAAAAAATTTTTGTCTTCTATTAAAAATATGATTATAAACTATAAAAATAATATTTCGGCGAATAAAATTTCTTAGTGTCTGAATACAAAACTAATTTCAGCACCTTCGTGTGATTATTTTACTAATACTGTGCTCTATGTACCTTTATATTTTTAGTTCACATTACACAAAGTGTCGCCATCTAGTGTCGAATATATTTAATTATATTTGAAAGCCGACGCAAAGAGATTTTTCTAGAACGATTTTAATGAATTAGGTGTAAAATTACTTACAAATAAAATGTGATGTCATTCATAACATCAGAGCGTCTATATGAGTAGTATTTACACGATAAAACACAACACTTCATCCTTTTCTTCTTAATACTACGAAAATACACCGATTTGCAATTTTCAACACAAAAGCGCACAGGACGAATGCTGGCAATATGTGGCATCAAGGTTTGACATTAAGATCACCCTACGTACCTTTAACATTGAGGTGTTTTACTTTGAGGCATTTTAAACTTATACTATACACGAAACCCAGCAACATTAAGATGCTTTTTAAAACAGGTATTCATCGAGATTCCTCCAAATCCCAATATACGGCGTTAATGGGAGATTTCAATGCAAAACCAGGCACAAGAGAGAACGGTGAGCTGAAAGTAGAGAAATTTGGAATAGGGCAACGAAACCCAAGGGGCCAGCAGCTGGCCGACTTCATATAGAGAAAGAGGGACTCTTTATGATGAACTCTTACTTCCAGAAGCGGCCCCACAGGAAGTGCACCTGGCCGAGCCCCGGCTGTTCGACAAAAAATGACATTGACTTCATTATGACGATCAGACGACAACTGTTCAGTGATGTCTCCGTGATCGCGAGGGTAAAAACTGGTAGCGATCACCGAATGGTTAGAGGCACACTGAATCTAAACGTTAAGTTAGAGAGGTCTTGTCTAATGATACATTCATAATAAAGGTAATCAGGCAACTGAACACACAGATCTCTAAATGCATGCGTCTTGCCGCATCAGTCTTGACGCACGAAGGGAATTATACTTCTTTACGTAACAAAATAAAAATAACTAAAAATTATTTCATATCCTGGTGATAATTAATTTACGGCTTCGTGGCGCAGTGGCTTAACAATGAGTTGCAGCGCTAAGGACAGCGGGTTCGATTCCCGCACGGAACAAATATTTGTATGGCCTACGAATAATTGTTCTGGTTCTGGATGTTTGTACTTATAAAACATATGTATATAAACTGCCCCCGTGATACAGAAGAAAATACTAGTGTAGTAAAATAGTGGAGGTAATGTTTTTAAAAGAAAATTGTAATTTGTTTTTATTAAGATTTTTACTTTTTATATTTACTCTTAATATTGTTTCACAAAATAAACATACATTCTTCATGTCTTTTGATGGGTAAATTGGACCTCTTATATCTTTATAAAGATATAAATAAATATATTAACGCTTTTACATCATTATGCTGAGAATGCAAAACTCTATACAATCTCCACACTTACGTTTGTTCTACAAAACTATCCCTCTCTATGTACCTTTAATAGATTATAAAATAATTTTTTCTTATGTGCATGGAAAGAAAATCACTTAATGCTAATATACTTTGAACTGGAAGAGAATTTGTATTATATAAATATAATATATAATATTTAAAATTAATTAAGATCCTATAATTTTTTGAGCATATCCATTTTTTTAACTTTTTTTTGTCGTTATTCTTCTCTTTAATTTAGATTTTGTTTTTAACCTTTTCCTCTTTGTTGCTGTCACTTCAACATCACTGATTGATGTAGTATAAGCAGATAAGCTAGGTACAGGTTCAATATATCTGTACTGATATGTATTGATCTACGTGGAAGATGAACATCAACCTGGAATTCAAACAAATTAAAAAAAGCAGGCAGACTTATTTCACAGAACTTATGTAATGCAAGAGCAAACTAACATATTATAACCTAGTTTAACAATAATATATGATAAGCCCGTGGAAACTGTCCATGCTGTCGGAGCTAAGTTTTGCAAGACCCGCCGCAGAAGAACACAAAAACTCTCCGATTCTTAATCTCATTGCTGTTAGACGGAATATGAAGCTGCCATCTTTAGTAGATTTGACAACATACAGGCAACTAAACTAACAGATCTCCAAATGCATGCGGCGGGACTTACGCAACTTCAATACAGCTTTTATTGAAAAAGCGATCGAGCGAAACCAAGGCCCCAAAGTCTTTGCCAGAGATCTGTTTACCAGAAAGAGCTAACTGCCAAAGCTGAAGACCGAGTGTGGCAGCATCGTTTCCGAAACACCTGAGATTTTGAGTGAGATTGAGAGGTTCTATGGGCAGCTGTACACGTCATCGTTTGAGCCACACGCAAGTGTGAGTAACGATCCAAGAGCCAGTCTTACCCGACACTATTCCGAAGATATCCTGGATGTCAGTCTGAGGAAGATTAAAATGGCTCTCCAGCACCTAAAAAACGGCAAGGCCCCAGGCGAGGATGGAATTACAGCGGAGCTTCTGAACGCGGGTAGAAAACCGGTACTTGAAGTCCTTCAGAAGCTCTTTAATTCCGTCCTCCATGGTGGCATTACACCGGAGGCGTGGTGCAGAAGTGCGGTGGTCTTGTTCTTCAAAAAAGGTGACAACGCTCTCTTGAAGAACTACAGACCCATTTCCCTTCTAATCCGCGTCTACGTACCGTTTTCGAGAGTCATAACCAATTTTAGAAAGAATTAACAGTGGTACAGCCACGTGGCAGCTTTTGCTGTCGCACGGATGGGCCGGCTCGAACCGAAGTGGTACCACGACCTCACAGAAAACCAGCGTGAATTAGAGGTTTACCTCTGCGTTTCGCTTGGTGAGTGCAGGTAGCCGGAAGCCCTTTTAACTGGAAATGAGGCATTCCATCTTAGTACTCACGGGTGACATCGCATCTACATTTTGATTTGTAATAGAGGATAGATGTAGATGTCTATGGACCGCAGCAATCTCTTACCATCAGGTGGACTGTGTGCTCGTTTGTCACCCTAATCCTATAAAACAACCGTCTCGCAAGCAGACTTGACGACTTCTAGCCTCCCGAACAAGCCGGTTTCCGAAAGCACTTAGCACCAGAGATTACATACATACGATTTGGCAAGTTGTAGAGAAGACAGAGGAGTACAATTTGTCACTATTTCTGGCGTATGTGTACTATGAGAAAGCCTTTGATTTCGTCGAAATTTGGGCGGTGCTGCAGTCCCTTCAGCGGTGCTAGGTTGACTGTCGGTATATCGAAGTACTGAAGTGCTTGTACAGTAGGGCTACGATGGCTATCCGAGTACAGAACCAGAGTACGAAACCTAGCCAATTGCAGAGAGGTGTAAGACAGGGTGACGTTATATCCCCAAAACTCTTCACCTCTGCATTGGAAGACGTTTTTAAGGTACTGGATTGGAAATGATACGGTATTAACATCAATGGCGAGTTCATCACTCACCTTTGATTTGCCGAGGATATAGTCCTTGTGACAGAATCGCTAAAGGACCTGAGCACCATGCTCAATGACCTCAATAGTGTCTCCCAACGGATAGGTCTTAAGATGAACATGGACAAAACAAAGATCATGTTAATGTCAATGTCACACCTATGCCGGTAGTTGTTGGGAGCACTAAGCTCGAAGTTGTTGACGAGTATGTTTACCTGGGACAAATAGTTCGACTAGGTAAGTCCAACTACGACCGAGATGTTAATCGACTGATTCAACAATTCGCTCGACAACTGATGCCGGTGTTGAGCTGATTAAATATATATATTTAATGCATGGGAGAATTCACAGGATGCTTTGCGTATATTTTGTGACCTATCCAAAGCCTTCAATTGTGTTCACCATGAAACATTAATCAGGAAACTTCAACACTACGGTGTAAGAAGTGGTGCTCTTAAATTAATTATTTCATATTTAAGTAAGAGAACGCAGAAAGTTGTCATTAACAGTATGAGTTCTTCCGGGTCGATGATACAGATGAGTGTGCCTCAAGGCTCAATTCTCGGCCCCTTTCTGTTTCTTGTAAGGTAAGTCATAAATGTATAATGACTTACGTTACATAGTAGGAGATAACCATAATACAGTATTATTTTCAGATGAAACTTCTTTAATTTTCAAATTAAGTCAACAATTGCTAAAATATGACGAAGTAAATAATGCTATATCTAAATTAGTAAATTGGTTCAATGTTAATAATTTGCATTTAAATGGCACTAAAACGAAATGTATGAATTTTATGACTCCAAATGTCAAACAACTAAATACTAATGTCATTTTGAATGCGGAGAAACTGAGTCTTGTAGATACCACTATTTTTCTTGGAATCACACTAGACGCGAAGCTTCAATGGAGCCCCCATATATCAAAACTAGCAAGCAGACTTAGTTCTGCAGCATATGCCGTAAAAAATATTAAAAGTCTAACTAGTGTAGAAACAGCTAGACTAGTTTACTTTAGCTATTTCCATAGCATAATGTCGTACGGTATTTTGCTATGGGGACACGCAACAGACACTGAAATTATATTTGTTTTACAGAAGAGGGCCATAAGAGCAATTTATGATTTAAAGCCTAAAGTGTCGCTGCGACAAAAATTTAAGGAAATTAATATATTAACTTTGGCCTCTCAATACATTTATGAAAATGTAATGTACGTACACAAAAATAAAAGTAGTTTTACAAAAAAAGAGTGATATTCATTCTGTAAATACTAGGAACAGACACAAGCTACTAGTACCAGTTACTCAACTCCATCGAGTCAGTAATTCATTTTTGGGGCGATGTATACGCTTTTACAACAAAATTCCAGAAAATATACAAAATTTGTCCTGCTCAAAGTTCAAAAACTTTATTCAACTTAGTTTGTATAAAAAGGGTTATTATAGTATTAAAGAATTTATAGATGATAATAACCCCTTGAAATGAGGTGATCGCTACGAAGCTATTTCTAATTTGTTGTGTTGTTAATTTGTGTAACATACATGATTGTAAGCTGTTATTTAAAAATAGTCCCGCTGGGTTTCTTTTTGGTTCTTCCCAGGACTGAGGTTTTTTTTCGAACCAGTGGTAATTATACATAAGAGTGACTTTCAATAAGTATTATTTATAATCTATATTGAATAAAAAAGTTTCTGTTTCAACTCGGATGGGCAGCGTTCGGGAAACTACGACACATCGTCTCGTCAGACATGCCTCAAAACCTTAAAATGAATTTGTTCAACCAGGGCGTGTTGCCAGTGATGACTTACGGATCTGAGACGTGGTCCTTCGCTGCTGGCCGTATGAGGAAGCTCAAGGTCGCTCAGCGATCTATGGAGAGGGCTCTGCTCGGGGTTTCTCTGCGTGATAAACTTAGAAATGAGGATATCCGCAGTAGAAACAGAGTAACCGACATAGCCCAACAGATTAGTAAGCTGAAGTGGCAGTGGGCCGGCCATATAGCTCGACAAACTGACAACCGATGGGGAAGAATGGTACTTGAGTGGCAGCCTCGCACTGGTAGGCGAAGTGTAGGGTGACCCCCCCGAGATAGAGTGAATACCTGGTAAGACATGCAGGAAGTCGATGGATGCAGGTGGCTCAGGACCGTGCTTTGTGACATTCCTTGGGGGAGGCCTATGTTCAGCAGTGGACTTGTGAAAGGCTGTAATGATGATGATTCGGCGAGAACATGCATGGT
Source organism: Parnassius glacialis (assembly GCA_033319125.1). NCBI lineage: Eukaryota > Metazoa > Arthropoda > Insecta > Lepidoptera > Papilionidae > Parnassius > Parnassius glacialis. The sequence goes on along the minus strand of JAVANC010000023.1, from coordinate 21,388,812 downwards.
CCTTTCCCGATCGAGCATTATGGCTCTACCGTATAAAATTAAAAAAATTGTTGCATGAAACATGTGCATGTTACCTGGTGATAGAATTTTGTGATTACGACTGAAATGAGATCAGGCGCAGGACCAACGGCTTTACGTGCTTTCCAAGGCACGGGCTACTAAACATTTTTGTCAGAAAAACACAATAATTGATTTTGGACCGACCCGGGATTCAACACCGAGATCTCATGATCGTCAATTACGTTTACGAACACTAGGCCAAATAGGTAGTCAGTTGATAAATGTACATACACACTTAACTAAACTTTTTGTTAAGTTTGTCATTTGATATAGGTTAAGATAATCCATGTAACTATTTTCTCTCGTGGTTTCTGTGAATAGGCCTGTTGATAGATCCCCCCGAACGGGTTCCTGCCTTGTCATGGTTGGTCACCCGCGGTGAACAAAGAGGAACCCATTGGCTGGCTCGTGGTGTAAGGCCGGCCCGAGGTGGCCATTCCTAGTTGGCTTGGCATGCCCACTTCAGATGTGTGTCGGTGGGTTGCGGCAATCGGTAGGTGCCCTCGCCCCCTACCGATGCACAAGGTGGAGTCGTGGAGGAAGAGGAGTGTTGGTATGGCAATACATCACTAGCCCTATTCTCCGCGAATCTGACGGAGCCGCACCGTTGATTCGGTGGTGGTGAGGCCCTGAGGGGAGAGGAAAGTCGGTATTGCAAGGCGCTGCTTTCCCTACAATCCGCGGCCGAAAATTGGTTGGCGGTTGAGACAAAGACCACATCCGCCGCTGGCCGTTCGGGGATAAGACACCACCGATCGCTCGATTTTCCTGGGTTCATGGCTTCCGCGTATTGGACTCGGTGAGAGGGGGCCTTACGCAGGTGGAGTTGGAGGCCCTGGTGGAAGGCGTGTCTTGTGTTCCTGATGCACCTTGCCTGAGAAGAAAAATGTGAAAGAGAAGTCCTCCCCCGAGGAGGGGCTGCCACGGACGGCCAGCGCTGGTAAAAAAAGGCCTGGTGATAGATAGGATCATTATTAAGGCCTGAATGAATCATTATTAAGGCCAGAAACGTCTTAGTCATTAATAAATAAATAATATATCTGTAACCTCATAGCGTTTATACAAAATAACGTTGCATTACTAAAATTTAGAGATATGCATCCATTTTGACATATCTTAAGAAAGTATCTTTATCCATCGTTACGTCGCTTATCCAACCAAATTCCTTTGGTGGTATCATAGTAGACGACTTTGGGAAAGACCAGAAAGATTTCATTGTCTTTAACTTACTTACTTTACTGGAAATGAGGCATTCCATCTTAGTCCTCACGGGTGACAACTCATCTACATTTTTATTTGTAATAGAGGATAGATGTAGATGTCTATGGGCCGCAGCAACCACTTACCATCCGGTGGATTGTGTGCTCGTTTGTCACCCTTTTCCTATAAAAAAAAAACTTTACTACGACTTATACGATCCGTAAGGCCTATCATTCTTCGCTGGAAGTGTAAATTTTATTTCTAAAACTTTGAATAGCTAACCGTCACACTCATGCAGATGCTCCATATAAGGCTACGAATTGAATTACCCTCGCCTAGGGGCAGTGCACTGCTCTCGGTCAGCCTATATTGGTCTATATTCTGTGCATGGTACTCGATACACTTTCCGTCCAAGGTCTAGACACTTTACGTGTTCTTCGAATGTCCACCGAATGTCATGGATGAGGCCAAGGTATTTCATATACCGCCCCGCTCTCTTTGCTTCTCTCAAATGTAATCCCACTGGGGATGAATGATGTGTTGTCGGCATAACAGAGATAATAAACTGGAATTACGAACGTAAGCTTTGTCTGGATCTCAATATTTTTTACGCTGCAATAACTTAATCATTGTTTATTAGAGTAACTTAAGTAAATTAACTAAAGTTTTAAAATAATATGTCTATTATTTTCTTAAATGTTCTAGACTCATACAAACTTACCTATGCAAGATCGAGGTCCTTCGCCAAATGGAAGAAAAACATTTTTATTTATAATTTCAAATTCCTGTGATAGAAATCTTTCCGGGCGAAATTCTTCAGGTTTTTCAAAATATAAAGGATCATTTTGTAATGCTTTTACTGGTATTATAACGGCTACACCTTTATCGATTTCCAAATTTAACTCCGGAAAAGTATATTTACTTGTACATTTCCTGCTGATAAATCCGAGAGGAGGAAACATTCTTAGACTCTCTTTCAGTGTACATTGTAGATATTTCATTTCCTTAATAGCCTCATACGTTAATTTATTATTGTGTTTTAAAAGTACACGATCAATATCATCTTGAACTTTTCGCTGAACCAACGGATTATATGCTAATTCATGCAAAGCAAAACTTGTCGCAATAGCAGATGTTTCAAATCCTGCAGCAAAATATATAAAAGCTTGAGCTGCCATCAACTTTTCATCCATAACTTTTGTTACAACTTCAGGTGTTCCATCAGGTTTAAATTTTTCAATAGAATTGCCTGTCATAGGTCCTTTTTGATTATATTCCATTAATAAATCAACGAAATCTTTTCGATCCGACGGTTCCTGATTTTTAATTTTTGTTATATTTTCAATAAGCGAATTAAAGAATTTTTCAATGCTGGAATCAAATGTTAACAATTTTCCTGATATTTCAGGTAACACATCTTTAAGTACCAGAACAGCCACATCTCTTATATTATTCGTGAATTTTTTTTTGCCAAGTTTTCTAAATTGAGAATCATCATTTTTTAGTGCGTCAGTCTCAATATTATATCCACTAGCACAAGTAAAATCAGTTGTGAAACGTGCCATCAAATCATGAGCATCAAAAACAGATATGTTGTTAATGGCTTTAGAAGTTATTCTTTCTTTTAATTGTTCTATACACTTCACTAAAAGAGGGAACATTGACTTTAGTTTTCTTGTTGTAAATGCCGCTGTGATTCGTTGGCGTAAAAACCTCCACAAATCACCTTCCGCAAAAAACAAACCTTTCAGAAGAGTTTCGACTTTTTCATGCTGATTTAAGCCACGATTATTAAAATACGAAAAGTCACTAGTTAAAATACGTTTTACTATTTCTGGGTCCCTTATCACAAGTTCTGGGCGCCATCCACGATAAAAACCAACAACTTTCTCGTTTGGATACTTCCAGTATACATTTTCAGCCTGTTGAGTTATGTTCTGCTGTAGCAAATAATTTTTTAAATTTGTTCCCACTAGAAATATTGGTTTATCATGCTTTACATTTCGCACTTCCCAGTAATTAAATGTCCTTCGACCATATAAATAAATTGCCAAAAGTAGAGCTACAATGATTAAAATCATGATAATTACGATATCCAGAACTAAAATATGGATTTGGTTATGTAAACGTTGTGTTATAAAGACACTTCGATATCAGCAAATGCAGATTATACCGTGTGATAAGATCAAACATTTTTATTTTGCTTTTCATATTATAATCTATTACATATAATAAAAATATAAATTACATGTGTCTGTACATCGAATATTCTTAGATAAAATGATTAAGGGGGACTTAATATATGTAATTAAGTACATTTCTATCATTTTTTGAAATGTCCATTGATTTGTGAAGACATAACGTCTCAGATATCTTAATAATCAGAAGAAAGGTGCGACAAACACCTCAATCCCCCCCCCTCCCCTCCTCGGTGATCATTTGTTACATGCTGTTACTTATCGGAAAATTTCGGGAATTATAAATAAGTTAAGTTAAATAAAATAAAATGGGTAAAATCAGTTTAAATCCATGTCTAATATTCATGTAAATATAAGAAATAATTATATATTACTTTGCTATCCATTAGAGGATCTAGGCTGGGCTTAAATATCTACAAACTGCTAGATAAATTAAGGCTGAGCTTTCAACACAATAAGAGCTGTAGTAACTCAGGGGTAAATTTCATAGCACACGAGGAACTCTATAGAATTTTATTGAAAACTAATCAGGAGATCGGTAGCAGGGTCTTCGTAATAACGACTAATAATAAAAATAAACTGCGGTTGTCAACCCGCTCGCCAAGCGTGGCAACTATTGCAAGTATTCCCGCTATGAGGCAATCTATGGCGGGCCTATGTTCAGCAGTGAACTTTTGGTAGGCTGCAATGATGATGTCATGAAAATATGAATAATGAAGAATTCTGCATATCTTAGCAATTAAATAATTTAAAATTTAAAATTTTGTACAACCGACTTCAATATAAACTATTAAGAATAGCTCAAAAACTATTGATCAGACCTTAACCAAATTTATAAGGAATCACATGTGAAGCACCAGCTTTCAAATAAAAAATTATCATCGAAATCGGTTCACCAAGAAAAAAGTTATCAGGAAACACACGTAAAAAAAATACAATCGAATTGTGTACGTCCTCCTGTTCGAACTTAGTAGAAAAATATCGAAGACGTGAAGAGAAACAACACGCATTGAGACTACGCTGTGGACTCTTTATATCTCTAAAATCTTCTAAAAAATGAGTGAAGTAATATTACTAAGGTTTAAGGCAAATAATAGGTATACCTTATTCTTATGAGTTTAAAAACTGCGATACAAAAGGTGGAATGAGTATTTTTCTTTTCTATATACAAGTCTTTTCAAAATCGTTGCTGAACTTTATATTTTTATACGTAAATTACATTTCTTGAACTAAGTATTGTAAGCTTTTATTTAGCTAGAGCTAAAGAGTGAATTTCGTCGCTATAATTTCCTTTATCACCAAGCATATCGTATATTGAATATTTAATGTGTTATTCACAATTGTTTGGTTCTGGCTCTCTCAACTCGAGCAAGATGCCCATCTTGATTGAGTTGCTCACGTACTATGTGGGCACTTATTTCCTGAGCCTCTACGGCAAATTTTCGTTATTAATGTAAATAAACATAATTTTTAATTGTTATTCTCCTGATTTTGAAAACCTGTCGTAATACATTAATAGTATGAAAAAGGTTAAAACTTAATAAATTACAATAAAATTTCAATCATTAGACGTCCACAAGTTATTATAAATCGTTCTATTCCCAATTATCTAGAATCGTCATTATACTGCTAATTGAAGTAATTTAAATTGTAAAAAAACTGGCCAAATGCGTGTTGGGTCACGCACAATTTTATATATTTTGACCTGACCGCATCCAGCGCAGAGTGGTTCGAATCGTCGACGACCGAATTATTTTCGATCGGCTTGACTCACTGGCACTGCGTAGAGATGTTGCATCTCTTTGCGTATTTTATAGCATCTACCACCGGGAATAATCTGAGGAATTTTTTGGACTAATTTCAGCCGCTCAATTTCCCCATTGCACATCGCAACAACACTCGCGATACCATCCATACCACCTGGATGGTTGGCGGTCCACCACTGCGATTTAGAAGAAGTTTTCTTCCTCGCACAACTTCCTTGTGAAATCGATTACCTCCAGCGATTTTTCTGGACCGATACGACTTGGGGACCTTCAAGAAAAGAGCTAACTCCTTTTTAAAAGGCCAGCAACGCATCTGCAATTACCCTGGTGTTGTAGTTGTTCATGAGCGGCAGTAGTCACTTACCATCAGGTGAGCCGTATGCTCATTTGCCCACTCTCCCATAAAAAATAACATTATAAAGTTATTAATGCAGCTAGGTATAGGTCATTTTCTATGGAATTGTAACGAAAGTTTTACTAATCCAAATGCATTTTATAAGTTGGTCGACTATTACTCGTTAACTTCTTAATTTTACTTAGCAAAAGATGTTGTTCCACACCCCCAATGTTTTTGAAAGATCTATCCAACGATATCCCACATGATGGAATAGACGGGTAAAAAAAAATCATTATCCATTAACTTGTATGGGTACTATCCAAAATAAATGTTATTAAGATTTTATTTCACAGTTTTCTAGGTGTGATTAACATCTATAACTATGCCAAATTACAGATATGTAGCACCTAAACCTTTAAACAGTGGTAGAGCCACGCGGCAGCTTTTGCTGTCGCACGGATGGGCCGGCTCGAACCGGGGTGGTACCACGACCTCACAGAAAACCAGCGTGAAGTAGAGATTTACCTCTGCGTTTCGCAGGTGGCCGGAGGCCCTTTTTACTGGAAATGAGGCATTCCATCTTAGTCCTCGCGGGTGACAACGCATCTACATTTTGATTTGGAATAGAGGATAGATGTAGATGTCTATGGGCCGCAGCAACCACTTACCATCAGGTGGACTGTGTGCTCGTTTGTCACCCTTATTCTATAAAAAAAAAAAAAAAAAACCTAGGATCTCTAAGCAAACCCGCGAACGGACGGACGGACGGACGCATATGGCGCAATTATAAGTTTTCCTTGTTGTTTAACTACGGAACCCTAAAAATCTATGCTACAATTATTTTAAAAGATCTGACGTTGATCTTTTTTAATAATCGAATAAAAGTTTTTATTTAATATTACTTCCCGAACGTTACTTATTAGTGTATTGTTACGATATATTGGATAATTGTTATGATGATGGTCTTCACTAATGTATATAACTATACCCTTATGTGTCTCAAAAAGAGCCAAAAACACATTTTTACGCTCTATAAAGAAAACAGTTTTAATGTTTTCTATAAAGAGCGTTTATCAAATTTCATTTATTTCGAACAGTCTTAAATCTTTATATTAGAAGAATGCTTACTACGCAATTTTTGATTTATCGTAACTATATATTTACTTTGAGATGTAATAGTTAGCCGTAGATATAGTTTCAACATTTATTAGAATATTTTTTTTGTCGAGTAGTGTTCTTTTATAGGGTGAATATATATATATATATATATATATATATATATATATATATATATATATATATATATTCACCCTATATATATATATATATATATATATATATATATATATATATATATGTTTCTAAAAGTATATAATATATCGGCAGTTTCTGCGATAAAGATGATAAGATATCTGACATTCGTCATATTACAAATCTAATTTAATGTATTGATTAAAAACTATTATCAATAATCTTATCATGCTGGTAAATGACAAAAATATCAACTGGAATTTATCGAACAATATTGTCACGCAACTTCAAAATAAAATAAAATAAAAAACTTGTGTTTGTACTTGTGTACGCACGAAGGGAATTATACTTCTTTACGTAACAAAATAAAAATAACTAAAAATTATTTCATATCCTGGTGACAATTAATTTACGGCTTCGTGGCACAGTGGCTTAACAATGAGTTGCAGCGCTAAGGACAGCGGGTTCGATTCCCGCACGGAACAAATATTTGTATGGCCTACGAATAATTGTTCTGGGTCTGGATATTTGTACTTATAAAACATATGTATGTAAACTGCCCCCGTGATACAGAAGAAAATACTAGTGTAGTAAAATAGTGGCGGTAATGTTTTTAAAAGAAAATTGTAATTTGTTTTTATTAAGATTTTTACACTTTATATTTACTCTTATTGTTTCACAAAATAAACATACATTCATCATGTCTTTTGATGGGTAAATTGAGTCTCTTATATCTTTATAAGGATATAAATAAATATATTAACGCTTTTACATCATTATGTTGAGAAAACAAAACTCTATACAATCTCCACACTTACGTTTGTTCTACAAAACTATCTACCTTTAATAGATTATAAAACAATTTTTATCTTATGTGCATGGAAAGAAAATCACTTAATGCTAATGTACTTTAAACTGGAAGAGAATTTGTATTATATAAATATAATATATAATATTTTGAATTAATTAAGATCCTATAATTTTTTTGAGCATATCCATTTTTTTACTTTTTTCTTTGTCGTTATTCTTCTCTTTAATTTAGATTTTGTTTTTAACCTTTTCCTCTTTGTTGCTGTCACTTCAACATTACTGATTGATGTGGTATAAGCAGATAAGCTAGGTACAGGTTCAATATATCTGTACTGATATGTATTGATCTACGTGGAAGATGAACATCAACCTGGAATTCAAACAAATTAAATAAAGCAGGCAAACTTATTTCACAGAACTTATGTAATGCAAGAGTAAACTAACATAATTTAACCTAGTTTAACAATAATATATGACAAGCTGGTGGAAACTGTCCATGCGGTCGGAGCTAAGTTTTGCAAGACCCGTCGCAGAAGAAAACAAAAACTCTCCAATCACACTCTTAATCTCATTGCTGTTAGACGGAATATGAAGCTGCTGTCTTTAGTAGATTTAACAGCATACAGGCAACTAAACTAACAGATCTCCAAATGCATGCGTCGGGACTTACGCAACTTTAATACTGCTCGTATTAAAGAAGCGATCGAGCGGAACCAGGGCTCCAAAGTCTTTGCTAGAGATCTGTTTGCCAGAATGAGTCAAATGTCGAAGCTGAAGACCGAGTGTGGCAGCGTCGTTTCCGGGACACCTGAGATTTTGAGTCTTAGGTGTACAGCTGCCCATGTTCTATGGGCAGCTGTACACATCATCGTTGGAGCCAAACGTAAGTGTGAGTACCATCCAAAAGCCAGTCTTATCCGACACTATTCCGAAGATATCCCGGACGTCAGTCTGAGCGAGATTAAAATGGCTCTTCAGCACCTTAAAAACGGGAAGGCCCCAGGTGAGGATGGAATTACAGCGGAGCTTCTGAAAGCGGATGGAAAACCGGTACTTGAAGTCCTTCAGTAGCTCTTTAATTCCGTCCTCCATGGTGGCATTACACCGGAGGCATGGAGCAGAAGTGCGGTGGTCTTGTTTCTCAAGAAAGGTGACAACGCTCTCTTAAAGAACTACAGACCGATTTCCCTTCTGAGCCGCGTCTACGTGCTGTTTTCGAAAATCATTACGAATCGTCTCGCGCGCAGACTTGACGACTTCCAGACTCCCGAACAGGCTTTACCGAAAAGGCTTTAGCACCATAGACCACATACATACCCTTCGGCAAATCGAAGTCCGAGGAGTACAATTTGCCACTATGTCTAGCGTATGTGCACTATGAGAAAGCCTTTGATTCCGTCGAAATTTGGGCGGTGCTGCAGTCCCTTCAGCGGTGCCAAGTTGACTGTCGGTATATCGAAGTGCTGAAGTGCTTGTACAGTAGGGATACGATGGCTATCCGAGTACAGAATCAGATTACGAAACCTATCCAATTGCAGACAGGTGTAAGACAGGGTGACGTTTATTTATTTATTTATTTACTAACTCACAATTGTTATTACAGGAATGGAGCCTAATGCAACAATGTGGCCACTTATGTAAAAAAGACAAATAGTTTAATGTCACCCTCTCAAATTCCGCCAATGGAGAATTAAATATGTAATCGTTGTGCTACGATGTTAAGCATTCTAGCTGCACGAACAACCGGTGCGTACTTAAAGATATTTGTACGAGCAATTGATAGGTCCAGAAACCCTCCCCTCAGCCCCCGCCGCAGCGTAGGATTAGGCACGGGGAACCGCAGTGATTCCAGAATTTCAGAATTGTTTAATCTACCACGTAATATCAAGTATATGTACTTAAGTAGCGCAAAGTTCCGTTTAACCTCCTACTTATAATATCCAACAATTTCTATTACAAAAAGGGTTGCATACATAAGAGGATAAAAAGGGTACACCCCGTATTGCTTTAAATAGAGGTACCGGGTAAACTTATTCTGTGTTCTCTCCAGCATGAGGTTATACTTGGTGTCATAAGGACTCCAGATGAGAGCACCATTTTCGAGATTACTTCTTAGTAAAGCATTATATAATGATTTCACGGCGGCAGTGTTGAGGAAGTCATGGGTCTCACGCATTATGAAGCCCAGGTTTTGAAAGGCTTTTTTACACACCTGTATAATATGAGTACGAAATGTCACGTCCTCGGTAAATGAGACGCCAAGATCACGTATACAGACAAAGCTGTGTACGTGATCTCCAAAACTCTTCACCGCTACATTGGAAGCTTCTGGACTTGAAAGGATACGGTATAAACATCAATGGCGAGTACATACTTTTTAACAGTGTTAAAGCCAAGCGGTAGCTTTTGCTATCGCACGGATGGGCCAGCTCGGACCGGGGTGGTACCACAACCTCACAGAATACCAGCGTGAAGTAGAGGTTTACCTCTGCGTTGGGCTTGGTGAATGCAGGTGGCCGGAGGCCCAATTCCTTCCCCCCCCCCATCAACATGGTAGTGGAATTAAATAAAAGACTACCTCAGGAGGATACCAGCACCCCTGGAGAATCACTCGCTGAGCATCCACGACCAAACTACTTCACTCCTAAGCGTGGGTGCTCAGGCTGCCCCGCGTATTCTGGGGGCAGGGGATTTCATTCCAATCTTAACCCTGTCCATTACCATCTAGAGACGGCGAAGCTGGCCTTGCTCTTTTTGACCGAGACTCAGGTGTCCTCTCCGGCTGATACTTCATATCTCTCCTACCCGGGGTACAAATTGGAACACTCCTTTGAGCCCCGGGTTGGAGTTTGCGTATACGTCAGAGAGGACATCTGTTTTCGACGCCTCGGCAGTCTTGAAGGTATGGACCTATCCATCCTATGACTGCGCGTAGACAGCGACGACCATCCCCGCGTCTACGGGTGCCTCTATAGGTCCCAAATCGGTAATGCCGACACAGACCGACTCATCGACCACGTCCAAATGGCTGCAGACTCCGTGCTACAACAGGTCCCATCCGCAGAGATCGTGATACTCGGTGATTTCGACGCCCACCACGATGAATGGTTTGGTTCTCGTTTAACCGATCATGCGGGTAGATCTGTCTATGACTTTGCTTTGGCATATCGTCTAACACAACTGGTTACTTCGCCTACGTGGATCCCAGATGTGGAAAAGCTTGTACCTTCCCTGTTGGACCTTCTGATGATCTCTCATCCGGACGGATATCAGGTCTCCGTCGATACCCCTCTGGGCTCTTTGGACCATTGTCTGATCCGGAGAACGGTGCCACTCACGCCCCAATCGCAATTGCGATCTGCAGCTTGCCGCCGTGTTTGGTACTATAGTTCAGCTGATTGGGACGGGATGCGGTCTTTTTTTGCATCCTACCCTTGGGGGCGGGTTTGCTTCTCGCCGGAAGATCCATTCTGTTGCTGATGTGGTACTTCACGGTATAGAACTTTTTATTCCATCTTCTGTGGTGCCTATCGAAGGCAGATCCCAGTCATGATTTGGTTGCTCCTATAAAATAGCATCACGCTTTAAGCAGGAGTGCTACCGGGCCTGGGCTGACGCATCAACGTCTCGGGATGTAAACACCAAAGCACTTAAAAAGAAGTATAATTCCGCCTCCAGGTCCTTCAAAAGCGTCATTGCAAAGGCGAGGTCTGAGCACATCAAGAGAATTAGCGAAAAGCTAGTTTGCCTTCCTTCGTGAACGCGTGCATTCTAGTCTCTCGCCAAGGCTGTCAAAAGGAACTTCTGTCAGCCATCTCTTCCATCTCTGCACAGAGAGGACGACTCACTGGCCCATGTCGCAAAGGAGAAAGCCGATCTGTTGAGCTCTCTTTTTGCGTCCAACTCGACTCTAGATGACGGGGGGAACACACCGCCGACCATCCCGCGATGTGAGTGCTACATGCCGGATGTGCGATTTACACAGCCTTGTTCATCAAAAATCACCTCCTTGTTCTCCAAAATAATGGAAGCCATTATAAACTGCCAGCTCATGAGGTACCTTGAGGATCACCAGCTGATTAGTGACCGCCAGTACGGTTTTCGTCGGGGTCGATCAGCTGATGATCTTCTAGTCTACTTAACTCATAGATAGGCGGAGGCAGTAGAGTCCAAATGGGAGGCATTAGCCGTTAGTTTGGACATAGCGAAGGCCTTCGATCGGGTCTGGCACAAAGCGCTTCTTTCGAAGCTTTCTTTCTATGGGCTTCCCGAGAAATTGTGCAAATGGATCACCAGTTTTCTTGCTGATCGGTGCATCAAGGTCGTAGTAGACGGTGCATGCTCTGATTTCAAGCCTATCAACGCTGGTGTTCCACAAGGCTGCGTGATCTCACCAACGCTGTTTCTCCTGCATATCAATGATATGTTGCTAACTGGTAGCATTCATTGCTATGCAGACGACAGCACTGGTGATGCCTTATATACCGTCCGTGCCAATATTTCTCGGGAAAACATCGCCGAGTACCGGAACAAACTTGTGTCTGAAGTCTAGTCTTTGCTTAACAAAGTCTCGGATTGGGGCCGACTAAATCTAGTCCAGTTCAATCCCCAGAAGACACACGTTTGGGCATTTACCGCTAAAAAGAATCCCTTTGTCGTATCTCCTCAGTTTCAAGGCACTCCACTTGCTGCCTCAGCTAGTATCGGAATGCTTGGCGTCGACATTTCGAATAGTGTGCAGTTTCGTGGTCACTTGGAAGGGAAGGCCAAATTGGCCTCTAAAAAGCTTGGCGTGCTCAGCAGAGCGAGACAGTATTTCATGCCGGCACATCGCTTGCAATTTTACAAAGCGCAAGTTTGGCCCCACATGGAATACTGTTCTCATCTCTGGGCCGGGGCACCCCAGTGCTAGCTCCTTCCACTTGACCGCATCCAGCGCAGAGCGGTTCAAATCGTCGACGACCGAGTTCTTTCTAATCGGCTCGTTACACTGGTACTGCGTAGAGATGTTGCATCTCTTTGCGTATTTTATCACATCTATCACGGGGAGTGCTCTGAGGAATTGTTCGGACTAATTCCAGCCGCTCAATTTCACCATCGTACATTGCGACAAAACTCGCGTTACCACCTTTACCATCTGGATAATTGGCAGTCCACCACTGTGCAATTTAGAAGAAGTTTTCTCCCTTGCACAACTTCCTTGTGGAATCAATTACCACCAGCGAATTTTCCGGACCGATACGACTTTGGAACTTTCAAGAAAAGAGCTTACACCTTTCTAAAAGGCCGGCAACGCATCTGCAATTCCCCTGGTGTAGCGGTTGTTTATGGGTGGCGGTAGTCACTTACCATCAGGTGAGCCGCATGCTCGTTTGCCCACTATTCTATAAAAAAAAACGTTCGATTTGCCGACGATATAGTCCTTATGGTAGAATCGCTGGTGGACCTAAGCACTATGCTCAATGACCTCAATAGTATCTCCCAACGGATGGATGGAGGTCTTAGTATGAACATGAACAAAAGAAAAATCATGTTTAATGTCTATGTCACACCTATGCTGGTAGTTGTTGGAAGCACTAAGCTCGAAGTTGTTGAAGAAAATGTTTACCTGGGACAAATAGTTCCACTAGGTAAGTCCAACTTCGACCAAGAAGTTAATCGACGGATTCAACTCGGTTAGGCAGCGTTTGGGAAATTACGGCACATCTCGTCATATTTACCTCAAAACTTGAACACGAGCCTGTACAAACAGTGCGTGTTGCCAGTGATGACCTATGGTACTAAGACGTGTTCCTTCACTTCTGGCCAGATGAGGAAGCTCAAGGTCGCACAGCGAGCTATAGAGAGGGCTATGCTCGGAGTTTCTCTGCGTGATAAACTTAGAAATGAGGATATCCGCAGTAGAACCAGAGTGACCGACATAGCCCATTGGATTAGTAAGCTGAAGTGGCAATGGGCCGGCCATATAGCTCGAAGAACCGACAACCGATGGAGAAAAAAGGTTTTCGAGTGGCGGCCTCGTACCGGCGGACGAAGTGTAGGGTGTCCCTCCAGTAGATGGAGTATGAGTATGAGACCTGGTAAGATATGCAGGAAGTCGATGGATGCAGGTGGCTCAGGATCGTGCTTTTTTGCATTCCTTGGGGGAGACTTATGTTCAGCAGTGGACTTGTGAAAGTCAGTAAGGTTGATGATGATGAACAATAATTTATAGAGGAATACTGCAACTTACATACTATTATTTTGTCTACACATTTTTTAATATATGCAGTAAGGTATTAAGAACATCATTTCATTGTTATGAATTTAATACAAAATTTATGAACTATATATTTTGAAACACCCATTTTCAGCAGAATAAGTTACATGTTCATTATTTATTTCACTTTATTTCAGAGAGGAATGTCAGATGATTTGAATTATTATACTGCCTTAGATCGACCGTTCTCATCCATATACCATTTAAACCACCTATATTCTAATTTCACAAAATCAAAAAATCGTATGAAATACATTTTACTAAATCGTTGTCATCCATTTCCAAAGAACTGTTGCTCTTACAATCACATTTTAAATGCACTTTTTTTATCACACTTTTGACAAAAGTAATTCGCATACCGACATTTATCTTTAGTATGTATCTTCTGTTATAACGTGAGCAAAAAATCTCTTCTCATAACTCCTTCTTTATCAGTGTGGTCATGATAAGCATTTTCCATACAGAACTGGCCAAATTGATTCTTAAAAATATTCCACTCTTGCATATGGTGATCAAATGTGAGGTTGTTACCATTATTGATTTGTATCTATTTAACTTTATTGCACTCAATAATGTGTGAACAAGGTCCTAGTCACCAAATATTGCGCATTTAACTATAATTTCATTATTTAATTTCATTAAAAACACAAATGAAATTAATACAAAGATATTTAAATATATAGGAAAACTATAGAGCGGACATTATGACCATATGCATACAAAAATGTTGAGCTCGCACGTGTGTGACGCTCTCTAGCTAAACACAGCAAATCTATATAGCAGCTATTCCCCAGTAGGTGACGCTAGTAAATGTAAAATAAAACCCGTCTTAAGAATGTTATCGTTTCGACATCAAAGTATCGATAAAGTTGTTGAAAGTTACTTAGTTTGTAATGTTTTACGATATAATAATAGGGAATGTGCATGCTTTTTTATTGTACAAATCTATATATAATGACTCCTATCACACCAAAACATCATATAAACTTTTTAATTCATGAATAACGTCGTGAATGAAATGAAACGTTATGAAATAAAATATTTAATTTCCAATAACTAAGAATTAATTCAAATAGCAGTCACATTGTTTGCATCTTGGATGACGTCACGAGGTCTATTAGAGGCTATAATAATAGCATATGATTGGACGGTCGGTGTCGAAGGCACGTCGCTAAACGTCAAATCTAATAAGAGAGCGCCACCATATTATCAAATTCGTTTATTTTACAAAAATACACTTTAACTCTTACATAATTTAGGAAAGCACCGAATTTAAAAATCGTTACACGTTTAACTATTTCACAAATTCACAAGTTTGCGCGTTTACCGCTAAAAAGAACACCTATGTCGTATCGCCTCAATTTCATTCAATTTAAACCAGAGTTCAAAATAGTGCTCCTGAAATAGTTAGTTCTCCAATCGCCGATGCATGCTATTATGCTCTACAAGAGAATAGTCACACAAACATTCCACTCCTTCAAAAATACTCAAACACTCGTGATTAACAATATGTCGAAAGAAAACAATTTTTTTGCTCGACATAAGTTTGCGTTTTAGTTTTTAGTTTGAGCGTTATATATCTTCACGCCTACACACTTTATTAATTTGACAGAGGACATTGACCCTTATCTACGGGAACTAACATTACTAATGTTTCTATTTTAATGACAATTTCTAAAAACTTTATTTACAATTTTATATAATATTTTTTTATAGAATGAGCATGCGATTTATCTGATGGTAAATGAGTAAAGCACTCGTTAAAAAATACAACACTTGAAGAAATGTAAATCTATTTCCGGCCTTTTAAAAGTTGCAGGCTCTCTTCTTAAAGGACCCTAAGTCGTATCAATTCTAAAAATAGCTCGTGGTCGTCGATTTCAGAATGAATACAGGAGGACGTAAATTTTTGCAAATAGCACAGTGGAGACCTCCAGATGGTATGGATGGTAAAGCAAATTTTGTCGCAATGTGAGTGGTGAAATATGGCGGCTGATATTTTTTTCTCTATACATAAGTGACTCTGATATATTTCAAATGATAGTTCAAATCCTGTATGGAACAAGTTTTTGTATGGCCTATAAATAATTGTACCGGTTCTGAACGTGTGTCCTTGTGCAATTGTAAGGGACAATCACGATATACTTGCTGACGATACCTCTTTGATTTTCAAACTCAAACGACAGTTAATTAGTTATGACGATGTAAATAATGCTCTATCGAAATTGGTACATTGGTTTAACGCCAACAATATGCTCTTAAACGGCAATAAGACAAAGTGTATTAAATTTACAATACCTAATGTAAAACATTCGAATACCAATGTGCTGTTAAATGGGGAGGTGTTGAGTCTTGTGGATACCACTGTTTTTCTTGGTATTACTATTGACGCGAAACTTCAATGGGGCCCCCATATATCTAAATTAGCAAGCAGACTTAGTTCTGCAGCATATGCTGTAAGAAAGATTAGAAGTCTCACAGATGTAGAGATAGCTAGATTAGTGTATTTTAGTTACTTTCATTGCGTAATGTCTTATGGATTTTTGCTATGGGGTAATGCGATTGATATTGAAGATATATTTGTTTTGCAAAAGAGAGCCGTACGGGCGATTTATAACCTAAATTGTAAAGAGTCCCTCAGAGAAAAATTTAAATAAATAAACATATTAATTTTTGCATCGCAATATATTTATGAGAATGTAATGTATGTGCATAAAAACATAAATAGCTTTAATAAGAATAAGGATGTGCATATTTTAAATACTAGGAACAAACATAAGCTTGTAATGCCAGTTACTAAACTCCACAGAATCAGTAATTCATTTATGGGGCAATGTATACGCTTTTACAACAAAATCCCAGAACATATTCAAAGTTTGTCAATAAACAAATTTAAAAGTTTTATTAAAGAAAAACTGTACAAGAAGGGTTATTATAATATCAAGGAATACATGAATGAAAATAACCCCTGGGAATAGGATGATCGCCACCATGCTGGTTCTATGAAAATATCATTTAAAAATTGTATAAACAAAATTATTGTTAAGTGAAATTATGTTTAAAAAAAAGTCCCGCTGGGTTTCTTGCTGGTTCTTCCCAGGACTGAGGTATTTTCCGAACCAGTGGTAAATAAAAAATGACTTTCAATAAGTATTATGTAATAATCAATATTGAATAAAAAATTATTCTATTCTATTCTGTTCTATTCTATTCCATAAGAAATTCAACTTCGCGACTGTTGGTTTCTATCCTAACAATGATATAATATGTAGCAAAGGATATGAATTTAGTAAGGTTATCGTTCATTTCGTAATAAATGAAAGTGAGTATCGCTTCAGTATTATTTTTTAAAGTTTCATCGTTTCATTAAATAATACAATTCATAAACGTATTTAACGTTAAAAAGCCACTGGTACAAGCTAGTAATTTTAAACTTCGTAGTTGTTCCTATTTATTATATCATGCCTATTGCGTTGCAGCACGGCTAACTAATTTTACCGCCTGGAATTTTCATTTTTATGGCCCGATGCAGGAGACCACTATTTTGCATGCACACTTATATTTGCTTAAGCAATATGTGTTACTTTATCTTCCGAGTTTTTATTTTGACATTCCGGACCAAGATGTGCTACCTACCACCTAGTTAATTACAGTCTATACGTATTTTTTTGTATAGAATAAGGGTGACAGACTAGCACACAGTCCACCTGATTGTAAGTGGTTGCTGTGACCCATAGACATCTACATCTATCTTCGATTACGAATTAAAATGTAGATGTGTTGTCTTCCGTGAGGACTAAGATGTAATGCCTCGTTTCCATTAAAAAAGGTCTCCGGATCTCTACACACGCCATACGAAACACAGCAGTGTTAAGCTGCTATTTTACGCTGGTATTCTGTGAGAGCGTGGTCCTTCTCCGGTCGAGCCGACCCATTCGTGCTACAACTATACTATTAAAATAGCTGCAGCATGGCTCTACCACGTAGATAATAAATCTGTACGTGTAAAGGCCACGTTGCAGCTTTATTAAGGTTTTAGCACGAATGGGTTGGAATTATTTTCGGCAGTGGATTTGTGAATAGTTGTAATGATGATGATGATTCAATAAGTGCTATTTTCAGTTTTTTCTTAACTAATTACTGTGTCACTTGAGTTATTAAAGTCATATTAACTAAGATTATTCATTAAACACTCATAGCTATTTGCAAAGGCATAGATTGATGCTAAAGCTAATTATATAACGAACGTCAATATTAGAGTCACGATACCATCCACACCATCTGGATGTTTGGTGATCCATCGCTGTGCGGCTTACTAGGAGATTTCTTCTCGCACAAATTCTTTGTGGAAACGTTTCCGGCCGGCGATTATTCTTGACGGATATGGCTTATCGATCGTTAAGGAACGATCATAAAAGTCTGGCAACAACACTTGCGATTTCCTTGGTGTTACTTTTACTTATGGGTGACATTCGACCCTTACCTTTAGGTTAGAGCATACTCGTTTTCCCTCTTTTCTATAAAAATAAAGAAACAATCACTTGATCAGACGGTTGGCGCATATACTAGTAAGTCGACGAAGAAGAAGATAAAGATCACAATTTCTATGGTGGCTCTCGAAAAAAATACGCAATGTTTACGTATTTTGCTCAGGTATTCATTGGTCAGACATTCATTGTTGTAATAAGTGCAAGTAATAAGCTTTATCATTAGATATTGTTTTATTAGACTAAGGTCTGGTATTATATGCTAATAAAGTATTAGTATTTATAAAGCAAAGGGGGGCGAACGAGCATGCGGCTCACCTGAAGGTAAGTGATTACCGCCGCCCATGAACAACCGCAACACCATGGGAATTGCAGGTACGTTGCCGGCCTTTTAGAAAGGGGTAACTGTTGTAGTGATGAAATAATACGCGAAGATCGTGAGCCAATATAAGTTGCATAAGAGATCGTTTAAAAATATGTGTATACATATATAACTAGGTACGTTACTATACCATCGTGAAGTACGGCAACTGTCAGCGTTGTTATGTTTGCAATTTGTCCGCCAAATGTTCATACGTAAATCACCTAATAACCTGTGTTTATAAGTAATAAAGTTTTTTTCATAGTTCTAACAATATTTGGTTTCGATTCTCTGACCCAATAGTTTATGGGTCCAGAAAATAGTGTTAAAAAGACTAAAAGTGACATATAAACTGTGTTGAACTTATAATAATATTAAAGAATATGCGTCTTAAACAAAGAAGCGTAATTGGTGCATACATATAACAGTTTGGCGTCATAAGTGAATAGATAGTTACGACATTTACGAGAAGATCGTATTATATACTTACGTACCGATTGTATGTATATAACCTATCGTTATTTTATTTGCATTATTGAAGAAGATTAATTAACTTTTTTATGGCTGCTTCGGTTAAAATCGACCAACTTACTGGCGATAATTATGATACATGGAAGATCCATATGCGGGTTCTTTTGAAGAAAAATGACCTGTGGGATTATGTGTCGGGCGCGATACCGAAGCCTGCGAAAACTGACGCCAAGTTTGCCGAGTGGTGTTAAATGGACGGTAAAGCCGAGTCGGACATATTGTTAGCTGTTAGCCCGAGCGAGTTAATAGCACTGGATGGATTAGATACTTCTAAATCTATATGGAACAAATTAAAATCAATGTACCAGTCTAGTGGGCCGGCACGGAAGGCATCTATATTAAAGAAACTTGTCCTGACTCGTATGCAAGAAGAAGATGACTTGCGTAAACACATAGCAGATTTTTTCGATGCTGTCGAAAAATTAAAAGAAATTGGTCTCGTAGTTATTGATGAACTGCTTGCCATATTATTATTGTACAGTTTACCCGAATCCTTTACAATGTTTCGTACGGCTATGGAGTCACGGGATGATTTACCATCCACAGAAATAGTAAAAGTTAAAATTATTGAGGACTATGAAGGCAAAAAATCGAAGGAATCTGATCAAGGGGCATTGTTTGTGAAGCGTAACAAGGTGCATACTTATAAGAAAGGCGAAACGTACGTTACTAAAAATAAAAATAAAAGTGAATGTTATCGTTGCGGTCGCTATAGGCATTATGCGAAGGAATGTAGAAGTAAGTTCATTAAGAAAACAAAACAAAGTGCGCAACAGTTAGAAAGAAAAACTAGTGAACAGAAACACACAGGTAGTATTAGTACAATGCTTAGTACCACTGAAGAAGTGATGTCAGGTGAACATAAAAGTCATGTGTGGTGCATCGACAGCGGGTGCACAGGACATATGTGCAATGAAAAGCAAAAATTAAAGGGATTTACGTATGTAGACAGTGAATTAAATTTGACCAATAATGAGAGCACACGAATTGCTGGAAAAGGTAAGGTGACCATTAATGTGGACACAGGTAGCGAAGAGCGCCGAGTTGACATCGACAACGTTTTTTATGTGTCGGATTTACGCACAAATTTATTGTCGGTGGCTAAAATAACTGATCACGGTTTCGAGGTGCGATTCAGGAAGAGTGACGCAATCGTGATTGATGAAGAAAATAAAATTCATATGCGAGCTGATCGAATTGGCAACTTATACCACGTGCAATTATGTCAAAGCAGTGTAAGTAATGTTGAAGCTGTAAAAAAATCAATAGATTTATGGCACGAGCGTTTAGGTCATCTTAATGAACGTGACTTAAAAACCATGGCGAAAAACCATTTAGTCCATGGATTAAACATTAAGGACAACGAAAAATTGTCAGAGTGTGAGATTTGTATGAGTGAGAAGCAAACTTGTAAACCTTTTCCTAAGGGCATCAACAATCGTACAAGTGAACTATTAGAAATTGTACACACAGATGTATGTGGTCCGATGAGACACCAATCATTTGCTGGAAAAAGATATTTTGTTACATTTATTGACGATAAATCACGCTGGTGTGAACTCTATTTCATTCGCAATAAAAGTGATGTATTTAATATATTCAAAAATTATAAAGCCGAAGTTGAAAATTTTACTGGAAAGAAAATAAAGTGTCTTCAATCAGATAATGGATGTGAATATATAAACAATGAATTTAATAATTTTCTAAAGACAAATGGCATCACACGGAGATTATCAGTACCACATACACCCCAGCAAAATGGCGTTGCTGAAAGAAAGAATAGGACTTTAATAGAAATGGCACGATGTATGATGCGCTAAGCCGGATGTCCGCCGTCATTTTGGGCAGAAGCTGTTAATACCGCTAGCTATATACGAAATAGATGTCCAACGAGAGCTATTAATGGGGAGATACCATTTACTATATGGAAAGGAAATAAACCTACAGTTATATATATGCAAGAGTTCGGATCTAAAGTTTATTATAAGGAGAAAGGTAAACAAAGGGGAAAATTTGATTTAATTTCAGAAGTAGGCATTTTTATGGGATACGATACACAATCAAAAGCTTATAGAATTCATAACCCAAGAAACAAGAAAATAATTTTTAGTAGGAATGTCAAATTCATGAATGAAACAGCTTTTAGACATGAATATGAGGACATACTCAATGAAGAACAAGGGGTGGAACAGGATAAAATAATATCAGATTTAAATGAACCTGTAGCAAATATAGAACAAATGACAAAACCGTGGCAAAATTCAAATAATGAAGATGATGAGAGAAGTAGAACGATTACAAGATCACCAAGAGAAAGAAAAGCCATTGTATCATGGGAAAGATTGATAAAACCTTCTAAAGGAGATCTAAAACGTTCGAGATTGGTTCGTGTTATAACAAAACCAATAACACCTTTTGATGATGGAGACTACATTTATGAGGACACGGAATCGCAAAAAATACAATTTGCAGGGATTGCAACAATAGAGCCAATGACATGGAATGAAGCCGAAAAGACAGATGATGTTAGCGAATGGAGAAAAGCCTTGGAAAATGAATTTTTAGCTCAAATTGAAAATGACACATGGTAAATAGTGCCTAGACCTCATGATCGAAAAGTAATTGGGAGTCGATTTGTATTCAGTACCAAAAATTATAATAAACAAAGGCAGATAAAAGTACGTCTTGTCGCAAAAGGCTGCTCACAACGGCCAGGGGAGGATTTTCATGAAACTTATTCTCCTGTCGTAAAATCGTCATCAATTAGAATTTTAGCAGCAATTTCAGCTGAGCTTGGACTAGATATACATCATATGGATATTGTCACTGCATACTTGAATGGTCGACTTGAAGAAGAAGTTTATATGAATTTACCAGAACAATTAAGCGCAGTTTTAGACAAAATACTCTCAAACAAAAAGATTGGTTCTTCTGAAAGTGTTATTCTAGACATTAAAATAACTGAGATGGCTAAGCGCTGGCGTAAGATCATGAACGAATGTGATGATTGTGTTTGTTTATTGAAGAAGTCGTTGTATGGTTTACGTCAGTCAGGGCTACAGTGGCATAAAGAAATAGTGCGATTGTTGTTAAGTATAGGCTTTAAGGAATTACCTCAAGATCATTGTGTTTTTGTAGCGCGGAAGAATGAGCACATAATGTTGATTGCTATATATGTCGATGATCTTATTTTAGCTACAAATGATAATGTATGGTTAAATAATGTTAAAAATAAACTGTCAAATAAATTTGAAATGAAAGATATGGGAAAAATTTCTGATTGTTTAGGTATACAGTTTTCACGTGATAATGAGGATAGAGTGTATATGGAACAGAGTGTGTATATTGAAAAACTGATGGAACACTTTGGCATGTGTGAATGCAAACCAGCATTAACACCTATCGATGTTAATGTAAAATTAATGAAGCCTGAGAGTGTGAATGAGAGTGTAATGAAGCAGTATCCGTATCAAAGCTTGGTAGGTTTTGATGTTTTTAGCAGTATCAACTAGGCCTGATATCACTTACAGCGTTAACTACTTAAGCCAATTTAATACTAATTATAATGTTGAGCACTGGAAGGCAGCAAAACGTGTATTGCGATATTTGAAAGGCACTCCTAACTACGGTTTAGTGTATGAGAGGACAGGTTTGTCATTGTTTAGTGTTGTGGATGTCGATTGGGCAGCGAATAGTGTAGATCGAAAGTCATATTCTGGTTTTGCTTTTATTTTTGCAGGTGCTCCTATTAGTTGGGAGGCACGAAAGCAACGAGTGGTGGCACTCTCAAGTACAGAAGCCGAATATGTAGCTATATCTGAAGCTACAAGAGAGGCTTTGTATTTATCAAACATATTTAATAATATAGGCATTGAATGCGAGTGTGTGACATTATTTAATGACAATCAGAAAGCGATTAAATTTTTTCAAAATAGAAGTTATCGGTCACGAACAAAACATATTGATGTTAGGCACCACTTTGTACGAGATATGTGTGAAGAAGGTCTTATTGTACTTAGATATTTATGTACAGAAAGAATGCCAGCAGATGTTTTGACCAAAGGTTTGAGTGGACCAAAACATCATGAATGTTTGAGCAATTTAGGAATGATGTGTATGTAAGTGTCCAGAGTTTTAGTTATTGCTCACGACTTCGAGGGGAGGTGTTGTAATGATGAAATAATACGCGAAGATCGTGAGCCAATATAAGTTGTATAAGAGATCGTTTAAAAATATGTGTATACATACGAGGGTGGATTGAAAAGTACTCGGCCTAACCAAGAAAATAAACACATATTAAATCAGTTATATTTTTATTTTTCCACATAATCACCATCAAGTTCAATACACTTTTGCCACCTCCCCTTCCAAGCATTTAGACCGTTGAAAAAAAATGATTCTTCCTTAGAGTCAAAATATGCGTCTACAGCTGCTGCTTGAGGTACTTAATGACGGCACGCTGCTCGATTTGCTCCATTCGCGGAAATTATGTCCGATTACTTTGTTAATAAATTTATAAAATCACAGCTAATTATCGCACACGTTTCGAACTTCACACAATGAACTAGTCTGAACTGAACTAAATAATGTAGGTAGATTTGATTTTTAGAATTGAATGGATCTGTGTTAGGCCGAGTACTTTTCAATCCACCCTCGTATATAACTAGGTACGTTACTATACCATCGTGAAGTACGGCAACTGTCAGCGTTGTTAAGTTTGCAATTTGTCCGCCATTGTAAGATAATTGTTCATACGTAAATCACCTAATAACCTGTGTTTATAAGTAATAAAGTTTTTTCATAGTTCTAACAATATTTGGTTTCGATTCACTGACCCAATAGTAACATCTTTTCTTAAATTCAGAACAATTCCTTAGAACACTCTCCGTGGTAGATGTGATAGTGTGAAATTGAATCAAGCTTTAGTTAGAAGGATAGGTGCTAACCAACATTTATCACAAAATCGAAGTAACCGTTTTACACATTATGTGTCGTATATATATATTTACACGCAAATGTTGAAACAGAATATTGAAAAAAATATTTCATTACATCTACTAACCCACAACATAATAGTTTTAAGTCTTAACAATTGTTTTCTATAAAACCAGAATCAATTAAAACCACTCGTCAACAGATTAATTATTTTATAATTATTACGACACTTGGGTTTTAATATTATTACAAGTTATGTTAGTATAATGTTTATACAAGTTTCAATACAACTAGCATATGAAAATAGTACGGATAACAGACTCATGAATATGCGGCATCCGGTTCTTGATATACTGCGGTCGGCTTCCGTCTTGTTGGCGATTTATATTTCTAGTTGTTAAATTGCATGGCTTTCATCTACGATATACGAGTATATACGAAAATAGTGGACCATATCTAACTGCTAGTACGTTAGGCAGTAATACAGTACATTTAAGCTACATACATGGTACATTTTTAACAGTAATACACTGTCTGCTTAAGCAAAAGTTACTTCAATTTTATTTACATAATTTATATAAAGATAAGTGACTGCTGTTCTCCATAATTCCGAGTAAACCAGGGGCATCGATTCGTACTGGTCGATAATAATGCGCCCACACATCAAGCTCAACGAGTCAATGTTGCTCTCCGAGAATACGACATCACAAGGTAAGACTGGTCTGCCGGCTCGCCTGACAGTTTTTTTTAACAAAATTTATACATTTTAGAGCTGCAAAAAAATATATGTTAATCTTGATCACATTTATGGGTGGATCATTGTTTTCAAAACACGTTTTCGGTAAATTTTCTCGATAAAAAAAATCATAAAATAGCCATTGGATTTGAATTACTGTCAATTGTAACTGTATTATTTATAAGCAAATCTTAATAAAATGAATAACAGTGATGTAATATATAATAATAAGGGGAACTGTTGTTTTTATTTATCGATTGAAATAAAATATTTGTAAATATTAATATATTTAATGAAAAGTCGCTCGAACGAATCGATGTTTCGCATTGCGCTATCGTGGCACCTTTTCGCTTGTCTTTCATTTCTACGCGGTGCGACTGCGACAGTGATCGTTGAGGCACGCTGCTAACCGGACCTGTGCCAGTTTGTTTCGCTCGATCAAAAATCATTTACGTATCAGTTTGTTCTTAAAATCTGTGTATATTTTATCGTAAGTTGGTGTAAACTTTTGTTCGATTTCGGGTTTAGTCGTAAGTTGTAAAAATAAATGATCAGTGTTTTTTTTTATAGGATAAGGGTGACAAACGAGCACACAGTCCACCTGATGGTAAGTGGTTGCTGCGGCCCATAGACATCTACATCTATCCTCGTTTGCGAATCAAAATGCAGATGCGTTGTCACCCGTGAGGACTAAGATGGAATGCCTCATTTTCAGTAAAAAGGGCCTCCGGCCACCTGCACTCACCAAGCAAAACGCAGAGGTAAACCTCTACTTCACGCTGGTATTCTGTGAAGTCGTGGTACTACCCCGGTTCGAGCAGGCCCATCCATGCGACAGCAAATGTTGCTGCGTGGCTCTACCACTGTTGTCGTAGATAATGTCGGTATGTTATAAAAAATGGGCAGCAATAAAAATATACGGAGGGCAATAAAGAGGGCTTAAATGATGAAACAAAAACACATGATGGAAATTGTAAAGTAAGTACACCCACTTTTTATTTTGTTTATATAGATTATCTATTCAGTAGCTCATTTGGTCTAGCGGTGCGTGCATTGAATTAGTTTTTTGCATCAATGTCCATCCCCAGGTTTTAATCCCACATAGCATGAGTATACTTTTTGCTGATTACTTATTTGAAGTAATTGTCGTTTTTTAATTATGTTTCTTGTTTGAAATAAATTTTTAGTAATTATACATTTTATTATTTTCGTATTTTTGAAATAATTATAATGCAATTTTATTGTTTTTTTTTTTAGTTAAAAGAAACGGTGGGCGTGCAATTCGTCAGTAGATGAACCATCGGAGAAAACTTTTCATGAGTAAGTTTATACATATATAATAATTATACAAATTATTCAAAATGAACATTGTTGTAATTCCTCATTTTCTAAAAAAAAACATTTTATAAAAATAATTATATATTTCAATTCAAACACTTATTTGTTTTAATTTTAGATTACAAAAAGATTCTCAGCACAAAAATCCTGGGATATCACTTTCAATTGTATCAGTTGTAACTCCAGGAGACAATTCAAAATCAAATTATGATGAGTAAGTATCAACAGATGGGCGAAGCTTGTCACACAGTGGGAGCCGACAAACAGACGATAACTCTGTGGTCGACTTCCAAAGAGATGGCTTGACGAACTTCACGACTTCCAGCTCAATGGTTGTGAATCAATAATATATATTGTAACACAGAAGACTAACCCTACCGAAGCATAGATTTTTAGCTAAGGTGTAGATAACTGTACACCCATCTGTCTGTCCACCCACTTGTTTGTCCACGTATTGTATTCGTACACACCGCGTAATTATAATAATAATAATAATAGACAATATAGAGACAATAATAGATAATATAGAGATACATCCTAAGGGATGGCACCGTCGACATTTGTCGATCTTGTCGCCATCCCGGTGAATCACTTAGGCATATCATCTCCGGTTGTTCGGCGCTTTCTAACTCTGAGTACTTGCATAGGCACAACCTAGTAGCCAGGATTCTACACCAGGAGCTCGCTCTGAAATACGGTCTCGTGGATCGGAAACTGCCGTATTATAAGTACTTGCTGGAAGCCGTGCTCGAAAATTACCGCGCCAGGCTCTACTGGGACCGGGCCATCATCACAGACAGGACTATTCTTGCGAATAAGCCTGATATTGTGCTGATAGACCAGGCTCAGTCAAGGATATTTTTGGTCGACATTACCATTCATTATGACGAGAATCTCGTGAAAGCCGAAACAGATAAGTTGACAAAATATCTGGACCTGGCTCACGAGGTGGCCGACATGTGGGTTAGTCTGCCGGCCGAAATTATTCCTGTGGTCGTTTCTGCGAACGGGTTAATCCCACTCAGCCTCTCGGGTAATCTGAGGTGACTGGGACTCCGAGATGGATCGCTCCAAGCTCAAATGCAGAAGGCGGTGCTCCTCGATACCGCCCGCATCGTCCGCTGGTTTCTTTCCCTTTCCCCCTAACCCTCGGCCGTTTGGTCTCCCCTGCCGAGGGCTTCCATCTGGTTGGGTTTTTATATATTTATGTAATTTTTATGTACTTATTTTATTTTATTGATATTTATGTAAGTTTATCATTTTCATTTTCAATTATATATTTATACAGCCCAACCAGATGAGAAAACTATACAAATACCCCAATAATAATAATAAGGACCCTTTCCGAGGCTGAAACATACTGATACCTGGGTATGTCACAGAACATCGGTGTAGATGAGGCGGGTATGAAACAGTCAGTTTGCGATGTGTTTTATGCACGCTTGACCAAAGTGCTTAACAGCCTTTTGTCCGGTGTGAATAAGACGCACGCATATAACGGTTGGGTCATGCCTGTTCTCATGTATACCTTTGACATGCTCAGGTGGACTCAGACTGAACTGAACGCTCTGGACAGAAAAGTCCGCACTATAATGACGTCCCACAGGATGCATCATCTGAGATCGTCAGTAATGAGGCTGTACTTGCCGCGGAAGCATGGTAGGCGTGGCTTTTTAAGCGCGCTTACCATGCATTATCGTGAAGTGTGCAGCCTCCGTAATTACTTTCTGACGAGAGCGGATGATCCATACTATAGGGACGTTATTTCTTGTGATAAAGGACTTACTCCTCTATCCTTAGCCAACGAGCAATGACAAGACCCCGGCATTACAGAGCATTTCCGACCGGAAGACCGTATGAAAGGGGAAGGAGCTCCACCGGTGGTTCTACAAGGCTCTACATGAGCCTTTTGTAGACACAGTCGCCTCCCTCCACTGGCTACGTTTCGGTGACCTCTTTGGGGAAACCGAGGGTTTGGTCTGTGCGATACAGGATCAGGTTATTAAGACCAACAATTATCGGAGATAAATCCTAAGGGATGGCACCGTCGACGTGCCGACGAAGCGATCACTGAGGTAATCGGAAAAAAATTGTAGTTGACTTCCCCTTATGCCAAGTGTTTCAAGCTTTTGTAATAGTATAGTGCTTGAAATAGTATCAAATGCTTTGGCAAGGTCTTAAAAGATCCTAGTTGGGTGCATACCGTTGTCAAGATTACTTGTAACATAATCTGTCAATTGGTGCAAGGCATCATTACATAATCTCAGGCCTAAAACCAAATTGTTTATCTGACAGCAAGTTGTTAGTTTCCAGGTATTTTATTAACCTGGTATTTATGATCTTTTCTAAAATTTTAGTTAAGCCAGATAAAACTGAAATCGGCCTATAGTTACTAACTAAGTTTTTATCACCAGCTTTGTAAATAGGAGAAACCACTTTCGGGAAAATACCATTTGATAGGCATAATTGAAAGATACGTGCTCACGGGGCGGCCAGTAAATGTTTAAATCTTTTGAGTATGCGATTAGGTATATTGTCCCATCCAACTGCACAATCTTCTTTAAAGCCAGATATTATACTTTAAATCTCAAC
Organism: Parnassius glacialis; assembly: GCA_033319125.1. Taxonomy (NCBI): domain Eukaryota; kingdom Metazoa; phylum Arthropoda; class Insecta; order Lepidoptera; family Papilionidae; genus Parnassius; species Parnassius glacialis. The sequence goes on along the minus strand of JAVANC010000023.1, from coordinate 21,359,951 downwards.
AATATCGGTATTTAACAATACAAAAGAATTTAACTTAAAAAAGGATGTGGGCATAAAAATTGGATTACGAGTGTTGCTTTATTTTAAAGTTGTCTCTGCTATTTTTTGCCAACATTAATAAAATAATTATTTACTTTATTAGTAGCTTCGTTTGGGATTTTGTCTAATGACAGTAGATCAAGTGGGGGGTCCAAGATTTTTTGTACTGAAGGTATTATTTTTAATGAACTTCCATACAAGTATACTGTTTTTATCTGCCTTTTGTAATTTTTTTTTATCATATTGTATTTTGAGGTTTTTAATAGTTTATTGCAAAAATTACTATATCTTTTATAAGTAGCAGAAAGTATTAAATTATCAGGAGAAAGTTTAGATTTTAAATAAAGTTTGTCTCTATTTCTTATATAGCGGACGAGAACAGGTGTTATCGAAGGTTTAATATTATAATACTTACGTGACAGTTTTATTGTTGATGTATTATTTATTATTGCGTATTGTAAAGAAATTATATAGTAACTCAAGGCCGTATTTGCATCGTCAGAGCAATAAACAAAGTCAAAATTAATGCTATGAATGTCATTTTCAAGGTTCGTCATAAGGACTTTTGTGTAGTTGCGTATGCAGTTTTTCCTAGGTAAGGCTAATTGTAATAATAGTAAATTTGATTAATGATCATTAAGCGTGGAATTAGTAACTAATGTCAAAGAAGGTTTATTTAACTTAGCCACAAAATGGTCTAAACAAGAGCCGCTTTGATGTGTAGGGTGGTAATGTGTTGGTACTAGCCCATGAAAAGAGCAAATATTTAGGTAGTTATGTGCATAGTTATCTGTTTTCCCAGGGGTAATGTTAATATTTATTTTACTGGTAAGGATTATATTTTTATATGTGCTAAGTTTGTTTAAGGTAATATCAAGGGACTCTAGAAATCTATCAATATTTTGTGAAGGAGATCGGTAAATTGCGATAACAATCGTCTCGGAATTAATTCGAGTGATCAAGCAATTACTATCCTGGAATGTAGGTTTTGTGACAGTTACTTTTAAATTATTTTTAACATAGATTACTAAACCGTCATTTTGATTAATGTTTTTGTCGGTTTTGTGTAAAGAATAGCCATTTAGAATCGAAAGGTGGGGTGGGAGGTTTGACAGCCAACATTCTGTAAGGATAATAATATCACATTTTATATCCAGTCTATGCAACATAACATCAAACCCGGTTATATTCCGATTTATGCTTCTAATATTTTGTGTAAGTAAGATTAACTTATTTTCAGGACGTGGAAGGAAGTGTTCACAGTCATCAACATTACATGTTTTAGCGTCAGACACAGAAAAGTTGTCTAGGTCATTGAGTAATTGATTCGCCATACTTAAGCTTAAAGATAAACTAAAACTAGTGTTAAGAGCTAAGTAAATAATATAATATGCGGCGCTCTTAAGCGCTCTCATAGTCTATGGAGTTGATATATTTGTCCTCTGCAAATTTACGTGCTTTCATCACCAGTTTTGTAGTCACATTTTCTTTTAAAGCGTTTACACGTCGCGCAAACGGGGGCATGCGCTTTGTTATTACATTCCTCAAAGGAATGCCCAAGCTCTCCACAGTAGTTAAATGTAGGGCTACTTTCCCGACAAAATTTAACAGAATGACCAACCTGCTGGCAGTTGAAGCATCTTGTTACTATTGTAAAGTCTCTGACTGGGCATGAGGTCCAATTCATATATATTCGTCCTTGATTGATAAGGGCCTTCTGATATTAGGTGGCACTTCGACAATATAATTACAGGTAGGAAGGTTTTTCTTACCTGATTTATGGCTTAGTTTGACTGTTGCCAGGAAGGACTCACGCATGGCATTGGGAAATTTATCGACAATATTTTGTTCGAAAATGCACTCGAACAAATCTTTATTCGTGAGGGCTACAGGGCCACCAACAATTGCAATCCCTGGACGTCGTTTACTCGGCTATTCTATGGTAAGGCCAGAAGATACAAGCTTCTCGGAGTTCTTTAATTTGTCGATATCTCTTTTTGTCTCAGTGCTAATTATAACTCACCTATGTTTGACCTTCCTCATGCCCCGGATATGTAGTTTGAGTTCTTCTGGGGATACTATTTTTTGTAATAGACACTTCGTGTCATCACTAAATTGCTAGGGTAATAAGGTTGTTTGGGCGAATGAGGGTTTGGCCACCTTTTTTGACCATGTCCGCAAAAGTTCTTCCAGAGTCCAGTTTTGATGACTCTTCGATACTATTCTTGAGTTCCTGCAGCTTTTGGGACAGATCAAGTTGGTTCTGCAGAGATACGATGGAGGTCTGTGCTTTCGTGGCATCCATTTTGTGTGAGTGTGGCTTACTTTTCGACAAAGCGAGCTAATGCGCATTTTTTGATCAGAGTTAAGTTTTCCATCTGTAGCGATGGAGCACACCTCGTTAAGGCACAGGTCAATGCTTGTCATCCAATGCTGCAACTCAGGAGTGGGAAGTGTTTTAATTGGTTCACTTGAAGTGGGTGTCTGCATGGGCGAGGTTGATGGAGGCGGGGTGCGAGTGGTCCTGACACTCCGGTTGAAGGAACTGTTCTCCATTTTAGTATCTATTCTAGATAAAGCTAAAACATTTTAACAAAATCACTAACACAAGTATAACTAAAGTATGTCACAGTTAATACCGGTATTGTTATAACGAGGTCACGGCTAAGCACATACTTATTTAATTATTTTAATTACTATATGACACGTTTGTACACAATAACGTGCACTTACAAACTCCGATTTGCGATTTGCAATTGCCATGACTTAGAGTTTATTTTGTTTGTATTAAAAAGTTTACTCTCATCATAGGGGTATTACTATCATAAGTACTATTATTAGTATCATTTTCAAACATACTTGTTATGCGTAGTTGTGACACAAACTAACGAGCAATGAGCATGGTTTTAGGTGCATATTTGTACGTGGGTGCGTATTTTTACAACTGCATGAATTTGGCATTATTTGTAATGTAGGTAGCGTTCTGACTTTCTTATTTCTTGTACCGAGCTCGTGACACGTCAGTTTATTAGTTGGTATAACATTTTTACAAAATAAAAGTGGATATATTACGTTCATAAAAGATATTTGCATACATTACATTATTACAATATATACCACGTAACAACGGAGCTTAGAACGAAGCATGCTAAAAATTAGGAAAATCCAGAAAATAAGACACACTAAAATTAGAAGCATATCTAAATCTACTGATACTCTACACTATGCCAAAAAACTAAAATGGAAGTGGGCGGGGCATGTAGCGAGACTGTCAGACGAGCGGTGGACCATAAGGGTGACACGGTGGAGAGGTCAAAGCGGAAAACGCTACAGAAGGAGACCGCTTACGAGATGGGCACGACCGGCCCAAGCTGGATGCAAAAAGCCCAAGATAGAGAGAATTGGGACTCTTTGGAGGCCTTCACCTGCGGAAGGGTTCTTGCAGATTAAATATCTATCTTAATCTTAAGCTTAGTTTATTCATTTTGTTACTTTTGCAAGAAATAAAAGGCTTTTTTATTTATTTTTTTATTTTTTCATACATACTTTGATAAAATTTATACTGTGGATATGGGTTTTAAGTCACTCTTACGAATTTTATCGCTTTCTAGCACTCATGGTCACGGTGGACTGAGATGATTGACGTCCCCATCTCAGAGATAACTCGGAGTACATTCTGACATCCTCTAACTCTGATAACGGAACGCCAATCATCTCAGTGCCCCGTAACCACGGAGGCTGGAAAGGAACCAAAACGTCGGGAAAAAAGTATATTTAAACGCGATAAAATCCATAAAAGTAGTTTATTCAATCATGTGTATTGTTCGCGTAAATATATAAAATCATTAAAAATATATTATCTTTAAACAGTGTTTTAAAATAATATCGCTTACTAGCGTTACGCGTCCAATCGTTACTCCAGCATTTTGTTGCCAATTATAAAACACTACCTCTAAAACGTAGTGTCATGTACCCTTGAGGTATTTCAAATAAATGTCAAGCACATTTATTATATTAAAAACAAATTCATTAAACACAAATTCATTATATTAAGGATGTGAAAATGAATTAGTTGAGATGCAATGCAAAGCAAAGATTCAAAAGAAAATCCGTGGTGTGTGTTTACTAGTCGTAGTGTTGGCGGGTTTGCTATTATTTATTCTGTGGTTAAGTGATGATAGTGCAGTTTAGTAGTATGAACGCAATCGTGTGAGCGAGGGAGGAATGGTGCTCTTCAAACTAAGTACTACATACCATTTAATTCTTCACATCAACATTATCTTTAATAAATACCTCTATTCTAAAGCGCACACTCTTGCATACTTGCCTTGTAGGTTACCTTGCCTTTCAAAAATAATCACAAATTGTCTTTGTAGTCAAAATTAACCAAGAGGCTAATATTATTGTCGTCTCTTTGCAAATCATTTCGTGCGTTATTCGACGCAAGTGTTCCACGTATGACTTGTTCATGAATATTCTACGAACAGTTCCTGATTTATAGCGGTCGTTTTCTGTCTTGCCTTAGATTTATGTCAGTTTCAGATGTTACGTCGCTCAGTTATTCAAAATCAGGTTTGTGTCGTCTTTTCATAATATGAAACACGTTGTGCGGTTAGGTTTTTTAATAATATTGCATGTCTTAAGCGCAAAGCGCGTAGGTATTGCATGCCTTAAGCGCAAAGCGCGTAGGTATGTTCTACTAGCGCCTAAAAATCAAGATTCCAACGTTTTGTCGCATGAAATCATATCTAACAATCATCAACAATCAATCATATTAATATAAAAAGCACATTGTCAGAAATACCTATGAGTATATTTTTTAAATCGATTTATTACTATTTTACATAAAAAAGGAGTTTTAGTGACTAATGGTGTGGATTTGTCAAGTCCGCATGGCGGCGTAAACACGATAACTTTTGAAAATATCAATTTATCAACTCAATCTATTTTTAGAACTCTTCATATATCATGTGGGAATCCATAGAATGTAAATGGCAGTTTAATTTTGATTTGATTAGTTATAGTTAATTTTTTTCGGCTGCGAAATGTCGTAATTATAGGTATTTTAGTAGCCTCGTATTAATTTATTTTACTAAATAGACTGCCTCGCTCACTTACTTCGGCGTCAACCACCGTCGTGAGTGGATACTGTAACGGTTGTTTGCAACGGCTCAAAAAGATCGCTGTACAAATACAAAATATACAAATAACCAAATTTCAAACATATTTGATTATAATAATAATTAGAGATTTTTATTACAATATTTTAAAAGCACATAATAAATAACAGTAGTAATCTACTACTTTTATTTATTCTGTTACTAATTCCTACTTACTAAAAGTTTAGTTTTTTTTTTCATTTAGTACTGGAATAGTGCCAAAATCCTGGAAACTGGCCAACGTGCAGCCTGTTCCAAAAAAAGGCAGCCGCGCCGACCCTGCCAATTATCGTCCAATCTCAATTACCTCCATACTCTGCAAGATTATGGAGCGTATATTAAATACCCGCTTAATGGCATACCTAGAACAAAATGACCTCCTTAGTGACCGGCAATATGGGTTTCGCCGAAATCGGTTAGCTGGGGACCTTCTAGCGTATGCCACACACGTATGGGGCGAGGCACTCGAGAACAGTGGGGAATCACTTGCTGTTTCCCTTGATGTCTCGAAGGCCTTTGACAGAGTTTGGCACAATAGCCTTTTGGGTAAGCTTTCAGCGTACGGCTTATCCGCTGGTCTGATTGAATGGGTAAAGGACTTTCTGAGTGAACGGTCTCTCCGGGTCGTCGTCGATGGCTGCTCATCCAATCCTATGGCGACTAACGTCGGTGTTCCTCATGGATCCGTTCTCTCCGCAACTCTCTTCCTGCTGCAAATAAATGATCTGCTTATGCCCGGTATCTATGGGTGTGCAGACGACAGCACAGTGGTTGAGAGATACCAACCAAGTCCTCGGGCCAGTCGGGATCAAATCCAGTCCGAAAGAGAAGCTATGGTAGAGCGTGTGAATCTCACATTACAGGCAGTCTCCGATTGGGGCGATGTCAATCTTGTGAAGTTCAACGCCTCCAAAACACAAGCGTGTCTCATCGCTGCAAAAAGGAGCCAGCTCACCTTGGCTCCTTCTTTCCGAAATGTATCACTGAGGTATACCGACCGCTTTCAGTTGTTAGGGTTTGAAATATCCTCAAATTTGAACTTTGGGCGGTTCATTGAGTCCAAGGCCAAAGCAGCTGCAAGGAAGCTGGGAGTCCTTGCAAAGGTGCGACGATACTTCACGCCGGGACAGCTGCTTACTTTATATAAAGCGCAAGTCCGGTCGTGCATGGAGTATTGCTGCCATATATGGGCTGGTGCTGCAAAATGCCACCTAGGAGCTTTGGACTCAATGGAAAGGCGTGCTATGAGGCTTATTGGTGACCCGAATTTGGTTAAAACCAATCTTACCAGCCTCGAACACAGACGTAAAGTAGCCAGCCTTTCGGTATTCTACAGGAGAGTGTGCGCAGAAATTACATAACTTAATTCCACCCTCTCCCTTCCACCATCGGACAACCAGACGTTCGGCCAGTTTCCACCCTTTCGTTGTTGACTTACCACGCATTCGAACCAAACGGTTCGCCACGTCGTTCATCATGCGTACAGCAAAGGAGTGGAATAAGTTGCCAGCATCTGTCTTTCCATCCGATTACAGTGTGGGTGTCTTCAAGGCAAGAGTGAATAGGCTTTTGTTAAGTCAGTGCGCTTCACCATCTTAGGCTACATCACCACTTACCATCAGGTTGGATCGTAGATAAGCGCTGGCTTAGTAGAATAAAAAAAAAAGTTTTTTAAATTAGATTTATCAACAGTCTTTTATGATTATAATATTTAAAAAAGGAAGTATCTGTAATTTCACGATTGTAATCTAGAATGTTTAATATTTATTAGAATACTTACTTATCAAACTTGTTAAAAATCTGCTTCACAATAACTATCTACTGTAGTCCGTGGACGTTCCGTCGCTGCTTTGCAGCCGATTGGGATGGGATGCGTTCTTTTGTTGCATCCTACCCTTAGAGGCGGGTTTGTTTCTAGCCGGATAATCCCAGCGTTGTGGTGATTCTATCGCTGATGTGATAGTACAGGGAATCGAACTTTTTATTCCATCACCTTTTTAACCTATAGGAGGCAGAATCCAGCCATGGTTTGTCCGCTCCTGCAAAATCGCATTACGCCGTAGGCAAGAGTGCTGTCAGGCCCGGGCTCATGCATCGACGTCTCGGGATGCAAATACGAGCGCTTTTAAAAAGAAGTATAATTACACCTCCAGGTCCTTCAAAGGTTTAACTGTGAAGACTAAGTCAGAGCACATCGGCAGAATTGGCGAGAACCTAGTTCATCTTCCGTTGGGAACACGTTAATTCTGGTCTCTCACCAAGGCTGTCTAAGGGGAATTCTGTCATCCATCTCTCCCATCTCTGCAAAGGGAGGATGACGCACTAGCCCATGCCGCAAAGGACAAATTCGATCTGCTGGGTGCTCTCTTTGCGTCCAACTCGACTATTGATGACGGAAGGAACACACTGCCGACTATCTCGCGGTGTAAGTGTTCCATGCAGAATGAGCTGTTTACCCAACGCTCGGTGCGCACAGCACTCCTCTCTCTGGACATCAACAAGTCGAGTAGGCCTGATGGCGTCTCTCCTATTGTGCTGAAGACATGTGCTCCAGAGTTTTAACACGTCTTTCCCGGTACTCCTACTCCCTCAAAAAAAATCATGGAAGACAGCTTTCGTGCACCCAATTCCTAAAAACGTAACTGTTCTGATCCGTCCAACTATAGACCTATCGGTTTCATCTCTTTGTTCTCTAAAATAATGGAGTCCATTATTAACAGCCAGCTCATGTAGTACCTTAAGAATCACCGGCTGAATAGTGACCGTCAGTACGGTTTCCATTGCGGTGTCTCGGCTGTTGATCTTCTGGCTTACCTAACTCATAAATGGGCGGAGACAGTAGAGTCCAAGGGGGATGCTTTGGCCGTTAGTTTGGACATAGCGAAGGCCTTCGATCGGATTTGGCAGAAAGCGCTTCTTACCAAGATTCCCTCCTATGGGCTTCCCGATAAATTGTGCAATTGGATCACCATTTTTCTTACAAATCGGAGCATAAAGGTTGTAGTAGACAGTGCTTGCTCCGACTTCAAGGAAATTAACGCTGGCGTTCTACAAGGCTGCGTGCTATTGCCAACGCTGTTTGTTCTTCATATCAATGACATGCTGCAAACCGGTAATATTCATTTTTATGCAGATGACAGCACTGGTGATGCTTTATATACCGTTCGTGCCAATATATCTCGGGAAAACTTTGTTGAGTACCGGGACAAACTTGTGTCTGAAGTCGAGACAAAGTTTTGGACTGGGGGCGACTAAATCTAGTCCATTTTAATCCCCAAAAAACACAAGTTAGCGCGTTTACTGCTAAACAGAACCCCTTTGTCGTATCTCGTCAGTTTCCAGGCACTCTCCTTGTTTTCCGAGCCAGTATCGGAATCCTCGGCGGCGACATATCGAGTGACGTGCAGTTTTGTGGTCACTTGGAAGAGAAGGCCAAATTGGCCTGTAAAAAGCTTGACGTACTCAGCAGAGTGGAACAGTATTTTATGCCAAAACAGAGCCTACAAATTTACAAGGCGCAGGTTCGGCCGCACATGGAATACTGTTCTCATCTCTGGGCTGGGGCTCTCAAGTGCCAGCTTCTTCCATTTGATCGCATTCAGCGCAGAGCTGTTCGAATCATCGGCGACCGACTTCTTTCCGATCAGCTTGACTCACTGGTACTGCGAAGAGATGTTGCATTTCTTTGCGTATTTTATCCCATTTACCACAGGGTGTGTCCTGAGGAATTGTTCGGACTAATTCCAGCCTCACAAATTCATCATCACACATCGCGACATAACTCGCGGTATACCATCCATACCTGCTGGTTGACTGGTGGTCCACCAGTTTGTGATTTAAAAGAAGTTTCCTTCTTTGCACAACTTCCTTGTGGAATCGACTACCACCAGAGATTGTTCAGGACCGCTACGACTTTCAAGAAAAGAGTGTACTCCTTTTTAAAAAGCCAGCGACGCATCTGCAATTCCCCTAGTGTTGCATTTGTTCTTGGGCAGCGGTAATTACTTATCATCAGGTGAGCCGTATGCTCGTCTGCTTCCTCTTGCTTCCTCGTTTATATTTTCACAACTGCAACTCGTGTGTGCTAGCGCATTGAACTTACGATTATGGGTTTTTTAATTAAAATTGCTATTTGGTTGTGTCCTTTTATTAATTGAAAACAAATATAGTTTGTTTTTTCCTTTAAGTAAAAAATGTCGTAAAAGCCAAAGTAGCCAAAATTAGTTTTTAACACCTTTGTTATCAGTTTCGCGCGCTCTATCGACCTGTACCTTGAAATGTTCATATTTGCAAAAAAACATGTATGTTACAACGCGCCCATTAAGTCTAAGAACCTAGTTTATTCTCATAATAAGTCGTAATGATCAATTTTGAGAAGGATTTCTCATAACTAAAGTTGTAAAAGACACGCTTATTATTTGCATGGCTTTTTCTATATAATGTAACAGAATCTTAAAAGATTACTAACTTATTGACCATTTTTGTCGTAAAACGAACCATATTATAAAATATGGTGATTACGCCAATGATACTACATATATAAAATCCAATGAGCATGCCTTCGCATTAAAAATAACGTATAGCATGATTATACGGATTTTTTTAAAGTAGTTTATATACATTTCGACAGCACTATCGGCTTCAACACCCTCGAAAACCATGAAAATGACACCTATGATGAAAAAATTGGTACCTACTTCAGCCGCCATCTTGGATTTACATTTCGACAGCACTATCGGCTTCAACACCCTCGAAACCCATGAAAATGACACCCACGATAAAAAAATTGATACCTATTGCAGCCGCCACCTTGGATTTACATTTCGACAGCACTATCGGCTTCAGCACCCTCGAAAACCATGAAAATGACACCCATGATAAAAAATTGATATCTATTGCAGCCGCCATCTTGGATTTACATTTCGACAGCACTATCGGCTTAAACGCCCTTGAAAACCATGAAAATGACACCCATGATGAAAAAATTGGTACCTACTCCAGCCGCCATCTTGGATTTACATTTCGACAGTACTATCGGTTTCAGCACCCTCGAAAACCATGAAAATGACACCCACGATGAAAACATTGATATCTATTGCAGCCGCCATGTTGGATTTACATATCGACAGCACTATTGGCTGCAACACCCTCGAAAACCATGAAAATGATATCCATGATGAAAAAATTTGGTACCTACTTCAGCCGCCATCTTGGATTTACATTTCGACAGAACTATCAGCTTCAACACCCTCGAAGCCCATGAAAATGACACCCATGATGAAAAAATTAATGTCTATTGCAGCCGCCATCTTGGATTTACATTTCAACAGCACTATCGGCTTCAACATATTATGATATTGATATTGAAGCTATATTTTTTTTGCAAAAGAGAGCCGTACGGTCGATTTATAACCTAAATTGTAAAGAGTCCCTCAGAGAAAAATTTAAAGAAATAAACATATTAACTTTGGCATCGCAATATATTTATGAGAATGTAACGTATGTGCATAAAAACATAAATAGCTTTAATAAGAATAAGGTTGTGCATACTTTAAATACTAGGAACAAACATAAACTTGTAATGCCAGTTACTAGACTCCACAGAATCAGTAATTCATTTATGGGGCAATGTATACGCTTTTACAACAAAATCCCAGAACATATTCAAAGTTTGTCAATAAACAAGTTTAAAAGTTTTATTAAAGAAAAACTGTACAAAAAGGGTTAATATAATATCAAGGAATACATGAATGAAAATAATCCCTGGGAATAGGGTGATCGCCACCATGCTGGTTCTATGAAAAATCATTTAAAAATTGTATAAACAAAATTATTGTTAAGTCAAATTATGTATAAAAAAAAGTCCCGCTGGGTTTCTTGCTGGTTCTTCCCAGGACTGAGGTATTTTCCGAACCAGTGGTAAATAAAAAAATGACTTTCAATAAGTATTATGTAATAATCAATATTGAATAATAAATAAAAAAAAACCACCCTTGAAAACCATGAAAATGACACCCATGATGAAAAAATTGGTACCTACTTCAGCCGCCATCTTGGATTTATATTTCGACAGCACTATCGGCTTCAACACCCTCGAAACCCATAAAAATGACACCCATGATGAAAAAATTGATACCCCTTGCAGCCGCCACCTTAGATTTACATTTTGACAGCACTATCAGCTTCAACACCCTCGAAAACCATGAAAATGACACCCAAGATGAAAAAATTGATATCTATTGCAGCCGCCATCTTGGGTTTACATTTCGACAGCACTATCGTCTTCGACACCCTCGAAAACCATGAAAATGACACCCATGATGAAAAAAATTATATCTATTGCAGCCGCCACCTTGGATTTACATTTCGACAGCGCTATTGGCTTCAGCACCCTCGAAAACCGTGAAAATTCCACCCATGACAAAAAAATTGATACTACTTACTTTTAGTGTGTACTACTATTATTTATTCTGTGCTTTTAAAATATTGTAATAAAAAAATCTCTTATTATTATTATAATCAAATATTTAAGAAATGTGGTTATTCGAATATTGTGTATTATACAGCGATCTTTTTGAGCCGCTGCAAACAACCGAAATAACGTCCACTTACGACGGCGACCGACGGCGAACTGCAAATATGTACTCTGTGCTGCAAATGCACTCTGTGGCGAACTGATATATACAGAAATCTATGGCGATGGCGAACTGAGTTAGTGAGTAAACTACTCTGTGGCTGTAGCTCCTCATTTACAGAAATAATTGTATACTAGGCTACCAAATCAACGACTATTTCGCCATTTTCGAGCCGAAAAAAATTAATTATAGCTAAACAAAACAAAATTACACTTCCCACATGCTAGATGAAGAGATTAAGAAATAGATTGAGTTAAACAATTGATATTTTCAAAAGTTATAGTGTTTACAAGTTATAGTGTATAAATCCACACCATAAGCCACTAAAACCCCTTTTTTATTTAAAAATAGCAATTAATCGATTTTAAAAAAAATATTAATAAGTTCAACAATCATTTATCTTTCTAACAATGTGCTTTGTATATCATTTATATGTATAATATGATTGCTGGATACGATTTCATGCGACAAAACGTTGGAGTTTTGATTTTTAGGCGTTAGTAGAACATACCCACGCGCTTTGCGCTCGGCATGCAATATGAAATTATATACCAAAACACTGATCTATCGTCTGTTTACAATAGTTTTGCAGAAAAAATAACGAACAAGTGTTCAGAATTCGAGCTTTGCGAATCAGGTTGGACTAGTGAGGCCATAAGACACTTATAATTAATTATTGTAAAATATAATTCGTTAAGATTTGGTTCGTATATACCATTACCAGAAAAAATACGTAATACACTGCTTTCGTTGGAGTATTTTAGCTCATTTGTACCCAACTAAAAGTAATCCTAATAGAATGAATTCATAGTCTCATTACTCAGAACTTTTAATAACAGATAATTTGTTATTTCCTCCAAGTTTTAATGATATTAAATTATTGGAGGAAATTTATCCTAATGTGAGTGTTAATATTTACGGTTTAAATAAAAAAAAATGTGACCGGGCCGCTGTATAAAACTATAAAAAGAAAGATAATGCATGTTAACTTACTTAACTTAAATAAAAACAATAAACATCATTTTTGTTTGATAAAAAGGTTTGATAAACTCGTACACAAGCAATTAACTAAGCATAAATATAAAATATATTTATGTGAAGAATGTTTTTTATATTTTAACACTGCAGAAAAACTTTTAAAACATGATTGTCCGAGGATCCAAACCATTTTATCGGAAGAAAATACTAAACTTTATTTTTCAAACTATGAAAAGACTCAAAGAATTCCTATTGTAATATACGGCAACTTTGAGAGTTTATTACATGAGTATTCAGATAAAAATAAAACTGCGTATGTGGAATATATTCAAGTCCATGAGGCCAGTCGTTTTGCATATTATATATTTTGTGCTTCTTAGCCCGAACTCAATAAATTAGTTTCCTATCGAGTCGAGTCGAGATCAGAGTGTGCTAAAAATGTCTTGAATCAATTAGTAAAGATAATATCTTTTTTAACGGTTACATAAATTATTTTCAAATGATACACCTCTGGCAATCGGTAAAACGGGGCGAGACTATTTGAATAATGTAAAGGAATGTCATTTGTGGAAAAAAATATTTAGTAATACAGATATCATAGTTGCAGATCATGATAACTTTACTGGAAAATACAGAGGACCTGCTCATTCCTTTAATATTTCACAACGTTTCTGGTTATGATTGCCATTTATTTATAAAAGAACTTTCAGCTATTTGTAGTCGTATATAATATCTAACACCCAGGAATAAAGACAACTTTATTTCATTTACTAAGTTTATTCCAAACTCTTTTAAATTACTTCTACAACAACATTACCTGAGGGATCTTACTGACATTTTTCTCTTCAGATGTTTTTTATTTATATATTAATATGGATATTTATACAGTTTATAAGCATGTATACACATTACATATATGAATGTATGTATTATTGTATGTATATATATGTTATATATATTTAAATATATGTTGTGTATGTATGTACTATGTATATATTATATTATATTTTAATATAAATACACTTTATATATGTATCATATTTCGCACCTGCCCACAATTGTCTTTGGCACCCAGGGTTAACTGGCAGAGAATGCCATATGGCATTAAGTCCGCCCTATGTACCCTTTACTACTTTTAAAAATTTTTAAATAAAAATAAATAAATAATTTAGTAAAAACGATGGAAGCGAAACATTTTAAAAATTTACGCAAGTTTTTTGAAGATAAACATTTAATTAATTTAGTTCGAAGGAAAGGTATATACTGTTATGACTATATAGGTTCATGGGATCGGTATGAAGAAAATCAATTACCAGAGCAATCGAATTTTTTCAATCACCTTACATCTCAATCTGTTTCAGATAAAGATTACGGTCATGCATTGAAGGTATGGAAAGATTTGAAAATCCGTAACTTAGGCTAATACACCGATTTATATTTAAAATGTGACGTATTACTGTTGTATGATGTTTTTGAAAAAATTCCGAGCTATGAGTTTAAAACATTATAGTCTTGACCCATGTAGTAACATAGTAATTTCTCATCCCCATCATTAAGTTGGGACGCTATGTTGTTTCATACGAACATACAATTAGATTTACTTTCAGATATTGAAATGTACCAATTTTTAGAGAAAGGAATTCGCGGTGGTCTTGCTCAATGTTCTCTAAGATATGCAAAACCAAACAATAAATACATGTCCTATTATGACAGCTAGGATAAAAACAATTTTTTAATTTATCTTGATTGTGTAAATTTATATGGTTTTGATATGATGCAAAAGTTACCAACGGGGAACTTTAAATTCCTAAGTGAAAAAAAAATTAATCAATTTGATGTAATGAATGTGCCTGATGATAGTAACATGGGGTATATTCTTGAAGTAGACTTGCACTATTCAATTGAAATACATGATGATCATTCATATTTACCATTTGCAGCAGAAAAGTATGCTCCGCCAGGAAGCAAACATAAAAAATTTATAGTTACTTTGTACGATAAATATAAATACGTTATTCATTAACAGCATTTAAAAGAATGTTTACGTCATGGACTCATTTTGCTCAAAGTTTATAGGATATTGTTATTTAGTCAAAATGCAGTTTTAGCACCATATATATTATTAAATACAACACTTAAACAAAACGCTGCTTCATACTTTGAAAGAGATTTTTTTTAATAAACAAAACAATTCTATTTTTGCAAAGACAAAAGAGAATCATCGAAAACAAGTCGATGTAAAATTAGTTAATGTATGGGAAGATACATCCAATAAGACTAATAAATTATGTGGAGCTGAAAAATATGTATGTGCTCCTAATTTTAAAATTTGTCAATAATTTCAAATTCGTTAGTAGTAATCCAGTTAGAACTAACAAAAGTTATCCTTGATCGCCCTATTTACATTGGGTTTTCAATTCTGGATTTAGCTAAGAGTCATTTATATCATTTTCCTTACTCTATAATGAAACGCATGTATAAAAATTCACTGCAACTCTGTTATACTGATACTGACAGTCTGCTGTATCTAATAAATACAAATGATTTTTATGAAGAAATAAAAAAAGTATAAAATATTTCGATAGAAGTAATTTCAAAAACTATCAAGTTTTCAAAGACGAAATGGATGGTGGTTAATAACTGAATTTGTTGGATTAAGAGCGAAATTATATTGTATTGATTCTAAAACAACCTCAATAAGAGAAGCTAAGAGTATTGAAAAATCTGTTACTAAAAATCTTAATATTGAAAAATATAAACGAGAGTTATGGTCTAATGAAAACTTTAGAGAGAGTATGTGTATAATTAGATCAACCAATCATCAAATTTTTACTAAAAAGGTGATAAGCTTGTACTTTATACAGATGATGATAAAAGACAAATTATGGCAAATGGCTACAATACGTTACCGTGGGGACACTATAAAACTATATTTTAATAAACTTAAATGTAAAATTAAATAATGCTACTGCTATGTACTGTATAAATAACTAAGAGATAAATGTATAGATTAAGTTACAGGTATTATCATGTTTATAACTTAAATATAATTTAACATAAATAAATATTTAGTTTTAATAAATACATTCGATGTAAAAATAAATGTCTTTTCTTTTTTCCTCTACACAATTGAATAATAATGATACATAATAAAACAGCAATAAAATTCAATGTATAACTTTTACTATATTTTACAAGCTACATTACTTAAATTACTAGTTCTCACATAATTTTTCACCTATTTTTTCTGTAAGACATTTTCTAGCATCTAACACTTCATCATACATTGAATCCACAACATATTGAACACTTATATTAGCACTAAGACCGTGGATGACATTTTGTTCTTGCTCGTTAAGTTCGCAAATGCTGATTTTAATCAGACGATGACCTCATTTATCTTTATCGCGGCGGATAATGTATGATGATGATTCTTGAGAACGGTTTCTCTTCCTGTAACATTTCTTTGATTTCGATTGCCGCTCTTCATTAATAGCTATTCTATTTGGTGGTAAATCGTGAAGCTGCTCCTTTCGGTTGTAATAATTTAAGGTAAATTTATCCACATCCTGTGCATAGTAATACGGATTAGTGATAGAATTAAAATCATTGTGTTCCCCAATGTTGGCCATGGTCTGCAATTAACAAAAACAAGAAAGAAGTCAAAAAAAAAGAATAATGGCGGCTGAAATTCTAAATAGTAAAAAAATGATTAAACTCACCAGTATAGATGATATTTGACGAGCGTTGTAATCAACGTGCACTCGCTATGAGAATAAAACAATAATGAAACAATTGAGGGAGGGGCGGCGCTCTTCAATCCAGGTAAGACACATCATTGTATTTAGTTAGCGGATGGTTGCAAATTAATTAATATCTTTATTGTAATGGATTTCCGTAAAGTAACGCCTGATTATATCAATAACATAAGCATAAGCCTAGCTTCGCACATCATCATCATCATCATCATTAAAGCCTTTTATAAGTCCACTGCTGAACATAGGCCTCCCCCAAGGAATGCCACAAAGCACGGTCCTGAGCCACCTGCATCCATCGACTTCCTGCATGTTTTACCAGGTCGTTACTGCAGCTCGTGGAGGGTCGCCCTACACTTCGCGTACAGGTACGAGGCTGCCACTCAAAAACCTTTCTTCCCCATCGGTTGTCGGTTCTTCGAGCTATATGGCCGGCCTACTACCACTTCAGCTTACTAATCTGTTGGGCTATGTCGGTTACTCTGGTTCTACTGCGGATATCCTCATTCCTAAGTTTATCACGCAGATAAACTCCGAGCATAGCCCTCTATATAGCTCGCTGAGCGACCTCGAGCTTCCTCATACGGCCAGCAGTGAAGGACCACGTCTCAGATCCGTAAGTCATCACTGGAAACACGCACTGGTTGTACAATTTCGTTTTAAAGTTTTGAGTTATGTCTGACGAGAAGATGTGTCGTAGCCTCCCGAACGCTGCCCAGCCGAGTTGAATCCGTCGATTGACCTCTCGGTCAAAGTTGGACTTACCTAGTCGGACTATTTGTCTCAGGTAAACATACTCGTCAACAACTTCGAGCTTAGTGCTCCCAACAACTACCGGCATAGGTATGACATGGACATTAAACATAATCTTTGTTTTGTCCATGTTCATCTTAAGACCTATCCGTTGGGAGACACTATTAAGGTCATTGAGCATAGTGCTTAAGTCCTCCAGCGATTCTGCCATAAGGACTATATCGTCGTCAAATCGAAGATGAGTGATGTACTCGCCATTGATATTAATACCGTATCCTTTCCAGTCCAGAAGCTTGCAAAACGTCTTCCAATGCAGTGGTGAAGAGTTTCGGGGATATAATGTCACCCTGTCTTACACCTCTCTGCAATTGGATAGGTTTCGTACTTTGGTTCTGTACTCGGATAGCCATCGTAGCCCTACTGTACAAGCACTTCAGCACTTCGATATACCGACAGTCAACTTGGCACCGCTGAAGGGCCTGCAGTACCGCCAAAATTTCGACGGAATCAAAGGCTTTCTCATAGTCCACATACGCCAGGCATAGTGGCAAATGGTACTCCTCGGACTTCTGTAAAACTTGCCGAAGGGTATGTATGTGGTCTATGGTGCTATAGCCTTTCAGAAACAGGCTTGTTCGGTACGCTCGAAGTCGTGAAATCTGCGTGCGAGACGATTCGTAATGACTCTCAAAAAAAACAGCACGTAGACGCGGCTCAGAAGGTCTGTCTTCGTCTGTCGGTCTGTAGTTCTTCAAGAGAGCATTGTCACCTTTCTTTAAGCACAAGACCTCCGCACTTCTGCTCCACGCCTGCGGTGTAATGCCACCATGGCAGACGGATTTAAAGAGCCTCTGAAGCACTTCCAGTACCGGTTTTTCACCCGCTTTCAGAAATTCCGCTGTTATTCCATCCTCGCCCGGGGCATTTTCGTTTTGAAGATGCTGGAGAGCCATTTTAATCTCGCTCAGACTAACGGCCGGGATATCTTGGGAATAGTGATGGATAAGACTCGCTTTTGGATCGTTACTCACACTTGCGTGTGGCTCCAATGATGACGTGTACAGCTGTCCATAGAACCTCTCAATCTCACTTAAAATCTCAGGTGCCCCGGAAACGATGCTGCCACACTCGGTCTTCAGCTGTGATAGTTGGCTCTTTCTGGCAGACAGATCTCTGGCAAAGAATCGAGCGGAACCAAGGCTCCAACCTTGGTTCCGCTCGATCGCTTATTGAATACAAGCTGTATTGAAGTTGCGTAAGCCCCGCCGCATGCATTTGGAGATATGTCTGTTCAGTTACCTGTATGCTGTAAAATCTGTTGAAGAATGTAGCTTCATCTCCCGTCTAACAGCCCTGAGATTAAGAGTGTGATCGGAGAGATTTTGTGTTCTTCTGCGGCGGATCTTGCAGAACTTATCTCCGACCGCATGGACAGTTTCCACGAGTTTGTCATTCATATCGTCCACTTCATTGCAGTCTTCTAGGCACTGAAAACGGTTTTGAAACTCGAGCTGAAAGGTTTCAGGACTTCGTAACAAAGCACGAAGCGGACGGAGCATTGACTTCATTAGACGAGACCTCTCCAACTTAACTTTTAGTTTCGGTGTGCCTCTCACCATTCGGTGATCGTTACCAGTTTTCACCCTCGCGATCACGGAGACATCACTGAACAGTTGTCGTCTGGTGGTCATAATTAAGTCAATCTCATTTTTTACCGAACCGTCGGGGCTCGACCAAGTCTAATTTCTGTGGGGCCGCTTCTGGAAGCAAGAGTTAATCATAAAGAGTCCCTCTCTCTCCATGAAGCCGGCCAGCTGCTGGCCCCTTGGGTTCCTTTGCTTTATTCCGAATTTCCCTACTTTCAGCTCACCGTTCTCTCTTTTGCCTAGTTTTGCATTGAAGTCTCCCATTAACACCGTATATTGGGTTTTGGAGGAATGCATGGCTCTTGAGATATCCTCATACATTTCATCCACCTCCTCATCGGGGTGTGCCGAGGTTGGTGCGTAAACTTGTATGACATTTAGCGAATACCGTTTGGTGATTCTAAGTATAAGGTACGCAACCCTCGTCGCCCTCACGGTGATAGAGCAAGTTGCCGAATTCGAGGATTACCGTGTCCTTCCCCTCTCTTCGGACTTCGGATAACCCCATAATATACCAGCGTAAATTGTCTATCTCTTCTTCCAGCTGCATGATCTTCTTGTCAGTTCTCAGGGTGCGTGCGTTGTACGTTGCCAGATCGAGTCGTCTAAGGTGGCAACCGAACCTCCACAGGAGATTATTAGCACCCCCTGCCCCGCCGTTACTATGGTCACCACCGTAGCCAGGAATAGCGGGGACGCCGGGGACTGAGGCCCATCTCCTTGTTACTCTCTTCATATTTATATTTTACATTAGGGTATTTGCCATAGTTGCCACGCTTGGCGAGCGGGTTGGCAACCATAGTTTTTTATTGTAATGTTGGCTATTATCAGGAAGATGCTACTGCACATCTCCTGTCTGTTTCCCTTTGTCGCCTTTTACGACATCCACGGCTAGATATGGGGTAGTGAATATTCTTGACCGCCACTACACGGCAGCAGGTAGCTTCGCACACCTTACCATAAACAGAAGAAATTATAGATGTTTGAGCTAACACTATTTTAGGTATAAATATCCAAAAAATATATATATGCATAGCATTTTTATCAACTTATGCAATTATAATTATTTATTTATTTTATTTATGCAGTATTTATTTCTTTGTTCTTTCTTTGATATTAATTTAAGTTACACTTTTTGAGCGTGGTGACCGATAAGAAAACAATTATTTTTCTTTTATTGAATAAATGAGAAGTTAATATTGTTTAAATTATTTTTATTATCTTACGATAGATGTAGGTTATTCAGGATTTTTTATCATTAAAACTATAGGTTTATGGTAAATAATGAGTTCTTCCGACAAACGATAATTTTCTATAAAGTCTGTGTTTATTAAATACTCTAAATTCACGAAAGTTGCTAGCATGACGACGACTCATTTAGATCTAAAGAATATGCTTCTTGCGATAAACTATGTTATCGTTTAAAATATTTTTGTTATCTTACAATACATGCAACTAGTCTACACGCATACATCTAGTAACACGCACACAAACACCGTGCCGAAGTCTGCCGAACTTAAACGACGTTAGACGATGTTAGGTTTTTGGGTCTTAGGTTTTTTTTCGTTACGGAATTTCTTGAGTCGGTCGCCGCGCTCAAAGCCCGCGATAAAAGCTATGCAATAGGTTAATCATTTAAAATTTAAAATTTTGTCCAGCCGACTTCAATATAAGTTATTTAAGAATAATTTAAAAAACTATTGGTCTGACCTTGATCTATTCATATGGAACCACACGAGAACTATCAGCGTTCATATAAAAAAGAATCATCGAAATCGGTTCACCTAGTACAGAGTTATGAGGTAACACACATAAAAAACATACAGTCGAATTGAGTAACGTCTCCGTTTTGGAAGTCGGCAGAAAACGTTTATTAGCACTAACCACAATGAAATTAGGCTAAACAACTTATATTATTAGAAATGAATCATATAGATGCGCAATACCATCAGTCTCGCAAACGCTCTGAATATAATGCTCAAAAACTCAACTGCAAGTGGAAGTACACTTGTTCCCGCAGGATAGAACTGTGAGTATGTAGACGTTAGTTTGGTTAAACTAAAAATTTTGTACCTCTACTGGAGAGAATTGGGGTCTTCAGCGGCATGTAGCTCGAGCGACGCGAGAGCAAGTGACGCAGAAGCCCCAATTCACACCGACACACAGACATCATGACACACAGTTTAATGTTTATATTACAAAGAAGTTTATAAAAATTATATGGTCTCGTTGGTCTAATGGTTAAACTCGATTGCTAATCATGATGTCTCGGTCTCGAATCCCGAGTCGAAAAAAATTAGTTATTGGGTTACAGAAGTAAGAAATTCTCAGTAACAACCCTAAGTCAGGAGGTGGCCGGTGTTTCACCCCTGTGTCTTTTAAAGTACGTAAGGCCGTTGGTCTACCGGACCATCGGAATATGAGAGTGAAAAAATAAAGCGTGCACCTGTGATTGCGCAAAAACTCGGGCACTATAATCTTGTTCTGCGCAGCTGGCTATGCTCCAAGGAGACTAGCCGCTATGACCAAATTTCGGACATTATTTTGGTTTTTAGGCTTTCATAACATTGATTAATTTCTAAAGGTCTAGTAAAAAAGCACTCCGATACGAAAAATTGTTTGCCAAATTCAACATTTGATTCCAATGCAAAAACCCGCTACATTTTGGATCATGATCTGACATAAATTATACTTCTAATAAATAACATTAAAATGGTAATATTTTAACTTAACCCCTGTTCTCAATACACATATAATGCACACTTCATAACTAACGAGGCTCGTTATACCGACAATTCAATATCCGGACCTACTGTATCTATGTCCGGTAACGGTACCAGAATATGTGCCGATACCAAAAATACAGGTATTTCTGATTATTACCAGGAAGATACAAAAGGATAACACAGCCACCTTAAGCTTTGCCACCCTGTAAAACCAAAACTAGTAGGAGAACTGAGACAAAAATACAAAGTCGTATACTATCAAAATTGCATCGACAAAGCAGCGCCCTTTTAAACTTTTATTATTTGATTGATTAGCCAAGAGCTATCGTATCATAGAGCTAGTTATTTTATCTATCGCCGTACTCACATTTTTATGTATTACACTGGGAATATCCTTTTTGACGGCTCTGTGGTGCAGTGGCTTAGCAATGAGTTGCAGCGCTATGGGCTGCGGGTTCAAATCCCGCAAGGAAAAAGTATTTGTATGGCCTAAAAATAATTGTTCCGGGTCTGGATGATTGTCCTTGTGAAATGTATGTATGTATGTAAACTACCCCCACGATACAGGAGAATATCTTAGTGTGGAGGTAAAGTTTAAAAATATTTAAAATAAATCAAACTTTTAAACTCTCTTTCTATCACTTAATCCCGAGCACCTAATAATTGCTGTACTGCAACGACCACTACTTCATCATCTTTTTTATTTCGCTCTGTCCTCTCAGATAGTCTCAGATTGTTGAAATTAGAAATCACATGTTTAAGGTTTGGTGAATGTGGAATAGCAGTACTGGCTTAAATCCTTTACATAAATAAACGTAACCCTATCAAAAATATCCACTTTTATAGAAACACACACACACACACATACGCATAAATACGCTAATATTAAATTAAATTATCAACTTGCTATATATGTATATATATCTCTAGGATTAAATTATATTATCAACTTGCTTTATTTATTAACGTTAATTTAATAAAGGATTTGATGCTTAAGGTCGTTTATTAATTAAATAGGCAATCTTTGTAAAACTTCATCACAATTTCATTAATTAAATAAGGGATCAGGCAGGTTGCTTTTGAAATCGGAATCAAAGCTTATGTTCCAAATTAATTATCCTTGTCAATACACACAAAGACTGGTATATTTTAAATATAATTCAGTTAGACATTTCAAATTAGCATTATTATTATTTATTCATTATATCCTATCAACAGTCCACTACTGGACAAATGCCTCCACTTGACTGCCTCATATGAGGGATATTTTCTATAGCTACCACGCTTATCGGGAGGGGGGAAGGGAGGGGTGTTTGGTTGACATCCGCAGTTCTTATTATTTTGAGTTTTATATCAGAAAGATGCTGCTGCCCATCTCCTGTTTCACGATGATATAATGGAATCCCTTGCGCTGCTACTACACGAATTTATTAACAGCTAATAGATATTGTGCTTTCTGTGAATACACAATGCAACAGTGCAAGTTGCCAGTGATGACATATGGATCTGAGATGTGGTCCTTCACTGCTGGCCATATGAGAAAGTGGGATTCTCAAGTGGCAGCCTCGTACCGGTAAACGATGAGGAAATTGATGAATGTGGCATAAATTGGGGGAGGCTGTTTTCAGTAGGGACTTGTGATGGGCTGATAATGACACCGTGATCTGTAAATATTGAAAGTAAAATTGGTTTGCAACTTCAATCAATTTTAAATAACTATCGGTCCGTGGGGTCCACGTGCGGTGAAGTCCCTAAAAGAACTCCATTCGCGGCTAGTCGTTGCTGCTGGTGATAAGAGGGCTGGTTCTTTTCTCGCTCAAAGGCTAAGTATAGCCATTCAGCGAGGAAACGCAGCCAGCGTTCTTGGCACGTACCGCGGGGAGTAGGACAATTAAGTTTCTAGTTTTAGTTTTTATTATAGTTTTTAGAATTTAAAATAACAAAGAAATTAAAATAATAAAAAAATTGCAGCTGTAATAACAGCTTCCGAGAGCTACGAATATCTTTGTTAAATTTTAATGCGCCTGAAAATAAAATATTTAAATATTATATAAAATATTTTATGCGAGTATATTAGATTTTTGTTGCCAAAATCTCCCCAAGGCACTTGGAGTCCCATTCAACGTTTTCTAAAGGGATTTCTATTTGTGTTTTTTTTTCTATTTCTATTTCAATCTTACATATCGAATCGAACAGATTAATGAAGACTAGTGTCGCTTGTATTTGAAATCCGATAAATTGCGTGAAAACAACGATAGGTAAACATCTTTGTTTGCTTATCTTTCTTGTAATACTTATATTTTTACTAGGCAACAGGAATCCATTTAGGTATGTCAAGCAGTCCGTCTGTGTAGGCACCTTTAACCTATCTCAGCTGCCAAATACCAATTCCAGCACTGTAGTTGTGTTCAAGTCTAAAGGGTAGCTGTGGTAGCTCAGATAGTTAGCGCTCGCTGTGAGTTTCACATTACGCGAGGAACCCTGGTTCAATCACCGCCGGCACCATTTTTTTTTCTTTTTATAAAACGTCCCCCACACAAGGATTTTCTCCTGTATCGTGAAGGCAGTTTACAAACATAGATTGCACGCGGATGAACACCCATACCTGGAACATTTATTTGTAAGCTATACAAATACTTGTTCCGTGCGGGATTCGGACCCTAGGCCCCCAGCGCATCAACTCATTGCTAAGCCACTACGCCACGGAGCCGTATTTGAAATTGTTAATCAATCATCCAATTAAATTGTTAATTGAAATTTTAAGTGCTGATTTACCATGTACTCAGCGGTGAAGAAAAACATCGTGAGGGAACCTGTATGTCTGAGAAATAAGAAAAAAATATTTCGAAGACATGTAAAGTTCTCGAACACGCATTGGGGCGGCGCGGCGGACATTTCCTTGCCATGAAACCCTCTCAGAAATGAGAGGAGGCCTGTGTCCAAAAGTGGGACGTATATAGGCTATCACTTTAACTAACTTTTTAACTCTAAAGGGTATAGAGAAATAAGATAATTACAGGCTGCGAAACCTTCTATCTGATTCCTCAGAAGTGACAACGCATCTGTAGCGTTCTTCATTTAAATTTGGTTACTGGTGTTCATAGGCCTGCTTTATTTCAATTAAAAAAATATTTTAATGTACAAGTAAGGCAAACGGATCTTGGCTCATGCAGTCGTTAACGTAATCAAAATGCTTTCATTTAATTGGTTAAAGCGTTTTGTGAACAAAAATCTATGTCTGTTTTATTTTATTTTTCTTTGAATTGCCTGCCTCACGACGACATAAACAAATTATTATTTTTTGTGCACATCAAAGGTACAAGCTTTTGAATTATGTTTCATTATTCTTCTTTCATCTATGTCGTGAAATAAAAAAGTTCTTAAGGCAAGTGGTTGAAATGCCTAAATCTTGTATATTTAAGTTTAAAAATCTCAATAACTGTTCATTTAATCCACAAAGAAAAAATATATGGCAACAGAAGAGGATTTGGTAAATGTTTTAATTGAACAAAATTCTAATTTTGTCAACCCCTTATTAGAAAAAAAATCCCTAAAGTTTACCTATCTTTGTCATATTTTGCAAAATTTCTCCAAAACGGCACAAGCTTTTTAAATAGTTCTTACACTAAAAAAAAAGGTCCTAAAAATATTTATATTTTTAATTGAGAGTTTTATTTTTATTCCCCGTTTTATAAGAGAATATATAATTTTTCCCTGAAATTGAATATATTTACACGAGCGCGCATGCTTCGTCGCCCTGTCAGCCTGTCACAGTCCGTTTTCGGACATCGTCGAGGGTGGACCGCGCGTCGGTGTTGGGGCGAGTTCGTTCAATTATATATTAATTTTAAAGTTTATACTCAATTATAAATATTTTTATGACTAAAAATACTTAATTTAGTTAATATCTGTACACTGGTAACTGTAAATATTATTTTCTAAATAAATTAATTTTTAAAGTACCCAAAGAAGAAGAAATTTTCGCGCGACGTTGATTAGTGAAATTGATAAATGCATTTTTATATAATTTAGATGTGGAACGACCAACATGCTCTCGTTACTTAGATTTCGATAGTTTTTAATACCTATATAATTTTATTGGTGCATATTTTTATTAATTAGTTGATACTGAATTTTATAATTATGTATTACAATAAAACGCTGTTTTTATGAGTATGACTTTATAAAATATTATTGGGGAGGGAAATATAGATACAGATACTTACGTTTAGGTACACTGTTATCAAATTAAATCAAACAATTTAAATAAATAAGAAAATGGTGCTTCCCTAAGTATAAATAACTATAGAAAGAAATTCTTGGGTTTTGGTTTTTTTTTTATGTTAGACAAACTATCATATAAAATATCACGCACACGCAGACGCACACGCACACGCACACACACACGCACACGCACACGCACACGCACACGCACACGCACACGCCCACGCACACGCACACGCACACGCACACGCTCACGCACACGCACACGCACACGCACACGCACACGCACACGCACACGCACACGCACACGCACACGCACACGCACACGCACACGCACACGCACACGCACACGCACACGCACACGCACACGCCCACGCACACGAACACGAACACGCACACGCACACGCACACGCACACGCACACGCGCCTACGCGCACGCGTGACCACGCGCCCGCGCGCCCACGCGCTCACGCGCCCACGCAGCCAAGCGCACACACGCACACGCGCACACCCATACACACCCATACACGCTACGCAGCCATACACACCCATAAGCACCCACACATTCATACCCATACACACCCATACACACCCACACCCACCCATTCACAACCATACACACCCATACACACCCATACACACCCAACACACCCATACACACCAATACACACCATACACACCCAAACACAACCATACACACCCATACGCACCCATACACACCCATACACACCCATACACAACCATACACACTCATTCACACCCATACACACCCATACACAACCATACACAACCATACAACCATTCACAACCATACACACCCATACACACCCATACACATCCATACACAAACATACACACCCATACACACCCAAACACAACCATACACACACATACACACCCATACACACCCAAACACACCCATACACAACCAAATATACCTATACACACCCATACATACCCATATACACACATACACATCCATACACACCCATACACACCCATTCACACCCATACACTACCATACACAACTATACATACCCATACACACCCATACACAACCATATACACCCATACACACCCATACACATCCATACACACCCAAACACACCCGTACACATCCATACACACCCATACACAACCATACACAACCATTCATACCATACACACTCATGCACACCCATACACATCCATACACAAACATACACAACCATACACACCCATACACAACCATACACAACCATACACAACCATACACACCCATACTCACCCATACACACCCATACACACCCAAACACACCCATACACACTCATTAACATCCATACACACAGGCACACCCATACACACCCATACACATCCATACACTCCCATACACATCCATACACACCCATACACACCCATACACATCCATATACACTTATACACACCCAACAACCCATACATCCCCATACACACCCATACACACCAATACCTACGATACACACCCATACACACCCATACACACCCATACACATCGATACACATCCACACACACCCATACACACACATACACACCCATACACACCCTTTCGCACCCATTCGCTCCCATACACACCCATACACACCCAAACACACACATACATACCCATACACACCCATACACACCTACCCATACACATCCATACACACCAATACACACCAATACACACCCATACCCACCCATACACACCCATACACGTCCATACATACCATACGTTACCGTACACACCCATACACACCCATACGCAGCCATACACACCCATACACACCCATACACAACCAAACACACCCATTCACACCCATACACACCCATATACAACCATACACAACCATACACAGCCATTCACAACCATACACACCCATACACACCCATACACATCCATACACAAACAAACATACCCATACACACCCATACACAACCATACACACCCATACACACCCATACTCACCCATACACACCTATACACGTCTATACACTTCCATTCACACACAAACACACCCATTCACAACCATACACAACCATACACACCCATACATACCCATATACACACATACACATCCATATACACCCATACACACACATTCACACCCATACACTCCCATACACACCCATAGACAACTATACACATCCATACACACCCATTCACATCCATACACACCCATACACACCCATACTAAACCATACACACCCATACACAACCATACACAACCATACACAACCATACACAACCATACACACCCATAAACACCCATAACACCCATACACACCCATACACATCCATACACAAGCATACACACCCATACACACCCATGCACACCCATATACACCCATACACATCCATACACAACCTTACACACCCATACACACCCAAACACACCCATACTCACCCATACACACCTATACACGTCTATACACTTCCATTCACACACAAACACACCCATTCACAACCATACACAACCATACACACCCATGCATACCCATATACACACATACACATCCATATACACCCATACACACCCATTCACACCCATACACTCCCATACACACCCATACACAACAATACACACCCATACACACCCATACACATCCATACACACCCATACACACCCATACTAACCCATACACACCCATACACAACCATACACAACCATACACAACCATTCACAACCATACACACCCATAAACACCCATACACACCCATACACACCCATACACATCCATACACAAGCATACACACCCATACACACCCATGCACACCCATATACACCAATACACATCCATACACAACCTTACACACCCATACACACCCAAGCACATCCATACACACCCATACACACCCATACACACCCATACACACTATACACAACCATTCACACCCATACACACCCATACACAGCCATACACACCCATACACACCCATACACATCCATACACACCAAAACACAACCATACACACCCATTCTCACACATACACTCCCATACACACCCATACAAACCCACACAACCATACGCACTTATACACACCCATACCTAACCATACACACACATACACACCCATACACACCCATACACATCCATATCCATACACACCCATACACATCTATACACACCTATACACACCCATACACAACCATACACACGCATACTCACCCATACACACACATACATACCCATACACACCCATACACACCCATACACAGCCATTCACACCCATACACAACCATACACAACCATACACACCAATACACACTCATACACACCCATACACACCCATACACAACCATACACACACATACACTCCCATTCACACCCATACACACCAATACATTCCCATACACAACCATACACCCCCATACACACCCATACACACCCGTACACACCCATAACAACCATACACAACCATAAACACCCATACACACCCATACACACCCATACACACCCATACACACCCATACTCAACCATACTTACACATACACACCAATACCCACCCATACACACATACACACCCATACACACCCATACACAACCATACACAACCATACACACCCATAAACAACCATACACACCCATACACCCCATTACACACGCATACACACATGTACACACCCATACACACCCATTCACACCCGTACACACCCATACACTCCCATAAACAACCAAACACCATACACACACATACACACCCATACACACCCATACACACCCACGCACACCCATACACACCCATACACTCCCATACACACCCATACACACACATACACACCCATACACACCCAAAAACAACCATACACCATACACACACATACACAACCATACACACCCATACTGACCCATACACACTCATACAGTCCTATACACACCCATACAATCCCATACACACCCATACACACACATACACATTCATACACACCCATACACACCCACACACACCCTTACAAACCCATTTACACCCATACACACCCATACACAACCATACACTGACACACACCCATACACACCCATACACTCCCATACACTCCCATACACACCCATGCACACCATAACACACCCATACACTCCCATAAACACCCAGTCACACCAATACACACCCATTTACACCCATACACAACCATACACACCCATACACTCCCATACACAACCTTACAGACCCAAATACATCCATACACACCCATACACACGCATACACACCCATACACACCCATACACACCCATACACACCCATACACACCCATACACACCCATACACACCCATACACACCCATACACACCCATACAAACCCACACACACACACACACACACACACAAGAGTGAATAGGTTTTTGTTAAGTCAGTGCAATTCACCATCCTTAGGCTTACCGATGGGATTGTAGTTGCTTTACTAATTGATGGGTAAAAATAGTAAAAAAAATTTACCCTGTGAATTTAGAATAATATGAATGAATGAGATTAGATATAATTTTTCTAACCAACCATGAAAATATGATGTTCTCATACACAGTATAAGAAGTGTCCGGATTAAACATACACACCAATAAACATATTATAAAAATGTAAATTGTTAAGCTTTAGATAATTATTTTCAGTTATTATTATATTTAGTTTATTGTTCCTCGGTGACGACTAGATGGCGTTGTTAGATTTATGCAACTTTTGAATCGCGCTGTGGTTTGGTTAGGCTGTAAATTATAAGGCATTTAAAAATTATTATTTTAGATGAATCGTTTCACGAGTAAATAGTCGCTTATATTGTACTAAGTGTTTTATTTCTTGCATAAGTAGCCTGCCGGAATTTTATTCATGGTCCTTCGTAGTCGGATAGGCTAGGCGTGTTTTTTGTGTTATTGCTGCGTCAGTGGTACAGTAGTACCACCCGTGTCGTCACTACTGGCAGTGGATTGCTGTCCAGAACATCCCCTCAGCGAGGCGCCACGAGCGGCGCCAAGGCAGTGGAGGAGCTGGGTGTCTACAACCCGGAGGAGCGACGGACGGGAAGCGGCAAGCAGCAGCGGTGGAGGTTGCGGAGCGCTAGAGGGCGCCACAGGTGCATTATAGCGAAGACAAGTGAGTGAGTGTGTGCGGTGATAAATTGTGAGTACATTTTTAAATATTATAATAGAAAAAATTAACTAGAAAATTAAACCTTATTTTAAAGATTAGTGGAACTTAGAAAAATTTAAGATAGTGAAGTAACTTAGAATAATTTCAATAATTTAGGACTTGTAATAGTTTTAAGTAAATATTGGTTGAGACGGCGAATCCACGCCCGATTTTAGTTAGAATTTAAAGTTAAAAAGACTTGTAAAATTTTGCTCATCTGTTTCTTGGACTTAGAAAAAATAGGATTGTAAAAATATTGACTTAGAAAAATAATTCAGTTGTTTAGAGTTTAACTTTGTCAATTAGAATAAATTACTGTTCTGTTCTATATTGATAAGAATTATAAGTGATTAAATTGTCAAATTAAAAAATTTAAAATGGAGTCGTTTAATGACCTGCAGGAAGACATAAGGGCTAAAATGCTAAAAGTTAAGACTAATTTTAAAAAGTCTCCTAAGGATCGTTTGACGGTTGCTTATATTGAAACAAGGCTAGATAACTTGGAACAACAGTGGACTTTGTTTACAGACACTCATACTAAAATTATTAGTCAGGTTAAGCGAACTGATTTGTATAGTTCGGATTATCACAAAAATAGTGTGTATGATGATGTAGAAGAATTATATGTTCAATTCAAGACTGAGTTAAAAGAAATGTTGTATAAATTAAAAACACTTGAGTCAGAAGTAAAGTCAAGTTCAAATAGTCAATGTGAGAGTTCAGAAAGACGTTTCAAGTTGCCTGAAATAAAAATACCTACCTTTTCCGGTAAGTACACAGAGTGGCAGACATTCAGAGATTTGTTTTTAGGGCTTGTGCATGAAAACAAGTCACTGGATGATGCCCAAAGATTTTATTATTTAAGGGGACATTTAACCGGGGAAGCCGAGCAACTATTACGCAACATTAAGGTGACGTCGGATAGTTATCAAGTTGCGTGGGAGAAATTAGATAGTATGTATAATAATAAAAGGTTTTTGGCGAACGGCATCTTGAAGCGTCTACTAAGTCAAAAAAGTTTGTCGTCTGAATCAGCATCTGAAATTAAAAACTTAATTAGTACAACTTCAGATTGTTTAGACTCAATAAAAAATATTGGTGTGGATGTTTCATCTTGGGATATCCTGATTATCCACATTATAAGCGCTAAATTAGATAAAGATACGCGAAAGGCATGGGAGTTAAAGGTATCTTCAGATCCAAGTGACGAATTACCCACGTTTCAACAATTTTCCAATTTTTTAATAGGGCGTTTTAGAGGTCTAGAAAATATCGATTCTAAGGTACATCACAGTGAGAAAAAATTTACTAAATCTTTTCATGTTGTTAAAAATAAACCGATTATATCGTGTGCGTATTGCAGTGCGGATCATAAAATAACTGCGTGCAAAAAATTCGGAAAAGAAAGTAATGAGAAACGACGTGAGTTCGTGTTAGATAAAAACTTATGTTTTATTTGTTTAAATAGCAACCATTCCGCTAAAATGTGTAAAAATATTGTCCGATGCCAAGTGTGTAAACGTCGACATCATTCTTTATTACATCCCAGTGGTGATTCTGGTTCTGGTAGTGCTGAAGTTGAGACGATTCATCAAACAACCTCGTCGACCAGTCGAAGGTCAACTGAGGAGGATACTGCTGCAAGCAGTAATAAGTTATCTGTGCAAGCAGAAAGTTTAGATAAGCAACTTGTGTCTTGTTTTTCGACAGGGAACTGTTCTAAAATGGTTTTATTAACTACAGCTGTGGTGCAAGCTGAGTCGAGAGACGGTACTTATTTCCCAGTTAGGGCCTTATTAGATCAGGGGTCGCAAGGTTCTTTTATTACCGAGGCTATGGTGCAGCAATTAGGTTTAAAAAGGCTTGCGGCCAAAAATACCGTAGTTGGTGTAGGTGGAGATAAAAGTGTGACTTCCAAGTCCACAGTGAAAATTAATTTAAGGTCGAGAGTTGATCCTAGGTTTCAAGTTAAGGTTAATGCACATGTCCTGAAGTCGGTTACGTCTCTTCTCCCAGTTGCGAAGACAACTAGGGTAAGATGGGAAAACCTGACTCTGGATGATCTGGCTGACCCTGAGTATCATACGCCTAATAAGATTGACATCTTATTAGGTGCGGAGATATACAGTCAAATTATTCAGGAAGGCATTAAAAGAAACCTCAACGGATCTCTCTTGGCGCAGGATACTGCTTTCGGTTGGATAATATCTGGGGTCTGTGAGGTAGATAGCACGTCAAATATCCATTCTCACATAACTGTGATGCATTCGTATCTGGAAGTGGACAATATGCTGAAGAGGTTTTGGGAACTCGAAGCCGAACCACCTGTAACAAAAAAAATGCTCACAGATGATGAAATTAAATGTGAGAAATTATTTGAGGATACTACGAAACGGGATGGAGACGGTCGGTTCATCGTAAGACTGCCGTTTCGTATGGCCAATCCGGACTGCATGCGTGGTGAGTTCAGGAAAATAGCTGAAAAAAGATTGAGAAATTTAGAATTAAAATTGCAAAAGAACATTAAGTTAAAAGAGGATTACACACAAGTTATAAGGGAGTATTTAAACTTAAATCATATGGTAAAAGTTACAGAGAAGGATAAATTTAAGGAAACAGCTATTTACTTACCACACCACGCAGTAGTCCGGGAAGATAAGGATACTACCAAGGTCCGAGTAGTGTTTGATGCCTCCTGTAAGGGAAGCAATGGGAAGTCATTGAATGATGATTTATTGATTGGGCCGCCACTGCAAGCCGAACTACGTCACATAATTATGCGCTGGAGACAATATAAAATATGTTTGGTGGCGGATGTGGTGAAAATGTACCGCCAAGTGTTGGTAAATCGGGAAGATACCCCATTTCAGAGGATTCTTTGGAGACATAGTCCTGAAAAGGAGCTTCAAGAGTTTGAATTACTTACCGTAACCTTTGGCACCGCATGTGCTCCATATTTAGCTGTGCGGTCACTGCAAGAATTAGCCTATAAGGAGTGTCAGAATAAGCCAGGAATTGCTAAAATTATTTTAAATGATTTTTACATGGATGATGTGATGACCGGGGCGGACAACCTAGAAGATGCTTATAAAATATATAAAGAGTTAACCGAAGTGTTAGCGAAAGGAGGGTTTCCGTTGCAAAAATGGAAAAGCAATTCTAAGGAAATATTAGCTAAAATATGGAAAGCAAAGGGTAATAAGGATGAGGAATTAAGGATTAAGATAGATGATACAACTAAGATTTTAGGACTTACCTGGGATCCGCGTGGTGACTTCTTCCGGTACTCTGTAGATCTTGCACCGCAGGAGGAACCTGTAACAAAAAGGAGAATCATATCTGATATATCCCGATTATTTGACCCACTCGGATGGTTAGCTCCTTGCATTATAGCAGCAAAAATACTCATACAGAAGCTGTGGTTAGGTGGTATTGGGTGGGATGAGCAAGTTCCTACTAATTTAATAAGTGAATGGATTACTTACCGTAAAAATTTAACTGCCTTACAGAATATTAAAATTCCACGCTGGATACACACGTGCAATAAATATCAGCGCGAGTTGTACGGATTTTCCGACGCTTCGAAGGTGGCTTATGCGGCTGTCGTGTATCTGCGAGTGGTAGATGAAGTGGGAAATGTTTACGTCTCGTTAGTTACAGCTAAAACAAAAGTAGCTCCCATAAAACAGGTGTCTATCCCTAGACTTGAGCTTTGTGGGGCCGTACTTTTGGCTAAGTTGATGGTTGAGGTAGCAGAAGTCATGAAGGTTGAAAGGGATCAGTTACATGCATTCACTGACAGTGAGGTGGTTTTAGCCTGGCTTAACAATCACCCAAGCCGGTGGAAGACCTTCGTGGCTAACCGAGTTTCTGAAATCCTACAGATTTTGGATACACATCACTGGTTCCATGTAGCCACTAAGAATAATCCTGCGGATTGTGCATCACGAGGTATTTCTCCGGTGGAACTATCAGAAATGGTTGTATGGTTTGAAGGCCCAGAGTTTCTAAAAAATAAGGTAATTATTTTTACAAAACCAAAACACCTGGTTACAAATCTTGAGCAGGTTAAAGTTCATACAGCGGTCGTTAACACAAGCTTGTGGCAAAGGTTTTCTTCATTCTCGAAGCTTGTTCGTGTGGTTGCTTATTGTCGACGTTGGTTAAGAATAAGAAAAGGTTCAAGTAGTAGGCCAAGTTCAGAAGCATTAGAGCGACAGGAAATTGAGGATTCGATAAGGGTCTGTATTAAAAAATGTCAAGAAGAAGGATTCTGGAAAGAGTTGGAAGAATTGCGAAAACACGGCATAATAGATAAGAAAAAGAAAAAGTTAAAGACATTAAATATATTTTTAGATTCGGAGGGTGTAATTAGAGTAGGTGGCCGGCTGGAAATGTCTTCGCTGTCATTTAACGAGAAACATCCGATTCTCATACCTAAAGAATCTTTCTTAAGCGGACTCTTAATTGCTGATGCTCACCAAAAAACCCTGCACGGAGGCCCGCAACTCATGATTACCTATTTGAGATCGAAGTACTGGATTGTGGGTGCGAAGGCTCTAATTAAAAAATATTATCGTGGCTGTGTCACTTGTACGCGTTACTCAAGCAGGTCCACATCTCAACTCATGGGACAGTTACCTTCCGCCCGTGTGACACCGAATAAGCCCTTTCTTGTCAGCGGAGTCGATTACGCAGGGCCTATTAATATAAGAATTTCAAAGGGTAGGGGTAACAAGTCTTACAAGGGATATATTGCTCTGTTCATTTGCATGTCGACCAGAGCCGTACATCTTGAAGTCGTGAGCGAGCTGTCTACTCAAGGGTTTATAGCCGCTTTTAAAAGGTTTGTCGCAAGACGAGGTAGGTGTGCTGAGTTATACAGCGATAATGGTACAAATTTTGTAGGCGCTGCTCGAGAGTTACTGTGTCTGTTCAACGAAGAAAAAACTAAATTTAAACCTGAACTGGCAGAGTATCTCGCGACCAATGGAACACAATGGAATTTTATTCCTCCTCGCGCTCCGAATTTCGGTGGGCTATGGGAGGCAGGAATAAAGTCCACAAAGTTCCACCTCAAACGAGTAGTTGGAAACTCTACGTTGACGTATGAAGAGATGGCCACAGTATTATCTCAGATAGAGGCATGTCTTAATTCGAGGCCATTGTCTCGTGTAGGGGATCAAACCGAGGTCGTAGTTTTGACTCCTGGTCATTTCTTGGTGGGGGAACCACTCATAGTAGTTCCTGATGTAAATTATGAGTCGTCAAATATGTATACTTTGCGAAGATGGCAACTCCACCAGCGAATGATGCAGGACTTTTGGCGTCGATGGTCCCAGGATTACCTTCATCAGTTCCTTCAAAGGCATAAATGGGAATATCAGAACCCAGAACCATCAGTGGGTGATGTGGTTTTAGTAAAGGAGGACGATCTACCCCCGGCGCGATGGTTGCTAGGTAAGATCGAGCAAAAACATCCGGGACCCGATAAAATCACGCGAGTCGTCACAATACGTACCAAAAGTTCTTTAATTAAAAGACCTACTTCTAAGATAGCAATTTTACCTGTAACTAAATAAATTATTAGTTGCTGATTCGTTACAGTTTGGACAGTTGCATGGTGGGCGGTTTGAAGGACATTTCTCATTATGTCCTTGGTGGGCGGTATGTCCGGATTAAACATACACACCAATAAACATATTATAAAAATGTAAATTGTTAAGCTTTAGATAATTATTTTCAGTTATTATTATATTTAGTTTATTGTTCCTCGGTGACGACTAGATGGCGTTGTTAGATTTATGCAACTTTTGAATCGCGCTGTGGTTTGGTTAGGCTGTAAATTATAAGGCATTTAAAAATTATTATTTTAGATGAATCGTTTCACGAGTAAATAGTCGCTTATATTGTACTAAGTGTTTTATTTCTTGCATAAGTAGCCTGCCGGAATTTTATTCAAGAAGAAGAAGAAAATATGTAAGTATAAAGGTTACCTCAGACGGGACAGTAATATAATATTAACATCTACGCATGAAAACTTTTAAAATCTCTGAATCCCGAGGTATGTTCATATTAAGAGGCTGAATTGAGCCACATTGATATGCATGGGGATCGTTTTGTAATTTCATATCGTTATCGAAAAAACATTGTACGTACTTCAGATGGCGGTTTGCAAAACACGATTCCACAAAAATTCACTCAATTGAAAATAATTGCAAAGTTGCTTCTGAAAATACGTAAATTTTCAACGTCAATCTTTTCTTACGTGTTAGAGCCATACTGCAACTATATTAGTAGTAGGTATAGTAGTAGCACGAATGGGTCGGCTCGACCGGGGAAGGGCCACGCTCTCACGGAATACCATGTAAAATTTTGACTAAAGCCATGGATGATGGTCATCAAGTTGACGTTATTTATACAGATTATAGTAAGGCTTTCGACCGGATTGAACATAATTTGCTTTTAAAAAAGCTTTAGTATGTTGGTATCTGTGGAGACCTACTGCGGTGGTTCTCCTCTTATATCGACAATCGCTCGCAGGCTGTAGTTGTTAACAATTACATATCAGGTTGGGTGTCAATACCGAGTGGTGTGCCACAGGGGTCCTTGATGGGGCCGTTGCTATTTCTTATATTTGTCAACGATATTGAAACCTGTTTTAAATCATCACACCTACTGTGTTTTGCTGATGATATGAAAATATTTTCTACAATCTCATCTCAGGATGATGCTGAATTACTGCAGCGAGATCTACTAAGATTGGAAGAATACTGTAATATCAATAACCTTGATCTAAACTCATCAAAATGTACCCTTATTACAAATTCACGCAAGCGAAACTTAATTAATTTCGGCTATCACCTTTAAGGCCAGAAGTTACAAAAAGAATCTGTTGTACGTGATCTAGGGATTTTCCACGACTCTAAGTTATTATTCAACACCCATGTTGACAATATCATAACTAGGGCATCTAAGGCGTTAGGTTTTGTCATGCGTACTGCAAAGGAGTTTAATAATATTAAAACAATTAAATCTTGTACTGTACTTACGTCCGCAGTACGCTTGAATATGCTTCACAGATCTGGAACCCGATGTATCATACATACATTTCACGGATTGAAAATATCCAACGTAAATTTATACGATATCTTTGCTATCGTACCAATACGAACTGCCGATCAGAAGACTACTTATCCTTATGCAAACACCATCATCTGCTACCTCTGATAAAGCGTCGGGAGATTGCTGACATTGTATTTTTATTGAATATCTGTTCTGGCAATGTTGACTGTTCTGATTTGCTATCACAAATTTCACTGAGAACGCCTATAGTGAACCTTAGAACGAATGCATTACTCTACTTACCAGCTTCATTAACTAATTATGGAAGAAATACTTTCATGTATCGGTCTATTAATAATTTTAATAATTTATGCAAAAAGCATGATTTTGATTTGTTTAATACTAGCTATATATCGGCAAGGCGGGCATTAAGTCAAGAGTTTTTTAAGTCATAATTTAATTTATTTTAAGAAAAAATATTTAGTCCTGCTTTTTCTTTTCTTTTGTGGCTACTATTGTTAGTTTTACTTATTAAATTTATGCATGTTGTTCATTTAAATTAGACTCCATTTTTGTTGCTCATATTTGTGCTATGTCCTTTAAGCAACGAAATCGATTATGTTAGTGTATTTCTATTAGTGAGAACCTGTAATTGGCTTTTTTTTGTAAATTTAACATGTTATTTACTTAAGATTTGTAAGCTGTTGGTTTTCCATAACATAAAAAAAAGTAAAAAAATAAATAAATAAAAAATAGCAGTTTAACCCTGCTGTGTTTGGTATGGTGAGTATAGAGAACCGGAGAACCTTTTTACTGGAAACGAGGCATTACATCTTAGTCCTCACGGGTGACAACGCATCTACATTTTGATACGTAATCAAGAATAGATGTAGATGTCTATGGGGCGTAGCAACCACTTACCATCAGTTGGACTGTGTGCTCGTTTGTCACCCTTATTCTATTGAAAAGAAAACTGAGATTTCAGTAAACTCGTAACAGTTCAATCGTACAATTATATATCTCATGTTAATAAAGCTATTGGGCTATTTTGATTTTTAATAAAGTGATTTTGCTTTATAGGTTAAATAATTTATTTACCCTTCTATATCAAGAACCGTTTTTCTGTCACTCCTATTGAATTTGACAATCTTTAGATGGGTCAGAATCGCGCGCTGATCCAGCTGTTAGATATTGCAAAAATAATCGAAAATATTTATTTTTACTTTCATGCCGAAGACTACCTTGTTTTATTTTATTACGGTTAAATAATATTTATTAGGTTATAAAGCAAGTATTTACAAATATTTTCATTGTTTTGTTATTCTATTGTTTACAGTTATTATCACGTCTTAGCTTTACACCAAGAATTACATTAGATATTCTTGATGGGATGCGATGTAACACGCATACTTTATTTTCATCAAGAACTATAATATATATATATATTTGTCTGTTGTTATCTGAGAAGCGATATATATATATATATATATATATATATATATATATATATATATATATATATATATATATATATATATACATATATATATATATATATATTTGTTTTTTTTTACCAGTAGAGTTTCAACACAATCTTAAAAAGTTTACTGAATTAAAAAAATGCCGATAGTTATATAATTTCAAGTGAGTGTTTTACATTTAAAGATCAGTTATAAGAGCCAAATTCTTATTTTCATTTTGATTAATTTAATTCGAGAATACAATAAATGTGAAAGGGCTTTTATCTGCAATAATAATTTTCATCAAAAATAACATAGACTTATAAAAGTCATATACTGAAGATTATCAATTGTACTACAAAATATTTAAAAGACTATTTCCAGTATAATGACCCTAATATCATCATTAATGTTTGACTGGCACACTTATAAGTTTTATCATATGGCTAAATGATTGACTATTATATTATGATAAGGTCATGCTTTTCTATAAAAAGTTGCAAGAAATTTTAAATCCCGGACCTATTGGTTTGTTATACTTTTCACTCCATTAGTGAAAAACAAGATGGACTGATCTAAAAGTTTACTCTCTTGTGTAAAAAGTGCTATTTAGAATTTTATGCAAATGATAATTAACGTTTCTATGTAAATAAGTGTAACATAGCGGTTATTATATTCAATGGAAGCGGCCATCCATATTTGCAAAGCCAGCATCATTTTCTGTACAGAAACCGGCAAAGTGTTGCTCAAGGCACTATACACAAAGCATCTGATAAAATGTTACACTCATAACTGTTAACAAAAACTGTATCTGCAAATGATCTTATAGATAATAACTATTCCGCCGTGTTAGGTGCAGGAGCTATTATTAGAAGGAGAAGAGGTAAAATTTTGTTTTAGAAATGCGCAATCAATATTGTTTTGTCTGCAATTGAGCATAAAATAAAAAAATAACTTCAGCCAAATAGCATTACTGGCATTATACTCAGGCCCATCAATTGGTATGGAAAAAAATAATTTTACCAGGTTTAAAAAATCAATTAAAATTCAAAAAACATAAATATTAAAATCAAAAAAATATATATGTATCTCTATACATACATATAATGATTTATGGCCGCTTAGTAACTGACGGTGACTCAGTATAACATCCTACAGTCACGCCGAAACTAAGAGGAGAGAATCACTGTAGAAAAGGTAATAATTTATTGCGGAAATTTTGTAATAAAATTTAAAAAAAATACAAACTTATCCAAGTTAATCTAACTTAGTCTAACTTATCCTTATGCATAAAAAAACAAATAATAAAATAGTCAGATGGCGTCAGTTTTTTAAAAGATATAACAAAAATAAACAAAAATATAAATTTCAATAAAGTTCAGTATTTAATTGATTAAATACCGCTAACACTTAATCACGCTTTTCGAAACCACGCCAGTTGCAAACTTGTGTGAAAAGACAAAATATTCTTTTCAAATTTCCGCCGAGTTGTAAGTAGAAAGCCAAATAGGTCATGTGTCAATTTTAATTAAATTTATTTTATATGAAGTGATCTTGACTGGGTTTCATCAATTAACCATTGGCAAAAATTAAAACAGGAATTTTACAATTGTGTTTACAAGAAACATTATTAGTTGAACCTTGCAGCTTGTTCATTATTTTTATTATAAATTTTATTATATTTATAATAAAATATGTTTATATTATTAATAAATAGTTCCCATAATATTTTGGTTTATTTTTTATTTTGCCCTATCTGCAATGTTCTACGCTCTATAGAAAATGCGGCGTATGACATGACTGACAACCTTTCGAAAGTTTTATCTAGGTACAAAGATGTTTTACGTTTTCGTCGCCTCCACATGATATTTTTGTCAGCATTCACTTCTGTATCTGAAACGAAAATAAATATTGCTACAAAGTAAAGTAAAAGGCTATACAAGTCCCTCTACTGGGCACAGAACTCTTTTTTTATTTCTGAGAGGGTTTTAGGGCAAGGAAATGCCCGCCGAACTGCCCCAATGCGTGTTGACGAAAATTGCAATTACAAATTGCATTCGTGCTGTCGGGGATCAAACCCGGGAATAATTTACAGCGAATGCTTTGACCCAGATCTACTAATACGATACAAATAAATACGGTTTAACATATATAATAAAAAAAACTCTTACGTACTTGAAACATGAACACTTGATAGCTCGTGACGCCTACCGGACAAAGCTACAGTACAATGTAATTGAAGATGCGTAACCACGACATAATTCTCAGTGATGCACAAGCATAACAGGCAGTACGTCACTTCTATAATTGTCATCTCTGCAGTCTACTAATCTTTGCACTTTTATAAGTAATACAGAACGTAGTTGCTAGACGGTGTTGACGTTGGCTAAAATCTCTACGATAGCCGTTTCGTCAAGGTCATTCAGGCTAGTTAAAGCCTTAAATTGTTGTTATTCATTTATTAATATAATTATATCGACTTTAAACCTCAAAATTATTTTATTTGATACGCATGTGTATAATAACGACATTATTAAATTTTGAAATCAAACAAAGATACTTGCAAATATTCAACAAAGGGAAAGTACGTACAGATCCAGTCTCAGATTTTAGAAATCGAAATAATTATTGCACCACGCATGTCATCTTGTGATTGGCGTAAGTAATGAAATACAGAGAAATAAAACAGGAGATAGGCGGTTTGATAGAGTTAATAATAGAATGAATGAAGTAGCACCACCTGACAAAAATCAAAAATTTTTGCTGGCATTTTAGACATGCGATTTTCCGGAAGAGTCTCTCCTTCATCCCTGTGCATGAGTTAAGTAAGCTCTTAAAATTGCAACTATGAATATCATAGGTGCGAAGGAGGCTCCAATTATCTTACAAAATTTTAAGGTAAACTTTCACCTCAAAATTGCATGCCCGAAAATTTATAAATATTTAGAGGACAAGAAAAGTCCAACAACACGGAGCAGTGAACACTGCTGTGTTCTGCCTGTACCATTTTGAAGAACGACGGACACTGCTGCCCCAGAAAGGCACAGGCAAAGGTTTTATATTATTTTATTATTATTATTAAATAATTATTATAATTTCAATATTATCATGAATGCTTATTTTGATATATTAACTTTAGTAATGATAACAAGCCGACCCATGCGTATTAAAGGCATCTTAATATGTATTAACCTTACTTTCTACCACCTTAGTTATAATATTGCTAAAGTGCCTTTGTATAAATTCAAGGCACGTTAGATACGTAAAGACATTGTTATAAACAATAATTAAAAATTGAATGATTAATATGAAAACCAAGAAGGCCAACTTAAAGCAGTAACTACAATAATTTATTCAGCTCCATTCGCGTTTCGCTGGACGATTTTATTTGCACATATATAGTTCCACTTCTATCAGCTGCGTACAGGATCGTAAAAAGCCGCCATAGGGTGCTATCTCTGCTGAAACACTTCTATCTGCCGCGTAGAGCTCTGCATGACTGAGAAGCGATTACATCATTCATAATTACAGCCCTTCACAAGTCCATTGCTAAACATAGGCCTCCCCCAAGGAAAAGAATCCCACAAAGCACGGTCCTGAGCCACCTGCATCCATAGACTTCCTGCATATCTTACCAGGTCATCACTCCATCAAGTGGGGGAACGCCCTACACTTCGTCGGCCGGTTCGAGGCCGCCACTCGAGAACCTTTTTTCCCAAACGGTTGTCGGTTCTTCGC
Source organism: Parnassius glacialis (assembly GCA_033319125.1). NCBI lineage: Eukaryota > Metazoa > Arthropoda > Insecta > Lepidoptera > Papilionidae > Parnassius > Parnassius glacialis. The sequence goes on along the minus strand of JAVANC010000023.1, from coordinate 21,316,657 downwards.
GCTATATGGCCGGCCTAATGCGACTTCATCTTACTAATCTGTTGGCCTATGTCGGTCACTCTGGTTCTACTGCGAATCTCCTCATTTCTAAGTTTAAAACGCAGAGAAACTCCGAGCATAGCCCTCTCTATAGCTCGCTGAGCACTTTGAGCTTCGTCATACGGCCAACAGTGAAGGACCACGTCTCAGTACCAAAGGTCATCACTGGCAACACGCACTGGTTGTACAGTCTCGTTTTCAAGTTTTGAGGTATACCTGACGAGAAGATGTGCCGTAATTTCCCGAACGCTGCCCAACCGAGTTGAATCCGTCGATTGATCTTTTGGTCAAAGTTGGACTTACCTAGTTGGACCATTTGTCCCAGGCAAACATACTCGTCAAAAACTTCGAGCTTAGTGCTCCCAACAACTACCGGCATAGATGTGACATGGACATTAAACATGATTTTTTTTTCTATGTTCATCTTAAGACCTATCCGTTGGGAAACACTATTGAGTTCATTGAGCATAGTGCTTAGGTCCTCCAGCGATTCTGCCATAAGAACTATATCGTCGGCAAATCGAAGGTGAGTGATGTACTCGCCATTGATATTAATACCGTATCCCTTTCAGTTCAGAAGCTTGAAAATGTCTTTTAATGCAGCGGTGAAGAGTTTCTGAGATATAACGTCACCCGGTCTTACACCTCTCTGCAATTGGATAGGTTTCGTACTCTGGTTTTGTACTTGGCTAGCCATCGTAGTCCTACTGTACAAGCACTTCAGCACCTCGATATATCGACATTCAACTTGGCACCGCTGAAGGGCGTGCAGCACCGCCCAAATTTCGACGGAATCAAAGGCTTTCTCACACATTACACATACGCTAGACATAGTGGTAAATTGTACTCCTCGTACTTCTGTACTTTGCGGAAGGGTATGTATGTGATCTATGGTGCTAAAGCTTTTTCGGAAACCGGCTTGTTCGGAAGGCTGGAAGTCTTCAAGTCTGCGCGCGAGACGATTCGTAATGACTCTCGAAAACAGCACGTAGACGCTGCTCAGAAGGGAAATCGGTCTGTAGGTCTTCAAGAGAGCATTGTCACCTTTCTTGAAGAACAAGACCACTGCATTTCTGCTCCACGCCTCCGGTGTAATGCCACCACGGAGGACGGAATTAAAGAGCTTCTGAAGGACTTCAAGTACCGGCTTTCCACCCGCTTTCAGAAGGTCCGCTTTAATTCCATCCTTCAATGGGGCCTTGCTGTTTTTAAGGTGCTGGAGAGCCATTCTAATTTCGCTCAGACTGACGTCCGGGATTTCTTCGGAATAGTGTCGGATAAGACTCGCTTTTGGATCGTTACTCACACTTGCGTGTAGCTCCAACGATGACGTGTACAGCTGGCCATAGAACCTCTCAATCTCACTCAAAATCTCAGGTTTCCCGGAAACGACGCTGCCACACTCGGTCTTCAGCTTCGACAGTTAGCTCTTTCTGGCAGACAGATCTCTAGCAAAGACTTTGGAGCCCTGGTTCCGCTCGATCGCTTCTTCAATACGAGCAGTTTTAAAGTTGCGAAAGTCCCGCCGCATGTATTTGGAGATCTGTCTATTCAGTTGCCTGTATGCTGTTAAATCTACTGAAGACTGCAGCTTCATACCCCGTCGAACAGCTATGAGATTAGGAGTGTGATCGGAGAGTTTTTGTGTTCTTCTGCGGCGGGTCTTGCAAAACTTAGCTCCGACCGCATGGACAGTTTCCACGAGCTTGTCATTCATATCGTCCACTGCATTGCAATCTTTTACGCACTAAAAATGGTTTCGTAGTTCGAGCTGAAAGGTTTCGCGACTTTGGATTAGAGCACGAGGGGGACGGAGCATTGCGATTACATGCTCGCGGTAAACTACTTTCATTTAGTATTTTGCACTCAACATAAACAGACCCATGTGCGATATTATTATCGTTACGCATCTTTCAGAATATATAGAAAAATTGGAACGCAATAAACGTAATCACAAACGACAGTGGGTCGACTACCTTTGCAGAAACAGAAATTTGGTTTTAGAATACACGACTTTGATACACAAATTGAAAGAAAACAATATTAAAGGAGATGAACTTGATTCCATACAAGCTTGGGCCCAGCGTGAACAAACTTAAAATATGTGTTAGTTTGAAGATTTAAATATTTGCTACTTATATCCAAAAATCATATTTTTGCCGGGCCTGGGGGTTTTTTGATTTTGTTTTATGATTTGTAGGTTATGTAGTAAGATCACTCGTTCTTGTGATAGGTTGTTTGAATAAATTGAAAAAACACAAAAGAATGCAGTTTTGTAGTTATTATTATATAAAGTAAAATAAAACTGAACATTTTTTAATTGTTAAACTATTTTCTGCAATTATCAATAAAATGTCATTCAAAAAAACAGGCGGAGGCTGTACAATGTCTGTTCTATTCCTCTTAAAACTTAAGTATCACATTATTTTCATTATATGGGCGCAACGTAGTGTGTTGCGCCCATATAATGAAAATAGTATAAAGACAGGGAAGTAGGCAGTCTCCGGCCCAATCCGCGATATAATTGCCTACTGTCTCAGGGTTGTCATTGTCACAAAATCATTAGTTTAAAGCCCGGCCCTTGCCAAAAATAATACATCTCTGTATAACTAATTCAGTGATCATTAGTCGATAAAGTTCAACAATGGTTTTCCTAACAAATACAGAAATGTATTAAGATTCAGAGCAGTATTATTTATAAAAAAAGGGATAAAATAAACCGGCGGGGCGGTGTGTGAGCTCGTGTTTAAATTATTTACTTAGTATATTCTAGTTTATTTTTTTATTTTTAATAGGCATAATATAGTATTTGCACACATAAAGGACCATATTAATTTTTATTTTTAATTAATACAAACATATATATATTGAATCACACATTTATTACAAAATTACAAATTAGCTACAGAAAAATACTTTCTTCGGTTTCGACTATTACGAAACGACTTGTTATTAAACTTTAACTTTATCCGCATCCTTATAAATAACTTTTGCAATTATAATTAATTACGATTTTATAACCGTAAGTAGGTACTTAGTTACTATTCTTCCTCTGTCTGATAGACAACTAATACAACAAAAAATATGTAAATGTATGTAAAAAAGCCGTAACGCGCGAACCTCGTGCGGTGTTAGCCCAGACTGGCGTAGTGAGAAACATTCCGAGATTGTGTTTAAGTGTGCGTGCGGCGCCTCATAGATACTATGGCACACACATACAAGCCGCGCGCTGTGCGTTTGTTTGAAGATAACGTACTTCCCTGTCTTTATACTATGACACTACTGTCCTGTGATCCGAGAGAAAATCCAAGAGTCAAGTTAAATAAATCCACGAAAGTAAAAACACGAAATCTATCCAAAAAAAAAAACAGCTACAATGCCAATTGCGCATGGCGCATGAAAATTGACAAGCTGAAACTTGAAGTTACTAAATTAAGTCTCCTTTGGAATATGCAATGATCAATAACCATACAGCCTATTCAGTCGTGTAGGATAATATTCAAATGTTTTTTGATTTAATGACATAGCCTATTCAATCGTTTTCTAAATATATTATTTTAGTCAATATTAATAACTACAGATTCGCGTCAATGTTTCAATATTATGATTTATTTTGTTAAGGAAGGTTATTTTATTATAAAAATAGCCTTCATTATCTATTGCCATAGACAGAACAGAAAGATATTTAAAAACGTTTCGTTTTTGCTAAAGCAAAAGCATTAGCTTTCTATTTCAGTTTAAAAAAAATGTTTTTATGATTGTCCCAAGGCCTACAGACATAAAAACTTTATATATATATTATATATTATTAAAATTTATTTATGCTTATAATATATCGTTATATTACCTACATATTTTTGTATAACTGTTACGAACGATATCAACAACCCAATTTCATAAATCTCCTTTAAAGAGCTTTTTCGGATGAATATTCAACAATTTTACGAAATTGCATAGCTATAGCGACCAGGGTTATAAAAGCAAAATACAAAATGATTTCTGTTTACACATCCTCTCGACGATTGCTTGACAGTGGTAGAGCAGCGCTGAACGCGATGGAACAGCGCTGAATGCGGTAGAACAGCACTGAACTCTGGTGTTAGCGTGCGTATGATAAAAACACACTTGTCTTAATTTTATGCCTGCTGGCTGCGAAAGCTGAATAGATGCGGAAAGCTGAACACATGCGTTCAGCTTTCCGCATCTCCATACAAAACTATTGCTTTCTATGGAAGAAAGCTGAATTGAGCTGAATAAGTGTGGTTAGTTCCTACATTATACTTTCTTTGAAATATATATATAACATAAAATTAAATTAAAACTGCTGGGAGAACGAAAGTCTACTTGTGAGTTTAATGGATTTTCTTCCCACGAAGTTTTCCAGAACAATGTTTGTTAAAATTTTGGCGTAGCTTCCATGGTATTGAGCTCTATCCCTCTAGCTATCACCCGAACTTATTCAATGCATTTATAAAATTTAAACTGCTGAGATAAAGAAAGTCTACTTGTTAATTTTATGGCGCGAGTTCTTAATAAGTTTTCCAGAATAGAGTTTGTAGAAGCATTGACGTAGCTTCCATGATATTGAACCCCATCCCTCTAGCTATCACACTTACATAGTAAATGCATTTATAAAATTAAAATTGCAAAGTCTACTTATGAGTTTTATGGAGCATCTTCTTAAAGTTTCCCGGAATCTGGTTTGTGAAATCGATTGCGTAGCTTCCGTGATATTGAACCCTATGCCGCTAACTATCAGCCGGAGATGTGAGGTGGTATGTGTTGAGCATTTTTTCAGTAACCAATACAACAGCAGATAGAACCACTTTTGATTAGCTTACCTTTGCTTAACAGCAGTAAATAATCCACTGCAGGATAAACATTCTTCCCCAAGGAGGATTTGTCATTATCGCAATAATAATATAATATAATAATAATAATAATTCAGTCAGCCTCTCGGGTCATCTGAGGCGACTGGGACTCCGTGACGGATCGCTCCAAGCTCAAATGCAGAAGGCGGTGCTCCTCGATACCGCCCGCATCGTCCGCCGGTTTCTTTTCCTCTCCCCCTAACCCTCGGCCGTTTGATCTCCCCTGCCGAGGGCTTCCATCTGGTTGGGTTTTTATTTATTTATGTATTTTTTATGTATTTATTTTATTTTGTTGATATTTATGTATGTTTATCATTTTCATTTACAATTATATATTTATACAGCCCAACCAGATGAGAAAACTATATAGATACCCCAAAATAATAATTTTATTTCAGACCATGGTCCATATATTGTTAGTAATGTTGTTAGTAACAATATTGGCTTAAAACTATGTTAGTATTGTAAGTAATTACACATTACTTTAATCCTATGACTACGCCCACTCAGTGATTCTGTATGGGACAGTATCTTACAGTAATCGCTCTCAGGATGCCGTTAAATACTGTTTCGTAAGCGTTGCAAGAGTGAGTCTTTTTTTTTCCGAACGATCGCTGGAAAAGTGTCAGTACGCGCATGTGCAAACATACCTGATGCACTGCAATGCCACGGCAGCCGCAACAACATCCTGAAAGCTTTATTATACTGTACGCGCAGAGCATTGTAAGCTCGACGCGTATATGTAACCCACAGGGCACTAGAGTAAAAGGATTGACAAAACGCTTTGAAAAGCGTTATTTTAACTGTATCTGTACATCTAGTGAACCTGCGAGCAAGCATATTGGCTCTCACTGTCAACGCCCTGCGCTCCCTTTCTATGTCCTCGTCATCCCGGAGGTCTGCTGTCACAATGTGTCCCAAATATTTAAACCTATCCACCAGCTTTAGAGGCACCCCATCGAGGAATACTGGAGGCTCACGGAAGGGCTGATGTTTGCCTGCTTTGAACATAAGAAGTTGGCTTTTGTTAGCGTTATATTTATGCCCATGTGCCTCCGCATATGTCTCACATATTGACAATAAAGTCCTCAGTGCATTGATTGAGGGACTCAGCAGCACCATGTCGTCAGCATAGCTTATATTATTGAAGCAGATATCGTCAATATAACAGCCGACATGAGTACTACTGAGTCGCTCAATAAGCTGATTGACATACAAATTAAACAATAGAGGCGAGCTTAACCCACCAACTGTCTTACACCACATTGCAATCTATATTCATTCAAAAACGTACCGGCCCATCTCACTTGATTTTTCTGGTTTGAATACCATAATTTGAGGAGGGAGATGCACTCCATCGGCACACCCGCACACCCCAACATCTCCCATAAGCGGTCATAAATTACGCGATCAAAGGCTTTTGACAGGTCGAGGAAGCAAGCGTATACTGGAGTCCTTCTCTTCGTATAATAGTTTACTGTATGTTTCAAGCTCAGAATAGCACTTTTGGTAGATAATCCGGCTCTAAACCCGAACTGGGCATCATTCAGCTTCACATGTTTTTCGAGATTGCTATTCAACAGACTGTCAAGCACCTTAGCTGTTGTTGTAGCAAGTGAGATAGGCCGATAATTATTTTTATCAGAAGTGTCACCAGTCTTATTTTTAAGGATCGGTACCACAAAAGTGCGCATTAAAGCTTCAGGTAGGTAAGAGTGACAAAGACATTAATTAAAGAACATCACGAGTACGCGGAGGTGCACCCCAGCATACTTAAAATGTTCAATGCTGAGACTGCTGAGACCATCGGGACCGGGCGATTTGCCCCTCGTCATGTTTTTTATAACTGTCGATATATGCTTTGCTGAGAAGGACACCTTACATTCCGTTACAATGGTCGCAGCATCATTTACACTACAAGAAACTGGATCCGAGGACGACTGAACACTAAAATGCTCGCTGAATAAATTGGCAATTATCTTATGATCGTGGACGCCGCCGACACTCACAGGAAGCGTAGGTTTTACATTCAATTTATTGGTGTCCTTCCAGAAATTTTTGAATTTTTTAGCCGAATGATTTGAAGCAAGTAAATCCATTTGTAATTGCTCTTGCCTGCCTTGGCACCATTTTAACTTTGAATTAAATTTTTTACGCGTTTCTAACATTTCATTATAAATATTGCCGATATTTGGTTTACCTGCCAATAACCACGGCAAACAGATTGAAATTGCAGTACGAGACATCATGCACCTTAGAGGCTGTTGCCTGTAATGGTCTGTTTAATTTATTGTCGTATTCTTTTGAATCGTTTTCTCACCGACCGTCGATAGCATTGCAATTTTCATGAACTTTACCTATTTAGCCTCTTACAACATCCACGGTCATCCACAAGTCTGTGGCAGATATCTCACGACCATATTTTTTATATTTTGTTAGGCATGATTATTGAACAGCTATCAGATAGGATAAATGTAACTAAAGTCTATTAAATGCATGTTTTGATTGTGTTTTCTTTCCTAACAACAAGTGACCTTTATTATTTTATAGTTGAGAAAGTTACAGAGACATTCATTAAATTTTGTTGGTACCTATAGAGGATGAGGGAGTCAAAATGCTACAAATATAACTCCCCACGTGTATATCCGAAAATTAACAGGTCTTGAGATATACGGATTTTGAAGATTTTTCAATAATCACCCAGAATTCCGTATTAAATTCTAAATAAAAATAAAAGCTTTTGTTTTTGCTTTCTTTTTTTAAGTTTTTAAAGCTGAGCAGAGTTCTTGAAACTTCAACCAAACTAATACAATCATAAAAATTACATAAAGTGTTCACAGTAAAAAATTATGGGTCTTAATAATTTTTTTTACACTTTATGTATCATAAAACGTTACGTTCTTCAAAAAATTACTATGACATGAGACATAAAAATATTTTAAAAACATACCCATTTAATCAGCTATCCAAAAAGGTAATAACATCTTGGTGAAATCAATGAATAATAATAATAAAGGGTCTTTACTTAACGCAGGTAGAGAACGGTAAAGAATGATTGCTCTTAGGAACGAACTTGCACATTTTTAGTCACTTGGCGTCTGATTGGTTGTTAAAAACTACACAGAAAGCAGCAAATTTTTAATATTCGAATCATAACGACGCTCGTTATTTAGTTTCGACTATCGCTGCGCAAGCACGTGTTTAAACTTCTTTCTAATAAACTCTCATCGCGTTAATTAATTTGTTGTTGTTTTCAGTCATAATCGTTATTGTTATTATTGCTGTTACCGTTATCTGTTACTGACTCTTCATTATTTCTGTGTTTGTGCGTTGAAGTTAAAATGACGTCATATTCTCATAAAGAATATGCTAACATCGTGTATTGTTACGGTTTTGCTGATGGCAACGCCGCTGGGGCTCGTAGAAAACATCAACGTCGCTTTTCTGACCGCCGTCTTCCCCACATTTCTGTCTTCGGAGCTACCTATCGACGATTAAGTGAAAGCGACACTATTCACAGAAATCAAGCGGATACTGGCAAACCACGACGTTTTTCAGTGGAAGGTATGGTTGGTTATACACCTGTCAGGCCGACATCCGTACCATTACCAACCGGTACAAACGCGACAGTACGTGGGTGATCCAGCGATTAGACTCCAGTTTTGTCGCTTCATGCTTCTTTTAGTAATCCTGTGCTTATTGACTAACGTTGCTTAGTTTGTGGATATTATGAGCATTCTGATCTGAATAAAAAGAGAATAATGACGTTGCTTAAGTTGTAACTTTGAGTCACTAGTTTTGGTTGTGTTATTAGAATGGCAGAAAGGAATAGCTGTATCAATGCTTTGTACAAACAGATGATACACACGAGGATATGTGAGTCGTCAGAGATAGCCGTGTCGGAGAATTAGTGGCAATACGCGCGCCACCTATTGTAAGTTAATTGTAGTATGCCTTTAACCGTTGTGCAAGTGCAAGCAAGAAAAGTTATAGCGCAATCTGATCAACGGTATGATAGTGCATAAAATGCGAATAAACAAATTTTTTTTTTATATTAGATGTCGTTATAAAAGTTGCTGTCCAATTTACGACATTGAGGTATCATCAAAGTGTAGAGTTAAAGTTTAAAGTGAAAAGTTAAACCATTTTGTTGGATTTATCTTAAATGTACACAATTACTTTATAATTTCTAAATGTACCCAAGCATGTTAACAGCTGTTGAAAGAACTGTTGAAGGTACCTAGATGAGTAATAGTTTAGAATTCAATGGAAATTTAAGCTGTTCAAGTTACTCGTATGTTATCAGTTGATAGTTCATGTGAACTATGATTTAAGTACATGGGCTAAATTTTAAAAATATTCAAAATTTTTAGCCATGTACCAAAAACATGTTTAACTTTAACATGCTATGAATTATAAATGTGCCAATATTTCTCGGGAAAACGTCGCCGAGTACCGGGACAAACTTGTGTCTGAAGTCGAGTCTTTGCTTAACAAAGTCTCGGATTGGGGGCGACTAAATCTAGTCCAGTTCAATCCCCAGAAGACACAAGTTTGCGCGTTTACCGCTAAAAAGAACCCCTTTGTCGTATCTCCTCAGTTTCAAGGCACTCCCCTTACTGCCTCAGCCAGTATCGGAATCCTTGGCGTCGACATATCGAATAGTGTGCAGTTTCGTGTTCACTTGGAAGGGAAGGCCAAATTGGCCTCTAAAAAGCTTGGCGTGCTCGGCAGAGCGAGACAGTATTTCATGCCGGCACATCGCTTGCAACTTTACAAAGCGCAAGTTCGGCCCCACATGGAATACTGTTCTCATCTCTGGGCCGGGGCACCCCAGTGCCAGCTCCTTCCACTTGACCGCATCCAGCGTAGAGCGGTTCGAATCGTCGACGACCGAGTTATTTCTGATCGGCTCGATACACTGGCACTGCGTAGAGATGTTGCATCTCTTTGCGTATTTTATCGCATTTATCACGGGGAGTGCTCTGAGGAATTGTTCGGACTAATTCCAGCCGCTCAATTTCACCATCGCACATCGCAACAAAACTCGCGTTACCATCCATACCATCTGGATGATTGGCGGTCCACGACTGTGCGATTTAGAAGAAGTTTTCTCCCTCGCACGACTTTCTTGTGGAATCAATTACCACCAGCGAATTTTCCGGACCGATACGACTTAGGAACCTTCAAGAAAAGAGCTTACACGTTTCTAAAAGGTCGGCAACGCATCTGCAATTCCCCTGGTGTTGCGGTTGTTCATGGGCGGCGGTAGTCACTTACCATCAGGTGAGCCGCATGCTCGTTTGCCCCCTATTCTATAAAAAAAAATAAGTAGCCTTTTTGTATTCTAATGTACTGAAAATTGTAACAACTTACTCCTTATATTATGTAGTCGACAAAATTAGAATTTCACATCGAAAGATTAGTAGAAGTGGCTACATTAATTATCGATGAGGAAGATATCGGTGAGTCGATAGGGATGGCGGCGGTCGATAGAAAGGATATTGATCATAATTTAGATCCAGACGACAGTGATAGTGATTTTCTTGCACTAATACTGTAACTTGTAAACTCCGATACTCTAACGGCAACATATAATGAGTCAAACACGAGGTTATTATAAGTTCAGGCACATACCTTTAAGTAAAGCTCGTATCTCCATGTATTATAGTCGTTCGTGTCGAAGGGACTCAAGGCACCCGGACTTACTTACAATCAAGGTGAAAAATCTGGAAAGGAGAGCCTAGAACGCCCCGTCTATGCTACTCGTATATGCAGACTACTTTGAACGAATAACCAATAGAGTATTTGTTTGAACGGCTTCGAACGCCTAGTGCGCATTTTTACGTTGAGTCGGGAGGTGGCTGGATAAAGGGGCCTCGTTCACCCGATCTACGCCGCATATAGCCTGTGGCAAATGGATTAAGGGGCCTTGCGCGCCCGGCCACTCTGCATATTGCCTGAGGTGACTGGATGAAGAGTTCTCGTTCACCCGATCCACGCCACATATAGCCTGTGGCAGCTGAATGAAAGACGCCGCATATTGCATAGGTGGCTGGATGAAAGCACCTTGTTCGCCAAATCCACACCGCATATAACATGTGGAAGCTAGACAAAGGGGCATTGTGTGCCCTGTCTAAGCTACCTATAAACGAGAAAACTTAACAAGCACTTTCAGTTGTAATAGTGATTGAAAGGTCTTTGAACGTCCAGACCAATCTACTATCATCAACCTTAATAAAAATAAAGGGATGGTGGAGTATTCTAATATATTTTATAATTATCAATATTTGTTTGCATGTAGTGATAACTGATAGACCATATTATTATGCTGACGGTTTACTACCAACCGCACGAGGACGAGGGCGATAGTCAGGATTGGCCGTATCGGTGCGTCTGTTAAATACCGATTGGATCGAGAGTGAGTGAGAGGTTGCGTCACTCTAGCGGAGAGTCATATCGATGGTGGAGGGGTAGAATTGAGGGTATATCAGGAAACCTTCACTCGTTTGTGCAGTATAAATTTCAGTATAGGTCACGAGCAAGGGAGATTACTCTTAAGTCATTCTATAAGTGATGGTGTCGTGGTTCTGTCCATTGTGGTGTTCTTCCAGTGCAGGCAAGGAGAATGATGTTGCTGAGCGGCTGCCTCGTGTTACAATGAGGTGGGTAGTGTTGCTGTTGGTTTGCATGTAATTACGTCCTTCCCTTTTGTGTGATTATGACAGGGACATATTACGGTATGGTCGAATTATACTTACTCTATACTGAATGTGCAGTACGCTGCTTTATTGCTAATAATAATTAACTGCGTAAGCAGGAGGGCAAGTTGAACATCCGCTCCACAATATTTTTATTTTTAACAATTAACCTTATGATGTATTCCTGATATTTCCGACACACTTGTATAATCAAAAAATTGTTTTTAACTGTATACAAACAAGAATTATAGTAAGTTACAGATAATTGTGCCCGTTGGAATAAAAATATGGTTTAAATATTTTCACGGTTTCAACTAAGTAAGACTATGTTTTTTTTTGTTAAGTCTGCGTGGTATTATTGTCGAGTTCCAAAAGAATAACGCCCTTTTTAATAGCTGCCTTCCATTGGTTTCTTCTCATTTGAATAAGAACTACGGTGAACAAAACGTCTCGATTTTGTATTGTACTTTTCTCATTTTACTTTACAAAAATGTTAATCTTTTGTAAGCGTTTGATTTGTACGTGGCTTTTATAACTTTGTTTCTTTTAGCTACAGGAACAATGAAGCAGCTAGTAACATCAGTTATATATAATTAATTAAATGATAGTAATGCATCATCATTATTATCATTACAGTCTTTCACAAGTCCACAGCTGAACATAGGCCTCCCCTAAGAAATAGCATAAAGCACAATCCTGCATCCATCGACATAAAACGAAGTGTAAAATCCTCACTAAATAGGGTTATGTCCTGGTAAGAGTCTAGAAAGGTACAGAAACACAGAAATATAGAGATAGAGATACAGAAAGTCGACAGAAATATGCATATCTAAAAGTAATTTTTTTATATATTTATGTGTCTAGGTATCTGTAGTTTTTCCTTTTTTTTAAAAGAATAAGGGTTTCAAACGAGCACAAAGTGTTCTACATATTTACGTCCATCTTTAATTAAGAATTAAAATGAGAAAATGCATTGTCACACTGCTGAGGGTTAGGATGGAATGCCTCGTTCCGAGTAAAATGATCTCTGGTTCTCTACACTTACCATAGATACGGAACACTGCGGTATTAACTTACTTAACCACAACTAACTATTACAGATACACATCAAAACTTTAAACTTTAGAATTTTAAACCGTGTCCTTATCTAAACAAAAGTAATAACTATATATATTTATGCCTTTAAATATACGCTGGAATTATTGAGCATAAAAGTTTAGTGGGGGGCATTGTAGAAGCGTGCTCGTCGCGACCCCTGCCAGCCCTTTTCAGGGCTGCAATTCTACACAGCTGCGCACCCATGCCAACGAGGATTAGGGCGTCCCCCCAAGGCGACGCAAACCAGCTCGTCCCCGTTGGTGTCTACACCAAGCTTTGCGCGCTGCATTGGAATGCATAAAATCACATTCTACGGCTTAATAAGTATTTGAGGATGTTTCGAAAGTAATTTTCAAAGTCGATATAACTGTACATTTGTACTTTTTTTAATCCCGAAGACTGCTGTTGCTGTTGAGAAAATGAACGGGAATTCGCAGGTATCGGAAGAATTGATGTACGCACTGGTTTTAAGCCCTATTAACATGTAATTTTAGTTACAAAAAAGAACTTACAAATAAGTAGAGGATTTCTTATTATCAATAATATGGGTTTTCAGGGCTGCAATTCTACTCAGCTGCGCACCCATGCCAACGAGGGTTAGGGCGTCCCCCCAAAGCGATGCACAACAGCTCGTCCCCGTTGGTGTGGAATGCAGCGCGCAAAGCGGCGATGGGGACCGCCACCCGTCACGCACAGCCCGATACGGCGGAAGGTGGAGGACAGAGTGCAGAGTTGGCACGTGGAATGTTAGAGGAGGCATGAGAGATAAGACGAATGAGTTGATCGAAATAATGAAAGAAAGAGAATTAGATGTCGTGTATATGTCGGAGACCAAACAGAAGGGCAGTGGTACTGAAGAGCTCCCTGGCGGGGCGTTAGCTCTATGGTCCGGAATCCCGGAGAGCGAGAGCGCCTGTCAGGGTGTGGGGGTGCTGCTGTCGTCTCGGTTGGTCGATGTTATGACTGAATATAAAGTTGTGAACTCAAGACTTCTGTGAGTTCGCTTTAAATTGGGACTGACGAAGTTATTCCTTTTGGCTGTTTATGCGCCGGTAGCTTCGTCGTCCAGGGCTAAGCTGGAGGAGGTTTGGGAGAATGTAAGAGAAGTTCGAGATTTGGTTAGGGGAAACGAAAGAATTGTTGTATGTGGTGATTTGAATGGATGGGTTGGTACCGCTCGACCAGGGTACGAGTCAGTGCTTGGAAAGTTTGGCGATAAAAGGGTTAATGATGCTGGCAAGCTAATATTGGCTGTATGCAAGGAAAAGGGTCTTCTTGTGACAAACATTACGTTTATTCACAAGAAAATCCATATGTATACTAGACAAAGCAATAATGAGAGAAGTATGATCGATTTGTTCCTGGTGGATGACCTACTGCGAAAACAGGTGATGGATACGCGAGTGTATAGGGGTACTGACCTGGGACCGGATCACTATATAGTGATTACTAGATTTAGGGGTCTGTTTGCGGGTTGGCACTACCGGGTAACCGGCAGTAACAGAACCACAGTCGGTCTGTCGCATCCGAAGCTAGAAGCTTCAGAAAGCGGATACTAGGGACAACTATCATACGAGGATAGCCGAAAAGCTTGACACCATCGATGGCAGAAAAGAATGTGTGGAAAGAACATGGCAGAATCTAAGGGATGGTATGATAAGTGCAGCGGAAGAAGTGTGTGGAACGATTAAAAGAGGTAGTAGTAAAAGAAGAAATGCATGGTGGAATGATGAAGTGAATGAAGCTGTAAAGAAGAAGAAGAAAGCATGGTTAGACTACTTGGCCTCTAGTAATGATAAGGATATGAGATAGAAGGTGAAAGAAAGATATAAGCTGCAGAAAGTTCACACAAAAGCATTGATTGAGGAAGTGCGTGAAAGGTGTAGAATGGAAGCGGACGAAAGACAAAAGAGAGAAGAGAAACTTTAAGGAGAACTCCAAACTCTTCTGGAAAGAGTTTGAAAGGACCCGAAGTAGCGCGACGGCCTTATGAATGAACAAAGTGCTTTCGAGAACCAATGATGTCCTCTCGAAAGAAGAGAAAGAAGACGAAATCGGACGTCATGCAGCGATGGAGCGAATTCTATAGAGAAATGTATGCGTGTGATCTTAGTGAGGGATCCGGTGGTGACGCCGTGACTGGTACGCCAGACCTGAACCTCGATGACACTGAGGTCATCAGTATGAAAGAGATTGAACGTGCAATTCGAAGTTTGAAATGTGGTAAGGCTGCGGGAATAGACAGAGTTACTGCTGAAATGGTCAAGTATGGTGGGCCTCTCTTCTGGGACAGCTTTCATCTGCTGTGCAATTTGTGCTGGCGGACGGGGGATGTTCCGGATGATTGGCGATCCGCAGTCATTGTGCCTTCATATAAAGGTAAAGGTTCACATTTTGATTGCGGGTTCTATCGGGCGATCAGCTTGACCAGTTTAGCAAGTAAAGTTTACTTGAACGTTTTGACACGTAGGATGCAAGAGAAATCGGAAAGATTTCTATGGGAGGCACAATGCGGATTTAGACCTGGAAGAGGATGCACGGATCAAATATTTTCTCTCCGCATGATCACGGAGAAGCTTCTGGCTGCTAACCAGAAGATTTTCTGTGCTTTTGTGGATCTTGAGAAAGCATTTGATAAGGTTGTTAGGAAGAAAATGTGGGAATTGTTGCCGGGGTATGGTGTGGATCGTCGATTGGTAAGGGCTGTGCAGTCACTTTACTGTCACTTTAAAGCTTGTATGCGGGTAGAGCATGACCTGTCACCCATGTTTAGCGTCCAAACGGGCATAAAACAGGGTTGTGTCATGTCTTCCTGGCTGTTCATACTGTATCTCGACAGCTACTACTAATAAAAATAAACTGCTAATAAAACTAGGGTTCTGGTATTTTAAAGGGACGAAGAGAGAACAAAGTGTGAAATATGGGTAAATCAGGAATGTCTAGAACAGGTAAATGAAATTGTATACTTGGGGAGTGCTTTTAGCCGGGATGGAAGATGTGATTTAGATGTGGACAGGTGTGTTGCTGCCGGGAACAAAGTCAATAATGCCCTGACTGCGTTAGTTAAAAGGCAAGGCGTAGTGAAGAGTGCACGCCTTGCAATACATAACGCAGTATTAGTACCGACTTTGTTATATGGCAGCGAAATCTGGGTATGCCATAAGAAGCATAAAAGCAAGTGAATGCAGTGGATATGCGATCTCTTCGTAAAATGTGCGGCGTTACCATGGCCGACCGAAAGCGAAACGAAGAGATTCGCAATTTGGCAGGTTTGAAAGATGACCTTATCACAAAAATTGATAGCGGCGAGCTTCGATGGTTTGGGCACGTTGAGCGAATGAGTGAAGACAGAATGATGAAGAAAATATATAGCGCGAAAGTTAATATTAAAAGGTGTAGAGGTAGACGAAGACTAACTTTCGAAGACCATGTGAGCAAATTGCTCGAAGAGGGAAGGGTCAAGAGTACTCGGATACCTAGACGTGCATGTATGAAGAAGGTAATGAATCTAAAAGAAGCGAAAGAGGTATGTAAGGATCGTGATACTTGGCGATCTGTTCTCTCTGGCTACCTCGTCAGGGATTGTGCGTGAAGATAAATAAATAAAAGTTTAACGCCCACAGAAAATTCTCCTGAATCGTGAAGGCGTCTTACATACATCTTACTTTATTAAACAGTGACAAACAAACACACCCGAAACAGTTATTTACAAGCCATAGAAATATTCTCTTTAGGATACAACCCGTAACTCAGCAATGCAGCAGTCAAATGGCACTCCACTACCATAAGTTAACTGGTAAAGACTATAGAGTCTTTACCATCCATACTTTACTATCCATAGGGATAACAACGCATTTAATAATTTTTTTTATAGGATAAGTGTGACAAACGA
Organism: Parnassius glacialis; assembly: GCA_033319125.1. Taxonomy (NCBI): domain Eukaryota; kingdom Metazoa; phylum Arthropoda; class Insecta; order Lepidoptera; family Papilionidae; genus Parnassius; species Parnassius glacialis. Next base: position 21,300,056 of record JAVANC010000023.1, on the reverse strand, counting down.
GCACACAGTCCACCTGATGGTATGTGGTTGCTGCGGCCCATAGACATCTACATCTATCCTCGTTTGCGAATCAAAATGCAGATGCGTTGCCACCCGTGAGGATTAAGATGGAACGCCTCATTTCCAGTAAAAAGGGCCTCCGGTAAAAAAAAAGTTCTTCCAGTAAAAAACATAATGAAAAGATAGATTGGGCCACAGTATTCACTTACTAACAACGCCAAAGGGAACCCATTCATGGTGCAACCATAATATAGCTGCAGCGTGGCTCTACCACGTAAAAATATATTTTACCAAAAGTCTAGTACTTTTTATTACTAGTAATTTTTATAGGCAATATTGAATGAATAGATGAATGAACTATTAACTAGATTGTGACATTGCGCTGTGAACGCATAAAAATATTTAATCACATTGTAAGAAAAAATAGATTCTATAATTGGTTAAGTGAAAGGTTCATATTAAATTTGAAACCCTGATGAAGCTTTGATTTATACCACGGTTACGTAAATGTTCTTTCCTTTTTTGAGTGTCCATTGATCGAAACAAATTTGCACAGTCAGGTCATAAGTATTGTCACACAGTAAAAACTTTTCTTTTAGAATGCTGGCCACAAAAAAGTTTATTGAATTCGAATTTCGAATTGTTCATGAAAATAAAACTGTATACTTTTTAAAATTTTACTCATTTTTAAATATGGAGTGGACGCTTAAAGAAGACCGTGTTGCAGTTATTGCGTTGCATCGTTGCAACTTGGCGCATAACGCCAATTCAAATTTTTGACATACTGAAAAATTTGAATATAACCAAAAGATTCGTTTATCGTACCATCAATCGATACAATGAAGACTCTAGTGTAGATGACAGGTCAAGAAGTGGTCGCCCTCGGTCTGTTAGGACTCCAGCTGTGGTAAAAGCTGTGAAGACGCGAATTAAAGGAAATCCCAAACGTAAGCAGAAACTATTGGACCTTCAGATGGGGTAAAGCAGAACCACGGTAATAAGGGTATTAAATGAAGACTTAGGTCTTCGGGCATATCGAAGAAAAACAGGACATCGTTTGACTACTCGTCTAATGGACCTGAGACTGAAGAGATGCCACGCTTTGTTGAAGCGGTACGCGGGAAAAAATCGGGAAATTCTTTTTTCGGATGAAAAAATTTTTACCGTAGAAGAGAGCTACAATAAACAAAATGATAAGATGTACGCACACAGTAGTGAAGAAGCGAGCAACTGTATTCCGCGTGTCCAACGAGGTCATTTTCCATCCTCGCTCATGGTATGGTTGGGAGTTTCTTATTGGGGCTTAACAGAGGTACATTTTTGTGAGAAAGGTGTAAAACCGAATGCAGTTGTGTATCAAAATACAGTCCTGGCGAACCTTGTGGAACCTGTTTATCATACCATGTTCAATAACAGGCACTGGATATTCCAACAAGATTCGGCGCCAGCTCATAGAGCGAAGAGCACACAAGACTGGCTGGCGGCGTGTGAAATTGACTTCATCCGACACGAAGACTGGCCCTCCTCCAGTCCAGATTTGAATCCGTTAGATTACAAGATATGGCAACACTTGGAGGAAAAGGCGTGCTCAAAGCCTCATCTCAATTTGGAGTCACTCAAGACATCCTTGATTAAGGCAGCCGCCGATATTGACATGGACCTCGTTCGTGCTGCGATAGACGACTGGCCGCGCAGATTAAAGGCCTGTATTCAAAATCACGGAGGTCATTTTGAATAAACTTTAGTGTCATAAGAATTTATGTTTTGTTATGTTCATTTTGGTATATAAATGGTTACATAATGAATAAACTTGTTTCAATTATTTTATATTAAACATGTGACAAAATTTATGACCTGACTAGGTATTTTCCTCAAAAGATAAAACAGTTCATCAAAGATATATTTCTTAAGGGGCGTATGAAAAAAATTCCTCCGTATCAATCTATTAGGCATAAATAGACGGCACAAGAAGCGTAACGCTTTTACAAAAGGAATCAAAGTGAAAATTCCAATGAGTAATTTGGTTGAAATAAAAAGGGTGTGCCTTCTATTTAAGGGGAAACTTGCTTTAAAAATTTAGCTACGAGGTTGCTTAAATCAGCAAAATTCACGCTTATGAGCGTGGCAACTTGTCTCAGCTTAAAATAAGTAATCAGCTGTGGGGCTATATAGGTTTATATTTTTGTGGTACCACGTTTATTTGTATATTGGTTGTATTCCACATCGTCATCATTTCAGCCTGCTATAAATAGGCCTTCTCCAAGGTACACCACGAAACACGGTCCAAAACCACCTGTATCCATCGTTTTCCTGCCTGTCTTACCAGGTCATCACTCTATCTAGTGATGGGGTCTGCCCTATAACTACAATTATTGGTACGAGGCTGCCACTTGGCAACTCTTCTTACCAATCGGCTGTCAACTTTTCAAGATAAGTAGCCTATTGCCACTTGAGCTTGTTGAATAGTTGGGCTATGTTACTCAGTTTTTACATAGTAATGGATTTTTACAATGGTAGAGCCACGCTATGGGCCGCAGCAACCACTTACCATCAGGTGGACTGTGTGCTCGTTTGTCACCCTTATCCTATAAAAAAAAAGGTCCCATCCGCAGAGATCGTGATACTCGGTGATTTCAACGCCCACTACGCTGAATGGCTTGGTTCTCGTTTAACCGATCATGCGGGTAGATCTGTCTATGACTTTGCCTTAGCGTAGGGTCTAACACAACTGGTTACTTCGCCTATGCAGATCTTAGATGTGGAAGACCATGTACCTTCCCTGTTGGACCTTCTGCTGACCTCTCATCCGAACGGATATCAGATCTCCGTCGATGCCCCTCTGGGCTCTCGTACGGTGCCACTCACGCTCTAATTGCAGTTGCGATCTGCAGCTTGCCGCCGTGTTTGGCACTATAGGTCAGCCGATTGGGACGGGATGCGGTCTTTTTTGCATCCTACCCTTGGGGGCGTGTTTGCATCTCGCCGGAAGATCCCAGCTTTGAGCTTACACCTTTCTAAAAGGCCAGCAACGCATCTGCAATTCCCCTGATGTTGCGGTTGTTCATGCGCGGCGGTAGTTTCTTACCATCAGGTGAGCCGTATGTTCGTTTGCCCCCTATTCTATAAAAAAGGGATAAATTTCCTATCAACGAAACTCGTACACGGTAGCCAGGCTCAACAAAAACTACCCATCTGCGCAGGGCAGGATTATAGTGTACGAATGTGCACGCAAGCACACAAGTACACTCTTATTCTCATAGTCTGATGGGAAGGCAATCCGATACGATCAGGAGAGATCAGAGGCAGGAACAGTGACTTTACGTACTTTTTGAGACAAGGTGGCAAAACATCTCCGATATCCTGATTTTTTTTTAGATTGTCTGTCATGCTTACGCCCAATAGACTAATAAGGCAGTTGTTGATATATTCATTACGAATCTCCAAAACTTATTGAAAAATTCATTTAAAGCGATTCGTTTAAATTCTACAATAACGAACAATGTATCACAGGAATTTGCCACCAGATAGACTGACGAACTGATAAAACACGCATGCAGTCGATATAGATGCAAGTAAAAGGAATGGGGAGCGGGATGGGCTGTCTCAGGATTATGATTCCACAGCACTGGTCTAATATTATCAAGCACTTACAGATATTTATTAATTAAGTTAATATGTATATCTACACATTGTATAATACCTACCTAATGCACATTAGGGTTTTCTGAGGTACTTTAATGCCTGTTATCAGAACCGGCTGTTCCTATACCAGAAGATCAACCACGCTGGGAGAGAGGCGTGGAAGAAAATTGCGGCTGGGGCAATCCCAGCTAGTACAACAAGTGACTAGGGTATCTGATGTGGATGGGCACACAGACAACTGCCTCGACCTTCTGCTGACGACCGATCTAGACAGGTACGATGTTCAGGTTACCTCACCCTTAAGAGCTTCTGACCACTGTCTGATGAAATCTGTGTCGTCATATTCCTCACCTAACTACATTTTCCACGGTGTACGAAGAGTGTGGCGATAGAAATTAGCAGATTGGGATGCGATACGGCATTTTTTCGATCTTATCCTTGGCGGCAGGTCTGCTTCTCCTCCGAAGACCCGTGGAGCTACGCGAATGCCATAACCAATGTGACTGGCAATAGCTGCTCAAGCGATGGAGTATTTCATCCCCTTTGCTGACGTGCCTATTGGTTTAACGTCGATTGCGCTCGTGCTGAAAAGCACAAGCATATGGCGTAATTATCCTAAGTTGATGCTTGAGACCGACAATTTCTGGATGTTAGCCTTAAAAAGAGAGCCTTTAACCAAGCTGCCAGTCCTGCATAAAGACATTACGCCAAGCCAGTTTCGACCGCATTAAACGCATCGGTACAAAATTGTCTGTCAAACCATTTGGCAGTATAGCTTTGTGGTCTCTCGCCAAAGCGGTCGAAACAAACTTTTGTCGGTCTACACTGTCTGCGCTGGTAAAACCATATGGCTCACTGGCGCATGCGCCTAAGGAGAAAGCGGACTTACTTGCTTCTCTTTATGCTTGCAATTCGCGTCTGGACAGTAGCAACAGCGTACCATCTCAATTACCTCACTGCGGTACATCTATGTCAGACTTCCGTGTCACCAACAAGGAAGTTCTTAAAACATTCCGAAGTCTAGACGTGAACAAAGCTAGTGAACCTGATAGTATACTAGCTATAGTTCTAAAGGTCTGTGCATCTGAATTATCTCCTGAGTTGACATGCTTGTTCCGCCTCTCATTCAGGACTGGAATAATGCCTAAATCTAAGAAGCTAGCCAATGTGCAGCCTGTGCCTCAAAAAGGAAGCCAAGCCAACTATCGGCCAATTTCAACTACCTCCATTTCAATACTCTGCAAGATTATGGAGCATATATTGAACGCCCACCTCATGGCATACCTAGAAAAAAATGATCTGCTCAGTGATCGCCAGTACGGGTTTCGCCGAAATACATCAACTCGGTACCTTCTAGCGTATGCCACTTACGTATGGGGCGAAGCCCTCGAGAACAGTGGTGAAGCACTTGCTGTTTCCCTCGATGTTTCGAAGGCCTTTGACAGGGTTTGGCACACTAGTCTATTGGGCAAGCTTTCAGCGTACGGCTTATCCCCTGGCCTGCTTGCCTGGGTGAAGGATTTTTTGAATGAATGAATCGACGACGACTCGGAGAGATCTCCGGGTCGTCGTCGATAGCTGCTCATCCGGTACTGTGGCGACTAACGCCAGTGTTCCTCAGGAATCAGTTCTCATCGAAACTCTCTTCCTGCTGCATATTAATGATCTGCTCATTCCCGGTATCTATAGGTTTACAGAAAACAGCACAGTTGTGGAGAGATACCAACCAAGTGCTGGGGCCAGTCGGGATCAAAACTAGTCAGAAAGAGAGGCTATGGTTGAGCGTGTGAGTCTCACACTACAGGCAGTCTCCGAATGGGGCGACACCAACCTCGTGAGATTTAACACCTCCAAAACACAAGCGTGTCTTTTCACCGCTAAAAGGAGCCCACTCACCTTGGCTCCTACTTTCCGGAATGTATCCTTGGAGTACACTGACCGCCTTTAGTTGTTAGGGGTTGAATTTTCTCCGAACCTCAACTATAATTTGTTCATTGAGTCCAGAGCCAAAACAGCCGCAAGGAAACTTGGTGTTCTTGCAAGGGTACGGCGATACTTCACGCCAGAGCAACTTCTTACCTTATATAAAGCGCAAGTCCGGTCGTGCATGGAGTCCTACTATCACGTATAGGCTAGTGCTGTAAAATGCAACCTAGCAGCGTTGGACTCAGTGTTAATTAGTCAGTGCTAATTAGTGACCTTCATTTGTTTGAAACCAAACTTGTCCACCTCGAGTACAGGCGCAGAGTAACCAGTCTCTCGGTATTCTATGGGATTCATTTCGGTATGTGTGTAGGAATTACACGCTTTAATTTCTTCTTCTCCTTTCCACCATCGGACAACCAGGCGGTCGGCGAGTCTTTATCCCTTTGTTGTCGATATTCCATGCATTAGAACCAAACTGTTTGCTTCATCTTTTGTAATGCGTACAGCAAAGGAGTGGAATAATTTGCCGGCGTCTATGTTCCTGTCCGAATACAATCTGGACGCCTTCAAGATAAGAGTGAATAGGCTTTTGTCACGCTAAGACAGTGTGATTTACCATCTAAAGCTGCATCACCACTTGCCACCAGGTGAGATTGCGGTCAAGCACTGGCTTATAATAAGTAAAAAAAAATATAGTCTTAAGACTTAATATTATAGTCTTTAGTCTTAAGGCTTAAGCCAACAATTGTCTTTAGCACCCAGGTTTGACATTAAGTTCGCTCTATGTAACTTTAACTTTGAGGTGTTACTTTAAGGCATTTAAATACTTATACTACACACGAAACACAGCAACATTAAGCTGATTTGTTAAGCTGGTATTCGGCGAGAGCGTGCGTGGTCCTTCCCTGGTTGAGCCAACCCATTCGTACTACAACCATAATATAGCTGCTGTATGGCTCTTCCGTATAAAATTATAAAAAAGTTGCATAAAACATGTGGACGTTACCTGTTCATAGAATGTGGTAATAAAAATGGGCTGTTGAAATAGATATTTTAACCTTTTTTATTCATTGAAATACTCGTACCTAATATTGAATTTTATCAATGAACAAAATTTTGTTTATTTTGTATAAAAACAGTAGCATGCAAAACATTTTAGTTGAATTAATAAATATAAAATTAAGAAAAAAGGTATTTTTTACAAACCAATTGAATGGCATGAATTATTCAATTTCATTACTCTTATACTGCTTGCCCTTAAATCAAACGTGGCCTTTTTTCCGTTTTCGTCCCTTCTATTTCTTTTGTTGATACGTTATTTATTCTGCCGGAATTCTAAGTTACTACTTCTTAAGTAGTTCCAGTTTTTAGATTATTCGTTTATTTTACTCGAAAGCTAGTATAATTTCCACTAATATAAAGTGTAAAAGAAGAACCGATATTGACGGTGGTGATGAAAAGATATGGAGAAAATTGATGGATGCAGGTGAGCCAGAACCATATTTTGTGACAATACATGTGGAAGAATTATGTAGAATCATGATAAGCTGTGATCATCATTACAGCTCTTCATAAGCGCACTGCTGAACATAGGCCACCCTCAAAGAAATGCCACAAAGTACGATCCTAAACCACCAGCATCTTACTTTCCAGGTCTTACGAGGTCGTTACTCCATCTAGTGGAGGTCGCCCTACATTTCGCCCACCGGTACGTGACTGCCACTCAAAAACCTTTTTTCGCAATCAGAAGTCGGTTCTTCGAGCTATGTGGCCGGCCCATTGCCACTTCAGCTTACTAATTTATTGAGCTATGTCAGGCACTCTGTTTCTACTACTATTTTACTTTACTGCATAATAAACTTAGAAATGAGGATATCCAATCCTCATTTCTAAGTTTATTATGCAGAGAAACCCCGACTTAAGCCCTCTCCATAGCTCGCTGCGTGACTTTGCGCTTCCTCATACGGCCAGTAGTGAGGGACCACGTCTCAAATTCATAAGTCATCACTAGCAGCACGTTCTGATTGTAAAATCTCGTTTAAAAGTTTTGAGGTATATCTGACGAGAAGATGTGTCGTAATATCCCGAAGCCGAGTTAAATCCGTCGATAGACTTCTCGGTCGAAGTTGGACTTACCAAGTCGGACTATTTGTCCCAGGTAAACATACTCATCAACAACTTCGAGCTTAGTGCTCCCAACAACTAACGACATAGGTGTGACATGGACATTAAACATGATCTTTGTTTTTCCATGTTCGTCTTAAGACTTATCCGTTGGAAGACACTAATTCTGCCATAAGGACTATATCGTCGGCAAATCGACGGTGAGTGATGTACTCGCCATTGATTATATTACGCCATACTGTGTCCTTTTCAGTCTAGTAGCTTGGAAACGTCTTCCAATGCAGCGGTGAAGTTTCGGGAATATAACGTCACCCTCTCTTACACCTCTCTGCAGTTGGATAGGTTTCGTACTCTGGTTCTGTATTCGGATAGCTATCGTACCCCTACTGTACAAACACTTCAGCACCGATATATCGACAGGAAACTTGGCATCGCTGAAAGAACTTCAGTACCGCCCAAATTTCACCCTCGCGATCACTGAGACATCACTGAACAGTTGCAGTCAAGTAGTCATAATGAAGTCAATCTTATTTTTTATAAACCGTTGGGTCCCGACCAAGTCCACTTCTTGTGGGGTCGCTTTTGGAAGAAAGAGTTCATCATAAAGAGTCCCTCTTTCTCCATTAATACGGCCAGCTGTTGGCCTATTGGACCATTTTGCACATCCATTGCCCTATTCCGAATTTCGCTACCTTCAGGTCACCGCTCTCTCTTGTACCTAATTTTACGATGAATTCTCCCATTGTTAATAAAAATTGTTAATAAAAACATATAAATTCAGTGTATAGTGAGTTTTGGAGGAATGCACGGCTCTAGATATATCTTCATACATTTCCTCCACCTCCTAATCGGGATTTGCTCAGGTTGGTGCGTAAACCTGTATTACCTTCAGGGAATAATATTTGGTGATTCTGAGTGTAAGGTACACCACGCTCGTCGACGTACTCCCAATATTTACAACGTTGTTAACGAGAGACTTATGGACAATAAATCCGACACCTCCTTGGGACAGATGGTTGCGCTCCTGGTGATAGAACCAATTACCGCATTCGAGAATTACCGTGTCCATTAAATAAAATTAAAATAATCCTATAATATTCCAGCACAACTTGTCTATCTCTTCTTCCAGCTCCAGGATCTTCTCATCAGTCCTCAGGGTGCTTGCGATATAAGTTGCCAGTTCGAGTTTTCTTAGATGGCAAATGAACCTCCACCGGATATTCTCTGCACCCACTGCCCCGCCGTTACCATGGTCGCCACCTTAGCCAGCAATAGCGGGGTCACTGTGTACGTGGGGCCGTCTCTTTGTAACTATGTTTTTGGGGGGTCTATTGCCCTAGTTGCCACGCAGATTTTTATTAATATTTTGCTGTTAACAGAGAGATGCTGCTGCTGTTCATCTTCTGCCTCAGTGACCCTCTGTCGGCTCTTGTGACATCTACGGGAAGATATGGGGTGGTGGATATTCTTACCCGCAACTCTCTTATCTTGTTTGCGGTGTGTAATATTTCTTTTATGTTTTGTCGCTTGTGGGAATACGTTTTTTTTATAGTATAGGGTGACAAACGAGCACACAGTCCACCTGATGGTAAGTGGTTACTGTTACCCATAGACATCTACATTTATCCTCAAAAAATAATCAAAATGCAGATGCGTTGTCACCCGTGAAGACTAGGATGGAATGCCTTTTTTCCAGTAAAATAAATTACGTATTAAAACATGTGTGAATATAAAAGGATTAAAACATGTTATACTTTAAGAAGAAATATAGCGAAGAACGAGCGAAAAGTCAATTTAATGGCACTAAACTACTGGAGTCTTAAGACAATTTACAGTAAATAGAGAAGCCTAGGAGCTGTTTCATCTCTAAGGACTAGGATGAAATACCTTGCGGCGTGTAATCTTACTAGCTCGGCTATACCCTTCCAACACGAACATAATATAGAATTCACTCGAATTCTCATAACTTCTTAGTCACAGAAATTAGTAAGATAATTTGACCTACCGAGACGGACTCATAGATAAAAAAAACTACTAACTGTTCAAAAGTTTATTTTTAATTTTTATTTTCATCTTGGTTTTTGTATTGTGCAACAAGAAATGAAACTGTTGAAAAATGGTTATACTATTAAATTATAATAAACTATATATATGACTACCACTTATCTAAATTTTAAAATAACATATTAGTATAAAAAATAATTTTTAAGTCTTAAATATCGCCTATTTTGAGACATTTAAATAAAATCTTTTAAAGTACGAGTATAAGGAAAAATACTACGCCACAGTGTGTCCACTATTATTTTACGTTTTTCCTATTTTAAATAAATTATTTTCTTTTACGAAATTGTAAAGGAAGGCCGCGTCTAGAGCTCTGTACAAGATTCGAAACTGGATCTACAACCGGATTTCGGATAGTACTCGATGCTGGCTCGACTGTAAAACATGATAGAACTGCTGCTAGCCCAGCCATGGATTGCACTAAGCCCATTCGATTACCTGCAATACAATGAATATAATTTTTACAAACTATGTCAAATAAACATTATTATTAAAGTGTAATTAATATTCCCCTAAACAAAATCTCTGTAACGGCTACCAGTTTGAACGGAGACTAGCTATCTGCGCAGGACAAGATTATAGTGCCCCAGTGTATGCGCGAGCTCAGGTGCATCCTCTATTCCGTCACTTTTATAGTTCGATTGGATGATATTACGACACGACTGAAAAGAGATTAGGCACAGGACCAACGGCTTTACCTGATTTCCAAGGCAAGGGCTACTAAGAATTTTTTGTCAAGAAAACACAATAACTGATTTTGGACTGACCCGGGATTCAATACCGGGACCTCACGATCAGATCACGTTTACGACCACTAGGCTAATTATATATAGTATATATATTAGTCAGTTGATAAATGTACAGACACACAAAACTTAACTTTATGTGTTAAGTCTGTTATTTCGTATCGGCTAAGATTATCCATCTAACCATATTATCTCGTGGTTGTTGTGCATAGGGCTGGTGATAGATCCCACCCGAACGGGTTCTTGGCTTGTCGTGGCGGGGAGGAATTAGTAGCCGTGGGTTGGTCACCCGCGGTGAACAAATAGGAACCTTTTGACTGGCCCGTGGTGTAGGGCCGACCCGAGGTGGCCTCTCCGAGTGGGCTTGACAAGCCCACTTCAGATGTGTGTTCGGTGGGCTGCAGCGAGAGGGGTGCCATCTCCTCCTACCGATACTGCCGAGCAATGAGAATATAATCACTACGTTTACTTCCGAGGTTGAGTCGCGGGGGAAGAGGAGTGTTTGTATGGCGATGCGCCACTCGCCATATCCTCCGCGACTCTGACGGGGCCACACCGTTGATTCGGTGGTGGTGGGGTCCTGAGGGGAGAGTATTGTCGGTATTTCGAGGCGCCGCTGTCCCTACAATCCGTGGCCGAAACTTGGTTGGCAGCGGAGCCAAAGACCAGATCCGCCGCTGGGATCGAGAAACCACCGAGCGGTTGATTTGGCCGATCATGACCTCTGCGTATAGAACTCGGGTGGGGGTGGGGGGGGGGGGTAAGGAAATGGAGTTGGAGGCCGTGGAGGAAGGCGTGTTTTGTGTTCTGTGTGTTGCGCCTTGACTGAGAAGGAGAATGGAGAGGAGAAGTCCTCCGTCGAGGAGGAGCTGCCATGGAGCGGCCAGCGCTGGTAAAAAAGAAAGGCCTGTGCTAACACGTGTCCTATCTAAATAGGACTATTTACAAGGCCAGAAAAACGTCTTAATCTTCGATAAATAAATAGTATATCTGCAACCTCATAGCATTTAAACAAAATAGCGTTGCGTTACAAAAATTTTAAGATACGCATGCATTTTGACAAATCTTAAGAAAGTATATTTATCCACCGTCGACGTAAGTATACTTATCGAACCAAATTTATTAGGTGGTATCATAATAGACGACTTTGGGAATAATCAGAAATAATTCATAGTCTTCAACGTGACTACGACTTATACGATCCGTAAGGCCATTCTTCGCTGGAAATGTATATTTTATTTTTAAAGCTTTGAATGGCTAGCCGTCTCACTCATAACGGCGCTTCGTACGAGTATAAGGCTACGAATTGTATTACCCTCGCGTAGGGACAGTGAACTGCTTTCAGTCGGCCTATATTGGTCAACATTCTGTAATGGTATGGTATAGTACTCGATACCCTTTTCGTCCAAGGTCTAGGCACTTGACGTGTTCTGTGGAGATTCGCACCGAATATCATGGATGAGGCCAAGGTATTTCATATAACGCCCCACCCTCTTTGGTTCTCTTAAAGGTGATCACACTGGCGATCAATAATGTGTTGTTGGCATGACACACGACATTTACGCTAGTAGATCGACATTCAGAACCACATCATCACAATTCTAAGTAGAGCTAAAACATTATAAACTGAAATTACGAATGTTAGCATTATCCAGGTCTCAATGTTTTTCATTCTGCAATAACTTAATCATTGTTTATTAGAGTAACTTAAGTAAAATAACTAATATTTTAAAATAATATGTATATTATTTTCTTAAAACTTCTGGAATCATACAAACTTACCTATGCAAGATCGTGGTCCTTCGCCAAATGGTAGAAAAATATATTTATTTTTAATTTCAAATTCCTGTGAAAGAAATCGTTCCGGGCGAAATTCTTCAGGATTTTCGAAATATAAAGGATCATTTTGTAATGCTTTTACCGGTATTATAACGGCTACACCTTTATCGATTTCCAAATTTAAGTCCGGAAAAGTATATTTACTTGTACATTTCCTGCTGATAAATCCGAGAGGAGGAAACATTCTTAGACTCTCTTTCAGTGTACATTGTAGATATTTCATTTCCTTAATAGCCTCATAAGTTAATTTATTATTGTGTTTTAAGAGTACACGATCAATATCATCTTGAACTTTTCGCTGAACCAACGGATTATATGCTAATTCATGCAATGCAAAACTTGTCGCAATAGCAGATGTTTCAAATCCTGCAGCAAAATATATAAAAGCTTGAGCTGCTATTAACTTTTCATCCATAACTTTTGTTACAACTTCAGGTGTTCCATCAGGTTTAAATTTTTCAATAGAATTGCCTGTCATAGGTCCTTTTTGATTATATTCCATTAATAAATCAACGAAATCTTTTCGATCCGACGGTTCCTGATTTTTAATTTTTGTTATATTTTTAATAAGCGAATTAAAGAAATTTTCAATGCTGGAATCAAATGTTAACAATTTTCCTGATATTTCAGGTAACACATCTTTAAGTACTATAACAGCCAGATCTTTTAAATTAGACGTGAAAATTCTTTTGCCAAGTTTTCTAAATTGAGAATCATCATTTTTAAGTGCGTCAGTCTCAATATTAAATCCACTAGCACAAATGAAGTCAATTGTGAAACGTGCCATCAAATCGTGAGCATCAAAAACGGATACGTTATTAATGGCTTTAGAAGTTATTCTTACTTTTAATTGTTCTATACACTTCTCTAAAAGAGGGAACATTGACTTTAGTTTGCTTGTTGTAAATGCTGCTGTGCTTCGTTGGCGTAACAACCTCCACAAATCACCTTCCACAAAAAACAAACTTTGCAGAAGAGTTTCGACTTTTTCATGCTGATTTAAGCCACGATTATTAAAATACGAAAAGTCACTAGTTAAGATACGTTTTACAATTTCTGGGTCCCTTATCACAAGTTCCGGGCGCCATCCACGATAAAATCCAACAACTTTCTCGTTTGGATACTTCCAATATACATTTTCAGACTGTTGAGTTATGTTCTGCTGTAGCAAATAATTTTTCAGATTTGTTCCCACTAGAAATATTGGTTTATCATGTTTTACATTTCGCACTTCCCAGTAATTAAATGTTCTTCGGCCATATAAATAAATTGCCAAAAGTACAGCTACAATAATTAAAATCATGATGATTAGGATATTCAGAGCTACAATATGCATTTGGTTATGTAAACGTTGCGTTATAAAGACATTTCAATATCAGCAAATGCAGATTATACTGTGTGATAAGATCAAACATTTTTATATTTATTTCCATACATTCATCTATTACATATAATAAAAATGTAAATCGCATTTGTCTGTACATCGTATATTCTTGTGTAAAATGATTAAGGGGACTTAATATATGTAATTATAATATATGTAATTAACTACATTTCTATATATGTAATTATTGACATTTGATTTGTGAAGACATAACGTCTCAAATATATTATTTTTTAAGAAGAATCTTAATAATCAGAAGAAAGTTGTGTCAAACACCTCAGCCCCCCCCCCCCCCCCCCGGTGATCATTTGTTACATGCTGTTAATAACCTGAAAATTTCGGGAATTATAAATAAGTTAAGGTACACAAAATAAAATCCCTAAAATCAGTTTTAGTTTATGTCTAATGTTCATGTAAATATAAGAAATTATTTTATATTATTATTTTGCTATCCATTAGGGGATCTAGGCCGTAGGCTTAATAAATTAAGGCGGAACTTTCAACACTACAAAAACTGTGGTAACTCAGGGGTAACTTTTATAGTACACGAGCAACTTAATTGAATGTTTTAATGCTGATTTACCTTGCGCTAACCGTGTGCTTACCATGTGCTATGACCATGTAGTGGCAGTTTAAGAATATTCACTACCCACTATCATTCAGTGGGTGTTGTAAGAGGTGACAGAGAAGAACAAATCAGGAGAAGAGCAGCAGGGTCTTCCTAATAACGACTAAAAATAAAAAATTACGGTTGCCAACCCGCTCGCCAAGCGTGGCAACTATTGCAAATATTCCCCCTATGAGGCAATATATGGGGGGCCTATGTTCAGCAGTGAACTTTTGGTAGGCTGCAATGATTATGATGATGATGTGATGAAAAGATGATGATATCATGAAAATGTGAATAGTGAGGAATTCTGCATATCTCAGCAATTAAATAATTTAAAATTAAAATTTTTGTACAACCGACTACAATATAAATGATTAAGCTAGGATATAGCTTCAAAACTATGAATTTGACCTTTATATAATTTATAAGGGACTTAATTACATTACATTAGTCGTGGGATACTCATCCCAATTTACCTGTCACGTAGTTGTAGTATAGTATACAGGTATGCGACCCCGGCTTCCCTAGCTATTACTGTCCTATCCTTTGTCCTCCTGGATGGTAATATCCTACATTTTCTATTTCCCACCCTAACTTACCTTACTCGTCCTTTTCACACCACTTTTCCTTCCCCTTTTCCTATTCCTACCCTCTCTGCCAATCCAACGTCTGCCGCGCGGACGGTTGCATGGCTAGGGGCAAGCCTAGTCATTAGCATGCCACACTGCCCTGGGACTGGGCGACCTCAGAATTAGGCCAGCCTTACCGTGGTATGCGGGGCTCTGCTGGGGGGGACAAACCTTTCCCTTGCTATTCGTGGGAACGCAATGGATAACCTTAAAAATAATTTGATTAACCAAAATGGCTGCTATGTTATTCGCCACTCATCACGACTCGTTTCTCGCGTAGGCGAAAAGCGGCCCACGGAGAGCGTTACGTTACGTTACATGTACGTTAAATGTAAGAGGAGGAATGGATGGTAAGGTAGATGAAGTATGTCAGATGATGGATGAACGCTGCATTGATATTCTGTGCGTGAACGAAACCAAGAGGAAAGGATGTGACATCACGATTCATGGCCCCTACACGGCATACTGGTCGGGAGTCCCCCATACCAGCCGAGGCTGTCAGGGAATTGGTGTGATTCTTTCATCTCGAATGGTTGAATGTGTGATGGAGCATGAATGTGTAAGCCCAAGTCTCCTCTGGATTAGGTTAAAAGTCGGAATCACCCGCTTGTTTATCCCTAAGGTCTATGCACCGACGGATCTGCGTGGAGGTGGGTCATTAAAATCCCAACAAGAGAGAGAGGAATTTTGTGATAGCATGAGAGAGGTCTTGAATAAATGCGGAGAAAATGAACGGATCGTGATCTTAGGAGAATTTAATGGATGGATTGGAGTAAAGCGTGATGTGTATGAGGGACTTCTGGGTATGTTTGGGGACGAGAGAGTGAATGACAATGGGAGAAGCCTGCTTGAAGTATCTTTTTCTTTTATCCAGCGCAGCAAATCATTGCTAAGCCACTGCGCCATGGAGCCATCAATGCGTATGATGAGCCATATGCTTAGAATGGAATCTATATATATTTGTGGCCATAAAAATGTTTGACCACAAAAAGATCCATTTGTATACAAGAGATGTGAGTGAGTCTAGAAGTATGACTGATTTTGTAATTGTGGATAAAAGACTGAGGACGAAAGTGTTAGACACTCGGGCATACCGCGTTGTACGCCTCGACACAGAACACTTTCTGGTCATAGCCCGAATGCGTGGCCTCTTTAAACGGTGGCGACACCGAGTGGCCGAGCCTGCGATGTTCTGGACAGAGTAAAAGTGGACAATCTACAAGAAAAAGAAAAGAAAGACGAGTATGTAGAGAAACTGAAAGAAAGTTTTAAAGGCATAGAAAATATAGGTGTGATTAAAGATTTGTGGGTGACATTTAAGAAAGGGGTCGTGAATGTTGCTATTGAGGTATACGGGGTAGCTCAAAGAAAAAAAGGAAAAAAGAACTATAACGTGCAGATGGATAAAGATAAACAAAGGGTTGTGCAAGAAAAGAAAAGCGTGGTTGAATTGGTTAGCAACAAAAGCTAACCAAAAAGTTCAAAATCCAACGGATGACGAGATAAACGAAGCAAGAACGAAGTAAAAAAAGATTGAAAGCAGCAGCGAAAGAAGTTGTGTCTAGAAAGAAAGAAGAACGAAAGGATGATTTCGATAGGAGGCTCACTGAAGATTTCCAGTCAAACATTAAGTTTTTCTGTAAATCCATCAAAACAGCCAGAGTAAAAACATCTACCTTAAAACTGAGTACAATCAGGAGTCAAGATTGGAGCATTATAAAAGAAGAAGAATTTGTGTTAAAAAGATGGAAAGAGTATTTTGAAAGTTTGTTTGAAAGAGAGGAAGTGCAGGTACAGCATCCGGCAGCTTCCATGGAAACTAATATAAATGTTGATGAAAGTGAGATAAGCATGGATGAGATAGTGAAAGCGTTGAAAAGTATGAGATTAGGTAAGGCTGCAGGGTTTGACAGGATTACCGTCGAGATGCTGAGGGCTGGACAGGGTACATTGGCTAGTCAGCTGTACCGCCTTTTCAATTTGTGCTGACGAAATGGGCAAGTACCTGGAGACTGGTGCAAAGCCGTAATCGAGTCATTGTAAAAGGGAAGAGGGTCACGGCAGGACTGCATAAATTACCGCGGTATAAGCCTTCTCAGCGTCGGCGGTAAATTGTTTGCGAAAGTGTTGATTTAAAGGGTTGTGAATAAAACAGACGAAAAAGTATGGAATGCACAAGCGGGATTTAGAAAGGGAATGAGATGTACGGATCATGTCTTTTCCATGCGGTGCATAGCCGAAAAGTGTTTGGCTAAAAACAAGAAGGTTTAATGCGCATTCGTGGATCTAGAAAAGGCCTATGATAGAGTGGTGAGGAATGAATTGTGGTCAGCGCTGTCCGTAAACGGTGTGAGCAGTATCCTCATACGAGCATTGCAATCTCTTTATAGGGATTCTAGTGCTTGTGTTAGGATAAACGGGGCATACACTGAATGGTTTAATATCAAAAAAAGGTGTTAGACAGGGATGTGTAGCGTCACCATGGCTGTTTAATATGTTCATGGACAATTGTTTGACAGATTTAAAAGAGAATGAAAGTGGGTTGAAAATGAATGAGTTACTCGTCAAATGTTTTCTCTATGCTGATGACCAACTATTACTTGCGTCTTCGGCCGAGGAGTTACAGGAGATGGTATCTACTATGAGTGGAGCTTTCGTTAGAAAAGGAATGAAGATGAATGTAAGGAAGACGAAAGTGATAGTGTTGAGATGAGTCAGTGACAGACTGCACTATCGTGATTGGAGATGAACAAATTGAACTAGTGAAAGAGTTTGTGTATCTGGGTTCAAAGTTTATAAGGGATGGAAAGTGTGAGAGTAATATCGAAAAAAGAGTGAATGCAGGAAACATGGTGAATGGAGCTTTGCACTCCTTTATGAGCAATCGGAAGGTGTCTAACAAGGCTCGTTTGGCTGTGCATGTGTTGGTTCCGACACTCATATACAGAAGTGAAAGTTGGGTATGGCAGAAGAAATATGAAAGCAGAATAAATGCAGTTGAGATGAGAGTGTTAAAAAGTATGATAGGAGTTAAACTGAGAGACATGATAAGAAATAGTGAGATAAGGAAACGTTGTGGTCTGAAAGAAGATGTAGTGATAAAAATTGAGAAAGGTATGCTGAGCTGGTTTGGCCATGTCGAGAGAATGAATGAAGAACGATTGACGAAAATAGTGTATAAGGCGAGTGTGAATGAAAGTGCTGGAAGGGATAGACCTAGGCGGACTTTTCAAGACCAAATCAGGGAATCAAACAGTGGTAAAGCCACGCGGCAGCTTTTGCTGTTGCACGGATGGGCCGGCTCGAACCGGGGTGGTACCACGACCTCACAGAAAACCAGCGTGAAGTAGAGGTTTACCTCTGCGTTTCGCTTGGTGAGTGCAGGTGGCCGGAGGCCCTTTTTACTGGAAATGAGGCATTCCATCTTAGTCCTCACGGGTAACAACGCATCTACATTTTGAATTGTAATAGAGGATAGATGTAGATGTCTATGAGCTGCAGCAACCACTTACCATCAGGTGGACTGTGTGCTCGTTTGTCACCCTATCCTATAAAAAAAAAGTCTTGAAAAAAGACCAGGTCAAGAGCACTCTAAACCTGATGTAATTTTGTTGCTGATGTCCGGTCTATTACTACTACTAATTAAATGTCTTTGCCATCATGGGTACATGACGTGACTTTTTAGAGGTAGTGTTTTATAATTGGCAACTAAATGCTGGAGTAACGATTGGACGCCTCCGCGTAACGCTAGTAAGCGATATTATTTTAAACACTGTATAAAGGTATACACTGTATATAGGTATGTGCATGAGGGGTGTTGGTTCCGACACTCATGTACGGAAGTGAAAGTTGGGTATGGCAGAAAAAACATGAAAGCAGAATAAATGCAGTTGAGATGAGAGCGTTAAGAAGTATGATAGGAGTTAAACTGAGTGACAGGATAAGAAATAGTGAGATAAGGAAACGTTGTAGTCTGAAAGAAGATGTAGTGATAAAAATTGAGAAAGGTATGCTGAGCTGGTTTGGCCATGTCAAGAGAATGAATGAAGAACGATTGACGCAAATAGTGTATAAGGCGAGTGTGAATGAAAATGTTGGAAGGGATAGACCTAGGCGGACTTTTCAAGACCAAATCAGGGAAGTCTTGAAAAAAGACCAGGTCAAGAGCACCCTAAACCGTTGAGCATGTATGAAGAGAATAATGAAAGTAGACGAAGCAAAACAAGTATGTAAGTATCGTAGCAAGTGGAAAGAAGTGGTCTCTGCCTACCCCTACGGGAAAGAGGCGTCATTATATGTATGTATATGTATGTATGTGAAGCATTTAGATTCAATTTCCCTTTGTTTGATTTGAATTGAATCAAAAAGGGAAAAAGATAGGAAGAAGGGGCAAACGAGCATGCAGCTCACTTGATGGTAAGTGACTACTACCGCTCATGAACAACTGCAACACCAAGGGAACCAGAGGATTTGCAGATGCGTTGACGGCCTTTTAAAAAGGAGTAGGCTCTTTTCTTGAAGGTCCTAAGTCGTATCAGTCCGGAAAAATTGCTGGTGGTAATCGATTCCACTGGGAAGTTGTGCGAGGAAGGAAACATCTTCTAAATCGCACGCTAGTGGACCGCCAATCATAAAGATGGTGTTGATGGTATCGGGAGTTCTGCCGCAATGTGCATTCGTGAAATTTGGCGGCTGGAATTATTCCGAACAATTCCTCAGAGCACTCACCGTAGTAAATGCGAAAGAAAATGCAAAGGGATGCAGCATCTTAACTTCTCGAGCCACGTTAGCAGAAAAAAATATATCCGGTTCCCTACTTACACCATACAAAACACAGCTAATAGCTGAATGATCATTCAGCTATTTCACACTGGTCTAAGGTTCACAGCCTTTCAAAATTTGTGTTTAGTAATGTTCCGTATAGTATGCAATAGCTATTAAACCAATTCTAGCTTAGCATGTTATGTAATATTACAAAAAACTAATTTCTTGCCGTTATATATTTGTTGGCATAGTTAAAAGTATCCATCGTAATCTAATGGTAGAATAAGGATAATTATTAAAGAAACAAAGAATGAAAGGTCAATGCAATATTTCTTGATTTAAAAAAAGAGGTAATGTTGGAAATGAGTGTACAAAAAATAAAAGGAAATACGAACAAATGAAGGTAGAATTTTAATTTCCCACTTGTTTTAGCAGTATAAAGTATCGTGCAAGCTACTAAGAAGAATCTGTAATACTAAGAGTCCCACTATCAATGAAAAAAAAATGTTATTAAATAATTGGGGTCCTGATAGTAAGCAAAATTTGTTACCGAGTAGTGTTCTTCTATTTGAATACTTTAAAGGGTAATTTCTAACATCAGAAGTAGAATAATTTCTAACATCAGAAGTGGAATACTTTCTAAAAGTTTATAATATATGCAATGATCGGCACTTTTTGCGATAAAGATAATAAGATATCTGGCATTCGTCATATTACAAATCAGAATTATGACTTTAATGTAGTGATTAAAAATTATTAATAATTTTATCATGCTGGTGAAATGAACAAAAACATCAACTGGAAATTATCGAACAATATTGTCACGTAACTTCAAAATAAAATTAAAAAAAACGTGTCTGTGTACTTATGTACGCATTTAGGAAGTTATACTTCTTTAGCGTAACGAAACAAAAATAACTAAAAATTATTTAAGATCCTGGTGACAATTAATTGACGGCTTCGTGGCACAGTGTCTTAACAATGAGTTGCAGCGCCATGGGCCGCGGGTTCGATTTCCGCGCGGAACAAGTATTTGCATGACCTACGAATAATTGTTCTGGGTCTGGATGTTTGTACTTGTGAACCCTATGTATATAAACTGCCCCCGCGATACAAGAGAACATCCTAGTGTGGTAAAGTAGTGGAGGTAATGTTTTTTTTTTAAAGTGTAATTTGTTTTTAATAAGATTTTCATACTTTATATTTACTCTTAATATTTACTACTGTCCCACTGCTGTACTACTACCCAGGCTGAAATTGATAAATAGAGGCAGCGATATGATCGATTTATACTATGACTCCTAATATTCATACCAGAAATCAATTTGGAAGCATTTAACTGGTCATGATGGCTCACTATATTAAGTTCTATCTTTTAATTATAATCATTATTTCTTCTTTTGGATTTTCTAGTAATTAAGTTGTAGTTTTCATTACTTTTAAGCAAGCGATATTTACTGTTACATAGTTGCTACATTAACTTAGATTATTTGTAGGAATTGTAAGTGTTACACTTTTAACTTAAATGAAATTTGCCTGTCAGTGCCGGTACAACCTGAATACTATTACTGACCTTCAGTTTTAATGAAAATCTCCAGAGGTGGCAATCAGTGTTGAGTCTGCCTTCAAGTGTTTCACTTATAAATGCAAATACCTTTATTTTATTTTCTACCGTTTTCTTCTATTATCATCGAGCGTTTGAAGCCTTGTGTCCAACTGATGGTTTCAAACGCTCGATAATAATGGGATACTTGGATCCAAGTAATGAAGTCCTATCGTTCTTAACAGGTGGCTACCTTTTTCTGCCGAGCGGCTGTCAGTTCCTGACAGACAGCTTCCAGTTGCTAAAAAGCAGTTTCCTGAATTGTCTGTTATTGACTTTGAATTATATTAATGGTTTAGCGCTCGCTGTAATTTTCACAGTATGCGAGCAACCTGGGTTTGATCCTCGATTTAATACACCTAATTTTTTTAGAATCATCTAAGTATCAATCTACAGCTGATTATAGGCTCTAAAAATATCTAAGTTTGAAAATTGGACGCCACCATGAAGCTTAGCAAATAAATCTTCTATTCTTGGAACCAGGTAATTATCAGAGTATAAAATGTATTCAATGTTACTGTATAATCGCCACATTAACGTATGTTACCCTCTGATCGAAGAATGGGTACGATTGGCCTATAAATAATCAACGCGTTCCAAAATACATAAATCTAAGAGTTTATTTAATTCTAACTCAACTTTGTTTCAAAGCTAGTGGTACTTTCTCGGCTTAAAATTTTTAACTAAACATTATTGTTTATTTTTAAAGTTACTTTATATTTATTAAAAGTTCCCAGTTTATCCGTAAACAATTGTGAATATGTTTCCTCCAGTTGTTTCAGTAAGTCGTTATGTTGTAAGTTGTTAGATTCACCAATACACAGTTTCATATTAAACGACGTAATAAAATCACAACCTATCAGAACTGGTTGTCACATCTGTTTTTATAATATAAAAACTAATAATTTCAGTACAATTTTCATACGTCTCTGGTAATAAACAATAGCCCAAAAGAGATATTTTCGAGCCGTTAAAACAATTTAAAATTACGTTACCATGGTTTTATGAATAATCATTGTAAAAATAGGATTGATAAAGATTCTCCAGTAGAACAGATACAACACTGCCACTGTTTCTCGTTTTAAACAGCCTATATTATAAAAATCGTATGAAATACCTACAAATAAATCGTTGTCATCCACCTCCAAATAATTGTTGCTCTTATTACCACTCTCACAAACGCGTTTTTAATGCCCTTTTTATTACCCATTTGACAAAAATAAAAAATAAATTATCTTAATATAAATTAATAATAATGGAATCCTCGGCCCTGACGGTTTGACTGCTACAGGAATTTGTTCGGAGTCTTTCGCAAAGCCCCTCAACTCGTCTATCTATTGCTATGCGGTATTCATCTCGGCTTGCCTCCTGGTACATAAAATATGTTTTTCTTCTTTCCGTGGCAATACCAGCATTCCGCTTCTAACACCAGTTGTTACGTGTGGGGTAACTAATAACGCTGATCAGGATGGCAAATGAATGTATTCTTCCATTCACAGCAAGTATACAATCGCATCGTCCGAAATCGATGAGCTGTTTCAGTGAGGTCCTTAAAAATCGCAGATGGCGTTGGTCGAATTATCGCAATCGCTTTCTAGAGCAATATCCACTATCGTGTTCCTGAAATAGTTAATTCTCCAATCGCCGACGCACGCTATTATACTCTACAAGAGAAAGGTCACACAAATATTCCGTTCCTTCATAACTAATCAAACACTCGTGATTAACAATATGTCGAAAGAAAACAATTTTTTTGCTCGACATAAGTTTGCGTTTTAGTTTTTAGTTTGAGCGTTATATATTTTCACGCCTCCACATTTTATTAACTTGACAGAGGACATTGACCCTTATCTACGGGAACTAACATTACTAATGTTTCTATTATAATGACAATTTCTAAAAACTTTATTTACAATTTTATGTAATATTTTTTTATAGAATGAGCATGCGATTCATCTGATGGTAAATGAGTAAAGCACTCATTAAAAACCAACACTTGAAGAAATGTAAATCTATTTCCGACCTTTTAAAGGTGGCAGGCTCTCTTCTTAAAGGACCCTAAGTCGTATCAATTCTAAAAATAACTCGTCGTCGTCGATTTCAGAATGAATACGGGAGGACGAAAATTTTTGCAAATAGCACAGTGGTGACCTCCAGATGGTATGGATGGTAACGCAATTTTTGTCGCAATGTGAGTGGTGAAATATGGCGGCTGATATTTTTTTCGCTATACATAAGTGACTCTGATATATTTCAAATGATAGTTCAAATCCTGCATGGAACAAGTTTTTGTATGGCCTATAAATAATTGTACCGGTTCTGAACGTGTGTCCTTGTGCAATTCCATGAGCAATTCAACTTTGCAATTTGTGGTTTCTATCCTAACAACTGTACACCCAGTTCGTGTTGCCAGTGATGACATACGGAACTGAGACGTGGTCCTTCACTGCTGGCCGGATGAGGAAACTTAAGATCGGTCAGCGAGCCATGGAGAGGGCTATGCTCGGAGTTTCTCTGCGTGATAAACTCAGAAATGAGGATATCCGCAGTAGAACCAGAGTGACCGACATAGCCCAACGGATTAGTAAGCTGAAGTGGCAATGGGCCGGCCATATAGCTCGAAGAACCGACAACCGATGGGGAAGGAAGGTTCTCGAGTGGCAGCCTCGTACCAGCAGGCGAAGTGTAGGGCGTCCCCCCACTAGATGGAGTGACGACCTGGTAAGATATGCAGGAAGTCGTTGGATGCAGGTGGCTCAGGACCGTGCTTTGTGGTATTCTTTGGGGGAGGCCTATGTTCAGCAGTGGACTTGTGAAGGGCTGTAGCGATGATGATGATGATCCTAAAAATGATATAATATGTAGCAAAAGATATGAATTGAGTAACGTTATCGTTCATTTCAAAATGAATGACCCTGAGTATCGCTTCAGTATTTTTTTTAAGTTTCATCGTTTCATTATGTATACAATAAAATATATGTATATATGTATATAATCCATAAACGTATTAAACGTTGAAACGCCACGGGTAAAAGCTAGTAATTTTAAACTTCGTGGTTGTCCCTATTTATTATATTATGCCTATTGGGTATTGGGCACGGCTAAGTAATTTTATACCGCCTGGAATTTTCTTTTTTATGGCCCGATGCAGGAGACCACTATTTTGCATGCACACTTATATTTGCTTAAACAATATGTGTTACATTACCATCAGAGTTTTTATTTTGACATTGCTGACCAAGATTTTTAGTGCTACCTACCACCTAGTTAATTACAGTCTATACGTATCTTTTCTTATAGGATAAGGATTACAAACGAGTACACAGTCCACCTGATGGTAAGTGTTTACTGTGGCCCATAGACATCTACATCTATCTTCAATTACGAATCAAAACGCAGATGCTTTGTCACCCGTAAGGACTAAGATGGAATGCCTCGTATCCAGTAAAAAAGGTCTCCAGTGCTCTACACTCACCATACAAAACACAACAGTGTTAAGCTGCTATTTTACGCTGGTATTTTGTGAAAGCGTGGTCCTTCCCCAGTTGAGCCGACCCATTCGTGCTACAACTATACTATTAATATAGCTGCAGCATGGCTCTACCACGTAATAAATCTGTACGTGTAAGGGCCACGCTGCAGCTTTATTAAGGTTTTAGTACGAATGGGTTGGAATTATATTCAGCGGTGGATTTGTGAAGAGTTGTAATGATGATGATGATGATTCAATAAGAGCTATTTTCAGTTTTCTCTTAACTAATCATTGCGACACATGAGTTATTAAACTCATATTAACTACGAGTAACTAAGATCATTCATTAAATACTCATATCTATTTGCAAAGGCATAGTTTAATGCTAAAGTTAATGATATAACGAACGTTAATAACACAATCACGATACCATTCACACCATCTGGATGTTTGGTGGTCAATCGCTTTGCTGTTTATCAGGAGATTTTTTCTCACACAAATTCTTTGTGGAATCGTTTACGACCGACGATTATTCTTGACGGATATGACTTATCGATCATTAAGGAGTGATCGTACTGCTTATTAAAAGGATGACAATGCACTTTTTACTTTTTTATGGGCGACAGTCGACCTTTACCTTTAGGTTTCTAACAGTGGTAGAGCCACGCGGCAGAATTGCTGTCGCACGGATGGGCCGGCTCGAACCGGGGTGGTACCACGACCTCACAGAATACCTGCGTGAAGTAGAGGTTTACCTCTGCGTTTCGCTTGGTGAGTGCAGGTGGCCGGAGGCCCTTTTTACTGGAAATTAGGCATTCCATCTTAGTCCTCACGGGTGATAACGCATCTGCATTTTGATTCGCAAACGAGGATAGATGTAGATGTCTTTGGGCTGCAGCAACCTCTTACCATCAGGTGGACTGTGTGCTCGTTTATCACCCTTATCCTATAAAAAAAATGTTAGTAAAAAGTTCATACAAGTTTCAATACAACTAGCATATGAAAATAGTACGGATAACAGGCTCATGAATATGCGGCATCCGGTTCTTGATATACTGCGGTCGGCTTCCGTCTTGTTGGCGATTTATATTTCTAGTTGTTAAATTGCATGGCTTTCATCTGTGATATACGAGTATATACTAAAAAAGTGGATCATATTTAACTGCTAGTACGTTAGGCAGTAATACAGTACATTTAAGCTACATGGTATATTTTAATATTAATACACTGTCTGCTTAAGCAAAAGCTACCTCAATCTTATTTACATAAGTTATGTAAAGATAAGTGACTGCTGCTCCCCATAATTCCCAGTAAACCAGGAGCATCGATTGGTACTGGTCGATGATAATGCGCCCACACATCGAGTTCAACGAGTCGATGCTGCTCTCCGAGAATACGACATCACAAGATAAGACTAGCCTGCCGGCTCGCCTGACTTAAACCCAATAGAGCACGCATGGGGTGCTCTGCAGCCAGCTGTTTGGAACCGTCAGCAACCTCCTCACACAGTTTCCGAGACCAGGGAAGTCACTATTCAAGAACGGTTACCGCAATAAATGCTGGATAACTTGATCTTCAGCATGGCCAGGAGGATCTCAGCATGTGTTTATGCCATGGGAAGGGTTATATTACATTAAATAAAAACCATCTATTAATTAATTGTTGTATATGTTTGGTTAAACAATATATTTATTTCCATCAAATTTCTGTTACAATCACGTTGGGATTGAATTATTCCATTTTTGTTATTAAAAAATAAAGAAAACTTATTTTTTAATTTCAAAAAAGGTATAACATAATCACTTTTATTGATAAAGTTAAATTTGAAAATATATCAGCTTTTGCTTTTAAATAAAAAAAAAACATTTATTTTAATTGTTCATGGTCAAACAATCGACTGCCACTACGAAACTCACACACAACGATTAAAACAATGAACTAACAATTCAAACACAAACAGTATCGCTCGGTGGCAGCGACAACTCGGATACAGACTCAGATCAGTCGCTCGACCGACCTGCATATTATATGAGGGCGAGCAGCCTGTGTTGGTAAACAAATTCGGATTAAATAAACGTTTATAATGCAGTATTTATATAAGAAACTTTTTGTAAAATTTGTAGCTAGTTTTTTGGAAAATTTGTAGGACGACAATTTAGCCGCGAAACTAGTTTAGTCTAGTGAGCAGTGCAGCTGCAACAAATTTTATTGTACGCATAGGACCTAAGTCCACGCGGTTTTACTTTTACAGAATGCCTGCGTATTTCTACTCTTCTCCGATCCGCTAGTAGTCTGTGTTGCTCTATGTTTATGTGTTTTAAAATAATATCGCTTACTAGCGTAACGTGGAGGCGTCCAATCGTTACTCCAGCATTTAGTTGTCAATTATAAAACACTACCTCTAAAACGTCACGTCATGTACCCTTGATGGCAAAGACATTTAATTAGTAGTAGTAATAGACCGGACATCAGCAACAAAATTATCACCTCTTACTTATGTCCTATAGGATATATTTCGGATTTGTGTCATATAGTCATAGTGACATCATCAAAAGCTCAAAACTCATTCCTTTCCTAAATTAAAAAAAATATTTTTAAAGAAAATATGCCCGACAGTGCATTACGGTTTTGTAAGTCCCGATATGTAGCAAAAACTGAATGTGATTTCGGTTCATTATCGCAAGTGTAATGTATATTAACCCCATAATTTTTGAATTTTATTACTTTTGGTAGATTGTTCTAGAATATTTATCAATCTTTGTAACAAGCGCTCTTTGTTATCTAGTAACACACCAAATGAGTTAGTGATTAACAACAATGTTATCGATAAAAAATATTATACAGGATGCAGATTTAATCATCTACAATATTTAAAAAGGTGAAACAGTAAAGGATCCTGTTTCCACACCAATAAAGAAATGGGATGGGCCTATGTCGAGGCACACGGCCGTTGGTTTTAACGTGAAACGTCTATGTCAGCCAGTACGACCAGTACAACCAGTTAACAAGATAGCCTTCTTTTTAAATTTTTAATATAATTCTACAACACTAGAAGAACTGCAGATGCGTTTCCATCCTTTTGAAAAGGAGTAAGCTCGTTTCTTGAAGATCCCTAAGTCCTATCGGTCTATAAAAATCGCCGATGGTAAACGATTCCTAAGAAAACTCCTACTAATCGCATGGTACTGGACCGCCAAGTATTCAAATGATGTGGATAGTGACGTAAGTTTTATCGCGATGTGTATTGGTGAAATTTGGTGGCTGGAATTAATCATAACTATTCCTCAGAGCACTTCCCGTGGTAAATACGATAGAAAATGCAAAGGGCTGCAACATCTCTACGCAGCGCCAATAAATCGAGCCAATCAAAGACAACTCGGTCGTCGACGTCGAGCCGCTCTGTTCTCTATGCAGTCAAGTGGAAGGAGCTCACCCTGGATAGCCGCGGCCCCGATATGAGAACAATATTCCATGTGAGGGCAAAGCTGTGCTTGTAAAGTTGAAAACGATGTGCAAACATGAAATATTATCCTGCTCTGCTGAGTAGGCCAAGCTTATTAGAAGCCAATTTAGCTTTCTCTTCCAAGTGACCATACTACTGCAGGTCATTCGAAATGTTACGCCGAAGATTCCGCTTTTGGCTGAGGCAACAAAGGAAGTGCTTTGAAATTGAGGCGACACGAGAAAGATGTTCCTTTTAGTGGTAAACGCGCAAACTTGTAAATTTGTGACATAATTAATCGTGTAACGATTTTTATATTCAGTACTTTCCTAAAATATGTAAGATTTTTAAAGTGTATTTTTGTAAAAGAAACGAATTTCATAACATGGTGGCGCTCTCTTAATAGATTTGACGTTTAGCGACGTGCCTTTGACACCGACCGTCCAATCATATGCTATTATTATAGCGTCTAATGGACCTAGTGACGTCATCCAAGATGCCACCAATATGACTGCTGTTTGAATTAATTCTTAGTTCTTGGAAATTAAATATTTTATTTCATAACGTTTCATTTTATTCATGACGTTATTCATAACTTAAAAAGTTTATATGATTTTTTTGGTCTGATAGGAGTCATAATATATAGATTTGTACAATAAAAAGCATGCATATCCCCTATTATTATATCGTAAAACATTACAAACTAAGTAACTTTCAACAACTTTATCGATACTTTGATGTCGAAACGATAACATTCTTAAGACGGGTTTTACTTTACATTTACTAGCGTCACCTACTGGGGAATAGCTGAAATGTTTTCTAATAGATATTCAACGTAGTTTTGCTATGTTTAGCTAGAGAGCGTCACACACGTGCGAGCTCAACATTTTTGTATGCAAATGGTTCTATAGTTGGCTGGCAAATGGTTGGCTCTATAGTTTACCTATATATTTAAATCTCTTTGCTTGATGGTATTTAAAATAAATGTCAAGCACATTTATTATATTAAAAACAAATTCATAAAACACAAATTCATTATATTAAGGATGTGAAAATGAACTAGTTAAGATGCAATGCAAAGCATTAGCAATAAGCGTCAGTAGCCTAATTGCAGGGCGCGGACCACGAACTCGAAAGGTTATGGGTTCGAATCCGCCATTCGACTACTGTCGTGAAAAACTTCTAACACAAGCATTTTAAGGTTACCAGAAGTTGTTAAAGGGAATATTACTAATGTTTAATAGCATTACTAGTATTTTTTTTAAAAAGATTCAAAAGCGAATCCGTGGTGTGTGTTTACTAGTTGTAGTGTTGGCGGGTTTGCTATTATTTATTCTGTGGTTAAGTGTTGATAGTGCAGTTTAGTAGTGTGAGCGCAATCGTGTGAGCGAGGGAGGAATGGTGCTCCTCAAACTAAGTACTACACACCTTTTTATTCTTCACATCATCATCATCTTTAATAAATGCCTCTACTCTAAAGTGCACGCTCTTGCATACTTGCCTTGTAGGTACTTTGCCGTACAAAAATAATCACAAATTGTCTTCGTAGTCAAAATTAACCAAGAGGATAATATGTATTATTGTCGTCACTTTGCAAATCACTTCGTGCGTTATTCGACGCAAGTGTTCCACGTATGACTTGTTCATGAATATTCTACGCACAGTTCCTGATTTATAGCGGTCGTTTTCTGTCTTGCCTTAGATTTATGTCCGTTTCAGATGTTACGTCGCTCAGTTATTTAAAATCAGGTTTGTGTCGTCTTTTCATAATATGAAACATGATATGCGGTTAGGATTCTTAATAATATTGCATGCCTTAAGCGCAAAGCGCGTAGGTATGTTCTACTATCGCCTAAAAATCAAGATTTCAACGTTTTGCCGTATGAAATCGTATCTAACAATCATATTGAACATATAAATGATATAAAAAGCACATTGTTAGAAATATAAATGATTGTTGAACTTATTAGTATATATTTTAAATCGATTTATTTATATTTTACATAAAAAAGGAGTTTTAGTGACTTATGGTGAGGAATTATGAAGCCCGCATGGCGGCATAAACACGATAACTTTTGAAAATATCAATTTATCAACTCAATCTATTTTTAAAACTCTTAATTTATCATGTGGGAAGACATATAATGTAAATGGCAGTTTAATTTTGTTTTGTTTAGTTATAATTAATTTTTTCGGCTGCGAAATGTCGTAATTTTTGGTGTTTTAATAGCCTCGTATTCATTTATTTTACTAAATGCTACTATGCTACTCACTCAGTTACTTCGGCGTCAACCACCGTCGTGAGTGAATACTATATCGGTTGTTTGAATCGGCTCAGAAATATCGCTGTACAAATACAAAATATTCAAATAACCAAATTTCATACATACGAGCTTGATTATTATAATTATCAGAGATTTTTATTACAATATTTAAAAAGCACAGAATAAATAACACTAGTACTTTACTACTGTTATTTATTTTGTTACTAACTCCTACTTACTAAAAAAATTTTAAATTGGATTTATCAACAGTTTTTTTATGATTATAATATTTAAAAAAGGAAGTATCTGAAATTTCACGATTGTAATCTAGGATTTTTAATATTTATTAGAATACTTACTTATCAAACTTGTTAAAACTCTGCTTCACAAAAACTATCTAATGTAGTCCGTGGACGCTCCGTCGCTGCTTTGCCGCCGTTTGGGATGGGATGCATTCCTTTGTTGCATCCTACCCTTGGAGGCGGGTTTGTTTCTCGCCGGATGATCCCAGCGTTGTTGCTGATTGCATCGCTGATGTGATAGTACAGGGAATCTAACTTTTTATTTCATTACCTTAATTACCTATAGGAGGCAGAATCCAGCCATGGTTTGTTCGCTCATGCAAAATTGCATTACGCCGTAAGCAAGAGTGCTCCCAGGCCCGGGCTCACGCATCGACGTCTCGGGATGCAAATACGAGCGCTTTTAAAAAGAAGTATGATTCCGCTTCCAGGTCCTTCAAAGGTATCATTGTCTAGGCTAAGTCAGAACACATCGGCAGAATTGGCGAGAAACTAGTTCGTCTTCCTTCGGGAACACGTGAATTCGGGTCTCTCACCAAGGCTGTCGAAGGGGAATTCTGTCAGCCATCTCTCCCATCTCTGCAAAGGGAGCATGACTCACTGGCTCATGCCGCAAAGGACAAAGCCGATCTGCTGGGCGCTCTCTTTGCGTTCAACTCGACTATTGATGACGGGGGGACACATCGCCAACTATCCCGCGGTGTAAGTGCACCATGCAGAATGTGCTGTTTACCCAACGCTCGGTGCGTACAGCACTCCTCTCCCTGGACATTAACATGTCGAGTGGACCTGATGGCGTCTCTTCTATTGAGCTGAAGACATGTGTTCCAGAGTTTTAACACGTCTTTCCGGTACTCCTACTCCCTAGGTTTAGTCCTCAAAATCATGTAAGACAGCTTTCGCGCACCCAATCCCTAAAAAACGTAACTGCTCTGATCCGTCCTACTATAGGCCTAGCGGCTTCACCTCCTTTTTCTATAAAATAATGGAGTCCATTATTAACAGCCAGCTCATGCAGTACCTTGAGAATCACAAGCTGATTAGTGACCGTCAGTACGGTTTCCATTGCAGTGTCTCGGCTGGTGATCTTCTTGGTTACCTATTTCATAAATAGGCGGTAGTGCAATTGGATCACCATTTTTCTTACAGATCGGAGCATAAAGGTCGTAGTAGACAGTGCTTGCTCCGACTACAAGCACATTAACGCTGACGTTCCACAAGGCTGCATGCTATCGCCAACGCTGTTTGTTCTGCATATCAATGATATGTTGCAAACCGGTGATATTAATGGTTATGCAGATGACAGCACTGGTGATGCTTTATACATCGTCCGTGCCAATATATCTCGGGAAAACGTTGCCGAATACCGGGACCAACTTGTGTCTGAAGTCGAGGTAAAGTCTTGGACTGGGGGCGACTAAATCTAGTCCAGTTTAATCCCCAGAAGATACAAGTATGCGCGTTTACCGCTAAACAGATCCTCTTTGTCGTATCTCCTAGGCAATCTCCTTGTTGCCCGAGCCAGTATCGTTATCCTCAGCGGCGACATATCGAGTGACGTACAGTTTCGTGGTCACTTGGAAGAGTAGGTCAAATTGGCCTCTAAAAATCTTGGCGTACTTAGCAGAGCGGAACAGTATTTCATGCCAGCACACCGCCTACAAATTTACAAGGCGCAGGTTCAGCCGCACATGGAATACTGTTCCCATCTCTGGGTTGGGGCTCTCCAGTGCCAGCTGTTTCTATTTGATCGCATTCAGCGCAGAGCTGTTCCAATCATCGAAGATCGACCTCTTTGCGATCAGCATGACTCACTGGCACTGCGAAGAGATGTTGAATTTCTTTGTGTATTTTATCGCATTTACCACACACTACTACACACACATTTACCACTATACAATTTTACCATCGCACATCGTGACATAACTCGCGATACCATCCATACCTTTTGGATCTGGTGGTGGACTGTGGTCCACCAATTTGTGATTTGAAAGAAGTTTTCTTCTTCGCACAACTTCCTTGTGGAATCGACTACCACCAGAGATTTTTCCGGACTGATACGACCTTTAAAAAAAGAACGTACTCCTTTTAAAAAGGCCGGCGACGCATCTGCAATTCCCCTTGTGTTGCAGTTGTTCTTGGGCAGCGGTAATCACTTACCATCAAGTGAGCCGTATGCTCGTTTGCTCCCTCTCCTATTAAAAAAAATTGCATGTGAAATTTTGTTTATGTTTTCACAACGGCAACTTGTCTGTGTTAGCGCATTGAACTTACAATTATGGATTTTTAAATTAAAATCGTTATTTGGTTGTGTCCTTTTATTAATTGAAAAATAAATATAATTTGTTTTTCCCCTTAAGTAACAAATTTCTTAAAAGTCAAAGTGGCCAAAATTAGTTTTTAACACCTTTCTAATCAGGTTCGCGCGCTCTGTCGACCTGTATGTACATTTGAAATGTTCATATTCGCAAAAAAGCATGTATTTTACGACGCGCCCATTAAGGCACCTAGTTTATTCTCATAATAGGTCGTAATGATCAATGTTGAGAGGGATTTTTTATAACTAAAGTTGTAAAAGACACGCTTTTTATTTACATGGCTTTTTCTATATAATGTAACAGAATCTTAAAAGATTATCATTGACCTTTTTTGTCGTAAAACCAACCATATAATAAAATATGGTGATTACGACAATTTTTTGAACTAAAATTTTCAAAAGAGCTAAAAGAGAGAGAGAGACAGAAAAAAGAAAAGAAAGAGAAGAGAAGAAAAGAGCTGAATATAAACAGTGCTTTAGTTTTCCTTTTACGAACAAAACAAGCGTTGGAATTCATCAAGCTGGCAAATGGTAGGTAAAATTATTATTATTAGTGGTGTAAACAAATTATTTTTCAATTAAATTTTATTTTAAATATATTATTTCAATTTCTGTCACCTACAAATTAATACGATAAGATTATTCTAAACACCAGCTACGGTATCAACTGGTTTTTACTACAAAAGTCGTCTATGGCTAGGTATGTCATAGGCTTTTACTACAAACGGTCATTTATCGCTAAAATATCATGTAGATTTTGCTAAAAACGATTATCTACTGCTATAGTATGAATTGGTATTTACTTCAATGAATTCAATTGAAAGAGTACAACACTGGTTTTACAACAGAACATCACAACAATATCAAGTACTGCAAAATACAAAATACAGTATTTATAAATACTCGCTCCTTTATATACCAGATGGAAGTTAGCGTAGAACATTATTTTTTTAAACTAAACTCTATGTTAATTAATTGCTCCATAAATGCTCCAGCAGAATCCGAAATTGCTCCACTTCTATTGTTATTAGTTATTTTATTATTAATTTTTAAAAAATTTAAGTATCGAAAATTTAATTTAGCTATAAAACATAAAATATCTACTTTTTAAAATTAAACTGTATGCCAATTAATTGCTCCTTAAATGCTCCAGCAGAATCCAAAATTGCTATACCTCTATTTCTATTAGTTATTTTATAATTAATTTTTAAAAAATTTATTTATCGCAAATTTAATTTTCTATAAAACATAAAATATCTACTTTTTAAAATTAAACTGTATGCCAATTAATTGTTTCTTAAATGCTCCAGCAGAATCCGAAATTGCTCCACCTCTATTGTTATCAGTTATTTTATAATTAATTTTTAAAAAATTTAAGTATCGAAAATTTAATTTTGCTATAAAATATAAAATCTCTACTTTTTAAAATTAAACTTTATGCCAATTAATTGCTCCTTAAATACTCCAGCAGAATCCAAAATTGCTATACCTCTATTGCTATTAGTTAATTTATAATTAATTTTAAAAAATTAACCAGAAGGAAGTTAGCGTAGAACATTATTTTTTTTAAATTAATTGTATGCCAATCAATTGCTCCTTAAATGCTCCAGCAGAATCCGAAATTGCTCCACCTCTATTGTTATTAGTTAATTCATAATAAATTTAAAAAAAATTTACTAGAAGGAAGTTAGCGTAGAACATTATTTCTTTAAATTAAATTGTATGCTAATTAATTGCTCCTTAAATGCTCCAGCAGAATTCGAAATTGCTCCACCTCTATTGTTATTAGTTAATTTATAATTAAATTAAAAAAAATTAAGTATCAAAAATTAATTTTGCTGTAAAACAGAAAATATCTACTTTTCAAAATTAAACTGTATGCCAATTAATTGCTCCTTAAATGCTCCAACAGAATCGGAAATTGCTTCACCTCTATTGTAATAGCAATAGTAATTTATAATTAATTTTGAGATAGTGATCCCATTTGAATAATAGCGCCATCATAAATAGAATGTAGTAACATTCTATGGTTAAAGTCATTTTATCGAACAAAAACTGATTGACTCTCAAGGTGGTACATAGAATAGATACTAAATGGCATAAACCCAAAAAAATAATATTAACCGGTGAGTTTTGAAATTATGGATTCTTATGAATGAATTGGACAAACATGTTAATAGTTTTTTTTGTGTTTAAGCCATTTAGCGTCTTTTTTGCGTACCACCTAATATAATTGCTCCCTATTAATTAATTTATTTATAATTGTTATTTTTTGTTTAAAGAATTGCTCTACTACTACTTTTATTACTACCTTTAAACGAGCAATTCTTGTATATATATATATATGTATATATATATATATATATATATATATATATATATATATATATATATATATATATATATATATATTTGGGTACTCTGAATTAACACATAACCTACATTTTATCCCAGAAAATTAAATAAATCCCGCGGGAATTAAAAAACCTTAGTCCACGTGGACGAAGTCGCGGACATCATTTAGTAAACAGATAAAATATTTTATGAATTTATTTTATCTAAGGATACAAATTGTTTATGTACATTTTTATTTTAATACAAGTTAAAGGCCAGTTACGTGGGCTTAGCCCACTCAGGACATGTTCTCTTTAAAATCACTGGTCAAATACCTTTAGATTGATATAAAATAATAAGCAAAAAGTCCAAAGTCCAAAAGTCGCATCTCAGCTACTCAGCTGTCATTGTCAATTATGTTTAGACTAGGTAACAGAATCTACTCAATAATGTTCTTCTTTAGTTGAGTGCTTAAATTTTGATGCTTTTTCAATGAGTAATAAAAAAATATCGATATCGATCCGCAATCACATTACAAATCAATTTTGGAAAAACCTAAAAGTTAACCCTACAGTGGTCGGGTGGTTTATAATATTTAAAATTTCAGAAAAGTCACTTGAAAATGAATCTTTTGACATGTCAAGTAATAAAAGTTGAAAAGTAGGAGGACGTGCTCAGTGCAGCACGTGCATGTGCATTTATTTATGATTTATTTTAAAATAATAACTTGCTGGTCGAAGAGTGTATCAACGAATAGAGGAAACACTAGCGATCACATTATTATACACAGCAAACAATAATTTGTGATCTCACTTTGAAATTAATGTGTCATTTTCATATATTAATATGTAAAAGTTCTTTCATTATTATTATTTGAATAAAAAGGAGGTATAAATGTTTTTGTTTATTTAATATAATTAACCGTTGACTAAATGTTACCTTGTTTTATTTAAAATAGAGTATGTATTAGTTAAAGTTGATATTTTACGGCTTTCTTCTTGTTTTAGATTGGACTACATATGAAATCCATGTGACCACTTCTTGTTTTTATAAGGCGCGACAAAGGCGCGACAACTACAGTGTTAAGAAATAGTCTTGTACACTTAGCTGTCATGTTGCCTATTCGTTTATTCGAATTTCCACCTTAGCTTTATATTTATATATTTTTATTAATTTTCTGTGTTAAATTTAAAAAAGTATAAATTATGTTAATACTTATATATATTATGTAAGTTATTTATATGTATAACTTATATAAATATATTACAAAAGCGTTACAAAAAACAGTGTGTGTCGTGAAGACACACGACAGAAGTGAAACTTTTGTATTACAGGGAAACATTTCAATTATTCATTAATGATTTTTGAATAACATGAATGGTGTGTATCATTCA
This sequence comes from Parnassius glacialis, assembly GCA_033319125.1. Lineage (NCBI taxonomy): Eukaryota > Metazoa > Arthropoda > Insecta > Lepidoptera > Papilionidae > Parnassius > Parnassius glacialis. The sequence goes on along the minus strand of JAVANC010000023.1, from coordinate 21,263,203 downwards.
TTTATTTACATAAAATTATATACATATGTGTCACAGTGCATCATCTTCTTCGACCTTAAGAAGAGACATATCTGTTTTGTTTGTTAATTAGGTAATTACTATCTATTATATACGTAATTTTTTTTAATAGCACCATCTATTTCTTTCTTTCTATAAGTAGTCATTTTATCAAATCAAAATTGATTAACTCTCATGGTGGTACGTAGAAAAGACGCTAGATGGCACAAACACACAAAAATTATTAAGATGGTTGTCTACTCCATTCATAAGAATCCATAATTTAAAAACTCACCCATCAATATTATTTTTTTGGCTTTATACCATTTAGCATCTATTATACGCACCACTTTTGAGAGTCAATCAATTTTTATTCGATGAAATAACTTCTACTATAAAATGTTACTACATTCTATTGACGATGGCACTATTACTCAAATGTCAAAAAATCACTCTTTCTCAAAACTAATTATGAATTAACGAAAAGCAATAGAGGTATAGCAATTTCAGATTCAGCTGAAGCATTTAAAGAGCAAATAATTGGCATAAAGTTTAATTTTAAAAGTAAATATTTTATGATTTATAGAAAATTAAATTTTCGATACTTAAATTTTTTTTAAAATTATTTATAAATTAACTAATAACAACAGAGGTGGAGCAATTTCGAATTCTGCTGGAGCATTTAAGGAGCAATTAATTAGCATACAATTTAATTTAAAGAAATAATGTTCTACGCTAACTTCCTTCTAGTAATTTTTTTTAAAATTTATTATGAATTAACTAATAACAATAGAGGTGGAGCAATTTCGCATTCTGCTGGAGCATTTAAGGAGCAATTAATTGGCATACAATTAAATTTAAAAAAATAATGTTCTACGCTAACTTCCTTCTGGTTAATTTTTTTAAAATTAATTATAAATTAACTAATAGCAATAGAGGTATAGCAATTTTGGATTCTGCTGGAGCATTTAAGGAGCAATTAATTGGCATAAAGTTTAATTTAAAAAGTAGAGATTTTATATTTTATAGCAAAATTAAATTTTCGATACTTAAATTTTTTAAAAATTAATTATAAAATAACTAATAACAATAGAGGTGGAGCAATTTCGGATTCTGCTGGAGCATTTAAGGAACAATTAATTGGCATACAGTTTAATTTTAAAAAGTAGATATTTTATGTATTATAGAAAATTAAATTTTCGATAAATAAATTTTTTAAAAATTACTTATAAAATAACTAATAACAATAGAGGTTGAGCAAATTCGGATTCAGCTGGAGCATTTAAGGAGCAATTAATTGGCATACAGTTTAATTTTAAAAAGTAGATATTTTATGTTTTATAGCAAAATTAAATTTTCGATACTTAAATTTTTTAAAAACTAATAATAAAATAACTAATAACAATAGAAGTGGAGCAATTTCGGATTCTGCTGGAGCATTTATGGAGCAATTAATTGACAAAGAGTTTAGTTTAAAAAAAGAATGTTCTACGCTAACTTCCATCTGGTCCTTTATATAATGTAAGTAAACGGCCTTTTAAACGGCACATTTACTACAAAAACGTTTAACGCTTCCTTTTTTGTAGTGAATATTTTTTATAACTACGCATGCAGAACCGATTGATTTAAATACTGCATAATGGTTTATACTACAGTAATTGTATTTTCAAAGACATGCTATGGCTTTTACTATAAAATGTTATTTTACAGAGGTGAAATTATTTGGCGTTAACTGCGAAATACGTCCTTAATATTGTAATTTGACATTTCAAATTATTTATTCCGTGTCATCTTGTAACGAAAATATTTTGTAGTTAACTTTATAGGTCATCTTTTAATGATATAATTGGTATAGCAAATACTAGCAGTGTCAAAAAAACGGTAAAACTATAAAGAAAACGACAATAAAAACATCCCTACTAATACACCTGTCAAAAGTTCTAAAGTCAGCGTGGTTGTAATAGTAAACAGTGTTGTTGAAACAACTGATAAAAGACAAAGGATAACAAGTTACTCGTGCGTCACTAGATAGTAAAATTAATACATACTTTCCCAATATTATTCCCATTATGATTTAATGAATTCTGCCGGATGAAACTCCCTCATAAATAAATGACTGTCTATTTTATCAAGAAAACGATAAATGCATTCTACCAAAACACCTATCAAAATTTCTAAAATCAGCTTGAATATTATAAAAAAAGTAATGTTGGAAACACCTAATAAAAGACAATGGATAACGACGTATTCGTACGTCACTAGATAATAAAATTAATACATACTTTCTCTATATTATGCCCATCATGATTTAATGAATTCTGCGGAAGTTCGGATGAAACTCCTCCTTAAGTAAATTATGTCTTGAATGTCTTTTTTTTTTCTGGAATACTAACAGCAATGCCTCAACTCCTAAATTAATCATGGCAAATTGTATTAACTACCATCTCCCCAGCACCATACCTAAAGTTGACAGACCAGTAAATACTGCTCGACCATTTACATGCCTCTGCACACACCATAGCAGTGGACGATGTTTACCGCTATCTTTATAGCTCTAGGCCTGAAATTAACAGCATATCATCACCTGCTTGTCTCTACATAAGCTGTAGTGGATGATGCTTACAACCGATTTTCCATTACCGACTCCGAAGATGACAGCATAGTCACACTCAAACACTTACCTGTCTCTGCACACGATGTAGTAAACAGTACTCACCGCCACCCGCTCACTTTTCTAGCACCGGGCCTCAAGTCGATAGCGCAATACTATTCGACCGTTTAAATAAAAGTAGTTTTACAGATTTATGGCGTATATTAAGTTATTTTATATTCCCGACTTTTTGAGTACTTTACAGCACCCATGGTCACGGGGGGGGGGGGGGGATGAGGTGTACGACGTCCCAATGTCATGTTAACCACGGCTACCTCCAGATTAAAAATTATTAATTTTTGTTCCAATCTACGCAGTATGAACTTACAGTATCTTGAAGTCTTACAGTTGTGTGCTTGGGTTGGGATATAATTTTATTAATTATGGGATCCCAAGCAGATGGTAGCATCCAGCCATCTTCGCTATTGAAATAAGGATGTTTTTTGATTCCAATAGCCTCGCAAATCATCCTTGGAAGGAATCGTTGTTCTTTAGCGAGGATTTGTGGTCTATCAAACATAATGTAGTGACGGGGGCGATCCTGTACGTGTTCACAGACTGCAGACTTCCCGAAGCTTCCCATGCTTCCCATTCGTTCCCATGCATCTGCACATTATTAAGTGGGTAATGATCATCTCCAGTCTCTTTTACCGGACCAGAGGTTGACAGCCTAATATTGACAAACTATGATGCCACAGTGAACACGTCAGTTTCATTTAAAGAGCCATTTACTGAATATTTGCGCATCATTTCATTGTTTTTGTTAAAATACTGAATTATCAATTCGGTATTTTAACAAAAACATGTTAAAAAGTATGTAATTACTAATTAATTATTAGTATTCTGGTTGATTATTTTTCTAATTTATTAAATACTAATGCTAATGTAATTTTAAATGGGGAGAAACTGAGTCTTGTAGATACCACCATTTTTCTTGGAATCACACTAGACGCGAAGCTTCAATGGAGCCCCCATATATCAAAACTAGCAAGCAGGCTTAGTTCTGCAGCATATGCCGTAAAAAAGATTAGAAGTCTAACTAGTGTTGAAACAGCTAGACTAGTTTACTTTAGCTATTTCCATAGCATAATGTCGTATGGTATTTTACTATGGGGACACGCAGCTGACACTGAAATTATATTTGTTTTACAGAAGAGGGCCATAAGAGCAATTTATGATTTAAAGCCTAAAGAGTCGCTGCGACAAAAATGTAAGGAAATTAATGTATTAACTTTGGCCTCTCAATACATTTATGAAAATGTAATGTACGTACACAAAAATAAAAGAAGTCTTAGAAAAATAAGTGATATTCATTCTGTAAATACTAGGAACAGACACAAGCTAGTAGTACCAGTTACTCGACTCCATCGAGTCAGTAATTCATTATTGGGGCGATGTATACGCTTTTACAACAAAATTCCAGAAAATATACAAAATTTGTCCTGCTCAAAGTTCAAAAACTTTATTAAACTTAGTTTGTAGTAGTGTATTAAAGAATTTATAGATGATAATAACCCCTGGAAATGAGGTGATCGCTACCAAGCTATTTCTAATTTGTTGTGTTGTTAATTTGTGTAACATACATGATTGTAAGCTGTTATTTAAAAAAAAAAGTCCCGCTGGGTTTCTTGCTGGTTCTTCCCAGGACAGAGGTTTTTTTTCGAACCAGTGGTAATAATACAAAAGAGTGACTTTCAATAAGTATTATTTATAATCTACATTGAATAAAAAAGTTTCTGTTTCTGTTTCTGTTTCTTTATAGATGAGGGGGCAAACGTGCATGCGGCTCACCTGATGGTAAGTGACTACCGCCGCCCATGAACAACCGCAACACCAGGGGAATTGAAAATGCGTTGCCGGCCTTATAGAAAGGTGTAAGCTCTTTTTTTGAAGGTTCTTAAGTACGTATCAGTCCGGAAAAATCGCTGGTGGTAATCGATTCCATAAGGAAGTTGTGCGAGGGAGAAAAATTCTTCTAAATCGCACAGTGGTAGACCGCCAATCATTCAGATGGTACTGATGGTAACGCGAGTTTTTTCGCGATGTGCGTTGGTCAAATTGAGCGGCTGGAATTAGTCCGAACAATTCCTCAGAGCGCTCACCGTGATAGGTGCGATTAAATGCGCAAAGATATGAAACATCTCTACGCAGTGCCAGTGTATCGAGCCGATCAGAAAGAACTCGATCGTCGAGGATTCGAACTGCTCTGCGCTGGATGCGGTTAAGTGGAAGGAGCTGGCACTGGGGTGACCCTGCCCAGAAATGAGAACATTATTCCATGTGAGGCTGAACTTGCGCTTTATAAAGTTGTAAGCGATGTGCCGGCATGAAATACTGTCTCGCTCCGCTGAGCACGCCAAGTTTTTAGAGGCCAATTTGGCCTTCTCTTCCAAGTGACCACGAAACTGCACACTTTTCGATATGTCGACGCCAAGGATTCCGATGCTAGCTGAGGCAGCAAGGAGAGTGTCTAGAAACTGAGGAGATACGACAAAGGGGTTTTTTTAGCGGTAAACGCGCAAACTTGTGTCTTCTGGGGATTGAACTGGACTAGATTTAGTCGCCCTCAATCCGATACTTTGTTAAGCAAAGACTCGACTTCAGACACAAGTTTCTCCCGGTACTCGGCGACGTTTTCCCGAGATATATTGGCACGGCCGGTATATAAGGCATTACCAGTGCTGTCGACCGCATAGCAATGAATGCTACCAGTTCGCAACATATCATTGATATGCAGGAGAAACAGCGTTGGTGATAGCACGCAGCCTTGTGGAACACCAGCGTTGATAGGCTTGAAATCAGAGCATGCACCGTCTACTACGACGTTGATGCTTCGATCAGCAAGTAAACTGGTGATCCATTTGCACAATTTCTCTGGAAGCCCATAGGAAGAAAGCTTCGAAAGAAGCGCTTTGTGCCAGACCCGATTGAAGGCCTTCGCTGTGTCCAAACTAACGGCCAATGCCGTTAATAATTTTTTTTTAATTTATTTGGATTGCCAACATAAGAAAAAGCAATAAATGTTTGGTTACATAACAGTAATATAAATTTTACATGATCAACTGCTCTTATAATTATAGGCAATCACAGCATGCGTTGTGTTACAAAAAGTTAAACAATTTTAATAAAATTATGTTAATTAGAAACAAAAAGAAAATAAATAAAAGCTGATTGGTACAACTGCAGTTTAACGTACGTCAACATGCTTAAGTTTGGTCATAAATTTAGTGAGGATATCATAGTAAATGTCAAGGTCGGGTATATTTTTGGTGAGTTTGTTGTACAGACGAGATATACAGATCACTGGGGAGTCACGACCCAAGTTTGTCCTACAAAATTTGTTCTTAAAAAGACTGCACGGATATCTTCGTATTCTGGATGTTACGTTAAATTGGAATTTGGACAATAAAGGGGCACAGTCTATGTGATTATTTACAATGTTATGTAGGAGTGACACATCTAAGTGATTTCGGCGTAAGGCAAGGGGCTCTAGTTGAAAATGCTTAATTTTATCACTATAGGTTTTGATATTTCTTGGAATACCAAAACGGTAGGTTAAGCTACGAATTACTTTCTTCTGAACTTTTACGATCCTGTCGATGTGAGTTTTATAAGTAGGGCACCATACTGTGCTGCAATACTCGAGCTTGCTCCTTACAAAACTGTTGTAAAGCTGAATGACAGTTGCTGGTTTTTTAAAATCCCTTGAGTTTCTCAATATAAAGCCTAGTGAACTATTTGCTTCCCTCACTATCTTGTCAATATGGTCCGAAAAAACTTCAAATTGCTATCCATTATGACACCAAGATCTCGAATAGTAGTCACTTCTTTCAACAAGGCACTAAGCCTGTTATTGTGTATTTTAACTGAAATTTATTACGTTTTCTGCAATACTTAATTTGACAGCATTTCGCAGCATTTAGGAACATTTTATAATTGTTACACCATACCTGAAGATTATTAACGTCTTCCTGGAGATGCTGGGCATCTGAAATTTTAACACTTTTAAATAACAAGTTTATTTCTAAAATGTGTACTGCAATTACTACAATAAATTACTCTTACTTTTGGTTACATTTGTCTTTAAATACAAATCACGTATCCATAAAACTATTGCTTCCGCCTTTAACAACAAAAGATTTTGTTAAGAAGTCTGAAAAAGTTATCGTTAAAGCCAGTTACAACTTTTTTCGTAGTAACAGCCATACTATTTCTGGAACCATCCAAGCTGCGTTATTTTAAGTTTCTAAATATGAAATTTCTCATAAACTTAAACACACTAAGCTTTAGTGGCATATAATAGCTTTAGTATTCAAAAACACATGCAGAAGATAAACTCAACCATTTTTGTTTTTTGCTCGTCCTGTATAATGGAGTTTTGGTTTTAACGACATTTGTTGCTCAACTCGTTGACGAAAGGGTCGATATTATTCAGAATATTTCTATATATTTATCTTCATAATATTTCCCAAAGGCCTGCATTTAGTCATCTGAAGGATACAATATACTTAGTTATAGAGCAGCATTCGAATTGCATAACACATAATATATATTTCCTTTGTATCAATAAACAAATTATAAAATATATTGTTATTAAATCCACATAATCAATTGAAAAAAATGTTTCTAAAGGAGAAAAAAAGATTTAAAGATTTTTAAGAAAATAATTTCCACACAACAATATTTTGCTAGGACAAATCCTTTGTTTTTGGAGTTCAATGGGCCGTTATTTAAAATAATAGTCAGCGGAAATAACATTGATCTTATAAAGAATGGATACGAATAGGTTATTTGGACGCGACTCGCGTTAAAGATTTTATATGTTTGTTTGTATGTTTATGTGTAGATTCATATATGTTTGTTTGTATGTTTTTCTATTAGTTTTTGATCTGCATGTAATCCGTAGCTTGTTATCTTCATTGTTCATTATTCATTGCGTTCATCCAAGTGGTATTGTTTACGTTTGATGGCAAATTTGTGATGCTTTAATTTTTTTAAATATTTTATTTTATTACGATTGTTATGTCCCTTTCAAACCATTCGAGCGATTGTATTGTGTTTACCTTATTGAAATATTATATCTAAAACTGAATTAAATACTTTAATTTAAAATTAACTCCATATATCTAAAAACGCAAGTGGTACAAGTATGAAATAATTTAAAATAATGAAAGTCTCAACAATTATTTTCGAGAAATTTTACGCCAAGCAAGAAATTTAAATTGATTTAGTACAATAATATTTTGATTATATTTTTTCTTTAACGGAAATAAAACAAAATACAATACATTAATTGATAACTTAATTGTAGGTGAATGGCTTTAAACAATGGTAGAGCCACACGGCAGCTTTTGCTGTCGCACGGATGGGCCGACTCGAACCGGGGTGGTACCACGACCTCACAGAATACCAGCGTGAAGTAGAGGTTTACTTCTGCGTTTCGCTTGGTAAGTGCAGGTGGCCGGAGGCCCTTTTTACTGGAAATGAGGCATTCCATCTTAGTCCTCACGGGTGACAACGCATCTGCATTTTGATTCGCAAACGAGTATAGATGTAGGTGTCTATGGGCCGCAGCAACCACTTACCATCCGGTGGACTGTGTGCTCGTTTGTCACCCTTATCCCATAAAAAAAGGTGAATGCTTCAAGCCTGTTTAAATATTACTAAATGGTAAGACTCCTTTTCTACCTATTAGGCCGTCTAGGATCTAGGTTACCACCCTCTTACCTATTTCCGCAGCCAAATAGCAGTCCTTGCACTGCTGTTTTCTCGGCTGCAGAATATAGAGAGCCAGTATATACCGGTGTGAGGCATTCAACCTTAGTATTCTTAGGTGATCAAAGGCTCGGGCCTTCTTTGTTTGAAGTTGACCGTGGACTGCAGTAGTCACTTACCATCAGGTGGATTAGAATAGAATAGTATAATATTTATTTAATATAAGTTAAATGTAATTATTATTGAATGTAATTCTTTACTATACCACGAGTTCGGAAAAGAACCTCTGTCCTGGAAAAAACCAGCAAGAAACCCAGCGGGACTTATTTTTAAGTAAATTTTACAATATGAAAGGTCGTACAAACTACTGACAAAATTTATTATAGAAACAGCTTGGAAGCGACCACCTAATTCCCAGGGGTTATTATTAACCATGACTGTAAGTTCGTTTGTAAGTTCAGTTTTATAAAAAAATACATTTTTTAAACCTTAAATTGGTCATTGATTTTTATTTGATTCGCCAAAAGTTGTTATCGATAAAATAAACGGATGTTTATATTAAATAAGATTGCAATGTGTGTGTTATAAGTATGCTGATTACGCAAGTGTATGATAAAATGTCAAGAAGTAAATAATTTAGCCAGCTACTGATAATGATAATGACGGGCCGTGTAGTTAAAACGTTAGAAAATGCATCATAACGTACGATAGCTAGCGATATACATATTATGATGGTATAATTATGATAATATCATCATTTACAAATCTTAAATGCTAGAACGGCGACTTCGAACGGCGTCAAAGATGCGAAGCGTCTTATACTGCAATCGCCTGGCTGGCTTACTGTGGGCTAAACTTTTATATATGTCGCAGGTTTATGGTAAAATCAGGTTTTTGATCAAGAACCGGAAGAAGACAAAAGTACTACTATATGCTATCATAAACATGAGAAAACCCAGTTTTTTGACCAAAAACCTAAACTTAGTTAACTTAGTTTAATGATAAATCAACTTTTTTTGCAAGGACGGGTTTGGTCGGAATTGCACCGACTAAAACCCCATGGTGTTCCACCTTCGCCGCACATTGGCAAGACCACGGGAACGCTTTTGCATCATCCGCGGCCCCACCAGTGAAAGCCACGCAACGGACCCACCAGTGAAAGCCACGCAACGGACCCACCAAGCCCAATATGCGGAGGCCTTGGAGCCAGGAAAAAACTAGCGCTCGGAAGCACCCGCTTTACTACGGCGCTTCTAGTCGATGGTTCCGCCGCCAACCAAGTTTATGCTGTAGAGGGTAGGGAGAGCGGCGCCTCGCAATACCGTCACTCCTCTCCCTCCGCAGCATTGATAAAATAAATGATTACTTTTAAATCTAAATAACGCCATAATGATAGATCCTACTCCGACGCTAGTATGTAATAAAATTATACTGCCATATTTTTATAAATGTTTGGGAGTAGTTTAGGTATATCCACTACCCCATATTGTGCTGTGGATGTCGCAACAGGCGACAAAGGAAAACTAACTAAAAGATGGGAAGCAGTATCCCTAATATTCACTAGAAGAAAATGGCCCAAACAACCAACCAACCCACCTGCCAAGTGTGGCAATGGTGGCAATAAAGTCGATGAATGCAGATGGCTCAGGACCGTGCATTGTGGCGTTGCTTGAGGGAGGCCAATGTTCAGCAGTGGACTTATACAAGGCTGTATAAGTCCACTGCTGAACATGTATGTATGATGATGATTATTTTTATTTTTTTTTATAGAAGAGGGGGCAATCGATCATGCGGCTCACCTGATGGTAAGTGACTATCGCCGCCCATGAACAACCGCAACACTAGGGGAATTGCAGATGCATTGCCGGCCTTTTAGAAAGGTGTAAGCTCTTTCCTTGAAGGTCTCTAAATCGTATGATGACTCTCCTCCTCCTGCTACAAAACGTTAATATAATATATTTAAAATTACATTTTTTTTTATTTAAATTAATAATAACCTATTTAGGTGTTCGAGCCTACGCTTGAACCACTTGAGATTACGCTATTAGAAATACGTCACTCACACCTTCAAACTGTCTGTTCCCACTGTATCTGTAGACTGTTGCTATCTCTTTTACTCATGACGCAGCGTCGTGCGTGGCACGCGCCGCGCTCCTCAGTACGCTTTTGAAACTCTTAGCACTCGCACGTATCTTTGAAAATTTCATGTAAGTAACAAATCATTTTATATCGAAACTATTATGAATACCGCTCGGCGCCTCCGGCCCAGCGACATTTTTGTGCCACCTAGCACCTAAAAGCATGGTTGCTTTTTCTGCCGGATCGAGACGGCATGTCGTATCGACTTTGACAGTCACTGTAGTCTGTGGACGGCTACACTACCTACCGTCTGAGTGCGACCACCTGACCCGTCGTTTGAAAAAGACGACGTCGACTATCACTTGATTATGACGACGTCGTGTCGCTTGTCGTTTCAAGTAAGACGACATTGACTGTCAAGTAAAACGACGTCGACTATCAAGTAAGACGACGCCGACTGTCAAATAAGACGACGTCGACTATCAAGTAAGACGACGTCGACTGTCGTTTAAACAAGACGACGCCACTTAAATGAGACGACTTTACCGTTTAGTTTACGGCATCTGATACTACGTGTCATTCTCATAAAAACATTAAATGACGTATATCCTGAACAATGTTGTTCGATTTCTTTTCAGAATTATGTCGAAACAGACAACATTGGGAGAATTAGCTGCTCGGCCCTGCCCAGCTGGAGAAGAGGAAAGTTTTGCAGCAGTCGTCAATATAATTGACCAACATTTTCCGGATGACTGGAGGTCATGGGAAGTTAATGATTACAGTTTTCACGAACTATTTGGAGCCGAAATCTCTTCTAAAATTGAGGGCAAACTAAGATTCGCCATTCCGACCGCTGATCTAGCCCGAGCTTTTACACCAGACTGTAGCTCTTTGTCTGAGAGGATGTATAGAACCATAAGGACAAAAATCTTGCACTGGCCTCTATGCCGAGCTTTAGTGCATTATCCTCATCACATTATGAAAAACATACATGGCTCTGGGAGATATTGTTACGCCTTTGTTGAGGCAGTGCGCACAATAAAGAGTAAACTGACTAATCGTAGAAGTGCGTCATCCGAACTACAGACCTCTCAACAAGATCAAGTAATCTCGTGCAATCCTGCACTTTTAGATACAGAAACGCCAGAACGTACTACAGGCAGAAAAAGATCTCACGAAATAGATATAGAAGCGGAGAGTTCTCCAATAAAACAACCGACTCCATCTCGAGGACAGGGAAGCAATGAACATTTGTTAATAGCCGTTTTGAATCAACAAATGGAAATGTTTAATCGTCTAATAGATACTCAAAACAAACAAAACGATAACATTGGAAAAATATTGTCTAACACCATAAAAAATGACACCGTAAATCCCCCTGACCCAAACGAGTCATTTGATTCATTACCAGACAGTACACAATCTGATGACGAACACCAGCCGCCTCAGTATAATTCTTTTTCACGAGCGACTCCGTCAACTTATAATTTTTCCACGAGAGAATCCGAATTACGAGCCAAGATATCCGAAGCGCAGAGAGAACTCGCTGCATTGCAATCAGGGGATAACGAGACATTTGATTTTGACCCAGTCACAAATGTGACTGAACCCAAGGTAGCTAAAACTGATCCACAATACCTGAAGCAAGGGATAGACTGTCAGCGCTTTGGCCAAGAAGGATGGCGCGACGTCAGATATGCAGATACTCAGAAGCAATTCCAAGCTTCACCAGCGTTTTGCGCATTGCAAGTAAATAACCTCCTCGCTGGCATAGCACCTAATTGGAAATCCTCTGCCGTTCTTGAAAAATTCGACATGACACTAGGTGCGATAACTCACGCCCTCTTACAACAGAGGAAAATCTTTCGAGATTTGGTGGACCAGCTACCTCATGAAATGAAAAATAAAATCGGATGTGCTTTTCTTCATGCTGATTCACAGTTTAAGAAAAAATCGGACGCCCTGTTGCAGTATGTTTGTGGTCGTCGGGCAGAAGTGATAGAACAGAGAAGAGGGGCATATAAGGTACAAAATAAGTCGCTTGGCAATATTTTGCACAGTATACCCCCATCAGAAACACATCTCTTTTCTGACGAAGCACTATCTAAAGTAGTTAAAGATTGCTCCAACAATGATATTAGAAAGTTTTTTCCTTATCTCAACAAGAAAAAACCGTCAAAATTTCGTCCAAAAAGACAAATTCAGAGAGACGACAACGCAAGGCTCATCCAGAAGCAACTCACGATATTATCGTAACCCAGGAGGAATCAATGACACGGCCCGCACTAGAACCAAACAACAGCATCACTATAAGCCCCAATCACAACCACAACCAAAACCACAACAAGCTAGGCTAGAATGGGGGGGGGGGGGGGTGGCAAAAGAAAGTGATTCTTTCAAAGCAGGGCGCTTACAAGATTATGCCCAACATTGGACAACAGCGCCAAAACTAATTCAAAACTTTATCCAGGGGTACAGAATCCCATTCAACTCAAAACCGCCAATAAGAAAGTTTTCTCCCAAGAACATTTTTCAATTTCGAACAAAAGTAACGCCAGAAATGTCAAAACAGATACAAAAACTATTGAAATCAAAAGCTATTCAGGAAAACCAGTATCAGAGTGGTTTTCTTTCAGAAATGTTCCTGCGAAAGAAAACAGATGGCTCTTTCCGACCAATATTCAACCTGAAAGGCTTAAACCGATACATCCAAACACCAAAATTTCACCTTTTAAATCACCTAAAAATTCCAACACTCTTGCACAAAACAGCTACATGATGAAGCTGGACATATCGCAGGCATACTTTCACTTACCCGTATCACCCAGTCATCGCCGCTTCTTGTCCCTCAGTTTTCAGGGGAAAGTTTACCAAATGACGTGCCTCCCGTTCGGATTAGCGAGCGCACCGGCAGCTTTCGCCAAAATCACCAATTGGATTGCTCATACTTTAAGAGGCCAAGGCATAAGGATACTAGTCTATTTAGACGACTTCCTACTAATTCACGAAGATGCACATATGCTGGAAAGTCAGACCAAATATGTCGCCAAATACTTACAGAAATTAGGATGGCAATTAAATCAAGAAAAGTCCTCCTCTACTGCCACAACAAAATTAGAATACCTTGGAATAATTTGGGATACCAAACTAAACCGAAAATCACTATCGGAAAGCAAGACAGTCCATCTTACAATTCATCTGGAGTCTGTAATAAAGAGGAGTCGTTGAAGTTGGCACGATGCAAAGGTTATTCTGGGGAAGCTGAATTTTGCGTCATACGTTGTACCACTAGGGCGCCTCCACAGTCGTTTACTCCAAAGGGCATCAAGCCGTTTACCTATGACAAAACCACATCGGCAATTGGCAATACCACCCTGTGCTATGGCGGAGCTCATATGGTGGAAGACGAATATCGAAAAAGACTCACCCATACACATACCAGAACCATCAGTTTTCATAACGACAGATGCCGCAGACAGGGGCTGGGGAGCTGTAATAAATGGTCAGAAGTTATGGGGCACATGGACAAATGTACAGCGGAAGTGGCACAGCAATCAAAAGGAACTCTACACGTTGTTCGAAGTCTTAACACGAGTCCACTCTTTTATAAAAGACAAAACAGTTATGTTACAGACCGACAATTGAACAGCAGTATCTTATATCATGAAACAAGGGGGTACGAAGTCCTTGAGACTACTGGAGACTTCACTAAAAATTCTGGAACTTTGCCAACGTCAACATTGTCACCTCATAGCCCGTTATATACCCGGGATATACAACGGTCTGGCGGACAGCCTCTCCCGAGAAAAAGGACGCCCGACCTAAAGGAAAGGGGAATTTGCCCGCCAATCCCAATAACAGATCTGAAGTCGAATCTGACAAACCTTCGAACAAATCTACCACCTCAGAACGTAGAGAACCTAAGTTTGTTGGTCTGGAAGGTACGGGCTGGAGTAAACAATTACAAAACTGGTCCAATGCGGATATAAATCTTCTAGAAACATCTTGTAGGAAATCCTCTCTGAAAACATACAAACCTGCTTGGTCCCGGTGGCAGGCCTGGGCTCGCACCAACAATATATCTGTGGATAACCCCAACCCATCAGATTTAGCAAAATACCTATGTCACCTTTATAACACCGTAAGACTGGCCCCTCGCACCATTGCATTACACAAATCAGTAGTGGCAACTTTAGCGAACCCTCAACGTTCAGAAGAACTAACTTCGCACCATTTGGTAAAGCATGCACTGAAGGCAATCTTTTTGAAAAATCCCCCGACAAAGAAAGCCATCCCCTGGAAAATAAGTGACCTTTTGGATTTCCTTAGGACTTACGTTATAAATGAAGACAACCTATTTCAAATTTTTAGACATACCTGTGTCCTTCTCCTGTTAGCTTCAGGAAGAAGAGTACATGATCTCACCTTATTGAGCATTAAGAAAGGGTTGTTTATGGATAACGGAGATGAGATAATTCTATGGCCTCAGTTCGGTTCCAAAACCGACTCAAGCACTTATAGACAATCTGGATGGGTGTTAAAAAACAATGCAAACGAAGCACGTCTAAATCTTGTTTTGTGGATAAAGAAATCCATTTCAGCCTCTCAAGAGCGACGGAGGGAAAAGAACTTGTGGAACTTGTTCATAACTACGAGAAGGACGGTTAAAAATGCATCACGCTGTGTAATCTCGGGATGGATCCGAACACTTTTTCGAGAAGCAGGCATCTCTGCCTCAGCAGGCAGTTTCAGAGCTGCAGTCGCGTCCGAAAACTGGACCAATAACAAATACAATATTGATGATATTCTTAAAAGAGGAAACTGGAGATCAAAAAATACATTTTTTAATCACTACTTCAGAGAGACGTCCGCAAATGGCATTAATCATAACCATACTACGAGGGTATTGAGTGATGATTTTTCGACTTTATAAAGTTGATTATATGAGCATTTCATGGAAAATTCAAGAGTTAGAAGTACCTACTTATGTTTGTTATTTGATCAATTATTCACTTTCTATATACTTTTTGTTGATACTTTATTTTTGATTATAAAACCTTTAAAAAAAAAGGCATTAAAGTTTTTTTATTGACCGATTAATTTGTTATCTTTATTAAAACATCAGTCACAGTACGCATCGCAGCGCCGCCGGCAGAATATAAACACGTCTCAAGTGGTTCAAGCGTAGGCTCGAACACCTAAATAGAACCGTTTTCCCCCCGAAGGGTAGAAAACGGATATTTAGGTTTCAGCCGTAGCTTGAACCACCCTTCAGGGTCCTTGCCGGCTCCTTCAAAGGTACTGAGGAGCGCGGCGCGTGCGCCGCACGCCGGGCGCTGCGTCATGAGTAAAAGAGATAGCAACAGTCTACAGATACAGTGGGAACAGACAGTTTGAAGGTGTGAGTGACGTATTTCTAATAGCGTAATCTCAAGTGGTTCAAGCTACGGCTGAAACCTAAATATCCGTTTTCTACCCTTCGGGGGGAAAACGGTTCTATTTATTTGTTGCAAAATGTTGTCGATTTACAACAATATCATGGGGACGAGATTCTTTCATTTTAATTAAATCCTCCAAGATTGATAGTTATTAAGAATTGCCTAATAAAGTCTACGAACTTTGGGACAGGGAAAAATTACAACGTGAGAAAGAAGATGGATGACCGCAAAGTAAGCTTTTCCTTCACTTTACCAAGCAGTTGAATAACTTAAGGCCGCGCTAGTCGGACAAATTTTCATACTTATGTAAGAGAGTGTTATCCAATTTTTGACAGTGTACATCTAAAGATTAGCATGACATCTAATTGTCCCCTTATTATTTACGCTTTTATGTTCAAAATAACAGAAAAATATTAATTTGAAACTTAAAAAACAGAAAACCTTAAAAAACAAAAAGAGCCACATCTCTTCGCAGTGCCAGTGCACGTCGCAGTCAAGCTGATCGGAAACAACTCGGTCGTCGACGATTCGATACGCTCTGCGCTAGATTCGGTCAAATGCAAGGAGCTGGCACTGGGGAGCCTTGCCCCGAGATGGTAAGAGTATTCCATGTGGGGCCGAACCTGCGCCTTGTTAAGTTGCAAGCGGTGTGCCGGCATGAAATACTGTCTCGCTCTGCTGAACACGCCAAGCGTTTTAGAGACCAATTTCGCCTTCTCGTCAAAGTGACCACGAAACTGCACATCACTTGATATGTCAAAATCGAGGATTCGGATATTGGGTGAAACAACAAGGGGAGTGCCTTGAAACTGAGGAGATACAACAAAGGCATCACCATTATATATGACATAATAAACCATCACCAGTGCGGTCATCCATAGGGATGGGCTATAGAGCAATGAATGTCACCAGTTTGCAACATATCATTGATATGTAAAAGAAACGGCGTTGGTGATAGCGCGCAGCCTTGTGGAACACCAGCGTTAGTGGGCTTGTAATCGGAGCATGCACTGTCTACTTTGACCTTGATGCTCTGACATGTAAGAAAACTGATGATCCATGAAATCCATGAAACTGATGATGCAGAATTTCTTGGGAAGCCCATAGAAATTCGATCGAAAGCCTTCGCTAAGTTCAAACTAACGGCGAATGCCTCCCCCTTAGTCTCCACTGCCTCCGCCAATCTATGAATTAGGTAACCTAGAAGATCACCAGCTGAGTGACTCCGACGGAAACCGTACTGGCGGTTCACTAATCAGCTGGTGATACTCTAAATACCGCATGACCTGATAGTTAATAATCGTTCCCATTATTTTGGAGAAGCCTGTATAGACGTTAGTGTCTATGGGCCACAGCATATACTTACCATCAGTTGGACTGTGTACTCGCTTGTCACCCTTATTCTTTAAAAAATTCAGTCATTTTTGTTTAAAGTAAACGCACCTGGAGCTTTATCTGTTTTAAGCTACCTGTAGGTTCACTTTCATAGCCTGTACACTATACTCAGGGACAACTGAAACTTGCAAGCAGTACCTGTTAACAGTGGTAGAGAAACGCGGCAGCTTTTGCTGTCGCACGGATGGGCCAGCTCGAACCGGGGTGGTACCACAACCTCACAGAATACCAGCGTGAAGTATAGGTTTACCTCTACGTTTCGCTTGGTGAGTGCAGGTGGCCGGAGGCCCTTTTTACTGGAAATGAGGCATTCCATCGTAGTCCTCACGGATGACAACGCATCTGCATTTTGATTCGCAAACGAGGATAGATGTAGATGTCTATGGGCCGCTGCAACCACTTACCATCAGGTGGACTGTGTGCTCGTTTGTCACCCTTATCCTATAAAAAAGCATGTAAAATTAAATATAGTAAAACAAATTTTACTATGAGCCGTGGTAGCGCTGGGGCTAAGCGATCGCTGAAAATTTCAGAATACTCGAGCAACCCGGGTTCATTCCCCGCCGGCACCAATTAAATGTTTAATTGAAAGAAAGAAAAAAAGAATATTTATTTTGACATACACACAAGGCACTAGAACAGAGAAACAAAGTAAAAAAAAAACAATTTCATAGACGAACAAACAGGCTAAAAATGAGAAAACAAAGATAATTAAAATTAATGGGAAGAAAAAAATTATATATTCTTAAAACTAGTACCTCAGGGTAGTGCCCAAGATAGAAACTAATTCAGCATGATGTCAGGTTGGAAAACTTTTTTTTACATAGCGTAATGCCTACGCATACCCACCTCGCGAGGGCAATAACGGGTTATGTCGGACTCGCACCGACTAAAACCCCATGGTGTTCCTCCTTCGCCGCATATTTGCAGGGCCACGGGAACGCTTTCGCACACATCCGTGACCCCACCAGCGCCGGCCGCCCCATGGCAGACCCTTCTCGGGGGAAGACCTCTCCTCCCCATTCTCCTACTCAGTAAAGGCGCACCAGGAACACAAGCCACGCCTTCCTCCACGCCCTGAAACTCCATCTGCGTATCGGACCCCCACGAATTCCATACGCGGAGGCCATGGGGCTAGAAAAGCCTAACGCTGATTTTATATTGGCCCCCTAAATTGCATTCGTCTTCACCACCAAAACCAGTTACCGTGTACTTCCGCAAGAACAATCAGTATACTTGAACCTTATGAAAAGACATACATAAGTGCTTATATAATAAATTATTATTAAAATAGATATATAATATATAACAATATACAGATTAAACACTTAATTATTAATACGATACAGCGCGTGAAACCGTACCAACATAATAACATCAACAATGAAGAAAAAAAAAACACAAAAACAGAAAATGAACCTCTCAAATAACTATCAAAAATAAGAAATGTTAGTGTTACCCATGCCTAGGTATTTTTGTGCATTTAATAAGAACTGTTTTAGGTGACTTTTAAAGCTAGTAATAGAGCTTAGCTGCCTAAGAGGTGGTGGTATGTCATTTCATATTTTCGAGGCTGCATAGCAAAATGCTCCCTTGAAGGATGCCGACTTATGCCTTCGTACAGAAAGTTGCTGTGTCTCTAACACTGTCGTCTATCGCATTGCCTCCTTGTAGCAACCCAGCTGAGTTTATTGTACAAGTAAGACGGTTCTTGATATTTTATGACACCAAAAAGCAAGCGCGCTAGATACAGTTTTTGTCTCGACTTCATTTTAACTATGGAGTGATCATGGAAAAATGGGGTGACGTGCCTCCGAAAGGGAACTAAGAAACAAAAACGGGCACAAGCATTTTGAACGCGCTGAACAAGCCGCTCCGTTCTGACTAGTAATCGTGGACCGTATACAGCATCAGCACAATTAAGCTTGGATAAGACTTAGCGATTCGACTAGCTGTATACGTAATTCCTCCGACAAATATGGCCTAATATTATATAAAACTTTAAGCCGGTAGAAGCAATTTTTGACAGCTTCGGCAACATGTTCCTGAAACCTTAAGATCTCATCAATCTTTATACCTAAATTCCGTGCTGTGTTTACCCTTTTTACTTCTTTTCCGTTCAGTATAATGCGTAAATCTTCCAGTAATATCTTTAATTAATTTTTTGTCACAAGTAGCTTAGGGACAACTGGCACCTGCAAGCATTTCAAAATAAAAATTGCTATTTTAAGTGCTGATTTACCTGCCACGTGCTCAGCGGTGAAGGAAAACCTTATAGGAAACTTGGATATCAAAACACGAAAAGAAATATTTCGAAGACATGTGAAGTTCACCAACACGCATTGGGGCATCGTGGCGATCATTTCCTTAACTTAAAACCCTCTCAGAAATTTAAGGAGGCCTGTGCCTAGTAGTGGGACTTTAAATGTTATTACTGTTGGATAAAATTAATAATATCGGCCTAGATGAGGCGTTGCGAATTTTACTTTAATGATGTTAAAAATGTAATGTTGGTTTAAATGACCAACTGCTGGTTGAGAGTTATTAAAACGATGATTTATTGTAGAATACGGACTGTATGATGCGGTGAAAATATACTATTTCGCTATACTGCAAATTCCCTTAAATTCGAGCTGTAGGATGGACGTGAAGGAATACATGTACACTCACCTGGTCTTTTTCTGATCTGCCTCGTGTACCGAAAGCTGCGTTGCACGTTGGTTGGATGCCGGTTGTCTTCATACATATAACTTTAAAATTATCGCTAAATATAGCGTCATAACAAATGTCTGTATACATAATTGTTTTTTTGTATGAGTAGTGTAATTTTATTAAATATCATTTGAGTACATCATAGTTTTCATTTTAAACTTTCTTTTACTGAAACGAAATGAAATAAGAAAATTAAAACTAAAATAAATGAACCGTTACAGTTTACCGCGACCATATATAAGAACAGTTAGAGCTAAGCATACTGCTACTAGAAAATTCAATTAAACTGATTCTAATGGAGCTCTCTTCGCTAAAGAGCATAGCAAATGGCTTTCTACGTGCCGCTCATGTGGTAATTAAGTGTCATACGAGTACATTTTGCTACTAATACAGAGTTGCGATGTTTACGTAATTGGCTCGATTTAATTTCAATTCAATTTAACCTCCTATATAATAGTATTTTATTTACAAAATGCTGTAAATCGTCTACTTGAAAAAGAAATGAAACTATAATTTGCCTAGTTCAAAAAAGAAGGATATTTACAATTTAACTGAATGATTTTTGTATGTTACGCGATATCTTTGTCAATTGTGAACTGATTTTGATTATTCGCTTTATATTAAATAGAATATATTTGATCCAATATATAAGAAAGGTGGACAAAATAATAACGTAGTCTTTAATGTAACTACTTCGACGATATTAAACAAACTAGTTTTATTGATTTAATCGCGTTTAATTTTACTTCTTTTTAATTGCAGATGTTTTAGGTGTTTTGCTAGGCTCATGGTCACGGGGATCCTTAGTCCACTAAAATAAATATAAAAAATAACTTTAAATGAAAATTAAGAGCCGATTTCAAAGTATTAAAAAGAATTTAAAAAAATACATTCAGTAGTCGTTGCTTTATTTATGCTATACACATTGTCTAAACATCGACTTCATACGGTTATGTTAAAATTATTTAATCTGTTTGATTCATTGAAGTCTGATTTTGCTATTTATTAAATAATAAATTAAACTCAGGGTTGTAGTGAGTTTTTTTTATATATTTAGAATAATTAAATTTTTGTCCGTACAATGAGAAAGAGAGAGAGAGGGAGAGAGACCATAGATTTTGAGTGATATTGAGAAGTTCTACGGACAGCTATACACGTCGAAGTTGGTGCTACACGTAAGTGTGAGTAGCGACTCCATGAGCAAGTCACATCAAATATCACTGAAATATTTAATTGATATTTCAGACGTCATTCTGAGTGGAAATGGTTCCCCAGCATCTTTAAACAGCAAGACCCCTGGTGAGTGTGAAATTACAGCGTGACTTCCAGCCACCCGAACAAGCCGGTTTTCAAAAAGGTTTTAGTACCATAGACTACATACACACCCTTCGGCAAATTGTACAGAAGATAGAGGAGTATAATCTGCCACTTTGCCTTGCGTATGTGGACTATGAGAAAGCCTTTGATTACGTCAAAATTTGGGCGGTGCTGCAGTCCCTTCAGCGGTGCCAAGTTGACTGTCCGTATATCGAAGTGCTGAAGTGTTTGTACAGTAGAGCTACGATGGCAATCCGAGTACAGAATCAGATTACGAAACCGATCCAACTGCAGAGAGGTGTAATACTGCGTGACGTTATATCCCCGAAACTCTTCACCGCTGCATTGGAAGACCTTTTCAAGCTACTGGACTGAAAAGGATGCGGTATTAACATCAATGACGAGTACATCACTCACCTTTGATTTGCCGACGATATAGTCCGTATGGCAGAATCGCTTGAGGACCTAAGCACTACGCTCAATGACCTCAATAGTGTCTCCCAACGGATAGATCTTAAGACGAACATGGACAAAACAAAAATCATGTTTAACGTCTATGTCACGCCTATGCCAGTAGTTGTTGGGAGCACTAAACTCGAAGTTGTCGACGAATATGTTTACAAATAGTCCGACTATGTAAGTCCAACTTCGACCGAGAGGTCAATCGACGGATTCAACTCGGCTGGGCAGCGTTCGGGAAATTACGGCACATCTTCTCGTCAGGTATACCTCAAAACTTGAAAACGAGACTGTACACCCAATGCGTGTTGCCAGTGATGACTTACGGATCTAAGACGTGGTCCTTCACTGCTGGCCATATGAGGAAGCTTAAGGTCGCTCAACGATCTATGGAGAGGGCTATGTTCGGGATTTCTCTGCGTGATAAACTTAGAAATGAGGATATCCGAAGTAGATCCAGAGTAACCGACAAAGCCCAACTGATTAGTAACCTGAAGTGGCAGGGGGCCGGCCATATAGCTCGAAGAACCGACAACCGATGGGGAAGAAAGCTTCTCGAGTGGCAGCCTCGTACCGGTAGGTGAAGTGTAGGGCGACCCCCACTAGGTGGAGTGACGACCTGGTAAGACATGCAGGAAGTCAATGGATGCATGTGGCTCAGGACCGTGCTTTGTGGCATTCCTTGGGGGAGGCCTGTGTTCAGCAGTGGACGTATGAAAGGCTGTAATGATGATGATGATTCCGTGCAAGCAGTGCTTCAGTCATGCCGAATTTTAGACTCTTTTTGGTTCAAACTAAAGCTTGATTATTATTTTTACCATATTCTTTAAGGTATATAAAACTATAACAATCCAAACTAAATAAACATTACTATAGTGTATCCCTTATAAATACTATTAAAATATTTTTGTATAATTTGGTCAATTAAAAAAATATTGTGAAATTTGCGATCTCTATCGATGTTACCGTTTTTGATTATCTTGGCTCTATCACGATAAAATAATTGCATGACTTTTATAAGATATTTAAAAATAAAAGTGTGTTATTCACGAATTATTATAGAAGCATGACTAATAATGGTTGCATTTAATGAAGTCAATAAGAGGTCCATATACTCGTTTGCCCTGGGGCCTGTTTGATACACACAATGATTCGACTTTGCCTTATCAGAACCGAAGTTTACAAAACTTATTTTTAAAAATTATAAATTATCTGAATATTGAATTGAAAATGTTGGCAAAACAATTAAATGCTATCCATCCGCTATAACGCTATTCTTTTTTTTTATAGGATAAGGGTGACAAACGAGCACACAGTCCACCTGATGGTAAGTGGTTGCTGCGGCCCATAGACATCTACATCTATCCTCGTTTGCGAATCAAAATGCAGATGCGTTGTCACCCTTGAGGACTAAGATGGAATGCCTCATTTCCAGTAAAAAGGGCATCCGGCCACCTGCACTCATCAAGCGAAACGCAGAGGAAAATCTCTACTTCACGCTGGTATACTGTGAGGTCGTGGTACCACCCCGGTTCGAGCCGGCCCATCCGTGCGACAGCAAAAGCTGCCGCGTGGCTCTACCACTGTCTAAAATATTCATGTTCAACTGTCTATTCATGAAATAGGTTTCTAAAACTTATGGTAAATTTGGAGCGCTCTTCCTACCCTCCTCTGCCAAAATTAACCTGTCCGTACCCCGCGAGGTGGGCATGCATGATATTCCCATATGAAAAGGTCTTTGTAAGCCACAGTTGTAAATTCCCATCAGATGGATAATTATTTCTTCGTCATTTGTTTAGGTTGTAATCTATATGCCCCTTATTTGTTATTGTAATTGTTTGCGACACTTTGCAACTACCGTCTAACGTTTATGAGATTCGTTAATTATTATCCAATTAGAGTACATCAAGACCCATTTCCGGGTTTCCTATTTGCTGCCTTTTATGCCCAGCATGTGCATTCTTGTGTCAATGGGGTTTACACAAGATCGCAAGGCACGTAACAAACCACACCGCTTATGTCTCGCGTCATCGCCTCCTGCCGTGGTGTAATTTAGATATTACCTTAATACCGCCAGCGAAAATTCGAAAATGACATAATTGCTTCTAAAATTTATTTTTCAAAAATTTATTGAACTTATTTTACGAAGTCTTGGGAGGCAGCGGTATACTTTGAAAAGGATTTACCGTAGGATGCTTCTGACGAAGGCGTTCAAGAGTTTTGACATTACGACGAGTTAGGATGTCGTCTGAGAATAAAATACGCGATGCATTTTTTAAGTCGCCATCCATTAATTTCAACTTAACTAGTTTTTTTTAATCAAATTTAAGACGAGGTCGAGATAATTGATTATTAGTTGGGTAATCTAAATTTTGAAAAGATGGCTCTTTTAGTTGAGACGTAATGCATTTATTTATTGTTTTATCAAAATGATAATGGAAATATGCGAAAGTTAATCATTATTGCCAACACTATTAGTGAAACAATTTTAAATAGTGCATGACAATGCTTCAGCAAGCTGCATCCTCACACCTATAGAAATTCTTTTAACCACTGGTAAATTACGATGATAATTGTAAATTTGCTCCAAATAATTTAAAATTAAAAATTTTGTACAGCCGACTTCAATATAAGCGACTTCAATATAGGTTATTTAAGAATAACTCAATAACCATTGGTCTGACCTTGATCAAATTCATATGGGACCACACGAGAACTATCAGCTTTCGTAAAAAAAGAATCATCCAAATCGGTTCGCCCAGTACAAAGTTATGAGGTAACACACATAAAAAAAAACATACACTCGAATTGAGTACCGTCTCCTTTTTGAAAGTCGGCAGAAAAAGGAAATAAATTGTGTCATATGTTTCAACATAAGATAAATAATTAAATTATTAATGAACAGATCTACAAAAATTTCGTAAACTGACTAGTTACAAAACGCACCATTGCTACATTGTCGATCTTTTAATTGATCATACTGTCCAGCGTAGTAAATATTGAATAATATTTTTAATGAAACCTAAGTGACAAATTTGCAGTCCACTAGATAGTAAGTGGCTATTGTAGACTACAGATGCATGATTTTTCTCCTAGTGCTTTCTTTAAAACTTCGACGCCCAGCAATAAACCTAAAGAGGCCATAATGTAACAAAATTCTTTATAAACGCACGTACTTACTTTGTTTTTTATCTATACATTTTATATATAATATAATATTACTTCAGCAACTCAATATTTAATAGACATATATAAAAAAAAAAACAACCAACTGCAAATCGGACTCGCGCATGAAGGGATCTGTACCGTCTGTATCCGTACCATCATCATAAATTTTAAGTTAATTTAATTTTTATTAGTTTTTGTTATAACGGCAACAGAAATACACATTCAGTGAAAATTTTAACTCTATTACGGATTATGAGATACAGCCCATGACATACAAACGGACGGACAGCGGAGGCTTAGTAATAGGGTCCCGTTGGTCACCCTATGGGCACGGAACCCTAAAAATGGTAAAAACAGTCAATGTTTGGGTGAATTATTGAGGTAGGTCAAACGAATTCAAAATCTATTACAAAAACGATTAATCGAATTAAGTACTAAGAGCAGGCAAATAGCTTTTATCAGGCTGGAGTAAAACGACAGCTTATTCAGTTTTATATTTACCTAACATTCATAAGTATGTTATTTATATCGTTATATTTTTTACAAAAATGAAGTAAGAAACGAACTTATAGACTTATAGTTCAACTGTTAGGTGACTACTGCGGTCTTCTATTAATAGTGAGAGCAGACGGAATGGTGGCTCATTTTCTTTTGTTTTGATTCTTTAATCTCAGTATGAAAATGTATTCTAGATCACTACCATATAGCCAAAGATAACATCAATGTAACGAAATAGCAAACAAGCAAACGTTATATTCATCATCATCATTACAATCATTACAACCTATGAAATTCCACCGCTGAATATAGGCCTCCCCCATAGATTTTCTCATAATAGCCGCAGTTTTTTTTATTATTTTGTGTTATATTATATATATTTGTTGTTGTACTATCGCGTATTGTCTAATGACTATACATACTTCATTTTAATATTTATTAAACAAAGTAATATTTAATAAAATATGTTTTCGTTAAAAATCGTTCAGATTTTTTTAATCTATCCTCGGTTAAATATCAAAATGCAGATGTGTTGTCACCCGTGAGAACTAAGATGGAATGCCTCGTTTTCAGTAAAAGGGGTCTCCGGTTCTCTACACTTACCTTACGAAACACAACAGCGTTAAGCTGCTATTTGTAGCTGGTATTCTGAGAGACCGTGGTCCTTCCTCGGTCGAGCCGACCCATTCGTGCTGCAACTATACCAGTAGTATAGCTACAGCATGGCTCTACCACGTAAAAAATAGAGATAGTTTAAAAAACAAGATGGCTTTATGTGACATCCAATATCTGCCATTAAGTAGATATAGATATTTTAGTGTCTCATTATCTGAAGGATATTATTAAAGACGATATTAATATCTCAAGCTCACTCAAGTCCCAGCGATCTAATAACTTGTCGATATTAAAACGTTCTGTAGCTCATTTCACTAAGAAAATCGTGTTATTGGGTGAATAATTTTAAGTATTTGACGCGCAATCAAGAGGCTGTTTAATAATTGACAATTAATTTTGTATTAGCTTACAGCCATTTCTCATGTATGTGACAATATATCGCAAAGACAATGAAGAATTCAAAGCTAATATCAATAAGAATAAGAGCTGAAGACTCCGTGGCATAGTGGCTTAGCAATTAGTTACGACGCTACAAACAATTTTTCCGGGTCTGGATATTTGTCTTTGTGCAATTTATGTATGTAAGCTGCCCCCACGATACAGGGGAAGATCCTAGTTTGGGGACACGTTTTTCAAAAACATAATTAATAAAAATAGTAATTATGAAACTGACACTAGTACCACAATGCAAACAATTTAAAAATTAATTTTCATACATTAATCATTTTATATTTTAAATACATTTATATTTATTTATGTAATCGTCAGGACGTTTGTAAGTGATCGTGAAACTACTGAATACCTTAATGAATTAAGGTCACATTTACACTATATTGTCGAAACGATGGTTCATACATATACTAGGATCCGGTAGGTGGCGTTGTATTCAAGTTAAAAATTGAAACGCTGTATTCAAATAAAAAAAAACATTTCCATTATAATAAAATTTTGTTTTAGTGACAAAAAAGAATATCACAAAGACATTTACACTGTAAATAATTTGGAGTAAATTCGGATTGAAATTCATCGCGTCACCTATCGCAATGGGTCATCTGGGTCACAACGCAGCTAGTGTAATACAATGTCTTCTTTTTAAAATTATAACTTATCAACATAACATACAATAATAAAGTGTTATTATTTACCTTCGCGTATTTTATTTATTAGTTATAAACGTGGTAGAGCCACGTTGCAGCTATATTATGGTTGAAGTACGAATGGGTTGGCTCCACCAAGGACGGACCACGCTCTCATAGGATATCAGCGTACAAAGGAGCTTAACATTGCTGTGTTTCGTATGTTGAGTGTAGACAACCGGAGACCTATTTTAATGGAAACGAAACATTTCCGTCTTAGTCTTCAGGGGTGACAACTCATCTGCATTTTGATTTTTAATCGAGGATAAATGTAGATGTCTATGGAGCACAAAATCCACTTATCACCAACTGGACTCGCTCGCTTATCATCTTTATTACATAAAAAATTGTCTATCATACAACCATTATTGTCATCTTACAGCAATTTGTCCAGGACCGTCTAGTAGAAATTTTAGACCATTTTCCACCCCTGTCAAATTACCCCTAAGGCCGATTCAGATATTTGTATGTTCATTTTCTCACCTCTAATTAGACCTGATTTATAAAATGTCTGGCAATTTCAGGCAAAATATTTGTTGAAAATTTGTTTTTTTATTCATAAATTAAAATAATGCGAATTAATTTTAAATCAAATTTAAGTAACAAAACCAGTAAATATATTAATAATGTATAAAGGCTTATTAAAATAGCAATATTACTATTAAATATATAGTTATTTATAAAAGGTATTCACTTTAAAATGTTATATATTAAGTCTATTCCCTTTAGTCCCAAATGGCTTACAAGATTTTGGCACAGCTGCCAACGAGATGGTAATAAATAATTTCACATCGTATCTAGGAGTAATTCAGGTTAATATGTTAATAACGGTCCTACTGGTGACTTATATTGTCTTATATTATAATATATTATATATGCAGAATTTTACCCTAAAATATCAATATTTAAGAAAATTAAAAACATTTAGAATACAAACCAGTACAAACCGGTAACTGGAGAGCACAAACTATCAGAGCTAGTTATGAAGTATGCAATGCTTAGGGTTTTCTCCACAATCTGCATGATCAAAACTATAACGACGACGATTATTGTTGCGCAACTGTGGATCAGATGCGCAACAATTATCAACATAGCAGCCGTATGGTGGCGACGTTAAAGAAAACCCTATCCCATATTGTTCCGTTCATGTTGAAATAGGCAACAGATGACAATGAAACCAACCACCACGGTATTTTTTTATAGAATAAGGGTGACAAACGAGCACACAGTCCACCTGATGGTAAGTGGTTGCTGTGGCCCATAGACATCTACATCTATCCTCGTTTGCGAATCAAAATGCAGATGCGTTGTCACCAGTGAGGCTTAAGATGGAATGCCTATTTTCCAGTAAAAAGGGTCTCCGGTTCTCTACACTCACCAAACGAAACACAGCATTGTTAAGCTGCTATTTTACGCTGGTATTCTGTGAGAGCGTGGTCCTTTCCCGGTCGAGTCGACCCATTCGTGCTACAACTATACTACTAATATAGCTGCGGCATGGCTCTACCACATATAAAACGTACCACCCCTTTACCTATTTCTGCCGCCAAGTAGTGATTGTACTGCTTTTTTTTAGACTAAAGAGTATAGAGAGCTATTGGCGGTGTCTATGTACTGCAGTAGCCGCTTACTGCAGTTGAAGTGTTCCCGATTCCGGGCTGCTAATGTGAATTTCATGACAGAAAACCCCAATAACTGATTTTGTCCCGACCAAGTATTAGAACTCGGGACTTCATGTTCAACAGTACGCTTACGACCACTACACAAGCGAGGTAGTCACTGATAGTGGCAGTTTCAGTCACGATCTGATGAAACGAACAGACGTAGAGCAAGGTGCAAGATCGATGAAAGGGTTAGGAATATTGTGCTTAGTAGCAATCCATGGAAAATGCTTAAGCCGCGTATCGATTATGCGCTTCAAGAGGTCGAACTCTTGAGGCGCATAATCGCGCTCCAGCTACGCGAAATGAATACCGCCTTGGAACGCGCGCCAAATTGTTCGTTGGAAGTTGGAACGCTCAAACGTGGAGCGGGCCGCTCCATCTGGTGTCGGGACGCTTGTTTTCATCATTCATGTATTCGTTGCGTTCCGAGCTAGCTAGATAACCAGAGTTGCCATAAATTGATAAAATTATATGCTTCAAAAGAACTGCTTCGGAATAGCAAAAGCCATTTTTACCAAAATAAAGCGCCCAGAGACGATGCATGGAACTATGAAAGTGGCGGCTGTTCATACACAACCGACATCCATGTTGAACGGTCAAACATTGGAACGACTGACGCGCGCACCAGGCGCGCTTAGTTGATACACTTCGAACATTTGGAGCGCGTTTCGCGGAACGTACTGATCGGCGCAGTCATTCATGGCGCGCGAGCCAGGAGCGCGTAATCGATACGCTGCTTTATGTTCAACATTAGTCTTAATTTTAATAGCTATAATTCTTTAGTATACATTCTAAAAGTGAAATCGTTTCTGAAATGAAGATATTTTTTGCTGACACGACTACACTACTTACATACGACAAGAACGTCTAAAATTTAAACACACTCAACTACACTAGCCCCCGCGTCTAACTGATAAATATCTTTGTTATGCAAATTAGCAACAAAATAAAAATGCACTTGGATACGTTAGTGTAACGTGATATTTTAACAAACTTTTATACAACATAAAGTAAGTTTATTTTGATTAAAAAACTATAGCAGGTATCTTCCTATCAGGCAAACTATGTGGTTGGTCTAAATTCAGCAGTAGACTTTTGATAGGCTGCTGGCTGTAATGACTAATGATCGAAAGAAATTTAAAAATAATTCGTCAACATATCGTTGATCGTTGAGTTTAAAAAATAACATATTGACCTCCAAAAAGTTTAGCGTGATTGATAGGACAGTTAAAAGATTACATGCCAGCCCATCGCTTGCAACTTCATAAAGCGTAAGTGTTTCCTCGCAAATACTAGAATAATGTTTCTTTTTTCTAGATACACTCAGAACCAACTCCATCCACCTGATCGCATACACAGCGGCACGAAGCGTCGACGAACGAGCTCCTTCTGACGTCGCTTGATACCCTGACCTTGCATAGAGCTTTCTTTATGAGTCCGAAGTTAAAAAATAAACTAACAGTTATCTGATAGTAAGTAGCTATTGCACTTGGGCACCTGTAAACAACTTCAAACAAAGCAGCCTTCGCATTGTCACCCTTGAGAACTAAGCTGGAATGCCTCACAGCTTGTGATTATATTAGCTCTCGTTATATATACCTCCAGAACTAAAGAGAGCAGAGTAGGTACTGCAACTTGGCTGTAGAAACAGGTAGAAAGCTAGGACCTATCCAGGAGAAATATCAAAAACGCAAACGAAACATTCCATTTTGGTCCTCAGGGGTGACAAAGCATTTGCATTTTGATTCTTAATCGAGGATAAATGAAGATGTCTATGGGCTACAAAATCTACTTACCATCAGGTTCACTGTGTGCTCGTTTGTCACCGTTATTCTACAAGTATATAAAAAGAAAGGGAGTTCTGTCACCTAATAAAAATAACTTGACATCTCCGTATTTTATCGCATATAATGAGGGTAGTGCTCTGAAAATAAAAGTAAGTTTATACAAATTATTCGGACTTATTAAGGTCACCAAGTTTGGCCATCAATAAACCGTTTCTTAATAAGCACAGTCTTTCTTCAATAACTAAGCTCCACTCATTGCGATTTCGGATCACGTTTGTAATTCGACTGTGTTCTTATAGGAATTGTTTGCTGCTTAGTTTATTACTGAAAAAGCCTATTTTATTGAACTTATATTTCATTATCGTCATTAACTCAAAGAAAATCATTTTAGCAATAAGTTTGAAATGTGTTAACAATAAATAAATAATGTTTAAAGATGATATTATTTTATATTATATTAAACAATTTTTCTTTAGAAAATGTAGTCGATGGTAATAGATTATGAAAAATAATCGTCGTTTCTAGTTGCGCATAAAATGTCTGCCAGTTTAAATCAATATTTTATCCGAGTCCAAACAACAACGAGGTTATATATTAGAAGTATACGCGTTTATCTATATTTACAGATTTCCAGAAACATCTAAACAAAAATAATTAAATTATAAAATAAATAAATTAAAAAATAGTTCTAAAAGTGAGAAAAGTAAAACAATATCAATTATTTAATATCAATTATTCATGTTTTCTTAAGATAATCTTCCTCGATATGAAACAATACTGTTTTCGAACTGCTACTTTTAAAAATCTGATAATTACTTTTCCTATTGAGCGTATTCTGCTAATAAAAATATTTTATTTGACATATGATCTATGGCTAATTATTTTTAACTACTATTTCCATAAGTCGACAGCTTTATTTATATCCGTTATCTGTTACATTCTATTAAATTTCACTGCTGAAGATAGGCCTTCCCCATAGATTAACTCATATTTGCCATAGTTCCCATGCTTGGCAAGCGGGTTGGCAGACGCAGTTTTTTTTGGTAGTTATTAGAAGTAGTGGCTGTTTTTACACTGCTAATAGATGGCAAGTTATTTATTAATTTATTCTTTGTGGCATTCCCTATTACATAAGAATACAACGGGTGGAACTTAATGCCATGATTCCCTACATGCCAACCCATGAAGTTATGAGAACCTGACCGTATTCATAAGTATAGTAATATAGAGTTAAAATGAAAATGATATTTGAAAACAATAACTCAACCTTTTGATGAATTTTCATTATTTGAATTATGGATCAGTTATTAAAATTACTGGTGAGTATGTTGCGTTTGCTTAGAAGTAATATCGGCATTTCGCCTCGTATACTATGTTAGGTTTAATTCTTTTTTTCTGAAATTCAATGCAAGTGGGTTTTCCTCATTGCGTTACACAATAACGTGATCGCCACTTCAGGATCAGCATGTTTTATTGAGATCAAGACAATTTCATTTATGAAAAATTAGGTCGAGGGAAGTGTTTCTTTGTATTTTGTTTCTATAAAATTGAAGAAAAATCTTTTGACGTGACAACGTCTTATAAATCGATGACGCTGGCTGCCGGCACGAAAAAACATGACTCATGCGGCGTTACCCAGGCGTTCCATTTAAAGTGCAAGCGAGAGCGCGGAACGAGCGACTGTGCGAGCGAATGTGGTGTCAATTGTTTATAGCAACGATAATTGCGGAGATAAAGGTAATGATTCTTTCGATATTAAATATTTCTTATGACGTCACGTTCAACTATCGTCAGTAAACCGACTTTACAGACAACCGATTTTTTTGGTAGTACTGATTGTATCTGGCTGGTTTTAATATCAATACATTTAGGAGATTAATAAATAGAAAAATAAAAAGTAAAAAATACTTTCCCGCCATTTTTCAATCGTTTTCTGTCTGCCAAACTGAGTGAATCCAACGAAGAAATTCGGTACATTCTGAAGATTCAAAACAAAAAAGGGAAAATTAACCCATTGCAGTTTCAGTAAGAGTAGCACAAAGTAGGTTTAAGCGTTTTCAGTCCAGGAATTTTGATGTCAAAGATACAGCTCGCGCTAGTCTCCCTCATACGAATAAAGTCGATGCCATTTTTGATAAAGGGTGGTCAGATCAGCATATTAGTAGTTACTAATACTAATAATAATAATAACTACTAATAATAATAAGTATTAAAGATAAAACAGTTTTTATTCATTTGAAAAAGTCTGGCTATACAAAAAACCTCGATATTTGTTAACAGACGAGCTCCCTGAAAGAAACCTTACGAATCGTGTACTCAATTGTCAATTGTGATTCTCTATTGATACGTAATGAAACCAAATCACTTTTGAAAAGATTAATCACTGGTGATGAAAAGTAGATCACCTACGACAAGAAAATGCGAAAAAGATCATGGTCAAAGGGTAGTCAAGTTTCACAGACTGTAGTGAAACGTGGATTTTTTTCAATACTAGTAATCCTATTAAACATTACTAATATCCCCTTAAACCACTTCTGGTAAGCTTAAAATGCTTACGTTAAAAGTGGTTCACGACAGTAGTCGAATGGCCTCGAGGCCCAAATCGAGGAAAAACGGCCGGAATTGATAGACTTTCATCACGATAACGCCAGACCACATACATTTTCGCCACTCAGCAAAAACTGAGAGAACTTGGTTGGGAAGTGTTAATAATAAAGAGATAGTCTTGAATTTGTACATAAAATACGAATGAACTTTTTCCCTGACCTAATAGATTTATTTGCGAAGCAGGCATTACACCTTATTGCGTATTGAATGCGAAGTGGTGGCCACGATACTTTTCATTAGTATCAACGTTGCGTTGCGTTCCTTTTCTTCTTGAGACGTAGCTGTATATAATATAATAAATAATGCAAACCCATATAAATAATATATATACGTATATCTTTATATAAAATAGTTAAGTGTCACGTTGTTTGTCCTCGATGGACTCCTAAACTACTGAACTGATTTCAATGAAATTTTACACACTGTGTGCATTTTGGTCCAACTTGAGAGATAGGATAGTTTTTATCCCGATAAATGACCCTCAAAATTCTTATTGAGAATTTAAGGAGTTTTTAATAGCAAAGAGGGTCGTCGGTATGGGAAGAACAACGTCTGCCTGGCGAGCTAGGCAGACGTTGCGGTTGCGCGAAAATTAGACCTAGATTTCGTACTTCCAATACACGCCCAATCGTATCCCCATATTATTAACTTAACTTAACTTATCTTCACGCACAATCCCTGACGGGGTAGCCAGAGAGAACAGATCGCCAAGTGTCACGATCCTTACATACCTCTTTCGCTTCTTTCAGATTCATTACCTTCTTCATACATGCACGTCTAGGTATTCGAGTACTCTTGACCCTCCCCTCTTCTATCAATTTGCTCACATGGTCTTCGAAAGTTAGTCTCGGTCTACCTCGACACCTTTTAATATTAACTTTCGCGCTATATACTTTCTTCACCATTCGGTCTTCACTTGTTCGCTCAACGTGCCCAAACCATCGAAGCACGCCCTTATCAATTTTTGTGATAAGGTCATCTTTCAAACCTGCCATATTGCGAATCTCTTCGTTTCGCTTTCGGTCGGCCATGGTAACGCCGCACATTTTACGAAGAGATCGCATCTCCTCTGCATACAACTTGCTTTTATGCTTCTTCTGGCATACCCAGGTTTCGCTGCCATATAACAAAGTCGGTACCTACACTGCGTTATGTATTGCAAGGCGTGCACTCTTCACTACGCCTTGCCTTTTAACTAACGCATTCAGGGCACCATTGACTTTGTTCCCGGCAGCGACACGCCTGTCCACATCTAAATCACATCTTCCATCCCGACTAAAAGCACTCCCCAAGTATACTATTTCATTTACCTGTTCTAGACATTCCTGATTTACCCATATTTCACACTTCGTTCTCTCGTCGTCCCATTCAAATACCAGAACCTTAGTTTTATTAGCATTCAAACGGAAACCTTTAATTTCACATTCCTCTTTCATACACGTGACTATTGCCTGCAGTTCTGCCTCTGATGGTGCAATAAGCACTGCATCATCAGCATACAGCAGACAATTTACTTCTATGTCAACCAATTTCACACCCAAACAGCTATCTTTCAGCTTCTATTAACAGCTGTCGACATAACGTATGAACAGCCAGGAAGACATGACATAACCGTGTTTTACGCCCGTTTGGACGCTAAACATGATCATTCATGCCCTACCCGCACACAGGCTCTACAGTCACAGTAAAGTGACTGCACAGCCCTTAGCAATCGACCATCCACACCGTACCCCGGCAACAGTTCCCACATTTTCTTCCTTACAACCTTATCAAATGCTTTCTCGAGATCCACAAAAGCACAGAAAATCCTCTGGTTAGCAGCTAGAAGCTTTTCCGTGATCATGCGGAGAGAAAACATTTGATCCGTAGATCCTCTTCCAGGTCTAAATCCGCATTGTACCTCCCATAGAAATCTTTCCGATTTCTCTTGCATCCTACGTGTCAAAACCTTCGAGTAAACTTTACTTGCTAAACTGGTCAAGCTGATTGCCCGATAGCACCCGCAGTCAAAATGTGAACCTTTACCTTTATATAAAGGCACAATGACTGCGGATCGCCAATCATCCGGGACATCCCCCGTCCGCCAGCACAAATTGCACAGCAGATGAAAGCTGTCCCAGACGCGAGGCCCACCATACTTGACCATTTCAGCAGTAACTTTGTCTAGTTCCGCAGCCTTACCACATTTTAGACTTCGAATCGCTTCTTCAATCTCTTTCATGCTGATGACCTTAGTGTCATCTAGGTCCGAGTCTGGTGTACTAGTCACGGCGTCATCCCCGGATCCCCCACTAAGATCATCACACGCATACATTTCTCTATAAAATTCGCTCCATCTCTGCATGACGTCCGATTTTTCTGTGAGGACGTCATTAGTTCTCGAAAGCACTTTGTTTATTCTTAAGGCCGTCGCACCACTTCGGCTCCTCCCAATCTCTTTCCAGAAGAGTTTGGAGTTCTCCTTAAAGTTGTGCGACAACCTTTCGTCCACTTCCATTCTACACCTTTCACGCACTTCCTCGATCAATGCTTTCGTGTGAACTTTCTGCAGCTTATATCTTTCTTTCATCTTCTCTCTCATATCCTTATCATTACTAGAGGCCAAGTAGTCTAACCATGCTTTCTTCTTCTTCTTTACAGCTTCTTTCACTTCATCATTCGACCATGCAGCTCTTCTTTTACTACTGCCTTATTTTATTGTTCCACACACTTTTTCCGCTGCACTTACCATTCCATCCCTAAGGTTCTGCCATGTTCATTCAACACATTCTTTTCTGCCATCGATGGTGTCAAGCTTTTCGGCTACCCTCGCATGATATTTGTCCCTAGTATCCGCTTCCTGAAGCTTCCAGCTTCGGATGCGACAGACCGACTGTGGTTCTGTTACTGCCGTCCGGTAGCGCCAACCCGCGAACAGACCCCTAAATCTAGTAATCACT
The DNA here is from genome assembly GCA_033319125.1 of Parnassius glacialis. Classification (NCBI taxonomy): domain Eukaryota; kingdom Metazoa; phylum Arthropoda; class Insecta; order Lepidoptera; family Papilionidae; genus Parnassius; species Parnassius glacialis. The sequence goes on along the minus strand of JAVANC010000023.1, from coordinate 21,227,027 downwards.
AGATAGTGATCCGTTTCCAGGTCAGCACCCCTGAACACTCGCGTATCCATCACCTGTTTTCGCAGTCGGTCATCCACCAGGAACAAATCGATCATACTTCTCTCATTCTTTCTTTCTCTAGTATACATATGGATTTTCTTGTGATTAAACATAGTGTTTGTCACAAGAAGACCCTTTTCCTTGCATACCGCCAGTATAAGCTTGCCAGCATCATTAACCCTTTTATCGCCAAACTTTCCAAGCACCGACTTGTACCCTGGTCGAGCGGTACCATCCCATCCATTCAAATCACCACATACAACAATTCTTTCGTTTGCCCTAGCCAAATCTAGAACTTCTCTTACATTCTCCGGGACTCCGGACCATAGAGCTAACGCCCCGCCAGGGAGCTCTTCAGTACCACTGCCCTTCCGTTTGGTCTCCGACATACACACGACATCTAATTCTCTTTCTTTCATTATTTCGATCAACTCATTCATCTTATCTCTCATGCCTCCTCTAACATTCCACGTGCCAACTCTGCACTCTGTCCTCCAACTTCCGCCGTGTCGGGCTGTGCGTGACGGGTGGCGGTCCCCATCGCCGCTTTGCGCGCTGCATTCCACACCAACGGGGACGAGCTGTTGTGCATCGCTTTGGGGGGACGCCCTAACCCTCGTTAGCATGGGTGCGCAGCTGAGTAGAATTGCAGCCCTGAAAACCCATATTATTGATATTAAGAAATCCTCTACTTATTTGTAAGTTCTTTTTTGTAACTAAAATTACATGTTAATAGGGCTTATAACCAGTGCGTACATCAATTCTTCCGATACCTGCGAATTCCCGTTCATTTTCTCAACAGCAACAGCAGTCTTCGGGATTAAAAAAAGTACAAATGTACAGTTATATCGACCTGGAAAATTACTTTCAAAACATCGTCAAATACTTATAAAGCCGTAGAATGTGATTTTAGCTAGTAGAATAGTAACATTACTGGTATTAAAAACCTTACCTTAAAGTAAAGTTAAAATCCACCAACCATTCATCTTGTATTTCGAGACTGTTTGATGTTACATCTAATATGGCCATAGTTTCTGCCTTTGCAGAATGCTGATAGTATATATGGTAAAATATGATTTGATTCAGTCTTTGAGCACTAGGTTATTATTTAGTTTCGCTACATAAGGATAATGCTAATGGGTCGAAATCGCTATATTTGGAAGGATTATTTTTTTAGAATCGGCTTAATGATAGCAATTTTTCATGCATCAGAGAACTCCAAAGTAGAAATTGTTTTACTTATTATAGCTGTTATGATGTTCAACATATGAGTAACGGAATGTGTAATCATATCCAAAGACAGAGTATCGATACTTATAGCACTGTTAGCGAGGCTACAAAATAATTTTCAAAAATTGTTCTTGATTGACAATTTCGAGAACTAATCTACTTGCCGAATCTATGTCATTTACAAAAGTATATATATATATATATATATATATATATATATATATATATATATATATATATATATATATATCTGAAAAATCCACATTTCCAGGGCTAAGAACGCTAAGAAACTGTTTGTACTCATCATCATCATTACAGCCGCTCACAAGTAAACTGCTAGAGGTCTCCCCTAAGGAATGCTCCAGAACACGGTCACGAGCTGTCTGCAGTAATTAATAAATTGTTGTATTTTTTGTTTTGTTTATTGTACTAATCTTATATAAAAAGAAACTTGAAGTGTATGTCAATAAAATTGCTATAACTGTCTTTTATATAGCTCAGGTTTAATGTTTAATGGCTTTGCAAGCCATTAAAACATGAGTAACGATTTTCAAATTTTGTCTGTCTGTCTGTCTGTCTGTCTGTCCACTGTTAATCTTCGGAATAGCTGAACCGATTGTAATGAAACATTATGAACAGATATAGAGCAATACCAGGAGACCATATTTTATCCAAAAATCTTGGAGATATATTTTTTTATAGAAATAGCGAAAATTGTTAAATATGGTCTTTGATTCTTTTTGATTTAAATAACGCCACAATAATAGATCCCTACCCAGGCGAAGCCAGGGCGGGTCGCTAGTAGCTATTATGTAATCGTTGGTGCATCTATAAGTGATCGTAGCTCCTGAATCGGTTGATATCATATTCACACAACATAGTATTAGTTTCGTTGAGGCAAACTACGTGGTAGAAATTTCAGCGTATTAAGACTGCAGCTCGAACAGCTAAACCAGAAAATGACCATGCTCGCACAGAATACGTGAGGTAAATGAGAGACACTTTTCACTACTTCATTATCATTTATTCTATCATACCAGAAAAAGACACACTGGCTGGTACTTGTAAGGAAGTGATGGTTATAGTTGGTAAAATATAGTTATAGTTGCGTTTCTTTTCTTCTTGAGACGTAGCTGTATATAATATATATAAATAATCCAAACCCATATAAGTAATATATATACGTATATATATATGGGTTTGTAAATTAGAATTGAGGGAATGAGCATCCTTTCAATATAAAGCGTTTTCACATCAACAATAATTACTTTAAAATTCTTCAATAATAAAATTTCCACCTAAAAAAATATTTCCTACACCGTGAAATGCCCATTTCCAGTTGAGGAATTCAACTGGCTAATGTTTATGAAGAAGAATAATAATAAAACAGATTATTACGAATTGTTTGCTGATGATCATCTAATTATTATTGTTTTTAAAACACCGTTGGTCGTCCAGGTAAGCGTCTGGCTGGCTACGACGGTTGCATTTGCCCAAAAATGAAAGTGTCATGTGCCGAGTAAGATAGAAATAAGACAATCCGTAGTGGATTCTTTTATCGACCCATATCGTTATCATTGTTATCACCAACGGGATCTTATAACAGACGAAACAGAAGGAAATTGAAACTGGCGATGAGTAGAAGCATCTTCCTGAAAATAGCTTAAACTTTTTTTTTATATAGGAGAGGGGGCAAACGAGCATGCGGCTCACCTGATGGTAAGTGACTACCGCCGCCCATGAACAACTGCAACACCAGGGAGGGAATTGCAGATGCGTTGCCAGCCTTTTAAAAAGGAGTACGCTCTTTTCTTGAAGGTCCCTAAGTCGTAACGGTCCGGAAATATCGCTGATGGTAATCGATTCCACAAGGAAGTCGTGCGAGGAAGACAATATCTTCTAAATCAAACAGTGGTGGACCGCCAATCGTCCAGATGGTGTGGATGGTATCGGGAGTTCTGCCGCGATGTGCGTTCGTGAAATTTGGCGGCTGGGATTAATCCGAACAATTCCTCAGAGCACTCCCCATGGTAGATGTGAAAGAAAACGCAAAGGGATGCAACATCTCTTCGCAGTGCCAATGAATCGAGCCGATCGGAAAGGGCTCGGTCGTCGACGATTCGAGCAGCTCTGCGCTGGATGCCGTCAAGTGGAAGGAGCTGGCACTGGGGAGCCCCTGCCCAGAGATGGGAACAGTATTCCATGTGAGGCCGAACCTGCGCCTTGTAAAGTTGCAGGCGGTGTGCCGGCATGAAATACTGTCCCGCTCTGCTGAGCACGCCAAGCTTTTTAGAGGCCAATTTGGCCTTTTCTTCCAAGTGACCACGAAACTGCACGTAACTCGATATGTCGACGCCGAGGATTCCAATACTGGCTGAGGCAACTAGGGGAGTGACTTGAAACTGAGGAGATACGACAAAGGGGTTCTTTTAAGCGGTAAACGCGCAAACTTGTGTCTTCTGAGGATTAAACTGGACTAGATTTAGTCGCCCCCAGTCCGAGACTTTGTCCAGCAAAGACTCGACTTCAGACACAAGTTTGTTCCGGTACTCGTAGACGTTTTCCCGATAAATATTAGCACGGCCGGTGTATAGAGCATCACCAGTGCTGTCATCCGCATAGCAATGAATGTTACCAGTTAGCAACATATCATTGATATGCAGAAGAAACAGCGTTGGTGATAGCACACAGCCTTGTGGAACACCAGCGTTAATAGGCTTGTAGTCAGAACATGCACCGTCTACAACGACCTTGATGCTCCAATCTGCAAGGAAGCTGGTGATCCAATTGCACAATTTCTCGGGAAGCCTATAGGAAGGGAGCTTCGAAAGAAGCGCTTTGTGCCAAACCCGATCGAAGGCCTTCGCAATGTCCAGACTAACGGCCAACGCCTCCCCTTTGGACTCTACTGCCTCCGCCCATCTATGGGTCAGGTAGACCAGAAGATCACCAGCTGATCGACCCCGAAAAAACCGTATTGGCGGTCACTAATCAGCTGGTGATCCTCAAGGTACCGGATGAGCTGGCAGTTAATAATGGACTTATAATAAAAAAGCGTTGCTAGCCCGCCTGCCAAGGGTGCCAATAGTAAGTATCCTCTTTATAAGATAATTTTTGGGCGAAGCTCTTGTTCAGACTGGAACTCATGATGACTGTAATAAATAAATAAATTTTGGCGATTATTATCGATAGTGATGATAACATATAATAATGTCCTCCATACTGAGTTTCGGTCACGGTAGCCATCCACAGCGGGCACTAACCATCGGATAATATATATATATATAGATAGAAATGATTATAGCTTCCAAGTGTATGCGCAAGCGCAGATGCGCTCTCTATTCCCTCACTCTCATAATCCGATGGGACAGTAAACTGACATGATCGGAGAGAGCAACAACGGCTTTGCGCGCTCTCATAGACACAGGGGGGGGGGGGGGGGATATACTGCCAATTTTCTGACTGCGGACAGCTCCTTTTGATTTCTTGACAGAAAGACTTAACACGGATTTTTTAGGCCCGACCCGGGATTCAAACCCGGGACCTCGTAATCAGCAGTCACTTTTACAACCACTAGACAAAAGAAGTAGTCAAGTTAATGATGATAGCTGCTTTTAATGCGGGCTAATAATCTTCCACTCACCAGATGTCGCTAGTTGTGACTGAGGTAAAGTTTTTTGTTACACAATGTCAGTTAATTGAGAAATTAGTTTGAAATAATAGTTTATCATTATCTAGAATATTACATTAATACACAACACAATGCGTCAGTAGTTTGATTTTTAATTTTTTTTCACTTTATAACTCTTTTTTAAATAAAATCGGCTTTAAGTTATATTTTATAGTTTGGTTTATTCATTTCTAATGTAATTAACATAAAATATAACTATTAATACAGAAAGAAACCTTAAAGATTACATTTTCCTAAGAAATTATCATGCCCGCTATGAAATCTGTCAAATATTTTACCTCACTGTAAAGTGGCGCCGCCCTGGTGTCAGAAAAAGTCGTGGATGCCCTCATTGTTCTAATTATTTGTATAGTTTGAATCTATAATAATCTCTATACATAAAAATCAATTGATATAAAAACTGCTAAAACTTAAAAACCGCTTGACCTAATTTGATGAAATTTTTTGTGTGTATTTGAATAGGTCCCTTGATGGTTTAGGTTACATTTGGACCCGTTAGGTGGCGCTCTTGTCGAAATCCACAAATTGCTACTACTACTCATATATAATTTTGTGATAGTAATTGGGATTATACTATCTGTACTAATGTAACAGAAGAGATGTAGATACAAACAAATATTTGACAATTTTAGAAATAAATCCGCCAATTATTAACGGTTGGAATATTAACTAAAATTTAAAATCGTTTATCGTAGAAACAATAGGCAATTTATATTAGTGTTTAACTTAATTAAAGTTGCTTTATCGGCTCTCCCCTTACGGAATATCTTTTACGCAATAAAGCAACTTCAGTAAAGATATTAAAGAGCTCAAATAGCTCGCTCAACCTTCAGTGACCCAATAACGAGTATTGAGTAAGATTTTTCAAAAGTAGATACTTATTAAAGCTTTTTATATCCAATAATTTGAAAATATGTGAATTCTCCAAGACGCATAAATGCAGCGCGGCGGACACTTCCTTGCACTGAAACCTCTGATAAATTGAGGTGGCCTGAGCCTGGTAGTATAATGTATATAGGCTGTGCCTTTAACTTTTCTTTTGATCCCCCATTATAACTCAAGATCCATTACACCTACAAATTTGCGATTTGGCATATCTAATACAATTTCATGAACAAACCTATTAAAGTTCTTGAGTCATGAAGGTCTGAAAAGTTCCATATTTATTACAAATATGTTCCATTATTATTACAAACTGACTCCCTCATCAAAGATTTCGACCACTTCTAGGTGACTTAGAATAATTAATATCCCACCCAAAACGTTTGAAATTTTCGGCTTCGCCAATAATTGAGTTCAGATCTAAATATGTTCTATTGCAGATTCCAAAATCATAGCTATAAGAATGAACAACATTTTTAGATTGATTTAATAGATTTTTGAAGTGAAAATTTCTTACGCCGCGTTGAACGATTTTTGGTAGGGAAAAACCAATAGGTTCGTGTTACTGATGACCTCGACGTGCTTGTGACGCATTACGTCACTAGCATGTAGTCTACGCGTCGCTAGTCTGTAGTGGCCTGTGTACATGTATACACATATATCATTGAATTTTCACTTCTGTCGGCAGTCCTTATTCCTTTGTTTTTTTCTTTAATATTGAGTCTAAAATTAATACATTAATTTAAGGTAAATTCCTACTGTGGGATGTTACAAGAGTAGACAATTTGGTAGCCTTTCATCTCAGGGATAACTCGTTTGAGTCGGGGTGGCGTCAGAGGCGGCTGAACTAAGCAATTGGTGCAAGTATCAGTCTTTGAGAGATGAGTATTTATGACATTTTCTGTAGAGGTTATCGGTCCGTAAGATACACGTGCGGTGAATTTTCGAAAGCAAGTATATCTGCTACTTTTCGTAGCCGCTGGTAATAGGAAGGCTGAATCTTTACTCACTCAAAGACTAAGTACAGCCATAGTTTAGCGAGGAAACGTAGCCAGCGCTCTTGGCACAATATTGAAGTATATATACATATATATATATATATATGTATATATAGATATATATTCTCCATTATATATATATATATATATATATATATATATATATATATATATATATATATATATATATATATATATATGTAGTATATAAAAACAGAAAGCGACTATTAGAACGAGGTATTGAAAATTGTGCGCGTTCTAAGTTTATTGGCGGGCCAATAAAACCATTAATAAGTTTAATGAGGAATAGCTAAAGATATAAAAGAACTATTCGCTCAGACACCCGACAAGAAATTAGAAATTTATTCATAAATCTAATAATCTTCAGTCAAATAATATAAATGCAGAATAAGAGACATTTGAAAGAATATTCTAGAGCATCCGTCATTAAATCCGCGGCGAGGAAATTGAAAAACGGCTGAATTCTATTGGTGACTTATTACATAGCGCCTTTTATTTCCACTTTGTAGGGTTTTACTCTTGAATGTTGTGATAAAGATTATAAAGATATTTTTTTTAATTATTTATTTTTTAAATATTTAAAAGTACCTGAATATATATGCAATTGTCTTACAGAATACTGTGAAAGTATATGTTATAAACTTACATTAAAAGTACAGCCGAATTGAGAGCCTATATGTCAATAGAAGCTTTCGTCATCATCATTACAGCCCTTCACAAGTCTACTGCTGAACATATCCCCCCCCCCCCCAAAGAATGCCACAAAGCACGGTCCTGAGCCACCTGCATCCATCGACTTCCTGCATGGCTTACCAGGTCGGCACTCCATCTAGTGGAGTGTTGCCCTACACGTCGCTTATCGGTACGAGGCTGCCACTCGAGAACCTTTTTTTCCCCATCGGTTGTCAGTTCTTCGAACTATATGGCCGGCCCATTGCAATTTCAGCTTACTAATCCGTTGGGCTATATAGTGTCCACACTATATAGAACAATCTACTGCGGATATCCTCATTTCTAAGTTTATCACGCAGAGAAACCCCAAGCATAGCCTTCGCCATAGCTCACTGAGCAACCTTGAGCTTCCTCATACATTAAGAAGCTTTGCATAACTTTATTTAATACACTTTATAATAATATAAGTATGAGCTAAGTGTTCTTCTGATGGCAAGTGGCTTCTCTATAATATGGATACTTCATCTTCTTCAGTCCTTAAAGTCCGCAGCTGGGCATGGGCATCCCCAGTTATACGTGAAGTTTTCCATATTCGTTATGCTTAGTAGTCAGATTGGCGATTAGAGTATCAGTGAGTGAAATAGTGAAAGAATAAATTAATTATGTCCAACAAACAAAACAATTTACACATATCTATGGGATTGCAGCAACGATAAGGAATGTGACTCAACATGATGCTGTAGCAGTATCGCCACTTCCATAGCGCTGTTATTCTCTCGGTGGCTCATATTTACCGAGCAGTTATCGAACATAATTCTGTTACCATCGATAATAAAATATAATTATAATATTAAAACAAAATCTCATAACTTCCTCTCTCTGTCTGTACTCTATTTACACTAGTGCACTCTGACTTTTTACTCCAGACCATCGCTGGTTTTTTGACTCAACGGCGCATAAAAAGCAAGTATTATCATGTCAAAGAAGTAGAGACTTGCAAAAGAAAAGGCCTTACCTCGATAGAGCTATATTTATACTTATTTATTTATGTTTGCTTTTCAATGGATCAGTGATTTGAACCGGCAATCGTGTGGTCATATAGCTCGAAGAACCGACAACCGATGGGGAAGAAAATTTCTCGAGTTGCAGCCTCGTATCATCAGACGAAGTGTGGGGCGCACCCCCCCCCCCCCCAACTCTCACCAGGTTTTCGACATGTAGGAAGTCGATGAATGCAGGTGGCACATGACCGTGCTTTATGGCGTTGCTTGGGGAGTCCTATATTAAGCAGTGGACTTGTGAAGTGCTGTGATGATGATGAATTAACTCACAACTATTCACTATTGAAGACACTCCATCAAGTAAGTTTAGTTCCCTTTAGTTGTCTATTTCCTAAGATGTTTTTAAAGTATAGATTCGTCATACTCGCTCTAAAATGGCAATACAAATGTCAGGTAATTGCCTGACTCGCATTCAGTCGGGCACGCTCTCGCGTCACGGGTATACTTTCGCTACAGCGCTTAAATCTTCTAGTTATTCGTGGTAAAAATGCCTTCCTGTGTTTTTAGGTGGTGCACAAATTACACGACCACTGTTAGAGACAAGAAAAACGTCTCATTAATATTTTGAATATAGATGTTTTGTTCATAATTGGTTTTATTATTTCAACACTAACCGCTAGTGTAAACTTTGACGCTAGCTAGTGTGTTCATTTCCATATCGGAATGTCACGCGCTCGCGCCAATGAGCGCTCAGCAGCAATCAATACGCAACTAATGATGTATATTCATCCTTTTCTAACGATAGGTATGCCGTATCATTTGTCTCTTTTTGTTAGCGCAACGTGTCATAATAAATAACTGTACGTAGATATACGAGGGCGGCACTGAAAATTTCGGGAATCAAGGAAGTGACACAACATTACTATTTAAAAATGTATTTATTGCTTTTTGAACTATTCTCCGCGAAATTTGACACATTTTTCCATACGATGGAACCAATCATTGAAGCATTAGAGTTAAGAAATTAACAGTGGTAGAGCCACGCGGCAGCTTTTGCTGTAGCACGGATGGGCCGGCTCGAACCGGGGTGGTACCACGACCTCACAGAAAACCAGCGTGAAGTAGAGGTTTACCTCTGCGTTTCGCTTGGTGAGTGCAGGTGGCCGGAGGCCCTTTTTACTGGAAATGAGGCATTCCATCTTAGTCCTCACGGGTGACAACGCATCTGCATTTTGATTCGCAAACGAGGATAGATGTAGATGTCTATGGGCCGCAGCAACCACTTACCATCAGGTGGACTGTGTGCTCGTTTGTCGCCCTAATCCTATAAAAAAAAAGCAACCATTCCATTCGGAAGTTGGGGTCTCCAAAATGGCCGTTTTGTAGGCGTCCACAGCTTCTTCAGGTGATGAAAATCTCTGTCCACGCAATTTATTCTTTATTTTAGGGAAAGTATACAAATCATTAGGGCTTAGATCGGTGCTGTACGGCGGATGGTCTAATAATTCAATATTTTCTTGCTCTAAAATCTCTTATGTTCTGTGTGCGGTGTGAGAACTCGCATTGTCGTGATGGAGGATGATGCGGCGGTTGCAGTTCTCTTTACGGAGTTCAGAAACGACCTGTGGCAAACAAATGCTAACATACCAATCTGCATTAACCGTTCTTTGTCACTCAAGAGGAATAGTCGTATTATGGCCAGTTTTGGAGACAAACGTGGCCACCATTTTTTTTGCAACACTCCGTGAACGAACAATTTTTGTTGGCTTTAACTCATTTTCGAACACCCAAACTCGTGACTGGTTTTTTGGTTCGGGTTCGTTCGCATATATCCAGGATTCGTCAACTGATACGATGTTGTATACAGCATTTTAGGATCCTGCGTGGAATCTTTCGAGAGTTCTGACGCACCAAGTAACGCGAGCCGCTTTTTGCTCTTCACAGAGTGAATGCGGCATCCATCGGGAAAACAACTTTGGATAAAATTTCCAATATGGACCATCGATTTAAATGCCCATATTTTTTTTGTAGATAGTACTCACTAAAAGAAAGCGTTTTGCAAAGTTTCAATGTGCGGAAACGCGTACTTTTTGAGAAAAAAATTATTGTAAATCAATTATTTTTGCAATATTTATGTCAATTACTACGGTAAAACTGACACTATTTTGTATTGTCTTTGTCATCGTCGGTAGGGATGTCGATTCTTTCCGAAAAAGATCGATTCGAATCGTAAGCTGATGTATCGATTCACAAAAAAATCTATTTCTAAAATATCAATATTTCTTCATGTTTGCATTTATAATGTAAATATAAATACATTTTATGAAAAACCAGAAAGATACCATAGTAAATAATCTCTTATTGAAATTTGTTTTATTTTAATTTATTTATTTTTACTGGGGCAGATAACAAATAAAATAGGTTAGGTTCACCTTATGTCAAAGAATCGAATTGGTTGACCCCGACTCCACCTGGTATAAGTCTGTCCTACCCCTAGAGTGGTTATAAAGAGCCGGAGGCGCGTAGGGGGAGCAGCCTCCGCCTGCTGTAACAAATCGTAGGCATCGGACGAGCCGGAGCGGCTGAGGCTGGTCGCCGAAGGCGACCAACAAGCCGAAGCTGCGGAGGCGAGGAGGGATGCCTGCGATTTGTTACGCTAAGGCGTAGAGGCTGCTCTTCCCGCAGCGCCGGAGACGTAGCAGTCTCAAAATAGATACAGAAATCCTTCTGAATCAGTCCCCCTATATTTTATGATGAAGGGCATTTTTTTCTCATAAAATGGATATATATTTACATTATAAATGCAAACATGAAAAAAATATAGATATTTTAGAAATCGATTTTTTGAGAATCGATACATCAGCTTACAATTCGAATCTATTTAAAAAATCGATCTTTTTCCGAAAGAACCGACATCCCTACTGACAATAACAATAAAAATGGCGTCAATTTTATTATAGGATTAGACATAAACAATGCAAGAATAATTGATTTTCAATAACTTTTTTCTCAAAAATTACGCGCTTCCGCATGTTGTAACTTTGTGTGTGTGCTTATAATAGTGTAACTTTTTTGTAAAAGTACGTATGAACCGCCAACTCGACGGAATTGCAGCAATTGAAAGTCGTACCATTGACATAAATTTGCAAAAATAACTGATTTTCAATAATTTTTTTCTCAAAAAGTACGCATTTCCGCACATTGAAACTTTGCAAAACGCTTTCTTTTAGTGAGTACTATCTACAAAAAAAATATGGGCATTTAAATCGATGGTCCATATTGGAAATTTTAACCACAACTTTTTTACACCTAATTGTTCATGCAAGATTATTTGTATTTGACTCATGCCAATGTCCAAAGTTGCCTGAATTTTTCGGTATGTCACATGTCGATCCTTCTCAATCAGCTTACGCACAGCATCAACGTTTTCTTGGGTGACTACAGTTTTTGGACGACCTTGACGGGGATCATCACTGAGCTTGACACGTCCACGTTGAAATTCAGCAAACCAGCGATAAATTGTAGTTTTGGATGGGGCTTCATCACCAAATGCAGAAATCATCCAGTCAACACACTTTTTTTGTGTTAAACCACTTCAAAAGTCATAATAAATCATCGCTCTTGAATTTTCTCGAGTCAATTCCATTTTCTCAACGACTAAACAAGTTTGACAAAACCTTGTGACAAGACCAAGAATCTTTTTTTAAATAAATAAATGGTATTCGCATTTTAAAACCAAGGACTTTTCAATTAAAAGATTTTAATATGACAGGAACAGTGGAAATATTCCATTCCCGATACTTTTAGTGCTTTTAGTGCAGCCTATGTAGTACTGCCGGCGCCACTTTAAAATACAATAATGTAAGTGTGTAACCTGTCTATCTTTTTTAATACGCCTTTGTCTATTTCTAGTTATTTTTACCTAGCTATGGTTACCTTTAATTCAAATAAAGCTCGTATGCGTGTTCCGTTCTAAGATTAGGTCAACTTTATTACAATTTATATTAACTTATATCTTGACGGTGAAATAAAATAAAAAAAATGTTGTCCTACCTATCCTTAAGGAAAAAAGTCATAGTTTAGATATACGTTCCACAGTTGAAACAGTCTTCTCTCATTTCTCAGTTATGGAGTTACTAACTAATTTTTCTGACCTGCCACTCCAACGTGTGTTATTCTACCATTAAAATATTTCATCCATAAAATCAAATTTTATTTGTCAAAGAAATAGGCCAGATCAAACAATACACGAATAGTATGAACTCCCAATAGTCGTTATTCCAGTTAAATTGTTTCGATTGACCGGTGTATTCCCTAAACGACAAATAAAATTAACGTTTATTTGGATTCTGGAAACAACACTGAAATTGAATGGCTGTGATTTGTTCATCTTGTATACGTAGGTATATTGCCTAGTTGGTTTAGTAGTCGTAAACGCGATTGATAATCCTGTTGTCCCGGACTCGAATCCCGGGTTGAGCCAAAAATCAGTTATTGAGTTTTTCTGTCATTAAATTCTGAGTAGCAGCTAGCAAGTTAGTGGTGTTTAACCCCCGTGCCTCGGAAAGCAAGTAAAGCCTCTCCGGTAGTGTCGGATTGCCGTCCCATCGAACTATAAGAGTGAGGAAATAAAGAGTGCGTCTGTGCTTTCGCATACACTCGGGCACTATAATTCTATCCTGCAGCCATCTGCGCAGCGCAGTATCCATTAAGACTGTTACTGTGATTGAAATTCGGTCTATACAACATTACACGTTGGTACAAAATTTGTTGAAATTCAAAATAACGAAAGTAGATTTTTATTAACGATAATAAATGAAACGAAATAAATTAACACTTAGCGGCCAGCCTCCGCAGAGTCTACTGCACCTGAGGATGCCTCGTGTAGGTGCGAAGCACGTGTCATATTTTCGAGTGTTGTGTTGTGTCTCGTGTGGTGGTGCTGGGGTGATAGTGCTGGGATTCTCGGCGACGGGTATAATGCGCGCGATTGAGGTAGGGTAAAACTGGGCAGGATACATCATTTTCTTTCTTTACGCGGAATTAAGCAAATTAGTTTATAACAACCCCCGAAATAAATTAAATTTGTAACACCGAACTTTAAGACCTGCGTGTACTTTTTTATTTTGAACGTTAGGTCTTATTGATACCATTCTTTTTCTAGGAATTAATTTGGACGCGAAGCTTCAATATTTCTTTATTTATAATTTACCTGGTATAGTTCTGCAGTACATGCAGTAAAACATTAATAGCCTTACATGTGTTGAAATACCTGTATTAGTTAATTTCAGTTATTTGCATAGCTTAATATCTTATGGAAAGTTAGTATGTGTGACATGTGGTGACAAAGGAGCACACAGAGCCACGATGCAGCTATATTGTGACTGTAGCACGAATAGGTTCGATCGGGGCAGGTTACGCTCTCACAAAATACAAGCGTAAAATAGCGGCTTATTACTACTGTGTTTCGATAATTAATAGAATCAGGCGTTACTTTGCGTAAATCCATTGTATTAAATTTGGCAAAAATTACCTTGCGTACATCCGATCGATAAAATAAAATGATGTGTCTTACTTAATTTGAGGTGCTCTTCAAACTAGGTAAGTGGTTGGTGCGGTCTATAGATATCTACATCTATTTTCGTTTGCGAATAAAATGCAGATGCGATGTCAGCCGTGAGGACTAAAATGGAGTGCCTCTTTTCCAGTAAAAAGGGTCTCCTTTTCTTTATTTTACGCTGATATTCTGTGAGAACGTGGTCCTTACCCGGTCAAGCCGACCCATTCGTGCTGCAAATATACTACTAATACAGCTGCAGCATGGCTCTACCAAGTAAATTCAATTGCAATTGAAATTGTAATGTTTTGCAAAGAGAGCCCTAACAGCTATTATAACCAAAAATCTGACTGACACCTTAAGACAAAAAATTTATGAAATAAATATATTAATTTTGGCCTCTTTATTTTTTTAAAGTTATTATATGTGTACAAAATTAAAAAGAGACTTTGTATGTACATTATGTAAATACTTGGGACAAGGGCGAGCTATTAATACTAGTTACTCGACTTTACGCTTTTAGAAGAAAGTTCCGAAAAATACGCAAAGCCTATCCAACTAAATTCGTTTTAATGTTTTATTAAACAAAAGCTGTATACTAATAGTTATAATAATATTAAATGATACATGCCTGATAAGGATTGCTACCATGCAGAAAATTAGTTAGCATATCCTGCTATGAGACGTTCCATCTTAATTCTCAAAAATGACAACGCATCTGTTATTGTGTTAGTCGAAGATAGATGCAGTTGTTTACGGTCTACAGCACTAACATTCAGGTGGACTGTGCTCGTGTTTCACCTGTTAAAACTTCCATGCAAACATTGAGATTTATTTATCAAAACATTGTTTTAAATTACGTGTTGAATCAAAAAATATTTCACAAATTTTCTCCGGCGTTACGAATATATTGCAGGAAATTTTATCACAGAAACCTCTTACATTAATATACTGTGTGTCACTCGAACAAGACTTCTAACGAGCGATAAAGTTACACGAAATTTTCTAATAAAGTAAGAGCATGCGTATAATTATAAGAAAATGGGAACAAAATGAGGATGTTTGAGTTACCCTTCAATTGTATTGAAATTATACAATTACTATAATGATCAATAAGTTTTAGATTCGCAATGAAACTTTGTTGACTGATAGATATAGATTGTTTGACTTACATGTCAATTGTAGTTATTTTTCAACTTTATCAACTTTTAATACAACAACTTTGAATAGCGTTTTGCAAGTTGGTTAATTCACTTGGAAAAAAGACTTGGTCCTCGGACTCGAAAAAGTAGCACACATCACTTCATCATCGTAGTCAAATTTTATAGCACGAAGTGCTTTTTCAGGTGAGTAAAAATTTATAATTTTCAATTTAATGTATATATATAATTAAATGAAAATTTTATAAATATATTTTCTTTTACATGCGTGAACATCACTTGAAATTTTAATTCACAACCAGTAGTGATGGCGGTGGTCGATCTTAGTTTGCTCGGGCCTTGTAATTAATGGGAAGCATTAACATACTTCACTGCTGGCCGGACGAGGAAGCTCAAGGTCGCTCAGCGAGCTATGGAGAGGGCTATGCTCGGAGTTTCTCTGCGTGATAAACTTAGAAATGAGGATATCCGCAGTAGAACCAGAGTAACCGACATAGCCCAACGGATTAGTAAGCTGAATGGCAATGGGCTGGCCATATAGCTCGAAGAACCGACAACCGATGCGGACAAAAGGTTCTCGAGTGGCGGCCTCGTACTGGCGAATGAAGTGTAGGGCATCCCCCCACTAGATGGAGTGACGACCTGGTAAGATATGTAGGAAGTCGATGGATGCAGGTGGCTCAGGACCGTGCTTTATGGCATTCCTTGGGGGAGGCCTATCTTCAGCAGTGGACCTATGAAGGGCTGTAATGATGATAATGATGATGATGAACATATTTTTTAGGTATGATGAACATATATGAAAAATAATAAAGAACGAATTACTTTTTTAATTTACTATTTACTAATACGGACAAATTTTTCTATCATCAGATAAAAGTTATTTAAAAAGTAAACTACAATTAAAAAAATTATAAATGACAGTTGTAAAAAAAATAGTTCAATTGATTCACTTTTATATTGAGTCAGGTTATAATTTATTTGATGGATAAATATTGATAATTAATTGTTGGAAAATTCGACCTTAAATTTTTAAAAAATATGAAGACTACACAACAAAATTCATCTCTTAAATTCGCAATGACACATGCTTTTAGCCGGTTGCTTTGACGCAGTCCATTAACCGACATGAATCACTTTATGCGACGTCATGAAAGTTAAAATTTTACTTGAAATTCGCTACCTACTACACTTTAATTAATTATATTTCAAACACAGAAGTAAAAACGCAACTTAACTCGGTGATTAAGGCCTTTATAACCTCTAAAGTCTTCTTGTAAATAATTTTTAAATATTATATCAACAAAATGTGCAAAATACTAACATATATATATTTTGCAAACGTATTTCGCCGAGTATTTCTTATGAAGCTTTAGTGAGAGACTTTCTGGCAATCGTTCCCCGTCACGCCGCTCGTCATCCATGTATTACCTGGTAATTAGGACAATATAATATTGTACAAATTGTGTAAAAGGAAATAAAGAATATGCAGAAGACAGAGAATACAAAACCAGTGACAATATGTGACATTCTATATTGTTACTTCTCACCGTGTAGTGGCGGTGTAAGAATACTCAATACCTCATATCGTCCCGTGTATAAGAGGCGACAGAGGGGAGCAAAACATATCAACAAATGATAATAGCAGAGTCAGTACTGTTCATATCATCGACATACTAGACCTTATTTAATATTTTTCTTTATTTAATAATATAGACCTTTCACGGTTTTCTACGCATGCAATGGAAGCCCTGAGGATGAGGTGATCGCGTCGAGACTATTCCTACATTCTCCTTCTTCTTCGTCAGCTCGTAAAAGTCTACTGCTAGACATTGGCCTCTTCTTTAGCATTTAAATGGTGCTCCCGGTCGCTGGTCTAAATGTTTTATATCTGCCTTTAGCGAAATATCTACATTAATATTATTTAATCCAAAATACATTATACAAATATATTAGGACAACAAAGGCTTTACAGATATAAAAGAAGTTAATTCTTTGCTAGTTATCCCAGAATTGAAAAATATCAATAGAATATAATAGAAATACGTTAAATAAGAGTAATGTAAATAATAAATGTTGAATATTGTTTATTAGCGTAATCTGATCAAGTACATATGTATATATAATTTGTTTTTATAATGGGTGCTCATTAATTTTTAATAAAATAGAAAACTATGTTTAAATATAAAAGTAAGCTCGAGTTAGAAATATTGAGATCAGAAATCTATGAATTTTATATTTCCAAACTATTTTAATTTGCTTTATTAAATGTAGTATTAAGCTTAACTCTTCTTTGATCAAATATGGGGCAATCATGATATTTTAAGAATAATCATTTTCAAATATTATCTTATGCCACATTCTCTATCTTTGAAAAATATATTTTACAATGTAGGCAGTCTCCAAATGGGTGATGCATACACACCTTGGCTCCTGTTTCCTAGGATGTATCATTAGAGCGGAGCGGCTTTAGTTCTTTATGGTTAAGATTTCTTCGAACCTCTTGGTGGAAATGGTGAATTCAGAGTCGGTACCCCCACTACGGTAATGTTACTCTTTGCTCTACATCTGTCCACACTCTAAGGAATTCAGGTTCAGTGTAGTCGAAATGAATTTATTTGTGTTGTTTTTGCAAAAGTTAAGTGACCTACGAACATTCAGTCCAACTAATATTGTCTAGTGTAATCCATGGACTTGTGCCATTTACTTAAATCGAAGAAGGCTACAGATGGGATGTCACCACTGAGATTTAAGCTGGGTATTTGTACAGGCTCTCTATACACTTCATGCCGAAACACAGCAGTACACGCAAGAATAGGTAAAAGGGTGGCACCTACTTACCCGGACAACCCAACCAGTCTGACAACTAATAAAAGTCTGTTGACAAAGACTTGCTTACTAGCACCCTGTGTAATCTGTACTGCATGTGGATTTGGTTGGCATTTCGAGAAGTTTTCATATATCGTTCAACACTACCAATAATACTATTCACACCCGATAGTAATAACTGTACTCTGTACTCAATTGTAAAAATCGTGTGAATATAATAAGATCGTCTGTCAAGACACTTTTCCTCGGGAACAGGTGGAGAGGGAAAAAGTTATCAAGGTTGTTATTATAATGCAAGATCCTAATTATGTTAAATACTGGGACCTAGTATACCATGGAGGTGTAAAAATTCACGTTCTTTAGTCAACGTAATTATTAGTCACTTTTTGATGATACTCACGAACTCACTCATCAAACCCTATGGTGTTATTCTAGTTGACTTAGTAGCGTGAATTTTGTGAAGAATCAATTTCTTACAGCACAAGGAAAAGATACGAAAAAAGTAATTTAAGTTACATCACATACAATTATTGTGTTATAAACCAACGAGACATTTTTTCTACTACGAAGTTTCCTTTAATTCGACTTCCCAATTCGTTAGAGAAATACTGAATGTTGGCATAATTTCCGAAACTATAAATATACATATTATGTTTTAAGTTTATACGAAACCTCACGGCGCGAGTCACAGGCACGTTTCAGTTTTTTTTTAATTAACACGGTGATCATTTGACTAGAAACCACTCCTATTATTCACAAGATTTTTTTAATACGTATATTTATCTACTACAAATATTTTTGAGTATATTAGGTCTTCGAAAATTGCCTTCTACGTCGTAGATACTCGTAGCTATCGCTTTCGCGTTGTCATTAAAGCTTGCATGCTGGGCTCCTAATCGCATTGCAACGGTATTAGTTCACTCTGTAACACGATATTGGAAAATAACTTAAGTATATATATTTAAAAAAAATGAAAGCTCCGACGTGTCTGGAGTTTACTCTTGAAAAAAGTATACATAAAATGTGTACAACAGTCAAAGGAAATAAATGAAATCATAATATATTTATTTATATTGTTTTGATAGATAATATTACATATTTTATTATATTATATAAAAAAGGGACAATATGTTAACGCTTGATTTTAATCAGGTAAAGGCACCTAATTCTAAGGGATTCTTAATTTGACACCATATTAGAAAAAGTGCGTTTACGAGCCAATTACAAGCTCTTTTTTCTTGAAAGTTTCCTTATAGAATTGACAATATAACTTTGCGTAGTTAAATCATCAAAGATCTGGAGTAATATAAATGCATATTAAAATAACTGGTTAGTTTCGCGTCAACTGCTGGTCTCAACTCACGCTTCACACATTTTGGACCTAGTGAACATGAGTTCCATGTTTTTAGAGTTCCGTACCTCAAAAGAAAAAAAACGGAACCCTTATAGGATCACTTTCTTGTTCGTCTGTCTGTCTGTCAAGACCCTTTTTCTCAGGAACGCGTGGAGATGTCAAGCTGAAATTCATATCAAATACTCAAGTCTACTGTCCCTTGGAGCTGTGAAAAAATGAAACTTCTAAGCCAACGCAATCAAAAGGTACAGCCGTTTATGCCGCAAAATTTTCGACAATCGCAAGGGAATCAAAACCTACAGGGTACTTCCCGTCAACTCAGAATCTTAAAATTTGGTACAAAGCAACGTATTATAGCACAGATAAAGAAACTTGCGAAAATCATAAACTTTTAGTTACATCATGTAATAAAAATAATTTAAAACTTATATACCTACAGATTTGTTAGGAACCCTCAGTGTGCGAGTCCGACTCGCACTTGGCCGGGTTTTTTTTTAACTAGTCAGGTATTAGATATTTTTGTACCGTGTATGTAATTAGTTGAGTTAAACTATTTCATAGATTATATTTTTAATCGAAAACACTAAACTTTTGTATGTTTTTCAAAATTAATCAAGATGAAAATACGTCTTGAAAATACTGCGGCATTAAGTGCCAAATTATAGGTCTTAACCTATGAAACTAGCGTTCTGCATTACTGGCCACTTCAAATCAAAATAATTTTTGTTTGGATAAGGATTCTAATTTCAAATTAATTTTATTTAAAAACATGGAATTCTTTTTTCAAAATTATTTTTTTTTACTAATTAGCGTTACGTTTTCATCACATTTGAATGTTTTTCATTATCATGGATATGATAAAAATTCGAGTAATTACGGAATATAAGTATCATCGTGGCAGCAACGCGGCAAATGTAACACACAATATCAATGACGTTTACGGGCGAATACAACAAACCAATACACTATCTGTTATTGGTTTGCCCGCTTTCGTTCTGAGAATTTCTACCTGAAAAATGAACGTCATGGTCATACGAAAACTTTGGTCGATAATGACGAATTAAAGCTGATTTTGAAAGCTGATGACACTAACCTACGGCTGGATTAGCAGCAGCTTTCGACGTTAGCATCAAAACAAAGCTTGAAAAATAGGTGCCCCACGAACTCAATAATCGGCAGCGCGAAGTAAGCGTAAAGACGTGCCTTGCACCGTTGAACTGAACAGGCTCTCAAACGAAGGAATTTTGAACCGCATTTTAACCTGCAACAAAAAATTTATTCTGTTTGACAACCACTCAGCAAGTCTGTTGGATCCTCGTTTAGTACCTTAACAATGCCCTAAATGAAAACTTACCCCTATAAAAGTGATGGTCACTATTTGGTGGTCAAGCGCCGGTGTGATCCGTCACAGTTCTTACCAAACGGGATAAGCATTACTGCAGATGTGTACTATGAAGAATTGAACACAATGATGGAGAAGCTCGCACGTCTCCTACCAACTTTGATCAATCGTTCCCCGTTGCTCCTGCACGACAATGCGTGATCTCATACTACACAATAGACGGTCTCCAAGTTACAAGAGCTGGGGTTGGAAGCTCTTTGTCATCCACCGAACTCACCAGACCTTCACACACCAGACCTTGCGCCTACAGAATTCTACTTTATCCAGAATTTAGATAACTTTTTGGCGGAAAAAATTCAATACCCGAGAGGCAGTACAAAATGTCTTTGTTGCCTCTCGTCCAGCTGATTTCTTCAATAAGGGCATCAATAAACTGCCACTGCGTTGAAAAAGATGCATCGATTGCATGCAAGTGATCACTACTTTGATTATTAGAAATAAAAAAATATTGAAATAATATGACGTAAACTTATTTCATAAAAAACGACAATTTCATAGGTAAAGATCTAATATTTCAGCCGGTTCCTTATTCTATTATATTTTAATATTATAATTCTATTATATATCTATACCGCGGAATAGCGATTTCAGACACTTGATTTATTTTTTTAATTTTAAGGGTTATTTTTATGATTAGGCCCTTCCCTATTTGGGTTTGTCAATTTAAAAAGACAATGAATACGAAAATCTATTTAAGAAGTATACTTTTTCGTTTTATTCACTAATTATAACATGTCAAAAGTGATAGATTTAGGTATTTTGTTAATTTTTAGCAATATTTATTTAACATGATTTTGCAATTAAATATTTATCTTTATATAAATTATGCAAAAATCTTGCATTTTTTAATACTCCGAATTAGGAAACGAGATTTTTTGGTATGAAACGCTATTACGATGTATAATAGATTGGGATATGGATCTATGAGCACCTTATTTCGCGGTATATACACACACAAAATTCAGTGTCCAAAAATTTACGCAGCTTGCTATGCACTTTCCGTTAGTTTCAGTAACGCGTAGATTCCTATTTCCTATAAAACCTTTCCAAAATTAGGTTAGTAATTGTAAATATTCATGGATAATAATTTACAACTATATTATATCGTTTTTCAGAATATCTTGCCTTAGATAGAGCCACATATTGTTTGTACTACTATTGTAAAATACGAGTACCTATTAAAATAAATAATATTGATTAGCTAGGTTTAGGTAATTATAGGATTTTATTTCATAACTATGAAATGATTATATTAATTATGAGAATGGATGCTTAACATGCAATCAATCCATATATCCCTACAACTTGTCACATACCTACATAACAGTGCAAAAATAATACTTCTGGAAAATTTTCTCTCGCTGAAGGTTTTATGAAAGAAAATCAAAATTGGTCAACAACACATTGTTAATTAATTAATTGCATTATCAAAAATAAAATTGACTTATAAGGTCTATACCAAGGGGGACGATTATTCATATTTTTTAAATTATAATAATTTTGGTTGTAGGATGATGAGCACAACAAGGAAACCTAACAGTTTCGCCATGTCCATCCGTCCGTTTACTCACAGACGCTAGACCACAAATCTGTGATTTGGCATAGTTATAGATATTGATCACGCCTATAAAACTGTGTAATAAAATCTTAAAAAACATTTTTATTTTGGATACCTTCCATACTGGTAAATGGAGTATGATTTTTTTTGCCTGTCTATTCCATCGTGTGGGGTATCGTTGGATAGGTTTTGTGAAAATTATGCACGATAGTAGAATATGTAATGAAGTTAAAACTAAAACTATCACAGATAAATAGAATTATCAATTTTCATCGCTCAATTTCACCATCGCACATCGCGACAAAACTTGCGATACCATCCATACCATCTGGATGATTGGCGGTCCACCACTGTGCAATTTAGAAGATGTTTTCTTCCTCGCACAACTTCTTTGTGGAGTCGATTAACACCAGCGATTTTTCCGGACCGACACGACTTAGAGACCTTCAAGAAAAGAGCCTACTCCTTTGTAAAAGGCCGGCAATGCATCTGCAATTCCTCTGGTGTTGCGGTTGTTCATGGGCGGCGGTAATTACTTACCATCAAGTAAGCCGCATGCTATGCCGTGTAGTGGCGGTTAAGAATATCCACTACCCCATATCTTCCCGTGGGTGTCAAAAAGGCGACAAAGGGAACAGGCAGGAGATGGGCAGCAGCATCTTCCTGATAGTAGCCAAAATTCCAAAAAAAAAACCTGCGGTTGCCAACCCGCTCGCCAAGCGTGGCAACTATGACAAATACCCCCCTATGAATAAATGTAACAAAGAGACGGCCCCCAGTCCCCGGCGGCCCCGCTATTCCTGGCTACGGTGGCGACCATGGTAACGGCGGGGCAGGGGGTGCTAAGAATCTCCGGTGGAGGTTCGGTTGCCACCTACGACGACTCGACCTGGCAACATGCAACGCACGCACCCTGAGGACTGACGAGAAGATTGTGGAGCTGGAAGAAGAGATAGACATGTTACGCTGGCATATTATAGGATTATCTGAAGTCCGAAGAGAGGGGGAGGAAACGGTCAACCTCGAATCCGGCAACTTGTTCTATTACCGGGAGGGCGACCATCTGTCCCAAGGAGGTGTCGGATTTATCGTCCACAAGTCTCTCGTTAACAACGTTGTAAAGTTTGAGAGTGTGTCGACGAGGGTTGCGTACCTTATACTCAGAATCACCAAACGGTATTCGCTGAAAGTCATACAGGTTTACGCACCGACCTCGGCACACCCCGATGAGGAGGTGGAGGAAATGTATGAGGATATCTTTAGAGCCATGCATTCTTCCAAAACACAATATACAGTGTTAATGGGAAACTTCAATGCAAAACTAGGCACAAGAGAGAATGGTGAGCTGAAAGTAGGGAAATTTGGAATAGGGCAACGAAACCCAAGGGGCCAGAAGCTGGCCGACTTCATGGAGAAAGAGGGACTCTTTATGATGAACTCTTTCTTCCAGAAGCGGCCCCACAGGAAGTGGACCTGGTCAAGCCCCGACGGGTCGACAAAAAATGATATTGATTTCATTATGACGACCAGACGACAACTGTTCAGTGATGTCTCAGTGATCGCGAGGGTGGAAACCGGCAGCGATCACCAAATGGTTAGCAGCTCACTGAACCTAAACGTTAAGTTGGAGAGGTCTCGTCTAATGAAGTCAACGCTCCGTCCCCCTCGTGCTCTAATCCTAAGTCTCGAAACCTTTAAAAACGTTTTCTCACAAAGAACGTAATAGATGGCGTTGTACAAATTAAATTCTTTTCTGAATTACAGCGTTAAGATACTCCGAATCGTATTGAGACTAACTGCAGTGCAGTTACAGTCTCACAAATAACCATACATTACCCAGAAGCAAAGTAGATATTATGTATTTTCAATTTCAATTTCAACTTAATAAATTAAATTAAATTAAATGATATATATTATGAGTTTATTATGAGTTATAAAGAAAGGAGTGTCGTTTCAATTGTTATTGTTTGAGCGTAGTGATTATATTATACTCGTTGGTTTTCTCATTACTGTTAGAATTTAGAAATTATAATGAACAGACTAATATCCGAAATCACAACTCCCTACAACTCAATAGCGAACTCATATCCCAACTTCAAAGGATGCTACATGATATAAATCCATACGTTCATAGTTTTAGGGTTGCATTGTAATCGATCCGTCAAGATTTAATAAACAATTATAAAATAGTTATTAACGCTGACAGACGTCCTGTTACTGAACACCGCGGTAGCAACGTTCTTGTCACTGATGAAGTGGCAGTGGTATTAGTTGACCAGGAAAGAGATACATCGTGACATCGTGTTGCACACACATGACGATCGACTGCCAGGGATTTATGAAACGCATCGATATTATGATGCTCTACAATATCCATTAATATATTGTAACGGTGAAAATGGGTACAATTTCGGAATTTATCAAGTTAATCCTAATACCAGAGAGACCAATTTTAATAAAAAAATATCTGCTCTGAAATTTTATTCGCACCTGTTACATGTAACACATAATCGTCTTGCGTATCTGCAAAGATTTCGGAGGTTGTTTAACCAATTTATAGTGGACATGTATGCGAAAATAGAGACGGAGCGCTTAGTGTATATACGCACTAACCAGAGACGTCTGTTACAATGACGTTATCACTTATTGATACAGTAATGATATAAATCGTTTAATATTCTCTTACCTGAATGTCAAATTCTCTAAGTTAAACCTATATATGCGCGCTACGCCGCGGGCACAGCTAGTAATTAATAAAATTATATCCAAACTCAAACATACTACTGCAAGACTTCGAGATACTAAGACACAGTAAGCTCGTTTTGCGTAAATCGAATCAAAAATTAATATTCAAAAGCTGAAGTTATTCCGAGCTAACGTATAACATTGGGACGTCAAACACCTCAGTACTAAGATAATTAATATAAGAAATCATTATCAGAAATAAAAAAACTACGAAATAGCAGCCCTAGCAACATCAGAGGTAGCTGACAGATTATATCGGAAATTTCCATACGAATACGAATAAAGATGACAAAAAATTTCAAGTTACGCTGATTTTCTGCCAAGTCTTAATAACAAGAGTTTTAACAAGCGCCCGAACTTGGTCTTTTTACAAAACACAAATAAAATCAAGATTTGTCACCTTCAGGAATTATGTTTAAATATCAATTATCTCGTATAAATTTTGAAATCATCATCACCACCATCAGTCTCCACCACTTTACTGCATTTATGCATCATATGGACTTTAAGTTTTTTAGTAACTCAGTTTTATAAAAAAAATATTAATTCTACAAATGTTCCTTCTCATCATCATCAAAAAATAGCTCACGAATAAATGTGAAGTGCCATACAAAATGGTCTTCCACTAGAGCCTCCTCTTTATCAGGTTATACATTAAATACCTGATCAAAATTAACTGTGAAAATGTTGGCTTAGCCTTTCTGTCTTGTATTTTATATCCATTCGTAGAGTTAATTTAATGTAATATAATTTATTTGATTACTTGATTATTGTTGTAGATTTTAATTGATAATAATTTGAGTAGATTTTTTTCTAAAGTTTTCAAGTGATTCTTTAAATATTTTTAAGACGTTTATCGTACATTAATTTACGTACAATTCAGATTATCAATGCTTAAGCCCTCGCCAAAGAAGAGTATCGTGCCGTCGGGTAAGAACCCTACCGTTAGCCGATGGCAGAATATAAGAGAATTCACTACCCCATGGATTGTCTATTGATCGTCATTTACGACATCCACGGGTAGAACGGGTAACTTTCTACCCGTGGATGTCGTAAATGACGACAGGGTTAAATAAAACAGGAGTTGGGCAGCAGCATCTATCTAATAACGATTCAAAACTAAAAACTATAATAATAATAAAAAAACCTAAAACTAGAAACTTAAATATCATATAGTCCTACTCCCCGCGGTATCATGCCAAGAACGCTGGCTGCGTTTCCCCGCTGAATGGCTATACTTAGCCTTTGAGCGAGGAAAGAACCAGCCCTCTTATCACCAGCAGCAACGACCAGCCGCGGATGGAGTTCCTTTAGGAACTTCACCGCACGTGGACCCCACGGACCGATAGTCTCTACAGCAAATGGCACAAATATGTAGTCATCTCTCAGAGACTCATATTTGCGCCACTTACTCAGTTCAGTTGCCTCTGATGCCGCCCCGGCTCTAAACGAGGTACCCCTGAGATGAGAGACCGCCAGAGTGTCTACGCAAGTAGCATCCCACACTAGGGCTTTACCTCTCTCCCAAGGGACCAATGTCATACCGTCAGGTCTCCTGCCATCGTCTCTAAACATTCCACAAGGCTCTAAAACCGAGGGAACATTTATAGAGACAAGAGCCCTTCGGATGACATCGTTCAGAGAACTGTGTCGTGAAAATCTACCAGCGCTTTTCTTACATGAAAGTCCGTGATGCCCAAACTTGTCGACGCTGCTACCACAGGGACACTGATGGGGTTGACAAATCGCCGCTCCTAGTCGGATTCCTACGGCAATACGTAAGCTTTCCGCATCAAGTAATGTGCCGAGATTACTTGATGGTAAAGCGTGAAACCAGTGACTAGATTCCTTAGTCGAAACAGCTAGAAGGCGAGCCTTATCTAGGTCACTATGGAGTCTCGGATTGGGGCCGACTAAATCTAGTCCAGTTCAATCCCCAGAAGACACAAGTTTGCGCGTTTACCACTAAAAAGAACCCCTTTGTCGTATCTCCTATGTTTCAAGGCACTCCCCTTGCTGCCTCAGCCAGCATCGGAATCCTTGGCGTCGACATATCGAATAGTGTGCAGTTTCGTGGTCACTTGGAAGGGAAGGCCAAATTGGCCTCTAAAAAGCTTGGCGTGCTCAGCAGAGCGAGACAGTATTTCATGCCGGCACATCGCTTGCAACTTTACAAAGCGCAAGTTCAGCCCCACATGGAATACTGTTCTCATCTCTGGGCCGGGGCACCCCAGTGCTAGCTCCTTCCACTTGACCGCATCCAGCGCAGAGCGGTTCGAATCGTCGACGACCGAGTTCTTTCTGATCGGCTCGATACACTGGCACTGCGTAGAGATGTTGCATCTCTTTGCATATTTTATCGCATAGAGCACGGGGAATGCTCTGAGGAATTGTTCGGACTAATTCCAGCCGCTCAATTTCACCATCGCACATCGCGTCAAAACTCGCGTTACCATCCATACCATCTGGATGATTGGCGGTCCACCACTGTGCGATTTAGAAGAAGTTTTCTCCCTCGCACGACTTCCTTGTGGAATCAATTACCACCAGCGAATTTTCCGGACCGATACGACTTAGGAACCTTCAAGAAAAGAGCTTACACCTTTCTAAAAGGCCGGCAACGCATCAGCAATTCCTCTGGTGTTGCGGTTGTTCATGGGCGGCGGTAGTCACTTACCATCAGGTGAGCCGCATGCTCGTTTGCCCCCTATTCCATAAAAAAAAAATGAAACAAATCCTTCTGCACGCCCTGTACCAACGGAATATCCCACTGTTTTTGTTGGTTAACTTCCAGTGGAACATTTTCACCAGGACAGAGCGTTTGCCATGTCTGCCCTGCCTCCGTAGCAAAGCATAGGTATGCTTTATTATTTAAAATTATATTACATAAGTCACTGACACTATGTACGGAAGCAAGGAAAGCAAGTAATGCAATGCTAGAAAGATTTCTCACACCAATGCCAACAAATTTTATAAGTAAAGTAGCTTGAGTCCAGGCTGTTGTATTTAAAAGTTAAATTTAGAATTCTTTCTATAGCTGTTTTAAGATTATTATCAATATCTTGTAAAATATTCGAACATTTCCAGACTGGACTCGAGCGGAGTAAGTATGTAAATCTAGGTACAAGAAGACAATATTTTAAAATAGTAAGAGCTATGTGGGGGTTTAATTTATACAATTTATCAACGTGGTTTAAAAACTGATCAAATTTTGTTTTTA
Source organism: Parnassius glacialis (assembly GCA_033319125.1). Classification (NCBI taxonomy): domain Eukaryota; kingdom Metazoa; phylum Arthropoda; class Insecta; order Lepidoptera; family Papilionidae; genus Parnassius; species Parnassius glacialis. The sequence continues at coordinate 21,198,668 of JAVANC010000023.1, read as the reverse complement.
AAACAGGTTTAATACTATCGAAAAACAACGGGGCACCTAGCAGGTATAGTGATTCCGTACTGACAGTTTTTATTCCTGGACAAATATGATTAAAATTTTGAATTAAAGTGTCTCTATGAGAAGTAGATAAATTATTGGAAAAAAATATTTCACATTTATTGCTATTTGGTTCAAGACCAATATTTTTAAAATTTTTAAAAATATGAGTAAAATCACTGAGGACGTCATCTGCTCTACCTCCCTGTGTACCGTCGTCTAGGTACCAGACATTCAGTTTGGATTTCAAATTTGAAATAATTGGTTGAATTCCCAAACTGAAAAGTGCTGGACCCAGTGGGTCACCCTGCTGAACATCGACAGCGGAATCGATAACAAGGTTTTCGTAAAACAAGTTAGTATTTTGACTATTACATTGCCAAACGTAATGATAAATTTCGGGGGTATTATTAGCCACTTCTTTCAGCAAGGTTACCCTATCGATAGAGTTAAAAGCATGCCTTAGGTCAACCTTCACAAGAACATCTGCATCAGAGTTTGTTAAAAATGTACGCACTGAATGTACCGCCGCCTCACAGCCACCTCTAGTGCCAAAACCTAGTTGAGTAGGCTGAAATTTGGTCTTAAGGTTAGAGATTATGTGCCTGCAAGCTAATTTTGAAGTTAAACGTCGAAATGTGGAACCAACGGCAATAGGACGGATACCGTTATCCTTTTTTTGAAGGCACATAATCTTGCCCCATATAAGAATGGAATAAAATTTGGATTAACATTACCAGAAAGCATAAAGTTACATAATTTTGTAATGTCTTTAAGACCTAATTTTAACAGTGGTAGAGCCACGCGGCAGCTTTTGCTGTCGCACGGATGGGCCGGCTCGAACCGGGGTGGTACCACGACCTCACAGAAAACCAGCGTGAAGTAGAGGTTTACCTCTGCGTTTCGCTTGGTGAGTGCAGGTGGCCGGAGGCCCTTTTTACTGGAAATGAGGCATTCCATCTTAGTCCTTACGGGTGACAACGCATCTACATTTTGATTTGTAATAGAGGATAGATGTAGATGTCTATGGGCCGCAGCAACCACTTACCATCAGGTGGACTGTGTGCTCGTTTGTCACCCTTATCCTATAAAAAAAAAATAATACCTTTAACCGACGAGCGTGTATGCGTAGGTATATGGATGTGGAGGAAGCGAGAGAGGTCTGTCAGGATCGTGCAAAATGGAAGTCCATAGACTCTGCCTACCCCTCTGGGTGACAGGCGTTAGTGCTTATAGATAGATTTATAGATTATAGATAGTCTTTAAGAAGTATTCCGCCGGCGTCACCGGCAGAAGCGCTTACAAGATCTTTAAGATGTTGAGGCGTAATTCCGTCAATGCCGCCAGCAGAGCCATTCGAAAATGACATAATTGCTTCTAAAGTGTCTTTTCCGAAATTTGTAAAGGATGCATAGAAGTCCTGGGAGGCAGCGGTAAACTCTGAGGATGTTTGACCGAAGGATGCTTTTGACGAAGGCTTTCAAGTGTTTCGACATTACGAGGAGCCAGGATGTCGTCTGAGAATAAAATACGGGATGCATTTTTTAAGTCGCCATCCATTACTTTCGACTCAACTACTTGTTTTAAATCAAATTTAGGACGTGGTCGAGATAAATGAGTATTAATTGGGTAATCTAAATTTTGAAAAGATGTCTCTTTTAGTTGAGACGTAATTGATTTATTTATTGTTTTATCAAAATGAAAATGGGAATACGCGAAAGTAAATAATTTTTGCCAACTATTTTCACTATTAGTGAAACAATTTTGAATAGTGCATGACATTGCTTTAGCAAGCTGCATCCTCGCACCTCTAGGAATTCTTTTAACCACTGGTACATTACGATAATATTTGTAAATTTGCTCCGAAAATAGGGAAAAATATGTGTTTTGAATTTGAAAGTATGTGTAATGTGATTTACGGGCATCAACTGTTTTGCCTACCGATTGACCCTAACGAATGTGTGCGTGGGCAGGAAAATGATGCATTGTCACGCATTTTCAATTTAATAGATAAAAAGGACAGAATTTGTAATTTTTTTAAATTAATTTTTCTTCGCCATTTGCCTACATTACTTATTCTGAATCTTCTCTGCAAATTTTGGCCGGTTTTTGCAAAATAACCCTGTATTGTAAATAACAATGGCTTTATATAGTCTCAAACTAATATTAAAACTGCGCACTCCATTTATTATTTATTGAACAACACTCTGAATTTATAGAGTTTTAACTTTGTTTTCGCGTAGAAGACTAAAGAGGAAAACTTTCACAAAGAAAATAATACAAAAGTAATAACATTGTTGCTGAAGTATTATATTGTAGAGAAAGCGAAGTTGATTTAGTGTTCGTAAACTTGGCTGCTGAACATGGGGTTCGAGATTCCAATCCCGGATCGGGCTACAAATCGGTTCTTGAAATTTTCTGTCAAGAAATTCTAAGTAGTATTCCGGAGATAGAAAGTTGGCGTTATTTTACTCTGTAACCTCGGAAAGTACGTAAAGCTGTTGCTCCTGAGTTCGATCTGTCTCCGGTCGTGATGGATTGCCATCTCATCGGATTATGAGAGTCAGGGAAGAAAGAGAGCACTTGCGCATATACTCAAGCACTAAAATCCTGTCCTGTGCAGATGGCTAGCTCCTGTGATACTGGCCGTGCTTACCGAAATTCGGTCTGGAGGAAATTTTAATATCATATTGTAAAATTTTGTGAAGTAGTAACACATATGGAGTCCACGTACTATATTTATCAATATACTATTTACTGACAGCTTAAGATATTCCATTTACGCAATTCGTCACGTGGGAAATGTATGGAATTCTAATAGACAGCGATATAATCATTTAATTTGAGTCAGACTTGAAATACGCAAACCAGTAACGAAGAGCAGCGTCGAAGGTGCGAGATATCTACTACTCCGATCGCTAATTTGCAAGCCAAGCAAGTCGTATACCATTGAAAATCTTTCTAATATAAGTAGAGGTCAAATTCCAGTATTAATTGATAAAAGTTAAAGAAAGTTAAAAATAAAAAAGAGTAGCTATTTTTAAACTCGCCATGATGACTGCGTGATATAGTATTCAGAGTTTTAAATTGTCACTCCGAAGGTTCTGAGTTCGAATCTTAGTTAAAGGTAATATTAAAAAAAAAACAAATTATAATTTTTGCGTTTTAGAGTCAAATGTTTGAGCGAGGTATAGATGGCGTAGTGACGGTATAAGACTATGCAATACCCCATATCTTCCCGAGGATGTCGTAAGAGGCAACATAAGTAAACAAACAAGAGTTTTTCTAATAACAATAGGAAAGTAAAAAACATGGGGGCGTGTTATTGAATACTCAGTTTATCCTATAAAAAAAAAAAAAAAAAAAAAAAAACGGAGTTCTTTTCGTAGTATATTACCATTGATAATCGTATTATATTATTGATTAACAAATACAATGAATTACTAGCGTCTATCAAAATGAACCGAATTTCTTTCACGGCAAGATAATAAAAAGTGCGAAGGAGATGGATATTATTTCATCTCGCTTTCTTATAGCCTTGGCGGCCGTCTGCACTACATTAGAAGGCGTATTTTTTTATAGGAGACGAGCATGCGGCTTACCTGATTGTAAGTGACTTCCATTTCCCATGAACAACTGCAACACCAGGCGAACCAGGGGAATTGCAGATGTGTGGGCCGGCCTTTTAAAAAGGAGTAAGCTCTTTTCTTGAAGGTCCCTAAGTCGTACCGGTCCGGAATAATCGCTGGTGGTAATCGATTCCACAAGGAAGTTGTGCAAGGTAGAAAAAATCTTCTAAATCGCACAGTGGTGTACCGCCGATCATCCAGATGATGTGGATGGTATCGGGAGTTCTGCCGCGATGTGCGTTCGTGAAATTTGGCGGTTGGGATTAAACCGAATAATTCCTAAGAGGACTCCCCGTGGTAAATGCGAAAGAAAATGCAAATGGATGCAACATCTCTTCGCAGCGCCCATGAATCGAGCGGATCGGAAAGGACTCAGTCGTCGACGACTCGAGCCGCTCTGCGCTGGATGCGGTCAAGTTGAAGGAGTTGGCACTGGGGAGTCCCAGCCCAGAGATGGTAACAGTATCCTATGTGAGGCTGAACCTATGTCTTGTAAAATTGTTGAACTTGCGCCGAAATTTCTTTTTATAGTATAAGGGTGACAAACGAGCACACAGTCCACCTGATGGTAAGAGGTTGCTGCGGCCCATAGACATCTACATCTATCCTCTATTACAAATCAAAATGCAGATCCGTTGTCACCCGTGAGGACTAAGATGGAATGCCTCATATCCAGTAAAAAGGGCCTCCAGCCACCTGCACTCACCAAGCGAAACGCAGAGGTAAACCTCTACTTCACGCTGGTATTCTGTGAGGTCGTGGTACCACCCCGGTTCGAGCCGGCCCATCCGTGCGAAAGCAAAAGCTGCCGCGTGGCTCTACCACTGTTAAATATTGCGCCGGCACGAAATACTGTCCCACTCTGCTGAGCACGCCAAGCTTTTTAGAGGCCAATTTGGCCTTCTCATCCAAGTGACCACGAAACTGCACGTCACTCGATACGGCTAAGCCGAGGATTCCGACATTGGCTGAGGCAACACAGGGAGTGCCTGGAAACTGCGGAGATACGACCTTTTGACGGTAAACGCGCAAGCTTGTGTCTTCTGAGAATTAAACTGGTCTAGATTTAGTCGCCTACAATCCAAAACTTTGTTCAGAAAAGACTCGACTACAAACACATATTTGTTCCGGTACTTGGCGACGTTTTCCAGAGAAATATTGGCACGGCCGGTGTATAGAACATCACCAGTGCTGTCATCCGCATAGCAATTAATGTTACCGGTTTGCAACATATCATTGATATGCAGGAGAAACAGCGATGGTGATAGCACGCAGCCTTGTGGAATACCAGCGTTAATATGCTTGTAGTCGGAGCATGCACCGTCTACAACGATCTTGATGCTCCAATCTGCAAGGAAGCTGGTGATTTAATTGCACAATTTTTCGGGAAGCCCATAGAAAAAGAGTTTCGAAAAAAGCGCGTTGTGCCAAACTCGATCAAAGGCCTTCGCAATGTCCAAACCAATGGCCAATGCCTTCCCTTTGGACTCTACTGCCTCCGCCAATCTATGAGTCAGGTACCCCAGAAGAACACAAGCTGATCTACCCCGACGAAAACCGTATTGGCGGTCACTAATCAGCGGGTGTTCGTCAAGGTACCGAATGAGCTAGCAGTTTATAATAAATTCCATTATTTAGGAGAACAAGGAGGTGATGGCGATAGGTGTAGTTGGACGGGTCTGACCGGTCGCCTTTTTTAGGGGTCGGGCGGAAAAAAATCTGTCTTCCATGATTTCCGGACTACGCCTAGGGAGTAGGAGTACCGGAAAAGTCGCGTTAGAACCGGCGCCATTTCCGGAACACACGTCCTCAGCATAATTGAGCCTTCCTTCAAGACTGCCGAAGCGTCGAAAACAGAAGTCCTCTCTAACGTATACGCAAACTCCAGCCCGAAGCACAAAGGGTCGTGAGTCGTGACGGAAACATCTTATACTTTATCTCGACTAGCCCCCATCCACCAAATTCGTATACTCCGATAAGGAACATCGTTCCAAAAACTGCAGTTGTTAACCAGCCTGGCAATCATGGCAACTATGACAAATTACCCTTTTATGAGGTTCTACAGTGAGGTCTATGTTTATTATTTCATATAAACGCTATATCAGGCACGGATAAAGTAGGACTGGTAAATGCCTCTAATGCTTACACTTGTGACAACACTCTCACACGTACGACTACACTCCACAGATAATAAACTTCGATTGTTTGGAAGCCTTCGTTGTTGTCATAAATCGGCCACTGATAAGAGAAGGATCCTTCCTCCATTGATACCGGCGGGGATCGAATCACAGCTGCACGCGTATTATGAAATTTACTTATACAGGTTAAAACTAAAAATAGCGCTATATAATCTTACTAAACGATAAATTAAACGAAAATGACAAATAAATTATTATGACAAATAACAGCGTAATTTTGTTTAAATATACTTCCCTGTATAAATTCAGAAATTTCAGATGAAAATCCGCTACAATGTTCAGGGAATTTGCATAATCCCAACCACTTTATCTGATTCCGCGTCTAAAGTTGGCGTTTTGCGTAGATAAAGAGATTGTACTTTAATTTTGATGCGAAATAGCTAAAAATTATGCTTCAGAATTTGTTTCTATCAAAAACTATGAGAACATTTCTTTTGTATTTTATATTCGATGAAACAAAATGACGTTTTTTGCAATTTGAAATAACAATAACAATTTATAAACGTTCTTCCATTGTAGTTATGGCTCACTTCATTTATTTATCGTTCTTTTTTTATAGAATTAGGGTGACAACCGAACATACAATCTATTTGATGTTAAGTGGATGCTGCAGCACATGAACTACATCTGTTTTCAAATATTCGAAAATATAAAGACAGACATATTTTGATTCTTCAAAATACATATGCGATCTCATAATATAGCTACAGTGTGGCTCTACCATGTGTTCCGTTATGTACAGTACCGGTTGACATATTTCACGTGATTATATCACCATCATTAGCATAACAGTCCATTACAAGTATGATTCTGAATATATACCTTCACCAAAGACTGCTATATAGCACAGTCTTAAGCCAGCTGAATCCATCAGGCAGCAACTTCTTGTCTTATGAATAAGGTAAGATGGCTTAGATTTTTTGCCCAAGAGATTAAATGAGCAGCTAATACGTCTTCTTCTGGTGCGCCTTACCTTAAAAACAATAGAAGTCTTCCCCCGAGGAGGGACTGCCATGCGGCGGCCGGCGCTGGTAGGGCCGAGGATGTGTTGGAAAGCGTCCCCGTGGCCCTGCCAATATGCGACGAAGGTGGAACACTACGAGGGTTTTCAGTGCAGGTCTGAAATAATACGTCCTTGCCCCGTGGGGTGGTTATGCGTAGGCTTATGCTCATGTAAAAAAGTAAGACCTCTTCTGAAATGGCAACGATTTATGTATAGATTTATAAACTACCAGTTTGATTCTGGTTACACTGTGGTGTATAGTGGTAACAAAAATTAATAGATGGAGTACTACTTTAATTTTATAAATAATCTTAAATATAAAACCTATATTCAAACAAGCTTTTAAAGCCGTTGCTAGGGCCAGCATCCAGGTTCATCGTCAAAACAGCTCCAATACAATATAACTGAATCGTTGACTGCCTCGTTAGCCCAGTGGTCGAAAACGCAACTGCAGTCCCAGGTTAAATTCCGGGTCCTGTTAATAAAAATCAGTTATTAAGTTTTTCCGACAAAAAGTTCTACGAAACAGTCCGAATTCGGTGTATCACACTTGTGCCGTGGAAAGCACTTAAAGCAGTTGGTCCAGCGAATAATGTTTCAGCGGTCGGTTTAGCGTCTCATCAAACTATAAGAGTGAGGGAATAGTGAATGCACTAGTATGGCCATACACTTAGGCACTGTTGCGCGATGGTTAGTCTCCGTTAAGCTCTCGTGACCGACTTTCGGTCTGAAGGGCATATTATTATTATTTAATTGTAATCGAAGTCATTATGTACGCCACATTTACGAAACCGGAAAGAATTCGTATGAAAGCAAGGAAATAACTAGTTATTTGTTTTTACGTGGTGGAGTTACACTGCAGCTATAATATAGTTATAGCTAGAATGAATCGGCTCGACCGGGGAAGGAACAGATCTCACAATATACAAACATGAAATAGAAGCTTAATGCTAGCGTATCTCGTATAGTAAGTCTAGAGAACCAGACGCCCTATTACAGGAAACTAGTCATTCCATCTTAGTCGTCAGGGGATACAACACAATTTGCATTTTGATTCTTAATCGATGAAAGATCCATATCACACCTCTACTTACCATCAGGTGGTCTGTGTACTCGTTAGTCTTCCTTATTCTTTTAAAAAAATATTATAAAAAATAAATATAGGATCCACGATTTAGTGACGAAGATTTTGAACGTTTTTCAACCGATTTCAAAAAGTAGGCAGATTCTTTATTCATAGGAATATTTTTTTTAATCTATGTTCACCGATTACTCGAAGACGTCAGAGCCGATATGAAAAATTGAAAGGTAGTGCTTCTCACGTGGTCTCATGTAAATTGATCAAGGTCTGGCCAACAGTTCTTGAGTTATCCTTAATAATTTATATTGAAGTCGGTTGTACAAATTTTTTTAATTATACTTTCTGTGTCTACTAAGTATAACGAGTATATTGTCGAACATAGTATTCATGTTCTCATCACGTAATTCACGTCCTCATAATACAAAAACAAGTTTACAACCAGTTTGCATTTTCAGTGATAAAATATAGATATGAGACGTCGTTCTTCACTACTGGCCGTATGAGGAAGCTTAAAGCGGAATAGATACTTAGTTTCTCTGCGTGATAGAATTTGTATTGAAGATATTCGCAGTAGAACTAGATTAACCGACACAACGCAACGGAACAGTTAGCTGAAGTGTAATGTTCCGGCCATATAGCTCGAAGAACCGATAACTGATGCTGACGAAAAAGAAAGGTTCTCAATTGGCAGCTTCGTAATGATAAACGAAGTGTATGTAGGGCGGCCTAGACTAGATCGCATTACGACCTGTTAAAACATGCAGGAAGTCGATGGATGCAGGTAACAACAGACCGTTGTGGCATCCTTTTGGGTGGCATATGTTCTGCAGTGGACTTGTGAAGGACTGTAATGATGATGATTATATTGAGTATATTGTTATAAAATGTTTAGATTGTAGAGAACACACAATAGGTTACTTAAAACGTTACTTGTAAAATAAGTGTCAAGAAGGTATATAATAGGATATGAAGTATAAAGTTGTCGTTTTGGTGGACCGGCCAATTTGAATTAATTAAACCTGCATGCATGAATGAATGAATGACTGAATGAATGAATGAATATACTTTATTGTACACCACAAACTAATAAACAAATTACATAACAAAAAACAGGTTAAATGTACAATTTGGCGGCCTTATCGCTACATAGCGATCTCTTCCAGGCAACCAAGGGTGTAAAGGACTAAACAATGAATACTGAGTAGGTGGTGCAATATAATTATACAAAATATAATATCAATACATGCGATATATAGACAATAAATGCAATAAAATAACATATAAATAACTAACACATGAAATGATATAAATTACTAATACATAATAAAAGATAAAGTAAAGCAAATAATATATACATAAACATACAAATATAAGAGTATATAAACAAACTTACAAAATACATCAGTAAATTACAAATTTCCTCAAACAATAATATAAAGCTCATAAATACAATAAATACATAATCACATAATTATCCTAACGGTCTCCGAACGATTGAGACAAGTAATATTCTTTAAGTAGTCGCTTAAAGATTATAATAGATTGTGCTTCACGTATGTGCAAAGGTAGGGCATACCTGAGCTCAATAGACTCGACAGTGAACGATTTATTAAAAAACGATATTTTGTGAGTTGGTACCCTTAAAACTAATTTTCTATAAAAACGTAGAGGTTCCCCCGGAAGCCCCACAAAATTAAACTTCTCTTTTAGATAGGGATGAGCAGAAGGATGAAATAATACACAGTACAGAATAGAAAGAATATGCATGTTCCGGCGAAGTCGGATAGGTAACCACTTGAGACGTGAGCGAAATTGGGAAATATGGTCATATTTGCGCAATCCAAATATGAACCGAATACTAGTATTTTGAAGTTTCTCAAGCTTATTTAGCTGGTCCTCAGTTATGTCTACATAGCTTGCGTCAGCATAGTCAAGGATCGGAAGGAGAAGAGACTGTGCGAGCATAATTTTTGTAGGAATGGGAAGAAATGATCGAAGGCGACGCAGTGAACAAAGAGGGACAAAGGTTTTCTTACTTACCACATTCAGTTGGCGTATCCAATTAAAGGAATTATCAATGTAAATACCAATGTTTTTGACATTGTCAAAGTAAGGGATTACAACCCTATCAAATACTATAGTTGGTACGGTGAACCAATCAACTCTTGAGATAAAACTCTGGCTACCAATAATGATAGCCTGAGACTTTTTAGGATTCACATTTAGGCCATATGATTTACTCCAATCATGAATAATATTTAGATCGTTATTCAATGTAGCGATTGCATTCGGTAAATTCTCAAGAGTTAACTGTGTGTAAATCTGGACATCATCCGCATACATGTGGTAGAGGGAAGATATTTTATGAGTAATTGAATTAATGAAAATGGAAAAGAGTAAAGGTGACAACACGCCGCCCTGCGGCACGCCTGCAGTAATATCACACCAAGATGAGTGAGTTTCATCAAAACGAATACACTGTCGGCGGCCACAGAGATAACTTTGAAACCAGTTAATTACTGATGGAGATATGTTAAGGGAACACAACAGACTCAACAGTATATCATAGTCAACAGTATTGAACGCATTACTGAAATCCAGCAAGGTCATGACTGTGAGTAGTTTATTATCCATACCCCACCGTATGTCATCAGTAACTTTGATTAAGGCAGTAGCCGTACTATGACCAGGACGGAAACCGGATTGTAAAGAATTTAATAAATTGTGCTTTTTGAGGAAAAGGGTCAGCTGTTGGCAAATTAGCTATTCAAGAACTTTAGAAAGGAAAGGTAAGATCGAGATGAGACGAAAATCAGAGAGGTTGACGGGATTAGATCTCTTCGGAAGGGGTATAACATGAGCACTCTTCCAGACTTGAGGGAATTTAGAGGAAGAGACAGATGCATTAAGTAAATGAGTGATAATGGGAGTGATAACATTAAGGATAGGAATAATCATATTACGGCTAATGTTGTCGCTACCGACAGCATTTGAGGAGATGGATAATATGATCTTCTTAATTTCATATACAGTAAACTGACTAAAAACGAACGAAGGATAATTAGGAGTCGGAGTTACAGAAAGAGAACGAAGTGTTTGCAGTTTATGTACACTATCAAAAGAGATAGAAGGATTAGAAAAATGTTGATTTAAAAGTTCAAAATCAACACTAGGACATGAAACATGTAGGGATGTTCTACCAACTCTAACTGTTTTAAGAAACTTCCACACCCTAGATGAGTCGCCGTTCTCGACTGATGTATGAATATGGCGTCGTTGTGCATCTCTACATAATGTGTTGCAGCGATTCCTGATTTTGGCGTATTTCCTTAAGTTTTCATCTGTTTTATTCCTCTTAAGCATTGACAATGCCGCATTCTTCTTTAAAATAAGCCTTTTCAGATCATCTGAGAGCCAAGGAGCAAGCAAGTGTTTGAGTCTCACATAATGCATTGGCGCGTGAACGTCGTAAAGCTGCGTGAGTAGGGAAAAAAAAAGTTCCACTTTATCGTCAACGTATGGAGCTTTCTCAATCACTGACCAGTCAATATTAAAAGCATCGCAGAACTAATTTAGGTTTGATTTTAGTAGGGCGTAGTTTATACGAAAGAAAAATTAAATCGTGATAAGATAATGTATCAGCAAGACACTGTCCATGCTTGAAAACTAGATTTAAATGCATGATTGAGTGCTCAAAACTTTTTCACACAAAACTATAACATTTAAATTAAAAAATAATTCGTTTTACTTTCCGTTGTCTATGCATTATGTATTCGAGTTAAGCAATATTCTAAAACAAAAATAAAGTACAAAAATATTGTAATTTTCGAATGTGAGTTTCATTGTGGTTTTAACACAGTAAATACAGCTTGCAATATCAATGCCACGCTTGGAGAAGATACGACTGACGAACACATTGTGCATTTTAAGTTTATCGCTTTCGTAGTGGAAACTTCAACTTGATGAATGAATCTCGAGGAAGACTAGACACAAAGGTAAATGACGATGAAAAAAAACTATAATGCTAAAACCGACACTTATAAAAACCATAGTATCAAGTAATGTCGTCATGGTTTCATGTCATTTCATCCATATAATTATATTTAATTTACTAATATTTAAAACAAAAAAATGAGAAATGGATGCCTCATGAATGAACTTCTGTGCATATAGGAGTAAGGGTTGAGACTTGCCTTGATGTAATGAGTAGGTACAGAAATGAAAAGATTTTTGACGGATAAAAAGTAGATGTTCTATGACAAAATTACACGCGATAACGCGGTGACAAGAGGTTCACCCATAGAAACGTTATGGCAACTTTTGTGGGTACTTAATAATGTTATTCACTACGGCTTTTGAGATCAGATGTATAAATAAAAGCAGATGTCTATCGTGAATAATTTTGAACTATGATGACAAACCTCTTAAAGAAACAACCACGACTCAACAATTTATTTATTTATTTAATGAAAAAACTCCTGTGGCTTACAGAAAATCCAATACACACACAAAGTTTAATTTTACATGCAAGAAATTGCATCCATCCTAACAACAAAAATTAATAATCATAAATTAAATAATTATAAAATAATAGTAATATAAAATCTCGAAGCTTTTAACAACCCGTGACAACAATTTAAAACTGTAATAAAACCAACTGAAACAATAAAGTATTAATAACTAGCTCGCCAGGTAGACGTTGTTCTGCCTAAACCCTTAAATTCACAATAAAAAATTTTGAAGGTCATTTAGGGGGATAAAATTTATCCTATCTCTCAAGTTGGACTGAAATGCACACAGTGTGCAAAATTTCATTGAAATCAGTTCAGTAGTTTAGGAATCCATCGCGGACAAACAACGTGACACGTAATTTTTATATATAAAGATTATACAATGAAATATTATGTCATATCAATTTATAATGCAATGTCAATAAAAGCTAATTTCAATCCTAATATGCCCGTTGTTGTAAATAGCTTAGACAGTGCATAATATGTAAAACAATGGATGGATTAAGTTCCTCTAGTGATTAATTAATACTAACCGTAGTTTCTAAGATTTAATATTTGATTACTAACCCTTATGGATTTTAATTCTAAAATAAATAAGAAATATTATTATTATTACTATAAATAAATACCTTATTTTATTTAAAGTGTTATAATTAAAAACCGTATTGCACAAACACATATTACAGTTTATGTAAAAGTAAATGATATGAAAACTGGTTCTTTGAATATATTTTGCCTCAAAGATAGGCTCGCTCAGATTAAAAAAGAAGTGCCTACATAACACAGTTAAGAACAAATACGGAAGACTAAAAATATACAAGCAGGTTAATGTATTTTGTAGAACAAGAGTGTAACATATATGAACATAAACATGTTAACATAATATCCATGTTTCTCTTACATATTTTCCGTAGAAACCCATTAACTGAACAAACGAGCCTTGATATTATAGCGAAACTTAAGGTAGCAGTATTGCAGAACTAATGGTAACCCGTTAGTTGCAGCTGAGCACTTCCTGATTCATTCATATAATAATTACATTACATTATTTAAACTAAGTTCAATTTTGCTTAAGCATATTATTAACACCATCATTAACGTCCATTACTAGTCCAGGCGTAAATTTAAGTCTATATCCAAAGACTGTCTCAAAACGTGGCCAAAGCATTTCTCACTCTCAAGGATTTATCCATTCTTACGTTTGCCAGTATGATACTGTTACTCTGAATTTTTTTATCACTTTTCTGTGCTTTATGATTCATCCTATGGTCGGCTGATTTCCAGTTTATCGTTCTCATTTCAATAATTGTAGTAGGAGAGCTGGCGAAAAAACCGATAAGAGTTTTGTTATGGCCAATAATTCAATATAATTTAGTATAGTATGCGTCAGCATCCACTCTCATGCCGGGCTTAGACTCTCGCCTCGCGCCTCGCCTCGTACCTCGCCTCGCAGCTCGCGTGTTGTTGCGAGATAACGAGTGTCTGTCACTCTGTCTCTTTTATTAAGCCATCAACGATGAAAGACGTCGAAATAATAGCAGCATCACTCTTGCATTAATAAGTATTTATCGATTCTTGACTATTTTAAAAAGAAGGAAATTAAAATAAATACGTCGTTGAGGAAGAATATGGTGGATAATATCTATTCATCGAAACAGAACCTTCTCAGTTTAATAATTTTATATAAATTGATAGTACTTATTGTGCAAGATTAAATAATAATATTTTATTAAAATTGTAATTTTAAAACAAAAGCAATGCGAATGTTTTTATGGAAGGGTGCCGTAAACAAACTGAAATGAGAGCGCGATAGTGAACACCATGCTCGCGTCCTTCGCAAGGCCCTTTGCCTCGTGCCCATAAAAACCGACGCGAACGCCCGCGTGTATCGAGGCAATTTGCGAGGCGAGCCACGAGCTAGCGTTTATACTAGCACCTCGTGGCTCGCCTCAAGACTCGTCTCGCCGCTCGCGCGTGATTGTAAACGGGGGGTCAAGATCAGGTAGAGGAACTTCTGGCGGCGCAGGGGCACGCTTTCTTGTATGTAAAATTATAACATGCTCTAAAAGTTATTTTTAATTAAAATTATTTTCTACGAATTAAATTTTTTTTTATATAAATCAGCATCGCTGTCGCTTCCTTCATCGCCCTTGTCAGAATTTGTTTCGTCGATGTCGTCTTGTTACTCAGACTCAGACTTAAAATCTATTAAGAAATAATTTATTATTATAAACCAGAATTTGATAATACCAGTAGACATAAAATTTATTTCATTCAACACAAGTGAGATGCGGGAAGTAAAGACTGTGTAAGAATATCCAAAGGAGGCGGAGTTATAGCCGAAATAAGAATTTTTAATTTAGGTGTGTTTTGGCCGTTTTAAACCCCTTAAAAAATTTTCATTACATTCCTAATGAGAACTGCTTGCCCCTATACCTCTATGACCCCCATAATGTCCTCTACATGATAGGCTATTCAAATTGACTATGCCTAAAGTTCGAGCCACCCCCCAAGTTTTTGGTTTTTGGCCACTTTAACCCCTTAACAGTGAAATGTGAACTTTTTGCCCCTTTTCAACCATGACATCTTTTACATTATAGGCTATTCAAACTGACTAGGCATAAAGTTCGAGTCACCCCCAACTCATATCTAGTCTTTCCTTCAAAATATAATGATTTGTAAAAGTTATGATAAACAATTACAATTACATTGATAATGGCGTGCAATATCTTTACAATATACAAAAAAAATATTATTATTATTATTACTATCTAATGAAGTAAAATATTAAGGGAAATTAAAAAAATAGAATCAAGTTATAAATTTTATAAATGTCAAACACCTAGAGAAACATCGATAAATAGTCAAATATTTACAATAAATACTGAATGTCAAAATTTTACTTAATAGGTATGTAAATGTTTATTTCTATAAGTTATAAATTTAATAAATGTCAAATATCTAAAAAAAACTAATTTCATTAAATTTAAATATACCTTCTATTGATTGTTTTGGAACGATTCCGTATTTCACAAACGTTGCTAACTGATTCCTTTCGAACCAACTGAAATCATACCGCCCATCAACATCTTTCCAACCATTTTCTGTTGCCGACATATTAGTTAAAATAATATTAATATTCAAATAAATTCTAATATATGTGAATTTATTTAAATATTACAATCGAAATTATATTAACAGTTATATGAATTCACTATAACTTTATATGTCACATCAGCTGGGCCAGGTCACATACAGATACACACTAAACACCACATTACATGCACCTACCCTACCTACGGCCTGACCGAGCCTTGGTGCGGTCTTAGATTCGGATTCAGGTAAGTACTATTTATTTACCTAGCCTTCTCCCTATTGTGTAGTATGAGAGGTCAGTAGTCCATAAGGCCATTTGGGCCCGAACTCTCGGCTGCCCGTCGAGGAGGCTACTATGGGCCCTAGCCAAGGCGACCTTTGCAGGGGCAACTGGGGGCCGTAACAATTATTATATAGTAACTAAACAGGAAATGAATTTTCAGCCATTTCAAAACTCTTGCACCGACGTGGTTATGGTGACAACATGTAGCGTGTATGTATGTAGCGTGCAGACACGCCGCGTTTCACAAGAGTGCAGTCTGACCACTTTTTTGTGCTATAAACTAGTTCACGGTCAATTTTCAATTATTACAAAACACTTGTAGAACATCTTGTAATTTTGAATACACCAGAGTACGCCGCCGCGCTATTACCTGACCTTGCGAGTGGGTGCTGACTCATATACTACCTCAATACCAAATCATTACAATACTCTTGCTGATTTTAGTCGCCAGGTCTTGGACTATTGTTTCGTGACACACAACTCGCAGCGTTGCTGCAACAGACAAATGTTTAATTATTAGAATAAGGCGTTACTTTGCGGAAATCTATTATATTAATGTTGCCATCGTATACTCATCCCAATTTACCTGTCCGGTAGTTGTGGTATTAGTATACAGGTATGCGACCCCGGCTTCCCTAGCTATTACTGTCCTATCCTTTGTCCTCCTGGGCGGTAATATCCTATATTTCCTATTTCCCACTCTAAATTACCAATCTTAATTTTTCACATCACCTATCCATCCCTTTCCCTATTCCTACTCTCTTCGCCAATCCAACGTCTGCCGCGCGAATGGATTCATGGCTAGGGGCAAGCCTAGTCATTAGTGTGTCACACTGCCCTGAGACCGGGTGTCTCCAGAATTAGGCCAGCCTTACCCTGGCATGCGGGGCTCTGTAGGGGGGGACAAAACTTTCCCTCGCTTTTCGTGGGAATGCAATGTATAATCATAAAAATAATTTAATTGACCTTAATGGCGCGCAATGTGGTGAGCCATCTATCACGTCTCGTTTCTCGCGGGGGCGAAAAGCGGCCCACCGAGAGCCGCTTCGCTACGTTGAATGTAAGACGAGGAATGGATGGTAAGGTAGATGAAGTATGTCAGATGATGGATGATCGAAGCATAGATATTCTGTGCGTGAACAAAACCAAGAGGAAAGGACGGGACACCACGGTTCATGGCCCCTACATGGCATAACTGCTATGAGTGGAGCTTTTGTTAGAAAGGGAATGAAGATGAATGTAAAGAAGACGAAAGTGATGGTGTTTGAAAGAGATGATGCAGTGACAGACTTCAATATCATGATAGGAGATGAACAAATTGAACAGGTGGAGGAGTTTGTGTATCTGGGTTTAAAGTTTACAAGAGATGGAAAGTCTGAGAATAACAACGAAACAAGAGTGAATGCAGAAAATATGGTGAATGGAGGTTTGCACTCCTTTATGAGCAGTCGAAAGGTGACTAACAATGTTCGTTTGGCTGTTCATGAGGGGGGTGTTGGTTTCGACACTCATGTAAGGAAGTGAAAATTGTGTATGGTAGAAAAAATATGATATCAGGATAAATGCAGTTGAGATAAGTGTTTTAAAAAGTATGATAGGAGTTAAACTAAGTGACAGAATAAGAAATAGTCAGATAAGGAAACGTTGTGGTCTGAAAGAAGATGTAGTGACAAAAATTGAGAAAGGTAAGCTGAGATGGTTTGGCCACGTCGAGAGAATGAATGAAGAACGATTGACGAAAAAAGTGTAAGTTGGAAGGTTGGATGTTTCTAGACCAAATCAGGGACGTCTTGAAAAAAAGCCAGGTCAAGAGTATCCTAAACCGTAGAGCATGTATGAAGAGAATAATTAAAGTGGACGAAGCTAAGCAAGTATGTAAGGATCGTAGCCAGTGGAAAGAAATGTTCTCCGCCTACCCCTGCGGGAAAGAGGCGTGATTATATGTATGTATGTATGTAAAAAATACCTTGCGTACATACTCTCGATAAAGTAAAATGATGTATCTTACGTAGTTTGAAGAGCACCTTCCGCCCTCCCTCAATTGCGTGCACTATCCCCGTCACTACTAATCCCAACACCACTATTCCCAACACCATTACACTAGAAAAGGCACACCACTGACGACAATAAAACCCGCGTGTTTTCAAACTAGGTAAGACACATCATTTTATTTTATCAAGCGGATGTATGCAAGGTAATTTTTACCAACTTTAAGACAAATGTTTAGCCATTGGACTACTAAGTTGTCAACGTATACTGTTTTTAATAGAAAATTACTATAAAATACTGTGTTCTTGTGCGTTGCTTTTTTTTATACGGCATCGTTTGACAAAAACTGGTCTAATTTCGCTCATGTTAATTACAAAGCTTCAAACTGCAGAGTAAATTCGAGATCGAAGTAATAACCAAAGTTAATGCAAGCGCTGTAAACTTTTGCCATTAAAATAATATGCATATATGATGTTTCAGAACGTTTACTGTTTTAACTTTTAACCGCCATATACGTCATAGTATTGTGTAAAGTTACTGATGTTTTTAAAGGTCCATAATATTTTTAGGACATTCCACAAATTTTAAGGGCTATTTATTTTACATCAAAAGGAACAGAAAATATTAGTAATATATGGCTCATATTCTATTATTCAATAATTTATTACAGCCTATAAGGTACTCTCCTATAGATTGTCTTATAGCAGGCGGGTTGGCAACCACAGTATATTATTATTTTGTCGTTATTAGGTAGGTGCTGCTGTGGATCTCCTGTTTCATCTAACTTTGTTGCTATTTACGACATCCATGGGGATGATACGTGGTAGTGAATTTTCTTTGGCCACCACGATTCGACTATACGATATCCTTGTTTAGCTAGTTTAAAGTATTTGAAAAAAATAATTGAAGAAATACCAAAAAAGCTATTCTAATGCTTATTTCTTTCAATCTACAATGTCTATTAGAAAATTATTAATATACAATTAAATTACCAATTATAAAGTTATACCATAAAAGTTAATGGACTCCGAAAATAGATCACGCTTTTACAGAAAATATGCAAGACCGAGAATGGGTTGGCTCGACCGCGGTAGGACCACGCTCTACAATGCTGCTGTGTTTCATATGGTGAGTGTAGAAAACCGGAGATCCTTTTTACTGGAAATGAGAGATTCCATCTTATTCCTAAGAATTGACAACACATCTGCATTTTTATTCTTAATTGAGCATAAATGTAGATGTCTACGGGCCACAGTATCCACTTACCATCAGGTGGACTGTGTGCTCGGTTATCACCTTATTATATATATAAAATTAATATATATAAACTGTGTTTCTTGCAAATAAAGAATTTGTATTTGTATTTGTATAAAAAAGGTTATGTACTAAAGAGTACATGGTTCATAATGACCTTGGGTATAAGGTGATTGCTACTGTTTGCTATTTCTAAATGTTTCCAACCTAATTGTATAAAATAAATTGAAAACATTTTGTTAAAATATTCCGTTTGATTTCTTGCTGATTCTTCCCTAAACAAAGGTTCTTCTGAATTTGTGGTAATGCTTAAATGACTTTCAATAAATAAATCTTCTTATAATATAAAAAACTGCCTCAATAGTCTAGTGGTTGTTGTAGTGCGACTGCTAATCATGAGGTCCTGGGTTTGAATCCCGGGTCAGGTCAAAAAAATCAGTTATTATGCGTTTTCATCAAAAATTCTTACAAGCTGCCCGGAGTAAGGCAGTTGGCGGCGTCTCACCCTCGTGCCTCGGAAAGCACGTAAAGCCGTTGGTCCTGCGCCTGATCTCTCTCCGGATGTGTCGGTTTACCTTCCCATAGGACTGTGAAATAGAAAGTGCATATATGCTTGCGCATACACTTAGGCACTGTATTCGTGTCCTGCGCCGATGGCTAGTCTCTCTTGAGGTTGGCCGCCGTGACTTAAATTCGGCCTGGTGGACATCATTATTATTGTTTTAATCTGTATTGATTTAAAAATTATTCTATACTCTTATAATTTTTAAATTTTAATTTTTGTTTTTTAAACCTTCCCACACAATTTCTTTTAAGTTTTATATATATCGCAACCTGCCTGCACAAGGTTGGCAAGGTTGCGAAAAAATTATAGAACATAATTACACTAGTTCCTCCCCGCAAATATAAGGAATCTCCAGCCCCGAGTGCCACCGCCAAACGCTTAGTTACTGCGCTATCGAGCTGTCATCCATCCATCCATTACAATCTATAAATGTCACCTGCTGAAACTCCCTCTCTCTCTCAAAAAGTGCTTTTAAAGAAGGATTATGTCTAAAGAGGGATTAACCTCCAGTGGAACATTTTCACCAGGACAGAGCGTTTGCCATGTCTGCCCTGCCTCCGTAGCAAAGCATAGGTCTACTTTATTATTTAAAATTATATTACATAAGTCACTGACACTATGTACGGAAGCAAGGAAAGCAGGCAATGCAACGCTAGAAAGATTTCTCACACCAATGCCACCAAATTTTATAGGTAAAGTAGCTTGAGTCCAGGCTGTTGTATTTAAAAGTTAAATTTAGAATTCTTTCTATAGCTGTTTTAAGATTATTATCAATATCTTGTAAAATATTCGAACAGACAGACAGACTGGACTCGAGCGGAGTAAGTATGTAAATCTAGGTACAAGAAGACAATATTTTAAAATAGTAAGAGCTATGTGGGGGTTTAATTTATACAATTTATCAACGTGGTTTAAAAACTAATCAAATTTTGTTTTTAAAACAGGTTTAATACTATCGAAAAACAACGGGGCACCTAGCAGGTATAGTGATTCCGTACTGACAGTTTTTATTCCTGAACAAATATGATTAAAATTTTGAATTAAAGTGTCTCTATGAGAAGTAGATAAATTATTGGAAAAAAATATTTCACATTTATTGCTATTTGGTTCAAGACCAATATTTTTAAAATTTTGAAAAATATGAGTAAGATCACTGAGGACGTCATCTGCTCTACCTCCCAGTGTACCGTCGTCTAGTTACCAGACATTCAGCTTGGATTTCAAATTTGAAATAATTGGTTGAATTTCCAAACTGAAAAGTGCTGGACCCAGTGGGTCACCCTGCTGAACACCGACAGCGGAATCGATAACATGGTTTTCGTAAAACAAGTTAGTGTTTTGACTATAACATTGCCAAACGTAATGATAAATTTCGGGGGTATTATTAGCCACTTCTTTCAGCAAGGTTACCCTATCGATAGAGTTAAAAGCATTCCTTAGGTCAACCTTCACAAGAACATCTGCATCAGAGTTTGTTAAAAATGTACGCACTGAATGTACCGCCGCCTCACAGCCACCACTAGTGCCAAAACCTAGTTGAGTAGGCTGAAATTTGGTCTTAAGGTTAGAGATTATGTGCCTGCAAGCTAATTTTGAAGTTAAACGTCGAAATGTGGAACCAACGGCAATAGGACGGATACCGTTATCCTTTTTTTGAAGGCACATAATCTTGCCCCAAATAAGAATGGAATGAAATTTGGATTAACATTACCAGAAAGCATAAAGTTACATAATTTTGTAATGTCTTTAAGAAGTACTCCGCCGGCGTCACCGGCAGAAGCGCTTACAAGATCTTTAAGATGTTGAGACGTAATTCCGTCAATGCCGCCAGCAGAGCCATTCGAAAATGACATAATTGCTTCTAAAGTGTCTTTTTCCGAAATTTGTAAAGGTTGCATAGAAGTCCTGGGAGGCAGCGGTAAACTCTGAGGATGTTTGACCGAAGGATGCTTTTGACGAAGGCTTTCAAGTGTTTCGATATTACGAGGAGCCAGGATGTCGTCTGAGAATAAAATACGGGATGCATTTTTTAAGTCGCCATCCATTACTTTCGACTCAACTACTTTTTTTAAATCAAATTTAGGACGTGGTCGAGATAAATGAGTATTAATTGGGTAATCTAAATTTTGAAAAGATGTCTCTTTTAGTTGAGACGTAATTGATTTATTTATTGTTTTATCAAAATGAAAATGGGAATACGCGAAAGTAAATAATTTTTGCGAACTATTTTCACTATTAGTGTAACAATTTTGAATAGTGCATGACAATGCTTTAGCAAGCTGCATCCTCGCACCTCTAGGAATTCTTTTAACCACATAACGATAATAATTGTAAATTTGCTCCGAAAAAAGGGAAAAATGTGTGTAATTAAAGGAATTGAGGAGTTATGAATTTCTACGGCAGGCTGTGAAGCCGAAATACTTTTACTATGGCATCGTTTAATATGTATATTTAATCCCCTTTTACCTTTAAACAGCCTACCGTCAGCACAATTTTGACACTGTAGGAAATCCGGCTGTGACTGTAGGGGAGCAGAGACATTCATTAAAAAATCTAAACAGATCTCTACAACACTCAAAAGTCTATATATTACATATTCATAGTAACTTGAAATATGCTGTACTCCACATCTTTCCCTGAAACAATCAATTACGGCCTAAATAAAAGCACTTTACTCTATAAATGAAATATTATCACATTACTTCCCTGGATTTATTCCATATTGATAAAAATTGTATGTAGTCGTTACGCTTTGACAGTTGTCAACGGCGCAGCAGAAATATTTTCCTTTCTTAATTAGTATTATGTCTGAAATCAAAAAATTATTATTATAAAAACTCTCTTATATATTTTCTGATCTTTTTGTTGAAATTTTTAAGCCAGAATTGGCCTCCAAATAACAAAATAAAATAAGATAAATATACGTAGCTTTCGACAGTGAAAAATTATAATTAAAATAGTAATAAACTGCCGGTAACAGAACATATTACGATACATAGATACATAGATATAATATCAGGATTACTCCCAATTTCTTTTGCTATAGCTTTTAAAACTTGTGGAAAATCCTAAAGTCCTTTATAGACTTTTAAAAACATCAATTACTTTACACAATACTACGACGTATATGGCGGTTAAAAGTTAAAACAGTAAACGTTCTGAAACATCTACTCGTTGATGAATCCTAACTGCATATTATTTTAATGGCAAAAGTTTACAGCACTCGCTTTAACTTCGGTTATTACAACCATCTCGAATTTACTCTGCGATTTGAAGCTTTGTCATTAACATGAGCGAAATTAAACCAAAGTTTATTTTGTGAAACAGTGACGTATAAGTTAAACGGACTTCAATTAATTATACCGCTGTATTTCAATTCTTCGAGAACGCAATGTACACCGTTATTTTCTATAAAAAAAAATTATACGTTGAAGACTTAAGGCTAAGATCAAACAAGAGTAAATTTTATTCTTGGATAAATGATAATTTTATCAAGAATAAATAAATTTTACGCTTTACCATTTATTGAAAATCATTTTTCACTTTACTACAGTTTCGAAAAAATCTCTGTCCTGGGAACAACCAGGAAGAAACCCAGCGAGACTTTTTTAAATAAAATTATTTTACAATAAATTATTTTATACGATTATTATTAAAATATTAGAAACAGTATGGTGGCGATTACCTCATTCCCAAGGCTTATTGTCAATGATGTATGTACTATTTCGTAGTATAATAACCCTAATGTAATAATTTTTGCCTAAAAAATTTTAAACCTTTTGATAGATAAGGCCTGTATACTTTGTGAGACTTTGTTGTAAAAGTGTTTACATTACCCATGAAGAAATTACTGATTCTTTGGAGTCGAGTAACTGGTATAATTAACTTGTGCTTGTTCCTAGTATGTACAGAATACACGTTTAACATTAGGTGTCGCGAATTATTTCGTTTTATTACAGTTTAAAATCGTTGCCGTTAAACCAGTTCACTACTTTTAATATAGCATTATTTCTTCGTTATTTTTTAATAATTGACTTTTAAGTCGGAAAATTAACGAAGTATCATCAGCAAATAAAACTGTATTATAATTATTCCCTACTGAGTAAGGTGAGTCATTAATATCAACAAAGATCAGGAATTGAGCCCTGGGGAACACCCATAGATACTACACCATACACCATACATTTTACACCATAATGATGTAGCTCCTTGCTCTACCACGTCTAATGTTACTATATTACTATTTTTTGAGTTAATCTTCACTTATTTTTTATTTCAAAACACCTAATAATATCAAGAAATAATAAATACAATAAAAAATCATATACATCTTGACGTTGTCACTCTTTAACAGTAATTTTAGACACTTTTACACGGAAAAAAAGAGAGTGGACATGACATGTCCTTTTACATCATCCTTTATTAGAACAAGTTCTGCCGGAAAATCATTTGTTATTTGATGATGAGTTCTATTGCACGTAAAACGATACACAAATTTACTGGAAATTTAAATCGTGGTGTAGCTTTTCCTTGGTATAGTTAATCGTGCATAAATCGAACTTTGATTGAACCCACCCTTAGTAGTATAGTGGTTAAACATTTGGCCGTAACGCTGTGAGTCGTGGGTTGAATTCCAAACAAAAATATGTGTTTGTGCAATATGTGTGCGCATATGTAAATATAAATAATACATTTTTAATCCCGATTTTTAAACCATATTTGTTAGTAACCAAATATAAAATCTTAAAAACTACGGTTCATATTAAATATTCCCTAAAGGAACTATCTCTATTCATTGTTTCACATATTATGCATTGTTTAAGCAATTTTCAACAGATTCCTGAAGACTATTAGTGCTAACTCGTCTTCTCGTCATCAGGGATACTATTCGCTTAGGTATAATTGCATGGAAGCCACCCGTACGTGCTTCTGCGAATATTCCCAATGCGCTACAAAAGTAAGGCACCCCTAAAAGTGCACTGAAACTGTAGTAATACTCGTAAGAAGACGTATGCCTTCTGCGTGTAGTCCACCCAAAGATTACAGATGTAAAATGTTTGACAATATGACTTAAAAAGTGTTATTTGTTTATTTTATTTGATAGTGTATAAAACCTTTTTTTACCAGAAGATTTATTCGACAAACTTTAGTAGGCCAGCTAATCAGGCCTATTCTCTAACTTAGTTGTAACCAGAATAACACTCACTTTTTACTACATTTTGTATTCCGTGTAGCTTTTATAAAAGAGCTACGACGTCTCATATATCAAACAACGTAATGGTTTATAGGACGTGATGTTTAATGCATTTACTTAATTTACTTATTTATTCAAACATCAAATACCTTAATCTTATTATCTTTTGTCTAGTTGTTTCGTTCGTTTCGTTCACTTTGAAGTGTGTCCGCGTAAGCTTAGTTTATCGCGACAGTGTAGTGGTCTCTTGTGCATTTCTTCACCGGAAATTCCGAAGTATTCGCGATGACTTGGCTACATATATCGTAATAACTCCAATATTCGCGTTACCGCAATGTGTGTAAACTAGATATTTACTACACTGAAATAATATTTTGATCATCATCATCATTACAGCCATTCACAAGTCCACTGCTGAACATTGGCCTCCCCCAAGGAATGTTACAAAGCACGGTCTTGAGCCACCTACATCCATCGACTTCCTGCATGTCTTACCAGGTCGTCACTTACTTTCATAATATTATCAAACTTTCAACTATCTTCCAGAATATTTGTAAATATATTTCTTTTATAATGTCAGTTAATTACTTATTTGGGCAAGAATGACAATGACTATTAAAATAAGCTTATTTAAGGATCTAGCAACAAGGTAAAATGAAAAATCATTACTGTGTGCTCTTTTCAAGCCCCAGTTTGCGAGTTTTTAAACTTAACGAACGGAGAGTTTGCAGACCACTTCGGAACAGGTATTCTTGAAAATGTTTCATAACTGAAGTTTATATTACAGTTTCAATTTCATATGAAAAATATATAGATATGGCAAATATCTGAATTGCTCTTGTAAATGTTATTCATGTTCTGATTTGTAAAAAAGTAATTTTTATAAAAGGAGAATATTTATGTAACCTTTTAATATATTTATCTGTCATCAAGGGTGAGGTAATTGCGTCATAATTCTTCTTTGACAATAGCCGTAACCGCACTTAAGATTAATTCTGTAGTATCTTACAATTTACGTCTTAAAATATTCTAATTTTAGTAGATATTAGTTAACTTTAGAATATATGATTGATAAAAAAAAATATAACCTAAAGCAAAGCATATCTCTTATTGCAAGACTCCAAGGTATTGATAGTTATAAAATAATTTAAAGTAGATTGGTTTATGGTTGTACGTAGTAATATAATAGCTTATCGAACTCTGTTTTCTCGCATATTGTGAAATTTTTAACGCTAGCGCGTATTCCACAGAGTACATTATATATAGGGAATAGAGTCATCACTTAGAATCGTAGCATTAGCGCCATCTATCGATATACGACGTCCCTACAGCCCAGCGACGATGTAGGATACTCTATATTACAATATTTATTATTTATTTTCAAATTAATTTCCAAAAGTCAAACCATTTTAATATTGATTTGGCTTTTGGAAATTACTTTGTATACAATATAATTTAGGGAAATAAAACAACTGTTTAGCGGGTGGATGTTTTTTTATAATGCTTCCTTTTATTATAATAGTACACAATAACTTCTCTCAAAAGAAGCCAATTTCCAGGTCAACAGAGCACAAATAGTTAAGCAAATCAGGGTCCAGAGTTTTATGCGTAAGTCCAACGAAAAAGGCGAAGTCTTCGGGAGTCCGGGGATCAAGCAAAGTTGTTAAAGTCTTATAGTTGCTTCATGATAAACACAAACAGAGCACATTCACAAACAACGAAAGGAAATGTAATGACAGAATAATTAAGTTACGTTAAATGAAGTTACTAGTTTTACATTCACACAAACTACTAGTTTTAGTTTCTTTTGTTTTTAATATTGTATGTATATAGTAAAATTAAATTCACATGACATTTGTAACATTGACAGAGTGAAATGACCATAGATCTTTCCCTTTGGCTCTTGCCATAGATAAACGGAGAAAACAATTTGCAACGGCGAAATCATAATAATTCTTATATAAATGAATAAATGTAAAATAAATAAATTACCCAAAAAATTTAATTACAAATTTGTTTTGTAACAAAATAGTAAGTTAGCAAGGTTCGATTGTATTTTGAACTATTCATTAATGTGTTTGATTCTTAGTTGGCCTAGCATGGCTAAATTTACAAAAGCGACATCTACTGCAACATGGACAAACTGTCATTGCATATTAATACGTCGAAGAAAAATTATAGTATGGACTGTTATGCCACTGGCGTATTCCCTGTAATACGTTGGCCTTAGAAACTACAAAATCAGTAAGGCGTATTTAGGTCATTCATTTGAATTAATAGAAATATTATATACAGTTAAAAGTTGAAAGTACACCGGTCTATCTTTGAAATCACGACATCTAATATTTTAATAACTGTGTGGTCATGAGTACTGCGGGTACTTACCCAAATTGTGGAGTGTTTCGGTGTTGAAATTAATAAGCTTTTCTCGCGTTAAAATTTTTATGAAATTAGATTATATCAGTTCGATATACCGACAGTCAACTTGGCACCGCTGAAGGGACTGCAGCACCGCCCAAATTTCGACGGAATCAAAGGCTTTCTCATAGTCCACATACGTCAGACATAGTGGCAAATTGTACTCCTCGGACTTCTGTTTAATTTGCCGAAGGGTATGTATGTGGTCTATGGTGCTAAAGCCTTTTCGGAAACCGGCTTGTTCCGGAGGCTGGAAGTCGTCAAGTTTGCGCGCGAGACGATTCGTAATGACTCTCGAAAACAGCACGTAGACGCGGCTCAGAAGGGAAATCGGTCTGTAGTTCTTCAAGAGAGCATTGTCGCCTTTCTTGAAGAACAAGACCACCGCACTTCTGCTCCACGCCTCCGGTGTAATGCCGCCATGGACGACGGAATTAAAGAGCTTCTGAAGGACTTCAAGTACCGGTTTTCCACCCGCTTTTAGAAGCTCCGCTTTAATTCCATCCTCGCCTGGGGCCTTGCCGTTTTTAAAGTGCTCGAGAGCCACTCTAATATTGATCAAACTGACGTCCAGGATATCATCGTGATAATGTCGGATAAGACTCGCTCTTGGATTGTTACTCACAATTGCGTGCGGCTCCAACGACGACGTGTACAGCTGCCCATAGAACCTCTCAATCTCACTCAAAATCTCAGATGCCCCGGAAACGATGCTGCCACATTCGGTCTTCAGCCTTGACAGTTGGCTCTTTCTGGCAGACAGATCTCTGGCAAGGACTTTGGAGCCTTGGTTCCGCTCGATCGCTTCTTCAATACGAGCTGTATTGAAGTTGTGCAAGTCCCCGCCGCATGCAATTGGAGATCTTTCCCTGTATGCTGTCAAATCTGTTGAAGAATGTAGCTTCATCTCCCATCTAACAGCCATGAGATTAAAAGGGTGTAAAACAGGGTGACGTCATATCCCCGAAACTCTTCACCGCTGCATTGGAAGACGTTTTCAAGCTTCTGGACTGGAAAGGATACGGTATCAACATCAATCGCGAGTACATCACTCACCTTCGATTTGCCGACGATATAGTCCTTATGGCAGAATCGCTGGAGGACCTAAGCACTATGCTCAATGACCACAATAGTATTTCCCAACGGATAGGTCTTAAGATGAACATGGACAAAACAAAGATCATGTTTAATGTCCATGTCACACCTATGCCGGTAGTTGTTGGGAACACTAAGCTCGAAGTTGTTGACGAGTATGTTTACCTGGGACAAATAGTCCGACTAGGTAAGTCCAACTTCGACCGAGAGGTCAATCGACGGATTCAACTCGGTTGGGCAGCGTTCGGTAAATTACGGCACATCTTCTCGTCAGGTATACCACAAAACTTGAAAACGAGACTGTACACCATGTTGCCAGTGATGACATACGGAACTGAGACGTGGTCCTTTACTGCCGGTCAAGGTCGCTCAGTGAGCTATGGAGAGGGCTATGCTCGGAGTTTCTCTGCGTGATAAACTCAGAAATGAGGATATCCGCAGTAGAACCAGAGTGACCGACATAGCCCAACGGATTAGTAAGCTGAAGTGGCAATGGGCCGGCTATATAGCTCGAAGAACCGACAACCGATGGGGAAGAAAGGTTCTCGAATGGCAGCCTCGTACCGGCCGGCGAAGTGTAGGGCGTCCCCCCACTAGATGGAGTGACGACCTGGTAAGTTGTGCAGGAAGTCGATGGATGCAGGTGGCTCAGGACCGTGCTTTGTGGCATTCTTTGGGGGAGGCCTATGTTCAGCAGTGGACTTGTGAAGGGCTGTAATGATGATGATGATGAGGTTATATCAATAATTTCGAAAAAAAAACTTGACAAAAAGTAAAAGCCAACTTTAAGTAACTAGAAAGAATAAAATGATTTCACATTATATGTCAATATCTGAGTCGTTACAAGCAATAACGACAAACTGTTTGCTACAACTGTTTGCAATGCTGAAGATAATTTACGACACAAACGTCGTTTTTGGGCCCACTAGAAATTTTGGCGTACAGCAATTGTATTAAATACAAAAAAAAGATATCAATTTATTATTGTAAATAGCATAAAAATTTTATGAAAATCTACATGGAATCAAGAAATCTGAAAAAAAAGAGTTGATTTGATATTTATGTTTATGTCATTGGTTCAGATAAAGTAATATTTAAAACAATTGTAGTAGAGATGGGCCAACTCGAAAGAAACTTGAATCGAGTTAACTTGTGTTGAGATTCACGTAATCAAATAGTACTCGAGTTACACAACTCGTATTGGCGATACGAAGCTGTGTCAGTTTGTTACAAATTATTTTTATATTTGTTTTTTCATCCAAGACAATTATTATTATTTCTTAACTTAATAGGTAATAATATATTATTGGTTTGCGTATAGACAATCTTCATAAAATAATATCACTAACTTTATGACGTAGCGTAAAGTTACTATTATTAATAATTTAACTATCACGAATTATATTTAATCAGCTTATTGACATTACATAATATATTAATAAATTGCTCGAAATAGTAAGTCGAGTTCATCACTAAATTGTACACAGACACTGCATTGACCGTAATATTAAAATATGACTCGAGTAGAATTTTATGACTCAAGTCACTCGGGTTTTATCATGTCACTTTAGTTGTACTCGAGTTTCTTAAATTATTTGAATTAACTATTTACAGTCCGTGCATCGATTGAAGTTTATCACTCGAGTCGAGAATATCGATTACCTTAGTTAAAGCATTTTTAAATAGGTACCTTTATTAAATAAGTAATATGTGGCAATATGAAATAAAATCCCCGTGTAGTGGCGGGTAAGAATACTCACTACAACATATCTTCCAGTGGGTGCCGTAAGACGCGACAGAGGGAAACTGAGGCAGAGGATGGGCAGCAGCATCTTTCTGATAACAGCAAACCAACAACAAAAAAACTGCGGTTATCAACCCGCTAGCCAAGCGTGGCAAATATGGCAATATGGGGTAAATTGCCATAGTTGCCACGCTTGCCTGGAGCAATGACATTAATATACCGCCCCCAGATGGACTGTGATTTGTGATATTCCTTGGGGGAGGCCTATGTTCAGCAGTGGGCTTGTAAAGGGCTGTAATGCTGATGATGATGATGATGATGATGATGATGATGATATAAAATACAAATATTTATTATTTATTTATTTGTAGTATTTCCATGTTTTTTTTATTTACTACAGATATATGGAGTATTTCAAAATCTATAAACTGCTTTTGCATATCTTACAATTCGCTTATATTTTTTAAAATAATTCAACATTGACGATTTTTATTTTCTTGTTTTATTGCTATCATTCATACTTTAAACAAACAAGTACATTTAGATCACCTTTTATGTTATGCACTACTTATACGAAGCAACAAAAAATAAACAACAATGATATCTCAAACACGATATTATAAATCAAACTAAGTTCATATTTGACTACAACATGACAGATGCAAGTTTGAATTTGGATGTAACCAGTATCGTCACTCGCGGCGCCTTATACTACAAGTGAATTAGCGAACTGTCATCTCCGAGCTCCGAATAGCTATCTCCGAGTCTACACGGTGCGGTGCGCCGAGTTCAATCGGTAACTCGAGTGCAAGCGGACTCGAGTAAAATTTATTTTCATTTGAGTACCGAGAATTTTACAAAATCTATAATTTGGGTACGACTTTCCATTGACTCCCGTAGAGTTGGGGGTTGATACCTATTTTTACAAAAAACTTACACTATTATAAGCACACACACAAAGTTACAACATGCGGAAGCGCGTAATTTTTGACAAAACCGTTATTGAAAATCAATTATTCTTGCATTGGTTATGTCTAATCCTACAATCAAAACTAACGCCATTTTTTATTGTTATTGTCAGTAGGGATGTCAGTTCTTTCCGAAAAAGATCAATTTTTTAAATAGATTCGAATTGTAAGCTGATGTATCGATTCCCAAAAAATCGATTTCTAAAATATCTATATTGTTTCATGTGTGCATTTATAATGTAAATATAATTCCATTTTATGAGAAAAAAATCCCCTTCATCATAAAATATAGAGGGACTGATTCAGAAGGATTTCTGTGTCTATTATGAGACTGCTACGTCTCCGGCGCTGCGGGAAGAGCAATCAAAGTTTGTTGGAATTTGGAGTACGATCTCCCATAAAAAGCACATCTAAATTAGGTTCGCCCAATTTTTGAATTGCCACAAGAATCTAATTACATTGTGAAATAATGACAGTGTTATATCAAAAAATGAACTAAAATAAACGCAAATACAACGTGATATATGACACAATTATAAATCATATTAAAGCGGGCGAAGGAGGAATCCCTTTTTTAGATGCACCAGAAGGAACTGGCAAAATTTCCCTTAATAATTTGATCTTAGCTAAAATTCGAGCAGATAATAAAATTATACTGGCATTGACTTCTTTAGGAATTGTCACAACACTATTGGAACGTGAAAATACGGAACATTCTACCATTCTACATTGAGTTTGCCTTTAAATATAGCCAAACAAGAATTTCGAGTCTGTAATGTTTCAAAATCTTCTATGCGTGGCCAGGTTTTGATGCGATGTACAATTATAATATAGAATGAATGTGCAATGGTCCATAGAAAATTACTTGGAGCGTTTCATAGAACATTACAGGATATCCGGGAAAATAAAAAACTTATGGGTGAAATTTTATTATTATTATCCGGAGAGTTTCGACAAACGCTGCCGGTTATTCCAAAATCAACCCGGGCTGATGAAATGGGCGCATATTTGAATCAAATGACGTTCTGGGATCATATTGAAAAACTATAATTAACAGAAAATATGCCAGCAAAAATTAGTGGAGATCCGGAAGTACATGAGTTTGTTGAAAATCTGTTAAAAATTTGGAATGACACCTATCCTATAGGTTCACAGTCAGGCAAACTTATTATATCAGAAGAATAGTGTAAAGTGGTAGATACAGAAGAAGAAGTTATTGAAAAAGTTTAGCTATCTATTGAATAGAATCATCTAAATGGGACATGGTTATGTGAGAGAGAAATTTTGGTACATAAAATGGTGTAGTACACCAAATTAATGAAAGGGTATAGACTACGACACCAAGAGATGAAAACTGTATAAATCAATAGACACAATGATGAATCAAGGCGCAAGCGTGAACTTTCCCACAGAATTTTTAAATTCACTGAATCCGTTTGGTATGCCTCCGTATATATTGAAGCAAATTGGATTCAAAAATTGGATCACCAGTCATAATATTACGAAATCTTAATTCTCCAAAATTATGTAACGGTACAAGATTGTGTATTAAATAACTTATCAAAATTATTGTGGCAGTAATTCTAACTGGCAAAGGAAAGGGAAAATCCGTTTTTATACCATTAGTTTCAAATGGTTTACCATTCTGTTTAAAACGATTACAATTTCCTCTACGATTGGTTTATGGTATAACTATCAATAAGACACAAGGTCAAACGTTCCAATATTATGGAGTAAATTTGGGAGAAAAAATATGTAAATAAGAAATAACAATTAAAAATTTATGTATTCCTTATTTTAAAAATAACTAATTTATTAAATATACATACATAAATAAATATTCGACACAAATAACCCAGCGAAGGTGGTTTTCACAGCTAGTTAGAATATATTACTTTCTTTTAAGACCATTATTGGTAGTATGTACGTATTCATGATATATAAATAAATCAGAGCGAATTCATTTTTTTTTTAATTTAAAAAAACGTTACCCCCTTACTAGGACTTTCTCCTGTATCGCAGAGGCAGTTTACAAACACAAAATTGCACAAGGACAAACATCCAAACCCGGAACAATTATTTGTAGACTATACAAATACTTGTTCCGTGCGGGATTCGAACCCGCGGCCCCCAGCGCACTAACTCATAGCTAAGACACTGCGCCACGGAGCCGCCAATCATTTTCATTAGTGAAGTTTACCTGAAGAGGAACAACAAAAAGCAAAACCATAGCTCAAACAAATATCCTTAAATTACTTCATAACCCATAAATAATGAACGGAAACCGAAAGGAGACAGTTTCTTTTTGTATGGAGAATGGGCCCAACTCAAATTTTAGGGAATTAAATTAATGAGTTGTATGTCGAATTATTTATTATAATCTATAGATTACAATAATAATATTAGTTTTACCGTTTCTAATGGGAATACTGAGTAATTAGCAAATAAAGTATGTATTTTACTATAATCTAAAAACAAACTAAAAGCTATTGTCTATTAGTTTTCACCGGTATTATAAGTTAAAATAGTGCACTGTTCGAAAAATAATAGTATAAAACAAAGTTGTAGTTTCATTCTGCATTTATAGGTACTTTAAAATTGATGGAAAATCTTTTTAGTAGTTCCGGCAAAATAATATAGTGCATGTCTGTGCATGAATATGGTATGGATACTATTTTATACATGTATTGTTTGTGAGTATACATCCCAAATACTAATTTATAAAGTAAATTATTTATATTAAAGAAATTTAACAATTGATCCAAAATTATTTTTTCAAAAATTTTACTGAGAGTTGGTAGTACAGAAATAGGTCTAAAATTGGCGGGGTCTAATGTACTACCAGATTTAAATAAAGGTATTACTTTACTATGCTTCATTAAATCAGGAAACACACCAGATTCGATACTATTATTAAAAATAATAGCTAAATGAGGCGCGATTGTATCAATTATAGACGCAATAACTTTAACGGAAATCCCCCACAGATCCGCAGTTTTCTTAACATCAATAGTTTTAAAATATTTTACAATATCTTTTGATGACGCTTTATGAAATTTAAAATTCTTTGTACACGCATTTACATTTTGTTTAAGTAATGATTCGGCGACGGCAGGAGAAGAATTCAGTGACTTAGTGATCAAGATCGGAATACCAGTAAAATATTTCTTAAAAACCATTGCTACGTCCTGATCTGATACCGAGAGGTCAATCGACGGATTCAACTCGGCTGGGCAGCGTTCGGGAAGCTACGACACATCTTCTCGTCAGAAATACCTCAAAACCTTAAAACAAAATTGTACAACCAGTGCGTGTTGCCAGTGATGACTTACGGAACTGAGACGTGGTCCTTCACTGCTGTCCGTATGAGGAAGCTGAAGGTCGCTCAGCGAGCTATGGAGAGGGCTATGCTCGGAGTTTCTCTGCGTGATAAACTTAGGAATGAGGATATCCGCAGTAGAACCAGAGTAACCGACATAGCCCAACGGATTAGTAAGTTGAAGTGGCAGTGGGCCGGCCATATAGCTCGAAGAACCGACAACCGATGGGGAAGAAAGGTTCTCGAGTAGCAGCCTCGTACCGGTAGGCGAAGTGTAGGGCGTCCCCCCACAAGATGGAGTGACGACCTGGTAAGACATGCAGGAAGTCGATGGATGCAGGTGGCTCAGGACCGTGCTTTGTGGCACTCTTTGGGGGAGGCCTATGTTCAGCAGTTGACTTGTGAAGGGCTGTAATGATGATGATGATGATGATGATGATCTGATACAGTTAATTTGTTGTTAATACTTAACTGGTAATTTGAATTGCGAGAGTTGATCCTACCAGTTTCGCTATTAATTATACTCCATATCATTTTAATTTTATTGGAAGCCGTCTTAATTTTGTTGCTCAAATGCAAAGACTTGGCTATGGAGCATACTCTTTTAAATATTTTTGAATATTTTTTTACATATTCCCTAAATTCGACACTATGATTATATGACCTTTCATGGTAAAGATCATATAACTTATGCCTGCTCTTATGGACTCCTACTGTCGCTCATTCATTGAATGACTTCAGACTGTTCAAGGAGAATGTTTTAGAAGTAAAAGTATTATTAAATTCATTGCAAATAAGCTTAAATAATGTTCCATACAAAAAATTAGGATCATTTTGGTATGAAAGTGATGGAAGTTTTTTCACTATGTTACTTCTAAATTTCTCCAAGCGACGTGCATTTACTGGAACAGACACAACTATCTCATCTACTTGCTTTTTGTGAACATAAGGTAACGAAACTACGTGTCCACAGTGATCAGAACTTAATTTTTGAATTATATATTTATGCAACGGCTTCACATTTGTAAAAATGTTATCTATACATGTTGCACTAGATTGAGAAATACGCATTGGCTCTATAAATAAATTAAAAAGACCATATGATTTAAACAATGATCTAAATTTAATATTGATGGAGGAAACTTCTAGGAGATTGATATTAAAGTCTCCACATATTACAACAGATTTATTCTGTTTATTAAGCTTAGCAAAAACTTCCTCCATAATGTTTTCAAAAGTATCATATGTACAACATGGGGGTCTGTAGACGCTCACAACAATGAGGTGCTCAAACTCAACACATGCCATTTCTACAGTTTGCTCAACAGAGAGGCTCACAATATCTTTACGTTCTTTAAATGATAATAATTTACTAGCTAATATTAAGGAGTCACCTCTTAAAACCATATCTCTATTGAAAGAACTGACCACCTGGTGATTACTGAAGTTAAACATTAAATTATGAGCTTTTAACCAATGTTCAGTAATACATAAAATATGAATATTGTTGCTATTTAAGAACAACTCAATTTCTAGCTCTTTGCCTATCATGCCTTGTATATTTTGATGCACCAGGTGAAAAATAGCAATTTTAAGGATATCACCCATTACACAAATAAAATGGCTTATGGAAACTGTATATTTGGTTCTGGTACAAGTATTTACTACTTTTTTTACACATAAATATATAGACCATATATACTTTCTATCTACTATGGCTGACATCAATTCAAGATCCATGTTTGGACTAACAAATAAGCCATTTGGTATTGTCGAGTTATATGGTGAAACAAGGTAAGTGTTTGTATCTCAAGGCAGTTAAATGGATCGCTCTTCAAAGCCCATGAAGCTACATCAAATAGAGAAGCTTCCTTAAATTAACCCATAGATACTAATTTTCTTTTAACATACACAAAAACTTGTTTTGTGTATTTATTCTATCTAATATTTAATTAAGATTTTACTAATAACATAAAACTTTAATACACTGTCACTTGTTTTAGGTTATTCAACACAAATTATGGCTCAGCTTTGCATTGACTCCTGTCGAGTTGGGGGTTGATACGTATTTTTAGAGAAAAGTTACACTATTATGAGCACACACACAAAGTAACAACATGCGGAAACGCGTAATTTTTGAGAAAAAAATATTGAAAATCAATTATTCTTGCATTGTTAATATCTAACCCTACCATAAAACTGGCGCCATTTCGTAATGTCATTGTTGTCAGGAGGGATGTCGATTCTTTCCGAAATTGGTCGATTTTTAAATCGATTCAAATCGTAAGCTGATGTATCGATTCACAAAAAATTCGTTTTCTAAAATATCTATATTTTTTATGTTTGGATTTATAATGTAAATATAATTCCATTTTATGAGAAAAAATCCCCTTCATCATAAAATATAGGGGGACTGATTCAGAATGATTTCTGTGTCTATTATGAGACTACTACATCTCCGGCGCTGCGGGAAGAGCAATCAAAGTTTGTTGGATTTTGGGAGTACAATCTCCCATAAAAAGCACATCTAAATTAGGTGCGCCCAATTTTTAAATTGCCAAAAGAATCTAATCACATTGTGAAATAATGACAGTGTTATATCAAAAAATGAACTAAAATAAACGCAAATACAACGTGATATATGACACAATTATAAATCGTAATAAAGCTGGCGAAGGAGGAATCCCTTTTTTAGATGCACCTGACGGAACTGGCAAAATTTCCCTTATTTATTTGATCTAAGCTAAAATTCGAGCAGATAATAAAATTATACTAGCGTTGACTTCTTTAGGAATTGTCACAACACTAATGGAAGGCGAAAATACGGAACATTCTACATTGAGTTTGCCTTTAAATATAGCTGGCTGCGTTACCACGCTGGATAGTTAATTTCGGCCTTTAGGCAAGTAAGTGGCAGCTCTATTGTCACTTCATTAGTACTCCTTTGTGATTTCTACAAAGGTAGAACTGTGACGGAATAATCTACTACCGCTATATATATTTCTAACATATATTTCATATAACATATATTTCGGAACATTCTACATTGAGTTTGCCTTTAAATATAGCCAAACAAGAATTTTGAGTCTGTAATGTTTCAAAATCTTCTATGCGTGGCCAGGTTTTGATGCGATGTACAATTATAATGTAGAATGAATGTGCAAAGATCCATAGAAAATTACTTGAAGCGTTTAATAGAACATTACAGGATATCCGGGAAAATAAAAAACTTATGGGAGAAATTTTATTATTATTATCCGGAGAGTTTCGACAAACGCTGCCGGTTATTACAAAATCAACCCGGGCTGATGAAATGGGCGCATATCTGAAGCAAATGACGTTCTGGGATAATATTGAAAAACTATAATTAACAGAAAATATGCAAGCAAAAATTAGTGGAGATCCGGAAGTACATGAGCTTGTTGAAAATCTGTTAAAAATTTGGAATGACACCTATCATTCATTCATTTTTAAAAAAAAGTCCCGCTGGGTTTCTTGCTGGTTCTTCCCAGGACAGAGGTTTTTTTTTCGAACCAGTGGTAATTATACAAAGGAGTGACTTTCAATAAGCATTATTTATAATCTATATTGAATAAAAAAGTTTCTGTTTCTGTTTCTGTTTCTGTTTCTATCCTATAGATACACAGTCAGGCAAACTTATTATATCAGAAGAATTGTGTAAAGTGGTAGATACAGAAGAAGAAGTTATTGAAAAAGTTAAAGAAAAAGTACAAGAATAAAAATGTGTAGAACAGTTTATGTTGTTCGCGGACATAATATTCTATTAGATTTCTTGATGTATGCAAAAACCATTAGATATATGTTTAATAACTATTTTGTATGTTCATTTGTATTGACAAATTATAAAGTAGCTGTAAGTTTATCTGAAAACTTGTATTTAATTATAGTTTTTTTTAATAATAATAAAATAATGAAGATAAAATACTTGACATCACGTAGTTAAGTTATAGAATAAATTAAAGCTGAACATTTAATAATAAATAATAAATTTTAATTATATTTTCATTTATTATTGTCTTTTATTTATGGTTTTCAATATCTTTATTGACATGACATAATAAATCACTACCTATATTTATAACCATAACCTTCTCCCCGCGATATAGTGCCAAAAAAGCTGGCTGCGTTACCACGCTGGATAGTTATTTTCGGCCTTTAGGCAAATAAGTGGCAGCTCTATTGTCACTACATTAGTACTCCTTTGCGATTCCAACAACAGGTGAAACTGTGACGGAATAATCTACTACCACTTTTTGAAGTAAAAATCCGCGAAGCCCAAACTTGTTAACACCGCTATCACAAGGACAACGATAAGGGTGACAAATCGGCTCGCAGATTGTCTGATCCATTGAACCATGCACATCTTTTCCTGTTAAATAATTTCTCTCTGGACTCGAGCAGAGTAATTATTGAGTATTGGTACAAAAGATTGTACTTTAAAATGGAAAAGGCAACGTGGAGATACAAGACATATTAAATTATACATATTTTTATTAATTATATATATATATATATATATATATATATATATATATATATATATATATATCTTTATATATAAAAAGTACGTGTCACGTTGTTTGTCCGCGATGGACTCCTAAACTACTGAACCGATTTCAATAAATTTTTTGGTCAATGTGCAGTTTGGTCCAACTTAAAAGATAGGATAGCTTACATCTCAATTTATAGTCGCAATACAATATTATTTTATTGAAAATTACTTGTTTATTATTTGACAGTCACAAATATCTGTTAGCTCCAAACGATTCTGTCAGATGACGAGATCTGTTGACTGGATTGAGTAAATATTTAATAGATGGCGCTATATTAAAACATCAAACGATAATATAAGCTACAATTTAATAGTATAACCACCACGTATTGCTGTAAGTATTCAACAGATAGAACCGATTTCAAAAAAATTTGCAGACTGTGTGCAGTGTGGTCCAACTTGAGAGATAGGATAGTTTCTATCCCGATAAGTGACCGTCAATTTTTTTATTGCTAATTTCAGGAGTTTTTTTTTGGAAAGCAAAAGGTCGTTCGGAAAGGGCAGAACAACGTCTGCCTGGTCAGCTAGTATATATATATATATATATATATATATATATATATATATAGAATAGGGGTCAAACGAGCATGCGGCTCACCTGATGGTAAGTGACTACCGCCGCCCATGAACAACCGCAACACCAGGGGAATTGCAGATGCGTTGCCGGCATTTCGCATTTCGGCAAAATTCGATGGTGGTAATTGATTCCACAAGGAAGTTGTGCGAGGGAGAAAACTTCTTCTAAATCGCACAGTGGTGGACCGCCAATCATCCAGATGCTATGGATGGTAACGCGAGTTTAGTCGCGATGTGCGATGGTGAAATTGAGCGGCTGGAATTAGTCCGAAAAATTCCTCAGATCACTCCCCGTGATAGATGCGATAAAATACGCAAAGTGCCAGTTTATCGAGCCGATCAGAAAGAACTCGGTCGTCAAAGATTCGAACCGCTCTGCGCTGGATGCGGTCAAGTGGAAGGAGCTGGCACTGGGGTGCCCCGGCCCAGAGATGATAACAGTATTCCATGTGGGGCCGAACTTGCGCTTTGTAAAGTTGCAAGCGATGTGCCGGCATGAAATACTGTCTCGCTCTGCTGAGCCCTCCAAGCTTTTTAGAGGCCAGATTGGCCTTCCCTTCCAAGTGACCACGAAACTGCACACTATTCGATATGTCGACGCCAAGGATTCCGATACTGGCTGTGGCAGCAATGGGAGTGCCTTGAAACTGAGGAGATACGACAAAGGGGTTCTTTTTAGCGGTAAACGCGCAAACTTGTGTCTTCTGGGGATTGAACTGGACTAGATTTAGTCTGCCACAATCCGCGACTTTGTTAAGCAAAGACTAGACTTCAGACACAAGTTTGTCCCGGTACTCGGCGAAGTTTTCCCGAGAAATATTGGCACGGCCGGTATATAAGGCATCAAAAGTGCTGTCGTCCGCATAGCAATGAATGCTACCAGTTAGCAACATATCATTGATATGCAGAAGAAACAGCGTTGGTGATAGCACGCAGCCTTGTGGAACACCAGCGTTGATAGGCTTGAAATCAGAGCATGCACCGTCTACTACGACCTTGATGCTCCGATCAGCAAGGAAACTGGTGATCCATTTGCACAATTTCTCGGGAAGCCCATAGGAAGGAAGCTTCGAAAGAAGCGCTTTGTGCCAGACCCGATCGAAGGCCTTCGCTATGTCCAAACTAACGGCCAATGCCTCCCACTTGGACTCTACTGCCTCCGCCCATCTATGAGTTAAATAGACTAGAAAATCACCAGCTGATCGACAACGACAAAACCGTACTGACGATCACTAATCAGCTGGTGATCCTCAAGGTATCTCATGAGCTGGCAGTTTATAATGGCTTCCATTATTCTGGAGAACAAGGAGGTGATGGCGATAGGCCTGTAGTTAGACGGGTCTGAGCGGTCGCCTTTTTTAGGGATCGGGTGGACCAAAGCTATCTTCCATGAATTCGGGATTATGCCTTGGGAGTAGGACTACCGGAAAACGTCTTCAGCACAATGGGAGGGACCCCATCGGGCCCACTCGACTTGCTGACGTCCAGGGAGAAGAGTGCTTTGTGAACCGAGCGCTGTGTAAACCACACATCCGGCATGGAGCACTCACATCGCGGGATGGTCGGCGGTGTGTTCCCCCTGTCATCTAGAGTCGAGTTGGACGAAAAGAGAGAGCTCGACAGATCGGCTTTCTCCTTTGCGGCATGAGCCAGTGAGTCGTCCTCTCTGTGAAGAGATGGAAGAGATAGCTGACAGAAGTTCCCTTGAACAGCGTTGGCGAGAGACCAGGATGCACGGGTTCCCGAAGGAAGGCGAACTAGCTTTTCGCCAATTCTGCCGATGTGCTCAGACCTTGCCTTGGCAATGACGCTTTTGAAGGACCTGGAGGCGGAATTATACTTCTTTTTAAATGCGCCCGTGTTTACATCCCGAGACGTTGATGCGGCAGCCCAAGCCCGGTAGCACTTCTGCTTATAGCGTGATGCTATTTTACAGGAGCGACCAAACCATGGCTGGGATCTGCCTCCGATGGGCACCACAGAGGATGGAATAAAAATTTCCATACCCTGAAGTACCACATCAGCAACAGAATCGGCAACAACGCTGGGATCTTCCGGCGAGAAGCGAACCCGCCCCCAAGGGTAAGATGCTAAAAAAGACCGCATCCCGAATCAGCTGACCTATAGTGCCAAACATGGCGGCAAGCTGCAGATCGCAACTGCTTTTGGAGCGTGAGTGGCACCGTACTCCGGATCAGACAATGGTCCGAAGAGCCCAGAGGGGCATCGACGGAGACCTGATATCCGTCCGGATGAGAGGTCAGCAGAAGGTCCAACAGGGAAGGTACATGGTATCTTCCACATCTGGGATCCGCGTAGGCGAAGTAACCAGTTGTGTTAGACCATACGCCAAAGCAAAGTCATAGACAGATCTACCCGCATGATCGGTTAAACGAGAACCAAGCCATTTAGCGTGGTGGGCGTTGAAATCACCGAGTATCACGATATCTGCGGATGGGACCTGTTGTAGCACGGAGTCTGCAGCCATATGGACGTGGTCGATGAGTCGGTCTGTGTCGGCATTACCGCTATGGGACCTATAGAGGCACCCGTAGACGCGGGGATGTTCGTCGCTGTCTACGCGCAGCCATAGGATGGACAGGTCTGTACCTTCAAGACTGCCGAGGCGTCGAAAACAGATGTCCTCTCTGACGTATACGCAGACTCCAGCCCGGGGCATAAAGGAGTGTTCCAATTTGTACCCCGGGTAGGAGAGATATGAAGTATCAGCCGGAGAGGACACTTGAGTTTTGGTTTAAAAGAGCAAGACCGGCTTCGGCGTCTCTAGATGGTAATGGACAGCGTTAAGGGTGGAATGAAGTCCCCTGATGTTGCAAAAATTCACGGATAGCGTGACAGGGGTTGCCTTGGTTGTATTGCTCCGCTTGCCCCGAGCAGCATTAGTCGCGAGCGGATTTTGTGAGGTATTTGTGTGTATTCTGTGAGGTCGTGGTACCACCCCGGTTCGAGCTGGCCCATCCGGCTTGGCTCTACTACTTTTAGAACCGCTATAGTAGATTATTCCGTTGTCGTGTATATATATATGTATATATATATATATATATATATATATATATATATATATATATATATATATATATATATATATATATATGTATTTCTTTTGGTTAAAATGTCATCTAATTTTGTCTTATTATTATTCTATTGCATATTATTATGAAATCACTAAATATGTAGGACTAAAAATATTGAATTATTCAGGTAATGACACCATGTCTTACTACCTAGGTGGATTGAAAAGTACTCGGCCTAACACAGATCCATTCAATTCTAAAAATCAAATCTACCCACATTATTTAGTTCAGTTCAGACTAGTTCATTGTGTGAAGTTCGAAACGTGTGCGATAATTAGTTGTGATTTTATAAATTTATTAACAAAGTAATCGGACATAATTTCCGCGAATGGAGCAAATCGAGCAGCGTGCCGTCATTAAGTACCTCCATAAGAAGGGGCTATCATCAAAAGCCATCCATGATGACATGGTCAGTACATTAGGCGATTGTGCTCTGTCATATTCATCCGTCAAAAAATGGATAGCAGAATTTAAGCGTGGTAGAGAGAGTGTGAAAGATGAACCCCGCTCTGGAAGGCCTTCGACGTCAACTACTGACGAAAATATTAAAAAAGTACTTGATTTAATAATGGGAGACCGCAGATGAAAAATTAGAGAGATATCCGAGATTATAGGCATCTCTTATGAACGAACTCAAAACATCATTGTCAACGAG
Source organism: Parnassius glacialis (assembly GCA_033319125.1). Taxonomy (NCBI): domain Eukaryota; kingdom Metazoa; phylum Arthropoda; class Insecta; order Lepidoptera; family Papilionidae; genus Parnassius; species Parnassius glacialis. The sequence continues at coordinate 21,155,386 of JAVANC010000023.1, read as the reverse complement.
TTGGGTTTCCACAAGGTGTCTGCGAGGTGGGTTCCGCGACTGCTTTCAGTTGAACAAAAAAGGACGCGATTGACTATTTCACGCGACTGTTTGGAGTTATTTGAAGCCGATGCAGATGATTTTTTGAATCGTTTTGTTACTATAGACGAAACATGGGTTCATTACTGTACACCGGAAACAAAACAACAATCAAAACAGTGGAGAAGACCTGGTTCACCACCCCCTAAAAAGGCTAAGTCGATTTTGTCAGCAAATAAGGTGATGGCTTCAGTATTCTGGGACTTGAAAGGTGTGATTATGATTGATTATCTTGAAAGGAGTCAGACTATAAACTCTGATTACTACTGCACCTTACTACGTCGTTTAAGAGAGGAAATAAAAGAAAAACGTCGAGGAATGCTCAGAAGAAAAGTCCTGTTTCATCAAGATAACGCCCGTGTTCACACGTCAGTACAGTCAATGGCTGAAATTCACAACTGTGGCTTTGAACTGTTACCGCATCCGCCGTATTCACCTGATCTGGCACCATCAGACTTCTTTCTGTTCCCTAACCTAAAAGAGCACTTGGGAGGTCAAAGATTTTCGACAAACGACGAGGTCAAAGCAGCTGTAGACGCATATTTTGACTCTAAGGAAGAATCATTTTTTTTTCAACGATCTAAATGCTTGGAAGGGGAGGTGGCAAAAGTGTATTGAACTTGATGGTGATTATGTAGAAAAATAAAAATATAACTGACTTAGTATGTGTTTATTTTCTTGGTTAGGCCGAGTACTTTTCAATCCACCCTCGTAAATAAATATTTAAATTAGAAATAGATATTTTTTATCTCGTTATAAAAATAACAACACTCTCGAAACGTGTTTGGAATTTCAAAGTGTAATGACTAATGAATTATAGAAGAATCAGGGAATGATGAGTGTACATGTGCCTGCGCATACACTCGGGCACTATAATCCTGTCCTGCACAGACTACTAGTCTTCGTTGAGACTTGCTGCCGTGACCGAAACTCGGCCTGGAAAACATTATTATTATTACATTATATAAAATATTATTAACTTAATACTTAACTACTTGTAATTTCAACTTCAGGTCAAATATACGAACAAGTTTTCTATTTTGGTTCCGTTCAACAGTGTAAGTCTTCAGTTTAACGAAGGAAAAGTTAAGTTCTTTGAAGAAAGCACGCTTTAACTACTTTCCTTTCTCTTAATACGTCTATTTAATGTTTGAGAAATGTATTGTTGAAGAAAATATATCGAATAATTTTTTTATTTATTCATTTCAGTCAACAAGGATCATAGGGTAATATTAAATTCATTCACGTTGACTCTAATACTAAAATTATAAATCATTACTAAAATTAATATATCAAATGCATTAGTATTTATAAGAATATTGAAAATTCAATAATTATTTAACAATAATAAAATAATATAAACCGATATCAACGTAACTCACAACAGACCCGACTTAATTATGTATTAAAAAAATCACAAACAAAACTTACCTTAATGATATAATAATAATATTAATTAATCCTTTATTGAAGACCATAATTTGTTAAAAGAGAAGATGAAAGAAAGGTATAAGCTGCAGAATGTTCACACGAAAGCATTGATTGAGGAAATGCGTGAAAGGTGTAGAATGGAAGCGGACGAAAGGTTGTCGCACAACTTTAAGGAGAACTCCAAACTCTTCTGGAAAGAAGTTGGAAGGACCCGAAGTGGTGCGACGGCCTTAAGAATGAACAAAGTGCTTCTGGAACTAATGACGTCCTCACAGAAAAATCGGACGCCATGCAGCGATGGAGCGAATTTTATAGAGAAATGTATGCGTGTGATGATCTTAGTGGGGGATCCGGGGATGACGCCGTGACTGGTACGCCAGACCCGGACCACGATGACACTGAGGTCATCAGTATGAAAGAGTTTGAACGTGCGATTCGAAGTTTGAAATTTGGTAAGGCTGCGGGACTAGATAGAGTTACTGCTGAAATGGTCAAGTATGGTGGGCCTCGCGTCTGGGACAGCTTTTATCTGCTGTGCAATTTGTGCTGGCGGACGGGGGATGTCCCGGATGATTGGCGATCCGCAGTCATTGTGCCTTTATATAAAGGTAAAGGTACCACATTTTGACTGCGGGTGCTATCGGGCGATCAGCTTGACCAGTTTAGCAAGTAAAGTTTACTCGAAGGTTTTGACACGTAGGATGCAAGAGAAATCGAAAAGATTTCTATGGGAGGCACAATGCGGATTCAGACCTGGAAGAGGATGCACGAATCAAATGTTTTCTCTACGCATGATCACGGAGAAGCATCTGGCTGCTAACCAGAAGATTTTCTGTGCTTTTGTGGATCTTGAGAAAGCATTTGATAAGGTTGTAAGGAAGAAAATGTGGGAACTGTTCCCGGGGTACGGTGTGGATGGTCGATTGCTAAGGGCTATGCAGTCACTTTACTGTGACTGTAAAGCCTGTGTGCGGGTAGGGCATGACCTGTCACCCATGTTTAGTGTCCAAACGGGCGTAAAACAGGGTTGTGTCATGTCTTCCTGGCTGTTCATACTGTATCTCGACAGCTGTTTACAGAAGCTGAAAGATAGCTGTTTGGGTGTGAAATTGGGTGACATAAAAGTAAATTGTCTGCTGTATGCTGATGATGCAGTGCTTATTGCACCATCAGAGGCAGAACTGCAGGCATAAGTCACGTGTATGAAAGAGGAATGTGAAATTAAACGTCTCCGTTTGAATGCTAATAAAACTAAGGTTCTGGTATTTGAAAGGGACGAAGAGAGAACGAAGTGTGAAATATGGGTAAATCAGGAACGTCTAGAACAGGTAAATGAAATTGTATACTTGGGGAGTGCTTTAAGCCGGGATGGAAGATGTGATTTAGATGTGGACAGGCGTGTCGCTGCCGTGAACAAAGTCAATGGTGCCCTGACTGCGTTAGTCAAAAGGCAAGGCGTAGTGAAGAGTGCACGCCTTGCAATACATAACGCAGTGTTGGTACCGACTTTGTTATATGGTAGCGAAACCTGGGTATGCCAGAAGAAGCATAAAAGCAAGTTAAATGCAGTGGAGATGCGATCTCTTCGTAAAATGTGCGGCGTTACCATGGCCGACCGAAAGCGAAACGAAGAGATTCGCAATATGGCAGGTTTGAAAGATGACCTTATCACAAAAAGTGATAAGGGCGTCCTTCGATGGTTTGGGCACGTTGAGCGAATGAGTGAAGACCGAATGGTGAAGAAAATATATAGCGCGAAAGTTAATATTAAAAGGTGTCGAGGTAGACCGAGACTAACTTTCGAAGACCATGTGAGCAAACTGCTCGGAGAGGGGTGGGTCAACAGTAGTCGGATACCTAGACGTGCATGTATGAAGAAGATAATGAATCTGAAAGAAGCGAAAGAGGTATGTAAGGATCGTGACACTTGGCGATCTGTTCTCTCTGGCTACCCCGTCTGGGATTGTGCGTGAAGATAAGTAAGTAAGTAAGTAAGTATAATTTGTTAAAAATACGCAGAAAATCTTAAAATCATGTTACATATGTTAGTAAAATTAGGTATTAAATTAAATAAACATTACTTCATATACCTGGGTTGTATTTCCGAGGCAATGGCATTGTCGATGTACATGAGCATGCACCCAATGCCTCAAATTTTATTTTATTTTATTCGAATATTAATTTTAACAAAACATAAATAGATATAAAAAGGTTTGTAATTTGTTTTTTTTATAGAATAATGGTGACAAACGCTCAGTCCAACTTATGGTAAGTGAATGCTATGGGCCATAGACATCTACATTTATACTCGATTAAATATCAAAATGCAGATGCGTTGTCACCCCTGAGGACTAAAATGAAATGCCTCGTTTCTAGTAAAAAGAGATTCCGGTTCTCTTTACTTACTATACGAAACACAACCGCATTAGGCAGCTTTTTTACTCTGGTATTCTTTGAAAGCATGGTCGTGTTCCTGTCGAGCCGTCCCATTCGTGCTGCAACCTCGCTTGACTTGGCTCTACCACGTTACAATAACTGCAATTGAATTGTTTAAGATCGGCTAAATTGTTAGGGTGAAGGGGTTTCTAAACCCTGTATTTGGCTAAACAAACGTTTTTGTTACTTTTCATTGAATATGACGGCTCGTGTAGTGACGGTGTGAGAATATCTACTACCACATATTATCGCCCGTAGGTGTCGTAAAAGGCAACACAGGGAAATTTAAACAGGAGACGTGCAGCAGCATTTTCCTGATTACGACTCCAAATTGTAAGAAACTGTAGTGCTTACCCGCCTTTCAAGCTATGGCAAACCCCCCATGAGGCAATTTCAGGAGGGGAGCTATGTTCAGCTGTAAAATTTAATAGGCTGTAATGGATTGATGGATGAGAGCACTATTGCGCTGAGAGCAGAAGATTCTATATACGCAAGGAACTACTGTATTTATAGCCTATAAATATTTCGGGGCTGTATGTGCAACAAAGTGCAGGCAGGTTATAAACTCCTCCACAATACATGTAAATTATTTAAAAAAAATCCTGTAGGAATGTTTAAATAAGGCATGCAAAAAGAAAATTTTGGAACTTTAAAATATAAGATTATAGAATGATTTTAATATATACAATTATAAGAAAACTTATTAAAGGCCATTTAAGCTTTACCACAGGTTCGGAACAAAACTCTTGTTTTGGCAAGAATCAGCAAGAATCTGCTTGGAATCTTATAATTAATAAAATTATATACAAACTCATACTATTGCAAGACTTCAAGATAGTAAAATACTGTAAGCTCGCTTTGCGTAAATCGGATCAAAAGTTAATATTCAAAAGCTGAAGGTATTCCGCGCTAACGTATAACATTGGGACATCAAACACCTCAGTACCACCCCATAACCGAAATTCACCTCGTAAACTTGACGTTAAAAATAAGTATGATAAGTTAAATTAAACGCAATAAAAATCATAAAATTAGTTTAAGTCAACGTCAAGTATTCGAGTAAATATAAGAAATCATTATCGGAAATTTAAAAAAAAAAACTAAGAAATAGCAGCCCTAGCAATTTAATAGGTTAGGTGTCAGATTATATCGGAAATTTTCATACGAATACGATTAAAGATGACAAGAAATTTCAAGTTACGCTGACTTTATACCAACTCTTAATAACAAAAGTTTTAACAAGCGCCCGAACTTCGTGTTATTACAAAAGACAAATAAAATCATGATTTGTCACCTTCAGGAATTATTGTGTAAATATCAATTATCTCGTATAAAATTTTGAAAGCATCATCACCGCCATCAGTCTCCACCACTCTACTGGTCCCTCCCAAGGCGCACTACTAAGGCCGTCTTTTAGATTTATGCATCCTATTGACTTTAAGTTCTTTAGTCATTTCAGTTGTATAAAAAAATATTACTTCTAAAAATATTCCTTCTCATCATCATCAAACCACAAACAGTCCACTTCTGAACACGGGCTAGACCCTTTCTGAACTTTATCATAAATGGTAACAAGAAAAGTATTAGAACTCAAAACGATTATTTATCAGACCTACGTTTGGCTACTGTATAACAAAATTAATACATTTTTTTTTATAGGATAAGGGTGACAAACGAGCACACAGTCCACCTGATGGTAAGTGGTTGCTGCGGCCCATAGACATCTACATCTATTCTCTATTACAAATCAAAAATGTAAATGCGTTGTCACCCGTGAGGACTAAGATGGAGTGCCTCATTTCCAGTAAAAAGGGCCTCCGGCCACTTGCACTCACCAAGCGAAACGCAGAGGTAAACCTCTACTTCACGCTGGTCTTCTGTGAGGTCGTGGTACCACCCCGGTTCGAGCCGGCCCATCCGTGCGACAGCAAAAGCTGCCGCGTGGCTCTACCACTGTTAAAACATAATTTTATCTTACTTTTAAAGACAGATAATGTAACTAGCAAAACATAAAAAATACATGTTGAGAAAATCATTTTTAAATAATATTACAGGTTGAATATTAAAACGCTCTCCTGAAAGATTAGTAAGTTTGAGATTATACAGTTTTAATTCGAGAATTTCCAAAATATTCAAAATGGAGTTAATATGCGAAAACGTTTGGTAATACCAGTATTTTCTCTTAAATATTAACAAAAGAGCGTAGTTCAAAAAAAAACTCGCTTGTTAGTTTTAATTTGGCTGAAATGAGAACTTGTATCGCGCGAATACTATATAATTTTAGTTACATTCAAGCAACCGAGCAGTGCACGTGTTGTGTCTCTTCAAAAATTAAACAAAAACGAAAATTTGACCCCAAGGTAAGTATTCTATTTCATTAGTATTAAAAAATCTCTTAATTATACACTTATTGCTATAAATATGTAGCAAAGTTTGAATCAATTCTCCCTTTAAAATTGTTTAAATATGTAATTGTACAGTTTTTGTGATAAAATATGAATAATACTACTTTGATCTTTTTTATTAAAACTATGTTAATTCTAAATTGTATACTATTTTAGATATTTTTCGTAAAAGGTTATGTTTTAATTTAAAATTGTCTTCTTTTTATCATAAATCAAATGTCAGCAATAGTTTAATCCCGAAAATGTATGATTTTTAATTAATATATGTAAGATTATTTTGATTTCTGTTAATATTGGCTGTAAATATCACTGTGATTCTTAAACAAACAGTGACTTGTTTCAACTCGTTTGGTTATGTTTTAATAGCCAGCACTGCGACAGACAATCGTGGCGAGCGACGGCTAACCGTCGCGTCTGTGTCGTTTTGCGCGCGTTCCTCTCTATACAAAACGAGATAGCCGCGACAGCGAGCCGTCGCGTCCGGTCGTCCGTTATAGTGCCGGCTCTAATTGTATGTTTTAAAATCTTTTCTTTTTTCTTAATTTAATCTGAATAAATAAATTATTCAGATTAAATTAAATGTTTTTAAAATGACACGAAGAGGTAAACTTTAAGAGAGCTTGAAAAAAAATATAATTACTCAGAAAGAAGTAAATAATCCGCCTATTGCTGATTCTGAAGTGGAATCGATGGACTACATGAAAATTACTCACAATGTGTAATAAGTCAAAACTTATGTATGTTTTTATATTACTGATTGTATATCAATGAGATTTTATTCTGTTTTGGTATTTATTACACTTAATATTTTTCTTTTACAGGTTTACGGGACGATTTACAGGAAACGACCGAAAATCCCCAAGAAGGTTTACAGAAAAATTTATAGGAACCGATCGAAAATCCCCTGGAAGTTTTACATGAATCAAACGAGAATCACCAGGAAGGTTTACAGGAAACGAATGAAAATGCAGATTTACAACAACAATTTATTGTACAAGGAACTAACACTTCAGAGATGCAGCAACTTCAAAACATTGGTAAGATTTCTATCGATATTTTTTTTAGTTATTGTAGGAGTACTAAGTGTATCTAAGTCAGACATTTTATTTTAGATTCATCTAATAGCAGTGACTCCGATTCCACAAGTTTTTCATCCAATTCGTCTTCCTCCAGAAAAGATTATTCGTCTGATGACAGTGTAGCTGATTCCAATTTCAATATTGGTAAAAATTTTAATTTATCACAAAATGATTCTGGTTTTCAACTATCCCAACTGAATATCCATTGATTTAATCAATCAAACCGGTTAAATCATAGACAGAGAAAGTTTCGCCGAAAAAGGATACACGTAAATGTCTAGATAATCTAACAAAATGTAAAACAAATGATTTAAAATGATTGAGGTGTGTAGGTAAAGCTACTCTACTAAAAATAAAGTTATGAGCGAAAAATCCATTAAGCCTCTTTGCGGAGAGAAATGCATGCAGAAATGTTCTACTCTCATTTTGGAGGAACAAAATCAAAACATTTTTTATGCATATTATGCTTTGCCAAATGCACCACATAAACGTCATTTCATTGCCAATACAATTGAGGAGATAATGCCTAAATATGTATACAAATATAGCAATAGACGACACAAAAATATTTTAAAATTTTTCTTGAATGATGGCAAAAATCAAAAAATTCGTGTCTGTCAAAAGTTTTTCTTAAATACGCTTTATATTTTCTTTCGATAGTTCGAACAGTGCGAGATAAGGTGTTTGAAGACTACAATCTGGTGCCAATGATCGAAGAGGCAAACACGAACATCATCTCCGGGTTGAGGATTCACGAAAAGACCAGCTCCAAAGAATCCATTAGGAACATATCAATACTAGAAATTCACTACGTTCGCGCTAATACTGGTCGAGAGTATATAGATGGAGGCAGAAACGTGTTTGATATTTACAAGGATTGTTTTCAATTTTGCACAGAATAAAGAGAGAGGTATATTAACTATGTAATGTTCCGTAGAATTTTTAACACAGATTTTAATATTAGTTTTTTCACTCCGAAGAAAGATGCTTGTGAACATTGTACTGCCTATATTAATGCATTAGAGTCTGAGAAGGCAGAAATGAAAGATCGTTTTAAAAACCACCTGATGGAAAAATAGTGTCACGAATAGAAAAAGGGAACGATAATACAGATGTCGAATGTAAATCATCGTTAATTGTTGCGGTTTATGACTTGTAAACTACGTTGTCATGTCCAAATGTCGAAATTTCAACATTTTATTACGTATCAAAATTGAATTCTTAAAGCTTTACCATCTATGATTTGAAAACAAATGTTACTTTTGCCACAAACAGCATAGGCAATAGAGGCGCGAATGAAATTTCAACCTATGTTTATAATTATATTTTATCTATGTGTGCGAGAGTAAAAAAAGGTGTTGTTATAACTTTTTACAGCGATAATTGTACAGGGCAACAAAATAACAAATTCCTAATAAGTATGTATATGCATGCCGTAGCAACGATTACCAGTCTTAAAGCAATAACGCATAAGTTCCTTATTAAAGGCCACACTCAACGTAAAAATGATTCGGCTCACTCGGTTATTGAGAGAAATATTTAAAAAACACTTAGATCTGGGCCAATATCAGCCCAGTATGTTTATTTTCATCAGAACAGCAAAAAAGACTGGGGAAATCTTATAAAGTAAACGAATTAAATTATACTCAATTTAAAGATTTCAAATCTCTTTGTAATGGTGTAGGCCGCAAGTATACTAAAAATACTATTATTGAAACTATTACGATGAATGATATAAAAAATTTAAAATTCAGAAAGGAAAATCGCGGTTGCTTCATTTATAAAACTATCCTACAATAAAGAATATTCTAAAATGGTAAACCAACCGCTGCACAAGGTCTTCGAGATAATTACCCTTTCAAATCAGTATATAACGCGCAAGTAAAATTGCCAATCAGGAAAACGAGTTTATTAGCATTAGTTGATAAAAAAACTATTCCCGAACATTATTTTCCATGTATTAAAATTATACTACGTTGTACTTTTAATACTTTCCATCTCCAGAATTTTTTTACATGGTATAAATACGATATCATTAAATTGACTGTACTAATAATGTGACTACAGCTTTTGTTATAAAATTTTCGTTACAGTTTAGTTGCAGTCATTATCATTATCATCATCATCAGAAGCGTATTAAAAGTCCGAACATAGGCCTCCCATTAATTGCCTCATATTTACCACGTTTTGTAGGCGCGTTAACAACCGCAGGTTTATTTTTTATTTTTAGTTATATATTGCCTCTTACGACATTCACGGAATAATAAAAGCAATGAACACACGCCTCCACTACACGGCAGTTCTTTTTTTATATTTTTATACTAAATTCTAGAAAAAAATATTGAAAACGCGAAATAATTTTTATTGGGAAGACAAAAAACTAAGACATCCATAAAACGTTATCTTCTGACTTTGTTCTAATAAAATTTTCTGGATTGTTCGATGTGCCGTAAGACCATAATAAACATTATAACAACAGAGTACTTGAAAGTAATTAGTATCAAGAAATGGGATTTGCTTCTATTTATTAGTTTTTTCTTCATATCGGCTAAACCTCTTTCTGGCTCTCTTGCTTTTAATACATCTGGACGGTCGTATTTTGCTGACATGAAAGTCGGTTTGTGATTAAAAAAAATGTAATTAATTATAATATTACTTTCGATTTTTCCACAAATTTTATTTGTCTGAGCACTTTAATCAATGTGAAGTTTTAAATAACAAGATACGAGTTTATGTACTCACTAATAAAAATGTCCAGCCAATAAAATTGCAATAAACAATAAATATTATAAAGTACTCTTTCGTTCGTTGTACTTACGTAATTTAACTTTCATTGGATCCGTACATTTCATTCCCTCGTACATTCGACGCTATATTGCTAAACATATTAACATTAACTGAAAGGACTCAAGCCTAAATATCCCTTACTAGAAGGTTGTTGTCTTCCTTATATAATTTTTTTTATAAAATTTTACAAAATGATAAATGAATCCCAATAATAAAGTGAGAAAAAAAAACTTTTTGTATTCAAAAAGTTTAAAATATTACTTGTGATAGCTCGTTTTCTTTTTATAGAATAAGGGTGACAAACGAGCATCCACCTGATAATAAGTGGATGCCATGGCCAATAGGCATCTACATTTATCCTCAATCAAGAATCAAAATATAGATGCGTTGTCACCCATGATGACTGAGATAGAATGTCTCGTTTCCAGTGAAAAGGGCTTCCGGTTGTCTACACTCACCATACGAAACACAGCAGTATTAATCTGCTGCTCGTATTTTACGCTGGTATTATGTGAGAGCGTGGTACTTGCCCGGTCGAGTCTGCTCGACTCGACATTCGTGCTACAACTATACTACTTATATAGATAACAAAATAAGTAAGCACCCTACCGTTAACCGACGGCACAATATAAGATAATTCACTACCCCATTTCTACTCGTGGATGTCGTAAATGGTGACAGGGTTAGATGATAAAGGAGACGGGCAGCAGCGTATATCTAATAACGATTTAAAGTAATAATAAACTGCTGGTAACAGTACATATTATGTTCTGCAGTAAAAATTATACAGACTGTAATTAATGAATGAATAATAGTAATACTTCCCATACCTTTTGCTGTAGCTTTTAAAACTTGTGGAAAATACTAAAGTCCTTTATCGACTTTTAAATACATCAGTAACTTTACACAATACTACGACATATATGGTGGTTAAAAGTTAAAACAGTAAGCGTTCTGAAACATCTGCTCGTTGATGAATCCTGACTGCATATTATTTTAATGGCAAAAGTTTACAGCACTCGCTTTAACTTTGGTCATTACAACTATCTCGAGTTTACTCTGCGATTTGAAGCTTTTTCATTTACATGAGCGAAATTTGACCAGTTTATTTTGTGAAACAATGACGTATAAGTAAAACGCACTTAGATTACTTATACAATTCTACGAGAACGCAATGTACACCGTTATTTTCTATTAAAAAACAAAATACGTTGAAGACTTATGGTGCATTCGAACAAACAAGAGTAAATTTTATTCCTAGATAAATGAGAATTTTATGAAGATTAAATCAATTTTACGCTTTATCATTTGCAATAGCGAGCCTATTCGGGAATAGATTAGAATGGAATAGAATCATTTTTATTTAATATAGATAACATGTAATTCTTATTAAAAATATTTTTTTAGTTTACTACTCTTTCCAAAAAAAACCTCTGTCCTGGGTAGAACCAGCAAGCAACCCAGCAAGCCTTTTTTTAAATAAAATTGTTTTACAATTAATTATTTTATACAATTAGTATTAAAACATTAGAAACAGTATGGTTGCGATTACCTCATTCCCAAAGGTTTTTGTCATGTACTCTTTCGTAGTACTCGTATAATAATCCTAATGAAACAATTTTTGCTTAATAAAATTTTAAATTTTTTGATAGATAAGGCCTGAATATTTTCTGAGACTGTTGTAAAAGTGTATATATTACCCCATGAATAAATTACTAATATTTTGGAGTGGAGTAACTGGTATAATTAACTTGTGCTTGTTCCTAGTATTTATAGAATGTATCTGTTTAACATTAGATGTGGCGAATTATCTCGTTTTATTACAGTTTAAAAGCAAATTCTTGACATTAAACCAGTGCACTTCTTTTAACATAGCATTATTTACTTCGTCATTTTTTAATAATTGACTTTTAAGTCTTAATATCAATGAAGCATCATCAGCAAATATTCTATTATACTATATTATGGTTATTTCCTACCGAGTAAAATCATTAATATAAAGAAAGAACAGGAAGTGGCCAAGAACTGAGCCCTGGGGAACACCCATAGATGCTACCAATCCGGAAGAACTGCTCCTATTAGTAACAGTTTGAGTTCTATTATTTAAATTGACGTAATAAGTTTGAGTGCTATGATTTTACACCATAATGATGTAGCTTCTTGAATAATGTATCATGGTTAACGCAGTCGAAAACTTGGGAAGTTCACAAAATGTACCCAATGCACCCTCTTAATTCTCATATGCACAGAAAATCAGTTTAATCAGCTCAACACCGGCGTCAGTTCTCGAACGACTCCTTGTAAAAACAAACTGATTTTTATGGAGTAATTTATTTACATTAGGAAAACTTAACATTTGATCTAAAATATTTTTTTCAAAAATTCTACTAAGCAGTATAGAAATAGGTTATACAGAATGGGGTCCCACATATATGCAATAAATGAAACCACAAGTAATACTAGTCCATAGCAGTGTAGAAAAATTAAATATTAAATTAAAACCCGTAAAATAAAAAAGTGTAATTTTCAAACATAATAAATATTAAAATAAATTTAGTAAAAGTAAATACTCTGTTTAGATAACGTACCTTGACCCCTTGGAAGAGTGGCAACGTTGCACACGGGTGGCATGGCGGTTGGCGCCAGGCAGCGTTACTGTCGGCACGGCCTAAGTTTCGATGGACAATGTGTGACCAAATAAAAACTTACTCACTAAACTGTTTAGGTATTTTACCGCCACTTTTTTACTTCGCAAAAATTGAAATGAACGAAATAAATATTATTGCATATTAGTAGCAAAATTTATTGAAACCCTAAATTTTAAAATTTTCAAAATGTCCGCCACGTTCTTGAATGCACAAGTTACATCGCCGCATAATGTTGTCCTGAAGCCTGCTCAAGAAATTTCGTTCAGGATCCAGAGCCAGGGCTTTTAATTTGCTAAAGGTGGCAACAATACGATTGCGCAGTTCATCTTCGGTTTCGGAGATCTTTGAGTACACTTCATTTTTAATTAAGACACATAAAAAGAACTAAAGCCCCATAAAAACAAGCGAGGGCCATAGCGCCCTATCCATTGTTCCCCGATCATGGTGTTAAGCCGCTCTCTCGCAAGGAGAACGGAGTGTGGAGGAGCTCCATCTAACTGGAACCATACCCTCTGGTAAGCTGCCACAGACAATCCTTCTAAATATTATGTTATTGGGCCGTTAAGAATATTGAGAAACTTCTGTACATTCAGGTTTCTGTCAATAAAAATTGGGCCGATTATTTGATCTCCGTGAATGCCTGCCCAAACATTAATGGTAAAGCGGTATTGATGAGCTGATTCCCTAAATAAATGGGGATTCGTATGGCTCCAGTAACGCATGGATTTTCGGTTCCATATGCCGTTTCGAATAAACGTACTTTAATCTGTCCAAAACACATTTGTTAGGAAACGTTGGTCTTGATACATTTTTTCCAGTACCCAGTGGCAGTAAGACTCTCTAATCGGCTTATCACGAGGCAGCAGCGCCTGCACCTTAACATATTTATAAGGACATAGTTTGTTTCTATTCAGCACTCGGTGTATTGTTCTATGCCTCACTCTAAACACACGCCCAGCTTGTCTAAGGCTGCAGGTTGGATTCCGATCGAAATGGTCTAAGACTCGTTGTTCGAACGAGGGTGGAAAGTGACGCGGAGCTACTCCTTCATGAGTGTTGGGCACTATGCGCTGATTTTCCTTGATTCTTTGGACAGCACCTAGGATTGTCTGGACGCTAGTAGGACAGACGCGAGTTGCGCCGTATCTCTCACGATAAGTACGCAGAGTTAACGCTGAATTTTGACGGCATTTGCCATACAATAAAACCATGTCTGTATATTCTGGCGCACTGTAAAAATGCTGTTGTCTTGGCATTTTCCGCCGCCAAAACGTATACACAAAAGTCAAGTAGTGTCAATATCACAGTGAAAAAATAATAAAAATAAATGTACTTAAAAACACTATTTACACGCAATTAACTAATAAGTGTCTATTTCACCGTAAAAGAATTGTTTGACTAATTGTATTTATCTTACGATAATACGATAATTATCTTACGATAAATAATTACGATGCGCGTAAGCAGTGAAACACACCTGTATTCTGGAAGAATAGCGTGTGATCTGGAAACCAAACTTCCAAATTCCAAAATGACGAAAATAATAAAAGTAATAAATAGGGCGGCCACAAGGTGCAATTATCGTCTATCGATACTTTTCTTTTTACACTTACTTGCTAACTACATTTGAATACAAGTAATTTTGATTTTTGATTTGATAACAATCGACAAGTTATTGATTGTAAAAAAAAAGTTTATTTTTGTACAATTGTACTTACGAAACTACCGATTTGTGACTTTCTGGGAAACGGGTAAGTGTGTATGACTTTTTAATTGGTTGTTGTTATGGGTTTTTTATCATGCTAAAATAATTTATAATCTATAAATCTAAAAGAACACACTTAAACAAAAAAGCTTTAAAGTTTAGCTTTAAATACTTAGGTCGTAGTGTTTTTAGAATTATCATAACAAAACGCTAATTCAAAAAAAACCATACCCCAAGTGCTTAAAGCTAAACAATTTTTTTTGTTTAGCGACTATTACTCCCTTTGAAAGAAGCTAATCGTCGATAACAGGTGTCCTACTCTACGACAAAGGCGCGCGCGCACTTGCGCCGTCGCCTTTGAAGAACGCCGCGTGCCTCTTGCCGCTTGTTTATGGACGTCGCAATAGTTTGCACTGCGTGGCAACGTTGCTTTTTAATGTTCAAGGATTCAAGTTCATTGAATCATTAACTTAGTGACCCAGTTCTATAGAGAGTTCAAATATGCTTAAAATTAAAACTCTACTTTTTTACCTAATTACTGGACCGATTACGTTCATTTTTTGGATATCGTCAGCATAAGCGATAACAAGTATGTGGTTTCATTTATTGCATATAAGTGGAACCCCATTCTGTATAGTTAATACACCACACTTTCTCAAGGAATAACAAAGTTATTCCAAGAATATTTTAATGGCGTTATGTTGTCAATCTCGTCAGATATAATATCATATAGATATAGGCTTGCGATGGCGGCTAACAGCGAGCCGCGGCTCCAGCCGCTACAACAGTACACCACCGCAGTTGCAGTGGCGGCCTAAAGCTCCATTCGCTGTGGTGTCTGTGCTACGATCGGATGTCAGTCAACATGGCTAACCATGACAATGCCTTTTTATTCTTATTATTTTGAGCAACACTATCCCATATTTTGTTTTTAATCCCAATGCTTTTGTAATCAAGGTATGAAGTATCATAAAGTACTGGATAATTTTGCACTGTTTCTATTAAAATTTCTGTATTTAGCGTCAATTTGCACGCGATACACGAGGCCTGTGGTAAAAATTTGCAACCAACCGCGCTGCGGCCACCGATCACCAATAGAGGCCGCACGTTTGCTAACACAAACGCGGTGGAAAAGGGAGCGGGGCATACTGCCGCGGTCAGCCGGTGGCAGGCCATCATCATCATCTTACAGCGCTTCGCAAGTCCACTGCTGAACATTGGCCTCCCCCAAGGAATGCCACAAAGCACGGTTCTGAGCAACCTGCATCCATTGACTTCCTTCCTGCATGTCTTACCAGGTCGTACTTACTTTAATAATATTAGCAAACTTTTAACTATCTTTCAGAATATTTATAAAGATATTTGGAAATTTTTCTTTTAATATCTATTAATTACATATTTGCACAAACATGACAAAGACTATCAAAATAAGCTAATTTGGGGATCTAGCAACAAGATAAAATAAAATATCATTTCTGTGTGCTCTATTCAAGCCCCAGTTTGCGATTTTTTTAACTTAACGAACGGAGAGCTTGCAGACCACATCGAAACAGGTATTCTTGAAAATGTTTCATAACTGCAGTTAATGTTTAAGTTTCAAATTCATATTAAAAGATATACAGATATGGTAAAAATCTAAATTGCTTTTGTAAACGTTATTTATGTTCTGAGTTGTATATAAGTTATTTTTAAAAAAGGAGAATGTTTATGTAAGCTTTTAATATATTTATCTGTCATCAAGGGGGAGTTAATTGCGTCATAATTCTTCTTTTACGAGTGGATTTGAGTGTCTGCAACTGGCCGTAACCACACTTAAGATTAATTCTGTAGTATTTTACAAAAAAAATTACGTCTTGAAATATTCTAATTTTAAGTAGATATTAGCTAGCATCACATTTAGAATATGTGATTGATAAAACAAATTATTACCTAAAGCAAATCATATCTCCTATTGTAATACTTCAAGGTATTGATAATTATAAAATAATTTAAAAAAGGTTGGTTTAATACTGTACGTATTATAATAAAAGGTTATCGAACTCTGTTTTCTCGTATAACGACAAACCGTTTGCTACAACTGTTTGCAATGCTGAAAATAATTTACGACACAAATTTCGGTTTCCATTCATTATTTATGGGTTATGAAGTAATTTAAGGAGATTTGTTTGAGCTATGGTTTTGCTTTTTGTTGTTCCCCTTCAGGTGAAGTTTACTTATGAATTCGCTCTGATTTATTTATATATCATGAAAACGTACTTACTACCAATAATGGTATTAAAAGAAAGTAACATATTCTAACTAGCTGTGAAAACCCGCTTGGCTGAGTTATTTTTTTTTTATAGGAGAGGGGGCAAACGAGCATGCGGCTCACCTGATGGTAAGTGACTACCGCCGCCCATGAACAACTGCAACACCAGGGAGGGAATCGCAGATGCGTTGCCGGCCTTTTGAAAAGGAGTACGCCCTTTTCTTGAAGGTCCCTAAGTATCGGTCCGGAAAAATCGCTTATGGTAATAGATTCCACAAGAAAGTCGTGAGTCGTGTCGAATATTTATTCATGTATATACATACTATATATATATATATATATATATATATATATATATATATATATATATATATATATATATATATATATATACACATTATTTTTATTAAATTAGTTATTTTTAAAATTATAAACACATGATTTTTCTTGTTAAATTTTTAATTGTTGTTTCCTATTTACATATTTTTTTCTCCCAAATTCACTCCACAATATTGGAATGTATGACCTTGTGTCTTATTGATATTATAACTATAAGCCAATCTTAGAGGAAACTGTTATCGTTTTAAACAGAATAGATAACCATTTGAAATTAATGGAATTCTTGATATAAAACGGATTTTCCTTTTTCTTTGGCAATTAAAATTACTGCCACAATAATGTTGAAAAGTTATTTTATAGATAATCTTGTACCGTTTCATAACTTTCTGGAACTCCTTGCCCGATGACATCAGAAAAACACCTAAAAAGACTGCTTTTAAAATATTGGTACATAAGCACTTTATGAAGATATTAGATGATAGTTAATATGGTCAATTTGTTTACTTTTGTTGTTATTTTATTTATAGGTTTATGTTATATATTTATTTGTATTTATAATATTTATGTATCTATGTATTTGTATGTAAATATAATATATTGTCCGTATTATATTTTGTACTATATAAGTTTATTGTATTTATATATGTATATATATATATATATATATATATATATATATATATAACTTTATTTTTAAGTTTATCAGTAGTTCAAGGAAATGATTTACTCCATTGTTTATTTTATTTTGTCACCTATCACTTAATTTCCACACGTCCCAGTTTGACTGGGAGAGTATGCCTAAAGGCATTAAGTCCGCCCTTTGTAATCCTTTTATTAAGGTGCAATAAAGTGTAAATAAATAAATATATAAAATAATTTTTGCGAATAAAGATTTCGTAATAATATGACTGGTGATCCAATTTTGAATTTAAAAATTCTGTTGGAAAGTTCACACTTTCGCCTTGATTCATCATTGTGTCTATTGATTTATACAGTTTTTCATCTCCTAGTGTCATAGTATATATCTTTTCATTAATTTGGTGTACTACATCATTTTATGTAGCTAAATTGCTCACTCACATAATCATGTCCTATTTAGATAATTCTGTTCAATAGAGGAAAAAAAACTTTTTCAATAAGTTCTTATTCTGTTTCTTCCACTTTACACAATTTTTCTGATAGAATATATTTGCCTGACTGTGAATCTATAGGATAGGTGTCATTCCAAATTTTAACAGACTTTCGGCAAACTCTTATGCTTCTGGATCTCTAGTAATTTTGCTCGCATATTTTCTGTTAATGATATATTGTGAAAACAATCCTAGAACGTTATTCGCTTCAAATTTGCACTTATTTCATCAGCTGGGGTTGATTTTGGAATAACCGGCACGTTTGTCAAAACTCTCCGGATACAAATAATAAAATTCCTCCCATAAGTTTTTTCATTTTCCCTGATATCCTGTAACGTTCTATATAAGGCTTTAAGTAATTTTTTATGAACCATTGCACATTCATCCTATATTTTAATTGTACTTCGCATCAAATCCTGGCCACGCATAGAATATCTTGAAACATTACAGACTCGAAATTCTTGTTTGGCTATATTTAAAGGCAAACTCAATGTAGAATGTTCCGTTTATTCGCCTTCCACTAGTGTGGTGGCAATTCCTGACAAAGCCAACGCTAGTACAATTTTATTATCTGCTCGAATTTAAGCTAAGATCAAATTAATAAGGAAAGTTTTTCCAAGTTCTTTCTGGTGCATCTAAAAAAGGGGTTCCTCCTTAACCTATTTTAATACGATTTATAATTGTGTCATATATCATTCGGAGTGTTTGCGTTAATTTTTGTTCATTTTCTTTGATATAACACTGTAATTCTTTCACAATGTAGATTCTTTTGACAATTCAAAAGGACAAGTACAAGTATATCATGAAATTGGATCATTATTGTCACATCCAAATGAATCACTGAAGTTATTAAAGAATTGATGATGATTTTAAGGCAGAGATCCCAAGCCCGATTGAAGATCCTATTTTGTATAAAATAATTGTTAAAAATGTGATACATGGCCCCTGTGGAACACTTAATACGCAACCTCTATGTATGACTAACAAATGGTCGAAGAGATTACCAGATCATTTTTGAGTGAAACCGGAACTGGTGACGATGGATATCCTAAATGCAGGCGTCGATCTCCGAGTGAGGGAGGATTTACAGCAAAAATCAAAATTAGAGGTGAAGAAGTTGAAATTGATAATCAGTAAGTTGTAACATCCGTTGTTTTCTAAAATGTTCCGAGCACACATAAACGTAGAATATAGTAGTTCTATAAAGTCAATTAAATATGTATGTAAGTATATCAAAGAAAGGGAGTGATATGGCTGTCTTTTAAATCACTGATAAAACTCGACATGTCGAAATTTTAAGATAATTAATGGGACGATACATCAATATTAATGAAGCAGTTTGTCGTATCTTAGGTTTTTCTTTTACTCTAGCAAATATAAAAAATAATTATCAGAAACAAAAACCCAGAGAATAGCAGCCCTTATAACACAACATAAGTTAGGTGTCATTTAATCACGGAAATTTTCATACGACGAATAAAGATGAAATTCCAAATTACGCTGACTTTCTACCAACTCTTAATAACAAAAGTTTTAACAAGCGCCCGAACTTCGTCTTATTACAAAACACAAACAAAATCAAAATTTGTCACCTTCAGGGATTACAGTTTAAGTATCATTCATTATCTTTTATAAAGTTTTGGTATCCACATGAATACACAAAAATACATATTATGTTGTCTTCACCATCAGTCTCCAGCACGCTACTGCTGGTGAGTCTCTCCCATAGCGCGCTAATTAGCGCATATTTTGGATTTATGCATCCAGGTGAACTTTATGGTTTTTTTTTTCACTTCAGTTTTATATCAAAATATTTATTCAACGAATATTTTTTCTCATCATCATCAAACCAAAAACCGTCCTTTTTTAAACATGGGTGTTCCCGGATTTTAAGGGAAGATATGTTGTATATTATAGTGTGCCAAATGGCAGGCAGGTTGGCGACTGAATTTCCGGGCACCATTATCATCATCATCATTACAGCCCTTCACAATTGAATATAGGCCTCCCCCAAGGAATGATACAAAGCACGGTCCTGAACCAACTGCATCCATTGACTTCCTGCATGTTTTACCAGGTCGTCACTCCATCTAGCGGGGGACGGCCTACACTTCACCTACCGATACGAGATCGCCACTCCCGAAACTTTTTCCCCGTCGGTTGTCATCTTATCTTAATTTATGTGCAAGTCGGACTTCCAAATAATTAAAATTTAGCTAAACAAGAGTATCGTTTTGTCGAGTCGTGACAGTCTAATAAAATCCACTGTCCCAAATAAACCCCGTAGATGTCGTAAATAGCAACAAAGTTAGATGAAACAGAAGATCAACAACAGCATCTACCTAATAACGACACAAAATAATAATAAACTGCGGTTGTCGACCCGCCTGATATGAGGCAATCTATGGGAGAAGCACATGTACTGCATTCAACTTTTTATAGGCGGTAATATATGAATTAATAATAGAATATGAACCATACATTACGAATATTTTCAATTCCTTTTGGTGTATTATAGCTGTAAACAATTGTGGAAAGTCCAAAAAAATATTATGGACATTTAAAAGCACCAGTAGCTTTGCACAATACTACGACATATATGGCGGTTAAAAGTTAAAACAGAAAACGTTCCGAAACATCTGGTCGTTGATGAATCCTGACTGTGCATATTATTTTAATGGCAAAGTTTACAGCGCTCGCTTTAACTTTGGTTATTACTACCATCTCGAATTTACTCAGCGATTGGAAGCTTTGTCATTAATTTGAGCGAAATTAGACCAAAATTTATTTTCTGAAATAATGCCGTATAAGTAAAATGCACTTCGGTTTTTTATACCGCTTTATTTTTAATACCACCCAAACGCATGTGCACCGTTTCTATTCAACAAAAATATACATACTTTGACGACTAAGCAGTGCAGTGACTAAGCATTTGGCTGTAGCGCTGCTAGTTTTGGGCTGAATTACTTACGAAACAAGTATTGCTATGGCCTACAAAAAAATCTGGCAAAGTACGTGTCCGTCACAATACGTGGGCTTCCTTGTTAATGAACATAATAAGTGAGTTCACGGTTTGACCGCTATGACGACTAAAAATGGGCCCAAATAGGATGACCGTAACTGAAGGACTTATTTTCAAATCAGCCTTATAGGGAGTGGTATTCAAAAAATATTAAAAAATATATTTTGATGTTGATACCCTATCTATCCCGCAAATGAAAAAGTAAAGCTAATAATAGGAATGCATATAAGTCGTTTTCTTCATAAAATGTTTATTTTTAAGTTTACAATAACATTACAAAGTTATTAATGCAGTTACTTTTAGGTCATTTTCTATGGAGATGATACGAAATTGCATGCATGCATTTTTTAAGTTGGTCGTTTAATTAAACTTAACTGTAATAGTTGTCGTTTTATATATATATATATATATATATATATATATATATATATATATATATATATATATATATATTACTATTGTGTATACTTTTCACATGTCCAAAACCAGCGGTTTGGTTGATAAAGGGGGGGGGGGGGGGCACATAAATCTAATGAACCACTTTCAAGCTAAATATTTCGCAAACGGACCCCACCCCGTATGATAGAATAAACGGGTAAAAAAAGCATCCGGCATTTATTTATGTACTGTTATACGGGACCTCGTAAATTAGGTTTTAAAAGCACTTTTATTACACAACGGAAATAGTATAATTTAGAAATAGAAATGGTTACAAATTTTTATTAGCCCGGAGTCGAAAAGTGGCAGACACGAGATGATACAGAGGTGTTAGGGATTCAGCGGTCGGGCAGAGACTGACTTGTTCCCGGGAGCGGGAAGCAGAGCTGCCTTTAAATGATGACATGACTATTTAGAGGATATCTATCTAATCACTTATTACCTATGATTAAGGGTTTTCCCTAGTATCGGGAAACCGTAACAGTACGAAGTACCCAAAATATTTTTTTTAAGATTTTATTCCACAGTTTTCTAGTCGTCACTAATATCTATAACTATGCCAAATTACAGATTTGTAGCACCTAAAACCGCGGATGGACAGACGGACGGGCATGGTAAAACTATAAGGGTTTTTTTGTTGTGGATCTACGGAAGTAAAAAAGTTCATATCAAATTAGTTGCGTTTAGGTCATCTAAAGTCTATTTCACTTACTGTCACATTGAAAGTTAAGTCAACCAATTTGATAAAATTACCTATTTACAACTTACTACCTATTACTTTACACGCGTTCAGTTTAATTTATGCGCAAATGAGTTTTGCGGAGGAGCAAAATAATGACTTAACTTTTTGTTAACACTCAATTTCTATCGCCATCTAATTTGTATACCGCGGGCTATATATAAAAATCGATTCTTAACAAGTAAACGCTATTAATTATTCCGGATCTGGGTGTTGCCTTGTATCCAGTTTATAAATGTACAACGCCACCACGGTTCAGGAGATTCTCGAGAGAGGTACGTATTCATAATGTGGGGAATATGTTTAGAATAGAATAATTTTTGTTCAATACAGATTACAAGTAATTGTTATTGGAAGTCATTATTGCATGCCTTAAGCGCGAAGCGCCTACGTATGTTCTGCTAGGGCCTAAAAATAAGATTCCAACGTTTTATCGCATGAAGTAGTATCTACCAATCATATTATACATATAAATGATAGTGACTTGAAAGTGTACTTTTATGAATGCTACTGGAACTCTTCAACAAAAAAAAATTGATGTGCCGAGTTTGGGCACGTTTTGTTAGTTATGATGAGACCTTACCTCCGGACTTGATATAGTGACTTGAAAGTGTACTTTGATGACTGCTACTGGAACTCCTCGACGAGTAGAATTAGATGTGCCGAGTTAGGCTTCATTTTACAATTTACAATAATTTTTTTACACTATCATTGGGCATTGTGACACATGCACATTTGGATTTTTCAAACTTTTTTTATTGAAGTCAATAAATAATAAAGATATCAGAAAATTGGAAGTATAGTTATAAGGTTATTAGTGAAAACTTGTTTGTATTTAAACTACTTAAAAATATTAAGAATAATCATGTTATACGTAATTTTAATGCGCTTAAGGCATGCACAATTGGATTTACGAATAGTTTTATTCTTTACTTTTATTACTTGTTCGGAAAAAACCTTAGTCTGGGAAGAATCAGCAAGAAACCCATGGGGACTTTTCTTTCACAAAAACAAAACTAAATTATACAAAAGATAAGTTGTACAAACTACTTACAAAACTTATTTAAGAAATATTTTGGAGGCGACCACCTCATTCCAAGGGGATATTATCAACCATTTTTTCATTTATATTATAATAATGCTTATTATACAGTTTTGTTTATTTAAATATTTAATCTTGGTAATAGAGAAAACTTGTGTATTTTCTGGGATTTTGTTGTAATATCGTGTACATGAATGAAATAGTGATTCTATTTATATTTTATTCTGTGTGTAATACCAGTTTCTAGTCTAGAAACTGGTATTACACACAGCTTGTGTTTGTTCCTGATGTTGACAGAGTGTATATCACTTCTTTTATTTAAACTACTTTTGTTTTTGTAAATAAACGTTAAATTTTCGTAAATATACTAGGAGGTCAAAGTTTAATATGTTTAATTATTTTGAATACTCATACATATTTTCTAACCACGATTCGAGGCAGTCTTTGGATCAACACCTAAATTCAAAACTGGACTAGTAATGGACGTTTTTGATGGCGATAATAATATGTATAAAGCAAAATTGAATTTATTTAAAAAAGTATTATATAATTATTGTATGATTAAATTAGGAAGTGCATAGCTGGAACTAACATGTTACCTCTCTCCTCTCTGCTAGCTCTGCAATACTCTAACTTAAGTCGCGCTCTAATATCACGGCTCGTTTGTTCAGTTAATGGGTTTCTACGGAAAACATGTTAGAGACACATAGATGTTATGATAACATGTTTACGTTCATGTTACACTCTTGTTCTTAAAATATATATAAACGTTATCTTTATTTTCAGTCTACCGTAGTTGTTCTTATCAGTGTTATTTAAGCACTTTTATTTCAGCCTGATCGTAGAGAGCTTCCATATCATTTAGTGTCACATGGGCAAAAATGGAATATGTGTTTGAGCAATATGATTTATTATTATTACACTTTAAATAAAAGTAGGTGTTTATTAGTAATAATAATCTTGTTAGGATTGAGGGTAAAAAAATAAAATACAATACAAACAAATGAGGTTAGAATTTAGGCTAGATCGAGAAACACTCGATTGTGCAGTATAAAGTTCACTGTAACTGCCGTGCGCATTAAATTCTTCCTATACATATAAGTCATTCTACCCGTACACATTCCACTTGCGCCGCCGCTATCGAGCGGTTGTGTAAAGTGCTCGCGCCTCCGGACTCCTGCTCACGCTGTACAGATCTGTCACCGTCGGTGAGTTTGCTTGCCTTCGCTTACCGTTCTTACTCCCTGCCTCCTGACGGGGAGGTTTGACCGTACTTTGTTACTGCTTTCTTTTTGTTATTGTTCTGTTATTGTTTTTGTTACTGCTTTTGTAGTACTTTATTTCCGTTTCTTAAAACGTTCCTTGTTCTTCTCAGAACAAGCTACTGTTTCTCGAACGTCGACTCTTGTTTTTATTTTTCAGAACAAACCCCTGTTCTTTTGAGAACAGGGATCCCCCCTTACTGTCCCAGAGTAAAACGTCGCCCCCCCCCCCAACTTGTCCACATTGAACCTACTTCCACTCATTGCCACTCATCGCCCCCCTAAGCCAATCTCAAGTTCTGGGCATCAACCTGAACGAGACGGCTCTCGCCGCTGTCCTCGCCTTCCTTGCCTTTCAGGCGTGCCCCCCCCCCCCGGGCCCCGTCGCGTCCTGCTCGACGGCCCCTTCGACTGACCCGCAGACCGACTCACCCGCGTCCCACAACTCCGACTGAATGGAATGCTTAGACTCCGCGTCCGTAACGTCGTCCTCCCAGAAAAGGTCCGACACAACCCAATCCAACACTTCATCCGGTAGCTGCTCCACGGTTTCCGATGGAACGGTGATCGAAAACTCCTCCTTCACAAAATAAAGTCAAGGCGCGGTCGCCAACGCGATGCGAAAGATCCCCCCCCCCCCCCCGTAGCGATAGACCCTGCCGTCGCCACCCTCACTTCTGCAGTCCACGCCGCCGCCTCAACGCCCGCAGCCCCCGCCGCTGCCTCAACCCTCGCAGCAACCGCAGCCCCCGCCGCTGATGCAGTTCTCCTAATGTCGTTACACATCTCCCCGCTTTCTACGCCAGCATCTCGCTGCTCCTCCACCCTCAATTTACCCCAATTTACCCGTCTCTCCAAAACCTGCTACGACGCAGGTATCAAATACGATCAGGCCACCAACCTCGGTGAAGCCATCAAAGTAATCCCCCAATCCATCGACGACTTTCGTCTCATCACCAGGCTCTTCACAGCCGAGCGTGTGTCCTATTACACTAACGCTCTTCCGGAAGAGCGTAAGGTTAGGGCCGTTAGCCGCGAAGTTCCTTTCGAACTCTCAAATGACATCCTTGAGGACTTTAAGTCCCAGTTGGGTTAGTGGACAAGTTGCACAGCAATATAGGTGGTCCCCAACATAGGCGCGGTTACCCGGCACAGTGCCACCGCTGCAAACTCCATGGGCATGTGGCGGCCAACTGCTCTGCTATCTCCCCCCCCTCCCCCAAGTGCGTTAAGTGCCTAGACCTCCCCTAGAGCTTGAAAGAGTGTCCTCGACCACAATACGCCGAATCGCCACCCGCGTGCATCCTGTATTAGTAGTCTGGCTACCCGGCTAACTACAGAGACTAACCTCGCGCTCCTCACCCTCGTCCTAGCAAACTAGCTCCACCGCCGGTCAACAGAAGGTCATTCCGGGCTCTCCCATCAAAAATGCCCCGTTAGGGCTTTTCTCAGCCTCTTTAGAACCTCTCTCAGCCCACTCAGGGTCCCCCTAGGCCCCCTCAGGGCCCTCTTCGGCCCCCTCCGGACTTCTCTCAACCCTCACAGCCTCCAGTTTATCCCTGGGGCCCCAAAAAGGCCGAACCCCAGCGAACATCCTCCGCCCCACAACAGGCACAACCCTCTTTGGTTGATGACCTGTATACGGTGTATTCCGCTATTCGGAGCATCGACATTGGGGAGTTTGCCATTCTAGCATGCAAACTGCGCACTGCTCAGTCCCTTCAGAACCGTCTCCTTGCTCTTGCTGAACATCACAACCTTTTGTGTTCGTTGTAAGTTAAGTTAATTTAATTTAAATTAACAACGGCACAGCACTCTGCTCTCCTAAAATCTCACGGTCGTATTAAGCCTAAAAGTTTATCGCTTGTGTCCATTAATATTCGCCGGTTGCGAAATAACCTCCCGAGTTTAAGCTCTTTCTTCGAGATCGCGAAGCCGACCTCCTCCTCCTCCAGAAGACCAATCTCAAAACTAAGGATCTCAAAAGCCTTTCCATCCAAAAGTACTCTCTTTTTCGTTACGACAGACCTGACCATCCTGGAGGAGGCGCGGATGGCATCTTCAACCAAGCCCTCAAACATTTTCCTGAGCAGGTGATAACCCATTACCTATTATTTTCAACGCTTGCTTCAACCTTAGTTACTTTCCCACCACCTGGAAAAAGGCAACTGTCATTGGTATCCCTAAGCCAGGAAAGCCTCACGATCTCCCCTCCAGTCACCGTCCCATCAGCCTGCTCAAGGCCATGGGCAAACTCTTTGAACGAATCATCCTCTCTCGCATATACCCTTGAATATAGGTGTACGGCCAATCGTCTCCAACGAGAAGCCTGATCACGCCTTTCCGATCTTCGAGACCTTGAAAAGAGTCATCTCATGAAGAATATCTCTCCCTCTCATACAGCGTACTATCAGATGGCGACAGCCCTCCGCATAAACGTTATCACTCACACTCCCTCTCTCTCCCGTCCCGATGGTACTATTGCATTCGAAGACGAGAAAAAGGCTGAGTGCTTTGCAGACAGCATCGCCGCTCAATGCTCTCCTAGCTCACGACCCACTGACCCCTCCGACATCCAGACAGTGGTGGATGAGGTCCACCACCGGAACTCACCCTCCACAACCTCTGACCCCATCACTGTGTCTCATGATGACATCTCATCCATCATCAAAGGACTGAAGCCCAAAAAGGCCCTGGGCGCGGAATGCATCTCCAACCAAGCCCATAAACATTTTCCTGAGCAGGTTTTAACCCTATTAGCCATTATCTTCAACGCCTGCTTCAACATCACTTACTTTCCCACCACGTGAAAAGAGGCAACTGTCATTGGTATCCCCAAGTCAGAAAAGCCTCACAACCTCACCTCCAGTCACCGTCCCATCAACCTCCTCAAGGCCATGAGCAAACTTTTTGAACGAGTCATTCTCACTCGCATAAGGTTCCCAGAGTCGACTCCATCTGTTTCCTAGACACGGCGACCCTCTTTTCATACCCCCCTAATTTGATTTCCGAGCGAAATACTCTTGTCCCCAACCAGTTCACCATTTTGTGGAATATATCCTCAGCGGTTTTTATCCTCGTTGTCATAAGACCATCGCGGTCTTTTTTGACATAGCAAAAGCATTTGATAGAGTCTGCGGCCTTATCTACAAACTCTACAAAATAGGCTCGTCTTTTTTGTCTTGTGGCGTTTTAGCTGAAGGATCGTACCATTTGTTTTAGATACGAAGGCATACTCTCCTCTCAGCATTCTATCAAAGCCGGTGTCTCTCAGGGCTAAGTGCTTGCCCCTCTCTTATATATCCTGTTCACCAACGACATTCCCATCCCGTCAAAAGGTGTTCAGCTCTCCCTCTTTGCAGACGACACTGCCCTCTACTGTTCTGTATACGACCAGTTATGACTTACGCAGGCCCCATATTTGCTCACGCTAAGCCGAAAATCCTTAACGAACTTCAAATAGTTCAAAACCACTTCTATTGTGTGGTTACGAATGCACCCTGGTACGTCCGTAACACTGACCTCCACTGAGACTTAGACCTCCCCACAGTCAAGCAATTTCTTAAAACACTCTCTCAGAACTTCTTCAAAGCCTCAGAGTCTCACTCCAATCATATTATTCGTGAGGCAGCTTCCTATGCAGCCCCACTTCCCTTTCGCTATCGAGCACGAAGACCGAAAAACTCTCTCTCAGACCCCCAAACAAGCTTTCGGCCGACTTGAACCGCCTCCTGGCGGCTCAGGCCGAATCTTCTCCCCGTTCTTAATTTGCCATAGTTACGCTTATCTCTCGGCGGCTACTCGCCACCTGCGCCCCCTTTTCCTTAAAGAGGGTCGCTGCCGATTAGGCAGAATGGTCATAAAGGCCAATGCCAGTCTCTCAAGTGGTGTTTAGTGGGTAGGAACTTAGGTTTCGCAGCGAGTCTCACATAACCACGCAGTCGGCTGTCGTGGTATGCTTAGAGTATTCACCACCTCCCTCCTCCGCTTCCCCTTAGGGTAGCCCTTTTCATTGCTTCTAGGCGCAAAAAAATCTACAAATATATTCTACGAGTCCTAAGACTTGTGGAATGACAGTATCGGGTTTCTGTTCATTCTAATAATTTTTCTAGTGGAGGCAAGGAAAATAGTGTTTCTGAGAGGTTGCCCTGTATTACATCGAGATGGGTAGTTGCTGTTGGTTTGCATTCGTTTTGTGTTATCATGTAATTACGTCCCTCACTCACCGTTACTACAATGTGTTTGTGATGGTGACATATTACGAACTGTAATTGTTTTATACTGAACGTATAGTGCAGTATGCTGTTTTATTAACCATTGATATTGATTAATGGCCTAAACAAAAGAACAAGTTGAACTTCCGCTCTCATACTTATATTATTTTTAACAATTAACCTCCAGGTTAACTATTTATCATCTTTTTAAGTAATATCCATATGGGTTAGTAACCAAATAAAAAATCTTAGAAACTACCGTTAGTATTAATTAATGACTGGAGGAACTATCTCCATCCAATGTTTGACATATTATGCACTGTCTAAGCTATTTACAGGAATTTCTAGGAGACTATTACTGATACCTCATTTTCACGTCATCAGGGATGCTATCCGCTTACGTATGATTGCATGGAAGCTATCCGTGCGCGCTTCTGCAAATATCCCCGATACACAACAAAAGCGAAACAGCCCTAATAATGCCCTGAAACTGTAATGATACTTATAGCACATGAGTAAAGAAACCGACCAGAGGCGAAGCTACATACAAACGGCTCGCTGCGAATACACGCATACATAGCGCAGCGATGTGTGCGTGAGCTCTCAACGACAGGTTCACCGACGATCCGTCGGGGTATAAACCGGTTTGCCTCAGCTCAGTCAGAGTATCCATGAAAGGGCTGTTAGTCGTGCGCATTTAAATATATAGACCAACAATATTTGGAAATTCATACATCAATTAATTTATTACCTGTTCTAGACATGTCTAGAACAGGTAAATGAAATTGTATACTTGGAGAGTGCTTTTAGCCAGGATGGAAGATGTGATTTAGATGTGGACAGGCGTGTCGCTGCCGGGAACAAAGACAATGGTGCCCTGACTGCATTAGTCAAAAGGCAAGGCGTAGCGAAGAGTGCACGCCTTGCAATACATAACGCAGTGTTGGTACCGACTTTGTTATATGGCAGCGAAACTGGGTATGCCAGAAGAAGCATAAAAGCAAGTTGAATGCAGTGGAGATGCGATCTCTTCGTAAAATGTGCGGCGTTACCATGGCCGACCGAAAGCGAAACGAAGAGATTCGCAATATGGCAGGTTTGAAAGATGACCTTATCACAAAAATTGATAAGGGCGTGCTTCGATGGTTTGGGCACGTTGAGCGAATGAGTGAAGACCGAATGGTGAAGAAAATATATAGCGCGAAAGTTAATATTAAAAGGTGTCGAGGTAGACCGAGACTAACTTTCGAAGACCATGTGAGCAAATTACTCGAAGAGGGGAGGGTCAAGAGTACTCGGATACCTAGACGTGCATGTATGAAGAAGATAATGAATCTGAAAGAAGCGAAAGAGGTATGAAAGGATCGTGAAACTTGGCGATCTGTTCTCTCTGGCTACCCCGTCAGGGATTGTGCGTGAAGATAAGTAATAAATATTCTCCTTTTTTAAAAATTACTTATTTACGATTCAAAAAATAAATAACGTTTACAAGAGTATATAGAATACTGGCGTGAAGTAGAGGTTTACCTCTGCGTTCCGCTTGGTGAGTGCAGGTGGCCGGAGGCCCAATTCCCCCCCCCCCCCATCAACTTGGTAGTGGAATTGAACAGAAGACTACCCCAGGAGGGTACCAGCACCCCTGGAGAATCCCTCGCTGAGCATCCACGACCAAACCACTCCACTCCTGGGCGTGGGTGCTCAGGCTGCCCCGCGTATTCTGGGAGGGGCAAAATTCCGCTCGCGACTAATACTGCTCGGGGCAAGCTGAGCAGTAAGACCAAGGCGACCCCTGTCACGATATCCGTGAATTTTTGCAACATCAGGGGACTTCATTCCAACCTTAACGCTGTCCATTACCATCTAGAGACGGCGAAGTCGGCCTTGCTCTTTTTAACCGAGACTCAGGTGTCCTCTCCGGCTGATACTTCATATCTCTCTTACCCGGGGTACAAATTTGAACACTCCTTTGTGCCCCGGGCTGGAGTTTGCGTATACGTCAGGGAGGACATCTGTTTTCGACGCCTCGGCAGTCTTGAAGGTACGGACCTGTCCATCCTATGGCTGCGCGTAGACAGCGACGACCATCCCCGCGTCTACGGGTGCCTCTATAGGTCCCATAGCGGTAATGCGGACACAGACCGACTCATTGACCACGTCCAAATGGCTGCAGACTCCGTGCTACAACAGGTCCCATCCGCAGAGATCGTGATACTCGGTGATTTTAACGCCCACCACGCTGAATGGCTTGGTTCTCGTTTAACCGATCATGCGGGTATATCTGTCTATGACTTTGCTTTGGCATATGGTCTAACACAACTGGTTACTTCGCCTACGCGGATCCCAGATGTGGAAGACCATGTACCTTCCCTGTTGGACCTTCTGCTGACCTCTCATCCAGACGGATATCAGGTCTCCGTCGATGCCTCTCTGGGCTCTTCGGACCATTGTCTGATCCGGAGTACGGTGCCACTCACGCTCCAATCGCAGTTGCGATCTGCAGCTTGCCGCCGTGTTTGGCACTATAGGTCGGCCGATTGGAACAGGATGCGGTCTTTTTTTGCATCCTACCCTTGGGGGCGGGTTTGCTTCTCGCCGGAAGATCCCAGCGTTGTTGCCGATTCTGTTGCTGATGAGGTACTTCAGGGTATGGAACTTTTTATTCCATCCTCTGTGGTGCCCATCGGAGGCAGATCCCAGCCATGGTTTGGTCGCTCCTGTAAACTAGCATCACGCTATAAGCAGGAGTGTTACCAGGCCTGGGCTGACGCATCAACGTCCCGGGATGTAAACACCAGCGCTCTTAGAAAGAAGTACAATTCCGCCTCCAGGTCCTTCAAAAGTGTCATTGCCAAGGCAAAGTCAGAGCACATCGGCAGAATTGGCGAGAAACTAGTTCGCCTCCCTTCGGGAACACGTGCATTCTGGTCTCTCGCCAAGGCTGTCCAAGGGAACTTCTGTCAGCCATCTCTGCCATCTATCTCTGCACAGGGTGGACGACTCTTTGGCCCATGACGCAAAGGAGAAAGCCGATCTGCTAGGCTCTCTTTTTGCTTCCAACTCGACTCTAGATGACGGGGAGAACACACCGCCGAACATCCCGCGGTGTGAGTGCTCCATGCGGGAAGTGCTGTTTACACAGCGCTTGGTGCGTAAAGCACTCCTCTCCCTGGACGTCAACAAGTCGAGTGGGCCTGATGGAGTCCCACCTATTGTGCTGAAGACGTGTGCTCCGGAGTTGGCACCGGTTTTAACGCGTCTTTTTCGGTA
The DNA here is from genome assembly GCA_033319125.1 of Parnassius glacialis. Classification (NCBI taxonomy): domain Eukaryota; kingdom Metazoa; phylum Arthropoda; class Insecta; order Lepidoptera; family Papilionidae; genus Parnassius; species Parnassius glacialis. The sequence goes on along the minus strand of JAVANC010000023.1, from coordinate 21,123,116 downwards.
CTCCTACTCCCTAGGCGTAGTCCCGGACTCATGGAAGACAGCTTTGGTGCACCCGATCCCTAAAAAAGGCGACCGCTCAGATCCGTCCAACTACAGGCCTATCGCCATCACCTCCTTATTCTCCAAAGTAATGGAAATGATCATTAACAGCCAGCTCATGCGGTACCTTGAGGATCACCAGCTGATTAGTGACCGCCAGTACGGTTTCCGTCGAGGTCGCTCAGCTGGTGATCTTCTGGTCTACCTGACCCATAGATGGGCGGAGGCAGTGGAGTCCAAGGGGGAGGCGTTGGCCGTTAGTTTGGACATAGCGAAGGCTTTCGATCGGGTTTGGCATAAAGCGCTTCTTTCGAAGCTGCCTTCCTATGGGCTTCCCGAGAAATTGTGCAATTGGATCACCAGCTTTCTTGCAGATCGGAGCATCAAGGTCGTATTAGACGGTGCATGCTCCGATTACAAGCCCATTAACGCTGGTGTTCCACAAGGCTGCGTGCTATCACCAACGCTGTTTCTTCTGCATATCAATGATATGTTGCAAACCAGTAACATTCATTGCTATGCAGACGATAGCACTGGTGATGCTTTATACACCGGCCGTGCCAATATTTCTCGGGAAAACGTCGCCGAGTACCGGAACAAACTTGTGTCTGAAGTCGAGACTTTGCTGAACAAAGTCTCAGACTGGGGGCGACTAAATCTAGTCCAGTTCAATCCCCAGAAGACACAAGTTTGCGCGTTTACCGCTAAAAAGATTCCCTTTGTCGTATCTCCTCAGTTTCAAGGCACTCCCCTTGTTGCCTCAGCCAGTATCGGAATCCTCGGTGTCGACATATCGAGTGACGTGCAGTTTCGTGGTCACTTGGAAGAGAAGGCCAAATTGGCCTCTAAAAAGCTTGGCGTGCTCAGCAGAGCGGGACAGTATTTCATGCGGGCACACCGCTTGCAACTTTACAAGGCGCAGGTTCGGCCTCACATGGAATACTGTTCCCGTCTCTGGGCAGGGGCCCCCCAGTGCCAGCTCTTTCCACTTGACCGCATCCAGCGCAGAGCGGTTCGAATCGTCGACGACCGAGTTCGTTCCGATCGGCTTGACTCACTGGCACTGCGTAGAGAGGTTGCATCTCTTTGCGTATTTTATCGCATCTACCACGGGGAGTGCTCTGAGGAGTTGTTCGGACTAATTCCAGCCGCTCAATTTCACCATCGCACATCGCGACAGAACTTGCGATACCATCCATATCATCTAGATGATTGGCTGTCCACCACTGTGCGATTCAGAAGAAGTTTTCTCCCTCGCACAACTTCCTTGTGGAATCGATTACCACCAGCGATTTTTCCGGACCGATACGACTTAGGGACCTTCAAGAAAAGAGCCTACTCCTTTTTAAAAGGCCGGCAACGCATCTGCGATTCCCCTGGTGTTGCAGTTGTTCATGGGCGGCGGTAGTCACTTACCATCAGGTGAGCCGCATGCTCGTTTGCCCCCTCTTCTATAAAAAAAAAAGAGTAATACAGATATTTGCCATATCTATATATCTTTTAATATGAAATTCAAACTGTAATGTAAACTTAAGTTATGAAACATTTTCAAGAATACCTGTTCCGAAGTGGTCTGAACATTTACCGTTAATTTACTTACTTACTTACTTACTTATCGTCACGCACAATCCCTGACGGGGTAGCCAGAGAGAACAGATCGCCAAGTGTCACGATCCTTACATACCTCTTTTGCTTCTTTCAGATTCATTATCTTCTTCATACATGCACGTCTAGGTATCCGAGTACTCTTGACCCTCCCCTCTTCGAGCAGTTTGCTTACATGGTCTTCGAAAGTTAGTCTCGGTCTACCTCGACACCTTTTTATATTAACTTTCGCGCTATATATTTTCTTCACCATTCGGTCTTCACTCATTCTCTCAACGTGCCCAAACCATCGAAACACGCCCTTATCAATTTTTGTGATAAGGTCATCTTTCAAACCTGCCATATTGCGAATCTCTTCGTTTCGCTTCCGGTCGGCCATGGTAACGCCGCACATTTTACGAAGAGATCGCATCTCCACTGCATTCAACTTGCTTTTATGCTTCTTCTGGCATACCCAGGTTTCGCTGCCATATAACAAAGTCGGTACCAACACTGCGTTATGTATTGCAAGGCGTGCACTCTTCACTACGCCTTGCCTTTTGACTAACGCAGTCAGGGCACCATTGACTTTGTTCCCGGCAGCGACACGCCTGTCCACATCTACATCACATCTTCCATCCCGGCTAAAAGCACTCCCCAAGTATACAATGTCATTTACCTGTTCTAGACATTCCTGATTTACCCATATTTCACACTTCGTTCTCTCTTCGTCCCTTTCAAATACCAGAACCTTAGTTTTATTAGCATTCAAACGGAGACCTTTAATTTCACATTCCTCTTTCATACACGTGACTAATGCCTGCAGTTCTGCCTCTGATGGTGCAATAAGCACTGCATCATCAGCATACAGCAGACAATTTACTTTAATGTCACCCAATTTCACACCCAAACAGCTATCTTTCAGCTTCTGTAAACAGCTGTCGAGATACAGTATGAACAGCCAGGAAGACATGACACAACCCTGTTTTACGCCCGTTTGGACGCTAAACATGGGTGACAGGTCATGCCCTACCCGCACACAGGCTTTACAGTCACAGTAAAGTGACTGCACAGCCCTTAGCAATCGACCATCCACACCATACCCCGGCAACAGTTCCCACATTTTCTTCCTTACAACCTTATCAAATGCTTTCTCAAGATCCACAAAAGCACAGAAAATCCTCTGGTTAGCAGCCAGAAGCTTTTCCGTGATCATGCGGAGAGAAAACATTTGATCCGTGCATCCTCTTTCAGGTCTAAATCCGCATTGTGCCTCCCATAGAAATCTTTCCGATTTCTCTTGCATCCTACGTGTCAAAACCTTCGAGTAAACTTTACTTGCTAAACTGGTCAAGCTGATCGCCCGATAGCACCCGCAGTCAAAATGTGAACCTTTACCTTTATATAAAGGCACAATGACTGCGGATCGCCAATCATCCGGGACATCCCCCGTCCGCCAGCACAAATTGCACAGCAGATGAAAGCTGTCCCAGACGCGAGGCCCACCATACTTGACCATTTCAGCAGTAACTCTGTCTAGTCCCGCAGCCTTACCACATTTCAAACTTCGAATCGCACGTTCAATCTCTTTCATACTGATGACCTCAGTGTCATCGAGGTCCGGGTCTGGCGTACCAGTCTCGGCGTCATCCCCGGATCCCTCACTAAGATCATCACACGCATACATTTCTCTATAAAATTCGCTCCATCGCTGCATGACGTCCGATTTGTCTGAGAGGACGTCATTAGTTCTCGAAAGCACTTTGTTCATTCTTAAGGCCGTCGCACCACTTCGGGTCCTTCCAACCTCTTTCCAGAAGAGTTTGGAGTTCTCCTTAAAGTTGTGCGACAACCTTTCGTCCGCTTCCATTCTACACCTTTCACGCACTTCCTCAATCAATGCTTTCGTGTGAACTTTTTGCAGCTTATATCTTTCTTTCATCTTCTCTCTCATATCCTTATCATTACTAGAGGCCAAGTAGTCTAACCATGCTTTCTTCTTCTTCTTTACAGCTTCTTTCACTTCATCATTCCACCATGCATCTCTTCTTTTACTACTGCCTCTTTTAATCGTTCCACACACTTCTTCCGCTGCACTTACCATTCCATCCCTAAGATTCTGCCATGTTCTTTCCACACATTCATTTCTGCCATCGATAGTGTCAAGCTTTTCGGCTACCCTCGCATGATATTTGTCCCTAGTATCCGCTTCCTGAAGCTTCCAGCTTCGGATGCGACAGACCGACTGTGGATCTGTTACTGCCGTCCGGTAGCGCCAACCCGCGAACAGACCCCTAAATCTAGTAATCACTAGATAGTGATCCGTTCCCAGGTCAGCACCCCTGAACACTCGCGTATCCATCACCTGTTTTCGCAGTCGGTCATCCACCAGGAACAAATCGATCATACTTCTCTCATTCTTTCTTTCTCTAGTATACATATGGATTTTCTTGTGATTAAACATAGTGTTTGTCACAAGAAGACCCTTTTCCTTGCATACCGCCAGTATAAGCTTGCCAGCATCATTAACCCTTTTATCCCCAAACTTTCCAAGCACCGACTCGTACCCTGGTCGAGCGGTACCAACCCATCCATTCAAATCACCACATACAACAATTCTTTCGTTTCCCCTAGCCAAATCTAGAACTTCTCTTACATTCTCCCAAAACTCCTCCAGCTCAGCCCTGGACGACGAAGCTACCGGCGCATAAACAGCCAAAAGGAATAACTTCGTCAGTCCCAATTTAAAGCGAACCCAGAGAAGTCTTGAGTTCACAACTTTATATTCAGCCATAACATCGACCAACCGAGACGACAGCAGCACCCCCACTCCCTGGCGGGCGCTCTCGCTCTCCGGGACTCCGGACCATAGAGCTAACGCCCCGCCAGAGAGCTCTTCAGTACCACTGCCCTTCCGTTTGGTCTCCGACATACACACGACATCTAATTCTCTTTCTTTCATTATTTCGATCAACTCATTCGTCTTATCTCTCATGCCTCCTCTAACATTCCACGTGCCAACTCTGCACTCTGTCCTCCACCTTCCGCCGTGTCGGGCTGTGCGTGACGGGTGGCGGTCCCCATCGCCGCTTTGCACGCTGCATTTCACACCAACGGGGACGAGCTGGTGTGCGTCGCCTTGGGGGAACGCCCTATCCCTCGTTGGCATGGGTGCGCAGCTAAGTAGAATTGCAGCCTTGAAAAGGGCTGGCAACCGTTACCGTTAATTAAGTTAAAAAACTCGGAAATCAGGCCTTGTAAAGAGCACAAATGATTTTTTATTTCATTTTGTTGATTTTTATGTTTGCGTTAATAAGAAAATACTTTAGTAGATATTATAAAAAAAAAAAATTCAAAATATCTTTAATATTCTGGCCGATAATTAAAAGTTCGCTAATTATTAATGTATTATTTCAGTGTAGTTTAAATATCTAGGTCACACACATCGCGAGAAAGCGAATATTGGAGCTATCACGATATATGTAGCCAAGTCGTCGGGAATACTTTGGCACTTCCGGTGAAAAAGAGAGCACTACGTTATCGCAATTAAATTCGCTTGCGCGGCCACACTCCTATGAGTATTCTGCATATTCTGTGTGTTCAACAAATGATAAAATTTAAGAATTACGCACGCAATAACTGGCCACAATAAAATAAGATTGAGATAATTGAAGTATGAATGGGAATAAAAGAAAAGTAAATGCATTAAACGTCATGTCTTCTATACCATTGTGTCGTGACGCGGTACATAAAAGATATATAGAATGCGCAATGTACTACAACTGTGCAATACTGTAACAATTCGAGTATAATTCTGGTTACAGCTAAGTCAGAGATTAGGCCTGTTGAGCAGGCCTACTAAAGTTGGCAAATAAATCTTCTGGTAAAAATAGGTATTACTTTTATACACTATCAAAAAAAATTACACGTTTTGAGTCTGTTATCTGTTAGTCAACTATCACAGAATACATGTACCCTGACGGGAAGAACGAAAACTTCATACAATAAAAATGCCAACAGCTTGCGACACTAGCGCGTCAGTTTTTGATCCATGAACTAACAGATGTGAATGTGTGCGTGTGTATATGTATAATGCGCATTGCCCACCCCTACATTCAATATTTTATATTTAATCATAATATATTACTATTTCCATTCCAATTTTCTACGAATGTAGAAATTAAATTTTACATTAGTAAAAAATTGGAATGGAAATAGTAATAAGTGAATAACATATTGGAACTTTTAAATATTTAATAACACAAACCTTAAGAGGAAGATTAAAGTTAACAATTAGCTATGCATTGATACATAAGTAGAAAATTGGAATAGAACACGGTTAATAGTTTTTCAGAAATAAAACAATTATTTTCATAGAGATTTAAATATATTATTGACTAGTAATATTATAGACGCATCTTAGAACACATCATTTTCAGTAATCCATTATTATTCGTTAAACATCATCATTAAGTAAAACAACTCTAATAAATCACCATAAATTAAATATTCACTGGCTAGTAACACTAACACCACACTTAAGTTATTTTTCTACGAAATATACTAAATCGACATCAGTTTTGAATTTGGCTTAGAAAAGTTAAACAAAATTAACTCCATTTAATTTGAAAATGATTTAAAACATTCCCGTTTAAAATAATATCTAATTGATGTAAAATAAACTTTGAAACTTGTTCCTTTCTTAATTTTATGAATATGTAATAAATAATAATCTAGTTTACGTTTTTATTTCACAACAGCCATAGATACATTTATATTTTCGGCTACAGAGCTTGTTGCACAGAGTAATCATTTCAATCGAACATAAAAATAATCGGAACGTATAATTTACTTTATAGATATTATAAGATAAGAATTTATAAGATAAGTAAAGATAATTTTAAATGGGCAGGCGACAAAGATATTAAAATACAAAAATAAAAGTTCCTAAGCTGTAATTGAAATACAATGCGTAACATGGTTCAATAGTGATTTCTCTGTCTTGCGTATAGCGCTGTCTCTGTTTCGCTTATTTTGCCCGATGTTTGCATCGGCTCCATAGAGACTTGACCCCCATGTCAACTATACGCAAAAGGCCCTATGAGCACAGAGTAAATAGTAAGGACCAGAGGGGAAGCTTCTTAACAACGTCGAAAATGTATACCTATTCTGATAGGGTTGTAACATGATGCATGTGAAAAATTTAAATAATAATAGCTTATATTAATGTGACGACATATTTATATATATATATATTGTATAAAAAATATGCGTATTATTACTTATGTTACATAATGTAAGAACATAAAAACAGTTAATTGTTCGAAATAAAGAGCTGATTCGTAACGATTAATTTTAAACAATATATATTATTTCATCATCATCATCATTACAGCCCTTCACAAGTCCACTGCTGAACATAGGCCTCCCCCAAGGAATGCCACAAAGCACGGTCCTGAGCCACCTGCATCCATCGACTTCCTGCATGTCTTACCAGGTCGTCACTCCATCTTGTGGGGGGACGCCCTACACTTCGCCTACCGGTACGAGGCTGCCACTCGAGAACCTTTCTTCCCCATCGGTTGTCGGTTCTTCGAGCTATATGGCCGGCCCACTGCCACTTCAGCTTACTAATCCGTTGGGCTATGTCGGTTACTCTGGTTCTACTGCGGATATCCTTATTCCTAAGTTTATCACGCATAGAAACTCCGAGCATAGCCCTCTCCATAGCTCGCTGAGCGACCTTGAGCTTCCTCATACGGCCAGCAGTGAAGGACCACGTCTCAGTTCCGTAAGTCATCACTGGCAACACGCACTGGTTGTACAATTTTGTTTTAAGGTTTTGAGGTATTTCTGACGAGAAGATGTGTCGTAGCTTCCCGAACGCTGCCCAGCCGAGTTGAATCCGTCGATTGACCTCTCGGTCGAAGTTGGACTTACCTAGTCGGACTATTTGTCCCAGGTAAACATACTCGTCAACAACTTCGAGCTTAGTGCTCCCAACAACTACCGGCATAGGTGTGACATGGACATTAAACATAATCTTTGTTTTGTCCATGTTCATCTTAAGACCTATCCGTTGGGAGACACTATTGAGGTCATTGAGCATAGTGCTTAGCTCCTCCAGCGATTCTGCCATGAGGACTATATCGTCGGCAAATCGAAGGTGAGTGATGTACTCGCCATTAATGTTAATTCCGTATCCTTTCCAGTCCAGAAGCTTGAAAACGTCTTCCAATGCAGCGGTGAAGAGTTTCGGGGATATAACGTCACCCTGTCTTACACCTCTCTGCAATTGGATAGGTTTCGTACTCTGGTTCTGTACTCGGATAGCCATCGTAGCTCTACTGTACAAATACTTCAGCACTTCGATATACCGACAGTCAACTTGGCACCGCTGAAGGGACTGCAGCACCTCCCAAATTTCGACGGAATCAAAGGCTTTCTCATAGTCCACATACGCCAGACATAGTGGTAAATTGTACTCTTCGGACTTCTGTACAATTTGCCGTAGGGTATGTATGTGGTCTATGGTGCTAAAGCCCTTTTGGAAACCGGCTTGTTCGGGAGGCTGGAAGTCGTCAAGTCTGCGCGCGAGACGATTCGTAATGACTCTCGAAAACAGCACGTAGACGCGGCTCAGAAGGGAAATCGGTCTGTAGTTCTTCAAGAGAGCGTTGTCACCTTTCTTGAAGAACAAGACCACCGCACTTCTGCTCCACGCCTCCGGTGTAATGCCACCATGGAAGACGGAATTAAAGAGCTTCTGAAGGACTTCAAGTACCGGTCTTCCACCCGCTTTCAGAAGCTCCGCTGTAATTCCATCCTCGCCTGGGGCCTTGCCGTTTTTAAGGTGCTGGAGAGCCATTCTAATCTCGCTCAGACTGACGTCCGGGATATCTTCGGAATAGTGTCGAATAAGACTCGCTCTTGGATCGTTCCTCACACTTGCGTGTGGCTCCAACGATGACGTGTACAGCTGCCCATAGAACCTCTCAATCTCACTCAAAATCTCAGGTGCCCCGGAAACGATGCTGCCACATTCGGTCTTCAGCTTTGACAGTTGGCTCTTTCTGGCAGACAGATCTCTGGCAAAGACTTTGGAGCCTTGGTTCCGCTCGATCGCTTCTTCAATACGAGCTGTATTGAAGTTGCGTAAATCTCGCCGCATGAATTTGGAGATCCGTCTGTTCAGTTGCCTGTATGCTGTCAAATCTGTTGAAGAATGTAGCCTCATCTCCCGTCTAACAGCCATGAGATTAAGAGTGTGATCGGAGAGTTTTTGTGTTCTTCTGCGGTGGGTCTTGCAGAACTTAGCTCCGACCGCATGGACAGTTTCCACGAGCTTGTCATTCATATCGTCCACTTCATTGCAGTCTTCTAGGCACTGAAAACGGTTTTGTAACTCGAGCTGAAAGGTTTCGGGACTTTGGATTAGAGCACGAGGGGGACGGAGCGTTGACTTCATCAGACGAGACCTCTCCAACTTAACATTTAGGTTCAGTGTGCCTCTAACCATTCGGTGATCGCTGCCGGTTTTCACCCTCGCGATCACTGAGACATCACTGAACAGTTGTCGTCTGGTCGTCATAATGAAGTCAATCTCATTTTTTGTCGAACCGTCGGGGCTCGACCAGGTCCACTTTCTGTGGGGCCGCTTCTTGAAGAAAGAGTTCATCATAAAGAGTCCCTCTTTCTCCATGAAGTCGGCCAGCTGCTGGCCCCTTGGGTTCCGTTGCCCTATTCCAAATTTCCCTACTTTCAGCTCACCGTTCTCTCTTGTGCCTAGTTTTGCATTGAAGTCTCCCATTAACACCGTATATTGGGTTTTGGAGGAATGCATGGCTCTAGAGATATCCTCATACATTTCCTCCACCTCCTCATCGGGGTGTGCCGAGGTTGGTGCGTAAACCTGTATGACCTTCAGCGAATACCGTTTGGTGATTCTGAGTATAAGGTACGCAACCCTCGTCGACACACTCCCGATATTTACAACGTTGTTAACGAGAGACTTGTGGACGATAAATCCGACACCTCCTTGGGACAGATGGTCGCCCTCCCGGTGATAGAACAAGTTGCCGGATTCGAGGATTACCGTGTCCTCCCCCTCTCTTCGGACTTCGGATAATCCTATAATATGCCAGCGCAACTTGTCTATCTCTTCTTCCAGCTCCACGATCTTCTCGTCAGTCCTCAGGGTGCGTGCGTTGTACGTTGCCAGGTCGAGTCGTCTAAGGTGGCAACCGAACCTCCACCGGAGATTCTTAGCACCCCCTGCCCCGCCGTTACCATGGTCGCCACCGTAGCCAGGAATAGCGGGGCCGCCGGGGACTGGGGGCCGTTTATTATTGTCATTGCTCATGGGGGGTATATTGCCATAGTTGCCACGCTTGGCGAGCGGGTTGGCAACCGCAGTTTTTTTTATTGTATTTATGCCGTTACCAGGAAGATGCTGCTGCCCATCTCCTGCCTGTTTCCCTTTGTCGCCTTTTACGACACCCACGGGAGGATATGGGGTTATTTATATATTTATTTATATATTTAAGGTGGAGGACAGAGTGCAGAGTTGCCACGTGGAATGTTAGAGGAGGCATGAAAGATAAGACGAATGAATAGATTGAAATAATGAAAGAAAAAATTGGAATACTAAGTAGTCAACGTATACTGTTTTTAATAGAAAATTACTATATACTGCGTTGTTGTGCGTTGCTTTTACTTATACGACATCGTTTAACAAAAACTGGTCTAATTTCGCTCATGTTAATAACAAAGCTTCAAACTGCAGAGTAAATTCGAGATGGAAGTAATAACCAAAGTTAAAGCAAGCGCTGTAAACTTTTGCCATTAAAATAATATGCTTATATGATGTTTCAGAACGTTTACTGTTTTAACTTTTAACCGCCATATACGTCATAGTATTGTGAAAAGTTACTGATGTTTTTAAAGGTCCATAATATTTTTAGGACATTCCACAAATTTTAAAGGCTATTTATTTTACATCAGAAGGAGCAGAAAATATTAGTAATGCCATATGCTCATATTCTATTATTCAATAATTTATTACAGCCTATAAGATACTCTCCTATAGATTGTCTCATAGCAGGCGGGTTGGCAACCACGGTTTATTATTATTTTGTCGTTATTAGGTAGGTGCTGCTGTGGATCTCCTGTTTCATCTAACTTTGTTGCTATTTACGACATTCATTGGATGATACGTGGTAGTGAATTTTCTTTGTCCACCACGATTCGACTATACGATATCCTTGTTTAGCTAGTTTTAAAGTATTTGAAAAAAATAATTGAAGAAATACCAAAAAAGCTATTCTAATGCTTATCTATTTCAATCTACAATGTCTATTAGAAAATTATTAATATACAATTAAATTACCAATTATAAAGTTATACCATAAAAGTTAATGGACTCCGAAAATAGATCAAGCTTTTACAGAAAATATGCAAGACCGAGAATGGGTTGGCTCGACCGCGGTAGGACCATGCTCTCACAATGCTGCTGTGTTTCATATCGTGAGTGTAAAAATCCGGAGATCCTTTTTACTGGAAATGAGAGATTCCATCTTAGTCCTCAGAATTGACAACACATGTGCATTTTTATTCTTAATTGAGCATAAATGTAGATGTCTACGGGCCACAGTATCCACTTACCATCAGGTGGACTGTGTGCTCGGTTATCACCTTATTATATATATAAAATTAATATATATATAAACTGTGTTTCTTGCAAATAAAGAATTTGTATTTGTATTTGTTTTAAAAAGGTTATGTACTAAAGAGTACATGGTTCATAATAACCTTGGGTATAAGGTGATTGCTACTGTTTGCTATTTCTAAATGTTTCCAACCTAATTGTATAAAATAAATTGAAAACATTTTGTTAAAATATTCCGTTTGATTTCTTGCTGATTCTTCCCTAAACAAAGGTTCTTCTGAAGCTATGGTAATGCTTAAATGACTTTCAATAAATAAATCTTCTTATAATATAAAAAAGACTGCCTCTTTGGTTGGGTTTGAATCCCGGGTCAGGTCAAAAAAATCAGTTATTAAGTGTTTCCATCAAAAATTCTTACAAGCTGCCCGGAGTAAGGCAGTTGGCGGCGTCTCACCCTCATGCCTCGGAAAGCACGTAAAGCCGTTGGTCCTGCGCCTGATCTCTCTCCGGATGTGTCCGTTTACCTTCCCATAGGACTGTGAAAGAGGGAATAGAGAATGTATATTATATGCTTGCGCATATACTTAGACACTATAATCGTGTTTTGCGCCGATGGCTAGTCTCTCTTGAGGCTGGCCGCCGTGACTTAAATTCGGCTTGGTGGAGACATCATTATTATTGTTATAATCTGTATTGATTTAAAAATTATTCTATACTGTTATAATTTTAATTTTTGTTTTTTAAACCTTCCCACCCAATTTCTTTTAAGTTTTATAATCGCAACCTGCCTGCACAAGGTTGGCAAGGTTGCGAAAAAATTATAGGCCATAATTACACTAGTTCCCTACGGAAATCGAAGGAATCTCCAGCCCCGAGTGCCACCGCCAAACGCTTAGCTACTGTCTGTTACTGAATCGTCTATCTGGAACCACAAAGACGTTAATCATAAAAATAAAAAGAAAATTGCAAATGCTTGGAGTCGTCTTGCCGAGTTAACAGGAAAGCCAGTACAAGAATTAAAGCAAAATAAAAGTAAAGCAAATTTTCAAATAAAAGTATGTTAAACCAAACCCAATAGCTGACACAAGTTCGGTGTCCACCATGCTTGGGTTGGTAGCACAATGACGCATTCACAAGCATGAAAACGACTTCCAAACGCCAAACGAGATTTGTGGACGCTTGGGGTTTGAAGACGTTTGTCGAGGCTTGGCAAGCATGGAAACCCGATATCAAAATATAACATGGCAACCCTGTCATGCACGTTCTGGGATCTGATAGTGTAGTGGGCGAAAAGTGTAGACCGGGTGGATTACTTTGCACCCCGGTGCTTCAAGTTACCTAAAATGTTCGACGTGAATTTATTATTTGATCTGACGCTTACAGTTCTGGCGAGTTGAGAAAGTTATAACCAAGGAAAAATCATACTCAAAACCGAATATAAAGAAATGATTATATCTCAAAATGCATCAGAAGGAAGTAATAGCGCAAGTTACTCTGAACACTTTAAGAGAAACAATATACTTATTACTACGTTTATGGTGTTGATGGCGATTGTCATACGTGCAATCGTTTATCTTAAACTCAAGGAGAGGCATAAGAAGTGGATAGAACAGCGAGCGAGTTACAAATTTTTCAGACGCATGCGAAGCCGTTTGTCTAAGCGCCGGGACCAGGAACCGGTGCGTGAAGAAGGAGTCGTTTAAGTGTTTGTGAGCTGGTAATAAATATGTGCGTCCTGTGCAGTATGTGAAGTATGTGTTTTATACTGCAGTGTTATTTTAGTTTTAAAAAATATATAATATGGACATTAACGATAGTTTAAGAATTAGAAATATGAGTTTTGTCTATTAATAAATATTTTTTTTTTATAGGATAAGGGTGACAAACGAGCACACAGTCCACCTGATGGTTAGTGGTTGCTGCAGCCCATAGACATCTACATCTATCCTCTATTACAAATCAAAATGTAGATGCGTTGTCACCCGTTAGGACTAAGATGGAATGCCTCATTTCCAGTAAAAAGGGCCTCCGGCCACCTGCACTCACCAAGAGAAACGCAGAGGTAAACCTCTACTTCACGCTGGTTTTCTGTGAGGTCGTGGTACCACCCCGGTTCGAGCCGGCCCATCCGTGCGACAGCAAAAGCTGCTGCGTGGCTCTACCACTGTTGAAAAAATTTAATTGCTTTAAACTGAAAATAAAAACTTAAGTAAATCAATGTAAAATCGAACACACAATTACGCATTAACAATTACGGCCCAGGTGCAACGACTGGGTGCAACTCAGTTTTTTTTATGTGCTCGGTCGTATGACAGTATTTCGAGCAAGGGATGCCCGAATTTTATTTTGAATCGATCTTCTGGATCGTAGCCTCGTGAATCGATTCATGATTTAATCATATTGTATTGAATCGATCTTATTCGATCTCGGAAAATCGTATCGTAATTTTATAAAAATAAAGAAAAGCACAGTATTAATGCAATACCGTTTATCACAAGCTTCAAAGCTTAAAATAAATAAAGAGATAACAAAAATGCTTAAAGATGATAATATAGAAGAACCTACTAGTGAATGGTCTAGCTTCATAGTACTAGTTCCTAAAAAATCTGATGGTTGTCAAAAATGGCGAATAGTAATTGATTTGCGAAAACTAATTTAAAATATTGTAGATGATAAAATTTCGTTGCCGAATATGACTGATATTCTTGATTCATTGTCAGGTTCTATATATTTTACTCATTAAGATTTACAACAAGGCCATTTTCAGGTGAAACTTGCACCAAAAAAGCAAAATGTATACTGCATTTTCGACTTATCAATTAAAACATCTACCAATGTGGCTCAAAACTTCTTGTGGTGCTTTTAGTGGAGTCATGTCAGAATTAACTTTCAAAAAGTGTTTTATTGCCTGCCAAAAGTGCGTAGGTATGATTTACTAGAAGTTTAAACAAATTTTGGTTCACCATTATGAACCTGAGTCGTTGCAGTGGCGTAAAAAAGGCACACCCCTCCTAGGAAGTATAAGGTGCCTCAATTGGCCGGAAAGATTATGGCGACGATCTTTTGGTATACAGAACGTATCCTTTTGATTGATCACAGGAACGTTGTTTCCATAGAAGAAGAATACTACGCTTCTTTACTAGATCAATTTAAAGAAGCTATTAAAGAAAAAACGGGAAGGGAAACTTACAAAAGGCGTGCTCCTTTTGCACAACAATGTGTCCGTCCACACAAGCCATGTTGCAAAGGCTGCCATTCACCGGTGCGGTTTTGAACAAGTGCGCCACCTACCCTATAGCCCAGACCTAGCCCCAAGCGACTTCTGTTTGTTTCCAAAATGAAGAAAGAACTGCTGGGAAAGGAAAAAATTGGCGACGATGATGTTGTGAAGTCGGCAATTTCGGCCTATTTTGACGCCCAAGACAAATCTTCTTTTTAGACGGTATTAATAAGTTATTTGAAAGATCTAATAAATGTATTAGAGTTAAGGGAGAATATATTGAAAAGAAAAAATAGTTTAATGTTTCGTCATTATCGTCATTGTCATTACGCGAACTTGGTGGTAGAGCTACGCGGCAGTTTTTGCCGTTGCAAGTATGGGCCGGCTCGAGCCGGGTTGGTAACACGACCTCACAGAATACCGGCGTGAAGTAGAAGCTCTGCTTCTGCGTTTCGTATGGTGAGTGCAGGTGTCTGGAAGCCCTATTCCCCCCCCCCCCATCAACATGGTAGTGTAATTACACGAAAGACTACGCCAGGAGGGTACCAGCACCCCTGGAGAATCCCTCGCTGAGCATCCAGGACCATGTTATTCCACTCCTGAACGTGGGTGCTCAGGCTGCCCCGCGTATTCTAGGGGAGGGGGCAAAATTCCGCTCAAAAACATAACTGCTCGGGGCAAACTGAGCACCAATACCAATGTGACCCCTGCCACGCTATCCGTGAATTTCTGCAACATCAGGGGACTTCACTCGAACCTAAAGGCCGTCCACCACCATCTCGAGACGACGATGCCGGTCTTGCTCTTTCTAACCGTGACGCAGTTGTCCTCTCCGGCTGATACTTCGTATTTCTCCTACCCGGAGTACAAATTGGAGCACTCCTTTGTGCCTCGGGCTGGAGTGTGCGTGTATGTCAGAGAGGACATCTGTTCTCGACGCCTCGGCAGTCTTGAAAGTTCGGACCTGTCCATCCTTTGGCTACACGTAGATAGCGACGACCATCCGCGCGTCTACGGGTGCCTCTATAGGTTCCATAGTGGTAATGCCGAAACAGACCGACTCATCGACCACGTCCAAATGACTACAGATTCCTTGCTACAACAGGTCCCATCCGCAGAGATCGTGATCCTTGGCGATTTTAACGCCCACCACGCCGAATGGCTCGGTTCACGTTTAACCGATCATGCGGGGAGATCGGTTTATCACTTTGCCTTGCCATATGGTCTGACACAACTGGTTACTTCGCCTACGCGGATTCCAGATGTGGAGGATCATACACCTTCCCTGTTGGACCTTCTGCTGACCTCTCATCCGGACGGATATCAGGTTTCCGTCGATGCCCCTCTCGGCTCTTCGGACCATTGTCTGATCCGGAGTGTGGTGCCACTCACGCTCCCCTTGCGGTTGCGTTCTGCAGGTTGTCGCTGTGTTTGGCATTACAGGTCAGCGGATTTGGACGAGATGCGGTCTTTCTTTGCATCCTACCCTTGGGGGCGGGTTTGCTTCCCGCCGGATGATCCCAGCGCTGTTGTTGACTCGGTCATTGATATGGTGC
Source organism: Parnassius glacialis (assembly GCA_033319125.1). Classification (NCBI taxonomy): domain Eukaryota; kingdom Metazoa; phylum Arthropoda; class Insecta; order Lepidoptera; family Papilionidae; genus Parnassius; species Parnassius glacialis. The sequence goes on along the minus strand of JAVANC010000023.1, from coordinate 21,107,050 downwards.
TACAGGAAATGGTACTATTCAATCTATCATCTGTGGTACCTATCGGAGACAGATCTCAGCCTTGGTTTGGTCGCTCCTGTAAGACTGCATTACGCAGTAAGCAGGAATGTTATCAAGCCTGGGCTGCGGCTTCAGCGACTCGGGATGTAAACATCAGCACACTCAAAAAGAAGTATAACTTCGCCTCCAGGTCCTCCAAAAGAGTTATTGCCAGGGCAAAGTCAGAGAACATAGGCAGAACTGGCGAGAAACTAGTTCACCTTCCTTCGGGAACCCGTGCATTCTGGTCTCTCGCCAAGGCTGTCATAGGGAATTTCTGTAAGCCATTACTACTATCTCTGCACAGGGATGACGACTAACTGGCCCAAGCCGCAAAAGAGAAAGCCGACGTTTTAGGCTCCCATTTTGCGTCCAACTTGACTTTTGATGACGGGGGGAAAAGACCGCTGACCATCCCGCGGTGTGAGTGCTCCATGCCGGATATTCTGTTCTCAAAGCGCTCGGTTCGCAAAGCACTCCTCTCCCTGGACATACAGAAGTCGAGAGGGCCTGACGAAATCCCCTCAATTGTGCTGAGGATGTGTGCTCCGGAGTTGGCACCGGTTCTTACGCGTATTTTCCGGTACTCCTACTCCCAAGGTGTAGTCCCGAATTCATGGAAGACAGCTTTTGTCCACCCGATCCCTAAAAAAGGCGACCTTTCAGACCCGTTCAACTATAGGCCTATCGCCATCACCTCCTTGTCCTGCAAAATAATGGAATCCATTATTAACTGCCAGCTCATGCGGTACTTTGAGGATCATCAGCTGATTAGTGACCGCCAATACGGTTCGATCAGCTGGTGATCTTCTGGTCTACCTGACCCATAGATGGTCGGAGGCAGTAGAGTCCAAGGGGGAGGCTTTGGCCGTCAGTTTGGATATTCGCGAAAGCCTTCGATCGGGTTTGGCATTGGCGGTCCACCACTGTGCGATTTAAAAGATGTTTTCTTCCTCGTACGACTTCCTTGTGGAATCGATTACCATCAGCGATTTTTCCGGACCGATACTACTAAGGGACCTTCAAGAAAAGAGCCTACTCCTTTTTAAAAGGCCGGCAACGCATCTGGAATTCCCTCCCTGGTGTCGCAGTTGTTCATGGGCGGCGGTAGTCACTTACCATCAGGTGAGCCGCATGCTCGTTTGTCACCTCTAATTTTAAAAAAAACTTTTGACCTCCCCTCGTAAGTATCAAAAAAATTTCGGTTTTAATAAAATTATATAAACTTGTGTTTAGTGTTTCATTATCACTATAGGATTCTTTTAAAACACTATTTGAAAATGGGTGTAAAACCCGATTGCGGAGTGCTTCTTTTCGTGAGTGAAAATTTTCTTGCGTTTAAAGATTTATGAAATTTATTTATTTATTCTTTATTGCATCCCTTAATCTCAAAGAATACAAAGAGCGGATATAATGCCTTGAGGTATTCTCTACCAGTCAACCCATGGAATGGTGAGAATTTGACGTAAGTGTAGCAATATAGAATAGAAACAAAATAAGAATGATAATTATCTACATATATATATATATATATATATATATATATATATATATATATATATATATTACTAATATATACAATAAATAAACTATAGAAATATTTCTTATTTGAATTAAAAAATTAGTAAGAAATTAAATTATATCAACCATTAAAAGAAATTACTTTAAAAAAAGTAAAAGCGTACTTTAAACAACTAAAAAAAAATACAATAATTTCACATTCTTAAGTTGGTGCTTAAATCTTTCTACAGATTATATCTCATCACCGCCTTCAGAATGTGAAAATAATTATTAAGTTGAATCTTGTTGTCCGAAATAAACAATTTTTATTTATTTATTTATTATTGTTAGATGTTGTGTTAAAAATTTATTGTGGAGTATTCTTTTTTTTTCTTTTAAAAAACGTTACCTCCACACTAGGATTTTCTCCTATATCGTGGAGGCAGTTTACATACATAAATTTCACAAGGAGAAACATCCAGACCCGGAACAATTATTTGTAGGCCATACAAATACTTGTTCCGTGCGGGATTCGAACTCGCGGTCATTGGTGCTGCAACTTATTGCTAAGCCACTGCGCCACGGAGCCGTCATTCTGTCTGTCAGTCATTCAAAAGTTGTAGATTTGTTGGAATAAACCAGAACTTGAGTTCGGTTTTGTTTTTTTATTGAGAAGTCAACATGATATTGTACAAAGAAAAAAATGCTTATTTTCTTTATTGGAAAGGAAAAAACAGAATGCCACAAAGCACGGTCCTGAGCCAGCTGCATCCATCGACTTTCTGCATATCTTACCAGGTCGTCACTCCATCTAGTGGGGGGTCGCCCTACACTTCGCCTACCGGTACGAGACTGCCACTCCAGAACATTTCTTCCCCATCGGTTGTCGTTTCTTCGAGCTATATGGCCGGCCTTTTTCCTATTTTCCTTTTTTTGTTTCGAAAAAAAAAACCGTTGTACTTTTAGCTTTTTATTATTTTTTAATTTAATTATTTTTACCGTTATGAATAGACTATGGAATATCACAATTTTAATTTTGTCTAAATAGTTACATTAAATACTTAATCATGTGTTTTGCTGCTATTGGGGAATCTTGGAGCTCTTAATTTTGTATATGGGACCTTAGAAGTATATTTACTAAAAAAAATATTATTAAAGTCGGTTCCTGTTGACGATGATATCACGTAATATACAAAAAACACATTTCTCATGTATGAAGTTACCAGAAGGCGCCTAAAAATATATGTTTTTTTTTTATAGGATAGGGTGACAAACGAGCACACAGTCCACCTGATGATAAGTGGTTACTGTAACCCATAGACATCCACATTTATCCTCGTTTGCGAATCAAAATGCAGATGCGTTTTCACCCGTGAGGGCTAAGAAGGAATGCCTCTTTTCCAGTAAAAAGGGTCTCCGGTTCTCTACACTCACCATAAGAAACACAGCATCATTAATGTGCTATTTTACGCTGGTATTCTGTGAGAGCGTGGTCCTTCCCTGGTCGAGCCGACCCATTCATGCTACAACTGTACTATTAATATAGCTGCAGCTTGGCTCTACCACGTGGAGGAAGTGTTGTTTATCTATGAAAGGAGGTTGCATAAAGTACGTGAGCTTCTATACATCAAGTGACATTTTTGATTGGCATATTCTTTCACGACAATGGCTTTTCTTAGTCGCTTGTGTTCGCCTATATGCTAAGAAGATTTTTTTTTCTTTATCAATGTAATTCTTAAGACACGTTTTTGCTATAAATGATATTTTAGGGTGTAATCTATCAAACTTAACCGTTTTGACGTCACTACACGCTATAAGAATGATTCATTACTCTATAACGACAGTCAAATCCAATTTTATATTTTCAAAATAATAACTATTTTTAGCGTAAAAGTATTGTGTCAAACGTGAGTCTTGAGTAAAGTTTTTGGCTCAGAGCCAATTAAGTGATAATACTATAAGAAAACCACCCTTGTAACAGTAACTCTAGTTGTATTTTCCTTAACAAAACCGAACTCAAATTCTCGTTTATTCCAACAAATCTACAACTTTTGAATACTCCACAATAAATTTTTAACACAACATATATACACATGTATTTACCCGATCATATCAACCTTATTTATTAACACTTACACACATACAGTTGTTGACGAGTATGTTTACCTGGGACAAATAGTCCGACTAGGTAAGTCCAACTTCGACCGAGAGGTCAATCGACGGATTCAACTCGGCTGGGCAGCGTTCGGGAAGCTACGACACATCTTCTCGTCAGAAATACCTCAAAACCTTAAAACAAAATTGTACAACCAGTGCGTGTTGCCAGTGATGACTTACGGAACTGAGACGTGGTACTTCACTGCTGGCCGTATGAGGAAGCTCAAGGTCGCTCAGCGAGCTATGGAGAGGGCTATGCTCGGAGTTTCTCTGCGTGATAAACTTAGGAATGAGGATATCCGCAGTAGAACCAGAGTAACCGACATAGCCCAACGGATTAGTAAGCTGAAGTGGCAGTGGGCCGGCCATATAGCTCGAAGAACCGACAACCGATGGGGAAGAAAGGTTCTCGAGTGGCAGCCTCGTACCGGTAGGCGAAGTGTAGGGCGTCCCCCCACAAGATGGAGTGACGATCTGGTAAGACATGCAGGAAGTCGATGGATGCAGGTGGCTCGGGACCGTGCTTTGTGGCATTCTTTGGGGGAGGCCTATGTTCAGCAGTGGACTTGTGAAGGGCTGTAATGATGATGATGATTATGATGATGACACACATACACCCACTGACTCACACACGCACATTAATAAGTTATTTAATATAATAAATTTACCTTCACTAACTCATTGACGTATTTTTCTTACAAAGGGAAAAATAATATTTCGATATTAGATTTGCGGCAGGAAGAAAATCTGTTTTGATAACATAATAATCCTTTCGATTGAGGTGGAGCCATGTGCTTATTCCGAGGTTGCTTTTTGGACTTTGTCTTACTTATTCATTTCTAAAATGGAATTTTTATATAGCTATAACTTTACTAAAAAAAACTTTCTCAAAAAAATCTCAAAATCTCATGATACTGACGATTTAATGAGGATGACAGTTTAATGCAGCAATCAATCATACACACACACACGCGCACACACACGCACACACACACACACACACACACACACACACACACACACACACACACACACACACACACACACACACACACACACACAGACACACACACAGAATTCCAAAAATCGTTTTCATTGCACTACCTTACAAATTTGATGTTGTGGAAGTGCTGTCGTGCCACAAGCGTTAACTAACCATAGCCTAAATCACGCTATGGAAGCTTCGATCAACAATAGTTACCAACTAGATATCGGGTCGACGCAAAAAATACGTCTAAGTAAATATCAGCGCACTGGAGACGTTTAGTTGAAATACAGTCAATGTAAACACGTTTCACAATGCCGAAATGTATATTTAAAAGTTGCAAGAATAATGCCCGGAAAAGCAATTTAACAGCCGGAGTGTCTTACTTTCGGTAAGTACATATAGAATCTTACTTTCGGTAAATACATGTAGAATAAATTATATTTTAAGCTCTAAACTAACAACTGTTATCATATTTGAAACAAAATTACCGATTTTATAGCACCCCTACAAATATTTTTCCAAGGTTGGTCAATACACGCGTAAACATTTGTGAAACAGAACAGTAAAGTACATGGAGTAGATTTGTATTGTAATCAAATAAATTGCATGGAAATTTACTTCTATTATAAATATTTTAAAGATATCATATCAACACAAAAATATCACTAAATTCCACATATATGGAATTTAGTGATATTTTTGTTTGTGACAACCAGCTATAAAGCCACCTTTGCCAGCCGCCGACATTACATATATTTGAAAAACAAAAAGCGTACTTACAGTTTATTACTTTTTGTATACGACACATAAAACACTGATAAATTAAATAATCATATTATACACCAAACCTTCAATTAAAAAGTATTTTATTTATTTATTTATATTTTATTATTCTTTATTGCACACTAACACAAAGAAGTACGCAATAGGCGGTCTTATTGCTAACAGCAATTTCTTTGAGAGAACCAATGAATGGACAGGATTAGACGAAGATAAGGGGTAGGGTAAATTACTGTGATAAAAAAATAAACATATTTATATGTATATATATATATATATATATATATATATATATATATATATATATATATATATATATATATATATATATATACATAAACACTCACGCCTGTCACCCAGAGGGGTAGGCAGAGACCTTGGAATTCAATTTGGCACGATCCTGACACACCTCTCTCGCTTCCTCCACATCCATATACCTACGCATACACGCTCGTCGGTTAAAGGTACTCTTAATTTGGCCCATTTTCAATATATCGCCAATTTGGTCGATAAACTTTCGCCTAGGGCGACCCTTCCCGACTCTGCCATTCACCTCTGCAACATAAATTTGCTTTGTCACTCTTTCCTCATTCATTCTTTCTACATGACCAAACCACCGAAGCATTCCTTTCTTAATCCTAGTCACAACATCATCTTGCAAACCACACTCTTCTCTTATTAAACAATTTCTCACTCTGTCATTCAGATTCATCCCTAACATACTCCTTAATGACCGCATTTCTACAGCATTTAGTCTACTCTCGTGCTTCTTCTGCCACACCCAACTTTCACTATCATATATTAAAGTAGGCACTAACACAGCATTGTGAATTGCCATACGTGCCTTTTTGGACACATTCTGACTTTTCACAATAGATTGTAGAGCCCCATTCACTCTATTTCCTGCATTCACTCGTCGTTCTATATCCTTATCATATCTACCATCCCTGCTAAACACACATCCCAAATACACAAACTCATCTACTTGCTCTACCAACTCCCCTTCTATTCTTATTTCACATATCGTTTTACTTTCTTCTCTTTCAAAAACCATAACTTTCGTCTTACTTGCGTTCACTTTCATTCCCTTTTCTTTTAATGTCCTGTTCATTAATGTAACGATAATTTGCAACGCAAATATATAAGATGTAGGGTTGACTAAAATAAACTATGTTATGTTGCTCTGGAAACAAAGTTTTATATTTCATTAATTTTAAGTTCCATTACGAAACTACACTATTACAATAATAACTAAAAACAAACCTGTAAACAAAGAAACGACATATTTAAGTTGCGGGAGCTGCCGAGAGCTTTTTTAAAACTAAATACAAACTAAGACTTAAAACTAAATAAAAACTACATACGTATATAGTTCACAGAGAGAGATGTGAATTTATTCTGACCATTGTCTTTTACAATCCTTAATCCTATGCTTACAGTCTACTTAAATTACTACATACTCAGCGTTTATGTATTTATGCTGATGGATCATCATCATCATCATCATTACAGCCCTTCACAAGTCCACTGCTGAACATAGGCCTCCCCCAAAGAATGCCACAAAGCACGGTCCTGAGCCACCTGCATCCATCGACTTCCTGCATGTCTTACCAGGTCGTCACTCCATCTCGTGGGGGGACGCCCTACACTTCGCCTACCGGTACGAGGCTGCCACTCGAGAACCTTTCTTCCCCATCGGTTGTCGGTTCTTCGAGCTATATGGCCGGCCCACTGCCACTTCAGCTTACTAATCCGTTGGGCTATGTCGGTTACTCTGGTTCTACTGCGGATAACCTCATTCCTAAGTTTATCACGCAGAGAAACTCCGAGCATAGCCCTCTCCATAGCTCGCTGAGCGACCTTGAGCTTCCTCATACGGCCAGCAGTGAAGGACCAAGTCTCAGATCCGTAAGTCATCACTGGCAACACGCACTGGTTGTACAATTTCGTTTTAAGGTTTTGAGGTATGTCTGACGAGAAGATGTGTCGTAGCTTCCCGAACGCTGCCCAGCCGAGTTGAATCCGTCGATTGACCTCTCGGTCGAAGTTGGACTTACCTAGTCGGACTATTTGTCCCAGGTAAATATATAGGTATGCTGATGGATGCTTTATCTGTATTACGGGTGGTGCTGGTGTAACTATAACGCCTCCCTCCTCAACTGCAAAGTTATCGGCAAGATTTGGATTCCAATAATTTTGCATACAATGTAAGAGCTTAGACTTATTTTACCAAATTACAACAATAAGGCTAATTAAGACTAATATATCATAGAGTAGTACAGTAGCTAAACTAACACTTTTCTTATTCACTAAGCTTTCACTTTGACTTTCCACTATTTCACTTTTCAGTTTGTACGAGAGATATTTTAGTTCATCCAAATTAACGCGATTTAAATTCACTGTTTTCTCCGTATTTGTAGGCTGCTTTATCAATTTGGGTAGAGTTAAAATAGGTGTCACCTTATATTGCAGTTTTGCTGAATAGTATCGTTTCCGGTGTAATTAAATATTGCCTAATTTATCTCACAGTTTTCATCGATTTCCAAGAGGTAAGTGCCCTTTACAGCATTTCTTTGAGTGTCATCGCCCCACGTTTTTGTAAGCACTATTTCATTTTGTGTAAATAGGATCAAGTTAATAGGACCAATAGACTGTATCTTAACACTTTCCAGCTCTACTATTGATAATTTACAGAGGCTTAGATTTGATGCGAAGTTCAAAAGTTGTTCGATGCATGTGTTTTCAGGATACTGCATGATATCAATTTCCTCACACAGGAACTGGTTTGCTGCTATCTCCTGACATGGGCCATTTAGGGGTAAGTACGTGTGATCTTTCACCATGAGGTAAGGATATTTGGGAAAAATAACAGTTGTTCTATTATAGGTGGGATCAAACATAGGTAAAGCATATATTTTAAAATAACTGTATGTAATATTATCAGTCAGAGGGATTTCCATAATGAACGTTATTTGGTTTTCTTTTACATAGGCCTTAATAGACATAGATCTTTCTAAATTAACTAAATTGTTTTCAGTAATAGGATACAATAAACTGTTTGAGATATAAATTCTAATATTACTAGTAATTCGGTGGAATTAACAATGGGTTGATGTAGAACGTGAAGTGTAGTAAAGGCTAATTTCGTTTCTATTTCGCTTAAAATTAAGTATATAGTTCTAAAATTATTGACAAACATTTTAAACATACTTCAAACATATGTGGAGTAAATGCTGTTATCATCTTTAGTAATTATATATTTTATAATTCTTTCTATACGTTTCATTCGTTCATTTACAATTTTCATATTTTCCTGTAGAGATCCAGTACTATTTATAAGAGAGTCAAGCATCTCCGAGATTATTGTTATTTTCTTATTAGTGTGCGTTTGCTGGGTCTTTAATTGAGATATGAGATTGTCGTATTTTAGTGCATCATTGTAGTCTAAGTTTCCTGTAAGCGCTTTGATAACAGAATCTAATGGATTAATAAGACCGCGCTTGAAACGTATCGAAAGTATGAGTTGTTTAAACTTTTATATAGCAAAGTTACTTAAATAATTTACTTGTGTGTTCATATTTTGAAATTCATTTACGTATTTTGTATAATTGTAGTGGCATTGCCATTCTCACATTTTACCAATGCAGAAGGCATGCGCACTCCACCACAGAATCGGGTTTAATTTAATATTCCTTCGCCATAAAACATGTTAGCAGGTAATTTTGCTCTAACTTCAGAACGAGGTGGAAGTATTACAGCATATTCTAAGCTATTGTGTATTATAGGTATTTTAGAAGAATTTGTGGTAAGTACTTGTTTCTTTAAATCTATTACAGCTTCCAACTGCTTTAATAAATCATTCCCAATTAACCCATCATAACGTGAATCGACATTATAAAGATAAAATTTATGTTCGTCATTATTTTGAAATATAGAAAATAGTGGAATTTTAATTACCTGATTGTGTTTGTTAGATGCATGAGTGCTTATTAAATGTTTCAGTTGTTATATAATTACGGTAGTACTGATGTGCTTTATCGGGTCTTATAAAAGAACTTAAAAAGAAAAACTTGAAAAAACTTAAAAGAAATTAGGAATATATATGTACGGTAGTTTTAGATTTATGTCGCAATTCAATTCTGTTATTTCAGGCGGTTTTCAGAGGCTTTTACTTGAACATTTTCAGTCTGTGCAGACATGTCATTATCCTCTGAATCATTGTTTTCGTCGGCCTCTATTACAGAATTTTCTTGTATGGATTCATCTTCATAATAACTGTCGTATGTTTCCTCATACATGTAATTTTGAGGAAATTTGTAGGAATAGTATGATGGACAAATTTTTAATTCGTTGAGGCGGAAACCTGGTTGAAAAGGCTTTGAAGGGGCAGTTCTCATAGAAACATCAGTATCATTAGAAACCGGCATGTTATGCAAATTATTATTATTAAGATAATTAAAACGCTGAGTGAAACATTGGTTGCATGGGGCTATAGTTCGGGGGTCTAAATCGAAAGTTTGGTCGGTATCCAAAATTAGGTGGGTGATATTGCTTAGGGAAACTCATTTGCTGTTGAGGCTTATTTTGTGGTAACGGAATCCTCATTTGTCTACTATTGGGAATGCCAAACTTAAATTGAGGTGGTGTTCTGAAATTCTGCTTAGGGGGTTGGTTTGGTGCTAACATTGGTCTAAAACCTGTAGGCTGTGTGGCATTGCGAGCTTAAACGATGGTTGTTGCACTAGTGTACTACTAGAATGTGGCTTAGACGTATGGCTAGACTGTAACATTTTACTACGCATCAGATTTTGGTCATAGAAGTTTACTTCTTCTAGAACTCTACTTAGTGCTTCTTCTAGAGTACTGGGTGTTTTCAACCTAACAATGCGCACCATATTTTCGGATAAATTATATAAACAAACCTGCAGAGCGGTGTTATTATGAATAATAGTTACTTATTACTTACTTTTAAGTTTTTATCACCAATTTGATTAACCTTCGATAATAGCACTGATTTAACGGATTGTATACGACCACAAAAATTTGTATAATTTTCATTTTGGTGTTTCTTTAAAGTTTCTAATTCTATGGCTAAACATTCCTCGCTACATGGGTCGCCGAAGTGAGTTAAAAACAATTCCTTGAATTCGGCCCACGTCTCTATATCTTCCCGTTCACTGATAAGCGACGTAGCCTCGCCCGTAAGACGACTAGTAATGATTTGCATTATATATTCATTTTGCACATCGGATGATTTAAAGTTACTTATTATATATTCACATTTATGCAAAAATAAATTTAAATGGTGTTTATCGCCGCTAAATGTTGGTATTATTTTAGTTAATTCATTAGGGATAAGTTTAATTTCCGACATTTTTATACACATAATAATTTATTCACTGGTTCTACACACAAAAAAAAATATTATAACTCTACCAGTTCCACAAATGTTGTAAGGAAAATTCGAGTATAAGTACTAATCTATTATGTTTTAATGTGTCGAGTAATCTTTAAATTAACAAACACATGTAGACACAATAAGAACTTAACATAATGTATAATACTTAATATAATATACTCTATAACTTTATCGAGTAATATGGGACTTAATATTATGTACGTCTTACAATTAAATTAATATTATTTTAATTTTTATTTAAGTAATAGTTATTTGTTGCACTTAATACTTTATAAAATTTACGTAAGATTAGGTTTTGAAACCCAAGTCCCCAAAGTCTTATTCCAAGTTTACTAAGGAGATATGAAGGAGGTGAAGAGTTGTACTCACCAGCCCGCAGTGCCTATCATCAGCTTCACGGCTCCTTAGTCTCGACGAATTTGTTTTGGTTCGCTGGATTACCACGCTGTATGGATAGTCCGCCGATGCGTGAAAATGAGTAAAATTGCATACGCGATATTCACGAACGGTGGCACAGCTTTTCCGGTGATCCTACCAGCTGGGCCAGTCAAGTTGCGGGAGCTCCCGAGAGCTTTTTTAAAACTAAATACAAACTAAGACTTAAAACTAAATAAAAACTACGTGTTCCCAGAGAGAGATGTGAATTTATTCTGACCATTGTCTTTTATATTCCTTAATCCTATGCTTACAGTCTACTTAAATTACTACATACTCAGCGTTTATGTATTTATGCTGATGGATGCTTTATCTGTATTACGGGTAGTGCTGGTGTAACCATTACGACATTGAAAGTTTATTCCTTAATATATCAGTTCCCTTTGTAACAATTCTGTTTTTAATAAACTTAAATTATAATCTATACTACACAAAAAGATATACAGATAAAACCACAGATAAAACACATAGACAAAATATTAAAGAAATACATTTTCTTTATATCTCCCCCCTCGGGAAAGAAGATTTACAACAAAATGTTCACGTAACCTTCTTATCCTCTGTTTCTTCTCCGTCAAATGAACGGACTGGAATAATGTTTGTGATGTGGAAAAGATTTCATTCAGTTTTTTTGTGACCAGTTTCAATTCTGTATAATGAGTTTGAAATTTTTTCAACTATCTCATAAGGTCCAATTCTCAGTTCATCTTATTTCTTTTCTGTTTCCATTTTCCACATACACCATGTTTCCTACATTAAATTGATAGTATTTTCGATTTTGTCGAATAGTGTTTTGTTGTAGTTAAGTGATTTCATAGTATTTTCAAGTGCAGATTTTCTGTCTCCGATCCAGTCCTTATTTGATATTTCTTGTTTTAATTCATTTGGTAAAATTGTAACATCCTTACCATACAAAAGACAACTCGGTGTAAAGCCAGTGACTGAGTGAATAGTATCATTACATTTATTAACACATTCTTGAGCTATTGTTGTCCAGGCTCTTTTTTTTTCCTTTTCCTTTTATTTTACATCTGATTTTGTTCACTTATGTTTGATTCAATCTCCCATTGAGGCCATTTGAGTGTGGTGCATTTACTGCTGTGAAGATCAAATGTATCCACTTGTCATTTAAGAATTTAATAAAATCTTTTGAATTCATTCCCGGGTATTGGTGGGTAAGAATTATACCAATGTCCTCCGGTTCTGTTATGTTTGTAATTAGTTTTATAAAATCATTTGCACTCTGAGTTTTTGGGGTTAAAATAAATGCATATCTTGTAAAATGGTCTACTAACAGGTGTAGATACTTTTTTGTCGATCTTGAACCTCCAAAACCTCCAATTGTATCTATAGAGACTATTTCGAAAGGCTTTGTAGCTGGACCTAGATGAGACATTAATCCAAATCGGTCATGTCCTCTTGATTTATTTTTAATACAAATTTCACAGCTTGTACAATTTTTTTGATGTTTTTTATCAAATTTATGGCTGTGTATAGCGGACTAACAGTCTTTTGCATTTGTCTGATTCCAATATGACATAGGTTTTCATGTATATTTTTTAACAGTTTTATACTTAACTCTTCTGATAGAATTATTTTTTCTTTTTTCCTTATTCTTTTGTAGAATATACTCTGTTTTTCAATCAATTTGTTTTTGTTATTTTGTATTTCTTCATTTTTATTTTGATCTGTAACAATATCTTCCAGTTTAATTAAGTTCACAATTTTTAATTGTTCATCTGTGTTCTCATTTGATTCTAATACTGGATTTCTGCTTAGACAGTGTGCTTCCAAATTTTCTTTTCCTGGATTATATTTTATTTTGAATTCATATTGTGAGAGATAATATATTAAATCACCCAGCTAATCATCGGTTCTAGATTTCAGATTCATGTTTTCCAGTGGTTTGTGGTCTGAATAAACTGTAAATGATTTTGATCTTTGATAGCTAAACATTTTAAGTTTATTGTTTTTTTTCTTCTTTTGTGCTACATTGAACTTTTTTGAAAAGTCAGCCACTGATTTTTCTTTTCCATTAAGTTGTGTCTGTTTTAAAATGGCTCCTATACCTTCCAAAGAAGCATCTGTATAAAAATGTTGATTGGTAAATCTTGATGAATAATTTCCAGAACTGGTTGGGAGCATAGCAGGCTTTTTATCATTTCAAATGCGTTTTGACAATCATCAGACCAAATGAACTTTTGACTTTTTCTGAGTGAATTATGCAATGGGTCTAGTATTATTGAACTTATCGGTATATACTCATGATAAAAAAAAATTTCTCAGAAATTATCTTATATTTTTCTGCGTTTTTGGAACAGGAAAACTTTTATTGAAATTGAATTGTCCTTTACTGGTCTGATAGAATTATTTAGTATTACATGACGCAAGTATTTTACTGAGTCTAATGCAAATGTGCATTTTTGAAATTTTAACCTGAAACCTTCTGTTTTTATTGCTTCCAGCAACCGTGAAAGATGGTTAATATGTTCAGTAAAAGATTTCGAAAATATAAGGATATCATCTATGTAACATATAATAATATAACAAAGAATAAACTTACTGATTTACGGTTAAAATCAGTAAGTTTATTCTTCCTCAAAATATTCCTTAATATCCTCTGAAAAATTGCCAGTGAGGTCTTTAGTTCAAAAGGTAGGCATGTCCATTGGAAATGTCCTTCCTGTGTTACGAATCCTGTCTTTTTTTCTATCTTCGATTCAAAGAGGACTAGACCAAAATGCAGAGTTAATATCTAGAGTTGAAAAAAATTTGCAAATTTCCTCGTCTTTATCATTAGATCTTCAGTTAATGGAAATGGTTGAGCTTGAGGTACCACTATTTTATTTAAATCTCTGAAGTCTATACACAGTCGCGATTTTTTGTTTTCTTCTTTTTTAAATGCTAAAGTAACAGGTGCAGCGAATGGACTGCATGATTCCTCTATCAGGTTCTTATCTAGTAATTATGCAATTTTAGTTCGATTTTTTTTTATCTTCAAAAGTGCATCTGTAAGGTCTCTTACTACAATATTTACAGATTTATATAAGCAAATCATTTAATTTATTTCTAATTTTAATAGTGATTTAAATGATTTATTTTTATTTCAATTTCTTCTTCTCTTACATGTTCATTCAAATTTATTTTGTATTCTTTCGTTGTGTTATTTTTTGTACTTTTAATTCAGTATTTGTTTGTTTATTTGTAGAAATTTCTTCTACTTTATTTTCATTTTCATTATTCAGACTCTGTTTCTGAGCTATTTTTAAATCTTCATTTTGGATTAATTTGAACTTTTATATAAAGTAATCCAATTAAAAAATCATATTTGAAATTTTCACCATCAATAATCTATACATCAACACTATATTCCAAATTCACATATTTTTATTTTCAAGGTTGTAGAACCACTTGTTTTTTTAACACCATTAATTGTTACTAAATCTGCTTTATTCAAACTGTTTCCCTTTCCTTTTAGTTTTAGTAACTTAGCATTTATCAGAGAAACATTCGAACCTGAATCGTAAACTTCATATATATTCAATTTATCATTCAATAGTAGTTTGACATTTATTAATGGTGTTTTTATTCGTTTTTTGGATAGGTTTCATTTAACTCTGCTTCTATTACCGAATTGTTTACTTGTTTAATTATATTTTTCTTTACCTTATCATCTTTTTTTTATTTAAACCAACATGTAGCTTCAGAGTGATAACGAGTAACTTTATTTAATATTTCGCAAATCTTACACGGATTGTGATCTTCATTTTTAGCATAAGTTTTTACATTTGCATAATTTTCTTACCTGGAAAACTTTTTTTATTTATCTTTTTTTATATATATCTTTTAATGTTTCCCTATCAATTGTATTAAGTATGAATTCTTGTAAGCCAGCTCCAATAAGATCCACCAAGGTACCTGTGTCAATTGATCTCCTCATACTCAATAAAACTTTTTCTTTTCTCATAGCATAATCATAACATAAATAATAGTGCTGGGTTTCATCCTTTGTTTGCAAATGTCTCACAAAATTTGTTTTTTCATGTCAGCCATTCAGAGTTCATTGTTAGTTTAATAATCATTGAGCTGTACCAATCTACGCAAGAACCATCCGTAAACAAGCTAAGCATTTCAATTTTCTTTTCATCTGTAGTCACATCAAAGCGTATGCATTCTTTTTCAAAAATATCAATCCACTGGTTTGCATTAGAATTCTTGCTTGTAAATTTTTCAATCACAAATTTTTCTGCAATGTGTTTTAAGTTCTGCTCACTATTTTCCTTTGTGGTTTCTACTAATTTCTCAAATAATCTTTCCAATGTACGTGTTTCTTTTTGACATGTTTTGTTAACAAGTTTTTCTTGGTTCAATTCTTCTAGAAATTGATCCCCAAATTGTAAATTACTATCCACATCTATATACGTTCTTTTAAGTTATTCTGTCATAGTTATCCAGACTCTTCTAATCTGGTATCTTTTTTGTAAACTATTTTTCACTTTATTATAAGCAGATGTTTTCATTATTTCTCTATGATGACTAGCTGATTGATTTTCTTTTGGTATTGCATATTTTATTTTCACTCGTGGTTATTGAGGTTATAGAAAAAATATTTGATTTTCCATCGCTTCCAGGTAATTGTGTAAATTCAAAACAAAGTTTCTCCATGTTTTGTTTGGATTTTATAACCAAAAATGTCTTTTTATAAGATGTAAGGTATATTGTCTTTAGGATTGACTAAAATAAAATATGTTGTGTTGCTCTGTAAACAAAGTTTTATATTTCATTAATTTTAAGTTCCATTACGAAACTACACTATTACAATAATAACTAAAAACAAACTGTAAACAAAGAAACGACATTTAAAGTTTATTTCTTAATATATCAGTTCCCATTGTAACAATTCTGTTTTTAATAAACTTAAATTATAATTTTCTACAGGCAGCTTATCACTGTTCAACAGTCAATACAGTCAATATGTTATCTCACAGATTCTATCTACACTACACAAATACAGATAAAACACACAGCCAAATATTAAAGAACTACATTTTCTTTATACGTATAAAAACTAAAATAAATATATAATGAATTATCTAATAAAATGCAATCATTATACTACATAAAATATTATATTTAATGGCTAGTGTGGAAAGTATGTACACTTATAAACATAAATGCCCAAAATATAAATAATTTTAACTAAATTTATGATCATATTATTATAAATTATTTTAGTGTTCACCGCGACTCCATTACTTTTGTAGCTAAATCCGAAGAAGCAAACAGAAACGAATCAAAATGACGTAGCTTGCAAGGCAATAACGGGAAAAAGTACTTTAATTTGTTATTACTTAAGATTGATTTCACACTAAATGTTATTTAACCTATGTATTTTCATTTCCAAGTGATGGGAGTTGTTCACGATTCGTATGTAATCAGATCAATATAAAGTGTTTTAATTTTATTTGTAAACAATAGATGTCGCTAGTAGTGGATTACTACGCGATATGGTTCGACATATATTAATCGCATAAGGTGTCTTGTGTACTTTATAAAAAGTGAACGATATTGGAAGAAAGTAATATATATCTAATCAAGATATCTGTTGGTTTTATTAAAAAGTATCAATAGGTATTTAGCCCGCTAAGTACGACCGTATTCATGGTCCATCGTAAGCCGGAAGGAACTGTCAAGGACAGATTTTTGTAATCGGTGATTCCGGATTGGAATCACACCCCCGCACCCAGAAGTAGCGGATTGCTACTTATAAGGTGTGGCGGTACTGGCTCATAGAAGTCGGTAAGAAGCAGTCGTCACGGTGGGCGGAAGTTGTTCACTGACAGACGGCAGGCGGTGTTCCAGTGGAAATCGTCAGGAAGAGAGGTGCGCAGGGAGGCGGAAAGGTGAAGTAGCAGTGAGTGAAGTGATTAAGTGTACTGCGGAAGCAAGAGTGAGTGAGACAATCAATCGTGAGTACAATTTCGGTAATTTAAACCTTATGTGCAATTGAAAAACAGTTAATTTAATAGTAATAGTAGACATAGCAATTTGAATCTTAAATACTTTAGTAAAATAACTTGTAAAATTTAGTTAGTAGTTTAGACTTAGAGTAATTTTAAGAAATTTGGTTCATATGAGGAATCTATGCCCGATTTCATTTCAAATCAAAAACACTTGTAAAATTTTTATAAATTTATTCATAGGACTTAGAAAATTTTTGTGATCTTATAACGACACTTGGTAAATTTTTCAAGGTTTATTCTATGAACTTAGAAAATTTTTGTGATCTCATAACGACACTTGTAAATTTTTCAAAGTTTATTATATAGACTTGTAAATTTTGAGAGTTTATTTTGCCTTAAACGTTACTTGATTTCAAATAGTTTTGCATCATTAAAATCATTATTTTATTATAAAACTTTATAACAATTTAAAAAAATGCAGGCTTTATTTAAAGTACAACAAGATGTTGAAGTTAGAATAAGAAATGCTAAAATGAATTATAGTAAATCACCTAAAGATCGTATTAATCAACAGTATATTGAAGCTAGATTAGGAATATTAGAAGAATTATGGTCGAAGTTTTTAACAACTCATGATTGCTTAATAAAAGGTACAAAAAATGATGATTTAAAGGATATTAAATATGATGATTTATATGATAACGTTGAAGAGTGTTATGTAGAATATAAATGTAAATTAACAACTGATTTAGCTAAATATAAAGTTGAGAAAAATGATCAAAATAGTTCTAAAAATAATGAAGCTGAGTCAAAGGGCTCGTTGGTTAAGTTACCAAAAATTACTATTAACCCGTTTTCGGGAAAGTATACGGAGTGGCCCACCTTTAGGGATTTATTTACATCTTTAGTGCATAATAATACATCCTTTGATGATGTACATAAACTTAAGTATTTAAAGGGTTTTTTAACAGGTGAAGCCGAGCAATTAGTCAGACATATACCTATTACTGAATTAAACTACAGTCAGTGTTGGGCATTATTACAAAAAAGGTATGATAACAAAAAATACCTAACAAATTGTACTTTAAAACGTTTATTTAACCAAAGGCGTATGAATGTAGAATCTGCCAATGGGTTAAAGGACCTATTGGACACAACGTCTGATTGTTTAAATGCGTTGAGAAATCTCAACATTAATGTGGCCACCTGGGATATTATTATTATATACATACTTACAGATAAATTAGATCTTGAAACCCGTAAGCAGTGGGAGTTAAATATATCGAATGACAGTTGCACAGAATTACCTACCTATGAACAATTTTCGAATTTTATAGAGGGTCGATTTAGAGCTTTGGAATGTTTAGACAATAAAAAACCTACATTTCAACACAATCCCTCATCACACGTTCAACATTCACACTCACACACTCATCATGCAAACATTCTGTCATCAAAAAATATTCAATGTGAATATTGTACAGAAAATCATAAACTATGTTTTTGCAAGAAGTTCGCAAAGGAGGAATATAATAAAAGACATGAATTTGTTTTAAATAATAATTTATGTCTAAATTGTTTAGGACGTAATCACTCTGCAAAATATTGTAGAATAGATGTTTCTTGTCGTATTTGTAAAAAGCGGCATCACTCACTTCTTCACCCTAAATTTACACCAGTCGTACACAGTGGGCAAACAGACAAGGCCGTTACTAAAAATGAAGAAAGTGTAACGGCTAGTAGTTCAACGGAAACAACGCCAATAGTATCCTGCCTTTCGACAGGAAAGATCATTAGACAGGTTTTACTAGCAACAGCTCTAGTAAAAGCTAAGTCTAAATTTGGCGATTTCAAAATTATTAGGGCCTTACTCGATCAGGGCTCACAAGCATCGTTCGTTACTGAAAACACAGTTCAATTATTAAAGTTGAAAAAGGTACCGGTGAAGGGAGTTATTACAGGACTAGGCGGTGATCAGTCTTCGGTGGTGTCGAAGTACATGGTTTCTATTAAAATTCAATCACTGTCTGATCCCAGTTTTCACCTTGAAGTGAAAGCTTATGTTTTAAATAATATTACTACTTACCTACCTGGTAAAAAGGTTGCCTGTTCACCTTGGGCTGAAATACAA
Source organism: Parnassius glacialis (assembly GCA_033319125.1). Lineage (NCBI taxonomy): Eukaryota > Metazoa > Arthropoda > Insecta > Lepidoptera > Papilionidae > Parnassius > Parnassius glacialis. Next base: position 21,087,638 of record JAVANC010000023.1, on the reverse strand, counting down.
AATGTTCAGTTGGCAGACCCAGAATATTATTTACCGAATAAAATTGACATTCTGCTTGGTGCAGACATTTACTGCCAGATTTTGAAGGAAGGAGTAATGAGAAGTCCTACTGGGACTCCCATTGCACAATGCACTACCTTGGGGTGGATCATTTCTGGTCTTGTAATGTCTGAAGATTGCAACAACTCACCAGCAGTTACAGTACTGCACTCACAGATCAAAGAAGATGAAATTCTTAAAAAATTCTGGGAAATAGAATCAGATCAATCAGGTTTATCTAAAAGGATACTTACCGAGGAAGAGCTGAAATGTGAGGAGATTTTCGCAGCGACGACGACAAGAACAGCAGAAGGTCGATATGTAGTGAAGTTACCGTTTCGTGACGAAGGGCCATCCTGTAAAAATGGTGGTTCACGAGAGATAGCTGCGAAAAGACTGTTGGCCTTAGAGAGGAAAATGAAGGATGAAGAATTTAGAAACAGATATACAAATGTAATTCATGAATACTTGAATTTAAATCATATGAGGCCAGTGGATAGTAAAGAAGAAGGAGTGTACTTACCACATCACGCGGTTGTAAGAGAGGACAAGGCCACCACCAAACTTAGGGTAGTCTTTGATGCATCCACTAAAAACAAAAATGGAGTTTCACTAAATGACGTTTTAATGGTCGGCCCTACTTTACAATCCGACTTGCGTCACCTTGTCTTACGCTGGAGATGTCACCCAATAGCAATGGTAGCTGACATTATAAAAATGTACCGACAAGTCCGTGTTACTGATGAAGATGCAGCATATCAGCGAATAGTCTGGAGAGATAATCAGGAAAGTAAAATCCAGGATTTCGAACTAGTAACGGTAACTTTTGGTACGGCGTCTGCTCCATATTTAGCCGTTAAGGTTCTGCAACAGTTAGCTATTGATGATGGAGAGAAGTATGTTCATGCAAGGAATATAATATTAAAAGATTTCTATATGGATGATCTTATGACTGGCTGTGAAACTGTAAAAGAAGGAATTGAAATATATAAGGAAATGAAGAAATTATTAAAGGGAGGAGGTTTTGAATTACAAAAGTGGAATAGCAATGAAAAGGAACTACTTAAAGAGATAAGGAAGGATCAGGATAGAGAATGCATTGGTTGGAGTATGATAGATGAAAATAAAGGAAGGGAAGATCTAGAAATAAAGTTAGATTCTACAATAAAAATATTGGGACTTACCTGGAGTCGCAGTAATGACGAGTTCCATTTCTCGGTGCAGCTTCCTGTTCTGGTCAAACCTGCAACAAAAAGAAGTATTATTTCAGACATAGCACGGCTATTCGACCCATTGGGCTGGATAGCACCTTGTATTGTAGTAGCAAAATCATTTATACAAAAGCTATGGCTAACTGGTCTAGAATGGGATGCAGAGGTTCCAATGAAATTATTAAAAGAATGGCTGACTTACCGTGAAGAGTTACCACTACTCACCAAAATCCATATTCCTCGATGGTGCGGAACAAAGACAACTGATTCAAGTGTCGAATTGCACGGGTTTTCGGACGCTTCTAATATAGCATATGCAGCAGTTGTATACATTCGCATAATGGACAGTAAAGGCAACGTTTACGTGTCCCTCTTATCTGCTAAAACGAGAGTCTCTCCCATAAAAAGAATTAGTATTCCTCGTTTAGAGTTATGTGGTGCTGTGCTGGTGACACGCTTGCTTTTGGAAGTCGCAGAAGTTTTAAAAATTCCTCTGTATAATGTACGAGCATGGACAGATTCAACTGTTGTGTTGGCGTGGTTAAAGGGTCATCCTAGTCGTTGGAAGACTTTCGTTGCGAATCGCGTTTCGGAGATCCTAACATCACTAGATTCGAGTCATTGGGCTCACATAAAGTCTAGAGACAATCCGGCGGATTATGCATCACGAGGCCTTTTACCATCAGAGCTAATCAATTGTAAAACTTGGTTATCTGGTCCAAAATTTCTCACAAATAAGACGGTAGTGTATGAGAAACCATTGGAACCAGATGTTCATTTAGAAGAAGCCATAACGTCTCATGTAACTTCAATTGATGTTTCCATATTAGACCGATATTCAAGTCTCAGTAAGCTACTTAGAGTTGTAGCATATTGTAGGCGTTTTAAAAGGGCTTTAAAAAGATATAAGAATACCGAAGAACACACAATATATTTGAGGAAGAAGGAATTGGATAAAGCATTAATGTGTTGTATAAGACAGTGTCAGAAACAAGAATTTGCCGAAGAATATACAGAGATTGAGAAAAGGGGTAATGTGCAGGCAAAGGGTAGTAAAATAAAATCTTTGTCGCCGTATTTAGATAAAAATAAAATTTTAAGAGTTGGTGGTCGTCTTCAAGCATCATCTATGCATGAAGATGCCAAACATCCTATAGTACTGCCACATAATTCAAATTTAACCGCATTAATTATTTCTGATGCACACCATAAGACTTTACACGGTGGTCCACAATTAATGATAAATTATTTGCGATCCGCTTATTGGATAGTGGGTCTAAAGAGCCTAGTGAAGCAACATGTTCGCAGATGTGTGGCATGTATAAGACAAAGGGCCGATACGAAAACCCAACTGATGGGTCAATTACCGCCAGTGCGTGCTACTCCATCTAGAGCATTTCTCTATAGTGGGGTAGATTATGCTGGTCCAATAAATCTAAGAGTTTCGAAAGGGCGTGGACACCGTGCATACAAGGGTTATATTTGTCTTTTTGTATGCATGGCAACTAAAGCCATACATTTGGAGGTGGTCAGCGACATGACTGCCCAAGCATTTATTGCTGCTTTTAGACGGTTCGTGTCTAGACGTGGTCACTGCGCGGCATTGTGGAGTGATAACGGTTCGACATTTATTGGTGCAGCTAAAGAGCTAAAAGAATTACGTGACACACAGGAAACAGTAGCTAAAAATCTAGAAATAACTGGTACAGAATGGCATTTTATTCCACCACATGCTCCCAATTTTGGTGGATTATGGGAGGCAGGGGTGCGATCTACAAAACACCATTTAAAGAGAATTGTAGGAAGTTCAACGCTGACATTCGAGGAAATGACCACCCTCCTCAATCAGGTAGAGGCATGCCTAAATTCTAGGCCTTTAACGGTTGTAAATACTGGTGATCCAGGAGATCCGGTCCCTTTGACACCTGGTCATTTTTTAGTCGGGGAACCATTAGTAGGTGTACCTGATGCCAACTATGAAAATGTAAACATTAGTCCCTTGAATAGGTGGCATCTAGTACAAAGAATGTTGCAGCATTTTTGGCGTAGGTGGTCCCAGGAATATCTTACATCTTATTTACACCGTCATAAATGGACTTTGCATTATCCTGAGCCCCAAATCGGGGATGTCGTCTTAATAAAAGAAGATGATTTACCTCCTGCTCACTGGTTGCTAGGTCGAATATTACAAAAACATCCCGGCCCCGATAATATCACACGAGTGGTCACATTAAAAACTAAAAAATCCGTAATTAAACGGCCAACATCTCGTTTATGTATACTACCTATATCAAATTAATAAGTAAACGTAAATGTATGAAATTTTAATTGTAGTTTTTTTGTTTGTAACAAATTAAAGATCTTTTGCGTTATTTATTTTTTGTTTTTATTTAAAATTGTATTAAGCTTATGGTAGTATAGTAGTGTGTTGCTTTAGTTATATTAAGAAGATTATATTTCTCATTTCGCCTAATTTTTGTGTATTTAGAATAATAATAGTTTTATGTTTTTTGTTATTGTTACTTTACTTTAAAATTGAAGGACATATCGTTGATAATGTCCTTGGTGGGCGGAATGTTCACGATTCGTATGTAATCAGATCAATATAAAGTGTTTTAATTTTATTTGTAAACAATAGATGTCGCTAGTAGTGGATTACTACGCGATATGGTTCGACATATATTAATCGCATAAGGTGTCTTGTGTACTTTATAAAAAGTGAACGATATTGGAAGAAAGTAATATATATCTAATCAAGATATCTGTTGGTTTTATTAAAAAGTATCAATAGGTATTTAGCCCGCTAAGTACGACCGTATTCAGAGTAATGCATTGAATTGTTCTTTTATGTAACTAATGATCGTAACATTTGTGACTTTATTACTGGATGCCATGGTTGTAATTGGGTTGAACATAAAACTGTTTTAATTTTTTGTCTCAGTTCTTTAGTAAACAAATGTAGCTGTATAAATATATATTCACGTGGACAGCATTTAGCTATGGTTTTGTATGTGACCCGTTATCTAGTTGGTATTGTTGATCAAAGTATGGAAGTTGCCGAATTTGTTGCTGAATTCACAGAACAAGCTTTGTACCAACTACCACACGGAGCATAGGTTGCTCCCCGAACAACGAAGATCTCCCCTTTCCTTCCACGGCCAAAAGTTTGTTGACAGTGGAACGACTTAAAGGCCCCGACTTTAAAATCAGTTATATGGAAATTGTAATATTATGTACTTTTACATTTTATCGAAAAAAGTTATTATTATTTCTAAAGAGAACTAAAATGTATATATATTTACAATTAAACGGTATCCTCTAATTTCCAAACCTTAGGTGTAGAATTTGTTCTTTAAATTTAAATGGAATAAGTATGTCTCCCTGTAGTGTACTCCTGACCTATTTAATAAAAGAAGAATATTTTAAATCGATTCAATAGTTTTCCTAAAATCGTTGAACATACATAAAAACATACACACTCGTCAAATATAGAAATTAAAACCCTAAGATAACATTTTGTGAATTTAGCATGTGCTCTGCCTCTTACCAATTTCTAATAAAGTAACAAACAATTTTTCATTCTTATAAAAACAAGTCAACATTTGAGTCGTTACAAGCAATAACGACAAAGCATTTGCTACAACTGTTTGCAATGCTGGGGATAATTTACGACACAGATTTTGGTGTCCGTTCATTATTTATTAGTTATGAAGTAATTTAAGCAAATTTGTTTTAACTATGATTTTGGCATTTGTTCTTCCTTTTCATGTGAACTCGAACACTTATAAATATGCTATGATTTTTTTATATCTCATGTATACGTACATACTACCATTAAAGTTTTAAAAGAAAGTACATATATTATAATATCTTTCAGACCGCATTTCGGTTACAGCGGATGGGCTCGACGGAGACTAAACATCTGCATAGGGCAGGATCATAGTGCACGAGCTTGTGCCCAAGCACAGGTGCAATCTCTATTCCCTCACTCTCATAGTCCGATGGGACAGAAAGCAATCCGGAGACAGGAAGTTGGCGGTGTTCCACCCACTCTCATGTTCGGGTTGAATTATCGTCCCATCGCAATATGAGAGTGAAGCAATGGAGAGTGCACCTGTACTTGCGCATACACTCGGGCACTATAATCCTGTCCTGTGCAGATGTCTAACCTTCATTGACACTGGCAGCCGTGGCAGAAATTCGGCCTGGAGGACATTTTAATTATTACATTATATAAAATATAAATAACTTAATACTTAACTACTTATAATTTTAACTTCACATCGAATATACTAACAAATTTTCTTAGTTTCGTTCATCAGTTCATTTTATTTTTACGATAACTGCTCGTAAGCTTTTAGTTTAACGAAGGAACAGTTAACTTCTTTGAAGAAGGCACGCTTTAACTACTTTCCCAACTACTCTTAAAACTTCTACTAAACGTTTAAGAAATTTGTGTTGAACAAAATATATCGTTTAAAGTATTAAGTGTACAAGTATTTTTTTATTTAATCATAGTAATAATTTTAACAAAACAAACAGATATAAAAATATTTATAACATTTTCCAAAATTAAATTAACGGAGCGAGTAGTGATGGTTCAATTTGTAAAGTGGGTATTGAATAGCCTGCGATTTAATTGTGTGTAATCACTACAAAAATAAATAGTTTCAAGTCAAAAGACTGTAGAAAATCTTTAGACTTTTAAAAAAATAATGACGAAATTTTAAATTCCATAAGGAGAAATTTTAGATTATTTTGATTTATTTTCTAATATATACGATTTAGCAGCTGGCAGCGCTTGCTAGCAGATGGCAGCCGTAGCTGCCGTAACTGCGGGGGCTGGCCGCTAAGTTGGCGGCCGGCCTCCGCAGAGTCTACTTCACCTGAGGATGCCTCGTGTAGAGGCGAAACACGTGTCGTATTTTCGAGAGTGGTGTGTCCTGCCTAGTGTGGTGGTGCTGAGGATGGTAGTGCTGGGATTGACGGCGACGGGTATAGTGCGCGCGATTGAGGGAGGGTGGGAGGTCCCCCTTAAAGCTGGGCAGGACACATCATTTTCTTTCTCTACGCGGAATTAAGCAAATTAATTTATAACAACCGCATTATAATGGATTTCCGCAAAGTAACGCCTGATTCTATCAATTATCTACATTTATGCTCAATTAAGAATAAAAATGCAGATGTGTTGTCAATTCTGAGGACTAAGATGGAATCTCTCATTTCCAGTAAAAAGGATCTCCGAATTTCTACACTCACCATATGAAACACAGCAGCATTGTGAGAGCGTGGTCCTACCGCAGACGAGCCAACCCATTCTCGGTCTTGCATATTTTCTGTAAAACGTCATCTATTTTCGGAGTCCATTAACTTTTATGGTATAATTTTATAATTGGTAATTATTAATTTTCTAATAGACATTGTAGATTGAAATAGATAAGCATTAGAATAGCTTTTTTGGTATTTCTTCAATTATTTTTTTCAAATATTTTAAATCTAGCTAAACAAGGATATCGTATTGTCGAATCGTGGTGGCCAAAGAAAATTCACTACCACGTATCATCCCATGGATGTCGTAAATAGCAGCAAAGTTAGATGAAACAGGAGATCCACAGCAGCACCTACCTAATAACGACAAAATAATAATAAACTGTGGTTGCCAACCCGCCTGCTATGAGACAATCTATAGGAGAGTATCTTATAGGCTGTAATAAATTATTGAATAATAGAATATGAGCCATATATTACTAATATTTTCTGTTCCTTTTAATGTAAAATAAATAGCCTTTAAAATTTGTGGAATGTCCTAAAAATATTATGGACCTTTAAAAACATCAGTAACTTTACACAATACTATGACGTATATGGCGGTTAAAAGTTAAAACAGTAAAGGTTCTGAAACATCATATAAGTATATTATTTTAATGGCAAAAGTTTACAGCGCTTGCTTTAACTTTGGTTATTACTTCTATCTCGAATTTACTCTGCAGTTTGAAGCTTTGTCATTAACATGAGCGAAATTAGACCAGTTTTTGTCAAACGATGCCGTATAAGTAAAAGCAACGCACAAGAACAAAGTATATAGTAATTTCTATTAAAACAGTATACGTTGACGACTTAGTAATCCAATGGCTAAACATTTGTCCTAAAGTCGGTAAATATTACCTTGCGTACATCCGCTTGATAAAATAAAATGATAAGTCATACCAAGTTTGAAAACACGCGGGTTTTATTGTCTTCAGGCGTGTGCCTTTCCTAGTGTAATGGTGTTGGGAATAGTGGTGTTGGGATTAATAGTGACGGAGATAGTGCACGCAATTGAGGGAGGGCGGAAGGTGCTCTTCAATCTACGTAAGATACATCATTTAATTTTATCGAGCGTATGTACGCAAGGTAATTTTTACATACATACATACATATAATCACGCCTCTTTCCCGTAGGGGTACGCAGAGACCACTTCATTACACTTGCTACGATCCTTACATACTTGTTTCGCTTTGTCCACTTTCATTATTCTCTTCATACATGCTCTACGGTTTGGGATACTCTTGACCTGGCCTTTCTTCAAGACGTCCCTGATTTGGTCTAGAAACGGTCGCCTAGGTCTACCCCTTCCAACACTTTCATTCACACTCACCTTATTCACTTTTTTCGTCAATCGTTCTTGATTGAAGTTCGTAAGTGCACGTTATTGTGTACAGACGTGTCGTATAGTAATTAAAATAATTGAATAAGTATGAGCTTAGCCGTGACCTCGTTATAACAATACCGGTAGTAACTGTGACATACTTTATTTATATTTGTGTTAGTGATTTTTTTGAAATTTATCTAGAATAGGTACTAAAATGGAGAACAGTTCCTTCAACCGGAATGCCAGGATCACTCGCACCCCGCCTCCATCAACCCCGCCCATGCAGACACCCACTTCAAGCGAACCAATTAAAACACTTCCAACTCCTGAGTTGCAGCATTGAATGACAAGCATTGACCTGTGCCTTAACGACGAGGTGTGCTCCATCGCTACAGATGGAAAACTTAACTCTGATCAAAAAATGCGCATTAGCTCGCTTTGTCGAAAAGTAAGCCACGGTACATCACAATTGGTAGTCCAGTACATGTCCCTCAAAATGGATGTCACTAAAGCCCAGACCTCCATCGTATCTCTGCAGAACCAACTTGACCTGTCCCAAAAGCTGCAGGAACTCAAGAATAGTATCGAAGAGTCATCAAAACCGGACTCTGGAACCACTTTTGCGGACATGGTCAAAAAAGGTGGCCAAACCCTCATTCGCCCAAACAACCTTAGTACCCTAGCAATTTATCCGAGGGACAAATCCAAATCCAGTGATCTCTTACAAAAAATAATATCCCCAGAAGAACTCAAACTACATGTCCGGGGCATGAGGAAGGTCAAAAATAGGGGAGTTATAATTAGCGCTGAGACAAAAGGAGATATCGACAAATTAAAAAACTCCGAGAAGCTTGTATCTTCTGGCCTTACCATAGAAGAGCCGACTAAATGACGTCCAAGGATTGTAATTGTTGGTGTCCCTGTACCTGTGCCCTCACGGATAAAGAAGAGTTCGAGTGCATTTTCGAACAAAATATTGCCGATAAATTTCCCGTGAAGTCCGTGAGGGCGTGAGTCCTTCCTGGCAACAGTCAAACTGAGCCATAAATCCGGTAAGAAAAACCTCCCTACCTGTAATTACATTGTCGAAGTGCCACCTAGCATCAGAAAGGCCCTTAGCAATCAGGGACGAATATATATTAATTGGACCTCATGCCCAGTCAGAGACTTTACAATAGTAACAAGATGCTTCAACTACCAACAGTTTGGTCATTCAGCTAAATTTTGTCGGGAAAGTAGCCCTACATGTAACTACTGTGGAGAGCTCGGGCATTCCTTTAAGGAATGTAATAACAAAGAGCATGCCCCCGTTTGCGCGACATGTAAACGTTTTAAAAGAAAATGCGACCACAAAACTGGTGATGAAAGCTGTTCAGCACGTAAATTCGCAGCAGACAAATATATTAACTCCATAGACTATGAGGGTGCGTAAGAGCGCCGCGTATTATATTATTTACTTAGCTCTTAAACACTAGTTTTAGTTTATCTTTAAGTTTAACTTTAACTTGAACTAGACCACTTTTCTGTGTCTGACGCTAAAACATGTAATGTTGATGACTATAAACACTTCCTTCCACGTCCTGAAAAAATGTTAATCTTACTTACACAAAATATTAGAAGCATAAATCGGAATATAACCGGGTTTGAAGTTTTGTTACATAGACTGGATATAAAATATGAAATTATTATCCTTACAGAATGTTGGCTGTCAAACCTCCCATTCCATCTACCGATTCTAAATGGCTATTCTTTACACAAAACCGAGAAAAACATTAATCAAAATGACGGTTTAGTAATCTATGTTAAAAATAATTTAAAAGTAACTGTCAGAGAACCTAAATTCCAGGATGGTAATTGTAAAGATTGAGAGTGGGTCGACGATGGTTGCGTACCTTAAACTCAGAATCACCAAACGGTATTTGCTGAAGGTCATACGGCACACCCCGATGAGGAGGTGGAGGAAATGTATGAGGATATCTCTAGAGCCATGCATTCCTCCAAAACCCAATATACGGTGTAAATGGGAGACTTCAGCGCAAAACTAGGCACAAAAGAGAACGGTGAGCTGAAAGTAGGGAAATTCGAAATAGGGCAACGGAACCCAAGAGACCCGCAGCTGGCCGACTTCATGGAGAAAGAGGGACTCTTTATGATGAACTCTTTCTTCCAGAAGTGGCCCCACAGGAAGTGGAGCCCCGACGGTTCCACAAAAAATGAGATCGACTTCATTATGACGACCAGACGACCACTGTTCAGTGATGTCTCCGTGATGGCGAGGGTAAAAACTGGTAGCGATTACCGAATTGTTCGAGGTACACTGAACCTAAACGTTAAGTTGGAGAGGTCTCGTCTAATGAAGTCAACGCTCCGTCCCCCTCGTGCTCTGTTCCAAAGTCCCGAAAACTTTCAGCTCGAGTTACAAAACCGTTTTCAGTGCCTAGAAGATTGCAATGAAGTGGACAATATGAATGACAAGCTCGTGGAAACTGTCCATGCGGTTGGAGCTAAGTTCTGCAAGACCCGCCGCAGACGAACACAAAAACTCTTCGATCACACTCTCAATCTCATGGCTGTTAGACGGGAGATGAAGCTACATTATTCAACAGATTTGACAGCATACAGGCACCTGAACAGACAGATCTTCAAATACATGCGGCGGGACTTACGCAACTTCAATACAGCTTGTATTGAATAAGCGATCGAGCGGAACCAAGGCTCCAAGGTCTTTGCCAGAGATCTGTCTGCCAGAAAAAGCCAACTGTCAAAGCTGAAGACGAAATGTTTTAGCATCGTTTCCGGGGCACCTGAGATTTTGAGTGAGATTGAGAGGTTCTATGGGCAGCTGTACACGACATCGTTGGAGCCACACGCATGTGTGAGTAACGAACCAAGAGCGAGTCTTATCCGACACTATTCCGAAGATATCCCGGACGTCAGTCTGAGCGAGATTAGAATAGCTCTCTAGCACCTTAAAAACGGCAAGGCCACAGGCGAGGAAGGAATTACAGCGGAGCATCTGAAAGCGGGTGGAAAACCGGTACTTGAAGTCTTTCAGAAGCTTTTTAATTCCGTCTTCCATGGTGGCGTTACACCGGAGGCGAGGAGCAGAAGTGCGGTGGTCTTGTTTTTCAAGAAAAGTGACAACGCTCTCTTGAAGAACTTTAGACCGATTTCCCTTCTGAGTCGCGTCTACGTGCGGTTTTTTAAAAGTCATTACGAATCGTCTCGCACGCAGACTTGACGATATCGAGCCTCCCGAACAAGCCGGTTTCCGAAAGGGCTTTAGGATCATAGACCACATACATACCCTTCGGCAAATTGTACAGAAGTCCGAGGAGTACAATTTGCCACTATGTCTGGCGTATGTGGACTATGAGAAAACCTTTGTTACCGTCGAAATTTGGGCGGTGCTGCAGTCCCTTCAACAGTGCCAAGTTGACTGTCGATATATCGAAGTGCTGAAGTGTTGTACAGTAAAGCTACGATGGCTATCCGAGTACAGAACCAGAGTACGAAACCTATCCAATTGCAGGGAGGTGTAGGACAGGGTGATATTATATCCCCAAAACTCTTCACCGCTGCATTGGAAGACGTTTTCAAGCTTCAGGACTGGAAAGGATACGGTATTAACATCGATTTGCCGACGATATAGTTCTTATGGCAGAATCGCTGGAGGACCTAAGCACCATGCTCAATGACCTCAATAGTGTCTCCCAACGAATAGGTCTTAGGATGAACATGGACAAAACAAAGATCATGTTTATTGTCCATGTCACACCTATGCCCGTGGTTGTTGGGAGCACTAAGCTCGAAGTTGTTGACGAGTATGTTTACCTGGGACAAATAGTCGGACTTAGTAAGTCCAACTTCGACCGAGAGGTTTTTTTTTTATAGGATAGGGTGACAAACGAGCACACAGTCCACCTGTTGGTAAGTGGTTACAGTGACCCATAGACTTCTACATCTATCCTCAATAGAGACTCAAGATGCAGATGTGTTGTCACCCGTGAGGACTAAGATGAAATGCCTCTTTGCCAGTAAAAAGGGTCTCCGGTTCTCTACACTCACCATACGAAACAAAGCAGCGTTAAACTGCTATTTGACGCTAGTTTTCTGTGAGAGCGTGGTCCTTCCTCGGTCGAGCCGACCCATTCGTGTTACAACTATACTACTTATATAGCTGCCACATAGCTCTACCACGTATATCGACCGATTCAATTCGGCTGGGCAGCGTTCGGGAAACTACGACACATCTTCTCGTCAGACATACCTCAAAACCTTAAAAGGAAATTGTACAACCAGTGCGTGTTACCAGTGATGACTTACGGATCTGAGACGTGGTCCTTCACTGCTGGCCGTATGAAGAAGCTCAAGGTCGCTCAGCGAGCTATGGAGAGGGCTATGCTCGGAGTTACTCTGCGTGATAAACTTAGGAATGAGGATATCCGCAGTAGAACCAGAGTAGTCGACATAGCCCAACGGATTAGTAAGCTGAAGTGGCAGTGGGCCGGCCATATAGCTCGAAGAACCGACAACCGATGGGGAAGAAAGGTTCTCGAGTGGCAGCCTCGTACCGGTAGGCGAAGTGTAGGGCGACCCCCCACGAGATGGAGTGACGACCTTTTAAGACATGCAGGAAGTCGATGGATGCAGGTGGCTCAGGACCGTGCTTTGTGGCATTCTTTAAGGTTTACTTTGTTTATTGCTCTGACGATGCAAATACGTCCTTGAGATAATTTATAAAATACGCAATAATGAATAATACATCAACAATAAAACTGTCACGTAAGTATTATATTATTAAACCTTGGATAACACCTGGTCTCGTCCACTGTATAAGAAATAGAGACAAACTTCATTTAAAATCTAAACTTTCTCCTGATAATTTAATACTTTCTGCTACTTATAAAAGATATAGGATTTTTTGCAATAAACTATTAAAAAACTTTAAAATACAATATGATAAAAATGTTCTACAAAACGCCGGTAAAGACAGTAAACTTGTATGGAAGTTCATTAAAAATAATATCTTCAGTTCAAAAAATCTTGGACCGCCACTTGATCTACTGTCATTAGATAAAAGCCCAAACGAAGCAACTAATAAAGTAAATAATTATTTTATTAATGTTGGCAAAAAAAGTAGCAGAGACAACTCAAAAATTAAGCAACACTCGTAATCTAATTTTTATGCCCACGTACTTTTCTAAGTTAAATTCTTTTGTATTGTTAAATACCGATATTGATGAGATTTTGAGTATAATATCTGGCCTAAAAGAAGATTGTGCAGTTGGATGGGACAATATACCTAATCGCATATTCAAAAGATTTGAACATTTACCAGCCGCCCCGTTAACACATATTTCAATTATGCCCGTTTTTTAAATTTTTTTCAATTCAATTATTTTCCCGAAAGTACTTAAAAAACCAGTGGTTTCTCCTATTTACAAAGCTGGTGATAAAAACTTAGTTAGTAACTATAGGCCGATTTCAGTTTTATCTGGCTTATCTAAAATTTTAGAAAAGATCATAAATACCAGGTTAATAAAATACCTGGAAACTAACAACTTGATTTCAGACAGATAATTTGGTTTTAGGCCTAAGAGATCATGTAATGATGCCTTGCACCAATTGACAGATTACGTCACAAGTAATCTCTACATCGGTATGCACTCAATTGGGATCTTTTTAGACCTTGCCAAAGCATTTGATACTATTTCTTGCCCTATACTATTGCAAAAGCTTGAAAAACTAGGCATAAGGGGAACTCAACTACAATTTTTTTTTGATTACCTCAGTGATCGCTTTCAGTGTGTAAAAATCGGTGAGTATACAAGTACTTAATTACAAAACAGGTCTTATGGAATCCCACAGGGTAGTATCCTGGGGCCTACATTGTTCCTAATTTATATAAATGACTTATACAATCTTCAATTTCAAAATGGTGTCATAATGTCGTATGCGGATGACACAGCCATGTTATTCTCAGCTAAATCACGAGATAAGGTTTATAAATACGCTCAGTAAGGCTTTAGCATAGTGTCTAACTGGCTTCTTAATAATCTCCTACGTTTAAACGCTGATAAAACATAATATTTGTTATTTTTAATGAGAAATAATAACATACTTACTTACATAAATATTTACTCTCATAATTGTAACTCGTATAATGACACTGCATATGCATGTTCCGCATTAACAAAAACAGACAATATAAAATATCTAGGTATCATGCTATTTAGACACAACTTTAAATTTCCGCAAGCACATCGATTAACTTTGTGCTACAGTTCGTAAATTAATATATATTTTTAAATATTTTCGTAACATCGCTGACTTCAAATTGATAAGACAAGTCCATTTAGCTTTGTGTCAATCCATACTCACTTATGGCATTACTTCCTGAGATGGTGCTTCTAAAACAATATTGCTCCCATTAGAACGTGCTCAGAGAGCAGTTCTAAAGGTAGCCACTTTCCGTCCATTCATGTTTCCTACATATAAACTTTACTTGGCATGTAGTGTACTAACTGTCCGTCAGTTGCTTATCCTGAACATCATATTAAAACAGCATACCGAACTTCCATTTAACTTAAAATCCATATTCAGGATAAGAATGGACTTAGTTTGTATAAAATCTCTAACCAAATACTTATAAGAACTGTAATATAAGTGTAAGGGAATTTCTAAATAAATTAAATTACGAAGACACAGAGAAGTTTCTAGAAATTCTAAAATAGTTTGTATTAATTGTAGGTAACAATTATTTGTTATTAAGTTATTTTATTTATTATATAATATACTTTAATTATTTAAATATCTAGTGTCCTACATAAGCTTCACTACCCATTGTGTAAGTGATGTCTGAAACACAGGTACTCAACCTAGTTCAGGCAGGTAGCTAATATTATAAACATGACTTTTTTAGTTTTTTGTATATTCTACATTATTAAGCTACACATAGTTTTAATTTTATCATAGCATGTTATTTTTGTTAGACTTATTGTTACTTTATTTAATTGTAATCATATTTATTCCTGTATGTAAACATGTGTAATTGGAAATGAAATAAATATTTATTATTATTATTATAATTATATTTATTCTCTCGACATGGCCAAATCATCTCAGCATACCTTTCTCAATTTTGTTAGTACATCTTCTTTCAGACCACAACGTTTCTTTATCTCACCATTTCTTATCCTTCACTTACTTTAACTCCTATCATACTTTTTAAAACTATTATCTCAACTGCATTTATTCTTCTATCATATTTCTTCTGCCATACCCAACTTTCACTTCCGTACATGAGTGTCGGAACCAACACTACCCTCATGAATAGCCAAACGAACCTTGTAAGACACCTTTCGACTGCTCATAAAGGAGTGCAAACTTCCATTCACCATATTTCCTGCATTCACTCTTGTTTCGATATTACTCTCACACTTTCCATCTCCTGTAAACTTTAAACCCAGATACACAAACTCCTCCACCTGTTTAATTTGTTCATCTCCTATCATGATATTGAAGTCTGTCACTGCCTCATCTCTTTCAAACACCATCACTTTCATCTCCTTTACATTCATCTTAGTTCCCTTTCTAAAAAAAGCTCCACTCATAGCAGTTATGCCGTGTAGAGGCCATGAACCGTGGTGTCCCATCCTTTCCTCTTGGTTTTGTTCACGCACAGAATATCTATGCTTCGTTTATCCATCATCTGACATACTTCATCTCTACCTTACCATCCATTCCTCATCTTGCATTCAACGCAGCGAAGCGGCTCTCCGTGGGCCGCTTTTCGCCCCCGCGAGAAACGAGACGTGATAGGTGGCGAACCACATCGCCGCCATTTTGGTTAATTAAATTATTTTTATGATTATCCATTGCGTTCCCACGAATAGCGAGGGAAATGTTTGTTCCCCCCAACAGAGCCCATGTATGCCAGGGTAAGGCTGGCCTAATTCTGGGGTCACCCGGTCTCAGGGCAGTGTGACTAGGCAGTGTGCTAATGACTGGGCTTGCCCCTAGCCATACATCCATCCGCGCGGCAGGCGTTGGATTGGCGGAGAGGGTAGGAATAGGGAAAGGGAAGGATAGGCGGTGTGAAAAATTAAGATTGGTAAGTTAGAGTGGGAAATAGGAAATATAGGCTATTACCGTCCAAGAGGGCAAGGGATAGGATAGTAATAGCAAGGGAAGCGGGGGTCGCATACCCGTATACTAATACCACAACTACCGGACAAGTAAATTAGGATGAGTATCCCATGGCAACATTAATATAATAGATTTCCGCAAAGTAACGCCTGATTCTATTAATTAAACATTTGTCTGTTGCAGCAAAGCTGCGAGTCGTGTGCCACGAAACAATAGTCCAAGACCTGGCGACTAAAATCACCAAGAGTATTGTAATGACCCATGATTCAATATGATTTGGTATTGAGGGTGTATTCAAAATGACAAGATGTTCGACAAGTGTTTTGTAATAATTGAAAATTGACCGTAAACTAGTTTATATCACAAAAAAGTGGTCAGATCGCACTCTTGTGAAACGCGGTGTGTCTGCACGCTACATATGTTGTCGCCATAACAACGTCGGTGCAAGAATTTTGAAATGGCTGAAAATTCATTTCCTGTTTAGTTACTTTATAATAATATAACATATTTATATAAAAAAAATAATCTGATCACAGATAAATAGAACAGAGGTAGTCAAGAGTCTCATCAACGTGCGGATATCGAGCAAGCGCGGCTGTTTGGAGCGCGTAGGAATATTTATTTATAATTAAATTCTTACATAATATACTTTATTGTTAAATTTATTTTTTTATTTAAATTTATTAAATAAGAAATTGTTAAATTATAATTAAAATGGTTGATTTTTTTTTGATATGCAATAATAATTAAATTTACATTTATATTTTCATATAAAGTTATAGTGAATTCATATAACTGTTAATATAATTTCGATTATAATATTTAAATAAATTCACATATATTAGAATTTATTTATAATAGAACTAAATTGGTAAATCCAATTGGGCATACCTAAAGTGCATTAAAAAAATTACGTATAGCATGATTATACGGAATTTTTAAAGTAGTTTAAATACATATCGACAGCACTATCGGCTTCAACACCCTAGAAACCCATGAAAATGACACCCATGATAAAAAAATTGATATCTATTGCAGCCGCCATCTTGGATTTACATTTCGACAGCACTATCGGCTTCAACACCCTCGAAAACCATGAAAATGACACCCATGATGAAAAACTTGGTAATTTGTTTAGCCGCCATCCTGGACTTACATTTCGACAGCACTATCGGCTTCAACACCCTCGAAAACTATGAAAATGACACCTATGATGAAAAAATTGATACCTGTGGCAGCCGCCATCTTGGATTTACATTTCAACGGCACTATCGGCTTTAACACCCTCGAAAACCATGAAAATGACACCCATGATAAAAAAACTTGGTTATTTGTTTAGCCGCCATCCTGGACTTACATTTCGACAGCACTATCGGCTTCAACACCCTCGAAAACCATGAAAATGACACCCATGATGAAAAAATTTATACCTATTGCAGCCGCCACCTTTGATTTACATTTCGACAGCACTATCGGCTTCAGCACCCTCGAAAACCTTGAAAATGACACCTATGATGAAAAAATTGATATCTATTGCGGCCGCCATCTTGGATTAACATTTTGACAACCCTATCGGTTTCAACACCCGGGAAAACCATGAAAATGTCACCTATGACAAAAAAAAATATACTACTTACTTTTAGTACGTACCTACTACTATTATTTATTCTGTGCTTTTAAAATATTGTAATAAAAAATCTCTTACTATTATTATAATCGAGTATTTAAGAAATTTGGTTATTCGAATATTTTGTATTTGTACAGCGATCTTTTTGAGCCGCTGCAAACAATCGAAACAATCTCCACTCACGACGGCGCGGCGACTGAAGCCGAACTTATCTTTGGCCGAACTAAACTACTCTGTGGCTGTAGCTCCCCATTTACAGAAATAATTTACATACGAGGCTACCAAATCAACGCAAATTTCGCCATTTTGGAGCCGAATCAAATAAATTATAGCTAAACAAAACTAAATTACACTGTCATTTACATTCAGTGGCTTCCCACATGATAGATGAAGAATGATATTTTCAAAAGTTATCGTGTTTACAAGCCACAGGGCCATGATAAATCCACACCATAAGCCACTAAAACCCTTTTTTTATTTAAAAATAGCAATTAATCGATTTAAAAAAAATATTAATAAGTTCAACAATCATTCATCTTTGTAACAATGTGCTTTTTATATCATTTATATGTATAATACGATTGCTAGATACGATTTTATTCGATAAAACGTTGGAATCTTAATTTTAAGGCGATAGTAGAACATACCTTGCGCTTTCGCTTAAGGTATGCAATAATCAAATAAATTTTAATATAATATAATTTATTTGAATATTACTTCTATTTTAACTAATATGTCGGCAACAGAAAATGGTTGGAAAGATGTTGATGGGCGGTATGATTTCGATTGGTTCGAAGGGAATCAGTTAGCAAACGTTTGTGAAATACATGATCATTCCAAAACAATCAAAATGAAGATATATTTAAATTTATTGAAATTAGTTTTTTTTAGATATTTGACATTAATAACTTATAGAAATAAACATTTACATACCTATTTAATAAAATTTTGACATTCAGTATTTATTGTAAATATTTGACGATTTATCGATGTTTTTTCTAGGTGTTTGACATTTATAAAATTTATAACTTGATGCTATTTTTTTAAATTGTTACTTAATTAATTTTCTTTAATATTTTACTTCATTAGATTGTAATAATAATAATAATAATAGTTTTTTTTTGTATATATTGTAAAGATATTGCACGCCATTATCAATGTAATTGTAATTGTTAACCATTACTTTTACAAATCATTATCGTTTATCGTTTGGAAGTATAGACTAGATATGAGTTGGGGGTGACTCGAACTTTATGCCTAGTCAGTTTGAATAGCCTATCATGTAAAGGATGTCATGATTGAAAAGGGGCAAAAAGTTGTCATTACACTCCTAGGGGGTTAAAGTGGCCAAAAACAAAAAACGGGGGGGGGGGGGGGCGTGGCTCCAACTTTAGGCATAGTCATATCATGTAGAGGACATTATGGGAGTCATGGAGGAATAGGGAGAAGCAGTTCTCATTAGGAATGAAAATATTCACAAATTGCCTCGATACTCGCAGGCGTTCGCGTCGGAGGTGTTTTTTTTGGGCACGAGGCAAAGGGCCTTGCGAGAGACGCGAGCGTAGTGTTTACTATCGCGCTCTCATTTCAGTTTGTTTACGGCACCCTTCCATAATAACATTCAAATCGCTTTTGTTTTAAAATTACAATTTTAATAAAATAATATTATTTAATCTTGCACAATAGGTACTACCAATTTATATAAAATTATTAAACTGAAAAAGTTCTGTTTCGATGAATAAATATCATCCACCATATTCTTCCTCAACGACATATTTTTTTTTAATTTCCTTCTTTTTAAAATAGTCAAGAATCGATAAATACTTATTAAGGCAAGAGTGATGCCGCTATTATTTCGACGTCTTTCATCGTTGCTGGCTCAATGCAAACCGAATACATCGCGAGAGTGACAGACACTCGTTACCTCGCAACAACACGCGAGCTGCGAGGTATGGAGTGTAGAGTAGAAGGAGGACCATCTCTATACAGGGTATTTTTGAAACGCTCCCGAAAACAAAGACAGATGATAGAAGATACTACACCTTAGCACATGGGTCACAAATAAATTTGATCCCGACGAAAAAAAAATCATCTTTTCACAACGTTTTATTAACTTTATTCACGCTCCATCATGTTAGTACATCTAAATGAAACGATAATTTCATAAAAAAAATCTTGAAAATACTTAAACAGAAAACCAGCAGTGAAACTTAAAAATTACATCAGCTGATAATAGGGTCAATTTACTCGCGGACGTCGAACGCTTATAGATCCCGTCACGTAAAAACGCTGGCCTTGAACCTGGGCACTGAGCGATTTTTCGAAGTTTCATTTTTATTTTAATTTTTCATTTCTTATACAAAATCAAAGATAACGATGAGATAGTGTTTATAATTGTGTGAGTATTGAGTACCCAATTAGGTACGTGAGAACGCAGAATTCGCAGAGGCCGCGCGCCCACTAGCCTAATGTGCCATACCATATCACAGTACCTAATAATTTACAACACTTGTCTAAATACCTAACTTATCTACTTAACCTACTATTTTGCCACTGTGCTTGTCTCCACGTAGCCACTTTAATTCGAATTCACAGGTAAAATAACCCAAATAACTGGTTCGATTCCCCGCTAATGAAAAAAATACTTAAATGATATGTAACCAAGGTGCACCATGTGTTTTATTATTCGATGTATTCAGTTATGTACCTATTCAAATCAGTTCAGTACTAAGTTACTTAAAAAAATTAGGTATTAAACAGCTTACCGCTCTAAATCCTCCGTGGTGACGTGCTCAATGAAACCAGGCACACGTTGTTGCTGGTCTAATAACCAACGGCAGAAAACTCGCCGGCGGCCGTGATCGCCGGGAACTAAAGCTTGCACTTTGTACACTTTGTTTGAGCGCATTCGGTTACAATTTAACACTTTGTGAACTGTACAGTATGACACACTTGTTCCATCCCGACGCTTTAACAATTTAGCGATACTTCGTGTACCTAGGTTCGGATTCCGGCGAACGACATTTAAAATGCGCTCCTCCGAGTGAACAGCCACTTGACTTCCACCTCCTGCCGCTACCAGAGCAATGGGCCGATTTTCCAACACTCGCTGAAATGTTGCTGTTATCAGTCAGCTGGAAGTCGAGCGGTCGGGAATTTCTCTCGGTAAATTCGCAATGCATGCGAAGCATTCCTGCGAGCTTCTATAAACGTACGCGTTAGGCATTATAAAAACAAAACAAGAAACTTAAAACGTTACAACAAGGATAATATCATTAAGTAATAAATAGCAAGTAATAACAACAATTATTTAATAAACAACACAATTAAACTGTTTCTTTAGATAGTCAACACGGAACTGATTTAAAAACTAAAATTATTAATCAAATACGCTAAAACAAATGCGCACAATGTAAAGTCCCTTGACGCACTGGAGAACCTTCCACACACCGTTAAAGCGTTATGTATGTTAAGACATCGTCAACGTTTATTATTTATAAGTTTTATCCCTACGACTAATTTTCATATGGAATTTAAAAGTTATGGTTGTATGGGTGTTTAGAGTGTCAATAAAAGTCACCACATATAACGCACAAAACGTTTATTGTCTACAAATACGCAGAACATTTAAGAAGGCGGATAATGTACACAGTGAAAACAAAGGAAAGACAATTTAACACAAACAATAGAACTTATACACAACTCGATATGTACCTCGCGACTACAATAATTATATTAATGAATACGATAGCCCGGACAAGCGCACGATTGACATGCATTCTACGTCGATAGCAGATGCGGACTGGCGGGGGGAACCCGCTCACGCGCAAGTCGATTGAGGCGTGGCCATTTGACCTAGATACAGTCGTGAGTAGCTGTACCATAGTAAAAAAACAGCTGTACGCTCACTCGCTGCCGCGCTTTGAAGTTCCAGGTTCGATATGCCTCCACATCACCCCCCTCTAGAGACCGTGATACGGGCGATAATACTCAGGGAATTTTACTCTCCTTCCTGATTTTGTACATTTTATTACATTATCTTTACTACAAAAAATTATTGAAATTAATAAACGTACCTAATTGGGTACTCAATACTCACACAATTATAAACACTATCTCATCGTTATCTTTGATTTTGTATAAGAAATGAAAAATTAAAATAAAAATGAAACTTCGAAAAATCGCTCAGTGCCCAGGTTCAAGGCCAGCGTTTTTACGTGACGGGATCTATAAGCGTTCGACGTCCGCGAGTATATTGACCCTATTATAAGCTGATGTAATTTTTAAGTTTCACTGCTGGTTTTCTGTTTAAGTATTTTCAAGATTTTTTTTATGAAATTATCGTTTCATTTAGATGTACTAACATGATGGAGCGTGAATAAAGTTAATAAAACGTTGTGAAAAGATGATTTTTTTTTCGTCGGGATCAAATTTATTTGTGACCCATGTGCTAAGGTGTAGTATCTTCTATCATCTGTCTTTGTTTTCGGGAGCGTTTCAAAAATACCCTGTATATGAAAAGTGTCCCTAAAAACGTGTCCAATAAGGGTGGCACTGCAGTAGCATAGGATAAATTAAAAAAAAGCGCCAATAGAAATTAGAATAAGATGGAGAAATAAACAAGGACCGACCAATCCGCTTGGTTTTGTACTACGTAAATAGTTGAGATTTTGTATACTGGCATTTTACTACTATAATCATGAAATTTGTTAAATATTTGAATTTAGCTGACTTCACTCCGTTCACAACAGCTATCTTCATATCGTAGTTTTTGAGACGCCAGCGCTATTGTGGTAAGGTTTGGAACCTCTATTTTCAGTAAATAGTAGGACACTTTTTCAACTTTCGCCCCTTATAAGATGGTTCTCCTTGTACTCTACACTCCATACTGCGAGGCAAGGTACGAGGCAAAGTGTGAGGCGAGAATCTAAACCTGGCATGGGGGTGGATGCTGACGCATACTATACTAAATTATATTGAATTATTGGCCATAACAAAACTCTTGCCGATTTTTGTCGCCAGCTCTCCTACTACAATTATTGAAATGAGAAAGATAAACTGGAAATCAGCCGACCATAGGATCATAAAGCACAGAAAAGTGATAAGAAAAAATTTTCAGAGTAACAGTCTCATACTGGCAAACGTAAGAATGGATAAATCCTTGGGAGTGACAAATGCTTTGGCCACGTTTTGAGGCAGTCTTTGGATATAGACTTAAATTTACGCCTGGACTAGTAATGGACGTTAATGATGATGTTACTAATATGTTTAAGCAATATTGAACTTATTTTAAATAGTGTAATGGAATTATTGTATGAATGAATCAAAAGTGCTTAACTGAAACTAACGGGTTACCATTAGCTCTGCAATACTGATATCTTAAGTACTGCTATAATATCATGACTCGTTTGTTCAGTTAATGGGTTTCTACGGAAAATATGTGAGAGAAATATGGATATTATGTTAACATGTTTATGTTCATATAATTATGTTACACTCTTGTTCTAAAAATACATTAACCTGCTTGTATATTTTTAGTCTACCGTATTTGTTCTTAACTGTGTTATGTAGGCACTTTTTTTCAATCTGAGCGAGCCTATCTTTGAGGCAAAATATATTCAAAGAACCAGTTTTCATATCATTTACTTTTACATAAGCTGTATTATGTGTTTGTGCAATATGATTTATAATTATAATACTTTAAATAAAAGAAGTTATTTAATAATAGTAATAATAATAATATTTCTTATTTATTTTAGAATTAAAATCCATATGGGTTAGTAGTCAAATATTAAATCTTAGAAACTACGGTTAGTATTAATTAATCACTGGAGGAACTGTTTCCATTCAGTGTTTTACATATTATGCACTGTCTAAGCTATTTACAACAGGGCATTAGGATTGTAATTAGCTTTTATTGACATTGCATTATAAATTGATATGACAAAATATTTCATTGTATAACTATTAATACTTTATTGTTTCAGTTGGCTTTATTAAAGTTTTAAATTGTTGTCACGGGTTGCTAAAAGCTTCGAGATTTTATATTACTATTATTTTATAATTATTTAATTTATGATTATTAATTTTTATTGTTCTAGATGGATGCAATTTTTGAAAAAAAATTATTGCATGTAAAATTTAACCTTGTGTGTTTATTGGATTTTCTGTAAGCCACAAGAGTTTTGAATTAAATAAATAAAAAAAATGTTGAGTTGAGGTTGTTTCTGTAAGAGATTTGTCATCATAGTTCAAAATTATTCACGATAGACATCTGCTTTTATTTATACATCAGATCTCAAAAGCCGTAGTGAATAACATCATTAAGTACCCACAAACGTTGCCATAACTTTTCTATGGGTGAAGCTCTCTTTACCGTGTTATCGTGTGTAATTTTGTCATAGAAAATTTACTTTTTATCCGTCAAAATTGCTTTATTTCTGTACGTACTCATCACTTCAAGGCAAGTTTCAACCCTTACTCCTCTATGCACAGAAGTTCATTCATGAGGCACTCATTGCTCAATTTTTTTTAATGATGTTTTAAATATTGGTAAATTAAATATAATTATTTTGGATGAAATGACATGAAACCATGACGACATGACTTGATACTATGGTCTTTATAAGGGTCGATTTTTAGCGTTATAGTTTTTTTCATCGTCATTTACCTTTGTGTATAGTCTTCCTCGAGAATCATTCATCAAGTTGAAGTTTCCACTACGAAAGCGATAAACTAAAAATGCACAATGCGTTCATCAGTCGTATCTTCTCCAAGCGCAGCATTGTTATTGCAAGCTATATTTACTGCGTTAGAACCACATTGAAACTCATATTCGAAAATTACAAAATTTTTTGTTCTTTATTTTTGTTTCCGAATATTGCTTAACTCGAATACATAATGCGTAAACAACGGAAAGTCAAACGAATTATTTTTTGAATTTAAATGTTATGATTTTGTGTGAGAAAGTTTTGAGCACTTAATCATGCAGGTTTAATTAATTCAAATTGGACAGTTCACCAAAACGACAACTTTATACTTCATATCCTATTATATACCTTCCTGACACTTCTTTAATAATGCTTAAAATATTTTAAGTAACCTATTGTATGTTCTCTACAATCTAAACATTTTATAACAATATACTCAATATAATCATCATCATACAGTCCTTCACAAGTCCACTGCAGAACATACGCCACCCAAATGGATGCCACAACGGTCTGTTGTTACCTGCATCCATCGACTTCCTGCATGTTTTAACAGGTCGTGACGCGATCTAGTCTAGGCCGCCCTACATACACTTCGTTTATCAATACGAAGCTGCCAATTGAGAACCTCTCATTTTCGTCAGCATCGGTTGTCGGTTATTCGTGCAATATGGCCGGATCATTACACTTCAGCTAACTGTTCCGTTGCGTTGTGTCGGTTAATCTAGTTCTACTGCGTATAACTTCAATACAAATTCTAGCACGCAGAGAAACTAACTACCTTTTCCGCTTTAAGCTTCGTCATACGGCCAGTAGTGAAGAACGACGTCTCATATCTATATTTTATCACTGGCAACACACACTGGTTGTAAACTTGTTTTTGTATTATGATGGCGTGAATTACGTGATGAGAAGATGAATACTATGTTCGACAATATACTCGTTATACTTATTAGACACAAATAGTAAAATAAAAAAAATTGTACAACCGACTTCAATATAAATTATTAAGGATAACTCAAGAACTACTGGTCAGACCTTGATCAATTTACATGAGACCACGTGAGAAGCACTAGCTTTCAATTTTTCATATCGGCTCTGACGTCTTCGAGTAATCGGTGTACATAGATTATAAAAATATTCCGATGAATTGAGAACCTGCCTACTTTTTGAAATCGGTTGAAAAGAGTTCAAACTCTTCGTTACTATATCGTGGATCCTATATTTATTTTTTAGAATATTTTTTTAAAAGAATAAGGAAGACAAACGAGCACACAGACCACCTGATGGTAAGTAGAGGTGTGATATGGATCTTTCATCGATTAAGAATCAAAATGCAAATGGTATTGTATCCCCTGACGACTAAGATGGAATGACTCGTTTCCTGTAATAGGGCGTCTAGTTCTCTAGACTTACTATACGAGATACGCCAGCATTAAGCTCCTATTTTATGTTTGTATATTGTGAGATCTGTTCCTTCCCCGGTCGAGCCGATCCATTCTAGCTATAACTATATTATAGCTGCAGTGTAACTCCACCACGTAAAAACAAATAACTAGTTATTTCCTTGCTTTCATACGAATTCTTTCCGGTTCCGTAAATGTGGCGTACATAATGACTTCGATTACAATTCAATAATAATAATATGTCCTTCAGACCGAATGTCGGTCACGAGAGCTGAACGGAGACTATAACCATCGCGCAACAGTGCCTAAGTGTATGGCCATACTAGTGCATTCGCTATTCCCTCACTCTTATAGTCTGATGAGACGCTAAACCGACCGCCAAAACATTATTCACTGGACCAACTAACACCGAATTCGGACTGTTTCGTAGAATTTCTTGTCGGAAAAACTTAATAACTGATTTTTATTAACACGACTCGGAATTTGAACCTAGGTCTGCGGTTGCGTTTTCGACCACTGGCCCAACGAGGCAGTCAACGATTTAGTTATATGGTACCATGGAGCTGTTTTGACGATGAACCTGGATGCTAGGGCCAGCAACGGCCTTAAAAGGTTATTTTAAAATAAATTTTATTTTTAAGTTTATTTATAAAATTAAAGTAGTACTCCATCTATTAATTTTTGTTACCACTAAACACCACAGTGTAACCAGAATCATACTGGTAGTTTATAAATCTATACATAAATCTTTTTGTTTTGTTGTTGCCATTTAAGAAGGGGTCTTACTTTTTTACATGAGGACAAGCCTACGCATAACCACCCCACGGGGCAAGGACGGATTAATTCAGACCTGCACTTAGAACCCTCGTGGTGTTCGGCGGCCGGCCCTACCAGCGCCGGCCGCCGCATGGCAGTCCCTCCTCGGGGGAAGACTTCTATACTTTTTGAGGTAAGGCGCACCAGAAAAAGACGTTTTAGCTGCTCATTCAATCTCTTGGGCAAAAAATCTAAGCCATCTTACCTTATTCATAAGACAAGAAGTTGCTACCTGATGGATTCAGCTGGCTTAAGACTGTGTTATATAGCAGTCTTTGGTGAAGGCATATATTCAGAATCATACTTGTAATGGACTGTTATGCTAATGATGGTGATAAAATCACGTGAAATATGTCAGCCGGTACTGTACATAACGGAACACATGGTAGAGCCACACTGTAGCTATATTATGAGATCGCATCTGTATTTTAAAGAATCAAAATCTGTCTGTCTCTATATTTTCGAATATTTGAAGACAGATGTAGTTCATGTGCTGCAGCATCCACTTAACATCAGATAGATTGTATCCTCGGTTGTCACCCTAATTCTATAAAAAAAGGAACGATAAATAAATGAGGTGAGCCATCACAATGGAAGAACGTTTATAAATTGTTATTGTTATTTCAAATTACAAAAAACGTCATTTTGTTTCATCGAATATAAAATACAAAAGAAACGTTCTCATAGTTTTTGATAGAAACAAATTCTGAAGCATAATTTTTAGCTATTTCGCATCAAAATTAAAGTACAATCTCTTTATCTACGCAAAACGCCAACTTTAGACGCGGAATCAGATAAAGTGGTTGGGATTATGCAAATTCCCTGAACATTGTAGCGGATTTCCATCTGAAATTTCTGAATTTATACAGGAAAGTATATTTAAACAAAATTACGCTGTTATTTGTCATAATAATTTATTTGTCATTTTCGTTTATTTTATCGTTTAGTAAGATTATTTAGCGCTATTTTTAGTTTTAACCTGTATAAGTAAATTTCATAATACGCGTGCAGCTCTGGTTCGATCCCCGCCGATATCAATGTAGTAAGGATCCTTCTCTTATCAGTGGCCGATTTATGACAACGACGAAGGCTTCCAAATAACCGAAGTTTATTATCTGTGGAATGTACTCGTACGTGTGAGAGTGTTGTCACAAGTTTAGGCATTAGAGGCGTTTACTAGTCCTACTTTATCCGTGCCTGATATAGCGTTTATACGAAATCATAAACATAGGCCTCACTGTAGAACCTCATAAAAGGGGTATTTGACATAGTTGCCACGATTGCCAGGCGGGTTAAAAACCGCAGTATTTGGAACGTAGTTCCTTCTCGGACTATACGAATTTGGTGGATGGGGGCTAGGCCAGATAAAGTGTAAATTTTTTCCATCACGACTCACAACCCCTTTTGACGTAGTGTTGATGTCCTTGGCGGCTGTAAGAAAGTCAGATGAAATAATATCAATCTCCCTCGCACTTTTTCCTATCTGGCCATGAATGAAATATTATTATATTTTATATGATACTTCATTTTAATAGACGCTAGTAATTCATTGTACTTGTTAATCAACAATATAACACGATTACTAATATACTACGAAAGGATCTTCCTTCAAACCAAGTTTTCCACGACACTCCCGCATGTTTTTATTTTCTTATTGTTATTAGAAAAACGCTTGTTTATTTACTTCTGTTTCCTCTTACGATATCCTCGGGAGGATATGGGATAGTGGATAGTCTTATATCGTCACTACGCGATTAATACCTCGCTCAAATATTTGACTCTAAAACTCAAAAAAAAATTAACTTTTTACTAATTACTACTACTACTTTTCTTACTTATTATAAGCCAGTGCTTGACCACAATCCCACCTGGTGGTAAGTGGTGATGCAGCCTTAGATGGTAAATTACACCGTCTTATCGTAACAATAGCCTATTCACTCTTGCCTTGAAGACGCCTAGATTATATTCGGACGGAAAGAAAGACGCCGCCAAATTATTCCACTCCTTTGCTGTACGCATTACAAAAAACAAAGCAAACCATTTGGTTCTAATGCGTGGAATATCGACAACAAAGGGATGAAGACCCGCCGATCGTCTGGTTGTCCGATGGTGGAAATGAGAGGGAGGAATTAAGGCCTGTAATTCCTGCGCACACTCACCGAAATGCATCCTATAGAATACCGAGAGACTGGCTACTCTGCGCCTGTGCTCGAGGCTGTCAAGATTGGTTTCAACCAAATCAAGGTCACCAATGAGCCTCTTAGCATGTCTCTCCACTGAGTCCAATGCTGCCAGGTGGCATTTTGCAGCACCAGCCCATATGTGACAGCAGTACTCCAAGAACGACCGGATTTGCGCTTTATATAAGGTAACAAGCTGCCTCGGCGTGAAGTACCGCCGCATCCTTGCAAAGACACCAAGTTTCCTTGCAGCTGCTTTGAATCTGGACTTAATGAACCGCCCATAGTTTAGGTTCGGAGAAAATTCCATCCTTAACAACCGAAGGTGGTCAGTGTACTCCAAGGGTACATTCCGGAAAGTAGGAGCCAAGGTGAGCGGGATCCTTTTAGCGGTAAAAAGACACGGTTGTGTTTTGGAGGCGCTAAATCTCATGAGATTGGCATCGCCCAGATTTTCTTGTGTGAGACTCACACGCTCAATCATAGCCTCTCTTTCTGACTGGATTTGATCCCGACTGGCCCGGGCGCTTGGTTGGTATCTTTCCACAACTGTGCTGTCGTCTGCATACCCATAGATACCGGGAATGAGCAGAGCATTTATATGCAGCAGGAAGAGAGTTCCGGAGGAAACGGACCCCTGAGGAACACCGGCTTTAGTCGCCACAGTATTGGATGAGCAGCCATCAACGATGACCCGAAGAGACCGTTCACTCAGAAAGTCCTTCACCCAGACAATTAGGCCAGAGAATAAGCCGTACGCTGAAAGCTTGCCCAATAGACTAGCGTGCCGAACCCTGTCAAAAGCCTTCGAAACATCGAGGGAAACAGCAAGTGGTTCACCAGTGTTCTCGAGGGCTTTGCCCCATATGTGAGTGGCATACGTTTGAAGGTCCCCAGTTGATCAATTTCGAAGAAACCTTTATTGGCGATCATTGAGGAGATCATTTTGCTCTAGGTATGCCATGAGGTGGGCGTTCAATATACGCTCCATAACCTGCAGAGTATGGAGACAATTGAAATTGGGCGATAGTTGGCAGGATCGGTACGGCTACCTTTTTTTGGTACAGGCTGCACAATGGCCAGCTTCCAAGATTTAGGCACTATTCCAGTCCTGAATGAGAGGCGGAACAAGCGTGTCAACACAGGAGACAACTCAGGTGCACAGACCTTTAGAACTATAGCTGGTACACCATCAGGTCCACTAGCTTTGTTCACGTCTAGACTTTGCAAGGTTTTAAGAACCTAATTGTTGGTGATACGGACTTAAGACATAAAGGTAACATGGCACGGATAACAACTCAAATTTGCTGCTTGGTGACTTCAATATGAATTCTATCACGTGGGCACTTCAAGCGGTCATTAACGGTCAGTACGCATCCCCAAGTAACTACTCTAACTGTCTTCTTAGAAGTAGCTTAATAGATGTTTTCACTTTGCACGATCTGAATCAATATAACACCAACAAAAACGCAAGCGGAAAGATACTAGATCTAGTCTTGTCTAATGTAAAAAACAATGTGGTTGAAAGTCAGTATCCTATACGCAACGTAGACATTTTACATCCACAATTAGAATTTTTCTTTAAAATCAAATTATCAATTAATTTCCCCGCAACTAAGAATAAACCTTTCCACAATTTTGAAGAGCAGATTTTGATTCCATTATAGCATTCTAAAACAATGTTGATTGGCTACAAACTTTAGACGTACTAAATAATGTAAATGAAATGATATCGAAATTCTACGAAATCCTGCAGGTAGCAATAGACGGATTCGTCTCCAAATCGTGCAAATCGTTAAAATCTTATACTATCTGGTTCACATCCGCTCTAATTAAACTCATTAAACGGAAACACAAATGTCATAATAAAATTAAAGTGTATAACAATCCATTAGATAAAATTGAATTCTCTTACCTAAGGAAGGATTGCGATAAACAAATAAAACAATGTTATTATAATTATATTGAACACATCGACGAACCTATTAGCAATAATCCAAGGTATTTTGGATACATATGAAGAACATGCGTCGTAAAGGCTCAAATTATCCTAATAAAAAATGTCTCTGAATGGTCGTGACGCAAATAGTAGGCAAGAAATATGTGATTTGTTTCCTAATCATTTTTCATCGGTTTTTATTGAGGATAAATATTTTAACACACAACCAGTCTCCAAAATAAAAAAAATATATAGGCAATATTTACGTATCTAAACGAGAAATTGAGAAAAGGCTGAAAAGGTTAGATACATCATAAAGTGGTAGTCCAGACGGTATTTCGCCTATATTTATATATAGGTGTGCAAATTATTTCCCTCCGTTAACTATTATTTTCAATACCTCCTTGAGCTCTGGCATTTTCCCCGAAAAGTAGAAAGAAGCGCAGATTGTACCAATTTTTAAAAGTGAAAATCCTACGAGTGTTACTAATTATAGACCAATATCCATATTATCTACAATGTCATAGGTCTTTGAGAGCTTAGTCTATGAATCATTTTTCAAAAATCTATGACGTCGTATAAGCTGACAGCAACATGGTTTTTTGTCTGGTAGATCTACTGTCACAAATCTGTTCTTATATGTCAGCGATTTAATTGAGAACGTTGATAATAAACTATAAGTGGATGCTATATACACAGACTTGTCCAAGGCCTTTGACAAAGTAAATCATGCACTACTTGTCAATAAACTGAGATCTTTTTGTATTAATGGGACATTATTAAACTGTTGTGCATCATACCTTCAAAGTAGATCTTCGACCGTCGTGATTGAGGAGTACTCCTTGCAGCCATATATTGCCTACTCCGATGTACCGCAAGGCTCGAACTTAGGTCCAATATTTTTTAACATCTTTATAAACGACATTGTTTCAATATTTCAACACTAAGGTCTATCAATTTGCTGATGATCTCAAAAT
This sequence comes from Parnassius glacialis, assembly GCA_033319125.1. NCBI lineage: Eukaryota > Metazoa > Arthropoda > Insecta > Lepidoptera > Papilionidae > Parnassius > Parnassius glacialis. The sequence continues at coordinate 21,055,950 of JAVANC010000023.1, read as the reverse complement.
AGTTAAAACTATTAGAAACAACTCTGACGTCGAATTACTACAAGATGATCTCAACAGCCTTATTCAATGCTGTAATAACAACTAAATGTTTCTCAATGCCAAAAAATGTCAACTTATTAGGTTTACCAGAAAACAAAATTATATACAGAGTCAATACTATATCGATACTGAAAAACTAAGTGCAATTCGTACGATACGTGATTTAGGCGTTATACCAGACAGCGAATTAAAATTTACCAACCATATTGATAATATAATCAGTTCAGCTACTAAGTCACTTGGTTTTGTATTGAGGAATTCCAAAGAGTTCAGGCAGCCCCCTACTACAATCAAACTTTATAGTAGTCTGGTTAGAAGTAAACTAGAATACTGCAGTCAAATTTGGAATCCGCACTATAAAATCCATAGCATTAGAATCGAAAGAATACAAAAGCGACTGCTGCGTCATCTTGCGTACCGTTCGAATAGCTATCAAACTAATGGTTCCTACGATAGACTGTTAACACAATTTAACATCACATCACTACAATCGCGTAGAAGTATCTCAGACATGATTTTCCTATACAAAACGCTAAATGATAGTATGGATTGTCCAGCAGTAGTTAAATTATTTAACTTTAAGGTGCCATCAAGAGTGCCTAGAAAACCGACTTTTTCAATGTATCCCTTTATAGATCTAACTTGGGAAAGTTTTCCCCTCTAGCCAGACTGTCTCGCACTTATAACAAACTGTCCTCGAAGATTTCTGGCCTCGATATTGATTGCGATAGTTTATCCACCTTCAAATCAAAATTAATCAATTTTTATAAATTAACGAATGAATAAATTAAAACATTGGAATTGTTTTTGATTTTTATAGTTTGATTCATCAGCATCATCATTACAACCTTTCATAAGTCCACTGCTGAACATAGGCCTCCCCCAAGGAATGCCACAAAGCACGGTCCTGAGCCACCTGCATCCATCGACTTCCTGCATGTCTAACCAGGTCGTCACTCCATCTCGTGGGGGGTCGCCCTACACTTCGCCTACCGGTACGAGGCTGCCACTCAAGAATCTTTCTTCCCCATCGGTTGTCGGTTCTTCGAGCTATATGGCCGGCCCACTGCCACTTCAGCTTACTAATCCGTTGGGCTATGTCGGTTACTCTGGTTCTACTGCGGATATCCTCATTCCTAAGTTTATCACGCAGAGAAACTTCGAGCATAGCCCTCTTCATAGCTCGCTGAGCGACCTTGAGCTTCCTCATACGGCCAGCAGTAAAGGACCATGTCTCAGATTCGTAAGTCATCACTGGCAACACGCACTGGTTGTACAATTTCGTTTTATGGTTTTGAGGTATTTCTGACGAGAAGATGTGTCGTAGTTTCCCGAACGGTGCCCTGCCGAGTTGAATCCGTCGATTGACCTCTCGGTCGAAGTTGGACTTACCTAGTCGGACTATTTGTCCCAGGTAAACATACTCGTCAATAACTTCGAGCTTAGTGCTCCCAACAACTACCGGCATAGGTGTGACATGGACATTAAACATAATCTTTGTTTTGTCCATATTCATTTTAAGACCTATCCGTTGGGAGACACTATTGAGGTCATTGAGCATAGTGCTTAGGTCCTCCAGCGATTCTGCCATAAGGACTATATCGTCGGCAAATCGAAGGTGAGTGATTTACTCGCCATTGATGTTAATACCGTATCCTTTCCAGTCCAGAAGCTTGAAAACGTCTACCAATGCAGCGGTGAAGAGTTTCGGGGATATTACATCACCCTGTCTTAACACCTCTCTGCAATTGGATAGGTTTCGTACTCTGGTTCTGTACTCGGATAGCCATCGTAGCCCTACCGTACAAGCACTTCAGCACTTTGATATACCGACAGTCAACTTGGCACTGCTGAAGGGACTGCAGCACCGCCCAAATTTCGACGGAATCAAAGGCTTTCTCATAGTCGACATACGCCAGGCATAGTGGCAAATTGTACTCCTCGGACTTCTGTGCAATTTGCCGAAGGGTATGTATGTGGTATATGGTGCTAAAGCCCTTTCAGAAACCAGCTTGTTCGGGAGGATGGAAGTTGTCAAGTCTGCGTGCGAGACGATTCGCAATGACTCTCGAAAACAGCACGTAGACGCGGCTCAGAAGGGAAATCGGTCTGTAGTTCTTCAAGAGGTCATTGTCACCTTTCTTGAAGAACAAGACCATCGCACTTCTGCTCCACGCCTCCGGTATAATGCCAAACAAATAGTTTGATTAATATAATAAATATAATATGACAATGAAGATATTTATAATATTGTCAAATGATTCTATTTATATATATATATATATATTTCAATGATGTAATTCAGTTTTTATTCCTTACAAAATAATCAACGCATGTTGTAATTACCCATAAAAAGAAATACAATTATAATGGGTTGAATTTGTTATGAAAATGGTGTTGTATTACTGTTGTAATTTCTGTTGGCAATCCTAATAAATAAATAAATAAATAATCCGATGAGATGGCAATCCGTCATGACCGGAGACCGATCGGACTCAGGAGCAACAATTTTATGTACTTTCTGTGGCAACGGGGTAAAATAACGCCAACTTTCTATCTCTAGACTACTACTTAGAATTTCTTGACAGAAAATCTCAAGGACCGATTTGTAGTCCGATCCAGGATTGGAATCTCGAACCTCATGATCAGCAGCCAAGTTTACGAACACTAAATCATCTTCGCTTTCTCTACAATATAATAGTGCAGCAACAATGTTATAACTTTTGTATTATTTTCTTTGTGAAAGTTTTCCGCTTTAGTCCTTTACGCGAAACAAAGTTAAAACTCTATAAATTCAGTGTTGTTCAATAAATAATAAATTGAGTGCGCAGTTTTAATATTAGTCTGACGCTATATACAGCCATTGTTATTTTGCAAAGGCATTGTTATTTGCATAACCGGCCAAAGAATCATGCCCACTTTCCATACATTTAAAAACCTGATAGTGAAAGTTGATGTATAATTATAAAGTATAGTAGAAAACCTACATGTAAGCTGAGAAAATAATATCATATAGTTATTTTTACGATTTAAACGCTACGAATCCCAAAATATACTAATGTCACTTTTTAGGTTAGGATTTGCCGTAACCAAATAGGTAATAAAGAAATAAATGTGCTATAACTTATTATTAACGCTCGAAGTTAAAATAACAATACTTATCTAGTTATGGTCTAAAACGTCTTTTTTACTTTGTGAATTTCTTGAAACAAACTAAGTCACCGCTTACTCTCGATGATTGTCACCGTAAATTGAGTGTCTATTTCTTCAGCACACATAAATACTTACTAACTACATTTAGTTCATCTTGTATTGTCAAAATGATCACTTATCAACCAAACGCATTTCATTGGCCTATGGTATATACTTACTGATGAACAAAATGGGATAAACCAATAAAACAGTATATTAAAGTGGCATGGTTTATTAATTATCATCATTTTCACTTAAATCTCTCACCACCACGTCATCCAGAAATTCTGCTGGAGCAGAAATATTTTCTTGATACCATATAGGGTTGTAAAAAGAAGTAACATAAACAAAATGTACACAACGAGACACAAATGCAACAACGAAGAACTGCGCCGATGCCAATTGCAGAACTGTCAAATGTCAAAAAAAATCCGTTTCATTCGTCCGCACTCGATGACATACTGAATGATTAATTTATTTTATTATTATATTATTTTATATTAATATGTACTATACAAATACAAATAAATAAATACTTACTGATTAAATAAAACATAAAATAATGTATAAAACTCAGAAGCAGAGTTAAATAAAGTAAAGTAGCAGTGTATAAAATGGAATGTCCAAGAAAAAGGGTAGTTGAGATGCGTTCAAAACATATAATACGTTTACCCTTGACGTAGAATAAACTTATAGAAATATGTAAAAATATTTTTTTCCTGCGTTTCTTTTAACATAGTGATAAGCGTAATTAATTTACAATTCAATTAGCTTAATTTTAAGATTTATTTCATTTCTATACATTGTCAGGTGAAAAATGGGCATTGTTCTTTGCAGAGAAGATTCAGAATACGTAATATAGGCAAATGGCGAAGAAAAATTAATTTAAATAAAATCACAAATTTTTTCCTATTTATCTTTTAAATTCAAAATGCGTAACAAAGCATTATTTTAAATCATAAAATGACTGCCAACGCACACATTCGTAAGGATGGATCGGTAGGCAAAACCGTTGTTTCCCGTAAATCACATTCAATATGGGATAATTTAAAATAAAAGTAGAAGACTTATTTACTCGTATTTTCAAAAACAGCAATCATTATCATCATCATCATTATAGCCCTTCACAATTCCAAAGCGCACAACAAAGTGAACAAAGCCCTCCCCCAAGCCATGCCACAAAGCACGGTCCTGAGCCACCTGCATCCATCGAACTCCTGCATGTCTTACCAGATCGTCACTCCATCTAGTGGGGGTAACCCTACACTTCGCCTGCCGGTACGAGTTGGATACGTCAATTGGCCTCTCGGTCGAAGTTGGACTTACCTATTCGGACTATTTGTCCCAGGTAGACATACTCATCAACAACTTCGAGCTTAGTGCACCCAACAACTACCGGCATAGTTGTGACATGGACGTTATACGTGATCTTTGTTTTGTCCATGTTCTTCTTAAGACCTGTCCGTTGGGTGGTACTTTGAGATCATTGAGCTTAGGTCCTCCAGCAATTCTGCCATAAGGACTACATCGTCGGCAAATCGAAGGTGAATGAGGTACTCGCCATTGATGTTAATACCATATTCTTTCCAGTCCAGTAGCTTGAAAACGTCTTCCAATGCAGCGGTGAAGAGTTTTTTTGGGTTTATAAAGTCACCCTGTCTTACACCGCTCTGCAGTTGGATAGGTTTTGTACTCCGGTTCTGTACACGGGTAACCATCGTAGCCCTACAGTACAAACACTTCAGCACTTCAATATACCGACAGGCAAATTAGCACCGCTGAAGGGACTGCAACACTGTTCAAATTTCGACGAAAATCAAAGGCTTTCTCATGTTCCTTATACGCAAGACATAGTGGTGGTCGGTTTTCTCGATCTTCTGTACAATTTACCGAAGTGTATGTATGTGGTTTATGGTGCTAAAGCCTTTTCGGAAACCGGCTTTTTCGGGAGGCTGGAAGTCGTCATGTCTGCGTGCGAGATGATTCATAATGACTCTCGAAAATAGCACGTAGACGTGGTTCAACAAGGAAATCGATCTGTAGTTTTATAAGAGTGCATTGTCGTCTTTCTTGAAAAGAAAGTTCACCGCACTTCTGCTCCACGTCTCTGGAGTAGTGCCACCATATAGGACGGAATCAAAGAGCTTCTGAGAGCTTCCGGTTTTCCACCCGCTTTCAGAAACTCCGCTGTAATTCCATCCTTGCCTGGAGACTTGCCGTTTTTAAGGTCCTGGAGAGCCATTCTAATCTCACTATTTTTAACAGTGGTAGAGCCACGCGGCAGCTTTTGCTGTCGCACGGATGGGCCGGCTCGAACCGGGATGGTACCACGACCTCACAGAATACCAGCGTGAAGTAGAGCTTTACCTCTGCGTTTCGCTTGGTGAGTTCCCTTTTTACTGGAAATGAGGCATTCCATCTTAGTCCTCACGGGTGACATCGCATCTGCATTTTGATACGCAAACGAGGATAGATGTAGATGTCTATGGGCCGCAGCAACCACTTACCATCAGGTGGACTGTGTGTTCGTTTGTCACCCTTATCCTATAAAAAAAACTCAGACTGACGTACGAGATATCATCGGAATATTGTCGTTTAAGACTTGTGGACGATAGAACAAGTTGCCTGATTCGAGGATTACCGTGTCCTCTCCGTCTCTTCGAACCTCAGATAATCGTATAATATCTCAGCGCAACTTTTCTATCTCATTTTCCAGCTCTAGGAACTTGTCGTCAGTACTCAGGGTGCGTGGGTTGTATCTTGTTAGGTCGAGTCGTATTAAGTGCCAACCGAACCTCCACCGGAGATTCTTAGCACCCCCTACCCCGCCGTTACCATATGGTATGGAGGGTGAATAGTCACCACTGTAGCCAGGAATAGCGAGGCCGCTGGTGACTGGGGGCTTTCTTTTTGTAACTTTTGTCATGGGAGGTATATTGCCATAGTCGCCATGCTTAGCGAGCGGGTTTTTACCCGCAGATTTTTTATTGTAATTTGCTGTTATCAGAAAGAACTTCTGTCTCATCTTCTGTCTCAGTTTCCCTTTGTTGCATCTTACATCACCCACGGGAAGATATGGGTAGTGGGTATTCTTACTCGCCACTACATGGGGTAACAGCAATAACGATATATCAATATTGATATATTTAATCTTAAGTTTAAAATTTGGCTACACTTTGAAAAATACCCCTATATAAGTTATTTATGGTGACAGATTTATGTCATATTCACACAATTAATTTGTATTGTCGAGACGATGGTTCATAGATTTACTAGCATTCAATAAGTAGCGCCGTAGTGGAGTTGTAAACAAATTCTATATTCCCAATATAATATGTTGGCTTGGTACCAAAAGAAAATCATAAAACGTAGCGCGTAAGTAGCACTGTAGTCAAGTAATTAATCAATTTTAAATTTACACTCTTAAATAGATCGGAATGATTTCCAAGTGATAAATTCACACACACATTCACAGGCATCTACCGGAAAAAGCAGACACAACGTCCGTCAGGCCAGCTATGAAAATAATAATTTTGATTTTAGAAGTTCGTAGTTTATAAGAAAATAAGAGCAATTTTTAATTAAAATTAGTCACATTTAGACAAAGGCTTTTATCGCAAAGTTTTGATACGATTTTATTGTAACAATAACGTGTTAGACTGGCGCTCCCGTTTATTATAACAATTTGAATCTGATAATTTTGGCTCCAGCTGCACCCATTTCATTAAAAATTTATTAGCAATTACTAATAACTGCATTATAATATCTTATTTTTTTCAATTTTGTGTTTCTATAAGCTTGCACTTAACACTACATTTTGCCTTTAAAAAATCCATATTTTTATTTACAACTATCTGTTACCGAAATAAATATTAACCTTCTGTGATCAATCAGACGCGTACTAGACACACCAAATAGTTTTAGTTAAAATCAAATACGACCTAAAATACATAGTCGATCGGACGATTACAGCATTGATTCCATAAACGTTCCATTTCGCGTGTTAGATTAGCGTGTTATATTAAATTTATTATTTTTAGGGTTTCTTACCTCAAAATGAAAATACGAAATCCCTTTTTAACTTTGATAATGGTCCGTTCGTTCGTCCTGAGACCTTTTCTCTCAGGACGCGTAGAAATATCAAGTATAAATTAATATCAAAAGCTCTACGGATATCTAAGATCTACGGTCCCTTAAAGGTGTTAAGAACTCAAGCTTCCTTCCTAGAATCATAAAAATTGAAAATTAAAAAGATCTCACAGCACAAGTAAAGGAAAATATCTGAAAATCCATAATTTTTAGATTTACCAAGGTTTTTTTTATTTCAAAATTACACTTGCAACTGGAGCGTTAATCGTATTGTAGAACGACGTATAAAATAACATATTTTTCATAGCAAAGTTAATTTCTTCCTTCAATGTACTTATCTTTTTATTTGATCAGTGTTCGGTGTGTTTCTTGCCTATAATTCCAGGTATGTATGAACTATCTAAATACCTAATTAAGTTTATAGGGAACTCTTAGAGCGCGAGTCCCACTTATTCCGATTTTTATTAAAGAGAAGTCTACGCTAAAGTACCCAATTTCTAAAAAAAACGTACAAACTTTTATGTTAATAGTAGTAGGAAGGATAAACCTTTTACTTAAAAAAATCGCCACATTAATTCTTCTCTAATATCAAGAGTTCGTTATAGTGCGTATATTTACATAAAGGTCTGTTTCCATTTGCGAACTTAGCCTATGCTTTCACCTTAATAAAGTCTAAAAGCATTTCGGCATCTGGGTTCACTATCAATTACTTAATGCGATATCTTGACTATCTCATGAATAACGAAATAGCTCCCCATAAACACTGTTCTTACGTGTGTGTAAGTTGTTTATCTGAAAAGAGATAACTGTATATTAATGTATGTACCTTGAAAACTATATTTATTTATTTCTTACTACACTCACTGCTATCATATCATAGATAAGTCAGACTTTTGTTATGTAAGATATCATAAGTCTATAAACTAAAACATAGAAATAACAAAGTAGGCCTTATGAACTCGTTCAGAGAACATCAAATAATTCAATCCGCTCAGCCACCGCATTGAGCATACGTAACGCGCGGGTGAGCAGCGTCTCGCGTAATAAATTGGTTCTCGCACGCGGCAGTTCCAGCAGTGGCACTCGTCGCCACCGTGTACCGCATTGTGGCTTACATAGGCCACAATCAGGTATTTTGTGACAAAATATTGAAAATTAAAAATGATATTATAAGTATTATTATTAGGCATGGTTTATTAACTCTTACGAATTAAAGTTACAACATCATCAAGACAATTTTTTGAAAATAATCTTTGCTCTTTATAAAATGTAATTTGGACGCATAGTTTTACACATTGATGGACAGTAACGTCCACGGGCGTTCAGTTAGTAGTAGTAGTAGTAGCGTTCAGTTAGTATAGAACGCCTATAGACGTCATAGTTTTTACACGTGTCACGGCAGTACGTCTGAGGGCGTTTGATTTTCAATACTTTTACAAGGAAGAGCATGTTGTAGTGTCACCGCATTTTTGCAATGCAGCTTTCCTACTGTTATCGTATATGGTTCTACAACACGTTAAGTTACACACACATTGAGAGAATAACGGTACCCCGGTTTTAAGTGAATAAATAATTCTACACCCTGCTCGGCGCGTGAACGACGCATAAGCCTCACCGACCGATGAGAACCGAGAGAAACCAGCAGTGAACTCCGATGCGCGAGGTGTCATAACATATAGGCGTAAGCGAGGTTTCCACGTGCCATAATATTTACCACGCGCTCGGCGGTGAAGGAAAACATCGTGAGGAAATCTACATGTCTGATTAATAAAACAAATATTTAAAAGACATGTTAAGTCCACCAACTCGCATTAGGGGAGCCCGCGGACACTTCCTTGGCCTAAAACCCTTTCAGAAAAGAGAGGATGCCTGTGCCCAGCAGTGGGACGTATGTAAGGTCCAATAGTTTCTAGCCTACTCACATTAGATTAATCAAAGATACAAAGCTTTCGTGATATTAAATTACTAGACTTTTCGTTACCTAGCCACAAAAAATATAAAATTATTTAATAATGTAACAATGACAATGAAATGCAAATGAAAATTTTAATTGACAGTCATTAAATGTCAATTAAATTTTTTTGACAAAAGAGGGGAGTACACCGACGGAAATCGACTTCGTACACCACCGTAAAAGAATAGGCGAAACAATTTCCTTTGGGAAGAGAATTATAGTTCGGCCGTTCAGAGAATGCGTTCCTGACACCTATCAGTTAGTCACGACTAGTGATGGGCACAACATAACACTGAGTTCGTTACCGTTTCTCCAAAATAAACCGCCGCGTTATTTTTAAGATTATTTTCGTTTTAAATTGGCGGAATCATTTAAAATTTATATTTTAGTAATTTAAGTGGAAACCAAAAAAAGGTAATATTAATATAATAAAATTGTTTTATTTATTCATTGTTACAAATTTACAATCTGTATTTCTATGCAATAAAGTACATTGAATTGAATGTGCGTACAGAATATTAATCAGACTCCGATTCGCTTGAGGAGGTGGTGTCTTCATCATCATCTTCGCCTACATGTGTAATTATATTATTATCAATAACAGAATCAATCCTGATATCTCAGTCAAAATGTTCCACAATCAGGTTTTTAGTCTTCTCAACAACCTTTGCCCAGTCATCTCTTGTGACTTCCCCGCAGGCTTCTTTTAATAGGGTCATCATCTTTTTCGTGCTGAATGGCGGGGAAGTATTGTGTCGGGCGGCGTAACCTTTTTTTTAGGCCCAGATTAGCTCAATCGCGTTATATTGGCAATGATACGATGGAATTCTTAGAACGCGATGACCGTTCTCCAGAGCCAGTTCATCGATTTCGTATCGCACATTTACCGCTTTATTTTCTTTAACTAATTTAATAAGCTCTGGTTTTAGCATCTGCATATTTGCGTCAATGCCTTTTGCTTGTAACCAAGCCACCATTTCTTCTTTTTTATTAGCTTGGGTAGGTGGTTTCTGTATTTGAACCGAGTGATAGGAGGCATTATCCATGAATATTACAGAAGGCTCTGGTAGGCTGGGCAAAAACACGTTCTAGAACCACTCTTTAAATGCAGTGGCATTCATTTCCTCGTGGTAGTCATTTGTGGTTTTTGATTGAAATGCCAGTAACGCGTTCTCCATAATGCCGTATTTTGCAGAACCTGCGTGGCATATTATCAGACGGGCTCCCTTAGTCATGCCTCGTCAATGAACACGACAGTATCCCAGTTATCAATATTTTTTGCTTCTCTCAAAAAACTTATCCGTTTTAAAATTATGTAGTATCGTTCTAATAAAATTTTTCTTTTGTCTGTTTTCTTATACGAAAAACCAATCTTTTAAGATTTTGGTTAAAGCACTTTTACCCCCGCTAAACAGTCCAGCTTCTCTTAACGATGCCAAAAACTTCTTCCTGTTGAGATATTCATTTCTGGAATAGTAACCATATATATGATTTCTGATTGCATCGGCGTCAAAGGTGTCAATATCTGTCACGGGTTTAGTTCTACGTTTCTTCTTCGGAGTACGTAAAATATTATCTTCCGTGCCAGTAGAGCCGAACTTTTCTTTATTAATATTTGTTATCGTTCGTTTGCTAACTCCAAGCGCCTGAGAGACGCGTTCTTGTACTTGTTCGACAGGTAACAGGGGTCCGTCATTTTGCCATTCGGTTCTTCAAGCTATATGGCCGGCCCATTGCCACTTCAGCTTACTAATCCGTTGGGCTATGTCGGTCACTCTGGTTCTACTGCGGATATCCTCATTTCTGAGTTTATCACGCAGAGAAACTCCAAGCATAGCCCTCTCCATAGCTCGCTGAGCGACCTTGAGCTTCCTCATCCGGCCAGCAGTGAAGGACCACGTCTCAGTTCCGTATGTAATCACTGGCAAGATGTAAATAATGCTCTATCAAAATTGGTACATTGGTTTAACGCCAACAATATGCTCTTAAACGGCAATAAGACATAGTGTATTAAATTTACAATACCTAATGTAAATCATTCGAATACCAATGTGCTGTTAAATGGGGAGGAGTTGAGTTTTGTGAATACCACTGTTTTTCTTGGTATTACTATTGACGCGAAACTTCAATAGGGCCCCCATATATCTAAATTAGCAAGCAGACTTAGTTCTACGGCATATGCTGTAAGAAAGATTAGAAGTCTCACAGATGTTGAGACAGCTAGATTAGTGTATTTTAGTTACTTTCATAGCGTAATGTCTTATGGAATTTTGCTATAGGGTACTGCGGCTGATATTGAAGCTATATTTGTTTTGTAAAAAAGAGCCGTACGAGCGATTTATAACCTAAATTGTAAAGAATCCCTCAGAGAAAAATTTAAAGAAATAAACATATTAACTTTTAGAATGTAATGTATGTGCATAAAACATAAATAGCTTTAATAAGAATAAGGATGTGCATACTTTAAACACTAGGAACAAACATAAGCTTGTAATGCCAATTACTAGACTCCACAGAATCAGTAATTCTTTTATGGGGCAATGTATACGCTTTTACAATAAAATCCCAGAACATATTCAAAGTTTGTCAATAAACAAGTTTAAAAGTTTTATTAAAGAAAAACTGTACAAAAAGGGTTATTATAATATCAAGGAATACATGAATGAAAATAACCCCTGGGAATAGGGTGATCGCCACCATGCTGGTACTATGAAAAATCATTTAAAAATTGTATAAACAAAATTATTGTTTAAAAAAAAGTCCCGCTGGGTTTCTTGCTGGTTCTTCCCAGGACTGAGGTATTTTCCGAACCAGTGGTAAATAAAAAATGACTTTCAATAAGTATTATGTAATAATCAATATTGAATAAAAAAATATTCTATTCTATTCTATTCTATAATGTTTGTCCACGTTTAGTCATAATTATGCACCAAAAGTAAAAAGAACGCAATACAAAACACAATCGAAGTCCGATTGAGCGCCGATGTCAGTTTAAAAAGCAGAAACAGTCCATTAAACGAAAGCCGGGTAATCAAATAAAAACAGATCGAAAACACTTGAAGAACGTAGTCTATGCGCACGAAAAGACAACAGACGACTGTTTTAGCGTCACAAAATGGCGGCCCATAACGCCATTTGGGGTTACCATTTTCAACCTAAATATAAAAATGCTACTTTCTTTCGCGCGTTCGGTTTGTTCGTAGTTTTATTTTTATATTTAATAAAAGTTATCTTATTTTCAAATTCTTAAAAAGAAAAACAAAACGTATTATTTTATAAAGTATAACTGTATAAGAACAGATTACGATACTGTTATTGCCTGTTATTGTTAGCACAGCACTACAAATAAAAAGCGCTGACATAACCTTGTAATAGCGCAGTATAGATTTAGAAAAATATTGTTTACCAAGTTATTTGACACTCAGTTTGGCACAAAATTATAACATTCATTGATTATTGATATAATAATGTTGTTTTAATGCTCATCGATTGTTAAAACGGTAAACAACCAGCAAAAATATTTTTATCGTAACTGCAACGCCATTACAAAGTTACGTCGTCAGTTCAATCGCTACGTGTCAGGAACGCATTCTCTGAACGGCCGAACTATAATTGACGATCAACCGTTCCCAGGACGACCATCCAAGTTCATTACAGATAAAAACACTAAATTTGTGGAGTAGATAGACAGCAAGGGAAGACAGAGTATTAAGTTTCAAAATTTTGGTATTATATCTTTTTTATAGTATTTTTGTTAGTTCAAGAAACAAGCTTGATTGTAAGTTACAATTACCTATGCAAACCTGCAATCAACGTTAAACGAAAAAGGCTGCAGAAGCATAGGCACTTTGCTTGACATTTCATTATATAACAATTTAAAATACTTAAAAGTAGGGTATATTTATTTAATTATCGAACTGTATGAAATCAATTGATATTAATTTAATCTCCAAATGACACCATTAAGATGACTGAATGAAAAGACGCTGATGGATATCCAGTAATATAAAAACCAAATTTTTTATTTTTTTTATATATGATAAGGGTGACAAACGAGCACACAGTCCACCTGATGGTAAGTGGTTGCTGCGGCCCATAGACATCTACATCTATCCTCTATTACAAATCAAAATGTAGATGCGTTGTCACCCGTGAGGACTTAGATGGAATGCCTCATTTCCAGTAAAAAGGGCCTCCGGCCACCTGCACTCACCAAGCGAAACGCAGAGGTAAACCTCTACTTCACGCTGGTTTTCTGTGAGGTCGTGGTACCACCCCGGTTCGAACCGGCCCATCCGTGCGACAGCAAAAGTTGCCACGTGGCTCTACCACTGTTAAAAACTGTTAATATGCCAAGTTGTCGAAATATCGAATGACAACGTCTCGATTTTTTTTTATTTATAAAGACGATTGCATCTTCCTTAGAGTAATTACATATGTAGGTACATAACATGTATGTTTGATTTGTTATTTTATTCAAAAATGCTGGCGTTGACCATTGCCTTAGTACGGGGTATCAACCAATTTTAGCGAAAATCTACGTCAATTTATGCAAAATAAATAACAGTTTTTTACGATACGGTACAAAGACTGAACAATTATTTTAAATACTGGTTTTCTCTTACTTGTATTTGGTCGAACTCGTTATCGAATCATAACAAAATACGCGATAAAGTGAATTTGTATTCGGTTTAGGTGCAATAAGCATGTTATCTGTCGATGTCCATTTATTCGGTGTAATTATTTTTTCTGTGCTTGCGTATCATAATTACAGGTTAAAGAGCCACTGAAAACTAATAAAAGCTTAAAATACAAATAATTAATATTGCTTTTGAAAACTTTAAATATCATTAATATTTATACAGTTTATATAGTTCTAGATTGCAATGTATGGAAATATATGTGTAACCAAAATAAAGAATAGATACATTTTCTTTAAAAAGAGGTATAATTTATTCTAAACTATTTCACTTAACGTTACTATGCTACTATTAAAATTTGATTGAATTGAATTCGTCATCAAAACATTACGAAATACGCGAAAAACTATATTTGAATTTAGTTTAAATATATAATAAGCACGTTATCTATGTAAAATGTCGATTTATTTGGTGTAACTACTTTTTCTGTGATGATAATTATAGGTTCAAAAGACACTGAAAATTAACAATAGCTTGGAACACTGAACTTGGAATATTTATTTTGAAATCCTTAAACATAATAAATACATATTTATATATCACATTTCGCTGGCGTAACTCAAACATTTCTAAGTTAACTTGTAAATCAAAGACGAAGTTACTAATTGTATAATTTATTATAAACTGTCTAAATTATTACTATTTATATTTATACTATTTATATTTGCCTATTTGTTTATATTTTAAAACCACTTAGTGAAAGAGAGGCCTGCGCTTGGCTCCCATCTGCTGCTAGGTATGTACGGAGACACAGACTTACTCATACCCGCATTGAAGTCTAGAGAAGAGTCACGCCCTTTTAACAAATTGTAATTGCCCATCGCTGAGTAGTCAGTCTTCTTGAAAAGATCCGTGTATTGCATACCAAGAGATGCTCCCAGTTTGTTACTGAAATTTAAGAAATAAGTTACAATTATTTGACCTACTGCACAGGAATCTTCTCATTTCTGAGAGGTTCATAGTTATCCCGTCGCACTGCTGCAACACAAAATTCTATGTGCCCTCAAAATATTTCTCAGTCATATACCACAGCCCATCAAAAATTAGTGCACATAACAAACGCAATATTCTATAGTAAATTCAATTGAATGAATTCGTATAATTAACATTAAACTCAGGTTACAAAAATATTAGGCTAATAAACCGTATTCGACCTCCGCCAGCACCACTGACGTTTGTTAATAGCAATATTGAATGCTCATTTATTACACGCTCAACGGTTAAGACCGTGAGTAAACATAATTATCTGAAAATTTTTATAAGAATCATAAATATATGAAGTCATGATAGACATAATAATTTGTAGGTGCAGCGGGGCGATATCTTACCACGCCATACAACCCTCACAACATTTATACTTACTCGTATGTGTATCCAACTTTGCCACCGTATGTGTCAAAGTTGGGAACGTTGGGATTGTTGGGAAAGTTTCTCGTTGCAAAAGCTTGAGCGGTAACATCATGTTTATCGTTGTGAAGCGCATTTAATTTCGCGGCCGCGGTCAATTGATCTCCAAAGTCAGGTATATGTTGTCCAGTTACACTTGCGCCATGCCCGTTGCTGAAAATTTGGCACATTAAGTAAATTCAGAAATCAACACTACATTTACTAAAAGTACTTTAATTCTAATCAAGCGATCCATCGTTATTTCATTTATAAGTTTAAAATAATTAGAATACATAAGACATTGCAATTTCAACTAATGCTAGTTAACCACTATCATTAACCCTGTAGTTACATGTAAGAATGTTTTTTATCGAGCTGGGATTCGAATCCGGGACAACACGTTCAGTAGTCGAGCTTACATTCACTGGACCAATGAGGCAGTCAAACTTAAAGGAGCAACTCACATCCAGTTTGTTAGGCTAAATCGACAATGAGACTCACAAATGTGAAATAATCGCTTATAAAATATATAATGATGTTATGAGTATAACTTAATGCAAGCACACTTACACATTATCCCAAGCCAAACCGCCACCAGCCGCCTTATAGTCCCCATTACCAGACGCTCCACTAACAGTACCAACTGCACTTAACATATTTTTTTCATCAACAGATAGTGGCACCTTCGCCATTAAATTTGATGTTCCATCGGGGTTCGAACTTAGAGCTCCATGGGCTTGACGACGAACTCGCGAAAGATTGTTCTCGTGGGACAACTCCTGCTGATCTTCCGACAAAGCTTCTTCAAAATCGTAAACTCTGACGTTGCGACCATCATTAACAAATACATATGGGCTTCTGTAATCCTCCTTAATTAAATACCGGCCATTTGCGCAGACCATCAATACTGAAAGGATTATTGTTATGGATTTACACATTTTGACTTGTATTATTATGTTTTGCGCTTTTTAGTTAGTATTATTGACAATGTTCTTTTGCTTATTAATGCGATACTGAACCAGCACTTGCTTATATACACTGCAAACTTGGAAAATTTTAATCCCCGATGTACTGCGTAGATATTATAAAAAATATATATGAAACAACGAATTAACTTTACTGGAAGTGACTATTACTGCGCTCAAATATTGACTGACGGCGTTTCAGTTACTAAAATATTTCATAGTAGCCGTTTAATGACACTCCTGAATATTATCTAAATTCTAAAAATTGCCAATGGTCATCATGCTGGGATGGTTATACCAGCACTGATAATGCGGTATAATATTTATTTTATTAAATGAACATTGATGATCAACAGTACCTAAGATACTTGATATTTGGCGGTTGTTTAAGAAAGTCTCAAGCTAAAGAGCACTCCTGGTCCGATTTTGTACTTTATCCATAACTTAGGAAATATCATGTCATAAGCATATGAAAAATTATTAAAAAAATAACCTTCAAAGAATTGCTTTGCCTAAAAAGTTTGAGATTTGTTAAGTTTTGATAAAAAAATATGCGTACCTACAACTTTATCATTCAAATGAACTTACAGCTCACTAAGTGTCTAGTGGACTGGAAGTTCTTTTGTCACTGAAATTTTATAAAAATAATGTTTTAACCTGGAAAATGTCACGCAAAAAACCACGTCAAACATTAGTATAATGCTGGAGTATAGTGAGTGACAAGAAACGGAAATAAGACTGAGAAGACATTCAATCTTAGTCCTCAGGGTTGTCATCGCATCTGTATTTTAATTTTTTAGCTGACAATAAATGTCTGTGGCTACGGGCCAAAGTATTCACCTACCACCAGGTAGACTGTGTGCTGTTACCGTGCATTGTTACCGTTTTTTGCATTACCTCTATTTAAGAAAACAATTAAACTTAATCAGCTTAAAAATCTATCACGGAATGTCTATATTTAAGCGGAATGAGTATTTTTTTATCTAGCTCACTTATAAAAACTATGTTCTTAAAAGCTGTTCATTGGGTAAATACTTTTTTTAAATATTGTTTTAAAAATATATAAACTTAGCAATAATTCTTATCAAATCTATCAATGTCAAAGAAATAATAAATTTTTATTTGTTTTAAATTTGTACCATCTAGTTTTGATATAAATCGGTGGCTGAACTGCGTAGAGGATTTCCCGAGATAAGTATTGCAATTGCAATTTACTTGAACTCAGGTCAGAATAGTTTATCAATATGTTAAATACAGGTACTTAACCCAAGTTATACACGTGTATTTGGTAACTCTAATAAATACATTCTCAAGATTATTTTGTCAATATGTTTTTACTAATTAATATTTTGCTTGTGTGTTTGCTTTATTTATGAATTTAATCGCATATTATTCTCTCTCATTTTTTATATGTATAATGGTACTATATAACACTCGAAACGTCAGCGTGAGACTTTGATACATTGTAGTAGTGACAATGATTGTGATGACTAGGTGCTGGCATGTCATTTGCCGACTAAGAGGAAGTTTGGTGGTTGCAGCTCTTGGTATTTTGCTCAAGTAAGATTCCAGAATCTTACTACAATCTGGATGTTTTATTTAGACCTAGCTTACATCAAATGTGGGACGAGGAATGGACTCTTCTTATTTTCCTTTAGTTTCATTTAGCATACTTTACTTTAGGGTTTAGTCAATTTATAATATAAAGAAGCATTAGTATTTATTAAATGTAGCATTAGTATTAAAGTATTTAAACATATAAAAGAAGCATTAGTAGTACTTTATTTTATTCAGAAGAAAGAAATTTTATATGGCACTAGCAGTTAGCAAGTAGCTGGTAGCAGGCAAATCCCGCAACTTTGCTCGCGTGGGTTTAAATTTTTGAACATCATCACTGCTTCATGCAAAAATTACCAAGTTGAATTTTTTTTATAGGATAAGGGTGACAAACGAGCACACAGTCCACCTGATGGTAAGTGGTTGCTGCGGCTCATAGACATCTACATCTATCCTCGTTTGCGAATCAAAATGTGGATGCGTTGTCACCCGTGAGGACTAAGATGGAATGCCTCATTTCCAGTAAAAAGGGCCTCCGGCCACCTGCACTCACCAAGCGAAACGCAGAGGTAAACCTATACTTCACGCTGGTATTCTGTGAGGTCGTGGTACCACCCTGGTTCGAGCCGCCCCATCCGCGCGACAGCAAGAGCTGCCGCCTGGCTCTACCACTGTAAAAATTTCATTAATATGCAGAATTGCGTTAAGTGTTTATGTTGTAATTATTTTCCGAGTGTGAATTATACGTCCAGCAACACCTGCCACTTTTTATATCAGGCAAATATATCTTTTCTTGGAATCAGTATTGTTTTAATAATGCATGCAGCATAATGCGTGAAATAAAGTATACATTATATTTGGACTAACAGGGCCTTAGCATAAGCTTAGCTTAATCTTAACCCGATACAACTCTAAATACAGAATCAAAGTTATGCTAAGCATATACTTAGCTATGTTTTTCCTAAGCTAAGTCTGAGCAAAGTCAAAGTACGATCTACAGATCTCAGCCTTATGCTGTCACTACGCGATCAATACCTCGCTCAAACATTTGACTCTAAAACTCAAAAAATTATAATTTGTTTTTTTTTTCAAATATTACCTTTAACAAAGATTCGAAGTCAGAACCTTCGGAGTAACAATTAAAATCTCTGAATACTATGTCACGCAGTCATCATGGATAGTTTAAAAATAGCTACTCTTTTTTTATCTTTACTTTCTTTAAGTATTATCAATTAATACTGGAATTTGACCTCTTCCTTTGTTAAAAAGATTATCAATGTTATACGACTTGCTTGGCTTGCAAATTGGCGATCAGAGTACTAGGTATCTCGTACCTTCGATGCTGTTCTTCGTAACTGGTTTGCGTATTTCACGTCTGGCTCAAATTAAATTATTAAATCGCTGTCTATTAAAATCCCATACATTTCCTACGTGACGAAATGCGTAAATGGAATATTTTAAACTGTGAGTAAATAGTATATTTATAACTATACTACGTGGACTCCATAGGTGTTATTACTTCACAAAAACTTACAATATAATATTAAAATTTCCTCCAGATCGAATTTCAGTAAGGACGGCCAGTCTATCAGGAGCTAACCATCTGCACAGGACAGGATTATAGTGCCTGAGCGTATGCGCAAGTGCACTCTTTCTTCTCTTACTATCATAATCCGATGAGATGGCAATATGTCAGAACCGGAGACAGGTCGGACTCAGGAGTAACAGCTTTACGTACTTTCCGAGGTTACAGAGTAAAATAACGCCAACTTTCTATCTCCGGAATACTATTAACAATTACTTGACAGAAAATTTCAAGGACCGATTTGTAGACCGATCCGGGATTGGAATCTCAGTAGCCAAGTTAACGAACACTAAAACAACTTCGCTTTCTTTACAATATATTACTGTAGCAACAATATTATGACTTATGTATTATTTTCTTTGTGAAAATTTAACACTTTAGTCCTTTGCGCGAAACAAAGTTAAAACTCTACAAATTCAGATTCATCATGATCATCATCATTACAGCCTTTCATAAGTCCACTGCAAAACATAGCCGTCCCCCCAGGAATGCCACAAAGCACGGTCCTGAGCCAACTGCATCCATCGACTTCCTGCATGTCTTACCAGGTCGTCACCATCTACTGGGGGGTCGCCCTACACTTAGCCTACCGGTACGAGGCTGCCACTCAAGAACCGTTCTTTCCCATCGGTTGTCGGTTCTTCGAGCTATATGGCCGGCCCACTGCCACTTTAGCTTACTAATCCGTTGGGCTATGTCGGTTACTCTGGTTCTACTGCGGATATCCTCATTCCTAAGTTTATCACGCAGAGAAACTCCAAACGTAGCCCTCTCCATCGCTCGCTGAGCGACTTTAAAATTCCTCTTACGGCCAGCAGCCAAGGACCACATCTCAGATCCGTAAGTCATCACTGGCAACACGCACTGGTGGTACAATTTCGTTTTAAGATTTTGAGGTATGTCTGACGAGAAGATGTGTTGTAGGTTTCCGAACGCTGCGCAGCCGAGTTGAATCCATCGATTGATTTCTCGGTCGAAGTTGGACTTACCTAGTCGGACTATTTGTCCCAGGTAAACATACTCGTTAACAACTTCGAGCTTAGTGCTTCCAACAACTACCGGCATAGGTGTGACATGGACATTAAACATAATCTTTGTTTTGTCCATGTTCATCTTAAGACCTATCCGTTGGGAGACACTATTGAGGTCATTGAGCATAGTGCTTAGGTCCTCCAGCGATTCTGCCATAAGGACTATATCGTCGAAAAATCGAAGGTGAGTGATGTACTCGCCATTGATGTTAATACCGTATCCTCTCCAGTCCAGAAGCTTGAAAACGTCTTCCAATACAGCGGTGAAGAGTTTTGGGGATATAATATCACCCTGTCTTACACCTCTCTGCAATTGGATAGGTTTCTTACTCTGGTTCTGTACTCGGATTGCCATCGTAGCTCTACTGTACAAGCACTTCAGCACTTCGATATACTGACAGTCAACTTGGCACCGCTGAAAGGAATGCAGCACCGCCCAAATTTCGACGGAATCAAAGGCTTTCTCATAGTCCACATACGCCAGGCATAGTGGCAAATTGTACTCCTCGGACTTCTGTACAACTTGCCGAAGGGTATGTATGTGGTCTATGGTGCTAAAGCTCTTTCCGAAACCGGCATGTTCGGGAGGCTGGAAGTCGTCAAGTCTGCGTGCGAGACTATTCGTAATGACTCTCGAAAACAGCACGTAGACGCGGCTCGGAAGGGAAATCGGTCTGTAGTTCTTCAAGAGAGCATTGTCGCCTTTCTTGAAGAACAAGACCACCCCACTTCTGCTCCACCCCTCCGGTGTAATGCCACTATGGAGGACGGAATTAAAGAGCCTCTGAAGGACTTCCAGTACCGGTTTTCCACCCGATTTCAGAAGCTCCGCTGTAATTCCATCCTCGCCTGGCGCCTTGCCGTTTTTAAGATGCTGGAGAGCCATTCTAATCTCGCTCAGACTGACGTCCGGGATATCATTGGAATAATGTCGGATAAGACTCGCTCTTGGATCGTTACTCACACTTGCGTGTGGCTCCAACGATGACGTGTACAGCTGTCCATAGAACCTCTCAATCTCACTCAAAATCTCAAGTGCCCCTGAAACGATGCTGCCACACTCGCTCCTCAGCTTTGACAGTTGACTCTCTGGCAGACAGATCTCTGGCAAAGACTTTGGAGGCTTGGTTCCGCTCGAGTGTGTCGAAATTCAGAGTGTTGTTAAATAAATAATAAATGGAGTGCGCAGTTTTAATATTAGTTTGACGTTATATAAAGCCATTATTATTTTGCAATGGCATTGTTATATGCAATACAGGGTTATTTTTCAATAACCGGCCAAATTTGCAGAGAAGATTCAGAATAAGTGATATAGATAAATAGCGAAGAAAACTTAATTTTAAAAAATCACAAATTCTGTGTATGATTTAAATTCAAAATGTGTTACAATGCATTATTTTAAGTGAAGGCAAAATCGTTGTTGCCCGTAAATCACATTCGATTTGGGATAGTTTCAAATAAAAGTAGAAGCCTTATTTACTCGTTTTGTCAAAAACAGCAATTATCATCATCATTTACAAGTCCACTGCTGAACAAAGGCCTCTCCCAAGACATGTCACAAAGCACGGTCCTGAGCTACCTGCATCCATCGTATTCCTGCATGTCTTACCAGCTCGTCACTCCATCTAGTGGGGGTGGCCCTACACTTCGACTACCGGCACGAGTTGAATCCGTCGATTGACCTCTCGGTTGAAATTGGACTTACCTAGTCGGACTATGTGTCCCAGATAAACATACTCATCAAAAACTTCGAGCTTAGTGCTCCCAATAACCATCGGCATAGTTGTGACATGGACATTATACATGATCTTTGTTTTGTCCATATTCATCTTAAGACCTATCCGTTGGGAGGCACTATTGACGTCATTGAGCTTAGGTCCTTCAGCGATTCTGCCATAAGGACTACATCGTCGGCAAATCGTGCGTGCGTGCGTGGGAGCGCGCGCGTGCGCTAGCGTGCGTTCTTGCGTGAGTGCGTGTGTGCATGTGTACGTGTGCGCGTGTGTGCGTGTGTGCGTGTTCACGTGTTCGCGTGTGCATGTGAGCGAGTGTGCGCATCTGCACGTGTGTGTGAGCGTGCGTGCGTGCTTGCGTGTATGCGTGCTAGCGTGCACGTGTGCGTGTGTGCGTTTTTGCGTGTGCGCATGTGCGTTTGTGCGCGTGTGCGCGTGTGCACCTATGCGCGTATGCGCGTTTGCGCGTGTGCGCGTTCGCGCGTGTGCGCGTTTGCGCGTGTGCGCGTGTGCGTGTATGTGTGTGTGTGTGTGTATGTGTGTGTGTGTGTGTGTGTGTCATTACACACACACGCGCACACAAACGCACACACACACACGCAAACACACGCAAACATACACACACAAACACACACACACACACACACACACACAACTATCAAGTCCGAAGACCGAGAAACTCTCTCTCGGAACCCCCAAACAAGCTTTCGGCCGACTTGAACCGTCTCCTGGCGGCTCAGGCCGAATCTTCTCCCCGTCCTTAATATGCCTTAGTTAGGTTTATTTCTCAGCGGCTACTCGCCGCCTGCGCCCCCTTTTCCCTAAAGAGGGTCGCTGCTGATTCGTATTTTTCGATTGTTTTTTTCTCTGTGGCAACCCCGGTGACAAGTTGTAAAATAATTGCTCCCAACTATTTTTAAAAATTAAATATCGTAAATTGATATTATCCACCTCAATTTTGAGTTACAGTTGTTAAATACGACTTATTTGTATTTGTGAAATAAGTAAAACTCAGAAGTACCTATTTTAATTACATTGTGTTTAGTGTTCCAAGTTCCAACCAAAAGTAACAGCTGTAACGAACATCGTTTAAACTTACTGTAAGTATAATTCTTGTTATCCCTTTAACATTTTAAGATTTACCTGTTAAGTAAGTATTGTTCTGGATTTCATTTTGAATTATTTACATGATAATTTAATTTGAGATCTGTAAATAAACCCATACATCTAGTAATTTGCTTACTCTACTTCTTTGGTTTTCTTTCTTTGTTTTCTTTTGCTATTTACACTTAATAGTAAAATGAATACACGCAACGCCAAAACGCGCCAATTGGAGAACCAACTTCAAATGGCGCTTCAAGTACTTAAGGCGTCAAAGGAGCAGTGTGAGCTGTTATGTAAAGAAAGGGATGACAATGAAAAGGAAATAATAAATATAATAGCTAAAAATACTGAGCTAAAAAGTGATATGGTAAAGTTGCATACAGAATATACGTTTGTTTCAAAAGAAAGGGATCAACTTCAGAGAACAGTCGATGAATTTGACCAATGCAGCAAGGAATATGAGGAATCCCTCAGATTAATTGCTGCATTGCAGTTACAGTTAAGTAAGGCTAATGAGCAGATTGTGCAATTAAAACATTACATAGACAACATGAAAGCGTCCCAAACTCAAAGTCTGTTCAACGAGCTCATAGAATGTGAATCTTCTAAACCATTGCAACCCTCCACAACAATTGATTTGACTGGTGATGATTATGTCACATCAAGAACAGCATCAAGGACTACCTGCAGTAGAATGTTAAAAATTACATAAATGTATGCAAAGAAAAGCAACAATTAATTAATAAACTAAAAATATATTCAATTGAGGTGGAAAATATGAATCACTGTTATGAGACTGATATAGAGTGTCTAAATTCAACAATTTTATCCCTTAAAAACTCCCTACAAATTTTATCAAATAAATATGCATCGGCTCAAGATGAGATAAAAGAACACATATTGGCCATGAATGATCTGGTAAAATCATGTAAATATAATGAG
Organism: Parnassius glacialis; assembly: GCA_033319125.1. Taxonomy (NCBI): domain Eukaryota; kingdom Metazoa; phylum Arthropoda; class Insecta; order Lepidoptera; family Papilionidae; genus Parnassius; species Parnassius glacialis. The sequence continues at coordinate 21,031,673 of JAVANC010000023.1, read as the reverse complement.
GAGCGCTTTGACTCCTTAATAAAACATCAGAGTATCAGCGCTCCATACCAGGTTCATCGGGGACAATATGTGTAAATAACAAAGTAAACAGTAAGGACTCATTATTTTCACCTACACTCTATGACAGTGCCATGACAAAGGATGTAAACTTAAAAAGCAATGTAAATATTAAAAAAAATAAAGTTATTATGTATTGTGATGACATAGGCAAAAATTTGGGCATGATGTTAAATAACTGTTTAGAAGGACATATGATTAGTAATTATTGCATGCCAGGAGCATCCTTTAGTCATATAATGAATACAGTTTTAGCTAGTAAATTTTGCTCTAATAGCACATTAATAATTTTTGTTGGGAGAAGAGGCAATCTAAACAAAACTCAATTATTAAAATATATTGATAATCTTAATAATTTAGGTCTAGGGTCTTCTTGTGACAAACACTATGTTTAATCACAAGAAGATCCATATGTATACTAGAGAAAGTAAGAATGAGAGAAGTATGATCGATTTGTTCCTGGTGGATGACCGACTGCGAAAACAGGTGATGGATACGCGAGTGTTCAGGGGTGCTGACCTGGGAACGGATCACTATCTAGTAATTACTAGATTTAGGGGTCTGTTCGCGGGTTGGCGCTACCGGACGGCAGTAACAGAACCACAGTCGGTCTGTCGCATCCGAAGCTGGAAGCTTCAGGAAGCGGATACTAGGGACAAATATCATGCGAGGGTAGCCGAAAAGCTTGACAACATCGATGGCAGAAAAGAATGTGTTGAAAGAACATGGCAGAACCTTAGGGATGGAATGGTAAGTGCAGCGGAAGAAGTGTGTGGAACGATTAAAAGAGGCAGTAGTAAAAGAAGAGATGCATGGTGGAATGATGAAGTGAAAGAAGCTGTAAAGAAGAAGAAGAAAGCATGGTTAGACTACTTGGCCTCTAGTTATGATAAGGATATGAGAGAGAAGATGAAAGAAAGATATAAGCTGCAGAAAGTTCACACGAAAGCATTGATTGAGGAAGTGCGTGAAAGGTGTAGAATGGAAGCGGACGAAAGGTTGTCGCACAACTTTAAGGAGAACTCCAAGTTCTTCTGGAAAGAGGTTGGAAGGACCCGAAGTGGTGCGACGGCCTTAAGAATGAACAAAGTGCTTTCGAGAACTAATGACGTCCTCTCAGAAAAATCGGACGTCATGCAGCGATGGAGCGAATTTTATAGAGAAATGTATGCGTGTGATGATCTTAGTGAGGGATCCGGGGATGACGTCGAGACTGGTACGCCAGACCCGGACCTCGATGACACTGAGGTCATCAGTATGAAAGAGATTGAACATGCGATTCGAAGTTTGAAATGTGGTAAGGCTGCGGGACTAGACAGAGTTACTGCTGAAATGGTCAAGTATGGTAGGCCTCGCGTCTGGGACAGCTTTCATCTGCTGTGCAATTTGTGCTGGCGGACGGGGGATGTCCCGGATGATTGGCGATCCGCAGTCATTGTGCCTTTATATAAAGGTAAAGGTTCACATTTTGACTGCGGGTGCTATCGGGCGATCAGCTTGACCAGTTTAGCAAGTAAAGTTTATTCGAAGGTTTTGACACGTAGGATGCAAGAGAAATCGGAAAGATTTCTATGGGAGGCACAATGCGGATTTAGACCTAGAAGAGGATGCACGGATCAAATGTTTTCTCTCCGCATGATCACGGAAAAGCTTCTGGCTGCTAACCAGAGGATTTTCTGTGCTTTTGTGGATCTTGAGAAAGCATTTGATAAGGTTGTACGGAAGAAAATGTGGGAACTGTTGCCGGGGTATGGTGTGGATGGTCGATTGCTAAGGGCTGTGCAGTCACTTTACTGTGACTGTAAAGCCTGTGTGCGGGTAGGGCATGACCTGTCACCCATGTTTAGCGTCCAAACGGGCGTAAAACAGGGTTGTGTCATGTCTTCCTGGCTGTTCATACTGTATCTCGACAGCTGTTTACAGAAGCTGAAAGATAGCTGTTTGGGTGTGAAATTGGGTGACATTAAAGTTAATTGTCTGCTGTATGCTGATGATGCAGTGCTTATTGCACCATCAGAGGCAGAACTGCAGGCATTAGTCACGTGTATGAAAGAGGAATGTGAAATTAAAGGTCTCCGCTTGAATGCTAATAAAACTAAGGTTCTGGTATTTGAAAGGGACGAAGAGAGAACGAAGTGTGAAATATGGGTAAATCAGGAATGTCTAGAACAGGTGAATGAAATTGTATACTTGGGGAGTGCTTTTAGCCGGGATGGAAGATGTGATTTAGATGTGGACAGGCGTGTCGCTGCCGGGAACAAAGTCAATGGTGCCCTGACTGCGTTAGTCAAAAGGCAAGGCGTAGTGAAGAGTGCACGCCTTGCAATACATAACGCAGTGTTGGTACCGACTTTGTTATATGGCAGCGAAACCTGGGTATGTCAGAAGAAGCATAAAAGCAAGTTGAATGCAGTGGAGATGCGATCTCTTCGTAAAATGTGCGGCGTCACCATGGCTGACCGAAAGCGAAACGAAGAGATTCGCAATATGGCAGGTTTGAAAGATGACCTTATCACAAAAATTGATAAGGGCGTGCTTCGATGGTTTGGGCACAATGAGCGAATGAGTGAAGACCGAATGGTGAAGAAAATATATAGCGCGAAAGTTAATATTAAAAGGTGTCGAGGTAGACCGAGACTAACTTTCGAAGACCATGTGAGCAAATTGCTCGAAGAGGGGAGGGTCAAGAGTACTCGGATACCTAGACGTGCATGTATGAAGAAGATGATGAATCTGAAAGAAGCGAAAGAGGTATGTAAGGATCGTGACACTTGGCGATCTGTTCTCTCTGGCTACCCCGTCAGGGATTGTGCGTGACGATAAGTAAGTAAGTAAGTAATAATTTAAATGTACATAAAATTATCTTGTTTACATTGCCTTACATACAGGGTTGGCCGCAGGAAAATAAAATAAGATATGATTTAAATTTATTAATGAATAACTTTTCATGTAATAATAATATAAACTTGACATTTAATTGTTATAATTATAATAATAAATGTAATTTAATAGACATAAATAATTTAATTAAGAAATTTTTGACTAATGATAGGTATTACCTATCTAAATATATTTTAAGACAGATAGCAAATGTGCTATCTTATTGTTTATATATTATCTCAGCCAAGGACTTGGCTACACAGACATCTGCTCCTTTTGAGCAGTGTAATGACTAAATATGTAATTTGAAATCAATTCCAAGTAATTTAAATTAGAAAATGAGACAATAGAGGTAATCTCTAGCAGTTGTAATAATTTAAATAATTTAGAATGTAGCTTACAAATCTTTAATTGTATGACTCCACAGAGTGATAATGAAAATTGTATACACCTGATGCATCAAAATATACAAGGCATGGTAGGCAAAGAGCTAGAAATTGAGTTGTTCTTAAATAGCAACAATATTCATATTTTATGTATTACTGAACATTGGTTAAAAGCTTATAACTTAATGTTTAACTTCAGTAATCACCAGGTGGTCAGTTCTTTTAATAGAGAAACGGTTTTAAGAGGTGGCTCCTTAATATTAGCTAGTAAATTATTGTCATGTAAAGAACGTAAAGATATTGTGAGCCTCTCTGTTGAGCGAACTGTAGAAATGGCATGTGTTGAGTTTGAGCACCTCATTGTTGTGAGCGTCTACAGACCCCCATGTTCTATATACGATACTTTTGAAAAAATTATGGAGGAAGTTTTAGCTAAGCTTAATAAACGGAATAAATCTGTTGTAATATGTGGAGACTTTAACATCAATCTCCTAGAAGCTTCCTCAATCAATATTAAATTTAGATAATTGTTTAAATCATATGGTCTTTTTAATTTATTTTTAGAGCCAACGCGTATTGCTCAATCTAGTGCAACATGTATAGATAACATTTTTACAAATGTGAAGCCGTTGCATAAATGTATAATTCAAAAATTAAGTTCTGATCACTGTGGACAAGTAGTTTCGTTACCATATGTTCACAAAAAGCAAGTAAATAAGAAAGTTGTGTTTGTTCCAGTAAATGCACGTCGCTTGGAGAAATTTAGAAGTAACATAGTGAAAAAATTTCCATCACTTACATACCAAAATGATCCAAATTTTTTGTATGGAACATTATTTAAGCTTATTTGCAATGAATTTAATAATACTTTTACTTCTAAAACATTCTCCTTGAACAAACGGAAGTCATTTAATGAATGGGCGACAGTAGGAATCCATAAGAGCAGACATAGGTTATATGATCTTTACCATGAAAGGTCATATAATCATAGCGTCGAATTTAGGGAATATGTCAAAAAATATTCAAAAATATTTAAAAGAGTGTGCTCCACAGCCAAGTCTTTGCATTTGAGCAACAAAATTAAGACAGCTTCTAATAAAATTAAAATGACATGGAGTATAATTAATAGCGAAACTGGTAAGATTAACTCTCGCAATTCAAACTACCAGTTAAGTGTTAATAACAAATTAACCGAATCAGATCAGGACGTTGCAATTGTTTTTGATAAATATTTTAATGATATTCCGATATTGACCACTAAGTCACTGAATTCCCCTCCTGCGGTCACCGAATCATTACTTAAACAAAATGTAAATGCGTGTACAAAGAATTTTACATTTCAAAAAGTATCATCAAAAGATATTGTAAAATATTTTAAAACTATTGGTGTTAAGAAAACTGCGGATCTGTGGGGGATTTCCGTTAAAGTTATTGCTTCTATAATAGATACATTCGCGCCTCATTTAGCTACTTTTTTTAATACTAGTATCGAATCATGTGTGTTTCCTGATTTAATGAAGTATAGTAAAGTAATACCTTTATTTAAATCTGGTAGTACATTAGACCCCGCTAATTTTAGACCTATTTCTGTACTACCAACACTAAGTACGATTTTTGAAAAAATTATTCTTGATCAAATGTTAAATTTCTTTAATATAAATAATTTACTTCATAAAAATCAATTTGGTTTCACAAGGGGTCGCTCGACAACTGATGCCGGTGTCGAGCTGATTAAATATATATTTAATGCATGGGAGAATTCACAGGAAGCTTTGGGTATATTTTGTGACCTATCCAAAGCCTTCGATTGTGTTCACCATGAAACATTAATCAGGAAACTTCAACACTACGGTGTAAGAAGTGATGCTCTTAAATTAATTATTTCATATTTAAGTAAGAGAACGCAAAAAGTTGTCATTAACAGTATGAATTCTTCCGGGTCGATGGTACAGATGGGCGTGCCTCAAGGCTCAATTCTAGGCCCCTTTCTGTTTCTTGTATACATTCATGACTTACCTTACATAGTAGGAGATAACCATGATATCGTATTATTTGCAGATGACACTTCTTTAATTTTCAAATTAAGTCGACAATTGCTAAAATATGACGAAGTAAATAATGCTATATCTAAATTAGTAAATTGGTTCAATGTTAATAATTTGCATTTAAATGGCACTAAAACCAAATGTATGAAATTTATGACTCCAAATGTCAAACAATTAAATACTAATGTAATTTTAAATGAGGAGGAACTGAGTCTTGTTGATACCACCATTTTTCTTGGAATCACACTAGACGAGAAGCTTCAATGGAGCCCTCATATATCCAAACTAGCAAGCAGACTTATTTCTGCAGCATATGCTGTAAAAAAGATTAGAAGTCTAACTAGTGTTGAAACAGCTAGACTAGTTTACTTTAGCTATTTCCATAGCATAATGTCGTATGGTATTTTGCTATGGGGACACGCAGCTGACACTGAAATTATATTTGTTTTACAGAAGAGGGCCATAAGAGCAATTTATGATTTAAAGCCTAAAGAGTCGCTGCGACAAAAATTTAAGGAAATTAATGTATTAACTTTGGCCTCAAAATACATTTATGAAAATGTAATGTACGTACACAAAAATAATTGTAATAATTCTGTAAATACTAGGAACAGACACAAGCTAGTAGTACCGGTTACTCGACTCCATCGAGTCAGTAATTCATTCTTGGGGCGATGTATACGCGTTTACAACAAAATTCCAGAAAATATACAAAATTTGACCTGCTCAAAGTTCAAAAACTTTATTAAACTAAGTTTGTATAAAAAGGGTTATTATAGTATTAAAGAATTTATAGATGATAATAACCCCTGGAAATGAGGTGATCGCTACCAAGCTATTTTTAATTTGTTGTGTTGTTAATTTGTGTAACATACATGATTGTAAACTGTTATTTTAAAAAAAAAGTCCCGCTGGGTTTCTTGCTGGTTCTTCCCAGGACAGAGGCTTTTTTTTCGAACCAGTGGTAAAATACAAAAGAGTGACTTTCAATAAGCATTATTTATAATCTATATTAAATAAAAAAGTTTCTGTTTCTGTTTCTGTTTCTGTATATAATCATACTGTAATTTATTTATACGGAATTTATAGTGCAGTATGCTGTTTTATTAATGATATTGATATTGATTAATAGCCTAAGCAAAAGAGCATGTTGAACATCCGCTCTCACACATTTTTAACAATTATCCTCCAGGATAACTTTTTATCATCGTTTTTAAGTAATATCCATATGGGTTGATAACCAAATATAAAATCTTAGAAACTACCGTTAGTACCAATTAATGACTGGAGAAACTGTCTCCATTCAATGTTTGACATATTATACACTGTCTAAGCTAATTACAACAGTTTCTAGGAAACTATTACTGCTACCTCATTTTCACGTCATCAGGGATGCTATCCGCTTACGTATGATTGCATGGAAGCTATCCGTGCGCGCTTCCGCAAATATCCCCGCAAACAAACGCGAGGCAGCCCTGGTAATACCCTGCAACTGTAATGATACTCGTAGGACGCAATATGCCTTTTGCGTATAATTGACCCACAGATTACAGACTTAAAACGTGATTTTTTTTGATAATGTACAAAAGTAATACCTATTTTTATCAGAAAACTTTTTACCAACATTAGTAGGCCTGCTCAACAGGCCTAATCTGTAACTTAGCTATAACCAAAATTATACTCGAATTTTTACATTATTGCGCAGTTGTAATACATTGCGTATTCTATATAGCTTTTATGTACTGCGTCGCGACACAATGGTACAGAAGACATGACGTTTAATGCATTTACTTTTCTTTTATTCTCATTCATTCTTCAAATATCTAAGTCTTATTTTATCGTGGCCAGTTATTTCGTGCGTAATTCTTAAATTTTTATACGTGGTAGAACCATGCTGCAGCTATATTTCTGGTATAGTTGTAGCACGAATGGGTCGGCTCGACCGGGGCAGGACCACTCTCTCACAGAATACCAGCGTAAAATAGCAGCTTGATGCAGCTGTGTTTCGTATGGTGAGTGTAGAGAACCGGAAACCCTTTTTACTGGAAACGAGGCATTCCATCTTAGTCCTAACGGGTGACAGTGCATCTGCATTTTGATTCGTAATCGAGGATAAATGTAGATATATATGGGCCACAGCAACCACTTACCATCAGGTGGAGTGTGTGCTCGATTGTCATCCTTAACCTATAAAAAAAATATCATTTGTTGAACACACAGAATATGCAGAATACTCATTGGAGTGTGGCCGCGCAAGCGAATTTAATTGCGATAACGTAATGCTTTCTTTTTCACCGGAAGTGCCAAAGTCTTCGCGACGACTTGGCTACATATATCGTGATATCTGCAATATTTGCTTTATCGCGATGAGTATGACCTAGATATTTAAACTACACTGAAATAATACATTAATAATATTAGCGAACTTTTAATTATCGTCCAGAATATTAAAGATATTTTGAAATTATTTCATTTATAATATCTACTAAAGGATTTTTTTAATTACGCAAACATAAAAATCAACAAGATGAAATAAAAAATCATTTGTACTCTTTACAAGCCCTGGTTTCCGAGTTTTTTTAACTTAATTAACGATGAGTGTTCAGACCACTTCGGAACAGGTATTCTTGAAAATGTTTCATAACTTCAGTTTACATTACAGTTTCAATTTCATATTAATAGAAATATATATATTAGATATGGCAAATATCTGTTTTACTTATGTAAACGTTATTTATTTTTTGAATCGTAAATAAGTAATTTTTAAAAAAGGAGAATATTTATGAATCTTTTAATATAAATTATCTGTCATCAAGGGTAAGATAATTGCGTCATAACTCTTCTTTGACAAGTAGATGTAAGTGTCTGCAACTGGCCGTAAACATGATTTACGTGGTAGAGCCATGTTTTGCGTGGTAGAGCCATACTGCAGCTATATTAGTAGTATAGTTGTAGCACGAATGGGTCGGCTCGACCGCGGAAGGACCACGCTCTCGCCGAATACCAGCTTAACACTTCTGTGTTTCGTATGGTGAGTGTAAAGAACCTGAGACCCTTTTTACTGGAGAAGAGGCATTCCTCACGGAAGACAACGCATCTGCATTTTGATTCACAAACAAGGATAAATGTAAATGTCTATAGGCCACAGCAACCACTTACCATCAGGTGGACTGTGTGCTCGTTTGTTACCCTATCCTATAAAAAAAAACACACTTAAAATTAATTATGTAGTTACAAATAATCTACTTCTTGAAATATTCTAGCATAGCTAGCACAGCATTTAGAATAGGTACCTAATTGATAAAAAAAAAACAAAATCCTTGTCAGAAACGAGAGGATGCCTGCATCTAGCAGTTAGGCGTATTTAGGTCGCTCATTTGAATTAATATAAATATTATAATATGTTCTACCGGCAAAACCCGATTTCAGGCCAAACTTTAAAAGTTTTTTTAGGCAAAATTGGTTTATCCTACGCGTGTCAGGATATACTACTGGTTTAGGTGTCTGGCTACCGCCACATCATGTTCGATGTCGCACTTCGACAGCTCAACAGTAACCCCAGTGGTCGAGATAGCAGCCCACCGCGGCGCTGGTGTCTCAAGCGGCTTGACTGAGACAAGTTCGAAGCCACTGCCATCGTCGCGTCCTAAGCAGAAAACGGCGAAGAGATTCAGTCTGATATTGAAGTGAAAGCGAACTGGTTTCGGCGAACGATGGCGCGTATGTACGACCTGTCCTTATGTCCAGAAACAGTCGCCCCAAGCACAGAGCAGTGAACTGGTGCTCGGCAGAAATTGCACGGTTCCATACGTTCTGCTTGCGGAGTCAGTGCCAGTACACTAGAATTCGAAGGATAAAAAGACGAGCTCCACCTCAGGAGATATCCAGACTCTACAAGGCACACCGAGCGGCTACAAAGACGCTGCAAAATATTGGTCCGGGAATGAGTTTCTGGAGGGACTTAACGAAGATCCTTGGGGGCGTCCAAACAGAATAGTACTGGCTAAGCTCCCTCCCCTTTTAACCGAGACTCTCGATGCAGATCTTCTGGAAAGGGTGATCGGCAAGATGTTCCCAGAGGACCGCGACCGTTCAAGTCCTTCAGTCATCTGTCAGAAGTCTGCCGTCTTACTCAGTAACTGTTACGCTACCTGAGGACTTGGCACTTACATATGCCAATGTATTTATTTATTTATGCTTTATTTGCACACCAAGTACAAAAAGGCGGAATTAATGCAACAGGGCATTCTCTACCAGTTTACCTCCAGGCTAAGCAGAGAAAATATTGTAGGTGCAAAGTGCACACAATTAAGTAAATAACATCTATGTCTACATGATACATACATTATATATACATAAATATATATAAATACATACATACAAATATTTATTTAATACTTTTTATTATACACACACACACACAAATATATATATAAATAATAAATATATATATATATATATATATATATATATATATATACATAATTAATTATAGCAGTTTCTGAATCAAACTCCAATGACAAATGTAAAAATGAAATGGAAAACTACTCCCGCAACGTTAGATAGTAATTCCAGAGCAAGCTTTTGAACGATGCCTTGCTCGTGGCTGCGCGTACACTGCTAGGTAACTCGTTCCATAATCCTACCGCTTGAGAATTGGAAATTTCTCCGGACGATCGGGGTCGGTAAGCCTACGTGTAACGTTGACCCTGCAATCATTAGTAGAAGTAATCTCAATTTACATTTTTCTTCAACTACCCAAATGCAGGCTTCTGTTAAGTCAAGTATCATTTCTTATTTGCATTCCATGCCACAATCTCATAACTGCACATTTAACTTTTCTCCCGTTGCTCATGAGGATATAAAAAAGACCATTTATTGTATTAAGTCTATGGCAGTTGGCTTCGATGATGTGAATAGAATTATGATCACCTTAATTCTTGACTATGTTACTCCTATTATTACTGACATCATTAACCATTCACTATTGACTGTGGATTTTCCTTCACTTTGGAGAAAAGCATTTGTCATTCCGCTGCCCAAATTAAATAACCCCAGTACTTTTTCTCACTTTCGCCCAATATCGATTCTCCCTTATTTATCTAAAGTTCTTGAAGCTATTTTTCACAAACAAATTTCTAGTTCCATTTTCAAAAATAACTTTCTTAGCACATATCAATCTGGTTTTAGGCCGGGGCACAGTACTACCACAGCTCTTTTGAAAGTTACGGAAGATTTGCGTACTGGAATGGAGAACTCAAAATTCACAGTGTTAGTCCTAATAGATTTCTCTAACGCTTTTAATGTTGTTGATCATGATATTCTTCTAGCTATACTTTATCACCTGGGTTTCTCTTCGTCAGCGCGGGACTGGTTCTCCTCATATCTTCGGGGTCGTCAGCAGGCAGTTCGAGTAGGTCAGATTAACTCTGATTGGTGACCTATCCAAAGCCTTCGATTGTGTTCACCATGAAACATTAATCAGGAAACTTCAACACTACGGTGTAAGAAGTGATGCTCTTAAATTAATTATTTCATATTTAAGTAAGAGAACGCAAAAAGTTGTCATTAACAGTATGAATTCTTCCGGGTCGATGGTACAGATGGGCGTGCCTCAAGGCTCAATTCTAGGCCCCTTTCTGTTTCTTGTATACATTCATGACTTACCTTACATAGTAGGAGATAACCATGATATCGTATTATTTGCAGATGACACTTCTTTAATTTTCAAATTAAGTCGACAATTGCTAAAATATGACGAAGTAAATAATGCTATATCTAAATTAGTAAATTGGTTCAATGTTAATAATTTGCATTTAAATGGCACTAAAACCAAATGTATGAAATTTATGACTCCAAATGTCAAACAATTAAATACTAATGTAATTTTAAATGAGGAGGAACTGAGTCTTGTTGATACCACCATTTTTCTTGGAATCACACTAGACGAGAAGCTTCAATGGAGCCCTCATATATCCAAACTAGCAAGCAGACTTAGTTCTGCAGCATATGCTGTAAAAAAGATTAGAAGTCTAACTAGTGTTGAAACAGCTAGACTAGTTTACTTTAGCTATTTCCATAGCATAATGTCGTATGGTATTTTGCTATGGGGACACGCAGCTGACACTGAAATTATATTTGTTTTACAGAAGAGGGCCATAAGAGCAATTTATGATTTAAAGCCTAAAGAGTCGCTGCGACAAAAATTTAAGGAAATTAATGTATTAACTTTGGCCTCAAAATACATTTATGAAAATGTAATGTACGTACACAAAAATAATTGTAATAATTCTGTAAATACTAGGAACAGACACAAGCTAGTAGTACCGGTTACTCGACTCCATCGAATCAGTAATTCATTCTTGGGGCGATGTATACGCGTTTACAACAAAATTCCAGAAAATATACAAAATTTGACCTGCTCAAAGTTCAAAAACTTTATTAAACTAAGTTTGTATAAAAAGGGTTATTATAGTATTAAAGAATTTATAGATGATAATAACCCCTGGAAATGAGGTGATCGCTACCAAGCTATTTTTAATTTGTTGTGTTGTTAATTTGTGTAACATACATGATTGTAAACTGTTATTTTAAAAAAAAAGTCCCGCTGGGTTTCTTGCTGGTTCTTCCCAGGACAGAGGCTTTTTTTTCGAACCAGTGGTAAAATACAAAAGAGTGACTTTCAATAAGCATTATTTATAATCTATATTAAATAAAAAAGTTTCTGTTTCTGTTTCTGTTTCTGTATATAATCATACTGTAATTTATTTATACGGAATTTATAGTGCAGTATGCTGTTTTATTAATGATATTGATATTGATTAATAGCCTAAGCAAAAGAGCATGTTGAACATCCGCTCTCACACATTTTTAACAATTATCCTCCAGGATAACTTTTTATCATCGTTTTTAAGTAATATCCATATGGGTTGATAACCAAATATAAAATCTTAGAAACTACCGTTAGTACCAATTAATGACTGGAGAAACTGTCTCCATTCAATGTTTGACATATTATACACTGTCTAAGCTAATTACAACAGTTTCTAGGAAACTATTACTGCTACCTCATTTTCACGTCATCAGGGATGCTATCCGCTTACGTATGATTGCATGGAAGCTATCCGTGCGCGCTTCCGCAAATATCCCCGCAAACAAACGCGAGGCAGCCCTGGTAATACCCTGCAACTGTAATGATACTCGTAGGACGCAATATGCCTTTTGCGTATAATTGACCCACAGATTACAGACTTAAAACGTGATTTTTTTTGATAATGTACAAAAGTAATACCTATTTTTATCAGAAAACTTTTTACCAACATTAGTAGGCCTGCTCAACAGGCCTAATCTGTAACTTAGCTATAACCAAAATTATACTCGAATTTTTACATTATTGCGCAGTTGTAATACATTGCGTATTCTATATAGCTTTTATGTACTGCGTCGCGACACAATGGTACAGAAGACATGACGTTTAATGCATTTACTTTTCTTTTATTCTCATTCATTCTTCAAATATCTAAGTCTTATTTTATCGTGGCCAGTTATTTCGTGCGTAATTCTTAAATTTTTATACGTGGTAGAACCATGCTGCAGCTATATTTCTGGTATAGTTGTAGCACGAATGGGTCGGCTCGACCGGGGCAGGACCACTCTCTCACAGAATACCAGCGTAAAATAGCAGCTTGATGCAGCTGTGTTTCGTATGGTGAGTGTAGAGAACCGGAAACCCTTTTTACTGGAAACGAGGCATTCCATCTTAGTCCTAACGGGTGACAGTGCATCTGCATTTTGAATCGTAATCGAGGATAAATGTAGATATCTATGGGCCACAGCAACCACTTACCATCAGGTGGACTGTGTGCTTGATTGTCACCCTTATCATATAAAAAAATATATTTGTTGAACACACAGAATATGCAGAATACTCATTGGAGTGTGGCCGCGCAAGCGAATTTAATTGCGATAACGTAGTACTTTCTTTTTCACCGGAAGTGCCAAAGTCTTCGCGACGACTTGGCTACATATATCGTGATATCTGCAATATTCGCTTTATCGCAATGAGTTTGACCTTGATATTTAAACTACACTGAAATAATACATTAATAATATTAGCGAACTTTTAATTATCGTCCAGAATATTAAAGATATTTTGAAATTATTTCTTTTATAATATCTACTAAAGGATTTTTTTAATTACGCAAACATAAAAATCAACAAGATGAAATAAAAAATCATTTGTACTCTTTACAAGCCCTGGTTTCCGAGTTTTTTAACTTAATTAACGGTGAGTTTGCAGACCACTTCTGAACAGGTATTCTTGAAAATGTTTCATAACTTCAGTTTACATTACAGTTTCAATTTCATATTAATAGAAATATATATATATATATATATATATATAGATATGGCAAATATCTGTTTTACTTATGTAAACGCTATTTATTTTTTGAATCGTAAATAAGTAATTTTTAAAAAAGGAGAATATTTATGAATCTTTTAATATATTTATCTGTCATCATCATCATCATCATCATTACAGCCCTTCACAAGTCCACTGCTGAACATAGGCCTCCCCCAAAGAATGCCACAAAGCACGGTCCTGAGCCACCTGCATCCATCGACTTCCTGCATGTCTTACCAGGTCGTCACTCCATCTCGTGGGGGGACGCCCTACACTTCGCCTACCGGTACGAGGCTGCCACTCGAGAACCTTTCTTCCCCATCGGTTGTCGGTTCTTCGAGCTATATGCCCGGCCCACTGCCACTTCAGCTTACTAATCCGTTGGATCCGTTGACGGATCTGTCATCAAGGGTAAGATAATTGCGTCATAACTCTTCTTTGACAAGTAAATGTAAGTGTCTGCAACTGGCCGTAAACATGCTTTACGTGGTAGAGCCATACTGCAGCTATATTAGTAGTATAGTTGTAGCACGAATGGGTCGGCTCGACCGGGGAAGGACCACGCTCTCTCCGAATACCAGCTTAACACTTCTGTGTTTCGTATGGTGAGTGTAGAGAACCTGAGACCCTTTTTACTTGAGAAGAGGCATTCCATCTTAGTCCTCACGGGAGACAACGCATCTACATTTTGATTCACAAACAAGGATAAATGTAAATATCTATAGGCCACAGCAACCACTTACCATCAGGTGGACTGTGTGCTCGTTTGTTACCCTAACCTATAAAAAAACACACTTAAAATTAATTATGTAGTTACAAATAATCTACTTCTTGAAATATTCTAGCATAGCTAGCACAGCATTTAGAATAGGTACCTAATTGATAAAAAAAAAACAACAAAATCCTTGTCAGCAACGAGAGGATGCCTGCATTTAGCAGTAAGGCGTATTTAGGGCGCTCATTTGAATTAATATAAATATTATAATATGTTCTACCGGCAAAACCCGATTTCAGGCCAAACTAGTTTTTTTTTAGGCGAAATTGGTTTATCCTACGCGTGTCAGGATATACTACTGGTTAAGGTGTCTGGCTACCGCCACACCATATTTGATGTCGCACTTCGACAGCCCAACAGTAACCCCAGTAGTCAAGATAGCAGCCCACCGCGGCGCTGGTGTCTCAAGCGGCTTGACTGAGACAAGTTCGAAGCCACTGCCATCGTCGCGTCCTAAGCAGAAAACGGCGAAGAGATTCTGTCTGATACTGAAGTGGAAGCGAACTGGTTTCAGCGTACGATGGCGCAAATGTACGACCTGTCCTTATGCCCAGAAACAGTCGCCCCAAGCACAGAGCAGTGTACTGGTTCTCGGCAGAAATTGCACGGTTCCATACGTTCTGCTTGCGGAGTCAGCGCCAGTACACTAGAATTCGAAGGATAAAAAGACGAGCTCAACCTCAGGAGATATCCAGACTCTACAAGGCATACCGAGCGGCTACAAAGACGCTGCAAAATATTGGTCCGGGAATGAGTTTCTGGAGAGACTTAACGAAGATCCTAGGGGGCGTCCAAACAGGATGGTACTAGCTAAGCTCCCTCCCCTTTTAACCGAGACTCTCGATGCAGATCTTCTGGGAAGGGTGATCGGCACGATGTTCCCAGAGGACCGCGAACGTTCAAGTCCTTCAGTCATCTGTCAGAAGTCTGCCGTCTTACTCAGTAACTGTTACGCTACCTGAGGACTCGGCACTTACATATGCCAATGTATTTATTTATTTATGCTTTATTTGCACACAAGTACAAAAAGGCGGAATTAATGCAACAGGGCATTCTCTACCAGTCTACCTCCAGGCTAATCAGAGAAAATATTGTAGGTGCAAAGTGCAAACAACTAAGTAAATAACATCTATGTCTACATGATACATACATTATATATACATAAATATATATAAATACATACATACAAATATTTACTTAATACTTTTTATTATACAAACACACACACATATATATATATATATATATATATATATATATATATATATATATATATATATATATATATATATATATATTATTAAATATAGCAGTTTCTGATTCAAATTCCAATGACAAATATAAAAATGAAATGGAACACTACTCCTGCAATGTTAGATAGTAATTCCAGAGCAAGCGTTTGAACGAAGCCTTGCTCGTGGCTGCGCGTACACTGCTAGGTAACTCGTTCCATAATCCTACCGCTTGAGAATTGGAAATTTCTCCCGACGATCGGGGTCGGTAAGCCTACGTGTAACGTGGACCCTGCAATAATTAGTATAAGTAATCTCAATTTACATTTTTCTTCAACTACCCAAATGCAGGCTTCTGTTAAGTCAAGTACCATTTCTTATTTGCATTCCATGCCACAATCTCATAACTGCACATTTAACTTTTCTCCCGTTGCTGATGAGGATATAAAAAAGACCATTTATTGTATTAAGTCTATGGCAGTTGGCTTCGATGATGTGAATAGAATTATGATCACCGTAATTCTTGACTATTTTACTCCTATTATAACTCACATCATTAACCATTCACTATTGACTGGGGATTTTCCTTCACTTTGGAGAAAAGCATTTGTCATTCCGCTGCCCAAATTAAATAACCCCAGTACTTTTTCTCACTTTCGCCCAATATCGATTCTCCCTTATTTATCTAAAGTTCTTGAAGCTATTTTTCACAAACAAATTTCTAGGTACATTTTCAAAAATAACTTTCTTAGCACATATCAATCTGGTTTTAGGCCGGGGCACAGTATTACCACAGCTCTTTTGAAAGTTACGGAAGATTTGCGTACTGGAATGGAAAACTCAAAATTGACAGTGTTAGTCCTAATAGATTTCTCTAACGCTTTTAATACTGTCGATCATGATATTCTTCTAGCTATACTTTATCACCTGGGTTTCTCTTCGTCAGCGCGGGACTGGTTCTCCTCATATCTTCGGGGTCGTCAGCAGGCAGTTCAAGTAGGTCAGATTAACTCTGATTGGTGCTCGTTGTCTGCTGGCGTTCCTCAAGGTGGAATTCTCTCTCCTTTCTTGATCTCAGGTTTTATAAATCTCATTACACCCCACATTCGCTGTTCGTACCATCTGTATGCTGATGAAGTACAAATTTATGCTCAAGTTGAGGATCGATGATGTGATTGAGAAGCTCAAATGTGATCTCAATTGTATTTCTAATTGGTCAAACAGATTTGGTATTAGGGTTAATCCATCAAAATGTCAGGCTATTGTGGTTGGTAGTTCTCGTAGATTGACTAAAATGGATATGAAGGCGTTACATCCCATAATATTTAATAATGTTATTGTTCCTTACTCAATAACAGTTAAAAATCTTGGCTTAATTATAGACAACACCCTCTTTTGATGACCGCATATTATGAAGTGAGCAAAAAGGTCACTAACACTCTGCGTTATCTGTATGGTCTCAAGAATTTTTTACCGTTAGGGACTAAGGCAATGCTAATACAGACTTTAGTGTTGCCTGTTTTAGATTATGCAGATGTTTGATATGCTGATGCCTCGTAAGAACTTCTAAACAAACTGGATCGACTTCACAATAATTGCATACGCTTCATTTTCGGTTTACGTAAATACGACCACACTGCACCACACCACACCACATTTCATCTTGTATTTATCAGCTAAAATGGCTACCTCTCCGCTATCGCAGACATTTCAGAATACTGTGCACGTTATTTTCAGTTTTACACCATCCGTTTGTCTGTGAATATCTTTTTTTATCTTCACGCACAATCCCTGACGGGGTAGCCAGAGAGAACAGATCGCCAAGTGTCACGATCCTTACATACCTCTTTCGCCTCTTTCAGATTCATTAACTTCTTCATACATGCACGTCTAGGTATCCGAGTACTCTTGACCCTCTCCTCTTCGAGCAATTTGCTCACATGGTCTTCGAAAGTTAGTCTCGGTCTACCTCGACACCTTTTAATATTAACTTTCGCGCTATATATTTTCTTCACTATTCGGTTCTTACCCATTCGCTCAACGTGCATAAACCATCGAAGCACGCCCTTATCAATTTTTGTGATAAGGTCATCTTTCAAACCTGTAATATTGCGAATCTCTTCGTTTCTCTTTCAGTCGGCCATGGTAACGCCGCACATTTTACGAAGAGATCGCATGTCCACTGCATTCAACTTGCTTTTATGCTTCTTCTGGCATACCCAGGTTTCGCTGCCATATAACAAAGTCGGTACCAACACTGCGTTATGTATTGCAAGGCGTGCACTCTTCACTACGCCTTGCCTTTTGACTAACGCAGTCAGGGCACCATTGACTTTGTTCCCGGCAGCGACACGCCTGTCCACATCTAAATCACATCTTCCATCCCGGCTTAAAGCACTCCCCAAGTATACAATTTCATTTACCTGTTCTAGACGTTCCTGATTTACCCATATTTCACACTTCGTTGTCTCTTCGTCCCTTTCAAATACCAGAACCTTAGTTTTATTAGCATTCAAACGGAGACCTTTAATTTCACATTCCTCTTTCATACACGTGACTAATGCCTGCAGTTCTGCCTCTGATGGTGCAATAAGCACTGCATCATCAGCATATAGCAGACAATTTACTTTAATGTCACCCAATTTCACACCCAAACAGCTATCTTTCAGCTTCTGTATACAGCTGTCCAGATACAGTATGAACAGCCAGGAAGACATGACATAACCCTGTTTTACGCCCGTTTGGACGCTAAACATGGGTGACAGGTCATGTCCTACCCGCATACAGGCTTTACAGTCACAGTAAAGTGACTGCAGAGCCCTTAGCAATCGACCATCCACACTATACCCCGGCAACAGTTCCCACATTTTCTTCCTTACAACCTTATCAAATGCTTTCTCAAGATCCACAAAAGCACAGAAAATCTTCTGGTTAGCAGCCAGAAGTTTTTCCGTGATCATGCGGAGAGAAAACACTTGATCCATGCATTCTCTTCCAGGTCTTAATCCGCATTGTGCCTCCCATAGAAATCTTTCCGATTTCTCTTGCATCCTACGTGTCAAAACCTTCGAGTAAACTTTACTTGCTAAACTGGTCAAGCTGATCGCCCGATAGCACCCGCAGTCAAAATGTGATCCTTTACCTTTATATAAAGGCACAATGATTGCGGATTGCCAATCATTCGTGACATGCCCCGTCTGCCAGCACAAATTGCACAGCAGATGAAAGCTGTCCCAGACGCGAGGCCCACCATACTTGACCATTTCAGCAGTAACTCTGTCTAGTCCCGCAGCCTTACCACATTTCAAACTTCGAATCTCACGATCAATCTCTTTCATACTGATGACCTCAGTGTCATCAAGGTCCGGGTCTGGCGTACCAGTCACGGTGTCATCCCCGGATCCCTCACTGAGATCATCACACGCATACATTTCTCTATAAAATTCTCTCCATCGCTGCATGACGTCCGATTTTTCTGTGAGGACGTCTTTAGTTCTCGAAAGCACTTTGTTCATTCTTAAGGCCGTCGCACCACTTGGGGTCCTTCCAACCTCTTTCCAGAAGAGTTTGGAGTTCTCCTTAAAGTAGTGCGACAACCTTTCGTCCGCTTCTATTCTACACCTTTCACGCACTTCCTCAATCAATGCTTTCGTGTAAACTTTCTGCAGCTTATATCTTGCTTTCATCTTCTCTCTCATATCCTTATCATTACTAGAGGCCAAGGAGTCTAACCATGTTTTCTTCTTCTTCTTTACAGCTTCTTTCACTTCATCATTCCACCATGCATCTCTTCTTTTACTACTGCCTCTTTTTATTGTTCCACACACTTCTTCCGTTGCACTTACCATTCCATCCCTAAGGTTTTGCCATGTTCTTCCCACACATTCTTTTCTGCCATTGATGATGTCAAGCTTTTCGGCTACCCTCGCATGATATTTGTCCCTTGTATCCGCTTCCTGAAGCTTCCAGCTTCGGATGCGACAGACCGACTGTGGTTCTGTTACTGCCGTCCGGTAGCGCCAACCCGCGAACAGACCCCTAAATCTAGTGATCACTAGATAGTGATCCGTTCCCAGGTCAGCAACCCTGAACACTCGCGTATCCATCACCTGTTTTCGCAGTCGGTCGTCCACCAAGGTATATCTGAAATAAATATATATATATCTGAAATAATATATCTCAAATGCAAATTTCAGTATCAAGGTGATACCCATAATCTTTGTCTCCGTTCTACGGAAAAATCTAACCTCCATGTTCCCCTCTGTCGCACTAGCTTTTTACACAAATCTTTTACTCCTCATGCGGTAAGATTATGGAACGAGTTAGAGAGAATATATATATATATATATATATACGTATATACAACGTGTCCCAAAATTCAACGATAAGCCAACACCGGAGGATAGACCTGCCCCGGACTAATCGGGGAAAAAAAGAAAAAAAAAATATATCCCAATTATATTTTAAGTTATATAAAAAAAAATGAAATTCTTCAGAAATTGAGACCGTTTATGATATTTTTCACTACCATGACCACAATTTTTAAATATTTTTTTCTTTTTTTTTATAGGCAACCTGAATAGTACTGCTATCTACCACAATTCTTAAAAATTCCAGAATTACTCTTGTTTTATCACGAAAATTAATGAAACTTATTTTATTCCCTAAATTTTTTGAAGACTTTAATTTTAACCAAATTTAACTTATCGTGGTGTAAAAAAAAGTATGCACACTAATATGGCAAGTTTATTAAAAATTGACGCAACTAACCAACTTTCCAAAATGGTATAATACTCTAGGAAAACAAGTTATAAAAAAATATGGGCCTATTATTTCTTAACAGGGGCCAAATGACGGTCGGGTGTAATAAAAGTATTAGTTCTTAAAAATGTTTAATATTTCAAAACAAATGGTACAAACAGTTTCACGTGTAATTTATTAAGCTATTAACATTATAGCAAATGTTCGAACTGTTTGCCACCAGCATTAATACATGCACGACATCGCCTTAAAAAAGTTTAAATAACTATTGCCATCCTTTTCAAGTTTCCTTGTAACTCAAAGGGCCCAATTACTTTTCCATTTAATATGCCGGTCCATAGGTTAACCTTGAATTGATATTGGGATTTATCTTGTCTCATCAAGTGTGGATTTTCATTACTCCAACTATGTAGGTTGTGAAGAGTTAAATACCCATTTTTCTTGCACGTTGTTTCATCCGACCATAGAATTTTGTCTAGGAAGTGGGGATCTTCACTGTGCCTTTGCAGCATTACACGGCAAAATGTGACCCGTAGCGGATAGTCCCGCGGTAATAACGTCTGCACACGCCTGTAGTGATATGGGTAAAGCTTGTGACGTTTTAATATTCGATGTGCAGAACTTTTCGGGATTCCTGTAGCTTCTTCTATGGCACGTACCGAAGTAGTCGAGTCATTTTCTATCTCATTGAGAACTTCTTCATCACGATCCAATCTAGGTCTTCCAGCGCTTCTCCTATTGGATGGCATACGACCCTCCGAAAACGATTGATGCACATTAATAAACACTCGATAATCAGGATATTTTTGAGCATTTGGGTATCTTTCCGATACAGTCTGCTAGCAGCGTTAGCATTACATCGGCATTCTCCATAGATTAAATGCATATAAGCGTATTCCTGTGGTGTGTACGGTTGCGGCGTGTTAAACGCCAAACAGTCCAAAATGCGCCAGAACTCTAAATCACAATACACACAATCGTAGTCCAAGATAATGCCAGGTCAGTTCAGTTTGCAGATCACTTCCAGTACAAATAATGCCAGGTCAGTTAAGTTTGCAGGTCGATTCCAGTCCAAAAAGCCAAGCCAAAAGTCGATAGTATGTATGAGGGCCAAGTTGAATTGGGATCGGTGCGCAGTAAACAAAGGAGCAGAGCGTACTGAACCGACTTGCTGGGAATAATAACAGCTTCTCTACCTGCCCTGTTGTTGTCTCTTTTTAACGTAAATATCTCTATATATCTATCTCTCTCTAACATCTTAGGTATTAATGCCCAATTCGAATTCCTAGAAATTGTAACAGGAACCCATTTTGGGCATGTAGTAAAAGTGATTACTGACAATTACAATTTAAGGAATTTGGCCCCTGTTTAGAAACAATAATATTTAAAAAATTGTGGTAGTGAAAAATATCATAAACGGTCTCAATTTCTGAAGAATTTCATTTTTCTTATATAACTTAAAATATAATTGGAATACATTTTTTTTCTTTTTTTCCCCGATTAGTCCGGGGCAGGTCTATCCTCCGGTGTTGGCTTATCGTTGAATTTTGGGACACGTTGTATATATATAGCAGTTTCTGATTCAAACTCCAATGAAAAATGTAAAATGTAAAAAAAAGCGAAAGAGGTATGTAAGGATCGTGACACGCGATCTGTTCTCTCTGGCTACCCCGTCAGGGATTGTGCGTGAAGATAAAAAAAAGATATTCAGAGAAAAACGGATCGTGTAAAACTGAAAATAACGTGCACAGTATTCTGAAATGTCTGCAATAGCGGAGAGGTAGCCATTTTAGCTGAGAAATACAAGAGGAAATGTGGTGTGGTGTGGTGCGGTATGGTCGTATTTACGTAAACCGAAAATGAAGCGTATGCAATTATTGTGAAGTCGATCCAGTTTGTTAAGAAGTTCTTACGAGGCATCAGCATATCAAACATCTGCATAATCTAGACCAGGCAACACTAAAGTCTGTATTAGCATTGCCTTAGTCCCTAACGGTAAAAAATTCTTGAGACGATACAGATAACGCACTCTGCGTTATCTGTATCGTCTCAAGAATTTTTTGGATTGACCCTAATACCAAATCTGTTTGACCAATTAGAAATACAATTGAGATCACAGTTGAGCTTCTCAATCACATCATCGATCCTCAACTTGAGCATAAATTTGTAAGTCATCAGCATACAGATGATACGAACAGCAAATGTGGGGTGTAATGAGATTTATAAAACCTGAGATCAAGAAAAGAGAGAGAATTCCACCTTCAGGAACGCCAGCAGACAACGAGCACCAATCAGAGTTAATCTGACCTACTCGAACTGCCTGCTAACGACCCCGAAGATATGAGGAGAACCAGTCCCGCGCTGACGACGAGAAACCCAGGTGATAAAGTATAGCTAGAAGAATATCATGATCGACAGCATTAAAAGCGTTAGAGAAATCTTTTAGGACTAACACTGTCAATTTTGAGTTCTCCATTCCAGTACGCAAATCTTCCGTAACTTTCAAAAGAGCTGTGGTAGTACTGTGCCCCGGTCTAAAACCAGATTGATATGTGCTAAGAAAGTTATTTTTGAAAATGTAACTAGAAATTTGTTTGTGAAAAATAGCTTCAAGAACTTTAGATAAATAAGTGAGAATCGATATTGGGCGAAAGTGAGAAAAAGTACTGGGGTTATTTAATTTGGGCAGCGGAATGACAAATGCTTTTCTCCAAAGTGAAGGAAAATCCCCAGTCAATAGTAAATGGTTAATGATGTTAGTTATAATAGGAGTAACATAGTCAAGAATTACGGTGATCATAATTCTATTCACATCATCGAAGCCAACTGCCATAGACTTAATACAATAAATGGTCTTTTTTATATCCTCATCAGCAACGGGAGAAAAGTTAAATGTGCAGTTATGAGATTGTGGCATGGAATGCAAATAAGAAATGGTACTTGACTTAACAGAAGCCTGCATTTGGGTAGTTGAAGAAAAATGTAAATTGAGATTACTTATACTAATTATTGCAGGGTCCACGTTACACGTAGGCTTACCGACCCCGATCGTCCGGAGAAATTTCCATGTATCATCCATAGAAGAGTTTATGATATTATCGTGATTGTAACGGCGTTTATCGGCTCGTACCATCTGATTACATTGATTTCTAGAAACTTTGAATTTTGTACAGTTAAGTTCACAACGCTTGTGCTTGAAGTTTCTAAACATCTGATCGCGCTTAGACATAACCTTACGGATATTTTTAGTTATCCATGGCGCAGGCGAACATTTTAACCTAACGTCAAGAATAGGTTTGTCAAAAAGTTTATGAATATGAGAATTAAATGTCGTAATCTTGTCATCAATACTCTCTGCGTTAAATGTATCGCTCCAGTCTAAAAGCGAAGCATCATGTTCGAGCCCTTCCACATTTATCCTAGCAAAATTACGCAGACGCACTATAACTGGCTTTACTTTGGGAGGTTTAATTTTATAGGAAATAAACAGCAAGTTATGTCGCGAGAAACCTGGAGCGGGGAGCTGTCCGTGGCAGGCAACGCGTTCTTCTGAGGAGACAAATATCAAATCTAACAATGTATCATCAGCAGTAAGATTGTGATGGGTGGTATCAAGTGGGAGTATTGAAAAATTTGCCGACTCAATGATTGAATGCAGTCCACGCGATCTAGGAGTATCACTGAGAAGATTCGTGTTAAAGTCACCCATCAAAATATGATGTTGATAATCAGAGCAAATTGAAAGAAGTGCCTCTTCAAATTCACATAAATAACTAGAATTCGGTGGACAATAAATTGCACCAAGCATAACTTTATTTTCACTAACAACAATCTCTAAAAAAATATATTCAACTGATCCAGTATATTGTGAAGTTGAGGATGATAAAATTTTGTAAGGAATACCACTTCGCAGGTATACTGCCTAAACACCTCCTCTTTTATTAATGGGATCGTTACGAAGTAAAACAAAACCTAGTATTCCGTAAGAAGTAGAAGGCAGAGTTGGATTTAACCAGGTTTCTGAGATAAGTATTGCGTGGATGCTCTGAATGTTAAAAGTTTCTAAAAGTTCAGTATAATGCTGCGGAATACTCTGAGCTTTGATGTAACAAACGTTGAAATTTTTATTATAATCATTGAGTTTTTGGGTTAGGTGAGAACGAACTGTAGGTGATTCCGAGTCAGAGTCAGAAAATGAATAAAAGGAATCAGAATTAGCAGAGGTGAATGAATCGTTATCGGAAACTGCCATGGCGCTGAAAATCAGTGTATAATATTACATAAAAATAAATTAAGATATAAATAACTAATTAAATAAAGATATAACTTATTTGGCTATAAATAAATATATAACTTATTTAAGTAAATAAAAATAAATATCTTTAATATATTATGTTTCGGCTGTATTGTTATTTTAATCACTGCTACCAAACCTGCTGGTAAACTGTTTACAAAATGAGATTTAAAAAAAAGAAAAAGCAAAATTAAATAATAAAATAAATGAGATAGATATTAAATCACTTTGGTAATAAAACCATCAGAGAACATTAAAAATAAAATGCATCAATAGTTGTTCTTATGCACCTGAGTGATAAAACAAAAAAAATATAAGACATTGAAACACCACTAATAAAATATTCCATAATGTTAGTTCGTAACCCTAGATATACACACATAATATGGTTGACAATTACTTAAACTAAAAGTTGTTTATCAACTCTGAGCGGCTAGCAAATGAGAACAATGGGGATTGCATTCACTGTACCGGAAAAAAAGGGACCTACGCTAACGCTATTAGGTTGAACAACCAGTGACCGCACGACGGTCTATGTATAATTATCACACAAATTATCGTAACAATTATGTAATATTAATGTTTTTTAACCGTACGCCTAGTTCGTGGTACTTCGCCGCACGTGTTTCCAGGCTCCCTCGAAGCTCTTGTTTCTTCCATCACTGGTTGGGATTCCTCGTCACATCCTGGCTTGCTATGTTGACGTATCAGCCGGTTGAGGTCTTCATTGGATTGAATACTCTGGCGGAAACCATCGGGCAACCTAACGCTGATGAAGCAATTTGAAGACCAGACCTTATTCATCCCAAATTGTCTTCAAGCTTGCATGAACAAATTCTGCTTGTATTTTGTGATAAACTCGGATAATGTAAACGGTGTTCCCTTCAACATAATCTTTTTGTACCAGGCGGTAGAACGCATCGAGAAATCAGTAAAACTGAAAAGTATCGGTCGATTACGATTCGTCTTAGCCAAACCAAGTCTATGAGCAATGCGTATAAAAGATGATGAGAGATTCGTCATACTCAAGTGTTTCTGAAGGACACTTACAACAACATTGGGCACATCTTCATCTGCTTTTTCTGGAACACCACTTAACAAAAGATGTTTCTGCGGTGTCTCGTCTTAATGGTGTCAACTTACTGACTTAACTCTGCTATTTGTTGGCGAAGCAGGTTGAACATGTCATGAACAATGTCTCGAAACGAAGTAAAATCCTGACCAACCTTCTCAGCAGCAACAGTTTTGGTACAACTGGAACCGAGTTGCTTCTCAAACTCTTCCATCCGACGAGTGATTAACGCTTCCAGGGACCTTTAAGATTCGGCAATGTCAGCAATTGTGGCCATAGTCTTGTTAAAAGTTTACA
Organism: Parnassius glacialis; assembly: GCA_033319125.1. Lineage (NCBI taxonomy): Eukaryota > Metazoa > Arthropoda > Insecta > Lepidoptera > Papilionidae > Parnassius > Parnassius glacialis. Next base: position 21,005,470 of record JAVANC010000023.1, on the reverse strand, counting down.
AAGTGATTGTAGAAAAATTGTGCTCCAGCAGTTTGGTGCAATGAAAAAAAGAACTATTGCATAACCAACTTGTACTCTTACTTTAAAATAATTTATGTGTTTTAATAAGTGATAACGACCCTAAATTAGATGTAAATAACTAGTTTTTTTTAAATTAAATAGCAATTATAATGAGACGAACACTTATGCACTTATTTATCACCCACCCGCGAAAATGTAAAAATGTAAGGGTGGATTCAAAGGCCAGTCTGATTGGCAGAGCTAGTAGTCGACTCCGTTCGCCAAAAGCGAGCTGTGACTGGGTGTTTACTACTCAAGATTACGAGACTTGACTGTAACTCAAAGGCAGACAAGCTAGCAGCAAAATTGCGCAATGTCCTCTCTGCTCTAAACGTACGAAATAGTCGCCCAATTAAAATGCGCGACGTTCGACTGAGGGACCTTGACGAGGAGCCCGAGTGAGATGGCAGCCGCGATCGCTGAGTTGAGTGGTTAATTGGTAGACGATACCTAAGTTGGAGATATTCGCCGAACTCCCACCAGCATAGGGACGTGCTGGATGCGGTGCCCAGTAACAGCACAGTGGCCCGAAAAATAATGGCTGAAGGACGTGTACGCATAGCCTGAGGTTGATGTAGTATTAGAATGCTAGTATATAAATTAAGTTACTGATTTAGTAGAGCAGTCGTCAATAAACCTCTTGATGAAGCGCGCGTGTTGTAATTCAAACCTCACAATATTACATGGCAACCCTGCCATGCACATTCTGGGATCTGATAGCGTAGTGGGCGAGAAGTGAAGAGGCGGATTACTGTGTACCCCGGTGCTTCAAGTTAGCTAAAATGTTTGACGGGAATTTATTATTTGAACTGACGCTTCCAGTTCTGGCGAGTTTAGAAAGTTATAGCCAAGGGGAAATTTTACTCAAAAACTGAAGATAAAGATATTATTTTATCTCAAAATGCATTAGAAGGAAGTAATAGCGCAAGTTACTCCGAACAAGAAAATCACGTCAAGATAAACAATGTACTTATAACTACGTTTTTGGTGTTGATGGCAATTGTCATACTTGCAATAGTTTACCTGAAACTCAAGGAGAGGCAAAAGAAGTGGATTGAACAGCGAGTGAGTTACCAACTTTTCAGAAGCGTAAGCCGTTTGTTTGAGCACCGCGACCAGGAACCGGTGCGTGAAGAAGGAGTCGTTTAAGTGTTATTGAGCTGGTAATAAATATGTGCGTCCTACTCTGTGCTAATCTGAAGTGTGTGTTCTGTACTGCAGTGATATTTTGGTTTTAAAAATATATAATATGAACATTAACGATTGTTTTAGAATCAGAAATATGCATTTTGTCTATCAATAAATAATTGCTAAAAACTTAAGTAAATCAATGTGAAATCGAACACAAAATTCATGGAAACACGGCCCAAGTGCAACGACTGGGTGCAACTCAGCTTTTTTTAAATGTGCTCGGTCGTATGACAGTGTTTCGAGCTGTAATAAAATTAAAACGAATTGAATGAAATATGACGCGGTGTTACAAGTGTCATTGTAACTTAATTATTTCGTTGTGTGTATTATGGTCGAGAATTTAATAGAATTATATGAAAACTTATTAAAAATACGTCAACATATAACAAAAAAGGTCAGAGCAGATAGAAAGGGTTAGTTGGGTCCGAAAAATTACTAGAGGCCGAGACATTGTAAAAAGATTTAATTTATCTTTTAAGTCGTCAAGGAAAACAATCGGAAGTTTATTTAATTACGAGTACATACGAAAGAGAATTGTGAAATAAGGTTAAAAACAATGGATTTTGATATTAAAACAGCGTGTGGGTTGATACCTTTTTATAGATAATAAGGAAGATACTACGAAACGATTGATTGATGCAATGAAAATGTATGCCGATATGCTTAACGAGGCAGGGAAAAATTTAAAAAGTTTACCGATTGTCTTAAAAGTGAAAAGCTCAGCACAGTCATCGCATCCCGCAACTACGCCTTGCTCAAGGACGCGATCCTGGTGGCCAAGGACGAGTCCACACTATTGCCGTCCAGTTAAGATTCTGCTGAGGTGATGAAGAGGTAGGTTCAATAACTGTTTTTCTAGATTTCAAGGACAAAACAGGGGTCGTGGGCATCAAAATTACTGCACCAGTAGGGGTAACTATCAAAATAAATATAGTAATTATTCAAATAGATATCAGAGACATTCAAGGCCTTTTCAATATTTGCCGCGTGGTAGAGGACACTACTACAAACCATATTATCATTGTAATAGACGTGGCAATCAGGGATTTTACAACAAAAATGTTTTTGCAGCACAAAGTAATGATAACAAAGAACGAGCTGGTGATAATATGCAAAAGAAAAGTCGTTCTTATGAAGATATCTTTATAGATATCTTATTATCTTTATTAGAATTGAAACATTTGAGTGAAGACGAGAAGCAATCTATAAAAAAGATTTGCACTAAATATTCAGACATTTTAATTTTACCCGAGGATAAGTTAGAAACTACAAATATTTGGGAATAAACTTTACAACTGAAAAATAACATCAATCCTATTTACACGAAACCGTACCGTTTATCACAAGCTTTAAAGCCTAAAATAACTAAATAGATAACAAAAATATGCTTAAAGATAATGTTATAGAAGAATCTACTAGTGAATGGTCTAGTTCCATAGTACTAGTAAAAATCTGATGGTTGTCGAAAATGGCGTATAGTAATTGATTTTCGAAAACTAAATTAAAATATTGTAGATGATAAAATTCCGTTGCCGAATATCACTGATATTCTTGATTCATTATTAGGTACTATATATTTTTTCTCATTAAGATTTACCACAAGGCCATTTTCAGGTGAGACTGGCACCAAAAAGCAAAAAGAATACTGCATTTTCGACTTATCCATTAAAACATCTACCAATGGGGCTCAAAACTTCTTGTAGTTCTTTTAGTAGAGTCATGTCAGGATTAACTTTCGAGAAGTATTTTATTGTATGCCAAAAGTGCATAGGTATGGTCTACTAGTGCCTGAAAATCAAAATTCCAACATTTTGAGATATGAAATCGTATCTAACAATCATATTGATCATATAAATAAAATTCCTCAAAATTAAATTCTCAAATCTAAATTACTAAAATTATAAATAAAATATATAATAAAAATCCTCAGCATATTAAAGCACTATCTTTCTCAAGATTTAGGAAAGGCCTCTATGATCTTCTCGCAGAAAGAACTTTTTATAGCGTCAAAGAATTCCTAGGTTATAAATTCGACAAATGAACTACTACGATTACACATTGACATTTTTATTTTGTTTAATAATAATTAACCATTATTTTGACATTTTATCATATTTGGTAATAATTAATAATTGTCTGACATTTCTATTATATATATTTAACTTCCTCATCTTTCTATTATATTTAACTTTAATAATAATTATAATAATTTTCTAATGAGTAATTATATATATAAATTTTAATTTCTGTGTACTTTCAATATTTTGTAATTAATAACTTATTAATGAGCAAATGAATTAGCCACATAATTGAATTTGATGTTTGTATGCCTCTATGTAAGCGGTGAAACATGTTTGGCCTAAAGTGTATGTAATTAACACCTGTATTTACCATGTTTGATGAAAATAAAAGTTTTGAATCTTGAATCTATAAATGATATAAAAAGCACGTCGTCAGAAAGATAAATGATTGTTGGTTGAACTTATAATTTTTTTTTAAATCGACTAATTGCTACTTTTACTTAAAAAAGTGGTTTAGTGGCTTATGATGTAGATTTATCAAGTCCGCATGGAGTGGTAAACACGATATCTTTTAAAAATATCATTTGTTGAACTTAATCTATATTTAATCTTTTATCTATCGTGTGAGAAGCCATGGAATGTAAATGGCAGTTTAATTTTGTTTTGTTTAGTTATTATCAATATTTTTCAGCTGAGAAATCCCGAAATTATCAGTGTTTTGAGTAGCCTTGTAGTAATTTATTTTACTAAGTACACTTTACTATGCCTCACTCACTCGGCGCTCGGCCACAATCGTGAGTGGATTACTGTACCGTTTGCTTATAGCAGCGGAAATAGGCACCAAAAATGTCAATTGCTGTAGAAACACAAAATATTCCGAAAACCAAATTTGATACATACTTCACCGAGGTAAGATATTATTATTATTTTTATAACCATAGATTTTTATAACAATATTTTGTTCAGCTAAATGTACGCAGGATTTATATATAAATTTACTTATACTTCTTGAACTTTATGGAGACCTAAAGGTGTACTTCTATATCTGCTACTGAAACTCTTATACGAGTAGAACTAGGTGTGCCAAGATTGTGCTCGTTAGGTTAGTTATGATGAGACTTTAGAGTAGTAATAGTAATAGGTGTCTGAGTTTGGGCTCGTTTTTTTAGTTATGAATTATGATGAGACCTTACCTCCGAACAGTTGCGGATTTTCCTTACGGCAAACAAGGCATGTGCCTAGGGGCGAAAGGTTAAACAGGCGCACGAGAAGTTTTTAAACGAAAAAAGAAGTCGTCGTATTTGATTACTCCTGCTCTTTTGCCCTTACTCTCTCGTCACATTTTTCATATAATGTTAATGGTACTCTTGTTAATGGTATAATTATTTTGCAGTTATTAAACTATATTATAAACTACAATATAGTTTACGGACGGCCGATTTAGGCTACCGCGCTAGAAATAATCGAAAAGTTTGAAAAACTTCTATCCGAAGATGCCCGGCTAAAGAAAAAACAGCTTGGAGCATTAGTTGGAGTATCAAAAATAACCATTTTAACCATTTCACTGTTCTGTGAGTCATATATTAACATTTCGATTGTTTAACTATTGTGTCTATTTCGCAGACAGGAAAGTTGTTAAACATCCTACATCAATACCTTGCCATGACTAAAGTCTGTGCAAGATGTTTTCCGAGAATGCTTTCTGCGCATCAAAAACACGAGCACGTCGAAAGATGCCGCGAGTTTTTGGATCGCTGTGGAGAGCAAAGTAAGGAAGTTAGGGCCCGAATTGTAACTTTTTTTATAGAATAAGGGTGACAAACGAGCAGACAGTCCACCTGATGGCAAGTGGTTGCTGTAACCCATAGACATCTACATCTATCTTCGTTTGCAAATTTAAATGCAGATGCGTTGTCAGCTGTAAGGACTAACATAGAATGCCTCTTTTTCAGTAAAAAGGCTCTCCGGTTCTCTATACTCACAATACAAAACACAGCAGCATTAAGCTGCTATTTAACGCTGGTATTCTGTGAGAGCGTGATCCTTCATCGGTCGAGCAGACCCATTCGTGCTACAACTATACTATTAATATAGCTGCAACATGGCTCTACCACGTATAAACCGACGATGAATCTTTGGTTCACCATTATGAACCTGAGTCAAAGCAAGAGTCGTTGCAGTGGCATAAAAAAGGCACACCCCTCCTAGGAAGTATAAGGTGTCTCAATCGGCCGGAAAGATCATGGCGAGGATCTTTTGGGATACAGAATGTATCCTTTTGATTGATTATAGGAACGTTTACCGCTTAAAAGAACCCCTTTGTATCTCCTCAGTTTCAAGGCACTCCCCTTGTTGCCTCAGCTAGCATCGGAATCCTCGGCGTCGACATATCGAATAGTGTGCAGTTTCGTAGTCACTTGGAAGGGAAGGCCAAATTGGCCTCTAAAAAGCTTGGCGTGCTCAGCAGAGCAAAACAGTATTTCATGCCGGCACATCGCTTGCAACTTTACAAAGCGCACTTATACATGCACTCACTTGGAATACTGTTCTCATCTCTGGACTGGGGCACCCCAGTGCTAGCTCCTTTTACTTGACCGCTTCCAGCGCAGAGCGTTTCAAATCGTCGACGACCGAGTTCTTTCTGATCGGCTCGATACACTGGCATTGCGTAGGGATGTTGCATCCCTTTGCATTTTCTATAGAATTTACCACGGGGAGTGCTCTGAGGAATTGTTCGGGTTAATTCCAGCCGCCAAATTTTAAGAACGCACATCGCGTCATAATTCAGGATACCATCCTCACCATCTGGATGCTTAGCGGTCTACGAATGTGCGTTTTACTAGGAGTTTTCTTCCTCGTACAACTTTTCGGTAGAATTGTTTACCACCGGCGATTTTTCCGGACCGACACGACTTAGGGACCTTCAAGAAAAGAGCTTAGACTTTTCTAAAAGGCCGGCGACGCATCTGCAATTCCCCTGGTGTTGCGGTTGTTCATGGGCGGCGGTAGTCACTTACCATTAGGTGAGCCGCATGCTCGTTTTCCCCCTCTTCTATAAAAAAATCGTGTTGTTTCCATAACAGAAGAATTCTTTAATAGCTTCTTTACTAGATCAATTAAAAGAAGCTATTAAAGAAAAAAAGGCGAGGAAAACTTACAAAAGGCGTGCTCCTTTTTCACGACAATGTGTCCGTGCACACAAGCCATGTTGCGAAGGCTGCCATTCACCGGTACGATTTTGAACAAGTGCGCCACCCACCCTAGAGCCCAGAGCTATCCCTAAGCGACTTCTATTTGTTTCCAAAATGAAGAAAAAACTGCTAGGAAAAAATTGGCGACGGTAATTTTTTTTTATAGGATAAGGGTGACAAACGAGCACACAGTCCACCTGATCGTAAGTGGTTGCTGCGGCCCATAGACATCTACATCTATCCTCTATTACAAATCAAAATGTAGATGCGTTGTCACCCGTGAGGACTAAGATGGAATGCCTCATTTCCAGTAAAAAGGGCCTCCGGCCACCTGCACTCACCAAGCGAAACGCAGAGGTAAACCTCTACTTCACGCTGGTATTCTGTGAGGTCGTGGTACCACCCCGGTTCGAGCCGGCCCATGCGTGCGACAGCAGAAGCTGCCGCGTTTCTCTACCACTTTTAACAAAGTGAAGTCGGCAATTTCAGCCTATTTTGACGCCCAAGACAAATCTTCTTTTTAGACGGTATTAATCAAAAAGTTATTTGAAAGATCTAATAAATGTATTAGGATTAAAAGAGAATATATTGAAAAGGTAAAATAGTTTAATGTTTCGTTATATTATCCTTCCCTGTCATTACGCGAACTTTTCACCTTCCCTCGTAATATCAAAAAAATTTCAAATTTAATAAAATTATATAAAATTATAGTGGTTCATTATCACTATAGGATTCATTTAAAACACTATTTGAAAATGGATGTTAAACCCGCTTGCGGAGTGCTTCGGGGTTGAAATTAATGAGATTTTCTTGCGTTTAAAGTTTTATAAAATTTATTTATTTATTCCTTATTGCATCCCTCAATCTAAAAGAATACAAAGAGCGGACATAATGCCCTAAGGTATTCTTTACCAGTCAACCCATGGAACGGTGAGAATTTGACGTAGGTGTAGCAATATAGAATAGAAACAAAATAAAAATGATAATTAACTACATTATATATACATTTTACTAATATATACAATAAATAAACTATAGAAATATTTCCTATTTAAATTTAAAAAATTAATAAGAAATTAAATTATATCAACCATTAAAAAATTACGTAAAAAAAGTAAAAGCGTACTTTAAACAACTAAAAAGTATACAATAATTTGAAATTCTTAAGTTGGTGCTTAAATTTTTCTACAGATTATATCTTATCACGGCCTTCAGAATATGAAAATATTTTTATTTTTATTTATTATATATTGTTAGATGTTGTGTTAAAATTTAATTGTGGAGTATTCATAAGTTGTAGATTTATTGGAATAAACCAGAACTTGAGTTCGGTTTTGTTGTTTTATTGGGAAGCCAACATGATATTGTACATATAAAAAATAAAAAAAAAATATTATTAAAGTCAGTTCCCATTGACAATGATATCACGTAACATACAAAAAACACATTTCTCATGTATGAAGTGACCAGAAGGTGCCTAAAAATATATGTGGAGGAAGTGTTCTTTATCTAGGAAAAGATGTTGCATAAAGTACGGGAGCTTCTATACATCAAGTGACTTTTTTGATTGGCATATTCTTTCACAACAATGGCTTTTCTTAATCGCTTGCGTTCGCCTATATGCTAAGAAGATTTTTTTATCAATGTACTTCTAAAGACATGTTTTTGATATAAATGATATTTTAGGATGTCATCTATCAAACTTGACCCTTTTAACGTCCAGTACACGCTATAAGAATGATTCATTACTCTATAACGACGGTAAAATCCGAATTTATCTTTTCAAAATAATAACCATCGGCTACATTAAAATAATATGGGCTTTTTAGCGTAAAAGAATTTTGTCAAAAGAGAGTCTTGAGTAAGGTTTTAGGCTCGGAGCCAATTAAGTGATAATACTATAAGAAAACCATTCTTATAACAGTAAAGGTAAAATACCTAAACGCGTCTATAGCGTTTAGGTATTTTACCTACAAGAATGTATATTTCAGAACCTTCTATTTTTCTTACAAAATTAAGATCACTTCATGTGTTATTGTTGCAAAAATAAGTTTTTTTTTATTCATGCATTAAATGGGACATTTTGTTATCCTTTCTTTGCTTTTCAAAATTAATGTGCGTTACAAATAATTTTATATTAACATGTTAAGTTAGCCTTTAACTATGATATGTACTAAACAATAGATTAATTAATTAAAATTTTAAGCATTTTTCTTTGTACAAAATCATGTTGGCTTCCCAATAAAACAACAAAACCGAACTCAAGTTCTGGTTTATTCCAACAAATCTACAACTTTTGAATACCCCACAATAAATTTTTAACACAACATTATTTTTTAACACTTACACACATACGCACACACTGACTCACACACCCACATTAATAAATTATTTAAAATCATAAATTATACGTAATATATAGAATTTACCTTCACTTAAACAAAACACAAAAATAATATATCGATATTAGATTTGCAGCAGCAAGAAAATCTTTATTGACAACATAATAATTCTTTCGGTTGAGTTGGAGCCATGTGTTTATACTGAGGTTGCTTTTTTGGACTTTGACTTACTTATTAATTTCTTTATTATTCGTTTCTAAAATGGAAATTTTATTTAGATATAACTTTACTGTCTCGAAATTGTTTTATTGTGGATTTTCTTATATTCATCAGTAACCATGATGGTATTGACAGTTTAATGCAGCACACACTCTCTCACACACACGCACACGCACACGCACACGCTCACGCAAAGGCACACGCCAACGCTCCGTGGCGCAGTGGCTTAGCAATCAGTTGTTGCGCTGGGGGCCGCGGGTTCGAATCCCGCACGGAACAAGTATTTGTATGGCCTACAAATATTTGTACCGGGTCTGGATGCTTGTCCTTGTGCAATTTATGTTTGCAAACTGCCTCCACGACACAGGAGAAAATCCTAGTGTGGGGGTAACTATGTAAAAAAAAACAAATAAAAACGCACACGCACACGCACGCAAGCACGCACGCACACGAGCACGCGTACGCTCACGCGCACGTATACGCACACGCCCACGCACACGCTTGCACACAGACACACACAGATACACAGAGACACACAGACACACACAGACATAACACACAAACACACAGACACACAGGCATACACACATACACACAGATACAGAGACATAGAGGTTGTTACGGCCTGCAGCTACCTATCCAAAGAGTAGGGGTCCTCCGCGGCCCATTAACGGAAGAACCTACAAGCAGCGGCAGGCCGGTCCTCCTAACGGCCAAGATGGAAAGTTTCTAATTACAATAAAAAATCAGGGGGGAGCGTTCTATTCTATTAAACCGAGCTTACTTACCTCTATCCAAGGCGACTGGTCCCTCAGGATTCGGTCAGGTCGCATGTGGTTGTATAGTGCTAGGAAAGTAAGGGTCAGTGATGTGTATCTGGGTGTGGCTGGTAGTGTTATTGACCTTATTAGACCGTTACCCTCTGCAGCAGTTCGGACCTCAGCACCGCTCCAAACTGCGGTATCCTTACGAGGCGCCGTCTACAGTCACTTTCTTCGTTCGTCACGATGACAGTCCCTTAACTCTATCGTACGATTAACTAACTTACAGAGGCCACTAACTCTCGTTTGTTATAAGGCTTAACACGTGACACCGGATCAAAGGTCACTACCGTTTCGCGTAGCAACAGTTATTTCTAGAATATCAAATACCGCACTAGTAGCTAATACAGTCGAATCCACTTATACGGACTCAGCGTTAAACCCAAATAAGTCCCGGGTGAAGCTCTCAGCAAAGAATGCGCGTTACAAATCCTAGACTGTATATTTTCTAGAAGCGCCTATTATTCCGAGTTCCCGACAAAATGGCAGCGTGCCATCTATAGCACCGCTGAATAAGGACTCCTTTTCGCTCGCGACCCGGGCGGTCTTGCCACTACCACGCTGCTCGGCCGAACTTCAAACTGGTATCGCGCCGAGCCGAGTGCCATCTGGCGTCGATTCTTGACATTAGCGCTTTGGCGCGAACAGAGGTAAAGAGACGGCAAGAGACAGAGAGAGACAGACAGACACACACACAGACACATCAGAATTCTAAAAATCGGCTTCATTGCACTACCTTACAAATTTGATATTGTAGCAGTGCTGTCGTGCCACAAGCGCTAACTAACCGGAGCCTAAATCACGCTATTGAAGTTTCCGCATTTGTTGCTGAATTCACAGAAGAAGCATTGTACCAATAACCACACGGAGCGTAGGCCGCTCCACGAACAACGAACATCTCCCCTTTCCATCCACGGCCAAAACTTTGTTAACATAGTGGAACGAATTAAAGCTCCGCCTTTAGAATCAATTATATGTAAATCTTTATATATAAAAATTACGTGTCACGTTGTTTGTCCGCGATGGACTCCTAAACTACTGAACTGATTTCAATAAAATTTTGCACAATGCGTTCAATTTGGTCCAACTTGAGAGATAGGATAGTTTTTATCCCGATAAATGACCCTCAATATTTTTTATTACGAATTTAAGAATTTTTTATAGGACAAAATTTCGTCGGAGAGGGCAGAACAACGTCTGCCTGGCGAGCTAGTTATTATATATCTTTACATTTTATCGAAAAAGTTATTATTATTCCTAAAGAAGAGAACTAATGTTCTCTATATATTTACAATTAAAACGGTATCCTCTAATTACCCACCCTTAGGTGTAGAATTTTTTCTTTAAATTTAAATGGAACAAGTATGTCCCCCTGTGTGACCTCCTGACCTATTTAATAAAAGAAGAATATTTTAAATCGATTCAATCGTTTTCGAGAAATCGTTGAACATACATAAAAAAAACGCTCGTCAAATCTAGAAATTAAACACCAAGGACCACATTTTGTGAATTAAGCATTCGCTCTGTCTCTTACCAATTTCTAATAAAGTAACAAACAATTTTTCATTCTTATAAAAACAAGTCAACTTCTGAGTCGTTACAAGCAATAACGACAAAACATTTGCTACAACTGTTTGCAATGCTGGGGATAATTTACGACACAGATTTTGGTTTCCGTTCATTATTTATGGTTTATGAAGTAATTTAAGCAGATTTGTTTTAGCTATGGTTTTGGTAATTGTTCTTCCTTTTCAGGTGAACTCGAGCACTTATAAATTTACACTGATTTTTTTATATCTCATGTACACGTACATACTACCACTAAAGTTTTAAAAGAAAGTAATATATAATAATATCCTTCAAACCGAAATTCGGTTACAGCGAATAGGTGAACGGAGACTAAATCTGCATAGGACAGGATCATAGTGCACGAGTTTGTGCCCAAGCACAGATGCACTCTCTATTCTCTCACTCACATAGTCCGATAGGACGGAAAACAATCCGGAGTCATGAATTTGGCGGTGTTCTACCCACTCTCTCTCTCTCTCTCTCTCTCTCTCTCTCTCTCTCTCTCTCTCTCTCTCTGCTCGGGTTGAACTACCGTCCCATCAGAATATGAGAGTAAAGCAATGGAGAGTGCACCTGTACTTGCGCATACACTAGGCACTATAATCCTGTCCTGCGCAGATGTCTAGTCTTCGTTGAGACAGGCCGCCGTGGCCGAAATTCGGCCTTGAAAACATTTTAATCATTACATTATATAAAATGGTAATAACTTAATACGTAACTACTTATAATTTTAACTTCACGTCAAATATATTAACAAATTTTCTTTGTTAGTTTTGTTCATCAGTTCATATTCTTTTTTACGATCACTACTCGTAAGCTTTTAGTTTAACGAAGGAAAAGTTAGGTTCTTTGAAGAAGGCACGCTGTAATTACCTCCCAACTACTCTTAAAACTTCTATTAAAAGTTTGAAAAATTTGTGTTGAACAAAATATATCGCATAAATTATTAAGTGCACAAGTATTTTTTTTTATTAAATCGAAGTAATAAATTTGTGTTGAACAAAATATTATATCGCATAAATTATTAATTGCACAAGTATTATTTTTATTAAATCGAAGTAATAAATTTGTGTTGAACAAAATATATCGCATAAATTATTAAGTGCACAAGTATTTTTTTATTTAATAGAATTAATAGAAACCATAAACAGATATAAAAAGATTTAAGTATAATATTTTCCAAAATTAAAATATCGGAGCGAGTAGTGATGGTTCAATTTGTAAAGTGGGTATAGAATAGCCCGCGATTTAATTGTGTATAATCACTATAAAAATAAATAGTTTCAAATTAAATAACTGTAGAAAGTCTTTAGACTTTTTAATAAATAATGTCGATTTATTAAATTCCATTACGAGAAATTTCAGATTATTTTGATTTATTTTGTAATATATACGATACGTAACGAAATTGTTAAGTATAAATCATGGATTTTGTAAATTAGTCGTTTTAGTTACCTGTACGGTCTTTACAAACCGCACATTTTTGCACTTAAGCATTTTTACCATATTGTATCATTTTTCATTCTCATCCATTCAGTACGCAATCATTCGCCGTCGCGCATTGTACTCACTATCAATAATATCAGAATAAATTACATAATCAGTTCAAGTCTTTATCATTTTTATCAACTTCTAAGATTGTACAGCACAGCAGCTCGTACATCTTAATGGTCCTTCGAGCCGGATTGCTATCATGGATGAGAGAATAAATTCATTGATGATTTTTTCGGTCTGAATTTCCTTTGTTATGATGTTGGCTTCTTTTTCTAGCTCTATGATGTAAGCATTGAAGAAGAGTGGTCTAAGATCAAACATGACCTCGAAGGCATCAATCAAATCCAAGTACCAAGATGGCTTTAAAGTTATGAGAACGACGACATTGAGCTACACGGGTTCTGCGATTCCTCAGAACGTGCCTACGCTTGTGTTATCTACAGCAAAATCAAGAGCAAGAAACAAGGTGAACAAGCAGTAGTTCTGATAGCAGCAAAATCAAAACTAGTTCCGACATCAAAAATCATATCATTGCCGAAATTAGAACTGTGTGCCGCTCACTTATTATCAAGACTCATGCAGACAGTCAAACACAGTCTATCACAGCAAAACATCAAGACCTTCGGCTGGTCAGACTCAACAGCTGTGCTCGGCTGGATCCAAGGCGACATCAATCGCTGGAAGCCATTCGTCGCCAACCGTGTACAACAAATCAAAGAAATCATACCTGCGGACTGTTGGCAGTATGTCAAGTCGACTGATAATCCAGCAGACTGCGCCAGCCGTGGGGTATCAACAGCAATCCTCAAAAATCATCCCTTGTGGTGGCAAGGCCCATCATGGCTGAAAACATATCAAAAAGAAACCACCACAAAAACATACACTACGAATCAAGAAGTGAAGAAAGCAATGCAAACCAACGTCACTATTCAACGTCACAGCTCTGACGTAATCGAAGCGTTGATAAACAAACATAGCTGTATGACGCGAGTGACGCGTATACTTACCTGGGTATTGCGGGCGGTGTCGAATTCCAAACCGAAGACGCCGTATCTAACTGCACCTGAAATCAAACAAGCAAAATACATTATTATAAAGCACATACAAGAAAAGTATTTTTATGAAGAAATACTTACCATCAAGAAGCAGGGGAAAGTGAAGCGTAACAACAAACTGCTGTCCCTTAATCCATTCTTGGATAAAAACGATCTTCTAAGAGTTGGTGGCAGGATCAATAATGCAAGCATCGATGAAAACATGAAGCATCCTCTCATCGTGCCACACAGCGGACACTTCACTGAGCTCATAATCGATCAGGCACACAAGGCCACCTTCCACGGTGGAGCCCGCCTGACTCTATCGCATCTGAGACAGCATTACTGGATTATTGGCGGCAACAGGGCTGTCAAAAAACGCATCCGTGAATGTGTTGTCTGCAGAAGACACAACCCAATCAAACAGACTCAAATCATGGGAGACCTACCGTCAGCAAGATGTAACCCAACCAGGCCATTTTACCACGTTGGTACCGATTACACCGGTTTCATCGACGTGAAAGCAAACAAAGGACGAGGCATAAAAACGACGAAAGGATACGTCGCAGTTTTTGTGTGTATGGTCACTAAGGCCGTACACCTGGAAATGGTATCAGACCTCTCCTCATCAGCATTCCTCGCAGCACTCCGACGAATGGCAGCGCGCCGTGGAGCACCGCGTCACCTGTACAGCGACAACGGGACCAACTTCGTCGGCGCCTACAAACACTTACAGCAGGAATTCATCAATCTTCGACAAGCCTTGGACGATGATTTCTTCGCAGCAATATCAGACATGGAGATCGAATGGCACTTCAACGCCCCCTCGTGGCCTAGTGCAGGAGGTCTATGGGAAGCGGCGGTGAAAAGCCTAAAATTCCACTTACGAAGAGTCATCGGAGCACAAAAGCTTACATTTGAGGAGCTATCAACATTGTTGTCACAGCTGGAAGCGTGCCTGAACTCAAGGCCACTGTGCGCCCTGAGCGAAGATCCCGAGGACATCAACTTCCTCACCCCGTCACATTTTCTGGCGAGTGGCCCCACCCTCACCATCATCGAAACCGAAAGGGACGAGCGCACACGTTGGCAACTGGTACAGAAAATCTTCTACGACATATGGAAGAGATGGCAGTCCGAGTTCCTGTGCCAATTATCAGCTAGAAGCAAGTGGCAACAGAAGCAAAGAAACATGAAAATTGGTGACGTTGTCGTCATACATGACGTCAACTTACCTCCCGGCAAGTGGGCGCTCGCTAGAGTTGTTGAACTTCACCCTGGAAAGGACGATCTGGTCCGAGTGGTGTCCCTGAAAACTAAAAACAACATTATCAAGAGGCCTATTACAAAAATATCACCACTTCTATCAGATGATTACGTTGGTAGCGAGCAAAATTCGGAATCAAGCAATAAGGAGTCTACAGCAAAAAGCACCAAAGCAAAAAGAACGCGAAGCAAAAAATCATGCAACTTCATAGCTTTAGCAATGTTGACTTTACTTACCATCATTTCACCCGTTCAGTGTGCCTTCAACCTACTTAGTCTAAGCAATAATCAGAGCATTTATTTGGACAAAATTTCCAACATGCACCTTGTCAGAGATCAGTGGAAACTCATTGTCTACTACGAAATGAATCCGTACTGGCAAGGCATTGAATTGTATCGCAAGTACTTCGATTATTTGGATAACATATGCTCCAAGATATCCAAACAAACAAAATGTGACGTAATGTTGTCACAACTACGTCATGAGGCCACTGAACTGGACTACTATCATCATATGTTGCTCGGTCAGCAATACACGCGCTCGAGACGCCGGCGCGGGCTTATCAACGGTGTCGGATACCTAGCGCACAGCTTGTTCGGTGTGTTAGACGAAGAGTTTGCTCAAAAATACGAGAGAGACATCAATATAATCAGGATGAATCAGAAACATCTTGCTCTTTTATGGAAAAATCAAACATCCGTGGTTGAAGCTGAATATAACCTTTTGAGTCGAATCGAAGAGTCTATTAACAAGCAGTACAAGATCTTCAATGCCCACATCATAGAGCTAGAAAAAGAAGCCAACATCATAACAAAGGAAATTCAGACCGAAAAAATCATCAATGAATTTATTCTCTCATCCATGATAGCAAACAACATTTTGGCCAATCTTAAAAACATTCAAGAAACGTTGGTGGAGACCATCACAGACATCCACTATGGGCAGTTTAATGTTTATTTATTAACGCCTGAACAACTGAATGAAGAGTTAAATATTATCTCTGGCCAATTATCAAAGGAATTAGCTCTGCCTATAAACAACATCCAAAACAACTTATCCAGACTCTATCATTTACTGGAAGTAAAAGCAAGGATGACAAGCCAATACTTTATTTTCGAGATCAAAATCCCGTTGGTAAGCAGGGATACCTACGAGATTTACAGGCTTATATCTATCCCGCAGCAAGTACAAAAACAGATGGTCCGCATCACTCCTATCGCAGATCATATCGCGATCAACATCCAAAAGGACTCGTACGTACCATTATCAGAAGAAGAAGTTCGAAGATGTACACAGTTCAACGCTGAGACTCACCTTTGCCCGCTACAGAAACCTATTTTCCATATGAATTCGGACGATATTCTCTGCATCAAAAATGAAGACACAGGTCAGTGTGAAATCAAAACTTCGCCCTGCAAGGATATATGGGTTGAACTTAACAAACTAAATACGTACCTGTACTTTTGCTGTAATCAAAGGATGATAAGAATAATATGCGAGCATCATGTTACAGCGCAACGACTTAGCAAGGCCGGTATTATCATTCTCGAGGACGGCTGTTTCATTAAAAGTGAAACATTGACAATATTTTCACACAGAAAGCAGGTCACTAATTATAATATCAAGCCCGACCTTGCAAAGATAGACATACCTCCAATCAATGATGTCATCAACCTATCTATTCCTCTCCAAAGGCTCGAGAAATTCGACGAGTCAGAAAATGAGGAGAATCGAAAACACTTGTCAAGTATTGGACACCAAATAGAGCAGCTGAAGACAAGCAACGCTGATACAGAGATGGTAAATCAGTTATCAAACCACGACCTACATCAATATGTGCTTATTTATCTTCTGCTGGGAGCAGCTATACTAGCATCAACATTAATCGCCTTGCGGAGTCTACGCCGCAGATGCGCCGCACGTATACAAGGTCCCTCTCAAAGCGAAAGATCAGCTGGCTTGAATGTACAGTTCACTGGCACGAACCGAAACACAGAGCAAGCAACATCGGTCGAGCCCCGCGGTATCGCAGTTACGTCATCGGGTGAACTGAGTGCACGCGCACTGGATAAGTCGACGTCGCCTACAGTTTGCAAACGTTTTTGTGATCTTAGTGCAGTGTAGTGAAGTGTGAAATTTATAAGTTTTTTAATTGAAATTTATAAGCTAATTTTTATAGTATAATCATCGTTATCAATTAGTATCAATTTGTAATCGCCTATCAATCATCATCTGTTCTCTCTCTCTCTCCCCGCAGCATGTACGGTCTTTACAAACCGCACATTTTTGCACTTAAGCATTTTTACCATATTGTATCATTTTTCATTCTCATCCATTCAGTACGCAATCATTCGCCGTCGCGCATTGTACTCACTATCAATAATATCAGAATAAATTACATAATCAGTTCAAGTCTTTATCATTTTTATCAACTTCTAAGATTGTACAGCACAGCAGCTCGTACATTACCTTTCACGGAATATGACGGCTCGTGACTATCCGCTACCTTATATCGCCCCGAAGGTGTCGTAAGAAGTGACGCCTCCCCTTTTAGACATAATCCCCTTTTAGAAGTACTCTTTAAGGGAGGGAGGGAGATCTATGTTCAGCAGGTGATATTTATAGACTGTAATGGATGGATGGATGACAGCTGGATAGCGCAGTGACTAAGCGTTTGATGACGGCACTCGTGGCTGGAGATTCTTTCGATTTCCGTATGAAACTAGTATATGTATGGCCTATAAATTTTTCGAAACCTTGTGCAGGCAGTTGTAATTGTAGAACTTAAAAGAAATCGTGTGGGAAGGTTTAAAAAACAAAAATTAAAAACTTTAAAATATAAGAGTATAGAATAATTTTTAAATCAATTTAGATTATAACAATAATAATGATTTCCACCAGGCCGCATTTAAATCACGGCGGCCAGCCTCAAGGGAGACTAGCCATCAGCGCATGACAGGATTATAGCATAGTATAAAGAGAGGGTAATTACGTTATCTTCATACAAACGCACTGCGCGCGGCTTGTATGTGTGCGCCATAGTATCTATGAGGCGCCGCACGCACACTTAAACACAATCTCGAAGTGTTTCTCAGTGCGCCAGTCTGGGCTAACACCGCACGAGATTCGCGCGTCACGGCTTTTGGCACCGCTAAATGAATGAAAAATGTGTGATAATCACAGGAGAACGTATTGCTGTGTGTTTGGATGTCTTAATAATTCATCGATTCCAGAATTGTCTCTGTTCAGATTACCAATTGAACAGGCCAGGTAAGCGAGTCACTTAATATAGCTTATAATTTTTACTTGACGATGAGATACCTACTTACTTATTTTTGTTGTATTATTTGTCTATCAGACAGAGGAAGAATAGTAACTAAGTACCTACTTACGGTTATAAAATCGTAATTAATTATATTTGCAAAAGTTATAAGGATGCGGAGATATTACATATTAAAGTTTAATAACAAGGCGTTTTGTATTAGTCGAAACCGAAGAAAGTATTTTTCTGTAGCTAATTTGTAATTTTGTAATAAATGTGTGATTCAATATACAGGGTATTTTTGAAACGCTCCCGAAAATTAAGACAGGCGACAGCACCAAGTATACCTTTGATCATGTGTCACAAATAAATTCGATCCTGATGAAAAAAAATCATCTTTTTACAACGTTTTATTAGCTTTATTCACGCGCCATCATGTTAGTACAGCTAAATGAAACGATAATTTCATAAAAAAATCATGAAAATACTGAAACCTAAAACCAGCAGTGGAATAACTGAATTCATATCAGCTGATTAAAGGTCAATGTACGCGCGAACGCAAATTCGCGCGGTCCGCAACTAGCGGGCCATACCACAATACCTAATAATTTACAACACTTGTCTAAATACCTAACTTATCTACTTAACCTACTATTTTGCCACTGTACTTGTTTCCACGTAGCCATTTTAATCCGAATTTACAGGTTAAATAACCCAAATAACTGGTTCGATTTCCCGCTAATGAAAAAATACATAAATGAAATGTAACCAAGGTTAGAGTCGTGTAGGTATGTTTATTATTCTCATGTTTTCAGTTATGTATGTATTCAGATTAGTTCAGTACTAAGTTATTTAAAAAAATTAGTTATGAAACAGCTTACCGCTCTAAATCCTCCGTGGTCTTATAAGATGCGGCTCAAATTGTGCTCCATTCATTTCAAGGCAGATTTGGGCTCGGTATTGCGTCTCCTCATGGAGGCGGGGCATCATCGTGTGGTCTTCGACACAGTCCGTACGTAGTTTGTCGAAAACATCCACGATCCTTTTGTAGTTTCGTCAGCACTATCACACTCACGATTAAAAACCCTTTCTTTCACATACCCCACAGAAAGAAGTCTAACAGGGTCAGATCTGGTGCGCGAGGTGGCCAAGCGTGTGGTCCTAGTCCGCCAAATCCAGCGATCATCAAATAGCTCATTGAGGCGCTCACGGACGAACCTCACGACATGTGGAGGGGCACTATCATACTGGAACCATGTGCGGCGATATTCAGCCAACGATAGGTCGTCTAAAATGTCTGTCAACTGTTCATTTATAAAGTTCAGGTATCGCTGTCCGTTCAGTCGCTGTGGCAGAAACACTGGTCCCAGTATGCGATCCTTAAATAAACCTGCCCATACGTTAACCGACCATCGGGTTTGGTGCCCGGTTTGTCGAACAGCGTGCGGGTTAAACTCTGAATACACGTGTGTATTTCTTCGGTTCCACAGGCCGTTTCTGGTAAATGTCGATTCATCCGTCCAGATAATGTGCTCAATGGAACCAGCCACACGTTGTTGCTGGTATAATAACCAACGGCAGAAAACTCGTCGGCGGTCGTGATCGCCTGGAACTAAAGCTTGCACTTTGTGCAATTTGTATGGGCGCAATTGGTTACGCTTCAATACTTTGTGCACTGCACAGTATGACACACTTGTTCCATCCCGACGTCTTAACAATTTATTTAGCGATACTTCGTGTACCAAGGTTCGGATACATAACATGTTGTCGTATTTACAATCACTATAAACGTACGCGTTAAGCATTATTTAAACAAAAAACGAACAAGAATAATACCGACACATTCATTAAACAAATCGACAAAATTGAAACCTACTGCGTCACAGCGTGATGCGACAAATTAGTGTTCTGTGGATGCGACACGAGCCGGGCGGGTTACATTATTTCGCACCTAAATAGATACAAGTCGAGTGGAGGGAGGTTACAGTCGCGTTCTAAAGTACTACATGGTATTGGGATATTGTTTTATAATATTATAGTAAGTAATTAATTGTTTTATTGTAGAATCATAATAGGTGCCTTACTTGGAATTAAAAATGGATAATGTTTACTTGAGCATTATTTGTTATTTCTATCGTAAAATATAAAGTAGTTTGTAACAAGAAAACTTAAGGTAAGGGTGGCACGCCGTCCATTATTTCGTCTTGGGTCACATGGAAGCCAGATGTTGAAGGTGTGTTGGTGTTACTGGATGCTACTTCATCATCACTTTCATCTTCGCTTGAGCTTCCGTCATCAGGTCGATCACATGGTAATTTTTTCGGTATTCTTACTCAACAGTTTTAAATTTACTGCACAATTTTCCCCATTCACCTTCTCCTATCATATTTACCTTTTCGTTCACTAGTTTAGTCATAAAACAATAGATATAAATAATTTTTCATTCCTTCCTTTTTAAAACATCGTCGCGAGTCGCAAAGTAAGCTGTGTATGCGACTGTATTTTTGGAGCGAACAAAGCGCGGGAACCAATAGCATGCAGGCACAGTAATACTGGCGGAGTGTTCCCCCGTCGCGCCCCTTCGTACCAATATGTGATAAATCGCTGTGCCCAAGTTCAAGGTCAGCGTTCTTTTTTCACCGTTCGCGCGTACATTAACCTCCATTAGTCAGGTGATATCAATTCAGTTTTCACTGCTCGTTTTATGTTTCAGTATTTTCATGATTTTTTTTATGAAATTATCGTTTCATTTAGCTGTACTAACATGATGTCGCGTGAATAAAGCTAATAAAACGTTGTAAAAATATGATTTTTTTTTTATCAGGATCAAATTTATTTGTGACCCATGATCAAAGGTATACTTGGTGATGTCGCCTGTCTTAGTTTTCGGGAGCGTTCCAAAAATACCCTGTATATATGCTTGTATTAATTAAAAATAAAAATTAATATGGTCCTTTATGTGTGCAAATACTATATTATGCCTATTAAAAATAAAAAGTAACTAGTATATACTAAGTAAATAATTTAAACACGAGCTCACACACCGCCCCGCCGGTTTATTTTATCCCTTTTTTATAAATAATACTGCTCTGAATCTTAATACATTTCTGTATTTGTTAGGAAAACCATTGTTGAACTTTATCGACTAATGATCACTGAATTAGTTATACAGAGATGTATTATCTTTGGCGAGGGCTGGACTTTAAACTAACGATTTGGTGACAGTGACAACCCTGAGACAGTAGGCAATTATAACGCGGATTGGGCCGCAGATAACCTACTTGGCCTCTCTTTATACTATGATTATAGTGCCTAAGTGTACGCGCAAACATATGTGAAGTCTCTATTCCCTCACTCTCACAGTCCGATGGGAGGGTAAACCGTCACGACCGGAGAGAGACCAACGGCTTTACGTGCTTTCCAAGGCACGAGGGTGGGACGCTGCAAACTATCTCACTCCGGGCAGGTACTGAGAATTTCTTGATGGAAACGTTTAATAACTGATTTTTTTTGGCTTGACCCGGGATTCAAACCCGGGACTTCATAATCAGCAGTCGCACTACTACAACTACTAGACTAACCAGGCAGTCGTTTTTTATATCATAAAAATATTTATTTATTGACAGTCATTTTAGCATTATCACAGAATCGGAAGAACTTTTAATTTGGGAAGAATCAGCAAGAAATCAAGCGGGACATTTCAAGAAAATTTTTCAATTTGTTTTATACTATTAGGTTGCAAGCATTTAGAAATAGCAAACAGTAGCAATCACCTTATACCCAGGGTTATTATGAATCATGTACTCTAGTTAGTACATAACCTTTTTTGTAAATAATAAGTTGATAAACGAGTACACAGTCGACCTGATGGTAAGTGGATACTGTGGCCCATAGACATCTACATTTATGCTTAATTAAGAATCAAAATGCAGATGCAATGTCACTTCTGAGGACTAATATGGAATCCCTCATTTCCAGTAAAAAGTATCTCCAGTTCTCTACACTCACCATACGAGACACAGCAGCATTGTGAGAGCCTGGTCCTACCGCGGTCGAGCCAAACCATTCTTGGCCTTGCATATTTTCTGTAAAAGCGTCATTTATTTTCGGAGTTCATTAACTTTTATATTATAACTTTATAATTAGTAATTTATTTGTTTTTTGAATTAATATTGTAGATTGAAATAGATAATCACTGGAATAGCTTTTTCGGAAATGTTTATCGTATCTTAATTTATGTGCAAGTCAGACTTTCAAATACTTTAAAACTAGTTAAAAAAGGAAATAGTATAGTCGAGCCGTGACGACCTAAAAAATTCACTACCACGTATCATCCCATGGATGTCGTAAATAGCAACAAAGTTATATGAAATAGGAGATCCATAGCAGCACCTACCTAATAACGACGAAATAATAATAAACTCTGGTTGCCAACCCGCCTGCTATTGGGAAATCTATGGGAGAGATATCTTATAGGCTCTAATAAATGATTGAATATAGAATATGCGCCATATATTACGAATATTTTCAAATACTTTTGATGTAAAATAAATAGCCTTTAAATTTTTTGTAATGTCCTAAAAATATTATGGGCCTTTAAAAACATCAGTAACTTTACACAATACGAGTACTATGACGTATATGGCGGTTAAAAATTATAACAGTAAACCTTCTGAAACAAACATACCTATATGCATATTATTTTAATGGCAAAAGTTTACAGCGCTTGCTTTAACTTTGGTTATTACTTCCATCTCGAATTTACTCTGCAGTTTGAAGCTTTGTCATTAACATGAGCGAAATTTGACCAGTTCTTGTTAAACGATGCCATATAAGTAAAAGCAACGCACAAGAATGCAGTGTATAGTAATTTTCTATTAAACAATAGTATACTTTGACGACTTAGTAGTCCAGTTGCTAAAAATTTGTCTTAAAGTTGGTAAAAATTACCTTGCGTACATCCGCTTGATCAAATAAAATGATGTATCTTACCTAGTTTGAAAACACGCGTGTTGTATTGTAGTCAGTGGTGTGTCTTTCCTAGTGTAATAGTGTTGGGAATAGTGGTATTGGGATTAGTGGTGACGGGGATAATGTACGCAATTGAGTGAGGGTGGAAGGTGTTCTTCAAACTAGATAAGACACATAATTTTATTTTACCGAGCGTATGTATGTAAGGTAATTTTTACATACATATATGGCAGGCAGAGATCACTTCTTTCCGGTCGCTACGATCCCTACATACTTTTTTTGCTTCGTCCACTTTCATTATTCCCTTTATACATGCTCTTCGGTTTAGGGTACTCTTGAACTGGCCTTTTTTTAAGACGTCCCTGATTTGGTCTAGAAACGTCTGCCTAGGTCTACACCTTCCAACTTACACGTTTTTCGTCAATCGTTCTTCATTCATTCTTTCGACATGTCCAAACCATCTCAGCTTACCTTTCTCAATTTTTGTGACTACATCTTCTTTCAGACCACAACGTTTCCTTATCTGACTATTTCTTATTCTGTCACTCAGTTTAACTCCTATCATACTTCTTAACGCTCTCATCTCAACTGCATTTATTCTGCTTTCATGTTTCTTTGCCATACCCAACTTTCACTTCCGTACATGAGTGTCGGAACCAACCTCCCCTCATGCACAGCCAATCGAGCCTTGTTAGATACCTTCCGTCTCCTCATGCAAAGCTTCATTCACCATGTTTCCTGCATTCATTCTTCTTTCGATATCACTCTCACACTTTCCATCTCTTGTAAACTTTGAACCCAGATACACAAACTCCTACACCTGTTCAATTTGTTCATCTCCAATTACGATATTGCAGTCTGTTACTGCCTCATCTCTTTCAAACACCATCACTTTCGTCTTCTTTACATTCATCTTCATTGCCTTTCTAACAAAAGCTCCACTCATAGCAGTAATGCCATGTAGGGGCCATGAGCCGTGGTGTCCCATCCTTTCCTCTTGGTTTCGTTCACGCACAGAATATGCATCTATGCATCGTTCATCCATCATCTGACATTTTTGTTCTACCTTTACATTCTCTGTGGGCCGATTTTCGACCCCGCGAGAAATGAGACGTGATAGGTGGCGAACCTTTTTTTTTTTTATAGGAGAGGAAGCAAACGAGCATGCGGCTCACCTGATGGTAAGTGACTACCGCCGCCCATGAACAACTGCCACACTAGGGGAATCGCAGATGCGTTGCCGGCCTTTTAAAAAGGAATAGGCTCTTTTCTTGAAGGTCCCTAAGTCGTATCGGTCCGGAAAAATCGCTGGTGGTAATCGATTCCACACGGAAGTTTTGCGAGGGAGAAAACTTCTTCTGAATCGCACAGTGGTGGACCGCCAATCATCCAGATGATATGGATGGTATCGCAAGTTCTGTCGCGATGTGCGATGGTGAAATTGAGCGGCTGGAATTAGTCCGAACAATTCCTCAGATCACTCCCCGTGGTAGATGCGATAAAATACGCAAAGAGATGCAACCTCTCTACGCAATGCCAGTGAGTCAAGCCGATCGAAAAGAACTCGGTCATCGACGATTCGAACCGCTCTGCGCGGGATGCGGTCAAGTAGAAGGAGCTGGCACTGGGGGGCCCCTACCCAGAGATGGGAACAGTATTCCATGTGAGGCCGAACCTGCGACTTGTAAAGTTGCAAGCGGTGTGCCCGCATGAAATACTGTCCCGCTCTGCTGAGCACGCCAAGCTTTTTAGAGGCCAATTCGGCCTTATCTTCCAAGTGACCACGAAACTGCACGTCACTCGATATGTCGACACCGAGGATTCCGATACTGGCTGAGGCAACAAGGGGAGTGCCTTGAAACTGAGGAGATACGACAAAGGGAATCTTTTTAGCGGTAAACGCGCAAACTTGTGTCTTCTGGGGATTGAACTGGACTAAATTTAGTCGCCCCCAGTCTGAGACTTCGTTCAACAAAGTCTCGACTTCAGACACAAGTTTGTTCCGGTACTCGGCGAAGTTCTCCCGAGAAATATTAGCACGGCCGGTGTATAAAGCATCACCAGTGCTGTCGTCCGTATAGCAATGAATGTTACTGGTTTGCAACATATCATTGATATGCAGAAGAAACAGCGTTGGTGATAGCACGCAGCCTTGTGGAACACCAGCGTTAATGGGCTTGTAATCGGAGCATGCACCGTCTACTACGACCTTGATGCTCCGATCTGCAAGAAAGCTGGTGATCCAATTGCACAATTTCTCGGGGAGCCCATAGGAAGGCAGCTTCGAAAGAAGCGCTTTATGCCAAACCCGATCGAAAGCCTTCGCTATATCCAAACTAACGGCCAACACCTCCCCCTTGGACTCCACTGCCTCCGCCCATCTATGGGTCAGGTAGACCAGAAGATCACCAGCTGAGCGACTTCGACGGAAACCGTACTGGCGGTCACTAATCAGCTGGTGATCCTCAAGGTACCGCATGAGCTGGCTGTTAATAATTGTTTCCATTACTTTGGAGAACAAGGAGGTGATGGCGATTGGCCTGTAGTTGGACGGATCTGAGCGGTCGCCCTTTTTAGGGATCGGGTGCACCAAAGCTGTCTTCCATGAGTCCGGGACTACGCCTAGGGAGTAGGAGTACCGAAAAAGACGCGTTAAAACCGGTGCCAACTCCGGAGCACACGTCTTCAGCACAATAGGTGGGACTCCATCAGGCCCACTCGACTTGTTGACGTCCAGGGAGAGGAGTGCTTTACGCACCAAGCGCTGTGTAAACAGCACTTCCCGCATGGAGCACTCACACCGCAGGATGTTCGGCGGTGTGTTCTCCTCGTCATCTAGAGTCGAGTTGGAAGCAAAAAGAGAGCCTAGCAGATCGGCTTTCTCCTTTGCGTCATGGGCCAGTGAGTCGTCCACCCTGTGCAGAGATGGCAGAGATGGCTGACAGAAGTTCCCTTGGACAGCCTTGGCGAGAGACCAGAATGCACGTGTTCCCGAAGGGAGGCGAACTAGTTTCTCGCCAATTCTGCCGATGTGCTCTGACCTTGCCTTGGCAATGACACTTTTGAAGGACCTGGAGGCGGAATTGTACTTCTTTTTAAGAGCGCTGGTGTTTACATCCCGGGACGTTGATGCGTCAGCCCAGGCCTGGTAGCACTCCTGCTTATAGCGTGATGCTAGTTTACAGGAGCGACCAAACCATGGCTGGGATCTGCCTCCGATGGGCACCACGGAGGATGGAATAAAAAGTTCCATACCCTGAAATACCACATCAGCAACAGAATCGGCAACAACGCTGGGATCTTCCGGCGAGAAGCAAACCCGCCCCCAAGGGTAGGATGCAAAAAAAGACCGCATCCCGTCCCAATCGGCCGACCTATAGTGCCAAACACGGCGGCAAGCTGCAGATCGCAACTGCGATGGGAGCGTGAGTGGCACCGTACTCCGGATCAGACAATGGTCCGAAGAGCCCAGTGGGGCATCGACGGAGACCTGATATCCGTCCGGATGAGAGGTCAGCAGAAGGTCCAACAGAGAAGGTACATGATCCTCCACATCTGGGATCCGCGTAGGCGAAGTAACCAGTTGTGTTAGACCATATGCCAAAGAAAAGTCATAGACAGATCTACCCGCGTGATCGGTTAAACGAGAACCAAGCCATTCAGCGTGGTGGGCGTTAAAATCACCGAGTATCACGATCTCTGCGGATGGGACCTGTTGTAGCACGGAGTCTGCAGCCATTTGGACGTGGTCGCTGAGTCGGTCTGTGTCGGCATTACCGCTATGGGACCTATAGAGGCACCCGTAGACGCGGGGATGGTCGTCGCTGTCTACGCGCAGCCATAGGATGGACAGGTCCGTACCTTCAAGACTGCCGAGGCGTCGAAAACAGATGTCCTCCCTGACGTATACGCAAACTCCAGCCCGGGGCACAAAGGAGTATTCAAATTTGTACCCCGGGTAAGAGAGATATGAAGTATCAGCCGGAGAGGACACCTGAGTCTCGGTTAAAAAGAGCAAGGCCGGCTTCACCGTCTCTAGATGGTAATGGACAGCGTTAAGGTTGGAATGAAGTCCCCTGATATTGCAAAAATTCACGGATAGCGTGAAAGGGGTCGCCTTGGTCTTATTGCTCAGCTTGCCCCGAACAGTATTAGTCGCGAGCGGAATTTTGCCCCCCCAAGACTAGAATAGTCCAAGACCTGGTGACTAAAATTAGCAAGAGTATTGTAATGACCCATAATTCAATATGATTTGGTATTGAGGGTGAATATGAGTCAGCACCCACTCGCAAGTTCAGGTAGTAGCGCGGCGGCGCACTCTGGTGTATTCAAAATTACAAGATGTTCTACAAGTGTTTTGTAATCAATTTTGTTTTTGTTTTGTAATAAAATTGACCTTGAACTAGTTTATAACCCAAAAAAGTGGTCAGACCGCATTCTTGTGAAACGCGGCGCGTCGGTGGAAAACTTTAGAAATGGCTGAAAATTCATTTCCTCTTAAGTTACTATAAATATTTTAAGAAAAAAACAATCAGATCACCGATTAATGGAACAGAGGTAGTCAACAGTTTCATCATCGTGCGGATATCGACCAAGCGCGGCTGTACGGCACGCGTAGGAATACTTATTTATAATTAAATTCTTACATAATATACTTTGTCATTAAATTTAGTTTTTTATTTAAATTTATTGAACAAATTGTTAAATTATAATTAAAATGGTTGATTGTCATGTGATTTTCCAATAATAATTTAATTTACATTTATATTTTATATAGAGTTATAGTGAATTCATATAACTGTTAATATAATTTCGATTGCAATATTTAAATAAATTCACATATATTACAATTTATTTATTATAGTAATATTCAAATAAATTTTAATATATTACAATTTATTTGAATATTACTATTATTTTAACTAATATGTCGGCAACAGTAAATGTTGGGAAAGATGTTGATGGGCGGTATGATTTCGATTGGTTCGAAGGGAATCAGTTAGCAACGTTTGTGAAATACGGGATCATTCCAAACCAAATCAAAATGAAGGTATATTTAAATTTATTGAAATTAGGTTTTTTTAGATATTTGACATTTATTAAATTTATAACTTATAGAATTAAACACTTACATACCTAGTTAATAAATTTTTTGACATTCTGTATATATTGTAAATGTTTGACGATTTATCGATGTTTTCTCTAGGTGTTTGACATTTATAAAATTTATAACTATTTTTTTAAATTATTACATAATTAATTTCCTTTAATATTTTACTTCATTAGATTGTAATAATAATAATAATAATAATAATAATAATAATAATATGCCAACAACATATAGATATATCAGCATATGCCAACAACATATAGATATATCAGCATCAAATAAATATTTAACAATAGGCACATTATTTGCCGAAACAGAAGGTTTTATAAATGCTATCCAAGATCAAGTCATCAGTACTAAAAACTATAGAAAATTTATAATTAGAGAACCAAATCTTATAAATGACAAATGCAGAAAATGTAATTTAGTACCAGAAACTATACAGCATATCACAGGAGCATGTCAAAACTTAGCATCAACAGATTACACCCACAGGCATAATCAAATTGCAAACATAATACACCAAAAGATAGCCCAGAAACATAAACTCATCGATAACAATTTACAACCATACTACAAATATAAACCCAACCCTGTGTTAGAAAACACCTCACATAAACTATATTTCGATAGAGCCATACTTACTGATAAGACCATCCATTACAATCGACCCGATATAGTTTTGCAAGACAAACTTAACAACATAGCCTTTCTAATTGACATAGCTGTACCAAATACGCATAATATTCAAAAAACAATAGCCGAAAAGATTAGTAAATATAACGAACTGAGCGAAGAAATAAAAAGAATATGGAAATTAAATAAAGTTTTCATCGTTCCAATTGTACTCTCAGCTACAGGATTAATACCAAAATATTTGCACCACTGCCTTAAGTTATTAGATTTACCCTCAAATTTATATATTAAAATGCAAAAAGCAGTTATTTTAAATACATGTCGCTTAGTGCGAAAATTTTTACAAATCCCAGAAACTGCTCTGGATAATACATTAATAATACCAGCAAATGATGACTACTTGGCTTAAAGTCCGTATCATCATAATACCCTACATGGAGAAAAAAAAAGAGAAAAGAAAAAAAATAATAATAATAATAATGGCGTAGGGAAGTGACGACCCCATCGCCCGCTGACGTAACGGTTATGTGACAAAACTGCTACGTCAGCGCAGTCAGTCAGCACCTTGCCAAGAGGTGTTAGCGCCGTGCCTCGGCAAAATTGAAGGTGCAAAGGCCCGCTTGTGCACATGGCCTCACCATGAAACGGTGCCGGGTTTGGGCGTCTCCCGTTAACTGACGCCCAATTTATGGATGATGGAACAAAGAAGATTGCGCAAAGGGCCGCTACCTGGAGGTCGCCAGGGCGCGTCTGGAGCTGGCGCTTGACGCGACAGCATGCGAACCGTCAGCCGAGCGCGAGGAGCTGCACGACCACCCAGCAGCCCCTCGCATCCATCATCCCCACCAGCTGGCTTGGTGTTGGCAGGGCCTTCGCGGGCCCAGCAATCGGCACCCGCCACTGGTGGAGTACGCCGCATGCGTTGGTCAATGAAAATGAATAGCAACGCATTGCGGGCGTATTTTGGGGCGAAAGGGGGAGAAATTGGAGGTTTTGCATATCGGGCTAGGATGCATCGACTTTTTGCTGAGCTGGAGCCATCTATAACCGTCACCGAGCAAAACCTGGCAGACCGAGTTCGGTACATCATGCGTTCAAAAATATTTGATGACGCCGAACTCGAACGGCTACGACGTGAGGCTATTCCTTTGTCGAATGAAAATACTACGACAGGAGATGCGGCTCTACGAGTTGCAGAGCAACCGACACATGTAGATGCCGCCGTAGATCTCCTTGTGGTTGACTCAGGCGACGATGGAATAGTCGCCCAGGAACAAGAGCGAATGAGGAGCATATTGGAAGAGGCGATTAGGGAAACGCGCAGAACGCCTCTCGAGAATCGACCGCGACTTCCCCGTATACCCCTAAGCAAGCGGAATCGGGCTGTCGTAAGGGCTCTCAACCCAATGCTGGTGACCTATTTAGAAGCCAGCCGGGACCTTTGCGATACGGACTCAATTCTTTTTGGCGCCGCACTGGCAGTTTGCCGTATTATTGGCGCCAAACTTCCCATGGCTGGACGCGCTACTAGACAAAGTAGCGCCATCCCAGCCTGGAGAAGAAGGATTGAGGACCGTATCGCAAAGGCAAGGGCCCTCATCGGCAGGCTGATAAGCTTCAGGTCGGGCAATAATAGGCCGAGAATTGTGCGCACCGTCAGGATGGCGTTTGCTGGGACAAACATCAGTTTGTCCCAGCCGGATATAACGCAAAAACTGACGGAGCGCATAGACGACCTGAAGCAGAGAGTCGCTGCTTGGGGGAAGCGGATTCGGCGATATACCGAGAGGTCGACACGGTTCAACCAGAATCGTCTCTTCCAGAGTGATCAGAAGAGGCTCTATGAATCATTGGAGCGACCAATGGTACGTGGAACGGGCCCAGCACCGAATCAGGCCGACACTATCGCATTCTGGCGCGGCCTGTGGTCAGAGCCCGTAAACCACAGCGAGGGCCCTTGGGCGGAAGTTGTGGCGAGTCAGTGTGCGAATGTTACGCCCATGGACCCCGTCATCATAACGCCGGATGACGTAGCTGAGGCGGTCCGTAGGGCTCCAAACTGGAAAAGCCCGGGACTCGACGGACTGCATCACTACTGGCTGAAGGGGTTCGTGGTGTGTCACGCTGTGCTCGCCCGACAGTTTCAAGAGGCTCTCGACCAGAAGTCGCTCCCGAGCCTCTTCACTACTGGGATCACTCATTTGGTTCCTAAAGACCGGGATTCCACAGACCCGAGCAAATACCGCCCCATAACGTGTCTACCAACCATATACAAGACACTTACATCCATTTTGAGCGCGAGAATCACTCGTCACCTGAACTCAAATCAGGTGATGTCGCGCGCTCAAAATGGATGTCGGGGCGGTGGTCGTGGAACCAAGGAACCACTCCTCATTGACGCGGTCATTGGCAAAGTGGTTAAACGCAACCGTCGGAACCTCTCCGCCGCTTGGATAGACTATAAAAAGGCATTCGAGTACAGGGTTGACTGTACAGTTCGAGACTTCCTCGGGCAGTGTATGGGGCAGTGGAGTACGACCCTTTGTCATCTAGGCGAGCGGATGATGGCTGCGGAGAACCACATAAGGATAAGAAGGGGTATCTTCCAGGGCGACTGTTTGAGTCCAATATGGTTCTGCCTCTCTCTGAACCCTCTTAGTACATTACTGGAGGGTTCCGGGAGGGGATTTCAGCTTCGGAGAGGAGGTACAAAAGTGACCCACCTTTTCTATATGGATGATCTCAAGTTATTCGCCTCCAGTCGCTCTCATCTTATGGAATTGCTAAACATCACTTGTGATTTTAGCAATTCTATTAGAATGGAGCTGGGGACGGATAAGTGTGCGGTGCTCCATGTTGAAAGGGGAAGGGTTGCTAACTCGGAGGGCATAGACTTATCTATGCCTATCAACATAAGGACCCTTTCCGAGGCTGAAACATACCGATACCTGGGTATGTCACAGAACATCGGTGTAGATGAGGCGGGTATGAAACAGTCAGTTTGCGATGTGTTTTATGCACGCTTGACCAAAGTGCTTAACAGCCTTTTGTCCGGTGTGAATAAGACGCACGCATATAATGGTTGGGTCATGCCTGTTCTCATGTATACCTTTGACATACTCAGGTGGACTCAGACCGAACTAAACGCACTGGACAGAAAAGTCCGCACTATAATGACGTCCCACAGGGTGCATCATCCGAGATCGTCAGTAATGAGGCTGTACTTGCCGCGGAAGCATGGTGGACGCGGCTTTTTAAGCGCGCTTACCATGCATAATCACGAAGTGTGCAGCCTCCGTAATTACTTTCTGACGAGAGCGGATGATCCATACTATAGGGACGTTATTTGTTGTGATAAAGGACTTACCCCTCTGTCCTTAGCCAACGAGCAATGGCAAGACCCGGCAGTACAGAGCATTTCCGACCGGGAGACCGTATGGAAGGAGAAAGAGCTCCACGGGAGGTTCTACAAGGCTCTACATGAGCCTTTCGTAGACACAGTCGCCTCCCTCCACTGGCTACGTTTCGGTGACCTCTTTGGGGAAACCGAGGGTTTTGTCTGTGCGATACAGGATCAGGTTATTAAGACCAACAATTATCGGAGATACATCCTAAAGGATGGCACCGTTGACGTCTGTCGAGCTTGTCGCCATCCCGGTGAGTCACTTAGGCATGTCATCTCCGGTTGTTCGGCGCTTTCTAACTCTGAGTATTTGCACAGGCACAACTTAGTAGCCAGGATTCTACACCAGGAGCTCGCTCTGAAATACGGTCTCGTGGATCGGAAATTGCCATATTATAAGTACTTGCCGGAAGCCGTGCTCGAAAATGACCGCGCCAGGCTCTACTGGGACCGGGCCATCATCACAGATAGGACTATTCTTGCGAATAAGCCTGATATTGTGCTGATGGACCGGGCACAGTCAAGGATATTTTTGGTCGACATTACCATTCCTTATGACGAGAACCTCGTGAAAGCCGAAACAGATAAACTAACTAAATATCTGGACCTGGCTCACGAGGTGACCGACATGTGGGGTGGATTGCCGGCCGAAATTATACCTGTAGTCGTCTCTGCGAACGGGTTAATCCCAGTCAGCCTCTCGGGTCATCTGAGGCGACTGGGACTCCATGACGGACCGCTCCAAGCTCAAATGCAGAAGGCGGTGCTCCTCGATACCGCCCGCATCGTCCGCCGGTTTCTTTCCCTCTCCCCCTAACCCTCGGCCGTTTGGTCTCCCCTGCCGAGGGCTTCCATCTGGTTGGGTTTTTATTTATTTATGTATTTTTTATGTATTTATTTTATTTTGTTGATATTTATGTATGTTTATCATTTTCATTTACAATTATATATTTATACAGCCCAACCAGATGAGAAAACTATATAGATACCCCGGAATAATAATAACAGATAAGCTTACTAAATATCTGGATCTGGCTCACGAGGTAACCGACATGTGGGGTGGATTGCCGGCCGAAATTATTCCTGTGGTCGTTTCTGCGAACGGGTTAATTCCAGTCAGCCTCTCGGGTCATCTGAGGCGACTGGGATTCCGTGACGGACCGCTCCAAGCTCAAATGCAGAAGGCGGTACTCCTCGATACCGCCCGCATAGTCCGCCGGTTTCTTTCCCTTTCCCCCTAACCCTCGGCCGTTTGGTCTCCCCTGCCGAGGGCTTCCATCTGGTTGGGTTTTTATTTATTTATGTATTTTTTGATGTATTTATTTTATTTTGTTGATATTTATGTATGTTTATCATTTTCATTTACAATTATATATTTATACAGCCCAACCAGATGAGAAAACTATATAGATACCCCTAAAATAATAATAATAAAAAAATGGCGGACGTTGTCAAAAGTAAATGATGCAGTCAGTACAAAATCTTAGAAATTAATTTTGTTTGTATATGTTTCAAGTTCCAAAATAACAAATTTTCAACGTAAATAGATTTTACAATATCAACATAAATAAAACTTTAAAAATCTGTGAAAAAGAAACTAATTTCAAGAAAAATGTATTTCTTTCAAATTGACCACTGTCATCTGAAAAATTTTACAAACAGATTTATATAATAAAATATTTAATTTAACGTTACATTATGCATCGAACGAGACGACAAATACGAATAAATACCGCCAATACCACAATCGCACACGTAACATCGCCTACGGAGGACTACACATCCATGGAATGTAATCCTAGAGGCACAAGAAGAACCCCCGTACCATCTTTGAGGGGACGAAGAGCGCCACCGGCTGGCTTGGGACCTGCAGGAATTACCATCCTACAAGAGGACCCCGCTACTGATGGTGTAGTGCGACGACGCATGCGTTGGACTAAAGAATTAAATATAAGTGTTATGCGCGCGTACTATAAGGCTACCAAAGGAGGAACCAATCTTACATCTTATCGCCCTAGAATGCTGTCTGAATTCCAACAGCTACAGCCCAACCTAACAAACTTAACTGCCCAAAGGCTTTCAGATCAAGTATGTGTCATTCTAAGTCGTAAGATTTTAGACGACAGATTACTTGAACAACTTTGTAGTGAGTACTCTACATCTACTATCAATTCAATTCCTGATCCCCAACGAACACTTCCAGGTGAAACTGATTACTTAAATATTAATAACAGTAACCATAATATAAATATTACTAACTTAAACAACGAAAAAGTAGAGCAAAATTGTTTTGATATAGATGTGAGTTCCCAGGACAGCGAATATATGAGAAGGACTTTCGAATGTTCCCTTCTGGAATATAAAAATACACCTATAGAAAATAGACCGAAACTACCTAAACTTCCTAACAACAAAAAAACTATATTTACAGTAGCATCAATGAATATTCTATGTAAAGATTATTTTGAACAAAGTAATTCTATTTTGGAAACTATGTCTCTTCTATACTGTTGTGCCCATGCTGTATGTATGATAATGAAAATTCCTGTCATTTCAGTACAAAATTTTAAGAAAAATAATACAGAATCTAAATGGAAACAAAGAATTCAAAAACGAATTGACAACACTCGCAAAATTATAGGAAAATTAATAAGCTACCAAACAGGTAACAGGCGTAAAAAAATAATTACTTTAGTAAATCAAATCGCTATTGAAAATGATATTAGCCAATTAGATCCCCATTTTCCGGATAAAATTACTGAGTACATTGATACGCAAAAACAAAATTTAAAAGCATGGGCCAACCGTATTAAACGATATTCAGAAAGATCTAAATGGTACTTCCAGAATCGCACATTCGAAAGTAACCAAAAGTGGGTGTATCCGTCTTGGGAGAACACTACAACTAATAGTTGTACTCATGGCAGCCCAAGCTTAATTGAATGTCTAAATTTTTGGAAAAGTATATGGTCTAACGAAGTTTCTCATAATGAAGGCGAATGGATTCGTGCAACCGAACGTAAGTTTTCTAATTTGCCTAACATGAGTTCTATCTCAATTACTGCTGAAGACGTATACTCAATTACTCGTAGATTACATAATTGGAAATCACCTGGCCCAGATGGTATACACAACTTTTGGCTGAAATGGATAACAGTAGCCACGTACGTTTGGCTGCACAGATTCAAGAAGCCATAGAGTGCTGTGAGCTTCCGAGACTTCTTACAACTGGTATTACCCACTTACTATATAAAAATGGAAACACCACGGAACCTAAAAATTACTGACCTATATCGTGCCTTTCAACTATATACAAATTAATAACTGCAATTTTAAATAACAAGATCTATAAACACTTGGAAAATAATAACATTCTTTCAACTGCACAGAACGGATGTCGGAAAGGGTCACGTGGTTGTTAAGAACTTCTTCTCATTGACACAGCTATTTGCCGACAAGTCTTTCGTAATCGCAAAAATATGTCCGCTGCTTGGGTAGATTACAAAAAAGCATATGACTCTGTTCCACATTCATGGCTAAAAAGAGTTTTAGAAATATATAAAATAGATGACAAAATTTGTAAGTTTTTAAGTAAATTAATGGGTCAGTGGAACACTGTCCTAAATCTACCAGGTGAGTGGCAATGTAGTTCGATAGACTCTATAAATATTAAGCGGGGTATATTCCAAGGTGATAGCTTGAGCCCAACTTGGTTTTGTTTAGCCCTGAAAATGAAATGAAAGTTTAGCCTTAAGCACTACTATTTAGGAATCCGGATTAGGGTTTCGGTTTCGAAAAGAAAACTCACCCATCTCACATCTACTTTACATGGATGATCTCAAGCTATTCACATCAAAAGAGAGTGATCTACTATTATTGTTGAAATTAACACATAGTTTCAACAATGATATTAGAATAGAATTTGGAATAGATAAATGTGCTGTCATCAACGTAAATAGGGGCAAAATTAAAGATTGTAATAATTATGCAATTACAAATGACTTACATTTCAGTTCTCTTTCTGAAACAGAAACCTATAAATACTTGGGCACGGCAGAAGCACTAGGAATTAATGACAGAAACAGAAACAGAAACAGAAACTTTTTTATTCAATATAGATTATAAATAATACTTATTGAAAGTCACTCTTTTGTATAATTACCACTGGTTCGAAAAAAACCTCTGTCCTGGGAAGAACCAGCAAGAAACCCAGCGGGACTTTTTTTTTAAATAACAGCTTACAATCATGTATGTTACACAAATTAACAACACAACAAATTAGAAATAGCTTGGGAGCGATCACCTCACTTCCAGGGGTTATTATCATCTATAAATTCTTTAATATTATAATAACCCTTTTTATACAAACTTAGTTTAATAAAGTTTTTGAACTTTGAGCAGGTCAAATTTTGTATATTTTCTGGAATTTTGTTGTAAAAGCGTATACATCGCCCCAAGAATGAATTACTGACTCGATGGAGTCGAGTAACTGGTACTACTAGCTTGTGTCTGTTCCTAGTATTTACAGAATGAATATCACTTATTTTTGTAAAACTACTTTTATTTTTGTGTACGTACATTACATTTTCATAAATGTATTGAGAGGCCAAAGTTAATATATTAATTTCCTTAAATTTTTGTCGCAGCGACTCTTTAGGCTTTAAATCATAAATTGCTCTTATGGCCCTCTTCTGCAAAACAAATATAATTTCAGTGTCAGCTGCGTGTCCCCATAGCAAAATACCATACGACATTATGCTATGGAAATAGCTAAAGTAAACTAGTCTAGCTGTTTCAACACTAGTTAGACTTCTAATCTTTTTTACAGCATATGCTGCAGAACTAAGTCTGCTTGCTAGCTTTGATATATGGGGGCTCCATTGAAGCTTCGCGTCTAGTGTGATTCCAAGAAAAATGGTGGTATCTACAAGACTCAGTTTCTCCCCATTTAAAATTACATTAGTATTTAATTGTTTGACATTTGGAGTCATAAATTTCATACATTTCGTTTTAGTGCCATTTAAATGCAAATTATTGACATTGAACCAATTCACTAATTTAGATATAGCATTATTTACTTCGTCATATTTTAGCAAATGTCGACTTAATTTGAAAATTAAAGAAGTGTCATCTGCAAATAATACTATATCATGGTTATCTCCTACTATGTAAGGTAAGTCATTAATATATACAAGAAACAGAAAGGGGCCGAGAATTGAGCCTTGAGGCACGCCCATATGTACCATCGACCCGGAAGAACTCGTACTGTTGATGACAACTTTTTGCGTTCTCTTACTTAAATATGAAATAATTAATTTTAGAGCATCACTTCTTACACCGTAGTGTTGAAGTTTCCTGATTAATGTTTCATGGTGAACACAATCGAAGGCTTTGGATAGGTCACAAAATATACCCAAAGCATCCCGTGAATTCTCCCATGCATTAAATATATATTTAATCAGCTCAACACCGGCATCAGTTGTCGAGCGACCCCTTGTAAAACCAAATTGATTTTTATGAAGTAAATTATTTATATTAAAGAAATTTAACATTTGATCAAGAATAATTTTTTCAAAAATCTTACTAAGAGTTGGTAGTACAGAAATAGGTCTAAAATTGGCGGGGTCTAATGTACTACCAGATTTAAATAAAGGTATTACTTTACTATACTTCATTAAATCAGGAAACACACCAGATTCGATAATAGTATTAAAAATAACAGCTAAATGAGGCGCGATTGTATCTATTATAGACGCAATAACTTTAACAGAAATCCCCCACAGATCCGCAGTTTTCATAACATCAATAGTTTTAAAATATTTTACAATATCTTTTGATGATACTTTATGAAATGTAAAATTCTTTGTACACGCATTTACATTTTGTTTAAGTAATGATTCGGCGACCGCAGGAGAAGAATTCAGTGACTTAGTGGTTAATATCGGAATATCAGTAAAATATTTCTCAAAAACCACTGCAACGTCCTGATCTGATTCGGTTAATTTGTTATTAACACTTAACTTGTAGTTTGAATTGCGAGAGTTGATCTTACCAGTTTCGCTATTAATTATACTCCATGTCATTTTAATTTTATTAGAAGCCGTCTTAATTTTGTTGCTCAAATGCAAAGACTTGGCTGTGGAGCACACTCTTTTAAATATTTTTGAATATTTTTTTACATATTCTCTAAATTCGACGCTATGGTTATATGACCTTTCATGGTAAAGATCATATAACCTGCGTCTGCTCTTATGGACTCCTGCTGTCGCCCATTCATTAAATGACTTCCGACTGTTCAAGGAGAATGTTTTAGAAGTAAAAGTATTATTAAATTCATTGCAAATATGCTTAAATAATGTTCCATACAAAAAATTTGGATCATTTTGGTATGAAAGTGATGGAAGTTTTTTCACTATGTTACTTCTAAATTTCTCCAAGCGACGTGCATTTACTGGAACAAACACAACTTTCTAATCTACTTGCTTTTTGTGAACATATGGTAACGAAACTACTTGTCCACAGTGATCAGAACTTAATTTTTGAATTATACATTTATGCAATGGCTTCACTTTGTAAAAATATTATCTATACATGTTGCACTAGATTGAGCAATATGCGTTGGCTCTATAAATAAATTAAAAAGACCATATGATTTAAATAATGATCTAAATTTAATATTGATTGAGGAAGCTTCTAGGAGATTGATATTAAAGTCTCCACATATTACAACAGATTTATTCTGTTTATTAAGCTTAGCAAAAACTTCCTCCATAATTTTTTCAAAAGTATCGTATATAGAACATGGGGGTCTGTAGACGCTCACAACAATGAGGTGCTCAAACTCAACACATGCCATTTCTACAGTTCGCTCAACAGAGAGGCTCACAATATCTTTACGTTCTTTACATGACAATAATTTACTAGCTAATATTAAGGAGCCACCTCTTAAAACCGTTTCTCTATTGAAAGAACTGACCACCTGGTGATTACTGAAGTTAAACATTAAGTTATAAGCTTTTAACCAATGTTCAGTAATACATAAAATATGAATATTGTTGCTATTTAAGAACAACTCAATTTCTAGCTCTTTGCCTATCATGCCTTGTATATTTTGATGCACCAGGTGTAAACAATTTTCATTATCTTTCTGTGGAGTCATACAATTAAAGATTTGTAAGCCACATTCTAAATTATTTAAGTTATTATAGCTGCTAGAGATTACCTCTATT
The DNA here is from genome assembly GCA_033319125.1 of Parnassius glacialis. Lineage (NCBI taxonomy): Eukaryota > Metazoa > Arthropoda > Insecta > Lepidoptera > Papilionidae > Parnassius > Parnassius glacialis. The sequence goes on along the minus strand of JAVANC010000023.1, from coordinate 20,965,650 downwards.
GTCTCATTTTCTAATTTAAATTACTTGGAACTGATTCCAAATTGCATATTAAGTCATTACACTGCTCAAAAGAAGCAGATGTCTGTGTAGCCAAGTCCTTGGCTGAGTTAATATATAAATAATAAGATAGCACATTTGCTATCTGTCTTAAATTATATTTTGATAGGTAATACCTATCTGTAGTCAAAAATTTCTTAATTAAATTATTTATATCTATTAAATTAATTCTATTATTATAATTGTAACAATTAAATGTCAAGTTTAAATTATTATTACATGAAAAGTTATTTATTAATAAATTTAAATCATATCTTATTTTATTTTCCTGCGGCCAACCCTGTATGTAAGGCAATGTAAACAAGATAATTTTATGTACATTTAAAGTATTTAGATTATCAATATATTTTAATAATTGATTTTTGTTTAGATTGCCTCTTCTCCCAACAAGAATTATTAATGTGCTATTAGGACAAAATTTACTAGCTAAAACTTAATCCATTATATGACTAAAGGATGCTCCAGGCATGCAATAATTACTGATCAGATGTCCTTTTAAACAGTTATTTAACATCATGCCCAAATTTTTGCCTATGACAAAAATATTAAAGAAAATTCAAAAGTAAAATTTATGTCAAGATTAAAAAAAGTTATCAAAAGTCATTTATCCGGCGGAAACAAAATTAGAGCATATAACTCCTGGGTAATACCTAGCCTTTTATATACTTTTGGTGTTACAAGATGGTCTCAAACGGAATTGGATGACTTAGATAGACGAGTCCGTACATTAATGACTACGCACAGAATGCACCACCCGCGATCATCTGTCATGAGGTTGTATCTTCCAAGAAAAGATGGTGGACGGGGCTTATTAAACATTAAAAACCTACACAACCATGAAGTATACAACCTCAGAAAATATTTTATTAAAAAAAAGACACATCACGCATTCATAGTGACGTAGTGATTAATGACAAATCATTAACCCCGCTTAATATGTCGGCAAAGGACTGGCAGAGGCCTCATACTATGACTATAGATGAACGCAAAAAGGTTTGGAATGACAAACAACTGCATGGTCGATTTTTTAAAACATTGACTAACCCTTATGTAGACATGGTTGCATCAGTACACTGGTTACAATTTGGTGACCTTTTTGCAGAAACTGAAGGTTTTATCTGTGCAATACAAGATGAAGTAATTAAAACGAACAACTACCGGAAGTACATTTTGAGGGACGGCACAGTTGACGTATGTCGCGCATGTCACCACCTTGGAGAGTCCCTCAGACATGTTATTTCCGGTTGTTCACAACTATCAAATGGCGAGTATTTGCACAGACATAACCAAGTAGCTAGAATAATACACCAGCAGGTTGCCATTAAATTTGGTTTTACTCAACATGACGTTCCATATTATAAGTATGAACCAAAGCCAGTCCTTGAAAATAGAAGTGTCACGCTGTACTGGGATCGGTCAATTATCACAGACAGGTTTATAGTTGCAAATAAACCTGACATTGTGGTGATAGACCGAACTACACGCAAGGCAATAATAGTGGATATCAGTGTCCCTCATGACGGAATCTCGTGAAAGCAGAGAATGATAAAAAAATAAAATAAATCGACTTGGCTCATGAGATTTTCGCTATGTGGGACATTGATTCTACTATTATTGTACCAATAGTTGTATCAGTTAATGGGCTTATTGGTAAAAATATGGACGATTATCTGTCCAAGTTAGGTTTGGGCAAATGGCTGAAGGGATTAATACAAAAATCGGCCTTATTAAATACGGCGCGTATAGTAAGAAGGTTCCTATCTTTGGATGCCTAACTTCACCGATGGCTTAGGATTCCTCGCCGCGGTGGGTAATAGCCGAAATAATAATATTATTTATATAGATTGTATTTATATTTATAATATTATAATTTTGTGACAATATATATGATAATAAAATAATAATAATGTTTTTTTGTATATTGTAAAGATATTGCACGCCATTATCAATGTAATTGTAATTGTTAATCATTACTTTTACAAATAATTATGTTTGGAAGTAGACTAGATATGAGTTGAGGGTGACTCGAACTTTATGCCTAGTCAGTTTGAATAGCCTATCATATAGAGGATGTCATGGGGGTCATGGTTGAAAAGGGGCAAAAAGTTCTCATTACACTCCGAGGGGGTTAAAGTGGCCAAAAACCAAAAACTTGGGGGGTGGCTCGAACTTTAGGCAAAGTCAGTTTTAATAGCATATCATGTAGAGGACATTATGAGGGTAATTGCTGAATAGGGGCAAACAGTTCTTATTAGGAGGGTTATGAAATAATTTTTAGGGCTCAAAATGGCCAAAAACCAAAAAAAATTAAAATTCTGATTTCGGCTATAACTCCGCCTCCTTTGTATGTTTTTACACAGTCTTTACTTCTCGCATCCCACTTAGGTTATTGAAATAAATTTTATGTCTAATGGTATTATCAAATTCTGGTTTATAATAATAAATTATTTCTTTCTTGATTCTTAGTCTGAGTCTGAGCAACAAAACGACATTGACGAAACAAATTCTGACACGGGCGATGAAGGAAGCGACAGCGATGCTGATTTCTATCAAAAAAAAATTTAATTCGTAGAAAATAATTTTAATTAAAAACAACTTTTAGTGCATGTTATAATTTCAAATACAATCAAGCGTGCCCCTGCACCGCCAGACGTTCCTCTACCTGACCCTGACCACTCACGCGCGAGCGGCGAGGCGAGTCGCCAGGCGAGCCACGAGGTGCGAGTATAAACGCTAGCTCGTGGCTCGCCTTGCAGCTTGCCACGCCACTCGCGGGTGTTCGCGACGGAGGCGTCTTTTTGGGCACGAGGCAAAGGGCCTCGCAAAGACTCGAGCGTGGTTTTCACACTCGCGCTCTCAATTCAGTTTGTTTACGGCGCCCTTCCATAAATAACATTCGAATTGCTTTTGTTTTAAAATTACAATTTTATTAAAATAATATTATTTAATCTTGCACAATAGGTACTAGCAATTTATATAAAATTATGAAACTGAAAAGGTTCTGTTTCGATGAATAGATATGATGTACCATATTCTTCCTCAACGACGTATTTTTTTTTATTTCCTTCTTTTTAAATTAGTCTAGAATCGATAAATATTTATTAAGGCAAGAGTGATGCCGCTATTATTTCGACGTCTTTCATCGTTGCTAGCTCAATGCAAACTGAATACATCGCGAGAGTGACAGACACTCGTTACCTCGCAACAACACGCGACTTGCGAGGTGAGGTACGAGGCGAGGCGCGAAGCGAGAGTCTAAACCCGGCATGGGAGTGGATGCTGACGCATACAATACTAAATTATATTGAATTATTGGCCATAACAAAACTCTTGCCGATTTTTGTCGCCAGCTCTCCCACTACAATTATTGAAATGAGAAAGATAAACTGGAAATCAGCCGACCATAGGATGAATCATAAAGCACAGAAAAGCGATAAAAAAAATTCAGAGTAACAGTATCATACTGGCAAACGTAAGAATGGATAAATCCTTGGGAGTGACAAATGCTTTGGCCACGTTTTGAGGCAGTCTTTGGATATAGACTTAAAATTACACCTGGACTAGTAATGGGCGTTAATGATGGTGTTAATAATATGTTTAAGCAATATTGAACTTAGTTTAAATAGTGTAATGTAATTATTATATGAATGAGTCAGGAAGTGCTTAGCTGCAAGTAACGGGTTACCATTAGCTCTGCAATACTAATATCTTAAGTTTCGCTATAATATCAAGGCTCTTTTTTTCAGTTAATGGGTTTCTACGGAAAATATGTAAGAGAAACATGGATATTATGTTAACATGTTTATGTTCACATATGTTACACTCTTGTTCTACGAAGTACATTAACCTGCTTGTATATTTTTAGTCTACCGTAGTTGTTCTTAACTGTGTTATGTAGGCACTTTTTTCAATCTGAGCGAGCCTATCTTTGAGGCAAAATATATTCAAAGAACCAGTTTTCATATCATTTACTTTTACATAACCTGTAATATGTGTTTGTGCAATATGATTTATAATTATAACACTTTAAATAAACTAAGGTGTTTAATTATAGTAATAATAATAACACTTCTTATTTATTTTAGAATTAAAATCCATATTGGTTAGTAGTCAAATATTAAATCTTAGAAACTACGGTTCGTATTAATTAATCACTGGAGGAACTGTCTCCATCCAGTGTCTTACATATTATGCACTGTCCAAGCTATTTACAACAGCTGGCATATTAGGATTGTAATTAGCTTTTATTGACGTTGCATTATAAATTGATATGACATAATATTTTATTGTATAATTATTAATACTTTGTGGTTTCAGTTGGCTTTATTACAGTTTTAAATTGTTGTCATGGGTTGTTAAAAGCTTCGAGATTTTATATTACTATTATTTTATAATTATTTAATTTATGATTATTAATTTTTGTTGTTATGAATGGATGCAATTTTTGAAAAAAATATTGCATGTACAATTTAACCTGTAAGCCGTAAGAGTTTTTGAATTAAATAAATAAATTGATCACATTAGATCTCAAAAGCCGCAGTAAATAACATCATTAAGTACCCACAAAAGTTGCCATAACTTTTCTATGGGTGAACCTCACTTTACCACGTTATCGCGTGTAATTTTGTCATAGAAAATCTACTTTTTATTCGTCAAAAATTCTTCTTTTCTGTACCTACTCATAACTTCAAGGCAAGTTTCAACCCTTACTCTTCTATGCACAGAAGTTCATTCATGAGCCATCCATTTCTCATTTTTTGGTTATAATTTTGTTTTAAGCATAAGTAAATTAAACGTAGTTATTGTGGATGAAATGAAATGAAACCATGACGACATGACTTGATACTATGGTTTTTATAAGGGTCGGTTTTTAGCATTATATATTTTTACATCGTCATTTACCTTTCTGTCTAGTCTTCCTCGGGATTCATTCATCAAGTTGAAGTTTCCACTACAAAAGCGATAAACTTAAAATGCACAATGCGTTCATCAGTCGTATCTTCTCCAAGCGCAGCATTGTTTGTGGTTGTCGGTTCTTCGTGCAATTTGGCCGGATCATTACACTTCAGCTAACTGTTCCGTTGCGTTGTGTCGGTTAATTCTAGTTCTACTGCGGATATCTTCAATACAAATTCTATCACGCAGAGAAACTAACTACCTTTTCCGCTTTAAGATTCGTCATACAGCCACTAGTGAAGAACGACGTCTCATATCTATATTTTATCACTGGCAACACACACTGGTTGTAAACTTGTTTTTGTATTATGAGGACGTGAATTACGTGATGAGAAAATGAATATTATGTTCGACAATATACTCGTTATACTTATTAGACACAAATAGTAAAATAAAAAAATTTGTACAACCGACTTCAATATAAATTATTAAGGATAACTCAAGAACTACTGGTCAGACCTTGATCAATTTACATGAGACCACGTGAGAAGCACTAGCTTTCAATTTTTCATATCGGCTCTGACGTCTTCGAGTAATCGGTGACCATATATTAAAAAAAATATTCCGATGAATTGAGAACCTGCCTCCGTTTTGAAGTCGGTTGAAAAGAGTTCAAAATCTTCGTAACTATATCATGGATACTATATTCACTTTTTATAACATTTTTTTTTAAGAATAAGGAAGACAAACGGGCACACAGACCACCTGATGGTAAGTAGAGGTGTGATATGGATCTTTCATCGATTAAGAATCAAAATGCAAATTGTGTTGTATCCCCTGACGACTAAGATGGAATGACTCGTTTCCTGTAATAGGGTGTCTAGTTCTCTAGACTTACTATACGAGATAAACCAGCATTAAGCTGCTATTTCATGTTTGTATATTGTGAGATCTGTTCCTTTCCCGGTCGAGTCGATCCATTCTAGTTATAACAATATAGCTGCAGTGTAACTCTACCAGGTAAAAACATATACTAGTTATTATACTAGTTATTTCCTTGCTGTCATACGATTTCTTTCCAGTTCCGTAAATTTGGCATACGTAATGACTTCGATTCCAATTCAATAATAATAATATATCCTTCAGGACGACTTTCGGTCACGAAAGCTTTACGAAGACTATAACCATCTGCGCAGGACAGGATTACAGTGCTCAAGTTTTTGACCATACAAGTGCATTCGCTATTCCCTCTTTCTTATTGTCTGATGCGACGCCAAACCCACCTGCGAAATATTAGTCGCTGTACCAACTGCTTTACGTGCTTTCCACGGCACTAGCACAGTATAAATATGAACAGTATGGAAACTAAGCCTAGTTGAGGATATAATTACCTACGCTCCATTGAAGCAATAGGGTTGTAACTTTTAATGTTTTGATATTGCTTTTTTATCAATCAATCGAATTTCAATAACTAGCTAACAATTTAAATAGGTAACCTCAGCAAAAAACGATTGTTTAAACACGGAAAACAATTTAATATTAATACACAACAACTTGTAGAACTATAGATCTTTAACTTTGTCATTACGGCGTAACCTTTTGAAAGTTTCAGCGGGAACGTACGGGACGAAAACGTACCTTTATTCTTCACTAGTTGTTCCCTGCGACCTCGCTTGCGTGTAAGGGTTTTTATTTTTTAGCGCGGAACCCTAATTCTTTTTCTAAAATAAAAGTAGCCTAAGTTACTCCTTATAACATCAGCTATCTGCCAATGAAAGTGCCGTCAAAATCGGTCCAGCCGTTTCGGAGATTAGCCGGAAAAAATTGATACCTATTGCAGCCGCCATCTTGGATTTACATTTCAACAGCACTATTAGCTTCAACTTACTCAAAAACTATGAAAATGACACCCATGGCCAAAAAATTGATACCTATTGCAGCCGCTATCTTGGATTTACATTTCAACAGCACTATCGGCTTCAACATACTCAAAAACTATGTAAATGACACCCATGACGAAAAAATTGATACCTATTGCAGCCGCCATCTTGGATTTATATTTCGACAGCACTATCCGCTTCAACCCCCTCGAAAACCATGAAAATGACACCCATATTTTTTATTAGTGATCGATGCACCCATGACGAAAACATTGATACTTATTGCAGCCGACATCTTGGATTTACATTTCAACCAGCATTATCGGCTTCAACATACTCAATAACTATGAAAATGACACCCATGACGAAAAAATTGATACCTATTGCAGCCGCCATCTTGGATTTACTTTTTGTTACAAGTATTGCACTATCAGCTTTAAATATCTCAAAACCGCCGCATTCTGGATGTACAAATAAGTTTACGAATTCATTATGATCAATCACACGGACTTATAATACAATAAAGATTATAACAATGATAATAAAAATTATTCGTACCTTTCAAAATCAGCAGGAAACTTAAAATAAGATAGCTCCGGTTTTCAAACTTTCGGAGTTCAAACAGCAGTATACTACGCAATTCGTTCGTGGCATTTTTAAAGTCTTGAGGTGACACTCGCTACTGAGAGCACCGCGACGAGCGCTTAGAAGTCTCGTCGTTGCGCATGTTTGTGTGAGTGTGCCGTTTCGAGAGTTTGTAGGAAGTTTCCATACTGTTCCTACTATATATTTACTGTGGCACTAGTGTGAAACATCACCATCTACCGGAATCCGGACTGCTTCGTAGAATTTTTTGTCGGGAAAACTTAATAACCGACTTTTATTACACGACCCGGAATTTGAACCTGGGACTGCAGTTGCGTTTCGACCACACGACCAACGAGGCAGTCAACGATTTAGTTATATGGTACCATGGAGGAGTTTCGACGATGAACCTGGATGCTGGCCCTAGCAACGGCCTTAAAAGCTTGTTTTAAAATAGATTTTATATTTAAGTTTATTTAAAAAATTAAAGTAGTACTCCATCTATCACCACTATACACCACAGTGTAACTAGTTTCAAACTCATCATTCATCATCATCATCATTACAGCCCTTCACAAGTCCACTACTGAACATAGGCCTCCCCCAAGGAATGCCACAAAGCACGGTCCTGAGCCACCTGCATCCATCGACTTTCTGCATGTCTTACCAGGTCGTCACTCCATCTCGTAGGAGGTCGCCCTACACTTCGCCTACCGGTACGAGGCTGCCACTCAAGAACCTTTCTTCCCCATCGGTTGTCGATTCTTCGAGCTATATGGCCAGCCCACTGCCACTTCAGCTTACTAATCCGTTGGGCTATGTCGGTTACTCTGGTTCTACTGCGGATATACTCATTCCTAAGTTTATCACGCAGAGAAACTCCGAGCATAGCCCTCTCTATAGCTCGCTTAGCGACCTTGAGGTTCCTCATACAGCCAGCAGTGAAGGACCACGTCTCAGTTCCGTAAGTCATCACTGGCAACACGCACTGGTTGTACAATCGCGTTTTAAGGTTTTGAGGTATGTCTGACGAGAAGATGTGTCGTAGCTTCCCGAACGCTGCCCAGCCGAGTTGAATCCGTCGATTGACCTCTCGGTCGAAACTGGTAGTTTATAAATCTTACTTATTTACTCTTACTTTTTTGGTCTTACTTTTTTACATGAGGACAAGCCTACGCATAACCACCCCACGGGAAAAGGACGGATTATTTCAGACCTGCATCGAAAACCCCCATGGTGTTCCACCTTCGTCACATATTGGCAAGGCCTTAACATCAGATGGATTGTATCCTCGATTGTCACCCTTATTCTATAAAAAAAGAACGATAAATAAATGAAGTGATCCATCACTACAATTGAAGTACGTTTATAAATTGTTATTATTATTTCAAATTACAATTAACGTCATTTTGTTTCATTGAAAATAAAATACAAAAGAAATGTTCTCATATTTTTTGGTAGAAGGAAATTCTGAAGCATAATTTTTAGCTATTTCGCATCAAAATTAAAGTACAATCTCTTTATCTACGCAAAACGCCAACTTTAGACGCGGAATCAGATAAAGTGGTTGGGATTATGCAAATTCCCTGAACATTGTAGCGGATTTCCATCTGAAATTTCTGAATTTATACGGGGAAGTACGTATTTAAACAAAATTACGTTGTTATTTGTCATAATAATTTATTTGTCATTTTCGTTTAATTTATCGTTTAGTAACATTATATAGCGCTATTTTTAGTTTTAACCTGTATAAGTAAATTTCATAATACGCGTGCAGCTCTGGTTCGATCCCCGCCGGTATCAATGGAGTAAGGATCCTTCTCTTATCAGTGGTCGATTTATGACAACGACAAAGGCTTCCAAACAATCGAAGTTTATTATCTGTGCAGTGTACTCGTACGTGTAAGAGTGTTGTCACATGTGTAGGCATTAGAGGCGTTTACTAGTCCTACTTTATCCGTGCCTGATGTAGCGTTTATATGAAATCATAAAAATAGGCCTCACTGTAGAACCTCATAAAATGGGTATTTGTCATAGTTTCCATAATTGCCAGGCTGGTTAACAACCACAGATTTTGGAACAAAGTTCCTTATCGGACTAAACGAATTTGGTGGATGAGGGTTAGTCGAGATAAAGTGTAAGATTTTTCCGTTACGACTCACGACCCTTTATGCTTCGGGCTAGAGTTTGTGTATACGTCAGAGAGGACATCTGTTCTCGACGATTCGGCAATCTTGAAGGTTCGGACATGACTTTGTTTTGGCTACGCGTAGACAGCGACGACCATCCGCGCGTTGGGTGCCTCTATAGGTCCCATAGCGGTAATGCCAAAATAGAACGACTCATCGACCATGTCCAAATTGCTACAAACTACTTGCTACAACAGGTCCCTTACGCAGAGATCGTGATCCTTGGCGATTTGAACGCTCACCACGCCAAATGGCTCGGTTCACGTTTAACCGATCATACTGGGAGATCTGTTTATGGGTTTGCCTTGGCATATGGTCCGACACAACTGGTTACTTCGCCTAAACGAGTTCTGGATGTGGAGGATCATGCACCTTCTCTGTTGGACTTTGTGTTGACCACTCACCTGGATGGATATCAGGTTTCCGTCGATGATATCAGGTTCCACTGTCGGCTCTTTGGACCATTACCTGATCCGGAGTGTAGTGCCACTCACGCTCCCCTCGCGGTTGCGTTCTGCAGGTTGCCGCCGTGTTTGGCATTACAGGTCGGCAAATTGAGATGGAATGCGGTCTTTCTTTGCATCCTTTCCATGGGGCTTGCTTCTCGCCGGATGATCCCAGCGCTGTTGCTGACTCTGTCACTGATGTGGTACTACAGGGAATGGAACTATTTATTCACCCATCTGTGGTACCCATCGGAGGCAGATTTCAGCCTTGATTTTGTCGCTCCTGTAAGACTGCATTACTACTGTGTGTTTTACTAGAAAAAGCCGGCAACGCATCTGCAATTCCCCTGGTTCCCCTGGTGTTGCAGTTGTTCATGGGCGACGGTAGTCACTTAACATAAGGTGAGCCGCATGCTCGTCTCCTATTAAAAAGACCCCTTCTGGCGTAGTGCAGACAGCCGCCGCCAAGGCTATAAGAAAGCGAGATAAAATAATATCCATCTCCCTCGCACTTTTTCTTATCTTGCCGTGAAAGAAATATTATTTTATTTTAAATGACGCTTCATTTTGATAGACGCTAGTAATTCATTGTATTTGTTAATCAATAATATAATACGATTATCAATGATAATATACAACGAAAAACTTCCGTTTAAACTGAGTATTCAACAACACTCCCGCATGTTTTTTATTTTCTTATTGTTATTAGAAAAACTCTTGTTTTTTTACTTATGTTGCCTCTTACGACATCTTCTGGAGGATATGGGGTATTGGATAGTCTTATACCGTCACTACGCGATCTAACATTTGTCTCCAAAACTCAAAAAATTATAATTTGTTTTTTTTTTTCAAATGTTACCTTTAACTAAGTTTCGAAACGTCACGCAGTCATCATGGAGAGTTTTAAAAATAGCTGTTCTTTTTTATTTTTAACTTTCTTTACCTTTTATCAGTTAATACTGGAATTTGACCTCTCCAAGATTTTCAATATTATACGACTTGCTTGGCTTGCAAATTGGCGATCGGAGTACTAGGTATCTCGCACCTTCGACGCTGTTCTACGTTACCGGTCTGCGTATTTCAGGTCTGGCTAAAATAAATGATTATATCGCTGTCTATTAGAATCCCATACATTTCCCACGTGACGAATTGCGTAAATGGAATATTTTAAACTTTTAAATAGTACATTTATAACTATAGTACGTGGACTCCATAGGTGTTATTACTTCACAAAACTTTGCAATATAATATTAAAATTTCCTCTAGACCGAATTTCGGTAATGACGGCCAGTCTATCAGGAGCTAACCATCCGCACAGGACAGGATTATAGTGCCTGAGTGTATGCGCAAGTGTACTCTTACTATCAGAATCCGATGAGATGGCAATATGTCAGAACCGGAGACAGATCGGACTCAGGAGTAACAGCTTTACGTACTTTCCGAGGTTACAGAGTAAAATAACGCCTACTTTCTATTTCCGAAATACTACTTAGAATTTCTTGACAGAAAATCTCAAGGACCGATTTGTAGACCGATCCGGGATTGGAATCTCGAACCTCATGTTCAGCATCCAAGTTTACGAACACTAAATCAACTTCGCTTTCTCTACAATATAATACTTCAGCAACAATGTTATTACTTTTGTATTATTTTCTTTGTGAAAGTTTTCCTCTTTAGTCTTCTACGCGAAACAAAGTTAAAACTCTATAAATTCAGAGTGTTGTTCAATAAATAATAAATTGAGTGCGCAGTTTTAATATTAGTCTGACGCTATATAAAGCCATTGTTATTTTGCAAAGGCATTGTTACTTGCAATATAGCGTTATTTTGCAATAACCTGCCAAATTTGCAGAAAAGATTCAGAATAAGTAATGTAGGCAAAAATTAATTTAAAAAAAATCACAAATTCTGTCCTTTTTATAAATAAAAAAAGAATACCCAAGTTTCTATCTCATCATCATTCATCATCATCATTACAGATAAAAATTATATTGTATAATTAAATAAAATTATATTGATATTGTAAATAATAGTTATTGTAAGTCATTTATTACGCTTTTAAAAAAATTAAAAAATTTCGTCTTTCGGCTTTCGAAAAAATGCCTACGCCTTGAAAAAAACTTAAAACAAACCCAGTGAAACTTTTTTATTTATTTTTTTACTAATGGAAATTGTGATAATTCCACACAGCAAATAGAAAATGATCAAGTACGGTAAACTTTATAAGTTTTAAGGGTATAATTGCAATAAAAACAAAATCATTTTATAAAAGTTGAACATAATATAATGAGTGTAACGTGTGATGTGCTGAAATACGAATTATAATACATACATACATACATAAACACTCACGCCTGTCACCCAGAGGGGTAGGCAGAGACTATGGACTTCCATTTGGCACGATCCTGACAGACTTCTCTCGCTTCCTCCACATCCATATACCTACGCATACACGCTCGTCGGTTAAAGGTACTATTGATTTGGCCCATTTTCAATATATCGCCAATTTGGTCGATAAACTTTCGCCTAGGGCGACCCTTCCCGACTCTGCCATTCACCTCTGCAACATAAATTTGCTTTGTCACTCTTTCCTCATTCATTCTTTCTACATGACCAAACCACCGAAGCATTCCTTTCTTAATCTTGGTCACAACATCATCTTGCAAACCACACTTTTCTCTTATTAAACAATTTCTCACTCTGTCATTCAGATTCATCCCTAACATACTCCTTAGTGATCGCATTTCTACAGCATTTATTCTACTCTCGTGCTTCTTCTGCCACACCCAACTTTCACTACCATACATTAAAGTAGGCACTAACACAGCATTGTGAATTGCCATACGTGCCTTTTTGGACACATTCTGACTTTTCACAATAGAGTGTAGAGCCCCATTCACTCTATTTCCTGCATTCACTCGTCGTTCTATATCCTTATCATACCTACCATCCTTGCTAAACACACTTCCCAAATACACAAACTCATCTACTTGCTCTACCAACTCCCCTTCTATTCTTATTTTACATATCGTTTTACTTTCTTCTCTTTCAAAAACCATAACTTTCGTCTTACTTGCGTTCACTTTCATTCCCTTTTCTTTTAATGTCCTATTCATTAATGTAACCATCATTTGCAACTCGGCCGCCGAAGACGCAAGTATGACTTGATCATCGGCGTACAAAAGGCATTTGACGGTTAACTCACCCATTCTTAACCCGAATTATAATAATCGATAATAAAGTCATAAAGATGACAATATAACGTAGTAGAGCTACGCTGCAGCTGTATCATGGTTGCTGCACGTATGGGTCGGTTTTACCACGCTCTCACATAATACTGGCGTCAAATAGCAGCTCAATGCTATTGTAATTCGTATGGCAAGTGAAGAGTACCGAAGAAATTCTTACTTGTAACAAGGCAGTCTATGTTAGTCCTCAAGGTTGATTATGCCATCCACACTCATTTTAATCGAAAATAGATGTGGATGTTTATAAGACACAGCATCCATTTACCAAAAAGTCGACTGGGTGCTCGTTTGTCATACTTATATTATAAAAAACACTAATCACTATTTAAACGTGTACCTTGCAGAGAACAACAATGAAACTGTCTAAAATTTATGTTAAATAAAGAGACTTTGTGTCATGTTGAGAACAAGTTTACAACAAAGTACCCAATTATATTTCAAAAAACTTTCAAACTTTTATATTTATAGTTGTAGGAAGGATAAACCATTTACTTAAAAATATCGCCACATTAATTCTTCTGTAATCGCAAGAGTTCGTTATAGTGCGTATATTTACATAAAGGTTTGTTTCCATTTGCGAACTTAGCCTATGCTTTCACCTTAATAAAGTCTAAAAGCATTTCGGCATCTGGGTTCACTATCAATTACTTAATGCGAGATCTTGACTATCTCATGAATAACGAAATAGCTCTCCATAAACACTGTTCTTGTGTGTAAGTTGTTTATCTGAAAAGAGATAACTGAATATTAATGTATGTACCTTGAAAACTATATTTATTTATTTCTTACTCCACTTACTGCTATCATATCATAGATGAGTCAGACTTTTGTTATGTAAGATATCATTAGTCTATAAACTAAAACATAGAAATAACAAAGTAGCCCTTATGAACTCGTTCAGAGAACATCAAATAAATCAATCCGCTCAGCCACCGCATTGAGCATACGTAGCGCGCGGGTGAGCAGCGACTCGCGTAATAAATTGGTTCTCGCACGCGGCAGTTCCAGCACTGGCACTCGTCGCCACCGTGTACCGCATTGTGGCTTTCATAAGCCACAATCAGGTATTTTGTGACAAAATATTGAAAATTAAAAATGATTTTATAAGTATTAGGAATGGTTTATTAATTGAATGAGTTTATTAATTGAATGAAAGTTACACCATCATCAAGACAATATTTTGAAGATAATCTTTGCTCCTTAAGTTTTGTCAGTAACGTCCACGGGCGTTCAGTTAGTAAAGAATGATACGACAGAACGCCTATAGACGTCATAGTTTTTACACGTGTCACGGTAGTACGTCTGAGGGTGTTTGATTTTCAATACTTTTACAAGGAAGAGCATGTTGTAGTGTCACCGCAAAAGTAATGCAGCTTTCCTACTGTTATCTTACATAGTTCTACAACACGTCAAGTTACACACACATTGACAGAATAACGGTACCCCGGTTTTAAGTGAATAAATAATTCTACACCCTGCTCGGCGCGTGAACGACGCATAAGCCTCACCGACCGATGAGAACCGAGAGAAACCAGCAGTGAACGCCGATGCGCGAGGTGTCATAACATATAGGCGTAAGCGAGGTTTCCACGTGCCATAATATTTACCACGCGCTCGGCGGTGAAGGAAAACATCGTGAGGAAATCTACATGTCTGATTTATAAAACAAATATTTAAAAGACATGTAAAGTTCACCAACTCGCATTAGGGGAGCCCGCGGACACTTCCTTGGCCTAAAACCCTTTCAGAAAAGAGAGGATGCCTGTGCCCAGCAGTGGGACGTATGTAAGGTCCAATAGTTTCTGGCCTACCCACATTAGATTAATCATAGATACAAAGCTTTCATGTTATTAAATTACTAGACTTTTCGTTACCTACCCACAAAAAATATAAAATTATTTCATAATGTAACAATGACATAGCCTAAAATTTTGGCATTATATCTTTTTTTATTGTATTTTTGTTAGTTCAAGAAACAAGCTAATTACCTACTTGGTTGTAAGTTACAATTACCCATGGAGACCTGCAACCAACGTAAAAAAATAACGCTGCAGAAGCATAGGCACTTTGCTTGACATTTCATTATATTACAATTTAAAATACTTAAGAGTAGGGAATATTTATTTAATTATCGAATTGTATTAAATTAACTGATATTAATTTAACCTCCAAATGACGTCATTAAGATTACTGAATGAAAAGACGCTGATGAATATCCAGTAATATAAAAACCAAATTGCCATATGCCAAGTTGTCAAAATGTCGAATGAAAACGTCTCGATTTTTTTTATTTATAAATACGATTGCATCTTTCTTAGAGTAGTTACATGTGTAGGTACATAACATGTATGTATGATTTGTTATTTTATTCAACACAGCTAGCGTTAACCATTGCTTCAGTACGGGGTATCAACCAATTTTAGCGAAAATGTACGTCAATTTATGCAAAATAAATAACAGTTTTCTACGATACGGTACAAAGACTTTGATCAATTATTTTAAATACTGGTTTTCTCTTACTTGTATTTGATCGAATTCGTCATCAAATCATAACAAAATACGCGATAAAGTGTATTTGTATTCGGTTTAGGTGCAATAAGCATGTTATCTGTCGATGTCCATTTATTAGATGTAAATATTTTTTCTGTGCTCACGTCATCATAATTATAGGTTAAAAAGCCACTGAAAACTAATAACAGCTTAGAATACAAAAAAAATATATTGATTTTGAAAATTTTAAATATTATTAATGTTTATACAGTTTATATAGTTCTAGATTGCAATGTATGGAAATATATGTGTGACCAAAATAAAGAATAGATAAATTTTCTTTAAAAAGAGGTATAATTTATTCTAAACTCTTTTATTTAACGTTACTATGCTACTATTAAAATTTGATTGAATTGAATTCGTCATCAACATTACGAAATACGCGAAAAACTGTATTTGTATTTAGTTTAAATATAAAATAAGCATGTTATCTATGTAAAATGTCGATTTATTTGGTGTAACTACTTTTTCTGTGATGATAATTATAGGTTCAAAAGACACTGAAAATTAACAATAGCTTGGAACACAATAAAATAATATTGATTTTGAAATCTTTAAATATAATTAATACATATTTATATATCACATTTCGCTGGCGTATCTCAAACATTTCTATGTTAACTCGAAGTTAAACACGAAATTATTAATTATATAATTTATTATAAACTGTCTAACTTATTACTATTTATATTTGCCTATTTGTTTTATATTTTAAAACCACTTAGTGAAAGAGAGGCCAGCGCTTGGCTCCCATCTGCTGCTAGGTATGTACGGAGACACAGACTTGCTCATACCCGCATTGAAGTCTAGGGAAGAGTCGCGCCCTTTTAACAAATTATAATTGCCCATCGCTGAGTAGTCAGTCTTCTTGAACAAATCCGTGTATTGCATACCAAGAGATGCTCCCAGTTTGTTACTGAAATATAAGAAATAAGTAACAGTTATTTGACCTACTGCACAGGACTCTTCTCATTTCTGAGAGGTTTAAAGTTAGCCCCGCCGCACTGCTGCAACCCAAAATTCTATGTGCCCTCAAAATATTTCTCAGTCATATACCACAACCCATGAAAAATGAGTGCACGTGACAAGCGCAATATTATATAGTAAATTCAATTAAATGAATTCGTATAATTAACATTAAACTCAGGTTACAAAAATATTACGCAAATAAACCGTATTCGACCTCCGCCAGCACCACAGACGTTTGTTAATAGAAATATTAAATGCTCATTTATTACATGCTCAACGTTTAAGTCCATGAGGAAACATAGCTATCTAAAAAAATTTATAAGAATTATACATATATGTAGTCTTGATAGACATAATAATATGTAGGTGCAGCGGGGCGATATCTTACCACGCCATACAACCCTCACAACATTTATACTTACTCGTATGTGTATCCAACTTTGCCACCGTATGTGTCAAAGTTGGGAACGTTGGGATTGTTGGGAAAGGTTCTCGTTGCAAAAGCTTGAGCGGTAACATCATGTTTATCGTTGTGAAGCACATTTAATTTCGCGGCCGCGGTCAATTGATCTCCAAAGTCAGGTATATGTTGTCCAGTTACACTTGCGCCATGCCCGTTGCTGAAAATTTGGCACATTTAGTAAATTCAGGAATCAATACTACATTTATTAAAAGTACTCTAATTCCATTTATATCTGTCGCTAACGTCGATCCGTCGCAATTTAATTTATAAGTTTAAAATAATTGGAATACATACGACATTGCAATTTCAACTTATACTAGTTAACAACCATAATGAATCCTGTAGTTACATGTAAGAATGTTTTTTATCGAGCTAGGATTCGAACCCAGGACAACATGTTTAGCAGTCGAGCTTACATCCACTAGAACAATGAGGCAGTCAATCTTAAAGGAGGAACTCACATCGAGTTTGTTAGGCTAAATCGCCAATGAAACGCATTAATCTGAAATAATTGTTAATAAACTATATTATGATATAATTAATATTACTTAATGCAAACACACTTACACATTATCCCAAGCCAAACCGCCACCAGCCGCCTTAAAGTCCCCATTGCCAGACGCTCCACTAACAGTACCAATTGCACTTAACATGTTTTTATCATCAACAGATAATGGAACCTTCGCCATTAAATTTGATGTTCCATCGGGGTTGGAACTTAGAGCTCCATGGGCTTGACGACGAACTCGCGAAATATTGTTATCGTGGGACAACTCCCGCGGATCTTCCGACAAAGCTTCTTCTAAATCGTAAACTCTGACGTTGCGACCATCTTCAACAAATACATATGGGCTTCTGTAATCTTCCTTAATTAAATAACGACCATTAGCGCAGACCATTAACACTGATAGGATTATTGTTATGGATTTGCACATTTTGACTTATATTATTATTTTATTTTGTGCCTTTTAGTCAGTATTATTGACAATATTCTTTTACATGTTGATGCGATACTGAACCAGCACTTTCTTATATACACTGCAAACTAGGAAAATGTTAATCCCCAATGTTCTGCGTATAAAATGTAGCAGACATATTATATGAATCGAAGAATTTGCTTTACTGGAAGTGACTATTATTCTCAAATATTGGCTGACGGCTTTTCAGCTACTAAAATATTTCATAGTAACCTTTTAAATACATTTCTAAACATACACATGACGTGCACGAATGATCTAGCATCTGAGATTTACCCATAGTCGCCATGTTGGATAGGTTTGCACTAATAAGTTGGTTTATAATAATTTAAACGGTTATGATTAATGAGAATTTATGTTTAATGGTTGTTGCAAAATTCTCTATTAAAGATATCTTTGGTCCGACGTCATATTTATACATAACTGAGGAAATACACATTTTAAACAACAAAAAACACATCAAAAAATGCCTGCATCAAATATATCTAATTTGTCAAGTTTTTATTAAGTATAGGCGTACGTACGACGTCAATAGTTACTTAGTCTGCTATAGAATCGTTTGTATCTTTAATTCTTTAAGTAAATAACTGGCCAATTGCTAGTTAGACTCACGCATGAAGGATTCCGTACCATCGTAAAATACGTTTCTTGTAGGGGAGCCCCCTTTAGTTTTTAATTTATTTTATTATTGCGACAACAGAAATACACATTCTGAGAAAATTTCAACTGTCTACCTACTACGAATCTAGAGATACAGCCCGCTGACAGACAGACGGACGGACGAACGAACGGACAGCGGAGATTTGTAATGGTATCCCATTGGTTTCTCTTCGGCTACGGAACCCTAAAATACAAAGTTTTGACCTGGAAAATACCACGCAGCATACCACGTTAAATAGCAGTATAATGTTGCTGTGTTAAGTGTGGTGAGTGACAAAAATCGGCGACGAGACGGACGAGACATTCAATCATAGTCCTCAGGGCTAACATTTCATCTGTAATTTGATTCTTAATCGAAAATATATTTTTGTTTCTACGGGCCAAAGTGGTCACCTGCCACCATATGGATCGCGTGCCTGTTTTTCACGTTTTTTTTATAAAAAATTTAACTGAATAAGCTTACAACACTATTACAGAATGTTTATATGAAAAGGTCCATATAGCGCGGAATGAATGTTTTTTTCATTAAGCTTACAAATAAAAACAGTATTCTTTAAAGCTATGCATTCTATCTAGTTTCGAAATAAATCGGTGGCGTAGAGTATTCCCCGAGATATGCATTCGCAATTGTAACGTAATTGAACTCAGGTCACATACTATACTCACAGTTTATCAGTATGTCAAATATAGGTACTTTACTCAAGTTATAAATATGTATTTTGTAACCAAAAATAAATGCATTCTAAACATTTTTATGGGCGATCTGTGTTTAACAGTAAAATAATGTTTTGTTTTCGTTGAGTATTCAATAAATATTTCTTGTTAAATAAAACAAATTTTACTTCTTAAATTATTTAGCTTCCACTCCATCCATCCATTTCAACCTATTAAAGTTCACTGTTAAACATAGGCCTCCTCCATAGATTGCTTTTTTCAAAAATTTTAGTAACACATAATCCACTAGCCACATAGTGCGCCGTAAGATGATTTCGTACGTACGTCTATTCTTCATAGAAACTTAACAAAACTGAGACTGGGCAATTTTTAAATAATTTTTTATCAATTGCTAGATGCAAATGACATGATATTTCCTCAATTATGTATAAAGTATAACACCAGACCAAACGTTTGAGGTTTACTTATGCAGCAACCAAACACCAAGTGTCACTGTTCAGTTAAGATATATATACTGAATTTTCAAAGCAGGGTGACGAAATGTCAAAGACAAAAACCTACCCAGCATGATAACGAAAGGCAGATCCTAGATTCTAGATCATTCATGGTACGACTTAATATGAATGTTTAGCATAAACTTAAAACGCTACTACGAATTTTTTTATAGGCTAGGGTGACAAGCGAGCACACAGTCCACCTAATGGTAAGTGGTTTCTGTGGCCTAAGAGATCTATCCTCGTTTGCGAATCAAAATTCAGATGCGTTGTTAGCCTTGAGGACTAAATTTAAATGCCTCTTTGCTGTACTGCCTTATGTCAGAGGTGTCACTGACAAGATTGACTACATCTTGAAGCGTGCTTACATTAAAACATACTTCAAGGTGTTGAAGAAGATTAGTCAGTTTTTACCATGAGTCAAGTATAATTTCTCTCTGGAAGATGCAGGTGTGTACAAGCTTGATTGTGAGTGTGGTCTCTCTTATTTAGGACAAAGTAAAATATCAATAAAAACCCGCGTCAAAGAACACATAGCTGATGTGAAGAATCGACGCTCCGGGAAGTCTGCAGTCTGTGAATACGTACAAGATCGTCCCCGTCACTACATTAGATTCGATATACCACAAATCCTCGCTAAAGAACACCGATTCCTTCCAAGGATGATTCGCAAGGCTATTGAAATCAAAAAACATCCTAATTTCAATAGAGATGATGGTTGGGTGCTACCATCTGCTTAGGATCCTATAACTAATAAAATTAAATCCCAACCCAAGCATTCAACTGCTAATTATTATTCTGGAGGTAACCGTGGTTATGTATGACATTGTGACGTTAAACACATCAGCCCCCCCCCCCCCCCCACGTGACCGTGTGGTCTGTAAAATACTCGAAACGTCGGGAATAGAAAATAAGTTAATATACGCGATGAAATCCGTAAAACTAGTTTTATTTAAACGCCGGTAGGATGCTAACTGTACAAGCATCATCAGCCAGCATTCTCAATCCTCTTTACCCTTAGCTAGTGACACCGATGTTGTCAGTTGCCAGTCATTTAAGGTTGCAGTATTAGTTGTCTCTTTATTCATTTATTATTATAGTAATAAAATAAAATAGCAATAAAAAAGGACTCCGGTTCTCTAAAGCAAGCAGATCTTTAGTAAGGAGCAAGACATCACCTGCCATTTTTATTCAATTAGAAGATGTATCCTACACATCACTACGTGATAGCTTAACATTTTACCCCCCCTTTTCGTCTATAGTTTATGTAAGTTTCTTTCTCTCATCTTTTTAATATATTATGTAGAAAGAAATTACATAGTATAGTAAAATTATTCAAAATACCTCTCTGTGTATTGGCCCCAGCGAAACGTAATCAAAAAATACTCCTGATAATTTTAGGAAAAATAGATCGTCATTTATATTTTCCCTTAATACTAATGTTGCAAGTATATCGTTTAACTAATGCAGCCACCTGGAGACTAGTGCAATCAGAAATTTAAATAATGTTATTCCCAATAGACTCAATAATAGCTGGCATTCTGCATTTCGAAACTATAATACGAACATAAAATTACATCTTAAATGTATAAAGTTTTGAAATATTTATTTTCATGTCTTTTTTTATACTGTTAGTTCAAACACCGAGGTAATTATCTACTTAATTTTAAGTTACAATAATCCGTCGAGATCTGCAACAAACGACAAACAAATAAGGCTGCAGAAGCATAAATATTTAGCAGTAATTTAAAAACTGTCAAATTTCAATCAAATCGATTTAGTTTATAAAATATGATTGTTTATTTGCTGATTTGTAATTTAATTGGCAATAAATTCTTGCGTTATCGCGATTTTTAATTAAATTATATGTAAGGATGTGAATTCATTTTATCATTAAATTCAAAAAAAGACAGTTTCAAAAACCAATAATAATTGTCGTAAATATTTATCGGTTGCACATCTGTAACGAGATGTTTGAATAAACAGAACCAACGTATAATTTTGACCTCTTTTATTTATTATGTTCAACCCCCTATCCAATATTTTAAGCGGAATACTTGAGATACTGCTATATAGGTAACATATAGTAAAATTAGGTAGATACCTACCAGCCCAAGCCTTTGTTTCCATCACGACAAATTAGGTGAAGCTGCGGAATGCAACTAGTTTCGTAAAGTAGTAATTCGTTTGTATCTATGTATAAAAAAATAAGTTACAACGAGGAATAAAGATAAAATATAATGTTATGTTATTATTATCTAAGAAAATGTTTTTGTGACAACCCTTGCATATTTTCAGCGACATGACGTCTCAACAGCTTTGTAGGTATTTTGCGGTAGAAACAAGGACCTACTCCTTCCCTACTATTAGTATTTATTATACATATTTTTTTATTTATTAGACAAATAATGAGATTGACTTCATTATGACGACCAGACGACGACTGTTCAGTGATGTCTCCGTGATCGCGAGGGTGAAAACTGGTAGCGATCACCGAATGGTTAGAGGCACACTGAACCTAAACGTTAAGTTGGAGAGGCCTCGTCTAATGAAGTCAACGCTCTGTCCCCCTCGTGCTCTGTTCCAAAGTCCCGAAACCTTTCAGCTCGAGTTACAAAACTGTTTTCAGTGCCTAGAAGACTGCAATGAAGTGGACGATATGAATGACAAGCTCGTGGAAGCTGTGCATGCGGTCGGAGC
The DNA here is from genome assembly GCA_033319125.1 of Parnassius glacialis. Lineage (NCBI taxonomy): Eukaryota > Metazoa > Arthropoda > Insecta > Lepidoptera > Papilionidae > Parnassius > Parnassius glacialis. Next base: position 20,942,861 of record JAVANC010000023.1, on the reverse strand, counting down.
TAAGTTCTGCAAGACCCGCCGCAGAGGAACACAAAAACTGTCAGATCACACTCTTAATCTCATGGCTGTTAGACGGGAGATGAAGCTACATTCTTCAACAAACTTGACAGCATACAGGCATCTGAACAGACAGATCTCCAAATGCATGCGGCGGGACTTACGCAACTTCAATACAGCTCGTATTCAAGAAGCGATCGAGCGGAACCAAAGCTCCAAAGTCTTTGCCAGAGATCTGTCTGCCAGAAGGACCCAACTGTCAAAGCTGAACACAGAATGTGGCAGCATCGTTTCCGGGACACCTGAGATTTTGAGTGAGATTGACAGGTTCTAAAGGCAGCTGTACACGTCATCGTTGGGGCCACACGCTAGTGTGAGTAACGATCCAAGAGCGAGTGTCATCCGACACTATTCCGAAGATATCGCAGACGTCAGTCTGAGCGAGATTATAATGGCTCTCCAGCACCTTAAAAACGGTAAGGCCCCAGGCGAGGATGGAATTACAGTGGAGCTTCTGAAAGCGGGTGGAAAACCGGTACTTGAAGTCCTTCAGAAGCTCTTTAATTCCGTCCTCCATGGTGGCATTACACCGGAAGCGTAGAGCAGAAGTGCGGTGGTCTTGTTATTCAAGAAAGGTGACAACGCTCTTCTGAAGAACTACACACCGATTTCCCTTCTGGGCCGCGTCTACGTGCTGTTTTCGATAGTCATTACGAATCGTCTCGCGCGCAGACTTGACGACTTCCAGCCTCCCGAACAAGCCGGTTTCCGAAAGGATTTTAGCACCATAGACCACATACATACCCTTCGGCAAACTTTACAGAAGTCTGAAGAGTATAACTTGCCACTATGTCAGGCGTATGTGGACTATGAGAAAGCCTTTGATTCCGTCGAAATTTGGGCGGTGCTGCAGTCCCTTCAGCGGTGCCAAGTTGACTGTCGGTATATCGAAGTGCTGAAGTGTTTATACAGTAGAGTTACAATGGCTATCCGAGTACAGAACCAGAGTACGAAACCTATCCAATTGCAGAGAGGTGTAAGACAGGGTGACGTCATATGGGAGCACTAAGCTCGAAGTTGTTGACGAGTATGTTTCATCATCATCATCATCATTACAGCCCTTCACAAGTCCACTGCTGAACATAGGCCTCCCCCAAAGAATGCCACAAAGCACTGAAGTGGCAGTGGGCCGGCCATATAGCTCGAAAAACCGACAACCTATGGGGAAGAAAGGTTCTCGAGTGGCAGCCTCGTACCGGTAGGCGAAGTGTAGGGCGACCCACCACGAGATGGAGTGACGACCTGGTAAGGCATGCAGGAAGTCGATGGATGCAAGTGGCTCAGGACCATGCTTTGTGGCATTCCTTGGGGGAGGCCTATGTTCAACAGTGCACTTATGAAAGGCTGTAATGATGAATGATGATGATGATATATATTTTTTTAAGCTTGCGTTATAAGAATTCTAACTTAAACGGCCAAACAAAAAATGTCAACGGTTTAGTTTGAAAACTTTAAATAATATTGACGATCATATACCAAATTTCGCTAACGTACCTCAAACAATTATAAATTAACTTGTAGGAATAAATCAAAGACATAAACATTTAAAAAATATTTTATTATAAACTGTTTCTATTTATGTTTTAAGCCTATTTATCTTATTTATTTTAAAACCACTTAGTGAAAGAGAGGCCAGCGCTTGGCTCCCATCTGCTGCTAGGTATGTACGGAGACACAGACTTGCTCATACCCGCATTGAAGTCTAGGGAAGAGTCACGCCCTTTGAACAGGTTCAAATTGCCCATCGCTGAGTAGTCAGTCTTTTTGAAAAGATCCGTGTGTTGCATACCAAGAGACGCTCCCATTTTGTTACTGAAATATAAGAAATAAATTGCACATATACAACCAACTACACAGGCTTTTTCTCATTTCTGAGGTATTTGAGGTTAGTTTTCCGCAATTCTGCAATTCAAAACGTCACATTTTTGCAAAATATTTCTCAAAAATATAGATTTTCTCGCGATATACTCTTTCCCCGCTGTGCACATGATAAACGCAATTTTAATATTAATTTCAATTGATTGAATTCCTATAATCAACATTAAACTCCGGTCACTCGGGTGATGGTCATGGCAGTCAGTCTTATATACATGTACATGAAGCTGAGCTATATTCCTATGTTCCAATCTAAGAGGCATAGTGTGACAGTTTAATTACTGGCTTTGAGGTATTTAACAAAAGTGGCAACGTATATATAGTCTCCTTTGCTTGAAACTGTAGGTGTCCGTGTACTGCAGTATTATCAGTTAGACTGTAAGTTCGTTTATCACTTAAGTTTATAAAAAAGTCTGAACGGAGACTAACTATCTTTGCAGGACAGGATGATAGTCCACGACTGCGTGCTCAAGTACAAGAGCAATTTCTATTTGCACAGTATTATAATCCCTTGTGGCGGCAATCCGACACCAGCAGAGAATGAACAGGCCCAGGACAAACAGGTTTACTGGGCTGTTACTGAGAATATCTTGACGTAAAATCGCAAAAACTTATTTATAACTCGGTCCGAGATTCAACTTTGGAACCACAACATTATCAGCACTCGCCCTTACGGACACTAGAGGAGACTAAAAAGGCAGTAAAAAAAATAGTACGCGAATACCGAATTCAATTACCGCCAGTACCACTGACATTTGTTAACGGCAATATTAAATGCTCATTTATTACGTGCTCAACTGTGAAGACCATGAGGAAACTTAAATGTCTAAAAAATTCTATAAGAATTATAAATATGTGAAGTCTTGCTAGACATAATAATAGGTGCAGCGGGGCGATATCTTACCATGCTATAAAATCCTCACAACATTTATACTTACTCGTATGTGTATCCAACTTTGCCACCGTATGTGTCAAAGTTGGGAACGTTGGGATTGTTGGGAAAGGTTCTCGTTGCAAAAGCTTGAGCGGTAACATCATGTTTATCGTTGTGAAGCACATTTAATTTCGCGGCCGCGGTCAATTGATCTCCAAAGTCAGGTATATGATGTCCAGTTACACTTGCGCCATGCCCGTTACTGAAAATTTGGCACATTTAGTAAATTCAGGAATCAACACTACATTTATTAAAAGTACTCTAATTCCAATCAAGCTATCCGTCGTAATTTAGTTTATAAGTTTAAAAGAATTAGAATACATACGACAATGCAATATCAACTAATACTAGTTATCCACTATAATTATCCCTGTAGTGGCATGTAATGCAGTGTAGTTGTATTAAGATTTTTTTACTAAGCTGGGATTCGAACACGGGACAACACGTTTAGCATTCGAGCTTACATCCATCCACTAGACCAAAGAGGCAGTCAACCTCAAAGCAGCAACTCATGTCGAGTTTGTCAGGCTAAATCGCCAATGAGCTACGCGTTAATCTGAAATAAACTCTTATAAAATATATTAGGACGTTATGAGTATAACTTGATGCAAGCACACTTACACATTATCCCAAGCCAAACCGCCACCAGCCGCCTTATAGTCCCCATTACCAGACGCTCCACTAACAGTACCAACTGCACTTATCATATTTTTATCATTAACAGATAGTGGCACCTTCGCCATTAAATTTGATGTTCCATCGGGGTTCGAACTTAGAGCTCCATGGGCTTGACGACGAACTCGCGAAAGATGGTTATCGTGGGACAACTCCTGCGGATCTTCCGACAAAGCTTCTTCTAAATCGTAAACTCTGACGTTGCGACCATCTTCAACAAAAACATATGGGCTTCTGTAATCTTCTTTAATTAAATACCGTCCATTAGCGCAGACCATCAACACTGATAGGATTATTGTTATCGATTTGCACATTTTGACTTATATTATTATTTTATTTTAAGTATTTTAGTCAGTGTTATTAACAAATTACGTTTACTTATTGATGCGATACTGAACCAGCACTTGCTTATATACACTGCAAACTAGGAAAATGTTAATCCCCGATGTTCTGTGTTTAAAATGTAGCAGACACATATGAAACGAAGAATTTACTTTACTGGAAGTGACTATTGCTGCGCTTAGATATTGGTTGACGGCGTTGCAATTACCAAAATATTTCATAGTAGCCTTTTAAATACATTGCGAAACATTTATATGACCTGTAATGAATGATCGAGCATTTTGGATTTGCCCATATTCGCCATGTTGGATAAGTTTGCACTAATAATTCAGTTTACTTTAATAATGTAATGTGATAATCAGAAACAATAAGGATGATTTCTGTTTGGTGATTGCTAAAAGTCTCAATTAAAAAGAGCTTTGGTCCGATGTGATATATATCAATAAGTTATTAAATACACATGACATAAAAACATATTTTAAAAATTGTCCTGCCCCAAATATAGCTCGTTTGTCAAGTTTTGTTAAGTATAGGCGTACGCACGACTTCAGTAGCTATGTAGTCGGCCAGAAGATCGTTTGTCACTTTAATTCTTTAAAGAAAAGTTTTGACCTGCAAAATAGCATACAGTTAAGTGTGGTGAGTGACAAAACTCAAAGACGAGGCGGACGAGACATTCTATCATAGTCCTCAGGGCTAACAATTCATCTGTAACTTAATTCTTAATCGTAAATAGATGTTTGTTCCTACGGGCCAAAGTATTGACTTGCCGCCTAGAGAATGTGTGCCCGTTTTCACTTTTTTTCTGTTTAAAATCTATTGAACTGAATTTGCTTATACCATCACTATAACGGAATGTCTATATACAAAGATCTACATAGCACAGAATGAATGTTTTCCCGTCCAGGTCACAAATGTTCACAAAAGCTTAATTTTTTTGACAAATTTATTTTAAAACTCTTATACAAAATAAAAACGTAATAATAATTCTCATCAAAATCTATCAATAACGAAGAATATATAAATTTTGATTTTGTTTTGAACTTTTTCCATCTAGTTTCGAAATAAATCGGTGGCGTAGAGTATTCCCCGAGACCCGAGATAAGCATTCGTAATTGTAACGTCATTAAACGCAGGTCACATATCATACTTGTAGTTTATCAGTAAGTCAAATAAAGGTACTTAACCCCAGTTATAAATAAATATTATATATTTAGTAAGCAAAAATAAATGCATTCTTAACATTTTGTGTGAGTGATCTGTGTTTAATAGTAAAATAATGTTTTTTTTTTGCAATTAGTTTTGTTGCAGTTGCGTGTATCCAATAAAAATTTCTTGTTAAATAAAAGAAATTTTACGAAATTTATCAAGTTTAATTTTAACTTCTATTCCATTCATCCATTACAGCCCATTAAAATACACTTCTGAACATAGGCCTCCCCAATAGACTGCCTTATATTATAAGGATTCTGCCATATTTGTCACGTTTGGCAAGCTGGTTGGCGACAGCAGTTTTTTTATTATTTCGTGTTGTTATCAGGAAGATGCTGCTTCCCATCTCCTGTTCCAGTTCCTATCCATCGCTTCTTAACACACACTGCCACTACACAGTTAATTTTAACTTGTTTTCTATTTATTTATTTCAGTTTTAAGAATAAGTTAAAATTAAATACACTGTAAAATATTTTTATTTAATATGTTAAATGTATGGAATGATATTTTTTTTTTAGGATAAGGGTGACAAACGAGCACACAGTCCACCTGATGGTAAGTGGTTTCTGCGGCCCATAGACATCTACATCTATCCTCGTTTATGAATCAAAATGCAGATGCGTTGTCACCCGTGAGGACTAAGATGGAATGCCTCATTTCCAGTAAAAAGGGCCTCCGGCCACCTGCACTCACCAAGCGAAACGCAGAGGTAAACCTCTACTTCACGCTGGTATTCTGTGAGGTCGTGGTACCACTCCGGTTCGAGCCGGCCCATCCGTGCGACAGCAAATGCTGCCGCGTGGCTCTACCACTGTTAAAAATACACACAAAGATATAGATTTGTACATAAAAAAAATTATATTATATTCATTATTATCCATCAATGTATAAAATACACGTGGTAGAGCCTCGCTACAGTTATGATATGGTTGCAGCATGAATGAGTCAGCTCGATCTAAAAGAACAACGCTCACATAAACAATCAGAGCAAAATAGCAGCTTTATTCTCCTGTATATCGTATGGTGAGTGTAGAGAATCGATCCTTTTATTACAAGCAACAAGGCATTCCATGTTAGTCCTTAAGTGTGAAAATGCGTCTGAATTTTGATTGTCAATTGTTAATGGACATACATGTCTATGGGCTACAGCATCCACTTACCATCAGGTGGGCGGGGTGCACGCTTAACACCCTTTTTCTATAAAAAATTTCAACTGCTGCGCATAGACCTCACTATTAGGAGCTGTATGTCGAGTAGTGGCGGAACAAAAGAACCCACTGCCCCATATCATCCTGTAGATGCTGTAAAAGGCGACAAAGGGAAACTTAAACAGGAAATGGCCTCAGCATCGTTTTGATATCAACTTAAAATAATAAAAACCTGCCGTTCTAGTCCATATTCATCATATTAGTCTATGTTCAGCCGTGCACTTAGATAGAGTGATGATAATCACCACCACTTCTACATTCTATCTTAGACTCACATTGAATAAAGGACTAGGATAGGATTCTTCTTATATGAATTTTGTTTTGTATATTGGAAAATTAGTATCAGTACTGCATTCTTTTTTCAGAAAAAAACAAATTTTACATGGTGTAAAGTGGCTTTCTTCTGCTCTTCCAATAGTTTAATAGCTTCAAACACTTATAGCCTTGTTAATGTTATGTAATCACCATCATCATCACCCTGCACAAATCCACGGCAGGACCTTTCCCAAAGCGCACCAAATAAACCGGTTTTTGTCTACACTCTTATATAGCATTATATAATACCGAGTGTCGTAAAAAGCAACAGAGGATAACGAAACCATTCGATGAAAAGCCTTATCTTCCTAATAACACCTCAAAACTACTGTGGTTGCCGTTATCCGCTTTCCAAACGTGGTAACGACACCAAACATACGTCTATGACGTAATGCATGGGGAAGGTCATTACTATATTTAACAACAATAATTATAAGCTTTTACTTAAACTTGCAATTAACCAAAAGAATTTCAGCAAAGACTTTCACAAAACTTTCTCAATTATGTCTTATACGAGGAACAAGCTTTTGACTCCTAAGCTGTAAAATATCATCATTCATCATCATCATTACAGCCCTTCACAAGTCCACTGCTGAACATAGGCCTCCCCCAAAGAATGCCACAAAGCACGGTCCTGAGCCACCTGCATCCATCGACTTCCTGCATATCTTACCAGGTCGTCACTCCATCTAGTGGGGGGACGCCCTACACTTCGCTTGCCGGTACGAGGCTGCCACTCGAGAACCTTTCTTCCCCATCGGTTGTCGGTTCTTCGAGCTATATGGCCGGCCCATTGCCAATTATAAAATATATTGATAAGTAAATAAAATATTGTAAGTTTCTCATAGTATTTCACTAGTTGTCAAAAGGCGTGGCTTAAAAACATTTGTACAAATTGTGTAAATTGTCTGTTTTCGGGTTTCGGTCTGTAGTGATTCTGCCTGTGCCTCCAAGGTCCAGTTAACATTATATTCGTTTTTTATTATATTAGTTTGTTAATGTAATATATAGTAATATATAATAAGTAAGCCTTATACGAGGAACAAACTTTTAACTCCTAAGCTGTAAAATATATTGATAAGTTAATAAAATTCTGTAAAAGTTTCTTATAGTATTTCACATGTTGTGGCAGGTTTATACTTCAACCGTCAGAAGGCGATGCTTCAAAACATTTGTGCAAATGTGCAATGTATTGGTTTTCGGGTTTTGATTTATAGTGATACTGCCTGTGCCTCTAATGGCCACTTAACATTATATTAGTCTTTTAGGAGTGAATATTAGAAACACATGACTGCGAGTGCTCGAAACAAAAGTAAAAAGCGGTTCTACCATATGAAAGCGAGAAATACTAATGACTAAAGCTACCATTTCTACTAACGTACTCTTTCAAATCACGCTCGTAAAGATTAAGATAATGGATACGGATTCTAATACTGTATCCTGGTCTGCTTACGATGTTGTTAATAATTTACAAAAAGCGGTCACCGAAAAGACTTACTTACCGATGCGACTTAAGGACCTGTTTTTCCTCTGGTGTTGCATTTGTTCATGGGCGGCGTTTGTCACTTACCGTCAGGTGAGCCACATGGTCGTTTGCCACCTCTTCTATAAAAAAAATAAGCACACAGGGCAGCTTATGGCTGTTAGTGAATATCGAGCCATGACCAAGTTCTCCCGGGAAGTTTGTAACTCTTGAGATTAAAGCTAGAGCTAGAATACTAGAGCTTTAAGCTTGATGGGTGGTAGTGTAAAATGGTGGATGCTGACTATATAAGAATTTTCAGCCCGCAAGCTTACCCCTTATCTATTCACACCGATGTTACGCCCCGCAGTCAGTTAAGATTGCAGTATGAGTTTCTCATTTAGTAAGCAGCAAGTCACAGCCTACCACTTTCTATGTATTGAGACAAAATAAAGACAGGTTTCTCAAATCAAGTCTCACCTCAACAGCCTTGTATCCCAACCCATTGAGCATCAGTACTGATAGGCCAACAAGTTCTTCCCCTTTTTGCCAATAGTTTGTATATGTTCTGGGGCTCTTCTTCGAAGACATTTTTATTACGTATGCGGAGAAAAGCCTAAATATACATCACATTTCAAATATAGTTAAATTCTCCATGAGGTCTCTGTACCATATCTATGTCTTTACGTAAGCCTATTTATTAAATGTTCGAGTGCCAGCGGATCCAAAATCGAAAAGAAGAGATACAAAATAATAATAAATTAATTTATATGTATACAAATAAATAAAATTGAAGTGTTTGTAATGTCAAAATAACAGTTTTTTACCAAATTCATATGAAAGTATATTTGGTTCATAAAACAAAAACACAATTTTTAAAAATTTTGTCCGTATGTCTGTCTGTTTGTTCCGGCTAATCTCCGAAACGGCTGGACCTATTTTGACGGGACTTTCAATGGCAGATATCTAATTTTATAAGGAGTAACTAAAATTACCTTTATTTAAGAAAAATTATTAGGGTTCCGCGCCAAAAAATTAAATCCTTAAAATCTAAGTAGCGGGGCACAGTTTATTCATAATACTTCCCCTAATTTTTTTTGGGAAAATGGATCCTTATTTCTATTTTCCTTTAATACTACAGTTGCAAGCATTTCGTTTTACAAATAGAACCGCCCTAGAGAATAATGCAGTCAAAAATTTAAATAATGTTATTCCCAGTGGACTAAGAAATTGCGTTTCGAAACTCCTTGTACGAACATAGAATTATATGCAAACGGCATAAAGCTATGAAATATTCAATTTCATATATTTTTAACCGACTTCAAAAGAAGGAAGAGGTACTCATTTCGCTAAATTTTTTGCATGTGTGTGAACTTAGAACTTTTTTCTAGGTCAACCGATTTTAATGACTCTTCTTAATTTGAAAGCTGATACTTCTCACGTGGTCCCTTCTTATGTGGACTTTTAGTTTTGAGTTATCCTTAATAATGCCTATTTAATTGACTTCGAAGTTGATCACACAAAGTTTTTATTTTATCACTTGTTTATACTGTTGGTTCAAAACACGATCTAATTACCTACATGACTGTAAGTTACAATTACCCATGGAGACCTGCAACCAAAGTAAAACAAATAAGGCTGCAGAAGCATAGGCATTTTATTTTACATTTTATTATTTCACTAATTATAGTACTTAAAAGTCAGGTATGGTTTTTAAATTATCAAATTGCAGAAAATCAATTGATATTTATGGATGAAATGACGCAAATACAAGTTAGAGATAAACATCTCTAACTTGTATTTCATCGAATTCGTCATCAAATTATAAAAATTTACGCGAAAAACAATATTTGTATTTGATGTATGTGTATTTGTAATGTACACAATAAGCATGCGATATCTGAAAAATGCCGATTTATTAGGTGTTATAACTTTTCTATGCTTGCATTATCATAAAAAGCGATAGCAATTCACGACGGCTTATTATGCAAAAAATACATACTTACTTCGCTTGAGTCCAGTCTCGAAATATTCGGATATGATACAAGATATTGATAATAATCTTAAAATAACTATAGAAAAGACTACAAAAACAGTGGGATATTCCGTTGGTACAGAGCGTGCAGAAAGATTTGTTTCATAATTTCCATAGTGACCAAAATCGGGCATGCCTTCTAGCTGTTTCGTCTAAGGAATCTAGTCACTGCTTACACGTTTTCCCATTAAGTAATCTCGGCACATTACTTCTTGGGAAAAGCTTGCGCGTTGCCGTAGGAATCCAACTAGGAGCGGCGATTTGTTAACCCCATCAGTGCCCCTGTGGTAGCAGCATCGATAAGTTTGGGTTCCACGGACTTTCATGTAAGAAATGTGCTGGTAGGTTTTCATGGCACGGTACTTTGAACAATGTCATCCGAAGGGCTCTTGTCTCTATAAATGTGCCCTCGGTTTTAGAGCCTTGTAGAATATTTAGAGACGATGGCAAGAGACACGATACTATGACATTGGTCCCCTGGGAAAGCGGTAAAGCCCTAGAGTAGGACGCTACTTGCGTAGCCACATTGGCGGCCTCTCATCTCAGATGTACCTCGTTTAAAGCCAGGGTGGCATCAGAGGCAGCTGAACTGAGAAAGTGGCGCAAATATGAGTATCTGAGAGATGTCTACATATTCGCGCCATTTGCTGTAGAGACTATCGGTCCGTGGGGTCCACGTGCGGTGAAGTTCCTAAAGGAACTCAATCCGTGACTTGCTGGTAATAAGAGGGCTGGTTCTTTTCTCGCTCAAAGACTAAATATAACCATTCAGCGGGAAAACGCAGCCAGCGTTCTTGGCACGATACCGCGGGGAGAAGAACTGTGGGATAATTAAGTTACTAGTTTTAGTTTTTTTTTTTTTATTATAGTTTTGAATGTTGTATATAATAAAATATTAAATAATATTAATACTTATAAACCAAATTTTGCTTGCGTAACTTAAACAAATGTAAGTTAACTAATAGTAGTAAATCAAAGACAAAAATTCTAATAAAATATTTTATTATACACCGTCTTATTTATTACATTTTGTTTTACATTTCATTATGTAACTACTTAAAGTACTTAAAGCTAAGGGGTGGTTTTTTAATAATCACATTACATGAAATCAATTAATATTCACTTTAACTCCAAATGGCGTCATTAAGATGACTGAATGAAACATAGAGGCCCGTTACGTCATCGGCCCGTGTTGCTTTATGGAAAGAAGTGAGGCCATATTATGCATGCATGCAAAATCATTATCATGATTTTATTTGTCAAAAAAATCTACAAAAGACACTTAAAAAAATCCAATAATAATTGTCGTAAATATTTGTCGGTTGCACATCTGTAACAAGGCGGTTGAATAAACAGAACCAAAGTTAAATTTTTACCTGTTCTATTTATTCTGTCCAACACCAAATTCAAATATTTGTAGCGGAATACCTGAGATACTGAATTACAGGTAACATATTTTAAAACTAGGTAGATACCTACCAGCACAAGCTTTTGTTTCCATTACGACAAATAAGGTAAAGCTGCGGAATGCAACTAGTTTTATAAAGTAGTAATTAGTTTGTATCTATGTATAAAAAAATAAATTATTACGAGGAATAAAGATAAAATATAATGTTATTTTATTATTATCTAAGGAAATGATTTTGTGACAACCCTTGCATATTTTCAGCCAAAAGACGACGAAACAGCCTTGTAGGAATTTTGCGGTAGAACAAAGCAGTAGACCCACTATACTAGTATTAATTACAGATATTTTTTAAGCATTCCTAATTATAATTCTAACTAAAATGGCCAAACAAAAAATATCAACGGCTTAGAACAAGAAATTTAAAATTTAAATTGAAAACTTTATATAATATTGACGTTTATACACCAAACTTCGCTGACGTAATTCAAACAATTATAAGCTAACTGGTAGTGATAAATCAAAGTCGAAAACATTAATTAAATATTTTATTATAAACTGTTTCTATTTATATTATAAGCCTATTTTTGTTATTTATTTTAAAACCACTTAGTGAAAGAGAGGCCAGCGCTTGGCTCCCATCTGCTGCTAGGTATGTACGGAGACACAGACTTGCTCATACCCGCATTGAAGTCTAGGGAAGAGTCACGCCCTTTGAACAGGTTCAAATTGCCCATCGCTGAGTAGTCAGTCTTCTTGAAAAGATCCGTGTGTTGCATACCAAGAGACGCTCCCATTTTGTTGCTGAAATATAAGTAATAAATTACACTTATACGACATACTAAACAGGTTTTTTCTCATTTCTGAGATATTTATGTTGAGTCCTCCGCTATTCTGTTATTGAAAACTCTACATGTTCTCAAAATATTTCTCAAAAATATAGAGTTTCTATTCGTGTTTTCTTTCCTCGCTGTGCACATTTCAAACGCAATTTTAATAGTAAATTCAATTGGTTGAATTTCTATAACTAACATTAAACTCCTGTTACTCTGGTGATGGTCATGGCAGTCAGTCTTATATAGCGGAGCTCTATTGCTATGTTCCGATCTGAGGGGCATAGTGAGACAGTTTAATGACAGGCTTTGAGGTATTCCATTTTAGTCCTCAAAAGTAGCAACGTATATATGGCCTTCTTTGTTTGAAATTGGTTGTAGCTGTAGGTCCTTGGACTGCAGTATTATCAGTTAGACTGTAAGTTCGTTTATCACTTAAGTTTATAAATAAGTCTGAACGAAGACTAACTATCTTTGCAGGACAGGATGATAGTGCACGACTGCGTGCGCAAGCACAAGAGCAACTTCTATTTCCACAGTCTTATAATCTCTCGTGGAGACAATGCGACACCAGCACAGAAAGAACAGGCGCAGGACAAACAGGTTTACTGGGCTGTTACTGAGAATTCCTTGAGGGAAAATCGCAATAGCTTATTTTAAACCCGATCCGAGATTCAACCTCGGAACCACAACATTGTCCGCACTCGCCCTTATGGCCAACAGAGAAGAGTAACAAAGCAGTAAAAAATTGTACGCGAATACCGAATTCAATTACCGCCACTACCACTGACATTTGTTAACGGCAAAATTAAATGCTCATTTATTACGTGCTCAACGGTGAAAACCATGAGGAAACTTAAAGGTCTAAAAAATTTTATAAGAATTATAAATATGTGAAGTCTTGTTAGACCTAAAAATAGGTGCAGCGGGGCGATATCTTACCATGCTATAAAACCTTCACAACTTTTATACTTACTCGTATGTGTATCCAACTTTGCCACCGTATGTGTCAAAGTTGGGAACGTTGGGATTGTTGGGAAAGGTTCTCGTTGCAAAAGCTTGAGCGGTAACATCATGTTTATCGTTGTGAAGCACATTTAATTTCGCGGCCGCGGTCAATTGATCTCCAAAGTCAGGTATATGCTGTCCAGTTACACTTGCGCCATGCCCGTTGCTGAAAATTTGGCACATTAAGTAAATTCAGGAATCAACACTACATTTATTAAAAGTACTCTAATTCCAATCAAGCTATCCGTCGTAATTTAGTTTATAAGTTTAAAAGAATTAGAATACATACGACAATGCAATTTCAACTAATACTAGTTATCCACTATAATTATCCCTGTAGTGGCATGTAATGCAGTGTAGTTGTATTAAGATTTTTTTACTAAGCTGGGATTCGAACACGGGACAACACGTTTAGCATTCGAGCTTACATCCATCCACTAGACCAAAGAGGCAGTCAACCACAAAGCAGCAACTCATGTCGAGTTTGTCAGGCTAAATTGCCAATGAGCTACGCGTTAATCTGAAATAAACTCTTATAAAATATATTAGGACGTTATGAGTATAACTTGATGCAAGCACACTTACACATTATCCCAAGCCAAACCGCCACCAGCCGCCTTATAGTCCCCATTACCAGACGCTCCACTAACAGTACCAACTGCACTTAACATGTTTTTATCATTAACAGATAGTGGCTCCTTCGCCATTAAATTTGATGTTCCATCGGGGTTTGAACTTAGAGCTCCATGGGCTTGACGACGAACTCGCGAAAGATTGTTATCGTGGGACAACTCCTGCGGATCTTCCGACAAAGCTTCTTCTAAGTCGTAAATTCTGACGTTGCGACCACCTTCAACAAATACATATGGACTTCTGTAATCTTCTTTAATTAAATACCGTCCATTAGCGCAGACCATCAACACTGATAGGATTATTGTTATGGATTTGCACATTTTGACTTATATTATTATTTTATTTTAAGTATTTTAGTCAGTTATTAACAAATTACTTTTACTTATTGATGCGATACTGAACCAGCACTTGCTTATATACACTGCAAACTAGGAAAATGTTAATCCCCGATGTTCTGTGTATAAAATGTAGCAGACACATATGAAACGAAAAATTTAATTTACTGGAAGTGACTATTGCTGCGCTTAGATATTGGTTGACGGCGTTGCAATTACCAAAATATTTCATAGTAGCCTTTTAAATACATTGCGAAACATTTATATGACCTGTAATGAATGATCGAGCATTTTGGATTTGCCCATATTCGCCATGTTGGATAAGTTTGCACTAACAATTCATTTTATATTAATAATGTAATGTGATAATCAGAAACAATAAGGATGATTTCTGTTTGGTGATTGCTAAAGGTCTCAATTAAAAATAGCTTTGGTCCGATGTGATATATATCAATAAGTTATTAAATACACATGACATAAAAACATATTTTAAAAATTGTCCTGCCCCAAATATAGCTCGTTTGTCAAGTTTTGTTAAGTATAGGCGTACGCACGACTTCAGTAGCTACGTAGTCGGCCAGAAGATCGTTTGTCACTTTAATTCTTTAAAGAAAAGTTTTGACCTGCAAAATAGCATACAGTTAAGTGTGGTGAGTGACAAAACTCAAAGACGAGGCGGACGAGACATTCAATCATAGTCCTCAGGGCTAACATTTCATCTGTAACTTAATTCTTAATCGTAAATAGATGTTTGTTCCTACGGGCCAAAGTATTGACTTGCCGCCTAGAGAATGTGTGCCCGTTTTCACTTTTTTTCTGTTTAAAATCTATAATCTAGAATTTGCTTATACCATCACTATAACGGAATGTCTATATACAAAGATCTACATAGCACAGAATGAATGTTTTCCCGTCCAGGTCACAAATGTTCACAAAAGCTTAATTTTTTGACAAATTTATTTTAAAACTCTTATACAAAATAAAAACGTAATAATAATTCTCATCAAAATCTATCAATAACGAAGAATATATAAATTTTGATTTTGTTTTGTACTTTTTCCATCTAGTTTCGAAATAAATCGGTGGCGTAGAGTATTCCCCGAGACCCGAGATAAGCATTCGTAATTGTAACGTCATTAAACGCAGGTCACATATCATACTTGTAGTTTATCAGTAAGTGAAATAAAGGTATCTAACCCCAGTTATAAATATATATTATATATTTAGTAAGCAAAAATAAATGCATTCTTAACATTTTGTGTGAGTGATCTGTGTTTAATAGTAAAATAATGTTTTTGCAATTAGTCTTTTGCAGTTGCGTGTATCCAATAAAAATTTCTTGTTGAATAAAAGAAATTTTACGAAATTTATCAAGTTTAATTTTAACTTCTATTCCATTCATCCATTACAGCCCATTAAAATACACTTCTGAACATAGGCCTCCCCAATAGACCGCCTTATATTATAAGGATTCTGCCATATGTGTCACGTTTGGCAAGCTGGTTGGCGAGAGCAGTTTTTATTATTTTGTTGTCAGCAAGATCAACCTGTCCAAACACTTCAGCACTTCGATATACCGACAGTCAACTTGGCACTGCTGAAGGGACTGCAGCACCGCCCAAATTTCGACGGAATCAAAGGCTTTCTCATAGTCCACATACGCCAGACATAGTGGCAATTTGTACTCTTCTGACTTCTGTACAATTTGCCGTAGGGTATGTATGTGGTCTATGGTGCTAAAGCCCTTTCGAAAACCGGCTTGTTCGGGAGGCTGGAAGTCGTCAAGTCTGCGCGCGAGACGATTCGTAATGACTCTCGAAAACAGCACGTAGACGCGGCTCAGAAGGGAAATCGGTCTGTAGTTCTTCAAGAGAGCGTTGTCACCTTTCTTGAAGAACAAGATCACCGCACTTCTGCTCCACGCCTCCGGTGTAATGCCACCATGGAGAACGGAATTAAAGAGCTTCTGAAAGACTTCAAGTACCGGCCTTCCACCCGCTTTCAGAAGCTCCGCTGTAATTTCATGCTCGCCTGGAGCCTTGTCGTTTTTAAGATGCTGGAGAGCCATTCTAATCTCGTTTAGACTGCTGTCCGGGATATCTTCGGAATAGTGTCGGATAAGAGTCGCTCTTGGATCGTTACTAACACATGCGTGTGGCTCCAATGACGACGTGTACAGCTGCCCATAGAACCTCTCAATCTCACTCAAAATCTCAGGTGCCCCAAGAACAATGCTGCCACATTTGGTCTTCAACTTTGAAAGTTGGCTCTTTCTGGCAGACAGATCTCTGGCAAAGACTTTGGAGCCTTGGTTCCGCCCGATCGCTTCTTCAATACGAGCTGTATTGAAGTTGTGTAAGTCCCGCCGCATGCATTTGGTGATCTGTCTGTTCAGTTGCCTGTATACTGTAAATCTGTTGAAGAATGTAGCCTCATCTCCCGTCTAACAGCCATGAGATTAAGATTGTGATCGGAGAGTTTTTATGTTCTTCTGCGGCGGGTCTTGCAGAACTTAGCTCCGACCGCATGGACAGTTTCCACGAGCTTGTCATTCATATCGTCCACTTCATTGCAGTCTTCTAGGCACTGAAAACGGTTTTGTTACTCGAGCTGAAAGGTTTCGGGACTTTGGATTAGAGCACGAGGGGGACGGAGCGTTGACTTCATCAGACGAGACCTCTCCAACTTAACATTTAGGTTCAGTGTGCCTCTAACCATTCGGTGATCGCTGCCGGTTTTCACCCTCGCGATCACTGAGAAATCACTGAACAGTTGTCGTCTGGTCGTTATAATGAAGTCAATCTCATTTTTTGTCGAACCATCGGGGCTCGATCAGGTCCACTTCCTGTGGGGCCGCTTCTTGAAGAAAGAGTTCTTCATAAAGAGTCCCTCTTTCTCCACGAAGTCGGCCAGCTGCTGGCCCCTTGGGTTCCGTTGTCCTATTCCAAATTTCCCTACTTTCAGCTCACCGTTCTCTCTTGTGCCTAGTTTTGCATTGAAGTCTCCCATTAACACCGTATATTGGGTTTTGAAGGAATGCATTTCTCTAGAGATATCCTTATACATTTCCTCCACCTCCTCATCGGGGTGTGCCGAGGTTGGTGCGTATGTATGTATGACCTTCAGCGAATTCCGTTTGGTGATTCTGAGTATAAGGTACGCAACCCTCGTCGACACACTCCCGATCATTACAACGTTGTTAACGAGAGACTTGTGGACGATAAATCCGACACCTCCTTGGGACAGATGGTCGTCCTCCCGGTGAGAGAGCAAGTTGCCGGATTCGAGGATTACCGTGGCTTCCCCCTCTCTTCGGACTTCGGATAATCCTATTATTAACAGTGGTAGAGCCACGCGGCAGCTTTTGCTGTCGCACGGATGGGCCGGCTCGAACCGGGGTGGTACCACGACTTCACAGAATACCAGCGTGAAGTAGAGGTTTACCTCTGCATTTCGCTTGGTGAGTGCAGGTGGCCGGACGCCCTTTTTACTGAAAATGAGGCATTCCATCTAAGTCCTCACGGGTGACAACGCATCTGCATTTTGATTCGCAAACGAGGATAGATGCCTTTTACGACACCCACGGGAGGATATGGGGTAGTAGATATTCTTGACCGCCACTACACGGCTTTCAAGCTTCTGGACTGGAAAGGATACGGTATCAACATCAATGGCGGGTACATCACTCACCTTCGATTTGCCGACGATATAGTCCTTATGGCAGAATCGCTGGAAGACCTAAGCACTATGCTCAATGACCTCAATAGTGTCTCCCAACGGATAGGTCTTAAGATAAACATGGACAAAACAAAGATTATGTTTAATGTCCATGTCACACCTATGCCGGTAGTTGTTGGGAGCACTAAGCTCGAAGTTGTTGACGAGTATGTTTACCTGGGACAAATAGTCCGACTAGGTAAGTCCAACTTCGAACGAGAGGTCAATCGACGGATTCAACTCGGCTGGGCAGCGTTCGGGAAGCTACGACACATCTTCTCGTCAGACATACCTCAAAACCTTAAAACGAAATTGTACAACCAGTGCGTGTTGCCAGTGATGACTTACGGAACTGAGACGTGGTCCTTCACTGCTGGTCGTATGAGGAAGCTCAAGGTCGCTCAGCGAGCTATGGAGAGGGCTATGCTCGGAGTTTCTCTGCGTGATAAACTTAGGAATGAGGTTATCCGCAGTAGAACCAGAGTAACCGACATAGCCCAACGGATTAGTAAGCTGAAGTGGCAGTGGGCCGGCCATATAGCTCGAAGAACCGACAACCGATTGGGAAGAAAGGTTCTCCAGTGGCAGCCTCGTACCGGTAGGCGAAGTGTAGGGCGTCCCCCCACTAGATGGAGTGACGACCTGGTAAGACATGCAGGGAGTCGATGGATGCAGGTGGCTCAGGACCGTGCTTTGTGGCATTCCTTGGGGGAGGCCTATGTTCAGCAGTGGACTTGTGAAGGGCTGTAATGATGATGATGATGATGATGAAGATCAATCCGTCGCTTCTTAACACACACTGCCACTACACAATTATTGACGTGACAACGTCTTATAAATCGATTAAGCTGGCTGCACGCACGAAAAAACATGACTCATGCGGCGTTACCTCGCTCTGAGGCGTTCCATTTAAAGTGCAAGCGAGAGCGCGGAACGAGCGACAAAGAGGCACAATCGGCCTCCGCGTTCAGCATGTTCGCATGGACAGCTGATATTCAATAATACATTTACATGTTTTCGTCAAGTATGACGTGCAGTGAAAAGTGAATGTGGTGTCAATTCTTTATAGCAACGATAATTGCGGCGATAAAGATAATGATTCTTTCGATATTAAATATTTCTTACGACGTTGTCACGTTCAACTATCGTTAGTAAACCGACTTTACAGACAACCGATTTTTTTTTAACTTGTTTTCTATTTATTTATTTCAGTTTTAAGAATACGTTAAAATTAAATACACTGTAAAATATTTTTATTTAATATGTTAAATGTATGGAATGATATAGATTTATACTTACTTACTTACTTATCGTCACGCACAATCCCTGACGGGGAAGCCAGAGAGAACAGATCGCCAAGTGTCACGATCCTTACATACCTCTTTCGCTTATTTCAGATTCATTATCTTCTTCATACATGCACGTGTAGGTATCCGAGTACTCTTGACCCTCCCCTCTTCGAGCAATTTGCTCACATGGTCTTCGAAAGTTAGTCTCGGTCTACCTCGACACCTTTTAATATTAACTTTCGCGCTATATATTTTCTTCACCATTCGGTCTTCACTCATTCTCTCAACGTGCCCAAACCATCGAAGCACGCCCTTATCAATTTTTGTGATAAGGTCATCTTTCAAACCTGCCATATTGCCATATTGCAGGTATAAAAAAAATTGTATTATATTCATTATTATCCATCAACGTATAAAATACACTTGGTAGAGCCTCGCAACAGCTATGATATGGTTGCAGCATGAATGAGTCAGCTCGACCTAAAAGGACAACGCTCTCATAAACCATCAGAGCAAAGTAGCAGCTTTATTCTTCTGCGTATCGTATGGTGAGTGTAGACAACCAATCCATTTATAACAAGCAACAAAGCATTCCATATTAGTCCTCAATTGTGAAAATGCATCTGAATTTTGATTCTTAATTTTGGATGGACATACATGTCTATGGGCTACAGCATCCACTTACCGTCGCACGCTTAACTCCCTTTTTCTATAAAAAATTTAAACTGCTGGGCATAGACCTCACCTATTTGGAGCTGTATGTCGAGTAGTGGTGTAACAAAAGAATCCACTGTCCCATATCATCCTGTGGATGCTGTAAAAGGTGACAAAGGGAAACTAAAACAGGAGATGAGTTTAGCATCGTTCTGATATCAACTCAAAATAATAAAAACCTGCCGTTCTAGTCCCGTCTGCCAAACGTGGCAACTGAAGCAAATGTTCCTTATAAGATAATCCACGCGGCATAGGGCTATGTTCAGCCGTGCACTTAGATAGAATGTAGATGAAGTGAATGTAGAAGAAGTAGCGAATAATTAGTATCGGTACTGCATTCTTTTTTCAGAAAAAAAACAAGTTTTACATGGTGTAAAGTGGCTTTCTTCTGCTCTTCCAATAGTTTAATAGCTTCAAACACTTATAGCCTTGTTAATGTTATGTAATCACCATCATCATCACCCTGCACAAATCCACGGCAGAACCTTTCCCAAAGCAAACCAAATAAACCGGTTTTTGTCTACACACTTATATAGCATTATATAATACAGTGTCGTAAAAAGCAACAGAGGATAACGAAACCATTAGATGAAAAGCCTTATCTTCCTAATAACACCTCAAAAGTACTGTGGTTGCCGTTATCCGCTTTCCAAACGTGGTAACGACACCAAACATACGTCTATGAGGTAATGCATGGGGAAGGTCATTACTATATTTAACAACAATAATATAAGCTTTTACCTAAACAATAAAGAAAAATAAAAAACCAAAATAATAATACCTAAGCAATAAACCAAAAGAATTTCAGCAAAGACTTTCACAAAACTTTCTCAATTATGTCTTATACGAGGAACAAGCTTTTGACTCCTAAGCTGTAAAATATATTGATAAGTAAATAAAATATTGTAAGTTTCTCATAGTATTTCACTTGTTTTCAAAAGGCGTAGCTTCAAAACATTTGTACAAAATGTGTAAATTGTTTGTTTTCGGGTTTCGTTCTGTAGTGATTCTGCCTGTGCCTCCAATGGCCAGTTAACATTATATTAGTTTTTAGGAGTGAATATTAGAAACACTTGACTACGAGTGCTCGACAAAAAAGTAAAAAGCAGTTCAAAGTGAGTAATACTAATGATTTAAGCTACCATTTACACGTTTATATTAACGTACTCTTTGAAATCACGCTAGTCTTTACGAGCGTGATTTCAAAGAGTACATTAATAAAAGAAATAGAATAGTACAAAAATAATGGATGACAAAGATAATGGATACCAGGATCAGTATTCATTATCCTTGTCACCAAAGATAATGAATACTGATCCTAATACTGTGTCCTGGTCTGCTTACGATGTTGTTAATAATTTACAAAAACTCGTTACCAAAAGACGTAAAAATCTACAGGCCAAGGAACCAAGGACAATGTCCAAAATCGCCCTGTGTAATAAAATCATCGGACATACACGATAATTAATTTTCTATTTTATTATGTTAGTTGCAAATACTTTTATAACACGGACTAGCTGCGTGCAAAAACGAACATTAAAAAGTATTCTACTCGACTAAAACATTAATCGCCGCCATCTTCTCCAAACATCATGAAGTGTCGAAAAATGATTAGGGATGCCCAATCAATCGTAATCGATTTTTGAATTTTTAATGAACTGTTGTATATTTTTTAATCTGAATTACATTTTCAATTTATTTCGAATAAAGTTGCAAAAAGAAGCTACAATAAAAATATTAAATTACCATTTCCTTATATTCTTTTATATTATTCCCTAAAAGTATAATTTAAAAAACCTACTATACCTATTGAATGAGGTCATACTCGATTATGAATTGGTAGTTAGAATAATGCTGAAGAAAAATATTCGTAAAGATAATTATTCAGGATTTTCTAATAATCGTTTAGAAAGGAGTGTATTTTACGTATATACTAAACGATAACTTACGAGTTTACGACAATTAATATAAAAAAAAACCCACTTCTAGTTACTGCATTAATTATAAATGTGTTCTTTAAAAAGAGCAATATTGCAGACTAGATACAGATGTTATTATTAATATTGTAACAAGTATGGAAGAAGAAGAGATACACGTGTTAATATAAGTAAAGTAGGATATTGTCCTACTTGTTATGGTATTAATATTATCGTATGACAAAAGATGATGTATTTAATACTGTTTGTAACGTATGGCTATAATGATTCTTAGGACATATTCATAAATCGTATCGTATTTGGCAATCCTATTTTTGATGTCACTAAATTGTAACTTTTCACTTGTCAGTCTCTCATGAAAAAAATACGATCTCCAAATCGATTCGAATCGAACATACTAGAATCGATTCTCGATTAAATCAAGCATTAACAGATCTATTTTTGATCAATCGCGACATTTTAAAACATGCCTAACATAGACACAGAACATTATTGACGATAATTTACCGTAAATACAAGCAACTGTATAGAAACATTTTTATTTTTTATTGGATAAGGGTGACAAACGAGCACACAGTCCACCTGATGGTAAGTGGTTGCTGCGGCCCATAGACATCTACATCTATCCTCTATTACAATTCAAAATGTAGATGCGTTGTCACCCGTGAGGACTAAGATGGAATGCCTCATTTCCAGTAAAAAGGGCCTCCGGCCACCTGCACTCACCAAGCGAAACGCAGAGGTAAACCTCTACTTCACGCTGGTTTTCTGTGAGGTCGTGGTACCACCCCGGTTCGAGCCGGCCCATCCGTGCGATCCCGCGTGGCTCTACCACTGTTAAAACATCATTAAATTAATAAACATAACATCACGCCTGTATTTCCCAGAAGGAGTAGGTAGAGTTGTGTAGTACTGTTATGTTATACTTCCCATGTAATAGGGGCTACGCGTATTGCCAAACACCGGACACAAATCCAGACTCCGTGCTACTACTGGGAACTTCAAGCTATTAACACCTAATAATAATTTGCCCGACCTTAGTATCGAACCCAGAATAGAACAGTTTTTCTGTCTGTGACAAGGAACAGATGTTCCAACTATGCAAAAGTATTTCTTGAATCGTTTGAAATATAGCTAGTTCTTGAATAAGTCCGATTCAAGAAGTTTTTGTATCGACATTGGACAAGGATTCTTCAGATCTATATCGATCTGGATAATCGATTATTTTACTATAAACAATCGATTAAACGATTTCATATTGACATACCTACTTTCTACTGTCATCTCTCATTCTGTCAAAATTACATTGGTTGGCGTCGTTTGCAATTGTAATTGTCTTTGTAATTGTATCGGTGTTGTGGTGACTTTCGGGACTAAATATTGAACATTACAACTTGGCTATTTAACGGACTCTGATTGTTTTCAAGAATAACTTACCTTGCTGTAATTTTTGGAACTGTGTACCACTCAAACGATAACCTAGCATTCATAAACGGACTTACGCATACGCAATGGAAAGTGTATTTTGTGTAAATTGTGGCTCTGCTGGTGGTACAATATTGTTGAAAGATGAACAGAGAAGCAATCGTGCAATATTGCTGTAATTGCATCGTTGTACGCAGAACCATCGGTTGCTGCGCCCATGTTATGACTATTATTTGGTATTTGAGCTTTACGTCACATCAAAATAATATCGACATCCCTGTACAGTTTTTAGACAATATTCTAATTTCCAATTTAGAAGATGAACAATAAACATGAAATTGATCTGTGTTTTATTTCTAATTCAAACATAATAAGTTAATGTAGGTATAAATACAACTTATACTACCAATTACGTACTAAGTCGGTAAGGCTGGTTTCATAGTCACGCGTTTGAACAGCGCCGTCCAGACGCAAACGCTTGCAAATGCACTAGATAATAGTCGATAATATTTACGCTGTTCACACGCGCGCTGTTGAAACTTGGTTGAAACCGTGGTTGATATGCTCGCTGTTCGACGGCATGTCTAGCGGCCTGACTGACAGCCTAAATCCTTATACATTTAGGTACTAGGTATCTTACCCTACCGTATATGCTAATGACAACATCTAAATGCTAACAGCCATTATAAATATACATTTTTTTACATTAATACAAACAAACATTATCTCTCATTTCAAAACCAATGCTCAGAAAGCAGGTTTGTTAACTAGATTCTATGCATTTATACGTTGCACCTACATACACTTAGGCTTTAGAACAAAAACTGCATACCTAATTATGTAGATAGGTACTAAAATAGCTAAATGTTTTAGGACATGTTTTTTCAGTTTGTTAAAAATCACTCAGATCTATTAAAAACCGTAACATTCGTGGTTCGATTATAACCTCAAAATCTGATATATTTTTTTGAAATATATCTATTATGCAGCTAGTCCGCTATAAAAATAAGATCAAATAAGAATTTACTAATGATCAACAATAAAATACATAATTTTCCGATGCTCTTGGTTCCAGGGCGAACAATGTATGGGCGCAGAGCAATGTCCTTTCAATAGAAAAGATGGCTGGGTCCTACCATCTGCTTGGGATTCTATAATAAATCAAATTAAATCCCAACCCAGGCATACAACTGCAAGACTTCAAGATACTGTAAGTTCATACTGCGTAGATCGGACCAAAAATTAATAATTTATAATTTTTCTTTTTAATTTATTAATAGCCGTGATTAACTATGATATTGGGACATCATACATCTCAGCCCCCCCCCCCCCCCCCCCGTGTGCGCTATTAAGTGCTCGAAACGTCGGGAATATAAAATAAGTTAATATACGCGATAAAATCCGTAAAACTAGTTTTATTTAAACGTCGTTAGGATTCTAACTGTATAAAGATCATCAGCCAGCATTCTCACTCATTTTTACCCTTAGACACGACACCGATGTTGTCGGATGCCAGTCAGTTAAGGTTATAGTATGAGTATGTCTATTTATTTATTTATTACTATTAAATAAAATAAAATAGTAGTAAAAAGCAAGCAGTTCTTCTCAAAAGCAAGCAGTTCTTTAGTAAGCAGCTAGACGTCACCTGTCACTTTTATTCAATGAGATAAGACGTATCCCACACATCACTACCTGATAGCTCAACATTTTACCACCTTTTTTTCAATAGTTTGTGTAAGTTCTCGGTTCTTCTTCGGATATCTTTTTATTATATTATGTAGACAGAAATTACATAGTATAGTAAAATTATTCAAAATACCTCTCTGTGTATTGGCCCAGCGAGACGTAATCAAAAAATAGACATAGCAAAAAATAATAATAAAAATATTGAATAATTTATATATAATAGTTCTCCTAAGAATTTTAGGAAAAATAGATCGTTATTTTTATTTTCCCTTAATACTACTGTTGCAAGGACATCGTTTTACTAATGCAGCCACCTGGAGACTAGTGCAATCAGAAATTTAAATAATGTTATTCCCAATAGACTCAAAAATAGCCGGCATTCTGCATTTCGAAACTGTTATACGAACATAAAATTACATCTAAAATGTATAAAGTTTTGAAATATTCATTTTCATATCTTTTTTTATACTGTTAGTTCAAAAAACGAGCTAATTATCTACTTGATTGTAAGTTACAATTACCCGTGGAGACCTGCAACGAACGTCAAACAAATAAGGCTGCAGAAGCATAAATATTTTGCTTCACATTTCAGTATTTTACTACTTAAAGTACTTAAAGATAAGGGATTGTTTTTTAATAATCAAGTTGCATGAAATGAATTGATATTCATTTAAACTCCAAATGACGTCATTATGATGACTGAATGAATCATAGAGGTCCGATACGTCGACGGCCCGTGTTGCTTTATGGAATGAAGTGAGGCCAAAGACATTTAAGCATAGTACCTATATATAAACGTAGTGATTATATTCTCTTTGCCTATATATTTAAATCTCTTTGAGTGAGGCCATATTATTCAGTAATTTAAAAACTATCAAATTTCAATCAAATCCATTTTGTTTATAAAAAATGATTTTATATTTGCTAATTTGTAACTTGATAGGCCCTTTGGACTTGACGCAACGGATTTTTAATTGAATTATATGTAGGATGAGAATTATATATATCATTAAATTTGACAAAAGACGGTTTAAAAAGCCAATAATAAATGTCTTAAATATTTGTCGGTTGCACATCTGCAACGAGGCGGTTGAATAAACAGAACCAACGTATAATTTTGACCTCTTTTATTTATTATGTTTAAACCCCTATCCAATATTTTAAGCGGAATACCTGAGATAACATATAGTAAAATTAGGTAGGTATCTACCAGCCCAAGCCTTTGTTTCCATCACGACAAATTAGTTGAAACTGCAGAATGCAACTAGTTTTATAAAGTAGTAATTAGGTTGTATCTATGTATAAAAATAAATTATAACGAGGAATTAAGATAAAATATAATGTAATGTTATTTAATAATAAGGGTTGTCACAAAAACATTTCCTTAGATAATTCGAAGGAAATGTTTTTGTGACAACCCTTGCATATTTTCAGCTAAAAGACGTCGAAACAGCCTTGTAGGAATATTGTGGTAGAACAAAGAAGTTGACACAGTACTAGTATTTATTATACATATTGTTTAAGCTTGCGTCATTATAATTTTAAATTAAACGGGCAGACAAACAATATCAATGGCTTGGAAGACAAATAATTTAAAATGTATATTGAAAACTTTAAGTAATATTGACGTTTATATACCAAATTTCGCTGACGTAACTCAACCAATTATAAGCTAACTGGTAGGGATAAATCAAAGACGAAAACATTAATTAAATATTTTATTATAATCTGTTTCTATTTATATTATAAGCCTATTTTTCTTATTTATTTTAAAACCACTTAGTGAAAGAGAGGCCAGCGCTTGGCTCCCATCTGCTGCTAGGTATGTACGGAGACACAGACTTGCTCATACCCGCATTGAAGTCTAGGGAAGAGTCCCGCCCTTTGAACAGGTTCAAATTGCCCATCGCTGAGTAGTCAGTCTTCTTGAAAAGATCCGTGTATTGCGTACCAAGAGATGCTCCCAATTTGTTACTGAAATATAAGTAATAAATTACAGTTATACGACATACTAAACAGGTTTTTTCTCATTTCTGAGATATTTATGTTGAGTCCTCCGCTATTCTGTTATTGAAAACTCTACATGTTCTCAAAATATTTCTCAAAAATATAGAGTTTCTATTGGTGTTTTCTTTCCTCGCTGTGCACATTACAAACGCAATTTTAATAGTAAATTCAATTGATTGAATTTCTATAACCAACATTAAACTCCTCTTACTCTGGTGATGGTCATGGCAGTCAGTCTTATATAGCGGAGCTCTATTGCTATGTTCCGATCTGAGGGGCATAGTGAGACAGTTTAATGACAGGCTTTGAGGTATTCCATTTTAGTCCTCAAAAGTAGCAACGTATATATAGCCTTCTTTGTTTGAAATTGGTTGTAGCTGTAGGTGTCCGTGGACTGCAGTATTATCAATTAGACTGTAAGTTTGTTTATCACTTAAGTTTATAAAGAAGTCTGAACGAAGACTAACTATCTTTGCAGGACAGGATGTTAGTCCACGACTGCGTGCGCAAGCACAAGAGCAATTTCTATTTCCACAGTCTTATAATCTCTTATGGAGGCAATCCGACACCAGCACAGAAAGAACAGGCGCAGGACAAACAGCTTTACTGGGCTGTTCTGAGAATTCCTTGAGTGAAAATCGTAATAACTTATTTTAAACCCGGTCCGAGATTCAACCTCGGAACCACAACATTATCAGCACTCGCCCTTATGGCCAACAGAGAAGAGTAACAAAGCAGTAAAAATAATACGCGAATACCGAATTAAATTACCGCCAGTACCACTGACATTTGTTAACGGCAATATTAAATGCTCATTTATTACGTGCTCAGCGGTGAAAACCATGAGGAAACTTAAATGTCTGAAATTTTTTATAAGAATTATAAATACGTGAAGTCTTGCTAGACCTAATAATAGGAGCAGCGGGGCGATATCTTACCATGCTATACAACCCTAACAACTTTTATACTTACTCGTATGTGTATCCAACTTTGCCACCGTATGTGTCAAAGTTGGGAACGTTGGGATTGTTGGGAAAGGTTCTCGTTGCAAAAGCTTGAGCGGTAACATCATGTTTATCGTTGTGAAGCACATTTAATTTCGCGGCCGCGGTCAATTGATCTCCAAAGTCAGGTATATGCTGTCCAGTTACACTTGCGCCATGCCCGTTGCTGAAAATTTGGCACATTAAGTAAATTCAGGAATCAATACTATATTTATTAAAAGTACTCTAATTCCAATCAAGCGATCCGTCGTAATTTAATATATAAGTTTAAAAGAATTAGAATACATACGACAATGCAATTTCAACTAATACTAGTTAACCAATATAATTATCCCTGTAGTGGCATGTAATGCAGTGTAGTTGTATGCAGACTTTTTTACCAAGCTGTGATTCGAACACGGGACAACACGTGTAGCAGTCGAGCTTACATCCATCCACTAGACCAAAGAGGCAGTCAACTTCAAAGCAGCAACTCATGTCGAATTTGTCAGGCTAAATCGCCAATGAGCTACGCGTTAATCTGAAATAAACTTTTATAAAATATATTAGGACGTTATGAGTATAACTTAATGTAAGCACACTTACACATTATCCCAAGCCAAACCGCCACCAGCCGCCTTATAGTCCCCATTACCAGACGCTCCACTAACAGTACCAACTGCACTTAACATGTTTTTATCATTAACAGATAGTGGCACCTTCGCCATTAAATTTGATGTTCCATCGGGGTTCGAACTTAGAGCTCCATGGGCTTGACGACGAACTCGCGAAAGATGGTTATCGTGGGACAACTCCTGCGGATCTTCCGACAAAGCTTCTTCTAAATCGTAAACTCTGACATTGCGACCATCTTCAACAAATACATATGGACTTCTGTAATCTTCTGTAATTAAATACCGTCCATTAGCGCAGACCATCAACACTGATAGGATTATTGTTATGGATTTGCACATTTTGACTTATATTATTATTTTATTTTAAGTATTTTAGTCAGTGTTATTAACAAATTACGTTTACTTATTGATGCGATACTGAACCAGCACTTGCTTATATACACTGTAAACTAGGAAAATGTTAATCCCCGATGTTCTGCGTATAAAATGTAGCGACATATATGAAACGAAGAATTTACTTTACTGGAAGTGACTATTACTGCACTTAAATATTGGATGACGCTGTTGCAATTACCAAAATATTTCATATTAGCCTTTTAAATACATTGCGAAACATTTATATGACCTGTAATGAATGATCGAGCGTTTTGGATTTGCCCATATTCGTCATGTTGGATAGGATTGCACTAATAATTCGGTATTTAATAATAATGTAATGTGATACTCAGCAACAATTAGGATGATTTCTGTTTGGTAACTGCTAAAGGTCTCAATTAAATAGAGCTTTAGTACGATGTCATATTTATCCACAATTTATTAAATACACATGACATAAAAACATATTTTAAAAATTAATTTGCCTCAAATATAACTCGTTTTTCAAGTTTTGTTAAGTATAGGTACTATATATATAGTACGTACGACTTTAGTAGCTACGTAGACGGCCATAAGATCATTTGTAACTTTAATTCTTGAAAGAAAAGTGACCTGCAAAATACCATGCAGTTTAGTGTGGTTTGTGACAAAAATCAGAGACGAGGCGGACGAGACATTCAATCATAGTCCTCAGGGCTAACATTTCATCTGTAATTTAATTCTTAATCGTAAATAGATGTTTGTTCCTACGGGCCAACGTATTCACTTGCCGCCTAGAGAATGTGTGCCCGTTTTCACTTCTTTTTCTGTTTAAAATCTATTGAACTGAATTTGCTTATACCATCACTGTTACGGAATGTCTATATAAAAAGATCTTTATAGCACAGAATGAATGTTTTCCCGTCCAGCTCACAAATGTTCACAAAAGCACAAAAATTTTTTGACTAATTTATTTTAAAACTCTTTTACAAAATAAATACGTATTAATAATTCTCATAAAAATCTATCAATTACGAATAAATTATAAATTTTGATTTTGTTTTGAACTTGTTCCATCTAGTTTTGAAATAAATCGGTGGCGTAGAGTATTCCCCGAGACCCGAGATAAGCATTCGTAATTGTAACGTCATTAAACGCAGGTTACATATCATACTCGTAGTTTATCAGTATGTCAAATAAAGGTACTTAACCCCAGTGATAAATATATATTATATATTTAGTAAGCAAAAATAAATACAATCTTATCATTTTGTGTGAGTGATCTGTGTTTAATAGTAAAATAATGTTTTTTTGCAATTAGTTTTGTTGCAGTTGCGTGTATCCAATAAGAATTTCCTGTTAAATAAAAGAAATTTTACGAAATTTATCAAGTTTAATTTTAACTTCTATTCCATTCATTCATTACAGCCCATTAATATACACTTCTGAACATAGGCCTCCCCAATAGACCGCCTTATATTATAAGGATTCTGCCATATTTGTCACGCTTGGCAAGCTGGTTGGCGACAGCAGTTTTTATTATTTTGTTGTCAGCAAGATCAATCCGTCGCTTCTTAACTCACACTGCCACTACACAGTTAATTTTAACTTGTTTTCTATTTATTTATTTCAGTTTTAAGAATAAGTTAAAATTAAATACACTGTAAAATATTTTTATTTAATATGTTAAATGTATGGAATGATATAGATTTATACATAAAAAAATTGTATTATATTAATTATTATCCATCAATATATAAAATACACGTGGTAGAGCCTCGCTTCAGTTATGATATGGTTGCAGCATGAATGAGTCAGCTAGACCTAAAAGGACAACGCCCACATAAACAATCAGAGGAAAATAGCAGCTTTATTCTTCTGTATATCGTATGGTGAGTGTAGAGAATCGATCCTTTTATAACAAGCAACAAGGCATTCCATGTTAGTCCTCAAGTGTGAAAATGCGTCTGAATTTTGATTGTCAATTGTTAATGGACATACATGTCTATGGGCTACAGCATCCACTTACCGTCAGGTGGGCGGGGTGCACGCTTAACACCCTTTTTCTATAAAAAATTGCAACTGCTGGGCATAGACCTCACCTATTAGGAGCTGTATGTCGAGTAGTGGTGTAACAAAAGAACCCACTGCACCATATCATCCTGTAGATGCTGTTAAAGGCGACAGAGGGAAACTAAAACAGGAAATGGCCTCAGCATCGTTTTGACATCAACTTAAAATAATAAAAACCTGCCGTTCTAGTCCATATTCATCGTATTAGTCTATGTTCAGCCGTGCACTTAGATAGTGATGATAATCATCACCACTTCTAAATTCTATCTTAGGCTCACATCAAATAATGGACTAGGATAGGATACTTCTTATATGAATTTTATTTTGTATATTGGAAAATTAGTATCAGTACTGCATTCTTTTTTCAGAAAAAAACAAATTTTACATGGTGTAAAGTGGCTTTCTTCTGCTCTTCCAATAGTTTAATAGCTTCAAACAGTTATAGCCTTGTTAATGTTATGTAATCACCATCATCATCACCCTGCACAAATCCACGGCAGGACCTTTCCCAAAGGGCGCCAAATAAACCGGTTTTTGTCTACACTCTTATATAGCATCATATAATACCGAGTGTCGTAAAAAGCAACAGAGGATAACGAAACCATTAGATGAAAAGCCTTATCTTCCTAATAACACCTCAAAACTACTGTGGCTGCCGTTATCCGCTTTCCAAACGTGTTAACGACACCAAACATACGTCTATGAGGATTACCTCATAGACGTATGTTTGACCTTCCCCATGCATTAGCATGGGGAAGGTCATTACTACATTTAACAACAATAATATAAGCTTTTACCTAAACTTGCAATAAACCAAAAGAATTTCAGCAAAGACTTTTACAAAACTTTCTCAATTATGTCTTATACGAGGAACAAGCTTTTGACTTCTAAGCTGTAAAATATATTGATAAGTAAATAAAATATTGTAAGTTTCTCATAGTATTTCACTTGTTGTCAAAAGGCGTAGCTTTAAAACATTTGTACAAAATGTGTAAATTGTTTGTTTTCGGATTTCGGTCTGTAGTGATTCTGCCTGTGCCTCCAATGGCCAGTTAACATTATATTAGTTTTTTAGGAGTGAATATTAGAAACACTTGACTACGAGTGCTCGACACAAAAGTAAAAAGCAGTTCAAAGTGAGTAATACTAATGACTTAAGCTACCATTTACACGTTTCTATTAACGTACTCTTTGAAATCACGCTAGTCTTTACGAGCATGATTTCAAAGAGTACATTAATAAAGAAACAGAATAGTACAAAAATAATGGATGACAGAGATAATGGATACCAGGATCAGTATCCATTATATTTGTCACTAAAGATAATGAATACTGATCCTAATACTGTGTCCTAGTCTGCTTACGATGTTGTTAATAATTTACAAAAAGTCTTTACCGAAAAGACTTAAAAATCTACAGGCCAAGAAACCAATTTCATATATTATAAATTATTTTCTTTAATTAAAAGCCGTAGTGTAAGAATCACAATAGAAGCTAAACAACTCATTGAAGTATTTTTCCCACACGACGTCTTAATGGAATCGTTTACCACTGGTAACTAACTTATCCTTACCGATGCGATTTAGAGACCTTCAAGAAACGAGCTTACTCCTTTTTAAAGGCCGACAATGAAGATGTTTTCCTGGTGTTGCAGTTGTTCATGGGCGGCGTTTGTCACTTACCGTCAGGTGAGCCACATCGTCGTTTGCCACCTCTTCAATAAAAATAAGCATACGACAGCTTGTGGCGAGCTGTTAGTGAATGTCGAGTCACGACCAAGTTCTCTTGGGAAGTTTGTAACTCCCCACTTTTTGATTGCCTTAGTCGGTCAGAATGGAACGCTAGAGCTTAAAGTTAGAGCTATAGTACTAGAGCTTTAAGCTTCAAGGGTAGAAGTGTAAAATGGTAGATGCTGACTATATAAGGATTTTCAGCCTGCAAGCTCACCCCTTATCTGTTCACACCGATGTTACGATGTTGTAAAACTGCCCTTATTCAGTGCGGTACGGAGCGTATAAGGTCCCATATTTTATTTTATCTACAGATTCTAAACTAATTAACCCAACCACAGGCGGTAGATTTACCCCATAGATTGCTTTTTTCTGACAATGACCGACCAAGTGCGAGTCGGACTCGCGCATGAAGGGTTCCGTACCTCGTAAAATACGTTTCTTGTAGGGTAGGCCCCTTTAATTTTTAATTTATTTTATTATTGCAGCAACAAAAACACAAATTTTGGAAACATTTCAACTATCTACCTATTACGTATCTATAGATACAGCTTGCTGACAGACAGACAGACGGACGGACGAATAGACAGCGGAAGCTTAGTAATAGGGTCCAATTGATTACTCTTCGGGTACGGAACCCACAAAACAAAGTTTTGACCTAGAAAATACCAACAATAATATTGCTGAGTTAAGTGTGGTGAGTGACAAGAATCGGCGACGAGACGGACGATACGTTCAATGTAAGTCCTTAGGGCTGACATTTTATCTGTAATTTGATTCTTAATCGAAAATAGATGTTTATTTCTACGGGCCAAAGTATTCACCTGCCACCATATGGAACGCGTGCCCGTTTTTCACGCTTTTTTTTATAAAACAATTTAACTGAATTAGCTTATAACACTGAATGTGGTTTCTCTTATATAGGACAAACCAAAAGATCAATAAAAACCCGCGTTAAAGAACACATATCTCATATAAAAAATCGATGCTCCGAGAATTCTGCAGTTTGTGAACACGTACAGGATCGCCCCCATCACTACATTAGATTTGATAAACCACAAATCCTCGCTAAAGAACACCGGTTCCTTCCAAGGTTACTATTTTATATCGCGAGGCTATTCAAATCAAAAAACATCCTAATTTCAATAGAAAAGATGGCTGGGTACTACCATCTGCTTGGGATTCTATAATAAATAAAATTAAATATAATAAATAAAACTGCAAGACTTCAAGATACTGTAAGTTCATACTGCGTAGATCGAAACAAAAATTAATAATTTTTAATCTGGAAGTAGCCGTGATGAAGTTCATTAACTATGACATTGGGACATCATACATCTCAGTTCCCCCCCCCCCCCCCGGTATGTGCTGTTAAGTGCTCGAAACTTCGGGAATATAAAATAAGTTAATATACGCGATAAAATCCGTTAAACTAGTTTTATTCAAACGTCGTTAGGATTCTAACTGTATAAGGATCATCAGCCAGCATTCTCACTCATTTTTACCCTTAGACACGACACCGATGGTGTCGGTTGCCAGTCAGTTAAGGTTGCAGTATGAGTATGTCTGTTTATTTATTTATTACTATAAAAATAAAATAAAATAGTAGTAAAAACCAAGCAGTTCTTCTCAAAAGCAAGCAGTTCTTTAATAAGCAGCTAGACATCACCTGCCACTTTTATTCAATGAGATAAGACGTATCCCACACATCACTACCTGATAGCTCAACATTTTACCCCCTGTTTTTCAATAGTTTGTGTAAGTTCTGGGTTCTTCTTCGGATATCTTTTTATTATTTTATGTAGAAAGAAATTACATAGTATAGTAAAATTATTCAAAATACCTCTCTGCGTATTGGCCCCAGCGAGACGTAATCAAAAAATAGAGATAGAAAATAATAATTAAAATATTGAATAATTTATTAATAATAGTTCTCCTAACAATTTTAGGAAAAATAGATCGTTATTTATAATTTCCCTTAATACTACTGATGCAAGTATATCGTTTAACTAATGCAGCTACCTGGAGACTAGCGCAATCAGAAATTTAAATAATGTTATTCCCAATAGACTCAAAAATAGCCGGCATTCTGCATTTCGAAACTGTTCTGCTAACATAATATTAAATGTATAAAGTTTTAAAATATTCATTTTCATATCATTTTTTATACTGTTAGTTCAAAAAACGAACTAATTATCTACTTGATTATAAGTTACAATTTCCTGTGGAGATCTGCAACGAATGTTAAACAAATAAGGATGCAGAAGCATTAATATTTTGCTTCACATTTCAGTATTTTACTACTTAAAGTACTTAAAAATAAGGGATTGTTTTTCAATAATCAAGTTGCATGAAATCAATTGATATTCATTTAAACTCCAAATGACGTCATTATGATGACCGAATGAATCGTAGAGGACCGATACGTCGACGGCCCGTGTTGCTTTATGGAATGAAGTGAGGCCAAAGACATTTAAGCATAGTACCTATATATAAACGTAGTGATTATGTTCTCTTTGCCTATATATTTAAATCTCTTTGAGTGAGGCCATATTATACCTACAGTAATTTAAAAACTGTCAAATTTCAATCAAATCCATTTTGTTTATAAAAAATGATTTTATATTCGCTAATTTGTAACTTGATAGGCCCTTTGGACTTGACGCAAAGGATTTTTAATTGAGTTTTATGTAGGATGAGAATTATTTCTATCATTAAATTCGACAAAAGACGGTTTAAAAAGCCAATAATAAATGTCTTAAATATTTGTCGGTTGCACATCTGTAACAAGGCGGTTGAATAAACAGAACCAAAGTTAAATTTTTACCTGTTCTATTTATTCTGTCCAACACCCTATCCAATATTTTAAGCGGTATACCTGAGATACTGCTATATAGGTAAAATATAGTAAAAATTAGGTAGATACCTACCAGCCCAAGCCTTGTTTCCATCACGACAAATTAGTTCAAACTGCAGAATGCAAATAGATTTATAAAGTAGTAATTAGTTTGTATCTATGTATAAAAAATAAATTATAACGAGAAATAAAAATAACATATAATGTTATGTTATTATTATCTAAGGAAATGTTTTTGTGACAACCCTTGTAAATTTTCAGCTAAAAGACGTCGAAACAGCCTTGGAGGACTTTTGCGGTAGAACAAAAGAGTTGACCCAGTATTAGTATTTATTATAATTTTTTTTTAATCCTGCGTCATTATAATTCTAAATTAAAAGGCCAGACAAAAAATATCAATGGCTTGGATGACAAATAATTTAAAATTGATATTGAAAACTTTAAATAATATTGACGTTTATATAGCAAATTTCGCTAACGTAACTCAAACAATTATAAATTAACTGGTAGGAATAAATCAAAGACGTAAAACATTAATTAAATATTTTATTATATACTATTTCTATTTATATTATAAGCCTATTTTTCTTATTTATATTAAAACCACTTAGTGAAAGAGAGGCCAGCGCTTGGCTCCCATCTGCTGCTAGGTATGTACGGAGACACAGACTTACTCATACCCGCATTGAAGTCTAGGGAAGAGTCACGCCCTTTTAACAAATTATAATTGCCCATCGCTGAGTAGTCAGTCTTCTTGAAAAGATCCGTGTATTGCATACCAAGAGATGCTCCCAGTTTGTTACTGAAATATAAGTAATAAATTAGAGTTACACGACATACTGCATAGATTTTTTCTCATTTCTGAGATATTTATGGTTTGTCTTCCGCAATTTTGTCATTCAAAACTCTACATGTTCTCAAAATATTTCGCAAAAATATAGATTTTCTCGCGGTGTTTTCTTTCCCCGCTGTACACATGATAAACGCAATTTTAATAGTAAATTCAATTGATCGACAACCTATAATTAACATTAAACTCGGGTTACTTGGGTGATGGTCATGGCAGTCAGTCTTATATACTCGTAGCAGAGCTATGTTCCGGTCTGAGGGGCATAATGAGACAGTTTAATTACATGCTTTGTACCTCAAACCAGTAATACTCGTATAAAATATCATATAATATAGCTTAGGACTTTTCAAAATTATTTACATCCCATCCCATTCAATTGATAGTCCATCACAAAACAAGCTCTTTGTACCTTGGAAGCAACAAAATTCCGATCCGAGTATTTTAATGTCTAGTACGTATTGTAGTTTACGTTATTTATAGAATAAGATTCAACGAGCTCTCAGCCCACATGATGGTAAACGAATTCTATGGCTCAAATACATTTATCCTCGATAAATAATCTAAATGCGGATGCGTTGTTACCTCTGAGGACTAAAATTTAGTGCCTCGTTTCTAGTTAAAAAGGGTCTCCGTTTCTATATACTCACGATTCAAAATATAGAAGCATTAAGCTACTATCTAAACGCTAGTATTGTGTGAGACGTTAACAACGTTGTAAAGATTAAGAGTGGGTTAAGAGTGAGGGTTGCGTACCTTATACTTAGAATCACCAAACGGTATTTGCTGAAGGTCATACAGGTTTACGCACCAAACTCGGTACACCCCGATGAGGAGGTGGAGGAAATGTATGAGGATATCACTAGAGCCATGCATTCCTCCAAAACACATTATACGGTGTTAATGGGAGACTTCAACACAAAACTATGCACAAGAGAGAACATCACATCTTAGTCCTCAAAAGTGGCAACGTATATATAGCCTTCTTAGTTTGAAATTGGTTGTAGCTGTAGGTCCTTGGACTGCAGTATTATCAGTTAGACTGTAAGTTCGTTTATCACTTAAGTTTATAAAGAAGTATGAACGGAGACTTAGTTAGTCTCCGTTCAGACTTCTTTCGTCCTTTGCAGGACAGGATGATAGTCCACGACTGCGTGCGCAAACACAAGAGCAATTTCTATTTCCACAGTCTTCTAATCCCTTGTGGCGGCAATCCGACACCAGCACAGAAAGAACAGGCACAGGACAAACAGCTTTACTGGGCTGTTACTGAGAATACCTTGACGGAAAATCGCAATAACTTGTTTAAAACCCGGTCTGAGATTCAACCTCGGAACCACAACATTATCAGTACTCGCCCTTATGGCCACTGGAGGTGAATATCAAAGTAGTAAAAAATAGTACGCGAATTCCAAATTAAATACCGCCAGTGAAACTGACATTTGTTAACCGCAATATAAAATGCTCATTTATTACGTGCTCAACCGTGAAGACCATTAAAAAATTTAAATGTATGAAAAATTTTATAAGAATTATAAATGTATGAATTCTTGCTAGACATAATAATAGGAGCAGCGGGACGATATCTTACCATGCTAAAAAATCTTCACAACTTTTATACTTACTCGTATGTGTATCCAACTTTGCTACCGTATGTGTCAAAGTTGGGAACGTTGGGATTGTTGGGAAAGGTTCTCGTTGCAAAAGCTTGAGCGGTAACATCATGTTTATCGTTGTGAAGCACATTTAATTTCGCGGCCGCGGTCAATTGATCTCCAAAGTCGGGTATGTGCTGTCCAGTTACACTTGCGCCATGCCCGTTGCTGAAAATTTGGCACATTTAGGAAATTCAGGAATCAACACTTCATTTATTAAAAGTACTCTAATTCCAATCAAGCGATCCGTCGTTATTTAATATATAAGTTTAAAATAATTAGAATACATACGACAATGCAATTTCAACTAATACTAGTTAACCACTATAATTATTCCTGTAGTGGCATGTAATGCAGTGTAGTTGAATGCAGATTTTATTACCAAGCTGGAATTCGAACACGGAACATCCACTAGACCAAAGAGGTAGTCAACCTCAAAGCAGCAACTCATGTCGAGTTTGTCAGGCTAAATCGCCAATGAGCTACGCGTTAATCTGAAATAAACTCTTATAAAATATATTAGGACGTTATGAGTATAACTTGATGCAAGCAGACTTACACATTATCCCAAGCCAAACCGCCACCAGCCGCCTTATAGGCCCCATTACCAGATGCTCCACTAACAGTACCAACTGCACTTAACATGTTTTTATCATTAACAGATAGTGGCACCTTCGCCATTAAATTTGATGTTCCATCGGGGTTCGAACTTAGAGCTCCATGGGCTTGACGACGAACTCGCGAAAGATGGTTATCGTGGGACAACTCCTGCGGATCTTCCGACAAAGCTTCTTCTAAATCGTAAACTCTGACGTTGCGACCATCTTCAACAAATACATATGGGCTTCTGTAATCTTCTTTAATTAAATACCGTCCATTAGCGCAGACCATCAACACTGATAGGATTATTGTTATGGATTTGCACATTTTGACTTATATTATTATTTTATTTTAAGTATTTTAGTCAGTGTTATTAACAAATTACTTTTACTTATTGATGCGATACTGAACCAGCACTTGCTTATATACACTGCAAACTAGGAAAATGTTAATCCCCGATGTTCTGCGTATAAAATGTAGCAGATATATGTGAAACGAGGAATTTACTTTACTGGAAGTGACTATTACTGCGCTTAAATATTGGTTGACGGCGTTTCAATTACCAAAATATTTCATGGTAGCCTTTTAAATACATTGCGAAACATTTATATAACCTGTGATGAATGATCGAGCATTTTGGATTTGCCCATATTCGCCATGTTGGATAAGTTTGCACTAATAATTCGGTTTATATTAATAATGTAATGTGATAATTAGAAATAATAAGGATGATTTCTGTTTGGTGATTGCTAAAGGTCTCAATTAAAAATAGCTTTGGTCCGATATGATATTTATCCATAAGTTATTAAATTAAATTTAAAAATTATCCTGCCTCAAATATAGCTCGTTTGTCAAGTTTTGTTAAGTATAGACGTACGTACGACTTCAGTAGCTACGTAGTCGGCCATAAGATCGTTTGTCACTTTAATTCTCTGAAAAAAAAGTTTTGACCTGCAAAATAGCATGCAGTTCACTGTGGTGAGTGACAAAAATCAAAGACGAGGCGGACGAGACATTCAATCATAGTCCTCAGGGCTAACATTTCATCTGTAATTTAATTCTTAATCGTAAATAGATGTTTGTTCCTACGGGCCAAAGTATTCACTTGCCGCCTAGAGAATGTGTGCCCGTTTTCACTTTTTTTCTGTTTAAAATCTATTGAACTGAATTTGCTTATACCACCACTTTTACGGAATGTCTATATAAAAAGATCTATATAGCACAGAATGAATGTTTTCCCGTCCAGCTCACAAAAGGTCACAAAAGCTTAATTTTTTTGACTAATTTATTTTAAAATTCTTCTACAAAATAAATACGTAATAATAATTCTCATCGAAATCTATCAATTACGAAGAAATTATAAATTTTGATTTTGTTTTGAACTTTTTCCATCTAGTTTTGAAATAAATCGGTGGTGTAGAGTATTCCCCGAGACCCGAGATAAGCATTCGTAATTGTAACGTCATTAAACGCAGGTCACATATCATACTCGTAGTTTATCAGTATGTCAAATAAAGGTACATAACCCAAGTTATAAATATATATTATATATTTAGTAAGCAAAAATAAATGCATTCTTAACATTGTGTGTGAGTGATCTGTGTTTAATAGTAAAATAATGGTTTTTTTTTGCAATTAGTTTTGTTGCAGTTGCGTGTATCCAATAAAAAATTCCTGTTAAATAAAAAAAATTTTACGAAATTTATCACGTTTAATTTTAACTTCTATTCCATTCATCCATTACAGCCCATTAAAATACACTTCTGAACATAGGCCTCCCCAATAGACTGCCTTATATTATAAGGATTCTGCCATATTTGTCACGTTTGGCAAGCTGGTTGGCGACAGCAGTTTTTATTATTTTGTTGTCAGCAAGATCAATCCGTCGCTTCTTAACACACACTGCCACTACACAGTTAATTTTAAATTGTTTTCTATTTATTTATTTCAGTTTTAAGAATAAGTTAAAATTAAATACACTGTAAAATATTTTTATTTAATATGTTAAATGTATGGAATGATATAGATTTGTACATAAAAAAAAATTATATTATATTCATTATTATCCATCAATGTATAAAATACACGTGGTAGAGCCTCGCTACAGTTATGATATGGTTGCAGCATGAATGAGTCAGCTCGACCTAAAAGAACAACGCTCACATAAACAATCAGAGCAAAATAGCAGCTTTATTCTCCTGTATATCGTATGGTGAGTGTAGAGAATCGATCCTTTTATAACAAGCAACAAGGCATTCCATGTTAGTCCTCAAGTGTGAAAATGCGTCTGAATTTTGATTGTCAATTGTTAATGGACATACATGTCTATGGGCTACAGCATCCACTTACCGTCAGGTGGGCGGGGTGCACGCTTAACACCCTTTTTCTATAAAAAATTTCAACTGCTGCGCATAGACCTCACTATTAGGAGCTGTATGTCGAGTAGTGGCGGAACAAAAGAACCCACTGCCCCATATCATCCTGTAGATGCTGTAAAAGGCGACAAAGGGAAACTTAAACAGGAAATGG
Source organism: Parnassius glacialis (assembly GCA_033319125.1). Lineage (NCBI taxonomy): Eukaryota > Metazoa > Arthropoda > Insecta > Lepidoptera > Papilionidae > Parnassius > Parnassius glacialis. The sequence goes on along the minus strand of JAVANC010000023.1, from coordinate 20,901,494 downwards.
CCTCAGCATCGTTTTGATATCAACTTAAAATAATAAAAACCTGCCGTTCTAGTCCATATTCATCATATTAGTCTATGTTCAGCCGTGCACTTAGATAGAGTGATGATAATCACCACCACTTCTACATTCTATCTTAGACTCACATTGAATAAAGGACTAGGATAGGATTCTTCTTATATGAATTTTGTTTTGTATATTGGGAAAGTAGTATCAGTACTGCATTCTTTTTTCAGAAAAAAACAAGTTTTACATGGTGTAAAGTGGCTTTCTTCTGCTCTTCCAATAGTTTAATAGCTTCAAACACTTATAGCCTTGTTAATGTTATGTAATCACCATCATCATCACCCTGCACAAATCCACGGCAGGACCTTTCCCAAAGAGCACCAAATAAACCGGTTTTTGTCTACACTCTTATATAGCATTATATAATACCGAGTGTCGTAAAAAGCAACAGAGGATAACGAAACCATTAGATGAAAAGCCTTATCTTCCTAATAACACCTCAAAACTACTGTGGTTGCCGTTATCCGCTTTCCAAACGTGGTAACGACACCAAACATACGTCTATGACGTAATGCATGGGGAAGGTCATTACTATATTTAACAACAATAATTATAAGCTTTTACTTAAACTTGCAATAAACCAAAAGAATTTCAGCAAAGACTTTCACAAAACTTTCTCAATTATGTCTTATACGAGGAACAAGCTTTTGACTCCTAAGCTGTAAAATATATTGATAAGTAAATAAAATATTGTAAGTTTCTCATAGTATTTCACTAGTTGTCAAAAGGCGTGGCTTAAAAACATTTGTACAAATTGTGTAAATTGTCTGTTTTCGGGTTTCGGTCTGTAGTGATTCTGCCTGTGCCTCCAAGGTCCAGTTAACATTATATTCGTTTTTTATTATATTAGTTTGTTAATGTAATATATAGTAATATATAATAAGTAAGCCTTATACGAGGAACAAACTTTTAACTCCTAAGCTGTAAAATATATTGATAAGTTAATAAAATTCTGTAAAAGTTTCTTATAGTATTTCACATGTTGTGGCAGGTTTATACTTCAACCGTCAGAAGGCGATGCTTCAAAACATTTGTGCAAATGTGCAATGTATTTGTTTTCGGGTTTTGATTTATAGTGATACTGCCTGTGCCTCTAATGGCCACTTAACATTATATTAGTCTTTTAGGAGTGAATATTAGAAACACATGACTGCGAGTGCTCGAAACGAAAGTAAAAAGCGGTTCTACCATATGAAAGCGAGTAATACTAATGACTAAAGCTACCATTTCTACTAACGTTCTCTTTCAAATCACGCTCGTAAAGATTAAGATAATGGATACGGATTCTAATACTGTATCCTGGTCTGCTTACGATGTTGTTAACAATTTACAAAAAGCGGTCACCGAAAAGACTTACTTACCGATGCGACTTAAGGACCTGTTTTTCCTCTGGTGTTGCATTTGTTCATGGGCGGCGTTTGTCACTTACCGTCAGGTGAGCCACATGGTCGTTTGCCACCTCTTCTATAAAAAAAATAAGCACACAGGGCAGCTTATGGCTGTTAGTGAATATCGAGCCATGACCAAGTTCTCCCGGGAAGTTTGTAACTCTTGAGATTAAAGCTAGAGCTAGAATACTAGAGCTTTAAGCTTGATGGGTGGAAGTGTAAAATGGTGGATGCTGACTATATAAGAATTTTCAGCCCGCAAGCTCACCCCTTATCTATTCACACCGATGTTACGCCCCGCAGTCAGTTAAGATTGCAGTATGAGTTTCTCATTTAGTAAGCAGCAAGTCACAGCCTACCACTTTCTATGTATTGAGACAAAATAAAGACAGGTTTCTCAAATCAAGTCTCTCCTCAACAGCCTTGTATCCCAACCCATTGAGCATCAGTACTGATAGGCCAACAAGTTCTTCCCCTTTTTGCCAATAGTTTGTATATGTTCTGGGGCTCTTCTTCGAAGACATTTTTATTACGTATGCGGAGAAAAGCCTAAATATACATCACATTTCAAATATAGTTAAATTCTCCATGAGGTCTCTGTACCATATTTATGTGTTTACGTAAGCCTATTTATTAAATGTTCGAGTGCCAGCGGATCCAAAATCGAAAAGAAGAGATACAAAATAATAATAAAATAATTTATATGTATACAAATAAATAAAATTGAAGTGTTTGTAATGTCAAAATAACAGTTTTTTACCAAATTTATATGAAAGTATATTTGGTTCATAAAACAAAAACACAATTTTTAAAAATTTTGTCCGTATGTCTGTCTGTTTGTTCCGGCTAATCTCCGAAACGGCTGGACCTATTTTGACGGGACTTTCAATGGCAGATATCTAATTTTATAAGGAGTAACTAAAGTTACCTTTATTTAAGAAAAAATATTAGGGTTCCGCGCAAAAAAATTAAATCCTTAAAATCTAAGTAGCGGGGCACAGTTTATTCATAATACTTCCCCTAATTTTTTTTGGGAAAATGGATCCTTATTTCTATTTTCCTTTAATACTACAGTTGCAAGCATTTCGTTTTACAAATAGAACCGCCCTAGAGAATAATGCAGTCAAAAATTTAAATAATGTTATTCCCAGTGGACTAAGAAATTGCGTTTCGAAACTCCTTGTACGAACATAGAATTATATCCAAACGGCATAAAGCTATGAAATATTCAATTTCATATATTTTTAACCGACTTCAAAAGAAGAAAGAGGTACTCATTTCGCTAAATTTTTTGCATGTTTGTGAACGTAGAACTTTTTTCTAGGTCAACCGATTTTAATGACTCTTCTTAATTTGAAAGCTGATACTTCTCATGTGGTCCCTTCTTATGTGGACTTTTAGTTGTGAGTTATCCTTAATAAATCGTATTTAATTAACTTCGGCTACATTGACGATGTTTTCGTTTTATTTATATTGAAGTCGGTTGCACAAAATTTTTAATTTTAGTACTTGTTGATACTGTTGGTTCAAAACATGAGCTAATTATCTACTTGATTGTAAGTTACAATTACCCGTGGAGACCTGCAACCAAAGTCAAACAAATAAGCCTGCAGAAGCATAGGCATTTTATTTTACATTTTTTTATTTCACTAATTATAGTACTTAAAAGTCAGGTATGGTTTTTAAATTATCAAATTGCAGAAAATCAATTGACATTTATGGATGAAATGACGCAAATACAAGTTAGAGATAAACATCTCTAACTTGTATTTCATCGAATTCGTCATCAAATTATAACAATTTACGCGAAAAACAATATTTGTATATGATGTATGTGTATTTGTAATGTACACAATAAGCATGCGATATCTGAAAAATGCCGATTTATTAGGTGTTATAACTTTTCTATGCTTGCATTATCATAAAAAGCGATAGCAATTCACGACGGCTTATTATGCAAAAAATACATACTTACTTCGCTTGAGTCCAGTCTCGAAATATTCGGATATGATACAAGATATTGATAATAATCTTAAAATAACTATAGAAAAGACTACAAAAACAGTGGGATATTCCGTTGGTACAGAGCGTGCAGAAAGATTTGTTTCATAATTTCCATAGTGACCAAAATCAGGCATGCCTTCTAGCTGTTTCGTCTAAGGAATCTAGTCACTGGTTACACGTTTTACCATTAAGTAATCTCGGCACATTACTTCATGGGAAAAGCTTGCGCGTTGCCGTAGGAATCCAACTAGGAGCGGCGATTTGTTAACCCCATCAGTGCCCCTGTGGTAGCAGCATCGACAAGTTTGGGTTCCACGGACTTTCATGTAAGAAATGTGCTGGTAGGTTTTCATGGCACGGTACTTTGAACAATGTCATCCGAAGGGCTCTTGTCTCTATAAATGTGCCCTCGGTTTTAGAGCCTTGTAGAATATTTAGAGACGATGGCAAGAGACACGATACTATGACATTGGTCCCCTGGGAAAGCGGTAAAGCCCTAGAGTAGGACGCTACTTGCGTAGCCACATTGGCGGTCTCTCATCTCAGATGTACCTCGTTTAAAGCCAGGGTGGCATCAGAGGCAGCTGAACTGAGAAAGTGGCGCAAATATGAGTATCTGAGAGATGTCTACATATTTGCGCCATTTGCTGTAGAGACTATCGGTCCGTGGGGTCCACGTGCGGTGAAGTTCCTAAAAGAACTCAATCCGTGACTGGCTGGTAATAAGAGGGCTGGTTCTTTTCTCGCTCAAAGACTAAATATAACCATTCAGCGGGAAAACGCAGCCAGCGTTCTTGGCACGATACCGCGGGGAGAAGAACTGTGGGATAATTAAGTTACTAGTTTTAGTTTTTTTTTATTATAGTTTTGAATGTTGTATATAATAAAATATTAAATAATATTAATACTTATATACCAAATTTTGCTTGCGTAACTTAAACAAATGTAAGTTAACTAATAGTAGTAAATCAAAGACAAAAATTCTAATGAAATATTTTATTATACACCGTCTTATTTATTACATTTTGTTTTACATTTCATTATGTAACTACTTAAAGTACTTAAAGCTAAGGGGTGGTTTTTTAATAATCACATTACATGAAATCAATTAATATTCACTTTAACTCCAAATGGCGTCATTAAGATGACTGAATGAAACATAGAGGCCCGTTACGTCATCGGCCCGTGTTGCTTTATGGAAAGAAGTTAATAATAAATAAATAAGAAGTTATCATGATTTTATTTGTCAAAAAAATCTACAAAAGACACTTAAAAAAATCCAATAATAATTGTCGTAAATATTTGTCGGTTGCACATCTGTAACAAGGCGGTTGAATAAACAGAACCAAAGTTAAATTTTTACCTGTTCTATTTATTCTGTCCAACACCAAATTCAAATATTTGTAGCGGAATACCTGAGATACTGAATTAAAGGTAACATATTTTAAAACTAGGTAGATACCTACCAGCACAAGCTTTTGTTTCCATTACGACAAATAAGGTAAAGCTGCGGAATGCAACTAGTTTTATACAGTAGTAATTAGTTTGTATCTATGTATAAAAAAATAAATTATAACGAGGAATAAAGATAAAATATAATGTTATTTTATTATTATCTAAGGAAATGATTTTGTGACAACCCTTGCATATTTTCAGCTAAAAGACGACGAAACAGCCTTGTAGGAATTTTGCGGTAGAACAAAGCAGTAGACCCACTATACTAGTATTAATTACAGATATTTTTTAAGCATTCCTAATTATAATTCTAACTAAAAAGGCCAAACAAAAAATATCAACGGCTTAGAAGACAAGAAATTTAAAATTTAAATTGAAAACTTTATATAATATTGACGTTTATACACCAAACTTCGCTGACGTAATTCAAACAACTATAAGTTAACTGGCAGTGATAAATCAAAGACGAAAACATTAATTAAATATTTTATTATAATCTGTATCTATTTACATTATAAGCCTATTTTTGTTATTTATTTTAAAACCACTTAGTGAAAGAGAGGCCAGCGCTTGGCTCCCATCTGCTGCTAGGTATGTACGGAGACACAGACTTGCTCATACCCGCATTGAAGTCTAGAGAAGAGTCACGCCCTTTTAACAAATTATAATTGCCCATCGCTGAGTAGTCAGTCTTCTTGAAAAGATCCGTGTATTGCGTACCAAGAGATGCTCCCAGTTTGTTACTGAAATATAAGTAATAAATTACAGTTATACGACATACTAAACAGGTTTATCATCATTTCTAAGATATTTATGTTGAGTCTTCCGCTATTCTGTTATTGAAAACTCTACATGTGCTCAAAATATTTCTCAAAAATATAGAGTTTCTATTGGTGTTTTCTTTCCTCGCTGTGCACATTACAAACGCAATTTTAATAGTAAATTCAATTGATTGAATTTCTATAACTAACATTAAACTCCTGTTACTCTGGTGATGGTCATGGCAGTCAGTCTTATATAGCGGAGCTCTATTGCTATGTTCCGATCTGAGGAGCATAGTGAGACAGTTTAATGACAGGCTTTGAGGTATTCCATTTTAGTCCTCAAAAGTAGCAACGTATATATGGCCTTCTTTGTTTGAAATTGGTTGTAGCTGTAGGTGTCCGTGTACTGCAGTATTATCAGTTAGCTGTAAGTTCGTTTATCACTTAAGTTTATAAAGAAGTCTGAACGAAGACTAACTATCTTTGCAGGACAGGATGATAGTGCACGACTGTGTGCGTAAACACAAGAGCAATTTCTATTTCCACAGTCTTATAATCTCTTGTGGAGGCAATCCCACACCAGCACAGAAAGAACAGGCGCAGGACAAACAGCTTTACTGCGCTGTTCTGAAAATTCCTTGAGGGAAAATCGCAATAACTTATTTTAAAGCAGGTCCGAGATTCAACCTCGGAACCAAAACATTATCACCACTCGCCCTTATGGCCAACAGAGAAGAGTAACAAAGCAGTAAAAATAATACGCGAATACCGAATTCAATTACCGCCAGTACCACTGACATTTGTTAACGGCAATATTAAATGCTCATTTATTACGTGCTCAGCGGTGAAAACCATGAGGAAACTTAAATGTCTGAAAATTTTTATAAGAATTATAAATACGTGAAGTCTTGCTAGACCTAATAATAGGAGCAGCGGGGCGATATCTTAGCATGCTATACAACCCTCACAACTTTTATACTTACTCGTATGTGTATCCAACTTTGCCACCGTATGTGTCAAAGTTGGGAACGTTGGGATTGTTGGGAAAGGTTCTCGTTGCAAAAGCTTGAGCGGTAACATCATGTTTATCGTTGTGAAGTACATTTAATTTCGCGGCCGCGGTCAATTGATCTCCAAAGTCAGGTATATGCTGTCCAGTTACACTTGCGCCATGCCCGTTGCTGAAAATTTGGCACATTAAGTAAATTCAGGAATCAACACTACATTTATTAAAAGTACTCTAATTCCAATCAAGCGATCCGTCGTAATTTAATTTATAAGTTTAAAAGAATTAGAATACATACGACAATGCAATTTCAACTAATACTAGTTAACCACTATAATTATTCCTGTAGTGGCATGTAATGCAGTGTAGTTGAATGTAGATTTTTTTAACAAGCTGGGATTGGAACACGGGACAACACGTTTAGCAGTCGAGGTTACATCCATCCACTAGACCAAAGAGGCAGTCAACCTCAAAGCAGCAACCCATGTCGAGTTTGTCAGGCTAAATCGCCAATGAGCTACGCGTTAATCTGAAATAAACTCTTATAAAATATATTAGGACGTTATGAGTATAACTTGATGCAAGCACACTTACACATTATCCCAAGCCAAACCGCCACCAGCCGCCTTATAGTCCCCATTACCAGACGCTCCACTAACAGTACCAACTGCACTTAACATGTTTTTATCATTAACAGATAGTGGCACCTTCGCCATTAAATTTGATGTTCCATCGGGGTTCGAACTTAGAGCTCCATGGGCTTGACGACGAACTCGCAAAAAATTGTGCGCGTGGGTCAACTCCTGCTGATCTTCCGACAAAGCTTCTTCTAAATCGTAAACTCTGACGTTGCGACCATCTTCAACAAATACATATGGGCTTCTGTAATCTTCCTTAATTAAATACCGTCCATTAGCGCAGACCATCAACACTGATAGGATTATTGTTATGGATTTGCACATTTTGACTTATATTATTATTTTATTTTAAGTATTTTAGTCAGTGTTATTAACAAATTACGTTAACTTATTGATGCGATATTGATCCAGCACTTGCTTATATATGTATACTGCAAACTAGGAAAATGTTAATCCCCGATGTTCTGCGTATAAAATGTAGCAGACATATATGAAACGAATAATTTACTTAACTGGAAGTGACTATTACTGCACTTAAATATTGGAAGACGCCGTTGCAATTACCAAAATATTTCATATTAGCCTTTTAAATACATTGCGAAACATTTATATGACCTGTAATTAATGATCGAGCATTTTGGATTTGCCCATATTCGCCATGTTGGATAGGTTTGCACTAATAATTCGGTATATAATAATAATGTAATGTGATACTCAGCAACAATTAGGATGATTTCTGTTTGGTAACTGCTAAAGGTCTCAATTAAATAGAGCTTTAGTACGATGTCATATTTATCCATAATTTATTAAATACACATGACATAAAAACATATTTTAAAAATTATCCTGCCTAAAATATAACTCGTTTGTCAAGTTTTGTTAAGTACAGGTACTATATATATATATATATATATATATATATATATATATATATATATATATATATATATAGTACGTACGACTTTAGTAGCTACGTAGACGGCCATAAGATCATTTGTAACTTTAATTCTTTAAAGAAAAGTTTTGACCTGCAAAATATCATGCAGTTTAGTGTGGTTTGTGACAAAAATCAGAGACGAAGCGGACGAGACATTCAATCATAGTTCTCAGGGCTAACATTTCATCTGTAATTTAATTCTTAATCGTAAATAGATGTCTGTTCCTACGGGCCAAAGTATTCACTTGCCGCCTAGAGAATGTGTGCCCGTTTTCACTTTTTTTCTGTTTAAAATCTATTGAACTGAATTTGCTTATATCATCACTATTAAGGAATGGCTATATAAAAAGATCTATATAGCACAGAATTAATGTTTTCCCGTCCAGCTCACAAATGTTCACAAAAGCTTAATTTTTTTGACTAATTTATTTTAAAACTCTTTTACAAAATAAATACGTAATAATAATTCTCATCAAAATCTATCAATTACGAAGAAATTATAAATTTTGATTTTGTTTTGAACTTGTTCCATCTAGTTTGGAAATAAATCGGTGGCGTAGAGTATTCCCCGAGACCCGAGATAAGCATTCTTAATTGTAACGTAATTAAACGCAGGTCACATATCATACTCGTAGTTTATCAGTATGTCAAAAAAAGGTACTTAACCCAAGTTATTAAATATATATTATATATTTAGTAAGCAAAAATAAATGCATTCTAAATATTTTGTGTGAGTGATCTGTGTTTAATAGTAAAATAATGTTTTTTTGCAATTAGTTTTTTGCAGTTGCGTGTATCCAATAAAAATTTCTTGTTAAATAAAAGAAATTTTACGAAATTTATCAAGTTTAATTTTAACTTCTATTCCATTCATCCATTATAGCCCATTAAAATACACTTCTGAACATAGGCCTCCCCAATAGACCGCCTTATATTATAAGGATTCTGCCATATTTGTCACGCTTGGCAAGCTGGTTGGCGACAGCAGTTTTTATTATTTTGTTGTCAGCAAGATCAATCTGTACAAACACTTCAGCACTTCGATATACCGACAGTCAACCTGGCACTGCTGAAGGGACTGCAGCACCGCCCAAATTTCGACGGAATCAAAGGCTTTCTCATAGTCCACATACGCCAGACATAGTGGCAATTTGTACTCTTCTGACTTCTGTACAATTTGCCGTAGGGTATGTATGTGGTCTATGGTGCTAAAGCCCTTTCGGAAACCGGCTTGTTCGGGAGGCTGGAAGTCGTCAAGTCTGCGCGCGAGACGATTCGAAATGACTCTCGAAAACAGCACGTAGACGCGGCTCAGAAGGGAAATCGGTTTGTAGTTCTTCAAGAGAGCGTTGTCACCTTTCTTGAAGAACAAGACCACCGCACTTCTGCTCCACGCCTCCGGTGTAATACCACCATGGAGGACGGAATTAAAGAGCTTCTGAAAGACTTCAAGTACCGGTCTTCCACCCGCTTTCAGAAGCTCCGCTGTAATTTCATGCTCGCCTGGGGCCTTGTCGTTTTAAGATGCTGGAGAGCCATTCTAATCTCGTTTAGACTGATGTCCGGGATATCTTCGGAATAGTGTCGGATAAGAGTCGCTCTTGGATCGTTACTCACACATGCGTGTGGCTCCAACGATGACGTGTACAGCTGCCCATAGAACCTCTCAATCTCACTCAAAATCTCAGGTGCCCCGGAAACGATGCTGCCCCATTCGGTCTTCAGCTTTGACAGTTGGCTCTTTCTGGCAGACAGATCTCTGGCAAAGACTTTGGAGCCTTGGTTCCGCTCGATCGCTTCTTCAATACAAGCTGTATTTAAGTTGCGCAAGTCCCGCCGCATGCATTTGGAGATCTGTCTGTTCAGTTGCCTGTATGCTGTCAAGTTTGTTGAAGAATGTAGTTGAAGAATACAGCCATGAGATTAAGATTGTGATCGGAGAGTTTTTATGTTCTTCTGCGGCGGGTCTTGCAGAACTTAGCTCCGACCGCATGGACGGTTTCCACGAGCTTGTCATTCATATCGTCCACTTCATTGCAGTCTTCTAGGCACTAAAAACGGTTTTGTAACTCGAGCTGAAAGGTTTCGGGACTTTGGATTAGAGCACGAGGGGGACCGAGCGTTGACTTCATCAGACGAGACCTCTCCAGCTTAACATTTAGGTTCAGTGTGCCTCTAAACATTCGGTGATCGCTGCCGGTTTTCACCCTCGCGATCACTGAGACATCACTGAACAGTTGTCGTCTGGTCGTCATAATGAAGTCAATCTCATTTTTTGTCGAACGGTCGGGGCTCGACCAGGTCCACTTCCTGTGGGGCCGCTTCTTGAAGAAAGAGTTCATCATAAATAGTCCCTCTTTCTCCATGAAGTCGGCCAGCTGCTGGCCCCTTTGGTTCTGTTGTTCTATTCCAAATTTCCCTACTTTCAGCTCACCGTTCTCTCTTGTGCCTAGTTTTGCATTGAAGTCTCCCATTAACACCGTATATTGGGTTTTGGAGGAATGCATGTCTCTAGAGATATCCTTATACATTTCCTCCACCTCCTCATCAGGGTGTGCCGAGGTTGGTGCGTATATATGTATGACCTTCAGCGAATTCCGTTTGGTGATTCTGAGTATAAGGTACGCAACCCTCGTCGACACACTCCCGATCATTACAACGTTGTTAACGAGAGACTTGGGGACGATAAATCCGACACCTCCTTGGGACAGATGGTCGCCCTCCCGGTGAGAGAGCAAGTTGCCGGATTCGAGGATTACCGTGTCCTCCCCCTCTCTTCGGACTTCGGATAATCCTATTATTAACAGTGGTAGAGCCACGCGGCAGCTTTTGCTGTCGCACGGATGGGCCGGCTCGAACCGGGGTGGTACCACGACTTCACAGAATACCAGCGCTACCTCGACACCTTTTAATATTAACTTTCGCGCTATATATTTTCTTCACCATTTGGTCTTCACTCATTCTCTCAACGTGCCCAAACCATCGAAGCACGCCCTTATCAATTTTTGTGATAAGGTCATCTTTCAAACCTGCCATATTGCGAATCTTTTCGTTTTGCTTTCGGTCGGCCATGGTGACGCCGCACATTTTACGAAGAGATCGCATCTCCACTGCATTCAACTTGCTTTTATGCTTCTTCTGGAATACCCAGGTTTCGCTGCCATATAACAAAGTCGGTACCAACACTGCGTTATTTATTGCAAGGCGTGCACTCTTCACTACGCCTTGCCTTGACTAACGCAGTCAGGGCACCATTGACTTTGTTCCCGGCAGCGACACGCCTGTCCACATCTAAATCACATCTTTGATCCCGGCTAAAAGCACTCCCCAAGTATACAATTTCATTTCCCTGTTCTAGACATTCCTGATTTACCCATATTTCACACTTCGTTCTCTCTTCAATACAATCCTTTCAAATACCAGAACCTTAGTTTTATTAGCATTCAAGCGGAATCCTTTAATTTCATATTCCTCTTTCATACACGTGACTAATGCCTGCAGTTCTGCCTCTGATGGTGCAATAAGCACTGCATCATCAGCATACAGCAGACAATTTACTTTAATGTCACCCAATTTCACACCCAAACAGCTATCTTTCAGCTTCTGTAAACAGCTGTCGAGATACAGTATGAACAGCCAGGAAGACATGACACAACCCTGTTTTACGCCCGTTTGGACGGTAAACATGGGTGACAGGTCATGCCCTACCCGCACACAGGCTTTACAGTCACAATAAAGTGACTGCACAGCCCTTAGCAATCGACCATCCACACCATACCCCTGGCAACAGTTCCCACATTTTCTTCCTTACAACCTTATCAAATGCTTTCTCAAGATCCACAAAAGCACAGAAAATCCTCTGGTTAGCAGCCAGAAGCTTTTCCGTGATCATGCGAAGAGAAAACATTTGATCCGTCCATCCTCTTCCAGGTCTAAATCCGAACTGTGCCTCCCATAGAAATCTTTCCGATTTCTCTTTTTACAATTACAGGTTACATATATTAAAACTAGGTAGATACCTACCAGCACAAGCCTTTGTTTCCATTACGACAAATTAGGTAAAGCTGCGGAATGCAACTAGTTTTATAAAGTAGTAATTAGTTTGTATCTGTATATAAAAAAATAAATTATAACGAGGAATAAAGATAAAATATAATGTCATTTTATTATTATCTAAGAAAATTTTATTATTTATCATTTTATTATTATTTAAGAAAGTTTTTGTGACAACCCTTGCATATTTTCAGCTAAAAGACGACGAAACAGCCTTGTAGGAATTTTGCGGTAGAAAAAAGCAGTAGACCCACTATACTATATTAATTACACATATTTTTTTAAACTTTCGTAATTATAATTCTAACTTAAAAGGCCAAACAAAAAATATCAACGGCTTAGAAGACAAGAAATTTATAATTTAAACTGAAAACTTTATATAATATTGACGTTTATACACCAAACTTCGCTGACGTAATTCAAACAACTATAAGTTAACTGGCAGTGATAAATCAAAGACGAAAATTTTATTAAATATTTTATTATAAACTGTTTCTATTTATATTTAAAGCCTATTTTTATTATATATTTTAAAACCACTTAGTGAAAGAGAGGCCAGCGCTTGGCTCCCATCTGCTGCTAGGTATGTACGGAGACACAGACTTGCTCATACCCGCATTGAAGTCTAGGGAAGAGTCGCGCCCTTTGAACAAATTATAATTGCCCATCGCTGAGTAGTCAGTCTTCTTGAAAAGATCCGTGTATTGCGTACCAAGAGATGCTCCCAATTTGTTACTGAAATATAAGTAATAAATTACAGTTATACGACATACTAAACAGGTTTTTCTCATTTCTGAGATATTTATTTTGAGTCCTCCGCTATTCTCTTATTGAAAACTCTACATGTTCTCAAAATATTTCTCAAAAATATAGAGTTTCTATTGGTGTTTTCTTTCCTCGCTGTGCACATTACAAACGCAATTTTAATAGTAAATTCAATTGATTGAATTTCTATAACTAACATTAAACTCCTGTTACTCTGGTGATGGTCATGGCAGTCAGTCTTATATAGCGGAGCTCTATTGCTATGTTCCGATCTGAGGGGCATAGTGAGATAGTTTAATGACAGGCTTTGAGGTATTCCATTTTAGTCCTCAAAAGTAGCAACGTATATATGGCCTTCTTTGTTTGAAATTGGTTGTAGCTGTAGGTGTCCGTGGACTGCAGTATTATCAGTTAGACTGTAAGTTCGTTTATCACTTAAGTTTATAAAGAAGTCTGAACGAAGACTAACTATCTTTGCAGGACAGGATGATAGTACACGACTGTGTGCGCAAGCACAAGAGCAATTTCTATTTCCACAGTCTTATAATCTCTTGTGGAGGCAATCCGACACCAGCACAGAAAGAACAGGCGCGGGACAAACAGCTTTACTGCGCTGTTCTGAGAATTCCTTGAGGGAAAATCGCAATAACTTATTTTAAACACGGTCCGAGATTCAACCTCGGAACCAAAACATTATCAGCACTCGCCCTTATGGCCAACAGAGAAGACTAACAAAGCAGTAAAAAATAGTATGCGAATATCGAACCTAATTACCGCCAGTACCACTGACATTTGTTAACGGCAATATTAAATACTCATTTATTACGTGCTCAACGGTTAAAACCATGAGGAAACTTAAAGGTCTAAAAAATTTTATAAGAGTTATAAATATGTGAAGTCTTGCTAGACCTAATAATAGGAGCAGCGAGGCGATATCTTACCATGCTATACAACCCTCACAACTTTTATACTTACTCGTATGTGTATCCAACTTTGCCACCGTATGTGTCAAAGTTGGGAACGTTGGGATTGTTGGGAAAAGTTCTCGTTGCAAAAGCTTGAGCGGTAACATCATGCTTATCGTTGTGAAGCACATTTAATTTCGCGGCCGCGGTCAATTGATCTCCAAAGTCGGGTATATGCTGTCCAGTTACACTTGCGCCATGTCCGTTGCTGAAAATTTGGCACATTTAGTAAATTCAGGAATCAACACTACATTTATTAAAAGTACTCTAATTCCAATCAAGCGATCCGTCGTAATTTAATTTATAAGTTTAAAAGAATTAGAATACATACGACAATGCAATTTCAACTCATACTAGTTAACCACTATAATTATCCCTGTAGTGGCATGTAATGTAGTGTAGTTGTATGCAGATTTTTTAACAAGCTGGAATTCGAACACGGGACAACACGTCTAGCAGTTGAGCTTACATCCATCCACTAGACCAAAGAGGCAGTCAACCTCAAAGCAGCAACTCATGTCGAGTTTGTCAGGTTAAATCGCCAATGAGCTACGCGTTAATCTGAAATAAACTCTTATAAAATATATTAGGACGTTATGAGTATAACTTGATGCAAGCAGACTTACACACTATCCCAAGCCAAACCGCCACCAGCCGCCTTATAGTCCCCATTACCAGACGCTCCACTAACAGTACCAACTGCACTTAACATGTTTTTATCATTAACAGATAGTGGCACCTTCGCCATTAAATTTGATGTTCCATCGGGGTTCGAACTTAGAGCTCCATGGGCTTGACGACGAACTCGCAAAAAATTGTGCGCGTGGGTCAACTCCTGCTGATCTTCCGACAAAGCTTCTTCTAAATCGTAAACTCTGACGTTGCGACCATCTTCAACAAATACATATGGGCTTCTGTAATCTTCCTTAATTAAATACCGTCCATTAGCGCAGACCATCAACACTGATAGGATTATTGTTATGGATTTGCACATTTTGACTTATATTATTATTTTATTTTAAGTATTTTAGTTAGTGTTATTAACAAATTTCTTTTACTTATTGATGCAATACTGAACCAGCACTTGCTTATATACACTGCAAACTAGGAAAATGTTAATCCCCGATGTTCTGTGTTTAAAATGTAGCAGACATATATGAAACGAGGAATTTACTTTACTGGAAGTGACTATTACTGCGCTTAAATATTGGTTGACGGCGTTTCAATTACCAAAATATTTCATGGTAGCCTTTTAAATACATTGCGAAACATTTATATAACCTGTGATGAATGATCGAGCATTTTGGATTTGCCCATATTCGCCATGTTGGATAGGTTTGCACTAATAATTCGGTATATAATAATAATGTAATGTGATACTCAGCAACAATTAGGATGATTTCTTTCTGGTAACTGCTAAAGGTCTCAATTAAATAGAGCTTTAGTACGATGTCATATTTATCCATAATTTATTAAATACACATGACATAAAAACATATTTTAAAAATTATCCTGCCTCAAATATAACTCGTTTGTCAAGTTTTGTTAAGTATAGGTACTATATATATATATATATATATATATAGGGTATTTTTGGAACGCTCCCGAAAACTAAGACAGGCGACAGCACCAAGTATACCTTTGATCATGGGTCACAAATAAATTTGACCCTGATGAAAAAAAAATTCTTATTTTTACAACGTTTTATTAGCGTTATTCACGCGCCATCATGTTAGTACAGCTAAATGAAACGATAATTTCATTAAAAAAAATCATGAAAATACTGAAACATAAAACCAGCAGTGAAAACTGAATTGATATCACCTGACTAATGGAGGTTAATGTACGCGCGAACGGTGAAAAAAGAACGCTGGCCTTGAACTTGGGCACAGCGATTTATCACATATTGGTACTAAGGGGGCGCGACGGGGGAACAATCCGCCAGTATTACTGTGCCTGCATGCTATTGGTTCCCGCGCTTTGTAGGCTCCAAAAATACAGTCGCATACACAGCTTACTTTGCGACTCGCGACGATGTTTTAAAAAGGAAGGAAAGAAAAATTATTTATATCTATTATTTTATGACTAAACTAGTGAACGAAAAGGTAAATATGATAGGAGAAGGTGAATGGGGAAAATTGTGCAGTAAATTTAAAAGTGTTGAGGAAGAATACCGAAAAAATTACCATGTGATCGACCTGATGACGGAAGCACAAGCGAAGACGAAAGTGATGATGAAGTAGCATCCAGTAACACCAACACACCTTCAACATCTGGCTTCCATGTGACCCAAGACGACATAATGGACGGCGTGCCACCCTTACCTTAAGTTTTCTTGTTACAAACTACTTTATATTTTACGATATAAATAACAAATAATGCTCAAGTAAACATTATCCATTTTTAATTCCAAGTAAGGCACCTATTATGATTCTACAATAAAACAATTAATTACTTACTATAATATTATAAAACAATATCCCAATACCATGTAGTACTTTAGAACGCGACTGTAACCTCCCTCCACTCGACCTGCTAGCTCGGTGCGAAATAATGTAACCCGCCCGGCTCGTGTCGCATCACGCTGTGACGCAGTAGGTTTCAGTTTAATTGTAGTTTTTGAAACAGTTCCGTGTTGATTTTGTTACTTGTTGTTACGTTTTTTTGTTTTAATAATGCTTAACGCGTACGTTTATAGTGATTGTGAATACGACAACATGTTATGTATCCGAACCTAGGTACACGAAGTATCGCTAAATAAATTGTTAAGACGTCGGGATGGAACAAGTGTGTCATACTGTGCAGTGCACAAAGTGTTGAAGCGTAACCGAATGCGCCCATACAAATTGCATAAAGTGCAAGCTTTAGTTCCCGGCGATCACGACCGCCGACGAGTTTTCTGCCGTTGGTTATTATACCAGCAACAACGTGTGGCTGGTTCCATTGAGCACATTATCTGAACGAATGAGTCGACATTTACCAGAACGGCCTGTGGAACCGAAGAAATACACACGTGTATTCAGAGGTTATCCCGCACGCTGTTCGACAAACCGGGCACCAAACCCGATGGTCGGTTAACGTATGGGCAGGTTTATTTAAGGATCGCATACTGGGACCAGTGTTTCTGCCACAGCGACTGAACGGACAGCGATGCCTAAACTTTATAAATGAACAGTTGACAGACATTTTAGACGACCTATCGTTGGCTGAATATCGCCGCACATGGTTCCAGTATAATGGTGCCCCTCCACATGTAAGGTTCGTCCGTGAGCGCCTCAATGAGCTATTTGATGATCGCTGGAATCGGCGGACTAGGACCACACGCTTGGCCACCTCGCGCACCAGATCTGACCCCGTTAGACTTCTTTCTGTGGGGTATGTGAAAGAAAGGGTTTTTAATCGTGAGTGTGATAGTGCTGACGAAACTACAAAAGGATCGTGGATGTTTTCGACAAACTACGTACGGACTGTGTCGAAGATCACACGATGATGCCCCGCCTCCATGAGGAGACGCAACACCGAGCCCAAATCTGCCTTGAAATGAATGGAGCACAATTTGAGCCGCATCTCATAAGACCACGGAGCATTTAGAGCGGTAAGCTGTTTCATAACTAATTTTTTTAAATAACTTAGTACTGAACTAATCTGAATACATACATAACTGAATACATGAGAATAATAAACATACCTACACGATGAATAAAAACGCATTACTCTAACCTTGGTTACATTTCATTTATGTATTTTGTTATTAGCGGGAAATCGAACCAGTTATTTGGGTTATTTAACCTGTAAATTCGGATTAAAATGGCTACGTGGAGACAAGTACAGTGGCAAAATAGTATGTTAAGTAGATAAGTTAGGTATTTAGACAAGTGTTGTAAATTATTAGGTATTGTGGTATAGCCCGCTAGTTGCGGACCGCGCGAATTTGCGTTCGCGCGTACATTGACCTTTAATCAGCTGATATGAATTCAGTTATTCCACTGCTGGTTTTAGGTTTCAGTATTTTCATGATTTTTTTTATGAAATTATCGTTTCATTTAGCTGTACTAACATGATGGCGCGTGAATAAATCTAATAAAACGTTGTAAAAAATATGATTTTTTTTTCATCAGGATCAAATTTATTTGTGACCCATGATCAAAGGTATACTTGGTGCTGTCGCCTGTCTTAGTTTTCGGGAGCGTTCCAAAAATACCCTGTATATATATATATATATATAGTACGTACGAGTTTAGTAGCTACGTAGACGGCCATAAGATCGTTTGTCACTTTAATTCTTTAAAAAAAGTTTTGACATGCAAAATAGCATGCAGTTAAGTGTGGTGAGTGACTAAAATCAGAGACGAGGCGGACGAGACATTCAATCATAGTCCTCAGGGCTAACATTTCATCTGTAATTTAATTCTTAATCGTAAATAGATGTTTGTTCCTACGGACCAAAGTATTCACTTGCCGCCTAGAGAATGTGTGCCGGTTTTCACTTTTTTTCTGTTTAAAATCTATTAAACTGAATTTGCTTATATCATCACTATTACGGAATGGCTATATAAAAAGATCTATATAGCACAGAATGAATGTTTTCCCGTCCAGCTCACAAATGTTCACAAAAGCTTAATTTTTTTGACTAATTTATTTTAAAACTCTTTTACAAAATTACGTTATAATAATTCTCATCAAAATCTATCAATTACGAAGAAATTATAAATTTTGATTTTGTTTTGAACTTGTCCCATCTAGATTTGAAATAAATCGGTGGCGTAGAGTATTCCCCGAGACCCGAGATAAGCATTCGTAATTGTAACGTAATTAAACGCAGGTCACATATCATACTCGTAGTTTATCAGTATGTCAAATAAAGGTACATAACCCAAGTTATAAATATATATTATATATTTAGTAAGCAAAAATAAATGCATTCTAAATATTTTGTGTGAGTGATCTGTGTTTAATAGTAAAATAATGTTTTTTTGCAATAAGATTTGTTGCAGTTGCGTGTATCCAATAAAAATTTCTTGTTAAATAAAAGAAATTTTACGAAATTTATCAAGTTTAACTTTAACTTCTATTCAATTCATCCATTACAGCCCATTAAAATACACTTCTGAACATAGGCCTCCCCAATAGACCGCCTTATATTATAAGGATTCTGCCATATTTGTCACGCTTGGCAAGCTGGTTGGCGACAGCAGTTTTTATTATTTTGTTGTCAGCAAGATCAATCTGTACAAACACTTCAGCACTTCGATATACTGACAGTCAACTTGGCACCGCTAAAGGGACTGCAGCACCGCCCAAATTTTGACGGAATCAAAGGCTTTCTCATAGTGCACATACTCCAGACATAGTGGCAATTTGTACTCTTCTGACTTCTGTACAATTTGCCGTAGGGTATGTATGTGGTCTATGGTGCAAAAGCCCTTTCGGAACCGGCTTGTTCGGGAGGCTGGAAGTCGTCAAGTCTGCGCACGAGACGATTCGTAATGACTCTCGAAAACAGGACGTAGACGCGGCTCAGAAGGGAAATCGGTCTGTAGTTCTTCAAGAGAGCGTTGTCACCTTTCTTGAAGAACAAGACCACCGCACTTCTGCTCCACGCCTCCGGTGTAATGCCACCATGGAGGACGGAATTAAAGAGCTTCTGAAAGACTTCAAGTACCGGTCTTCCACCCGCTTTCAGAAGCTCCGCTGTAATTTCATGCTCGCCTGGGGCCTTGTCGTTTTAAGATGCTGGAGAGCCATTCTAATCTCGTTTAGACTGATGTCCGGGATATCTTCGGAATAGTGTCGGATAAGAGTCGCTCTTGGATCGTTACTCACACATGCGTGTGGCTCCAACGATGACGTGTACAGCTGCCCATAGAACCTCTCAATCTCACTCAAAATCTCAGGTGCCCCGGAAACGATGCTGCCACATTCGGTCTTCAGCTTGGCTCTTTCTGGCAGACAGATCTCTGGCAAAGACTTTGGAGCCTTGGTTTCGCTCGATCGCTTCTTTAATACAAGCTGTATTTAAGTTGCGCAAGTCCCGCCGCATACATTTGGAGATCTGTCTGTTCAGTTGCCTGTATGCTGTCAAGTTTGTTGAAGAATGTAGTTGAAGAATACAGCCATGAGATTAAGATTGTGATCGGAGAGTTTTTATGTTCTTCTGCGGCGGGTCTTGCAGAACTTAGCTCCGACCGCATGGACGGTTTCCACGAGCTTGTCATTCATATCGTCCACTTCATTGCAGTCTTCTAGGCACTGAAAACGGTTTTGTAACTCGAGTTGAAAGGTTTCGGGACTTTGGATTAGAGCACGAGGGGGACGGAGCGTTGACTTCATCAGACGAGACCTTTCCATCTTAATATTTAGGTTCAGTGTGCCTCTAACCATTCGGTGATCGCTGCCGGTTTCCACCCTTGCGATCACTGAGACATTACTGAACAGTTGTCGTCTGGTCGTCATAATGAAGTCAATCTCATTTTTTGTCGAACCGTCGGGGCTCGACCAGGTCCACTTCCTGTGGGGCCGCTTCTTGAAGAAAGAGTTCATCATAAATAGTCCCTCTTTCTCCATGAAGTCGGCCAGCTGCTGGCCCCTTTGGTTCCGTTGTCCTATTCCAAATTTCCCTACTTTCAGCTCACCGTTCTCTCTTGTGCCTAGTTTTGCATTGATGTCTCCCATTAACACCGTATATTAGGTTATAGAGGAATGCATGTCTTTAGAGATATCCTCATACATTTCCTCCACCTCCTCATCGGGGTGTGTCGAGGTTGGTGCGTATGTATATATGACCTTCAGCGAATTCTGTTTGGTGATCCTGAGTATAAGGTACGCAACCCTCGTCGACACACTCCCGATCATTATAACGTTGTTAACGAGTGACTTGTGGACGATAAATCCGACACCTCCTTGGGGCAGATGGTCGCCCTCCCGGTGAGAGAGCAAGTTGCCGGATTCGAGGATTACCGTGTCCTCCCCCTCTCTTCGGACTTCGGATAATCCTATTATTAACAGTAGTAGAGCCACGCGGCAGCTTTTGCTGTCGCACGGATGGGCCGGCTCGAACCGGGGTGGTACCACGACTTCACAGAATACCAGCGTGAAGTAGAGGTTTACCTCTGCGTTTCGCTTGGTGAGTGCAGGTGGCCGGACGCCCTTTTTACTGGAAATGAGGCATTCCATCTAAGTCCTCACGGGTGACAACGCATCTGCATTTTGATTCGCAAACGAGGATAGATGTAGATGTCTATGGGCCGCAGCAACCACTTACCATCAGGTGAACTGCGTGCTCATTTGTCACCCTTATCCTATAACAAAAAAAAATCCTATAATATGCCAGCGCAACTTGTCTATCTCTTCTTCCAGCTGCACGATCTTCTCGTCAGTCCTCAGGGTGCGTGCATTGTACGTTGCCAGGTCGAGTCGTCGTAGGTGGCAACCGAACCTCCACCGGAGATTCTTAGCACCCCCTGCCACGCCGTTACCATGGTTGCCACCGTAGCCAGGAATAGCGGGGCCACCGAGGACTGGGGGCCGTCTGTTTGTTGCTTTAATAATTGGGGGGTATTTGCCATAGTTGCCACGCTTGGCGAGAGGGTTGGCAACCGCAGTTTTTTTATAGTAATTTTGGCTATTATCAGGGAGATGCTGCTGCCTATCTCCCGCCTGTTTCCCTTTGTCGCCTTTTACGACACCCACGGGAGTATATGGGGCAGTGGATATTCTTGACCGCCACTACACGGCTTTCAAGCTTCTGGACTGGAAAGGATACGGTATCAACATCAATGGCGAGTACATCACTCACCTTTGATTTGCCGACGATATAGTCCTTATGGCAGAATCGCTGGAAGACCTAAGCACTATGCTCAATGACCTCAATAGTGTCTCCCAACGGATAGGTCTTAAGATGAACATGGACAAAACAAAGATTATGTTTAATGTCCATGGGCACACCTATGCCGGTAGTTGTTGGGAGCACTAAGCTCGAAGTTGTTGACGTGTATGTTTACCTGGGACAAATAGTCCGACTAGGTAAGTCCAACTTCGAACGAGAGGTCAATCGACGGATTTATCTCGGCTGGGCAGCGTTCGGGAAGCTACGACACATCTTCTCGTCAGACATACCTCAAAACCCTAAAACGAAATTGTACAAACAGTGCGTGTTGCCAGTGATGACTTACGGAACTGAGACGTGGTCCTTCACTGCTGGCCGTATGAGGAAGCTCAAGGTCGCTCAGCGAGCTATGGAGAGGGCTATGCTCGGAGTTTCTCTGCGTGATAAACTTAAGAATGAGGTTATCCGCAGTAGAACCAGAGTAACCGACCTTTTTTTTTTTTACGTGGGGAAATCCTCATGGATACCTTCCGCTGCGGGGGCAACGAAAAGGTTATGCCGGACTCATACCGGCTAAAACCCCACGGTGGTCACCATCAGCGTATACGAGGGGTCCCAGGATCTCCGTTCGGAACGCAACCGCGGCCCCTCCATCGCTTTGCTACGCTTATAGCACGTCCCGGGGACAGTAATTGCTGCCCCCAGCACCCTCGCAGTGCTATCACGATGTCTCGAGACCACTTCCGAGTCATCGTCCTCCTCGGGGGTTACATTACTAGACGTTCGAGGCCCCCGCCCCGAGCGTCTGTAACCCCGGAGGCCCCGTTTCTGGTAGGGGAACACCGTTTTCAAGAGGAGGGCCGTGACGAACGCCTTGGCGACGTCGTCTACGCGCGGGATCCGCCCTCTCCCGATCCCGCTCAGAAGCCTCCTTCTGAATCATAACAGATTCACAGAAGGTGGCTACGGCCCTCCACGCCGAGTCCCCGCTCAGCATCGCCGACACGATTGCTGGCAGGGAGAGGTTCCGTCCAATGCGGTTCACCAGAATTGTCCGCTCCCGTTCCCACGCTTGGCATACTCCGACCGTATGGGAAGTGGAGTCCTGGTCCCGTCCACCACAGTGGAAGCAGTTCGCCGTCGCCTCGCGTCCGATCTTACACAGATAATCACCGAAGCACCCATGCCCGGTAATTATCTGTGTAAGTCTGTAGGTGAGTCTTCCTGCTCGTCGCTGCATCCAGGCTTCGAAGACCGGCAGGATTGCTCCGATGACGCGTTTGTGTTCATAGCGCTCCTCGAGTCGAGTGCGCCATGTCGCCAGGGCGTTTTGTCGTTCCTGCCGTTTAATTGATTCGAGCGCCTCTTCTGGCTCACTACCACCGCTCTGGCGGAGGGCACGGATTCGGTCATACACCCTCGCATCCATCTCTGCCAGTATATCTAGTGGTGGAAAGCGAGCCAGGATTGTCGCCGCCTCAAAGGATATAGTGCGGTATCCTCGTAAGATCCGTATGGCCATCCTCCGCTGGACACTGTAAATTTTAGTTCTACAGCGTCGGATGGCCAGCCTTTTTGCCCATACAGGCGCTCCATACAGAGCTACGGACCGTATAACTCCCGCATAGAGGCGACGTACTTCCTCCGTCGGTCCCCCTAGATTGGGCAGCAGTCTATGCATTGCACCCGCCACCCTTTCGATCCGGGGGACTAGGCGCTCGAAATGTTCTTCGAAGCCCCAGCGACTGTCAAGGAGGAGGCCTAGGTACTTCATGTACCTCCCCACTCTGACTTCGGACCCACCCACGCGGACGCACGAGTCGGGTGGTTCCCTGCCCCGTGGTTATTTATGGAACCATAGTGCCTCGGTCTTGTGAGGCGCTATTTCTAAACCCAACTCGTGGATTTTGGCGACGACGACTTCCACCCCAAGTTCGGCGAGCTCCTTGGCCCTCTCGAAAGTTATCCCGCTGGCGATCACCAAGGTGTCGTCGGCATAGCACACGATATTTACGCCAGCGGGAAGGTCGACTCGCAGAACCGCATCGTACGCGAGGTTCCACAGTAATGGACCCAGCACCGAGCCCTGTGGAACCCCACGTCTGATCTCCCTCCGAATTTTTCTACCATCTTTCCCCATGTACAGAATGTACCTGTCGCGCAGGTAGTCCCCAATAATACCTTGCAGGCAGGGGGGCACTTGATGATGTGCCAGTGCCCTCCTGATTGCATCCCAGGGTAGAGAGTTAAAGGCGTTGACGATATCAAGACTTATCGCCAACGCCACGCCACCCTGTGATACTGTTTGTTCCGACAGGGAGCGGACGCGCATAATCGCATCTACTGTGGAACGCTCCCGTCGGAACTCAAACTGGCTGTCAGACAAATCGGGACCGACACGCAACAGATGCCCACTGAGCCGAGTAGCAATATCCTCTCGAACAATTTGCCAATCTCGTCCAGCAGGCATATGGGGCGGTACGCAGAGAGAGAATCTGCGGCTCTGCCTTCCTTCTTCAAGAGGACCAGCCTTGCCTCTTTCCAGGCTGTGGGGAACTTGGCATACCGCAGACAGCTGGTAACCAGCTGCCTCAGCCTATTTCCCAGGGCAGCCAGACTCAGCACTAGCGCCCGGCCCGGGATTCCGTCGGGCCCCGGTGCTGTGTTCCGGACTTTTAAGCGGCTGACGGCTCGGTCCAGCTCCTCGACCGTCACCCCCATCTGGTCTTGCCACTCCCATGAAGACGGCGGGTGACCTTCGGGACTTGACCGGTCCTCTGGAAAGAGCGTGCCGATTACCCTTTCCAGAAGATCCGGATCGAGAGTCTCAGTCAAAGGGGGCGACCAGGGCCGGAGCTTACCCAGCACTATCCTGTATGGGCGCCCCCAGGGATCTTTACTGAGTCCCTCCAGAAGCTCTTTCCAGGACCGAGACCTGGCGTTGGTAATGGCGATTTGCAACGCCTTTGTAGCCGCTCGGTATGCCCCGTAGAGTCTGGCTATCTCCTCAGGCGGAGCTCGCCGTCTTCTTCTTCGGGCTCTAGTGTACTGGCGCCGACACCGCAAGCAGATTGCACGGAGCCGTGCGATTTCTGCTGACCACCAGTACACTGCTTTACGCTTGGGGCGACTGCTTCTGGGCATTGACAGGTCGCAAATTTGCGCCATCGTACCCCGAAACCAGTTCGCTTCCACTTCAGGATCGGACTGAACCTCTTCGGCGTTTTCTGGCCAGGACGCGACGGTGGCGGCGGCTTCGAGCTTATCTCGATCGAGCCGCTTGAGACACCAACGCCGCGGTGGGCTGCTATCTCGGCGACTGGGGTTACTGTCGGGCTGTCGAAGTGCGACATCGAATACGATGTGGCGGTGGTCAGACAAAGTGACCACCTCCTCCGCCACTCGCCAGCCCGACAGCATTTGCATTGCAGGAGGAGTTGCCCACGTAAGATCCACGATGGACTCCCCCTGCCACCGTACACATGTGCTTACGGACCCCTGATTCATTAATCGGAGGTCCAGCCCAGCCGCCCATACCATCACTGTCTCTCCCTTGGGATCGTCTCTGGAGTTACCCCAAGCCCTTGTGTGGGCGTTAAAATCTCCAAGAGCGATCAACGGACGAGGTTGACATTCGCGAACACAATTCGCCACCTCGTCTAGGTACGCCTCGTAGTCGGCAAGGGACCTATTAGGAGAGACGTAGCAGCCCACTATGGCCAGGGGGCCCCATTGCACTGCAACAAAGCCCTGCCCTCTTCTCAATAGAGCGCAGGGTGGGGCACCCTCTCCACCCCCCCAGTAGATGGCGACGGAGCCCGATTCATCACCGAACCAGCGAGGATGGTCGGGGACGGCATAGGGCTCCGCTACTACTGCAAGGGCAACCCGCCACTCCGCAATGGTTTGCATGAGCAGATGCTGCGCATTGCGGCAGTGGTTCAGGTTGCCCTGGAGGACTTTAAGGGGCGCGAATATTTAATTCAGCCACCTCCATAGCCGAGCTAGTACTCGGCGCAGCGACAGAAGTCGTTGTAGCCGCCTTGCTGATGGGTGCAGATACCTCACCATTCTTCCTTCCCTTTTTTTTGGGAGGTGGGATGCACTTCTTTCCTAGTCTGTGGCCAGCAGAATGCCCAAGATCGGAACACAGGGGACATTTTAGTGCCGACGCAGTACACTGTTTCGCCCTGTGTCCTTGCTCTCCGCAAGCATAAAAACGTGCGCCCCTGTTTGTTTCATTGGAGCACCTGCTGGCAACGTGCCCCCTTTCTAGGCACCGAAAACAGTGCATGGGCCTGGGCTCCAGTAATTCTACCCGAGCAGACCCCCACCCCACGCGCACTCGCCCAACAGCCGCAATCTTGCGGACTGCCGTGACTGGGCACCGCACCCAGCATGTCCCCATGCTAGTGGGATTTCGGCGGATTTCCCCGACTTTTATGTCATCCACCGAACAATCTCCTGCCTCAGCCATAGCCGCCGCAACCTCCGAAGTGCTGACGGCATCGTCGAGGTCCCTCAGTCGAACGTCGCTTGTTTTAACAGGCCGATTGATTCGCACTTGTCCGCCTTCGCGCCGCAATCTGGACCCTTAATTTCCAGCAGGAGTCCACCGGTTACCGCCCGCTTCTGGCGGACTGTTTCGATGCCAAAATCTGCCAAGTGTATTTTGGCCTTTGCTTCCTCCATTACTTTGGCATAAGTAACAGTGGAGCTTTCTGACACCGTAACAGTTACGGCCGCAGATGTTGGGGCACGCAATACTTTTTTGTTTTTCCGTCTCCCTTTCGGGGTACCGGAAGGTGATGCCGCCGCGGCGATCTGCTTTTTGGTGGACCTTGATTTTTTGGGCTTTTTAGCCACTTCAACCCACGAGGTGGCATTGGGCGGTACCGGGTTATACGATACCGTTGCAGCCACAGGGGGAAGATCTACCAGTGGTGGGTAGGCAGGCTTCTTTTTCCTCTTCGACCTTTGCCTTTTCGTCTTCTGTGGCTGCGACGATGGAGCCGATTGCAAAGGTGGTGATGGCCTTTGAGGTAGCGATAAATCACCTCGGCTCGCACTTGCCAATGGAGGTCGGGTCACCCTATCCGGAAACATCTTGGCCTCAAATATTGCCAGCTTCTCTTCGATCAGCGACCCAATGCGCTCCATGAGGTCCCCCTCTCCGTGCTTGGCCTTGTGGTATGCTAGCACCGGTCGATTGCTCGTAGCTGCGATATTCAGAGGATGGACCTTATGCGTTTCCTGCTTGCGGAGGAGATAAATCTCCTTCGTTAATTTTTCTGTTTTAGCTGCAAGACTCGCCAGCTGTGATCGCAATTCCTCGTTCTCCTTTTCAAGCCTTTTAATGTTTTGGCTTGTCGTGGTCCTTCGCGCAAGTTCTTCGGTCGCCGCCTTTATATTACGCACAGCTAGCCTTATACCCCTCACGAAATTGCCTTTTAGGTTGCGAGATCTATCTGCTACCTTTTCAACGGCCTGGAGATTTATTTCAATTTCTTGGCCAAGCTCACGGTCACTATGCGTCGACATTTCGCGGGCCAACTCCTCTAGGTCGGGCAGGCTTTTCTTCGCCCTGGTGTTTGTGAGCGTTACGGAGGGGTCGAAGAGATCCTCCTCTGTTTCGATGCCTGTGGCGGCCTCTTCTTCAGAGGCTGTGGCTGACACTGCCGCAAATTTAGCGGCCACAACCGCAGCACTTGGGGGCTTCGCCTTACGCTTTCTTCCCCCTTCCGATGGGGCCGATTTAAGTGAAATGGACGAGCAATCAGACGCGCTTCAATCGCTTTCCATCGCTTGATTTGCCGGCGTATTGGGGCGCTTAAAGCGCCCACGTTTTTCTCGTGTCGGCACCGCTGTACCACCCGACACGGCTCCTTCCTTACTACTTTGCCCCTTAGATGTTGTGGGACCCGCGGTTGACACTTGTGCGTCCCCGCGATGCAGTGGATTGCCCCCCCCCAGATACGATGGGGCTGCCACAGAGCTTATTTAAGCTGCTGGGGGTGGACTCCCCGCTTTTGGCGGGACCACCCTGGGGTATAGATTTTTTTTCGCACTGCATTTTGGTATCCTTTTTTATACAGGGTGAGGTCCCTGAACCCCTAATACCCCAAAGGCTTGGGACTGGGCTCCCCCCCAGCCATTCATCCCCTCGGCACCTAAGACCTTAGGATTAGGGTTATTTTTGAAGAGGTTTTCTTCCTCGCGGCCTTGCAGGGCCCCCGGGCCTTGTAGGCTTACGGGTTGTCCGACATAGGTGCGCTTGGCACATCGCCGCACAGAGGTCGCCCGGAATCGGTGCGCTTGGCACATAACCGCGCGGGGTCACCCAGCATTGGTGCGCTTGGCACATCGCCGCGTGTGTTACATCCCGTGTTCGCTCTAATCAAAGAGCGATACCGGGAGCAACAACAAGCCTGTGAAGGCCCGTCTCTTAGGGTATTAAGCCCCTGGCCTTTTCTGGTCCTGATGGAACCACGGGTACACCCATACCCGGCCAGTTTTGGTCCGCGGCGGTTTCCCGCTACCACCCATATCTGGGTGGCGTTCCCCTATCCGCCACCTGGGGACGCGCCTGATGGGAGCTCTGGCAACTCCACACGGGAGAGTAACCGACCTAGCCCAACGGATTAGTAAGCTTAAGTGGCAGTGGGCCGGCCATATAGCTCGAAGAACCAACAACCGATGGGGAAGAAAGGTTCTCGAGTGGCAGCCTCGTACCGGTAGGCGAAGTGTAGGGCATCCCCCCACGAGATGGAGTGACGACCTGGTAAGACATGCAGGAAGTCGATGGATGCAGGTGGCTCAGGACCGTGTTTTGTGGCATTCTTTGGGGGAGGCCTATGTTCAGTAGTGGATTTGTAAAGGGCTGTAATGATGATGATGATGATGAAGATCAATCCGTCGCTTCTTAACACACACTGCGACTACACAGTTAATTTTAACTTGTTTTCTATTTATTTATTTCAGTTTTAAAAATACGTTAAAATTAAATACACTGTAAAATATTTTTATTTAATATGTTAAATGTATGGAATGATATAGATTTATACATAAAAAAAATTGTATTATATTCATTATTATCCATCAACGTATAAAATACACTTGAGAGAGCCTTGCTACAGCTATGATATGGTTGCAGCATGAATGAGTCAGCTCGACCTAAAAGGACAACGCTCTCATAAACCATCAGAGCAAAGTAGCAGTTTTATTCTTCTGCGTATCGTATGGTGAGTGTAGACAACCAATCCATTTATAACAAGCAACAAAGCATTCCATGTTAGTCCTCAAGTGTGAAAATGCATCTGAATTTTGATTCTTAATTTTGGATGGACATACATGTCTATGGGCTACAGCATCCACTTACCGTCGCACGCTTAACTCCCTTTTTCTATAAAAAATTTCAACTGCTGCGCATAGACCTCACTATTAGGAGCTGTATGTCGAGTAGTGGCGGAACAAAAGTACCCACTGCCCCATTTCATCCTGTAGATGCTGTAAAAGGCGACAAAGGGAAACTTAAACAGGAAATGGCCTCAGCATCGTTTTGATATCAACTTAAAATAATAAAAACCTGCCGTTCTAGTCCATATTCATCATATTAGTCTATGTTCAGCCGTGCACTTAAATAGAGTGATGATAATCATCACCACTTTCACATTCTATCTTAGACTCACATTGAATAATGGACTGGGATAGGATTCTTCTTATATGAATTTTGTTTTGTATATTGGAAAATTAGTATCAGTAACGAAACCATTAGATGAAAAGCCTTATCTTCCTAATAACACCTCAAAACTACTGTGGTTGCCGTTATCCGCTTTCCAAACGTGGTAACGACACCAAACATACGTCTATGAGGTAATGCATTGGGAAGATCATTACTATATTTAACAACAATAATATAAGCTTTTACCTAAACTTGCAATAAACCAAAAGAATTTCAGCAAAGACTTTCACAAAACTTTCTCAATTATGTCTTATACGAGGAACAAGCTTTTGACTCCTGAGCTGTAAAATATATTGATAAGTAAATAAAATATTGTAAGTTTCTCATAGTATTTCACTTGTTGTCAAAAGGCGTAGCTTCAAAACATTTGTACAAAATGTGTAAATTGTTTGTTTTCGGGTTTCGGTCTGTAGTGATTCTGCCTGTGCCTCCAATGGCCAGTTAACATTATATTAGTTTTTAGGAGTGAATATTAGAAACACTTGACTACGAGTGCTCGACAAAAAAGTAAAAAGCAGTTCAAAGTGAGTAATACTAATGATTTAAGCTACCATTTACACGTTTCTATTAACGTACTCTTTGAAATCACGCTAGTCTTTACGAGCGTGATTTCAAAGAGTACATTAATAAAAGAAATAGAATAGTACAAAAATAATGGATGACAAAGATAATGGATACCAGGATCAGTATTCATTATCCTTGTCACCAAAGATAATGAATACTGATCCTAATACTGTGTCCTGGTCTGCTTACGATGTTGTTAATAATTTACAAAAACTCGTTACCAAAAGACGTAAAAATCTACAGGCCAAGGAACCAATTTCATATATTATAAATTATTTTCTTTAATTATAAGCCATAGTGTAAGAATCACAATAGAAGCTAAACAACCCATTGAAGTTTTTTTCCCACACCACGTCTTAATGGAATCGTTTACTACTGGTAACTAACTTATCCTTACCGATGCGATTTAAGGACATTCAAGAAACGAGCTTACTCCTTTTTAAAGGCCGACAATGCAGATGTTTTCCTGGTGTTGCAGTTGTTCATGGGCGGCGTTTGTCACTTACCGTCAGGTGAGCCACATCGTCGTTTGCCACCTCTTCAATAAAAAAAATAAGCACACGACAGCTTGTGGCGAGCTGTTAGTGAATGTCGAGTCACGACCAAGTTCTCTTGGGAAGTTTGTAACTCCCCACTTTTTGATTGCCTTAGTCGGTCAGAATGGAACGCTAGAGCTTAAAGTTAGAGCTAGAGTACTAGATCTTTAAGCTTAAAGGGTGGAAGTGTAAAATGGTAGATGCTGACAATATAAGGATTTTGAGCCCGCAAGCTCACCCCTTATCTGTTCACACCGATGTTACGCCCCGCAGTCAGTTAAGATTGCAGTATGAGTTTCTCATTTAGTAAGCAGCAAGTCACAACCTAACACTTTCTATGTATTGAGACAAAATAAAAACAGGTTTCTCAAATCAAGTCTCTCCTCAACAGCCTTGTATCCCAACCTGATAGGCCAACAAGTTTTTCCCCTTTTTGGCAATAGTTTGTGTATGTTCCGGGGCTCTTCTTCGAAAACATTTTTATTATGTATGCGGAGAGGGTCCTAAATGTACACCATATTACAAATAAAGTTAAAATCTTCATGAAGTTTCTGTACTATATCTATGTCTTCACGTAAACCTATTTATTAAATGACTGGGTGCCAGCGGATCCGAGATCGAAAAGTAGAAATACAAAATAATAGGTAATAAAAATATTTAATAATTTATTAATAATAAAGGCTTTTAAAAAATTTACTTTGCAAACATCAGCACTATAAAATAAAATGATGTGTCTTACCTAATATGAAGAGCACCTCCCGCCTTTTTTTAATAAATACAATTAAAATAAAGTTTACCGATATTTTTATTTCTCATCACTAAACTATATGTAAAACTGCCGTTATTCCGTGCGGTACGGAGCGTATAAAGTCCCATATTTTATTTTATCTACAGATTCTAAACTAATTAACCCAACCACAGGCGGCGGTAGATTTACCCCATAGATTGCTGTTTTCTGACAATGACCGGCCAAGTGCGAGTCGGACTCGCGCATGAAGGGTTCCGTACTCGTAAAATACGTTTCTTGTAGGGTAGGCCCCTTTAATTTTTAATTTATTTTATTATTGCGGCAACAGAAATACAAATTTTGGAAAAATTTCAACTGTCTACCTATTACGTATCTATAGATACAGCCCGCTGACAGACAGACAGACAGACGGACGGACGAATAGACAGCGGAAGCTTAGTAATAGGGTCCAATTGGTTACCCTTCGGGTACGGAACCGACAAAACAAAGATTTGACCTAGAAAATACCACGCAGCATACCACATTAAATAGTAGTATAATATTGCTGAGTTAAGAGCCCTCTTACATTTCGGCGTTTCGCAAATTTAGTTATTTTACGCACCGAGCGGGCGGCAAGTTACGCGACCGATACTTTCTTTCATATCTATTCACTCGCTCGCACTATAATACTGTGAGTATGGCGACTAAACGATCTTGATCTTCCATAATACAAAGTTTTCTTAGGATGGACTTCAGTGGATGAAATATTTTTTGGTGTGTCATTTTAATATTATCTTATTAATTTATTATTATATAATTTATTATTTATTATTATGTACCATTTTGATATATTATTCATTATTTATGAAATTTAGTGTCAAAATAAGTACACATAAATATTTTAATTGTTACGCTGTAATCGAATGTTAATAATCGATTATGTCTACTACCGGTAGAATAGTGGTATAAATGAATAAACGGTTGCAACCTGTTTTAATAAATATAACAACCAAATGTAACTAATATTTTTTAATCGGTACTTACAGTCAATTACTATATTTTTTATAAGAAAAATATTTGCTGCGACGGCATTGACCGAACTTTTCTCGATTCGATAATTTCAGGCAGTACACACTTTTCATAAAAAGCTTGTAACTTGGGTATCATATTGAAAATCTAAAATTGTGGCGGGTGGAAGGAAAATGGGAGATCTCCCGCCGGGCAAGGTGTTCTGCCCCGGGAGCCGCCAACGCTCCGATTGATAGTTCGGAGCTATTCTATATATGCTGCTTTAACTTCGGAACTTTGTTAGTGCGATTTAGGCTTTGACGTGTTTCGCTTGTGGCGCGACGACAGCGCCGCTACATCACCCCCCTGCTCAGACCGCAGGTCGATAGTGCAGTTTAGATGTCGACGAATTTGCAAGTGCCAGGGATTGCCTTGTAGTCTGCGGTGAGTCGAGAAGAAGGCAAGTGATCTGCGAGAGTGCCGTGAAAAAGAGGTGAGCAGTAAGGCTCAGAGCTGTGCCGAACACTGTAGTGCAGAGAGTAGCTTGAAGGAACAGGAAGCGTTATTATTCCAGTGCTGCGATGAACCTTTGTAAAGCTAGATGGCTTGCAGAATGTGAAGACTGCAGACAATATCAGATCGGGAGCGAATGAATGGGGTACTTGAGGACGATGACGAAGGTTTGGAAGTTGTATTTTCCGAAAGTTATTGGTAGCGTTTTCATATCACGTCGGTTGATTACCACTGTGGCGGGTGGAAGGAAAATGGGAGATCTCCCGCCGGGCAAGGTGTTCTGCCCGGGGAGCGGCCAACGCTCCGAATGGTAGTTCGGAGCTATTCTATTTATGCTGCTTTAACTTCGGAACTTTGTTAGTGCGATTTAGGCTTTGACGTGTTTCGCTTGTGGCGCGACGACAGCGCCGCTACAGTCGTATTTGTAAATTTTTAGTACTTTTAATGCATTAATCTGGGCCAATACATATTATGGCAAGTATTCAGACATTTTTATTTGCTAAATGAAGCTGGACTTCGATTTGGTAAAACCAGTCATTATTTTGATTTAATGTTACACTTGAATCACTGAATTAATATAATAACCTTTAACTTTTTTTTGTCGAAAGGCCGTATCAAAATCTATTCCGAAAGCTGAAATAGGACATTTAACTTCAATAAGACCGTTGCTGTATAAACCATTAGGTGAAGCCCTCAAATAACAATCATCTAAGTCAATGAATAGACCACATTTTTGAAGAGACATAATCTAAATTATAACTATATAAAATAGTTTTAAACCGATCGATCAAAAATTGCGGTCGTAGTTGACGATTTTCTAGTATGCAGGTAATCGACGCACACTACGATAGCAATCGACGCACACTACGGTAGTATCGAAACGATGCAGCGCCCGAAATAAACTGACGCAGGTCCACCCTCGGCAAGCGCTCGCGCGTTAATGATCGCAGATGGCCGGCACAGTGAAATATATAGTACATTTATTTAATTAATTAAAATATAATAGTAAAGATTTAAAAAGTAAAAATAATAGCATAGTGTAAGCAAATGTTGATGATTATTTTGGTATAAATTTTACTTCTAAATGATGTAGAACTTCGGAAATATAGG
This sequence comes from Parnassius glacialis, assembly GCA_033319125.1. Classification (NCBI taxonomy): domain Eukaryota; kingdom Metazoa; phylum Arthropoda; class Insecta; order Lepidoptera; family Papilionidae; genus Parnassius; species Parnassius glacialis. The sequence continues at coordinate 20,867,432 of JAVANC010000023.1, read as the reverse complement.
GGCTTGTATCGTAGCTTTTTTGGTCGTTTTTTGAATTATGTCGATTTTTTTTCCTAGCGTGAAAAGCATATAACGAAAATGTATTCCATTATTATTAAAGTGTAAGATATTTGGGAGATAAAAATATTTTTTTATTTGTCGATATTCAATAGAATCTACAAATTAGAGCTCCCAAATCATGTCTTGGAGAGTTGTTGCCTAAACATGCTTTGGGAGAATGATTATTACTGATTAAATAAATAAGTTATCTAAAATCCATTCCGAGCTTATTTGAGGAGAGAAAACGAACTATTTTTACCAAGTAATTGTTATTTCAAGCAATGAACGATAAACATAAAATTTCAACGAGGAAAACTTGTAATTTCGCGTTTTTTTGTAATACGCCCCTTAAGTGTGGTGAGTGACAAGAATCGGCGACGATACGGACGATACGTTCAATCATAGTCCTTAGGGCTGACATTTCATCTGTAATTTGATTCTTAATCGAAAATAGATGTTTATTTCTACGGGCTAAGGTATTTACCTGCCACCATATGGAACGCTTGCCCGTTTTTCACTCTTTTTTTATAAAATAATTTAACTGAATTAGCTTATAACACTGAATGTGGTTTCTTTTATATAGGACAAATCAAAAGATCAATAAAAACCCGCGTTACAGAACACATATCTCATATAAAGAATCGATGTTCCGAGAATTCTGCAGTCTGTGAACACGTACAGGATCGCCCCCGTCATTACATTAGATTTGATAAACCACAAATCCTCGCTAAAGAACACCGGTTCCTTCCAAGGTTACTATTTTATATCGCGAGGCTATTCAAATCAAAAAAAATCCTGATTTCAATAGAAAACTTGGGATTCTATAATAAACAAAATTAAATCCCAACCCAGGCATACTTCAAGATACTGTAAGTTCATACTGCGTAGATCGGAACAAAAATTAATAATTTTTAATCTGGAGGTAGCCGTGATTAACTATGACATTGGGACATCATACATCTCAGTCCCCCCCCCCCCCCGTGTGTGTGCTATTAAGTGCTCGGGAATATAAAATAAGTTAATATACGCGATAAAATCCGTAAAACTAGTTTTATTTAAACGTCGTTAGAATTCTAACTGCGTAAGGATCATCAGCCAGCATTCTCACTCATTTTTACCCTTAGACACGACACCGATGTTGTCGGTTGCCAGTCAGTTAAGGTTGCAGTATGAGTATGTCTGTTTATTTATTTATTATTATAATAATAAAATAAAATAGTTTTAAAAAGCAAGCAGTTCTTCTCAAAAACAAGCAATTCTTAAGTAAGCAGCTAGACATCACCTGTCACTTTTATTCAGTGAGATAAGACGTATCCCACACATCACTACCTGATAGCTCAACATTTTACCTACTTTTTTTTCAATAGTTTGTGTAAGTTCTGGGTTCTTCTTTGGATATCTTTTTATTATATTATGTAGAAGGAAATTACATAGTATAGTAAAATTATTCAAAATACCTCCCTGTGTATTGGCCCCAGCGAGACGTAATCAAAAAATAGAGGTAGAAAATAATAATAAAAATATTGAATAATTTATATATAATAGTTCTCCTAAGAATTTTAGGAAAAATAGATCGTTATTTATATTTTCCTTAATACTACTGTTGCAAGGACATCGTTTAACTAATGCAGCCACCTGGAGACTAGTGCAATCAGAAATTTAAATAATGTTATTCCCAATAGACTCAAAAATAGCCGGCATTCTGCATTTCGAAACGGTTATACGAAAGTTTTGAAATATTCATTTTCATATCTTTTTTTATACTGTTAGTTAGTTCAAAAAACGAGCTAATTATCTACTTGATTGTAAGTTACAATTACCCGTGGAGACCTGCAACGAACGTCAAACAAATAAGGCTGCAGAAGCATAAATATTTTGCTTCACATTTCAGTATTTTACTACTTAAAGTACTTAAAGATAAGGGATTGTTTCTCAATAATCAAGTTGCATGAAATCAATTGATATTCATTTAAACTCCAAATGACGTCATTATGATGACTGAATGAATCATAGAGGTCCGATACTTCGACGACCCGTGTTGCTTTATGGAATGAAGTGAGGCCAAAGACATTTAAGCATAGTACCTATATATAAACGTAGTGATTATATTCTCTTTTCCTATATATTTAAATCTCTTTGAGTGAAGCCATATTATACAGTAATTTAAAAACTATCAAATTTCAATCATATCCATTTTGTTTATAAAAAATGATTTTATATTTGCTAATTTGTAATTTGAAAGGCCCTTTGGACTTGACGCAAAGGATTTTTAATTGAATTATATGTAGGATGAGAATTATTTATATCATTAAATTCGACAAAAGACGGGTTAAAAAGCCAATATAATAAGCCAAAAAATAAAATTAGGTAGATACCTACCAGCCCAAGCCTTTGTTTCCATCACGACAAATTAGTTGAAACTGCAGAATGCAAATAGATTTATAAAGTAGTAATTAGTTTGTATCTATGTATAAAAAATAAATTATAACGAGAAATAAAGATAAAATATAATGTTATGTTATTATTATATAAGGAAATGTTTTTGTGACAACCCTTGCATATTTTCAGCTAAAAGACGTCGAAACAGCCTTGTAGGAATTTTGCGGTAGAACAAAGGAGTTGACACAGTATTAGTATTTATTATACATATTTTTTAAGCTTGCGTCATTATAATTTTAAATTTAACGGCCAGACAAAAAATATCAATGGCTTGGAAGACGAATAATTTAAAATTGATATTGAAAACTTTAAATAATATTGACGTTTATATACCAAATTTCGCTGACGTAATTCAAACAATTATAAGTTAACTGGTAGTGATAAATCAAAGACGAAAATTTTATTAAATATTTTATTATAAACTGTTTCTATTTATATTTAAAGCCTATTTTTCTTATTTATTTTAAAACCACTTAGTGAAAGAGAGGCCAGCGCTTGGCTCCCATCTGCTGCTAGGTATGTACGGAGACACAGACTTGCTCATACCCGCATTGAAGTCTAGGGAAGAGTCACGCCCTTTGAACAGGTTCAAATTGCCCATCGCTGAGTAGTCAGTCTTCTTGAAAAGATCCGTGTATTGCGTACCAAGAGATGCTCCCAGTTTGTTACTGAAATATAAGTAATAAATTACAGTTATACGATATACTAAACAGGTTTTTTCTCATTTCTGAGATATTTATGTTGAGTCCTCCGCTATTCTATTATTGAAAACTCTACATGTTCTCAAAATATTTCTCAAAAATATAGAGTTTCTATTGGTATTTTCTTTCCTCGCTGTGCTTATTACAAACGCAATTTTAATAGTAAATTCAATTGATTGAATTTCTATAACTAACATTAAATTCCTGTTACTCTGGTGATGGTCATGGCAGTCAGTCTTATATAGCGGAGCTCTATTGCTATGTTCTGATCTGAGGGGCATAGTGAGACAGTTTAATGACAGGCTTTGAGGTATTCCATTTTAGTCCTCAAAAGTGGCAACGTATATATGGCCTTCTTTGTTTGAAATTGGTTGTAGCTGTAGGTGTCCGTGGACTGCAGTATTATCAGTTAGAGTGTAAGTTTGTTTATCACTTAAGTTTATAAAGAAGTCTGAACGAAGACTAACTATCTTTGCAGTACAGGATGATAGTGAACGACTGTGTGCGCAAGCACAAAAGCAATTTCTATTTCCACAGTCTTATAATCTCTTGTGGAGGCAATCCGACACCAGCACAGAAAGAACAAGCGTAAGACAAACACGTTTACAATTATAAATATGTGAAGTCTTGTTAGACCTAATAATAGGATCAACGGGGCGAAATCTTCCCATGCTATAAAATCCTTACAACTTTTATACTTACTCGTATGTGTATCCAACTTTGCCACCGTATGTGTCAAAGTTGGGAACGTTGGGATTGTTGGGAAAGGTTCTCGTTGCAAAAGCTTGAGCGGTAACGTCATGTTTATCGTTGTGAAGCACATTTAATTTCGCGGCCGCGGTCAATTGATCTCCAAAGTCGGGTATATGCTGTCCAGTTACACTTGCGCCATGCCCGTTGCTGAAAATTTGGCACATTTAGTAAATTCAGGAATCAACACTACATTTATTAAAAGTACTCTAATTCCAATCAAGCTATCCGTCGTAATTTAGTTTATAAGTTTAAAATAATTAGAATACATATGACAATGCAATTTCAACTAATACTAGTTGACCACTATAATTATCCCTGTAGTGGCGTGTAATGCAGTGTAGTTGAATGCAGATTTTATTACCAAGCTGGAATTCGAACACGGAACATCCACTAGACCAAAGAGGTAGTCAACCTCAAAGCAGCAACTCATGTCGAGTTTTTCAGGCTAAATCGCCAATGAGCTACGCGTTAATCTGAAATAAACTCTTATAAAATATATTAGGACGTTAGGAGTATAACTTGATGCAAGCAGACTTACACATTATCCCAAGCCAAACCGCCACCAGCCGCCTTATAATCCCCATTACCAGACGCTCCACTAACAGTACCAACTGCACTTAACATGTTTTTATCATTAACAGATAGTGGCACCTTCGCCATTAAATTTGATGTTCCATCGGGGTTCGAACTTAGAGCTCCATGGGCTTGACGACGAACTCGCGAAAGATGGTTATCGTGGGACAACTCCTGCGGATCTTCCGACAAAGCTTCTAAATCGTAAACTCTGACGTTGCGACCATCTTCAACAAATACATATGGGCTTTTGTAATCTTCTTTAATTAAATACCGTCCATTAGCGCAGGCCATCATTACTGATAGGATTATTGTTATGGATTTGCACATTTTGACTTATATTATTATTTTATTTTAAGTATTTCAGTCAGTGTTACGTTTACTTATTGATGCGATACTGAACCAGCACTTGCTTATATACACTGCAAACTAGGAAAATGTTAATCCCCGATGTTCTGTGTATAAAATGTAGCAGACATATATGAAACGAAGAATTTACTTTACTGGAAGTGACTATTACTGTGCTTAAATATTGGTTGACGGCGTTTCAATTACCAAAATGTTTCATAGTAGCCTTTTAAATACATTTCGAAACATTTATATGACCTGTAATGAATGATCGAGCATTTTGGATTTGCCTATATTCGCCATGTTGAATAAGTTTGCACTAATAATTCGATTAATAATAATAATGTAATGTGATAATCAGAAACAATAAGGATGATTTCTGTTTGGTGATTGCTAAAGGTCTCAATTAAAAAGAGCTTTAGTCCGATGTCATATTTATCCATAAGTTATAAAATACACATGACATAAAAACATATTTTAAAAATTATCCTGCCTCAAATATAGCTCGTTTGTCAAGTTTTGTTAAGAATAGGCGTACGTCCGACTCCAGTAGCTACGTAGTCGGCCATAAGATCGTTTGTCATTTTTATTCTTTAAAAAAAAAATTGACCTGCAAAATAGCATGCAGTTAAGTGTGGTGAGTGACAAAATTCAGACGCTAGGTGGACGAGACATTCAATCATAGTCCTCAGGGCTAACATTTCATCTGTAATTTAATTCTTATTCGTAAATAGATCTTTGTTCCTACGGGCCCAAGTATTCACATGCCGCCTAGAGAATGTGTGCCCGTTTTCACTTTTTTTTTCGTTTAAAAAACTATGGAACTGAATTTGCTTATATCACTTTTACGGAATTTCTATATAAAAAGATCTATAGCATAGCACAGAATTAATGTTTTTTTTCATTCAGCTCACAAATGTTCACAAAAGCTATTCATTGAATAACTAATTTATTTTAACACTGTTTTACAAAATAAATACTTAATAGTAATTCACATCAATTTCTATCAATTACGAAGATTGTTCTGAATTTGTTCCATCTAATTTCGAAATAAATCGTTGGCGTAGAGTATTCCCCGAGATAAGCATTCGTAATTGTAACGTAATTGAACTCAGGTCACATACTATACTCACAGTTTATCAGTATGTTAAATATAGGTACTTAACCCAAGTTATAAATATATTTTATGTATTTTAGTAAGCAAAAATAAATGTATTCTAAAAATTTTATGATTTATTTAATTCACCTTTTGCTTGTGAGTGATCGGTGTTTAATAGTAAAATAATGTTTTTGTAGCATTTAGTTCATTATGTTCGTACTATGAATGATATCAATTTACTTATGTTTATTATATGCAATATTAAAAACTATAATAAAAAAGAACTAAATCTAGTAACTTAATTATCATACTGTCCTACTCCTCGCGGTGTCGTGCCAAGAACTCTGGTTGCGTTTCCCCTCTGAATGGCTATACTTAGCCTTTGAGCGAGAAAAGAACCAGCCCTCTTATCACCAGCAGCAACGACCAGCTGCGGATGGAGTTCCTTTAGGAACTTCATCGCTCGTGGACCCCACGGACCGATAGTCTCTACAGCAAATGGCACAAATATGCAGTCACCTCTCAGAGACTCATATTTGCGCCACTTACTCAGTTCAGCTGCCTCTGATACCGCCCCGGCTTTAAGCGACGTACCCCTGAGATGTGAGGCCGCCAGTGTTTACGCAAGTAGCATCCCATACTAGGGCTTTACCTCTCTCCCTAGGGACCAATGTCATACCGTCGGGTGGCAGGAGGCCATGGTGTCTTAATATTCCACAAGGCTCTAAAACCGAGGGAACATTCATAGAGACAAGAGCCCTTCGGATGACATCGTTCAAAGTTAGACTTTGTTGCAAAAAGTTAGACTTACTTGCGAGTATTCAATAAATATTTCTTGTAAAATAAAACAAATTTTACGAAATTTGTATAGTGTAATTTTATCTTCTATTCCATTCATCCATTACAGCCCACTAAAGTCCACTTCTGAACATAGGCCTCCGCCATAGACTGCCTTGTATTATAAGGACTCTGCCATATTTGTCACGCTTGGCAAACTGGTTGGCGACAGCAGTTTTTTATTATTTCGTATTGTTATCAGTAAGATGCTGCTTCCCATCTCCTGTTCCAGTTCCTATCCGTCGCCTCTTAACACACACTGCCACTACACAGTGAATTTTAACTCGTTTCTTATTGATTCGTTTCAGTTTTAAGAATAAGTTAAAATTAAATACTCTGTAAAATATTTTTATTTAATATGGAAATGTATGGAATGATACAAGTTTTTACATAAAATAAATATTGTATTATATTTATTATTCATCAACGTATAAAATACACGTGGTAGAGCCTCGCTAAATGCAGCATGAATGAGTCAGCTCGACCTAAAAAGACAGCGCTCTCATGAACAATCAGAGCAAAATAGCAATTTAACCCTTCTGCCTATCGTATAGTGAGTGTAGAGAACCGATCCTATTATAACAAGCAACAAGGCATTCCATGTTAGCCCTAAAGTGTGTAAATGCATCTGAATTTTGATTCTCAGTTGTGGATGGACATACATGTCTATGGGCTACAGCATCCACTTACCGTCCGGTGGACTGTGTACGCTTAACACTTTTTCTATAAAAAAATTGAAACTGCTGGGCATAGACCTCACCTATTAGGAGCTGTATGTCGAGTAGTGGTGTAACAAAAGAATCCACTGTCCCATATCATCTTGTGAATGCTGTAAAAGGCAATAGATGGAAACTAAAACAGGAAATGGGCTCAGCATCGTTCTGATATCAACTTAAATAATGAAAACCTGCCGTTCTAGTCCCGTCTGCCAAACGTGGCAACTGAAGCAAATATCCCTTATAAGGCAATCCACGCGACACAGGGCTATGTTTAGCCGTGCACTTAGAATGTAGAAATGGTGATGATAATCATCATCATGGAGAAGTGGTGATGAAAAACTTTACCACTTCTCCATTCTATCTAAGAATCACATCAAATAGGACTAGGATAGGATACTTCTTACATGCATTTTGTTTTGTATATTGGAAAATAAACATCGGTACGGCATTATTTTTTGAAAAAAAAAATATATGATGTAAAGTGGCATTCTGCTGCTCTTCTTATAGTTTAATAGCTTCAAACATTTATAAACTTGTTAATGTTATGTAATCACCATCATTATCACCGTGCACAATCTATGGCTGGACCTTTCCCAAGGCGCGCCATATAACCCGGTTTTTGTCTACACACTTATATAGCATCATATAATACCGAGTGTTGCAAAAAGCAACAGAGGAAAACGAAACATTAGATGAATAGCCTTATCTTCCTAATAACACCTCAAAACTACTGTGGCTGCCGTTATCCGCTTTCCAAACGTGGTAACGACACCAAACATACGTCTATGAGGTAATGCATGGGGAAGGTCATTACTATATTTAACAACAATAGTATAAGCTTTTGCCTAAACTTGCAATAAGCCAAAAGAATTTCAGCAAAGACTCACAAAACTTTCTCAATTATGTCTTATACGAGGAAAAAACTTTTGACTCCTAAGCTGTAAAATATATTGATAAGTAAATAAAATATTAAAAGTTTCTCATAGTATTTCACTTTTTTATACTTCGACCGTCAGAAGGCGTGGCTTCAAAACATTTGTGCGAATGTGTAAATTGTTTGTTTTCGGGTTTTAATCTATAGTGATTCTGCCTCTGCCTCTAATGGCCAGTTAACATTGTCTTAGTATTTTAGGAGTGAATATTAGAAACACTATACTGCGAGTGCTCGATACAAAAGTAAAAAGCGGTTCAAAGCAAGTAATACTAATGACTAAAGCTACCAATTACATGTTTCTACTAACGTACTCTTTGAAATCACGCTGGTTAAGACTAAGATAATGGATCCTGATCCTAATACTGTATACTGATCTGCTTACGATGTTGTTAATAATTTACAATAAGCGGTTACCGAAAAGACATAAAAATCTACAGGCCAATAAACCAATTCCATGTATTATACATTATTTTTTTTAATTACAAACGAAGTAATACAAGAATCACAATAGAAGCTAAACAACCCATTTAAGTTTTCTTTCCCACACGATAATCCAGGAAATGTAGCTAAAAAATGGTAAAATCTCGCAATTTTTTCGTCCAGCACCGATTTGTACAAAAATTTGAGATTTGGCTTAATTTCACCCTCTAGTTCATTTTCTATATTGTGCCGTTGTACGCTTTTTGTTTTTTAGGGGTGAAAACTACCCCTTATTGTCAAAAATTATAAAATAACATTAAAAACCTAAATATGGATAAAAATAGTTAAATAATGATTGTTCCATGCTTTAGGATACAATTTTTTAATCTTTCAACCTACCCTTGTTAAAAACTACCCTTGAAAACATTGAAATTGTCAGAGCACGTGCTACTGTCTTCGAACTTTAGAACACGCTGGTGAGAAATCAACGAAATATACACTCACACACGCATACACGTGAGCAAATATTTCTTCGACTCTGTCTTCCAATAAGAATCTAAAAAGTGGAACATATAACGTATAACGGCTGAATATACCGGTTATGTAGATTACTGCGTTCCGAAGCGGGTAATTCGAATTTTTGGAAAAAGAAATTGTTCGGTTTTTTTAAGCATAGCTCCTTCATTTTACGTGATAGAAAAATTTTCTCAGAAACGATTTTGTAGGGCCTTTCAGGTGCTATAAGACTATGTGAATTAAATTACTTAACATCCCTTAATTTTTAAATAGGAAGAGTTCAAAGCGCTTGAATAAGGTGATGTTCGATCGTAAATGTAGGTGTTAAACGGCTATATCTCGCCGAATATTCACTGCACAAAAAATCTTTACACAAGGAAATTTTTGTCATTAAAAAAGTGACAATTTAGTACTTTATCGTTTTATTCGTATCTTTAGTATTTTGGGAAATATTATTAAGAAAAGGGTTAAAAACACGAAATTGAAAAAAATTGTATTCTCTTTAAACTCCAAGTTTTCTAAAATTAGGCATTTTAAATAGGTCAAACTTCGTGGATGTATTAATAGTACATATATAAAGAGAAACACAGAAGGGTGGCGATCAGTTTTAATTAGGGGGTACTTTTGGGTATCTTATTTTGATCATAAGTCGGTCAATTTTCATGCTAGAGACATTCTTTTTTTTTGTTTGAAAGCTCTAACTAAGTACTTTAAAAAGTGTAGTGCATTCTAGTGCAACATAATAAAAATAAAATACATAAATTAAATCTAACCATATTAAAATAAGAAGGAATTAAAATTCAAACTATTAAAGACAAAATAAATATAATAACAGGAGAAAAATAATAAGAAATATAATTAGAATAAACAGGAAAAATTTGTTCTTTAGAAAATAATTTAAGAGCATCAGAAAAAGGCTGTAAAATTCCAATATATAACTTTATTTGGACCTTTCCCAATCTGAATATACTCTAAAACGTTACGCTCCAATAATGTAAGAAAAGCAACCCCAATTAATACCCCCAAAATTAAAATTAATATACCTAAAATTATTATCAATATATCTTTTATAATCATTTACTATATTTATAAATTAATTATGATCTTTCTTCGAATAATGCAAATTTTTCTCGTTATTTCGCTTTAAATCTTCCAATTTATGCATTTAAGGACGCGTTTACAAAATTGATAGGTATAGAATCGAACTATTACATTGACACGGGTCACACACACAAGTGTACGCACGGTTAGCTGCGGGAATCGCAATCAAGTATATAAACATTTTGATAATTTGAAAGATTGTTTTTTGTTTCATATTTCTTATACCTACGAAAATATATTTAGATACGAAATATAAATGTCTGCTCCAGAGACAGCCAGGCACTAGAAGCCCTCTACAGGGAGTGAGATGTTGGCTGTGGACTTTGGGCTGGTTTTGTTAGTTATAATAACTTCAGCTCCGGACTTGATGGAATGACCTGAAGGTGTACTTCGGTAACTGCTAGTGGAACTCCTGGACGAGTAGAACTAGGTATGCCAAGTTTGGGCTTGTTTTGATAGTTATGACGAGACCTTACCTCCGGACTTGAAAGAATGACCTGATGGTGTACGTTGGTGACTACTACTGCAACTTCTGGACGAGTAGAACTAGGTATGCCGAACTTGGGCTCGTTTTGTTGGTTATGACGAGATCTTACCTCCGGAATTGATGGAGAGACCTGATGGTGTACTTCAGTGACTACTAGTGGAACACCTGGACGAGTAGAACTAGGTGTGCCGAGTTTGTTAGTTATGATGCGCAGTTGCCCTTGAATTCGGTAATACCATTTATATTTTCTCCGACGTGCCTAAGCTCGGCACACCCAGTTCTACTCTACAAGGAGTTACGAAGTACACCATCAGGTCTCTCATCAAGTTCGGGGGTAAGATCTCGTCATAACCAACAAAACGAGCCCAAGTTCGGCATACCTAGTTCTACTCGTCCAGAAGTTGCAGTAGTAGTCACCAACGCACACCATCAGGTCATTATGTCAAGTCCGGAGGTAAGTTCTCGTCATAACTAACAAAACGAGCCCAAACTTGGCATACCTAGTTCTACTCGTCCAGGTGTTCCACTAGTAGTCACTGAAGTACACCATCAGGTCTCTCCATCAAGTCCGGAGGTAAGATCTCGTCATAACCAACAAAACGAGCCCAAGTTCGGCATACCTAGTTCTATTCGTCCAGGAGTTGCAGTAGTAGTCACCAACGTACACCATCAGATCATTGTGTCAAGTCCGGAGGTAAGGTCTCGTCATAACTAACAAAACAAGCCCAAACTTGGCATACCTAGTTCTACTCGTACAGGAGTTCCACTAGCAGTTACCGAAGTACACCTTCAGGTCATTCCATCAAGTCCGGAGGTAAGGTCTCGTCATGAGCCCAAACTCGGCACACCTAGTTCAACTCGTCGAGGAGTTCTAGTAGCATTCACCGTATACTTTCAGATCACTCCATAAAGTCCAAGACGAATAGGATTTATATATATATTTATATATTATAAATCCCACTTGCTTTTAGCGAAACAAAACATTATAATAAGAATTTGTGATTATAAAAATATTTTGCTTTGTCAGGTCATGTACCTATGTATTCAAATTCGAATATTTTGTGTTTGTACAGCGATCTTTTTCAGCTGCTGCAGGGGATACAGCGACCACCCGCGATAGCGGCCGAGCGCCGACTGTGGTTTTATCGAAATTTTTGTATAACAAATCAAAACAAGCACTAAAAATAAAATAACCCTTATTGCAATCCATTAGGATTCATCCGTATCAGCAAAATATGTCAAAAATAAGCATCAGCTTTTATTTTTTTTACGACCATTTGTGACATTTTGATAAAAAGTAATCACCAGCATTTTCTATTGAATATGTCTGCCTACTTACAGTATTTTTAGAATCTTAATATATGTTGATAATAGAACAAAAAATGTACCGAAACATGAGCCGGTATCGTTAATTTTGTAGAAAATGGCTAGGGAAGTTCCTTTTTACAATGTAAATAACTATTATTTTCAACAAAAAAGTTACCACCATTTGAAGATAAAGAACCATTCTATACGTTGTAGTTATTAGTTATATTTGATTTGGTTTAGTTTTGTCACAAAATGTACCGAAAAATAGCATGATTTGGCCCGATTTGCAAACGCACCCTTAACGAAAAAAGCTAAGCATTAATTTGTTGTATCTCAGTTCGTATTTGTCGTAAAAAAATTATAAAAAAATATTGTTTTGTTTTTTTTAAAGCAACAAACAATTCAGCTCTATCAAATTTTTTTTTATAAAATGCATATTTTTAAAGTTATTCGCAAAACACCATTTTCGATCGATTTTTTCGTCAAAAGACTATTACTTTCAACTTTGAATAAATCAAAAAATATTAGTTTTACGAAAAAAACGTATATAATATTTTTTTCTTAGAATTACTTTTTTTTTATAGGATGTGGGTGACAAACGAGCACACAGTTCACCTGGGGGTAAGTGTTTGCTGCGGGCCATAGACATCTACATCTATCCTCGTTTGCGAATCAAAATGCAGATGCGTTGTCACCGGTGAGGACTAAGATGGAATGCCACATTTCCAATAAAAAAGGCCTCCGGCCACCTGCACTCACCAAGCGAAACGCAGAGGTAAACCTCTACTTCACGCTGGTATTCTGTGAGGTCGTGGTACCACCGCGGTTCGAACCGGCCTATCCGTGCGACAGCAAAACTGCCGCGTGGCTCTACCACTGTTAACACAGTTAACACAACACTGTTTTTCCATCGATTCTTATAGTTAAAACGTAATAAAAAATTTCCACTCCCGAGATGGGGTGGCAACCACCCCCAGGGCTCTAGCGTACAGCGGCATGATATAGACAATGATCCTTGAGCTTTTCCCTACCTTCTGTGAAAATTTCAAGTAAATCCATAGTGGATGAAAAGACTGCGAGCCAAAATGCTTCATTTCCTGGACTACTACTTCTTAATGGAATCGTTTACCACTGGTAACTTATCCTTACCGATGCGCATTAACGACCTTCAAGAAACGAGCTTACTCCTTTTTGAAAGGCCGGTAATGCAGCTGTTTTTCCTCTGGTGTTGTCCATGGGCCGCGTTTATCACTTACCATCAGGTGAGCCGCATGGTCGTTTGCTACCTCTTCTATAAAAAAAATAAGCACGCAGGACAGCTTGTGGCGAGCTGTCGGTGAATGTCGAGCCATTACCAAGTTCTCCCGGGAAGTTTTGTAACTCCCCACTTTTGGACTGCCTTAGTCGGTCAAAGTGAAACGCTAGAGCTTAAAGCTAGAGCTAGAGTACTAGAGCTTTAGGCTTAAAGGGTGGAAGTGTAAAATGGTGGATGCTGACTATATAAGGATTTTCAGCCCGCAAGCTCACCCCTTATCTGTTCACACCGATGTTACGCCCCGCAGTCAGTTAAGATAGCAGTATGAGTTTCTCATTTAGTAAGCAGCAAGTCACAACATACCACTTTCTATGTATTGAGACAAGATAAAGACAGGTTTCTAAAATCAAGTCTCTCCTCAACAGACATCTATCCCAACCCATTGAGCATCTCTACCTGATAGGCCAACAAGATTTTCCCCTTTTTGCCAATAGTTTGTGTATGTTCTGGGGCTCTTCTTCGAAGACATTTTTATTACGTATGCGGACAGAGGCCTAAATTTTTTTATTTTTTTTTTATAGGATAAGGGTGAAAAACGAGCACACAGTCCACCTGATGGTAAGTGGTTTCTGCGGCCTATAGACATCTACATCTATCCTCTGTTACAGATCAAAATGCAGATGCGTTTTCACCCGTGAGGACTAGGATGGAATGCCTCATTTCCAGTAAAAAGTGTCTCCGGCCACCTGCACTCACCAAGCGAAACGCAGAGGTAAACCTCTACTTCACGCTGGTATTCTGTGAGGTACAAATGTACCTCACAGAATACCAGCAGCATTCTGTGAGGTATAAATGTACACCATATTATAAATATAGTAAAATTCTCCATGTTGAGGTCTCTGTAGTATATAACCATGTCTTCACGAAAGCCTATTTATTAAATTATCGCGTGCCAGCGGATCCGATAACGAAAATTATAGATACAATATAATAATAAAAATATTTAATAATTTATTAATAATACTTCCCCTAATTATTTTGGGAAAATGGATCCTTATTTGTATTTTCCCTTAATATTACAATTGCAAGTATTTAGTTTTAGAAATAGAACCGCCCTAAATAATAATGCAGTCAAAAATTTAAATAATGTTATTCCCAGTGGACTAAAAAATTGCGTTTCGAAACTTCTTATACGAACATAGATTTATATCTAAACTGCATAAAGCTTTGAAATATTCAATTTCATATCTTTTTAACCGACTTCAAAAAAAGGAGGAGGTACTCAATTCGCTGAATTATTTGCATGTATGTTAACTCAGAACTTTTTTCAAGTTCAACCGATTTTGATGACTCTTCTTAATTTGAAAGCTGATACTTCTCATGTGGTCCCTTCTTATGTGGACTTTTAGTTTTGAGTTATCCTTAATAATGCCTATTTAATTGACTTCGAAGTTGATCGCACAAAGTTTTTATTTTATCACTTGTTTATACTGTTGGTTCAAAACACGATCTAATTACCTACATGACTGTAAGTTACAATTACCCATGGAGACCTGCAACCAAAGTCAAACAAATAAGCCTGCAGAAGCATAGGCATTTTATTTTACATTTTATTATTTCACTAATTATAGTACTTAAAAGTCAGGTATGGTTTTTAAATTATCAAATTGCAGAAAATCAATTGATGTTTATTTAACCTTCAAATGACGTTATTAAAACTGACTGGATGAAATAACGCCAATGCTTATCTCTAACTTGTATTTCATCGAATTCGTCATCAAATTATAACAATTTACGCGAAAAACAATATTTGTATTTGATGTATGTGTATTTGTAATGTACACAATAAGCATGCGATATCTGAAAAATGTCAATTTATTTATCTTCACGCACAATCCCTGACGGGGTAGCCAGAGAGAACAGATCGCCAAGTATCACGATCCTTACATAACTCTTTCGCTTCTTTCAGATTCATTATCTTCTTCATACATGCACGTCTAGGTATCCGAGTACTCTTGACCCTCCCCTCTTCGAGCAATTTGCTCACATGGTCTTCGAAAGTTAGTCTCGGTCTACCTCGACACCTTTTAATATTAACTTTCGCGCTATATATTTTCTTCACCATTCGGTCTTCATTCATTCGCTCAACGTGCCCAAACCATCGCAGCACGCCCTTATCAATTTTTGTGATAAGGTCACCAGGTCGATTTATTAGGTGTTATTACTTTTTCTATACTTGCGTAATTATAATTATACGTACTGCACGTACGTGCTATACGTACTCAATAAGTTTTGAGATATACAAAAACTATTCTAGATACTATTGATATTTATTTTACATCTTTTCAAAATATTCTCCACCATGCTCTATACAAAGTTCCATTCGCCTAAACCAACTCTGAAAACACTTTTGCCAGTCTTGATCTGACAGGTCGGAAATCGCTCCTTCGTAGGCAGCCACGGCTTCTTCGGCGTTTGAAAAAAACTTGTTTTTTCTTTGACTCTTGGGAACAAAAAGAAATCACAAGGAGCTAAGTAAGGGCTGTAGGATGGGTGACTTAGAGTTTCAACACCAGATTCCTCAATAAATGCTTTTGTTCTGAGGGAAGTATGTGAAGAGGCGTTATCGTGATGCAGCATAATTCCCCGAAGCTCGGTCTTTGGTCTTCTCTCCCGCACAGTTTGAAAAGCTTTGGGTAATGCAACTGTAGTATACCATTCAGAGTTGACTGACCTACAATTTTACAAACAACAAATGTCCGCTCCGCGAAAAAAAAACAATTTTTTTGCCGACGTTGCGAGGTCTTTGCAGTCTTGTCGATAACTGTCCTTCTGAGTAGACCCATACCGATGATTGCCTTTTATTTTCCGGATCATATTGATAAATCCATGTCTCGTCACCAGTAAGGATTTCTTAAACATACCTAGACGCCCCGTTTTCAAAACGTAGACGCATTTCATGGCACCAATCCACACGAGTCTGTTTTTCGCTTTCGGAGAGCAAACGAGGGATCCACCGACATTAAAGATTCCTCACTCCAAGATATTGAAGTAGAATGGTATGAATGCTCCCCGAACTAATGTCTACAATCTTTTCGATGTCCGTATATGTGATTCGTGGGTCTTCTTGCACCTACATTTCAGTAGTCCATACATTTTCTGCCGTTAATACTATTTTTTTTATAGGATAGGGTGATAAACGAGCACACAGTCCACCTAATGGTAAGTGGTTGCTGTGCCCCATAGACATCTACATTTATCCTCGTTTGCGAATCAAAATGCAGATGCGTTGTCACCCGTGAGGACTAAGATAGAATGCCTCTTTTCCAGTAAAAAGGATCTCCGGTTCTCTACACTCACCATACGAAACACAGCGGCATGAAGCTGCTATTTGAAGTTGGTATTCTGTGAGAGCGTGGTCCTTTCCCCGTCGAGCCGACCCATTCGTGCTACAACTATACTTCTAATATAGCTGCAGCATGGCTCTACCACGTAAAACGTAAAACGTCACGTGTTTGCGGGGCCCCGGTTCTTTGGTCATCTTTAAGATTAATTTTACCCCTTTTCAATTCAGTAAACTACCTAAAAATTGTTGTGCGTGATGGAGCTCAGTCCTTTAATGCTAATTGTAATCGTTGTAAACTTAATTGTTCGGTTAAACCAAATTTAAAATCATACTATATCATAGCACGCAAATGTTCACGGTTAAGATCCATCGTTTTAATTGAAACGCGCGAAAAGCGTTGCAGGAAAATTAATAGAACTTTGTTTTATAGGGTTCCGTACCTCAAAAGGAAAAAACGGAACCCTTATAGAATCACATTGTTGTTCGTCTGTCTGTCTGTTAAGACCCCTTTTTCTCAGAAACGCGTGAAGGTGTCAAGCTGAAATTCATATCAAATACTCAAGTCTACTGTCCCTTGGAGCTGTTAAAAAATCAAACTTCTAAATCTTCTTTCTTCCGTTTATGCCGCAAATTTTCGACATTCGCAAGGGGATCAAAACCTACAGGGTACTTCCCGTGAAGTCAGTATCTTGAAATTTGGTACGAAGCAACGTTTTATAGCACAGGTAAATGAAATTTTTTTTAAACGTTACCCCTACACTAGGATTTTCTCCTGTGTCGTAGAGGCAATTTACAAACATAATTGCACAAGGACAAACATCCAGACCCGGAACAATTATTTGTAGGCCATACAAATACTTGTTCCGTGCGGGATTCGAACCCGCGGCTCCCAGCGCAACAACTGATTGCTAAGCCACGGAGCCGTCATTGCGAAAAAAAAATTGCGAAAAGCATAAATTTTTAGCTACATCATAAAATAAAAATATTTTTAATAATTTTAAACTTATATACCTACGGATTTGTTCGGATCCCTCGGTGCGCGAGTCCGACTCGTACTTGGCCGGTTTTTAAATTTCGAACATCTCAAAACTTATTGGGTGACCTACGTAACATAAAAAGCAATAGCAATTAAAACGGCTTATTATACAAAAAAATACAAACTTCCATTCTGGTAATGTTTGGATATTTTTAAAGATATTGATAATAATCTTAAAATAGCTATAGAAAGATATATAAGAAAAGACGAGTCTAAAAATTTTGTACAACCAACTTCAATAACGTGATAAACTCAGACTCGACGACTTTCAGCCTGCCAAACGAGCTAGTTTCCGAAAAGGCTTCAGCACCATAGACCACATACATACCCTTTGCATTTGTATGTTGCATTCCACGACCACCGCCCCGACATCCATTTTGAGCGCGCGACATCACCTGATTTGAGTTCAGGTGACGAGTGATTCTCGCGCTCAAAATGTATGTTACTTACTGTCTTGTATATGGTAGGTAGGCACGATAAAGGGCGGTCATTTGTACATTGCAGTATATTGCTGTTGTGTTAATTGTGGTTATTGACAAGAACCGGATAAGAGAAGGCTCGTCCGTCTCGCCTCCGGATATTCAATCTTATTCCTCAAATCGTACATCACATTTGTAATTTAATTCTTAATCGAGAATCGAATTAGGTGTATAAGGGCCAAAGTGTTCACCTACCATCAGTTATCCCGTGTGCTCGTTTTTCACCAGTATATCTATTTGAAAAACAATTCAATTCAATTACTTTATTACACTATTACGAAATATCATATTATTATGACCTGGTAGATAAGTACACTGTATTCTTTAACATATTGAATACTCATATTGATAAATATTTTGAGTGAGTGTAAGTACCAGTAAATTTGTTACTTCTAGTTACAAATGTCTCAGTGGTAGAACTCCGAGGCTTCCCCGTGACAAACATTACAGATTAAGTGCAATTGACCTCTGGTCATACGTGGTTGATAAGTAAATGAAATAGGTATTGGTAGCGTTCAACCACAATATACCGTTTATTTTATGTTAACTATTTTAGTTAATAACATGCGTCTTATTATCGTTACATTTGCTTTCAGCAGTTAAATAAAACTTAATTTTAGGAGCCATATGGAATCCGTAATAAAACAAAATATTAAATTGTAGTAAATGTAGTAATTCTTATATATAGTAGTTGTTAAATAAAATTTATCACGTTTAACTTTTAATTCTTAATACCCACGTTCTGAGTAACGTAGGTATTAAGAATCTCCTCCCAGAACCCTGAGTACTTTACTGGAGGGTTCCGGGAGGGGATTTCAGCTTCGGAAAGGAAGTAAAAGTGACTCAACTTTCTATATGAATGATCTCAAGTTATCCGTCTTCAGTCGCTCCCATATTATGGAATTGCTAAACGTCACTTGTGCTTTTAGCAATTCCATTAAAATTGCGCTAGAGACGGATAAATGTGTGGTTCTCTATGTCGAAAGGGGTAGAGTTGCTAACTCTAAGGGCATATACTTATCTATGCCCATCAACATAAAGACCCTATCCGAGGCTGAAACATACCGATACCTGGGTATGTCACAGAACATAGTCAGGTGAAACAATCAGTTGATAAAAGCTTGATAAAAGTACTCAACAGTCTTGTGTCGGGCGTGAATAAGACACACCCATATAACGTTTGGGTCATGCCTGTCCTCATATATACCTTCGGCATACTCAGGTGGACTCAGACCGAACTGAACGCTCTGGATAGAAAAGTCCTCACTATCATGACGTCCCATAGGATGCATCATTCGAGATCGTCAGTAATGAGGCTGTACTTGTCACGTAAACATGGTGGGTGCGGCTTTTTAAACACTCTCATTGTGCATAATCCCGAAGTGTGCAGCCTCCGTAAATACTTCCTGACGAAAACGGATGATCCATTCAACATGGATGTCATTTTGTATGATAAAGGGCTAACCCCTCTATCCTTTGCCAATGAGCAATGGCAAGACCTGGCAGTACAGAGCATTTCCAACCGGGAGACCGTATTGAAGGAGAAGGAGCTCCACGGGAGTTCTACAATGCTCTATATGAGCCTTTTGTAGACACAGTCGCCTCCCTCCACTGGTGACCTAATTTCGGTGACCTTTTTGCGGAAACCGAGGGCTTTTTCTGTGCGATACAGGATCAGGTTATTAAGACCAACAACTATCGGAGATACATCCTAAATGATGGCGCCATCGACGTCTGTCGAGCTTCTCGCCATCCCAGTGAGTCACTTAGGTATGTTATATCCGGTTGTTTGACTCTTTCTAACTCTGAGTACTTGCACAGACACAATCTAGTAGCCAGAATTCAGAGGTCTCGTGGATCGGGAAATGCCTTATTATAAGTACTTGCCGGAAGCCGGGCTCGAAAATGACCGCGCCAGTCTCAACTGGGACCGAGCCATCATCACAGACAGGAATATTCTTGCGAATAAGCCTGATATTGTGCTGATGGACTGGGCACAACCATGGATGTTTTTGGTCGACATTAGCATTTCGTATGACGAGAATCTCGTGAATGCCGAAACAGATAAGGGAACAAAATATCTGGACCTGGCTCACGAGGTGACCTACATGTGAGGTGTTTTTTGAGGAATTTATGCCTGTAGTCGTTTCTGTGAACGGGGTAATCCCAGTCAGCCTCTCGGGTTAACTAAGGCGCCTGGGACTCCGTGACGGATCGCTCCGATCTCAAATGCAGAAAGTGGTGCTCCTCGATACCGCCCGCATCGTCTTCGTTTCTTTCTCTTTCCTCCCAACCCTTGGCCGTTTGGTCACCACTGCCAAAGGCTTCCATCTGGTAGAGTTTTTTTTTTATTTTTGTATTTTTATGTATTTATTTTATTTTACTTCATATTTATGAATGTTTATTTTTTTCATTTAAAATTATATTATACATCCCAACCAGATGAGAAATCTTTATAGATTAAAAAAAATGGGTTAGGGAAGTGACGACCCCATCGCCCGGTGACGTAACAGTTAAGTAACAAAACTGCTACATGCTACATAGGTGTGAGCGCCATGCCTCGCCAGAATTGAGGTTGCAAAGGCCCGTTTGTGCTTACGGCCGCACCATGAAAGGTGCCGGTTCTGGGCATCTCCCGTTAATTGACTCCCATAATGGATGGTGGAAACAAGAAGAGTGCGCAAAGAGCCGCTGCTTGGGGGACCTATTTGGAAGCCAGCCGGAACCTTTGCGAGACGGACTTAGTTCTTTTTGCTGCCGCACAAGCAGTTTGTCATATTATTGGCGCCAAACTTTCCACGAAAGGACGCGCTACTAGACAAAGTAGCGCCATCCCAACCTATAGAAAAAGAATTGAGGACCGTATCGCAAAGGCAAGAGCCCTAATCGGCAGACTGACAAGCTTTATGTCGGGTAATAATAGACCGTCAGGATGGCGTTTGCTGGGACAAATATAAGTTTGTCCCAGCCGGATATTACGCAAAAACTAACGGAGCGCATATACGACCTAAAGCATTGAATCGCTGCTTAGAGAAAGCAGATTCGGCAATATACCTAGATATCGACACGGTTCAACCAGAATCGTCTCTTCCAGAGTGATCAGAAGGGGCTCTATAAATCATTGGAGCGACCAATGGTACGTGGAATGGGCCATGCACCGAATCAGGCCAACACTGTCGCATTCTGGGGCGGCCCGTGGTCAGAGCCCGTAAACTATAGCGTCGGACCTAGGACGGAAGTTGTGGCGAGTCAGTGTGCGAATGTTGCGCCCGTGGATCCCGTCATCATTACATTGGACGATGTAGCTGAGGCGGTCCCGAACTGAAAATTCTGGGATTCGACGGGCTGCATCACTACTTTCTTAACGAGTTCGTGGTGTGTCACGCTGTACTCGCCCGACAGTTTCAAGAGGCTCTCGACCAGAAGTCGCTTCCAAGTCTCTTCACTACTAGGATCACTCATTTGGTTCCTTGTTGGCTTGAATAAGGTCTAGAATTACTTGGGTATAGTATAATAAAATGAAACACGTATACTTTGTTCAACGATCTATTGGACAGTAAATTTAAGCAAGGAAGATTTTTTAACGATTCTTTTGAAAAAAAAAAATAGTAGTTTAGAGGTTTAAACGTGACGCGTTCATAACAGACAGACAGACAAACAATTCATAAAATGGTATGATTGCATTTAATTATTAATTTTTACTTGCTCTCATCATTTTCGTCATGAAAATACATAATATCCAAACACCGGCAATTTAAATATTTATTATATGCATATAAAACAGATATCTAGTTCTTGCCTTCTTACATGTCTGTGTACAAACAAAAAAAATTGATCGTGATTTGGTTACTGGATGCTCGCCTTAGATCTTTAATATGCAAGCAACTTGCATTTGATTTCACCTGCAGGGATGAAAGTTATATATCAAAATATTCATGCTAATTGACCACAAGTTCAGCAATGAAAATTGTGAAGAAATCTGCACGTCAACACGTCAGTTCTTTCTAGGTAATAAACCTCTCAAAGATTAGAGAAAGTCTGTGCCTCACAGTGAGGTGTAAAAAGCCCTTATTGTAACTAATAAACCTGAAGTTATAAGATATAAATTCGATATTTGAAAGTCTAAATTTCAACTTATCGCCATGTTCGACTCTTCTGTTTTAAGGCTAATTTTTCAATCGTCAGATACGAGTTAGTTATAAAATTAATTATAACCTCTATATATGAGCAAAAAGATCTTATATAGAGATATAACTTTTATCTGTAGATTTAAACGTCAGACCTAAAAATAATGACTTTAAGCCTACGTTTAATAGTACCTTTGTGAACTTTATCGTCTCGCATATTTCGAGAACAAATGATGATATCCTTTCCAAGTTTCTCATATTTCAAGAAAAGATAATGATTTCGTTTCCAAACTCATTTCATTCAACACTAAGTTGCATAGTACATGCCTGATTATGTTTTCATTTAAATTAACTATAATTTTTTTAAAGAGCTTGAAATTACTCACTAAGTGGGAAGGTCGTCGTGAGGACAAACCGAATTGCACACATGTCAGAGTTAACCCGGAGTACCTTCAGCTTTTTGAGTTATTAGTTTTGGTCTGATCTATGCACAATGAACTTACTGTGTCTCGAAGTCTTGCAGTGGTATGCTTGAATTTAGTTTTAATATTAATAATTACAGAATCCCAAGTAGGTGGTAGTACCCAGCTTCTTTCTCTATTCAAATTAGGATGTTTTTTAATTTAAATAAACTCACGTATCATCCTTGGCAGTAATCGTTGTTCTTTCGCGAGAATTTGTAGCTTATCAAATCTAATGTAATGGCGGGGGTCGTCTAGGATATGATCACAAACTACAGACTTTCCGGAATGTTGGTGTGTCATGTCAGCTAAGTGTTGTTTTACGCGGGTTTTGATAAATTGTTTTGTTTGCTCTATATGAGAGACCACATTCATAATCAAGCTTGTACACTTATGCATCTTGTAGAGATATTGCACTTGACGGATTGTAAGAACAGACTTATCTTATTCAGCGGCTTGAAGAATGTTCTAATAGAAGCTCGCTTTAAGATGTAGCCAATCTTGTCTGTGACACCTCTGACATATGGTAGTACAACAGGCACACGCTCGACTATGGTCGGCTTCACTCGGTCACTGTGACGAAGGCGCAGGTCCCGAAATTTGTTGTCGTGCAGAACCTGCTTGACGCGCTCAAGCTCGGTACCAGGTGTTTGCTGTCACAGATCCCTCGTGCTCTCCGTAATAAACATTTGCCTACGGTAGCTAACTGTGAAGGATGATGGAGGGATTCACCGTTTAAATATCGGTTTGTAGGGGTCTTTTTTCTATACACAGTGTGATCTATGTTGTTATTAGGATTTCGGATGACTAACACATCTAGAAACCCTAAAGAATTATTTGCCTCTAATTCCAACTCCATGTCGTTTCTGCGATATTGGGTATATACCCTTTATTTCGTTTTGTAGCTTGGGAAATATGGCAAATATCACCCCTATGAGGCAATATAGGGAAGGTCGACTTATGTTCAGGAATAGACACTTGATGGAGTACAATAAATTAAAATTATGTTTATTAAGATATAGGAAATGCGTAAGTAAACATTAACATCTTGTAGTATATGAATGTATAGAAAGCTATTTCGTTAAACGGGGCAACACTTCGCCGGCAGAATAAGTTTAAGGGTATGCATTATTCAGTTTCATTACTCTAGGACTTCTCAGGTAATAAATCGAATGGCTGGCTGGAAGTAATAAATAAATTACTTTCATTTATTTTTGGCAGAAAAAATGTCTAGTTCTTAAGAAACAAACAGCGTTAGTAGAAATAGACCCAGGCGTTCTTAATAAAACCTAGAGGAAATATTTTCTCCTATAATGATAAAATAATAAATAATATTGCAAAGAACTAGTTGCACTATTTTATATTGGTACGAAATAATAATAAACATTATTAAAAACATACTTTTATTTAAATACCCTAAAAAGAAAAAAAAACTTTAAATTAAATCAAACCCATCAATTAATTATATTACACAATTTATATGACAACAAGATAAAAGCTTGTCGCGAGATTTATTCGACCTATTTTTTAAAAATAATTATTTATTTCTTAGAATTACCTACTTATGTCAATATCAAGTTACATATTGTATTTTATTTACACAGGTAAATCTCGCAAAATCATGTTTAAAAATGTTTTTACTAGTTAATTAATAACTATTAGTTAATTTTTCTTTTTTGGTTATTATGTGTCATTGTTAGTTTTTGATGCCATCTTGATTTTTTTTATCGCTAGCAATTGACCTTTGTCGGTCCCTAAAACATTTGTTCGAGCACCACCAAACTATCCCTAACCATTGCCGAGTCTCTTTAAAATTGTTTTGGCGGCCTTGTTTTCTAGGTTTTTAATTTTTTATCACTACGAGATGATCCCGCTACCCCGCCGTCTTTCCGTTTAGTCGGGCAGTAGAACACCCTCTTCTCGAAGAGTAGAACATTTTCTTCTCATTCTTCTCAGCGAACCCTTTCATTTGATATCCATATCATAGGGGTGAATAAAAAAACAGTCCGCCAACCGTCTTTGAGAGTCCACAGACCGAATTTCGGTCACGACGGCAAGTCTCAACGGAGACTAGCCATCTGCATAGGACCGGATTATAGTGCCCAAGTGTAAGCGCAATCACAGTGTCATGGGAATGCTTTCGCAGACATCCGCGGCTCCACTAGCGGCGGCCGCCACATTGTGGCCCCTCCTCGGCAGAGAACCACTCCTCACCATCTCCTTCTCAGGTAAGGCGCACCAAAACACAAGGCGCGCCTTTCCTTCGTGGCCTCCAACTTCACCTGCGCAACGGAAGCCCCCGTGTCCTATCCGAGTACTCAAAAGCACTAGACTTACCGATGCCAGCGGTGGATCTGGTCTATGGCTCCGCCGCCAACCAAGATTTGGCTGCGGATTGTAGAGAGAGCTGTGTCTCGCATTACCAACACTCCTCTCCTCCCCTAGCCCCACCAACATCGTGACCAACATCACCGGTGAACACTCCTCTTCTTCCGCGACTCCGCCTCGCCGGAAGGGAGAGAGGACACTCCTCTCGCAGCAACCCAGCAACACACATCCGAAGTGGGCTCGTCAAGCCCACTCCACCCCAACACCCACAGTCACTCCGGGCTGGCCCTTCACCTCGGGCCAGCCATGTGGGTTCCTCTTTGATAACAGGAGACCAAGCCACGACTAATAAGCCCCCGCTACGACAAGGCGGGAACCCGTTAGGGGAAAACCTCACCTTTATTTTTGTGGGGAAATCCTCATGGATACCTTTAGCTCTGGAGGCAACGATAAGGTTATGCCGGACTCCTACCAGCTAAAATAGTGTTCACCATCAGCATATACGAGGGGTCCTGGTATCTCCGTTTGGAACGCAACCGGGGCCCTTCTCTCAATTTGTTTTATTAAAGTACTTCCAGATTGCACAGATGCTGGGGACAGTCTTTACTGCCCCCAGCACCCTCGCAGTGCTATCACGGTGCTCTGAACACATGCGGGTCACCGTCCTCCTCGGGGATTACATTACTAGATATTCGGGACCCCGAGAGCCCGTAACCCCAGAAGCCCCGTTTCTAGTAGAGTAACACCATTTTCAAGAGAGGGCCGTGACGAACGCCATGACGACGTCGTCTCCAAGGGAGATCCGCCCTCTCCCGATCCCATTCAGCAGCCTCCTTCTGTATCATAACTGTTTCACAAAAAGTGGCTATGACCCTCCACACCGAATCCTCGCTCAACATTGCTCAACACGACCGCTGGCAGGGAGAGGTTCCATCCGATCCGATTCACCAGGATTGTCCGCTCCCGTTCCCAGGCTGGTCATACCGCTGGACACTGTAGCTTTTATTTCTACAGCGTCAAATGCCTAGCATTTATGCCAATACAGGCACCCCATATAAGGCTACGGATCTCACTACCCCAGCATAAAGGCGGCGCACTTCCCCCCTGGTCCCCTTAGATTGGGCAGCAGTATGTGCATAGCAACCGCCACCCTCTCAAACCGGGTGACTAGGCACTCATAGGTGCTCTTCGAAGCCCCACCAAGTCCAAGGGAAGCTCAAGGTACTTCATGTACCGCACACTCTGATTTCAGACCTACCCACGTAGACGCACGAGTCGGGTGTTTCTCTGCTTCGAGGTAATTTGTGAAACCATAAGGCTTCGGTCTTCTGAGGCGCGATTTCTAGAACCAACTCGTGAATTTTGGCGACAACGACTGCCGTCCAAAGCTCGGCGAGCTTTTTGGTCCCATCGAAGGCGCTGGCGATCACCAATGTATCGTCGGCATTCGAGTCGTAGATCCGCATCGTACGTGAGATTCCAGTAGCGGAACCAGCACTGAGCCATGTGGAACCCCACGTTTGATCTCTATCCGGATCTTCGTACCATCTTGCCTCATGTACAGAATGTACCTGTCGCGCAAGTAGTCCCCGATTACGCCTTGCAGGTAGGCAGGCACTTGGTGATGTGCTAGTGTCCTCTTGATTGCATCTCATCCAATCCCAGGGTAGAGTTAAAGGCGTTGATGATATCGAGACTTATCACCAACGCCACACCATCCTGGGATACGGCTTGTCCCGATAGGGAGCGGACGCCCATAATGGCATCTATAATGAAACACTCCCATCAGAATCCAAATTGGCTATATGCCAAATCGGGACCGACGCGCGAAAGATGTCTGTTGAGCTAAGTGGCAACTATTCTATCGAATAATTTGCCAATCTCTTCCAATAGGCATATGGGACAGTATGCAGAGGGAGAATCAGCGGCTCTGTCTTCCTTCTTCAAGAGGATTAACCTTGCCTATTTTCAACCTTTGGATAACTTGACACTCCCCCAAGGTACTTGGCTGTCCCCGGAGGTAGCCAAACTCAGCACTAGAGCCTGACCCGGAATTCCGTCAAGCCCTTGTGCGGTGTTCCTGGCTCCCAAGCAGCTTACGGTTCGGTCCAGCTTCTCTACGGTCACGCCCATCTCATCCTGCCACTCCCATGAGGATGGCAGGTGACCTGAGGGACTTGCCCGGTCCTCTGGGAAAAGTGTGCTGATCACTCTTACCGGCAGGTCCGGAACGAGAGTCTCCTTCAAGGAGGGCGATCAGTGCCGGAGTTTTCCAAGCACCATCCTGTAAGAACGCCCTCAGCGATCTCCGTTGAGTCCCTCTAGGAGCTCTTTCCAGGATCGGTACCTGGCGTTAGATATGGCAATTTGTAACGCCTTTGTCGACTACAAAGGCGTTACAAATCGGTATGGCACGTAGAGTCTGGCTGTGTTATTGGATGGAACCTTACCTAACCTAACCTAAACTTTTTTTACCTGGGGCAATGCCTACGCATACCCGCCTCGCGGGGGGCAACGGGTTATGTCGGACTAGCACCGACTAAAACCCCATGGTGTTCCACCTTCGTCGCATATTGGCAGGGCCAAGGGAACGCTTTCACACACATCCGCGGCACCTCCTGTGCTGGCCGCCCCATGGCGGCCTCTTCTCGGGAGAGGACTACTCTTAAGGAGATGGGGGCATCTCCTTCTCAGGTAAGGCGCACCAGAACACATAGCGCGCCCTCCTCAGCCTTCAATTTCACATGCGTAACGGACACCCTCGTATCCGATGCGCGAAGGCCATGGGGCCAGGAAAAACTAACACTCAGAAGCACCAGCCTTCCTGACCAGCGGCGAATCAGGTCTATGGCTCCGCCGCCAACCAAGATTCGGCTGCGGAGGTTAGGGAGAGCAGCGCCTCGCAATACCGGCACTCCTCTCCCCCCGCAGCCCCACCACCACCGCATCAATTGAAGGTGCGGCCCCGTCTGAGTCGCGGAGGATAGGGCGAGTGGCGCATCGCCATACCCTCTTCCTCCGCAACTCCACCTCAGCTGCAGTAGTAGGGGGAGAGGACACCCCTCTCGCAGCAGCCCACCGACACACATCCGAAGTGGACTCGCCAAGCCCACTCGGAATGGCCACCTCGGGCCGGCCCTACACCACGGACCAGCCAAGGGGTTCCTCTTTGTTCACCGCGGGTGACCAAGCCACGGCTACTAAGCCCCCCCGCCACGACAAGGCGGAAACCCGTTCGAGGGGGAACCTAACCTAACGTAACCTAACCTAACTCTGGGCTGCTACTAAGAATTTCTTGACAGAAAAACCAAACAACTTATTTTAGCATGACCCGGGGTTTGAACCTGGAACCTCATGATCAGCAATCGCGTTCACGACCACTAGACCAACGAGGTAGCAGCAAGTAAATATTCAAGTAAATACTAACGCGATTAAATTTATAAAATTAGTTCCATAAAAGTAGTTCTTTTTTTCAATTTGTTTCCACTTTCAATAACAAGGTTTATGATGAAAAATCGTCAGTATCATTTACGGTAAATATGTAACTAAAAAACATAAAGTGTAGTTAAATTGGTAAACAATGTCATTATTTATTAGTTTACATTTGTTGAATAAATATTTATTCTAGCCGATAAATCTGTTATCCCTCTCTAGACTCATTTTTATTTCTCGACCTTTAAAAGTCCACAGCTGGATATGGACCTCTCCTGCTGTAGAGAAAGTTTGCCTTAATTAATTTAAAGTGCTTGGCAGGAGCTTTGACGACCGCAGAGCCGGAATATGCAGGTATAATTTAGTAACATTTATTTTGGAACGAAGTTCCTTATACGGTACGAACTTGGCGGATGGGGGCTTGACGAGGAAAAGTGTAAGTTTTCCGTCACGGCACACTGGCGGCTATAAGGAAGTGAGATGGAATAATATCCATCTCCCTCGCACTTTTTCTAATCTTGCCATAAAAGAAATATTACGTTATTTTAAATGACGCTCATTTTAATAGACGCTCGTATTTGACTTATTTGTATTTGTTAATCAATAATATAATACGTTTATCAATAATATTATACTACGAAAGGAACTTCGTTCCAACCGAGTGTTGCACGACACACATATATATGTTTTTTCTTATATTCCATGCTTTTTTGCAAAGGTTCCACGTTTTTATTTAATAAACTTGCAAGTGTAGGACGAAGCAAGATGTGTTCTTCGTACCCTGGAGGATAATAAAATGATAAAGGTTAAATCAAAATTTACGACTAACTGAAGTTGTTTAATTGCCGTAACAAAGTTATGATTTAAGGAAACCAACTCGTTTGAATTATTATTGTTCTGGGTATTTAAATTTGTTTGAATTATCACAAAAGGTTATGTACAGTAACATACACATAAAAGTAGTAAGGTTACAGCATATTATATTATATGTCCACCCACCCCTCGTCACAGGCCTCTTCTCATTAATGGCATGGTTTTAAGCAAGAAAATGTCCAAGGCGCTGCCACCAATGCGTGTCGGCGAATTTTACATGTATTTGAAATATTTAAATATTATTTAAGTTCTAACTTAAAATTTATGTAAGTATTGATTTACCACTTACTCGATTAACAATTGGTGTTGGCGGAAATTTTGAGCAATTCCTTAACTTAGTAACATACTGTAACACAAAAGAAAACACAATGTTGCGTGGGAGTAAGTGTCAATAAATGACAATGGGCAGGCCATATTATAATAGCCCGTTTTACCGATAAGCGATAAGTAAAAAAGGTTCCCAAGTGGCAGTCGAATTCATTGGATGCAAGTGGCTCAGCATTGTGACAGTCCATAGGGAAGGCATATTAAATTTCATTTAGATTCACGCTTTATTTACCTAAAAGGCTGTGAATACGCCAAGTTTATAAAGAATATTATGACTACATATGAGCTCAAATGGGTCGGACCAAGGAACAACAGCAATTGCACAGAACATAGTAAAATAGCAGCATAATACGTTATATTGTATGGTGATTAACGAAAACCGAGAACTCCTCTTCCTGTTGATAAGATATCCTACCCTAGTCCTCAGGCATAAGAACGCGTCTATACTTTGATTTTTAATCTAAGATAGATGTTGCTGACTATGGCCCGCTGCATCCAATTACAATCAGAAGAATCATGTGTTCTTTTGTCACGCTTGGTTCTTTGTGTAAAGCATGTACCTTTGCGACTAAGCTACTTCGCGATAAGTAATAATGATGGACAAAAATTACTTGAATTTGTACATGTTCGCTCAATATTATTGATATATAATTTTAAATTCAACCATGAACGTCATCAGCACATAAAAGTCCATTATGCTATTTCCTTCGCACGGCAGGCGGATTTGCAACCGCAGAATAAGACATCTCGTACTTTTACGCTTTCTGTCACAGTTATTTTGCATAAACGAGATATTTTTATATTATGCCAATAATATGATTCGCCGTCTTTTTCTGCTAGATAGCGGTGTAACTAGCCATGACATCTTTCTGTGGTTTCCTATTGTAGCCTCTTACGACACCCACTGAAATATTAAACGTAAAGTTAATCGTCCCACCGCTCAACATAGATCTCCTCCGATTCCTGAAAAGGTAATAAAACTGTTAGTGCACCGCTACTCCAGAACACGTTTGAGGACTGCACATGTACACTAAATGTAAGTATGGCGTATAGATTTAATTTCGATGAGTATATGCGTGTGATACTAATATTGCAATTAATAATATCGTATAGTATGGTCCGCATCAAATTCGGTTTTCTTGAGCTACCAGATGGTAAGTGTAAACCGTGTTCTCGTTTGTCATAATTAATTTAAAAAAATATCAAGTATCTATATAATACTGGTGGTCATCTAGTGGTCGAAATAGTTTTTATATTAAACAAACTGTATTCCATTTTTAACTGCAAAATAATAAATATTAAAAACAAATATCTAATCCACAAGATATTTAAGTGACAGAACCACGCTGCAGCTATGTTCTGGTTGTAGCACGAATAGGTCGGCTTGACTGGGGTAAGACCACGCTCTCACAGAATACCAGAGTAAAATAGCAGCTTAATTCTGCTGTGTTTCGTATGGTGAGTGTAGAGAACCGGAGACCCTATTTACTGGAAACGAGCCATTCCATCTTAATCCTCAGGGGTGATAATGCATCTGCATTTTCTGCCGACTTCCAAAAAGGAGACGGTACTCAATTCGATTGTATTTTTTTTGTTTTTTTTTTATGTGTGTTACCACATAACTTCTTACTGGGTGAACCGATTTCGATGACTCTTTTTTTATTTGAAAGTTGGTACTTCTCTTGTGGTCCCATATGAATTTGATCAAGGTCAGACCAATAGTTTTTGAGTTATTCTTAATAACTTATATTGAAGTAGGCTGTACAAAATTTTTAATTTTAAGTTACGATTCTTAATAAAGAATAAATGTAGATGTCTATGAGTTACAGCATCTACTTACCATCAGGTGGATTGTGTATTCGTTTGTTACAGTTATTCAATAAAAAAGGTTTTTTTTTATATATACTCCATGGACAACTAAAAGCAATATTTGAAATCTCACAAAATTCACAGTCATCAATCAATTTGACAGTAATTATTTGTCGGCAACATTTTCAATTATTTGGCGTAAATCTCAATCTCTGTTTGACCACAGACTATTAAGTGTTTAACAATGGCAGTATGAACGTAGTCAATGAATGTTTTATATAATTTACTTTAATGTATTTTTATCGTATATTGTATATAAATTTTAGCTTGCTCCTTCTCCATATAATCTTTAAATATACCGAATCTTACACGCGTAATATTCTAAAAAGAGGGTACCTACAAGGTATTCTCTTCACGTATTAATATATAAGGAAATATTATCTTTATATTTTTAATATCAATTCAATATAATTCGACATTATGTACCGTCTTCATTTTATATAATATTATATAATAGGTATTTTTGTCCGCAAACGATCCGTTCGTATTCGTAAATCTTAACACCCGAGTGAGTTGCGATAAATTCTAAAACTCTTTTACATTTGAAGTGGAAAGTTTAACGTTTCATGTTCTTTTTAGGAGATTCTTTTCGAAGAATTTAAAATATTTTCTTAAAAATATTAGCAAAATTGGTTATGTTCCCGTAAGACAGTTAAGAAAACATACATTTGTCTTAGTAAAATTGTAGTCTCTACAATAAAGGTTATATTTACACTACATAGTAAATATGGCCATATAGCTCGAAGATCCGACAACCAATGGGGAAAAAATGTTCTCAAGTGGCAGCCTCGTACCGGTTGTAGCTGTTTCTGGTTCAGTTTGTTAAAATATACTAGCAAATTAAAACATATTGACTTTATTCCACAGTTAAATATTATAACAACTTTACAATAACTAAAATTTAATTGTTAGGTATATGGATCTATGTCTTATCGAGTCTGCTATACGAGTACGAATGCGAATGAATGATTATTGACACCACTTATTGACAGCTGTCATTTTTATGTGAGATTCGGTCACCAGTAAGCGAAGTGTGGAGCAGACATGTAGGAAGTCGATGGATACAGGTGGCTCAGAACCGTGTTTTGTGGCATTCCTAGGGGGCTATGTTCAATAGTGGACTTGTGAAGGGCTGTAATGATGATGATTATGGTGATAGTAAATAAAACCTCGATAAGGATATAGTCGAGTCGTTCAGAAGTTACAGGATCAATAACCGACGCATCAAAGATTAAAAATTTTGCCACAGTTTATTATTAAACTACAAACTAAATATTAAAACAATCAAATTATGATATTAATATAAATTATAGTCAGCGATGCATTTAGAGAAACATTAGTTCAACTCATTAATTCTTATCAATTTTCATTATTCGTAAGAGAACGTCTTGTTTACATGTTCCAAGATAACATAGCGGGGATTCCTTTATTCCAGACGAAACATTTAATAATAAGTTAAACTGATAGAACCATATTTATCAAGTAAGATATTTTACAAGGTAGGCATTTATTTTGTGTCTAATTTGTAATCGATTTTTACCTACAGTAAAGAACCTAAAATTTTTAAACTCCACGTACGTTGAAAATGAGAGGTGGAAGCTTAGTCAGAAGATAAGCGCTCGCCTTATAATTCATAGAAAGCAATTAAAATGAGTTAGATCCCTGACGGCATTAATGAAATTGTTAATTGCATTTTTATATACTATGTACCTGAGCAACTGAGCTATGCTCGGCGGTAAAAAAATATCCCCCTTATGAAGCAATCTACAGGCAGGCCTATGTTTAGACAGTGAACTTTTGATATGCTGTAAAGACTTTTAATAAAAAAAACTTCGGTAGCCAATCCAACAACCAAGCGTGTCAAATAAGGCCAATCTCCAGTGAATAGTGGCTTTCCTTGAAGAAGCCTATGTTCAGCTGTAGACTTGTGAAAGACCGTAACGATAATGATAATGACGATGATACTTTTAATAGTCCTATACGCTTGATTTATTCTGAACATAATTGGAATTACAGACACGAATATTTCACGGATTTATTTTAAATAGATACCATCGCATAGCGGTATCCTTGACTTGTAATATCCATTTGCATTCGGATTTCAGCTTCCGACAGTGAGCCATATAGGGACCGCTCTGTAATATGCACATAAAGTGGTATGAATCATTTATGAGATCTATTTTTGTTCAGTTTTATATTAAAATATTATTTATACTGACGGCTCCGTGACGCACTTACCAATGAATTGCAGCGCTAAGGTCAGCGGGTTCAAATGCCGCGCGGAACAAGTATTTGTATGGTCTACAAATAATTGTTCCGGGTCTGGATGTTTGTCCTTGTGAAATTTATGCGTGTAAACTGCCCCGAGAGACAGGAGAAGATCGTAGTGTTGAGGTTACGTTTTTCTTAAAACAAATAAAAACTAAAATAAAACTATTAAAATCCGCATTAAGGAACTACCAGTGAAAACTGCAAAGAGTATAAAAATATGCTAATATGAAAGAGTGTACCCCGTGTAGTGGCGGTGTAAGAATATCCACCATCCCATATCATCCCGTGGGTGTCAATTTACTCAGTTCAGATGTCTCTGAATCTACTCCGTCTTTAAACGAAAGCAAAATATTCATAGCATCCCACACTAAATCTCTGCCTCTCTCCAAGGAGCCAAAGTTAGGTCTTCTGCCATCGTCTCTAAATATTCAACAGAAGGCTCTAAAACTATGGGAACATTTATAAACAGAAGAGAGAAATACTATTACCACTTACACTTTTGAGGTTAACAGATCGAGAAATTTAAATGTATACATTTTACATTGTTTAAATATAGATATAACGCGTTAATTTACTATCGGAAAATATTTATTTAATTTGAAAACGTTCATAAAGATACTTATATAAAAGCAAATTGACTGTTTACTGAGAGGAAATGAAGTGAAATATTGGAAATCGCTTTTCATTCGACTTCGTAAAAGTTATTTCCTTGCCCATATAAATTGTATTAAGTATATAATTTATTGCGACTTTATAAATGCAGTTTTGTGTAGTGAGTTACCCCATGCTCTGCGATGAAGGAAAACCTTGTGAGGAAACCTGCATTATTAGGAAATTAATATTGTTACATTCTTACATACTGTTACAGCTTATTTAAGTCCACTGCTGAATAGACCTCCCCCATAGATCACCTCATAGGGGGGATATTTGCCATGGTTGCCACGCTTGGCAAGTGGTTAAGACGCTGCTGTCTATCTTCTGATTTGTTTCGCTCTGTCTCCTTTTAAGACTACTATTAATTTTATTTACTACTATAATATTTTATTTAATTACTACTAAGACTATATTCCTACACCGCCAATATATGATCAACTAAAACACGACTCACTACGAATTCCTTTAAACCATAAGTTAATCAAAATACAGGGTTATTTTTCAAAGAGTAGCCAAATTTTAAACTTAAGTTCAAATATATAAATAATGATACCTCGTTATTGCAGTTTTTGAAAATACGAGTAAATAAGGCTTCTGCTTTTATTTGAAACTATCCCAAATTGAATGTGATTTATGGACAACAACGATTTTGCCTACCGATCGACCCTTACGAATGTGTGTGTGCGTAGTAAAATCAGCTAAAATAATGCATTACCAAGAATTTTGAATTAAAAATAAAAAAGGACAGAATTTTTGAGAATTTTTTTAATTAATGTTTCTTCACTATTTGCCTATATCTGGGGGTACGGCAGTGCCCCCGCCAAGTCGAACAAAAAGTAGGCCGAAAATGGCCAAATCAATCTATTTAAAATATAAAAGATTTTTTTATATTGATATGGTCACTATAAGATGTTGTTAAGTTAGCTAATTACGTAGTAATTTAAGACAGAAGAACCCTTAAGTAGGGACTGAATAAATTAACCGACTTGGTATTACATGGATCTCACAACTTTTTACGGTAGAAGAACGGAGTTGCGAGACTTGGTTTTTTTTACAAGTTATGTTTTTGATGGCATTACTTATTCTGAACCTTCTCTGCAAAGGCCGGTTATTGCAAAATAACTCTGTATATCCCGTGAATCACAAAGTCATCAGTTCTATACAAATGGGAAGAAAATTATACAGAATTTCATACGCCGTTTTAACAGATGACGCTGATTTATGATACCAACCGAAATCGATCATTCGATTTGACTATCTGCATATTTTGAAGATGTAAAAATTAATTTTAGAGCACTATACATACGGTTTTTGCAATTACTAAACTTTATAAAAATATCTTACTGCTCACACAACAGACGTTTTCACTCATTGCTGAGATGGTTTTGGAGGAGTAGAGTACCTGCTGCGATATGCGTACTTTAGGTTTCCCCGTGGTAAATTCATTTTATCTTTACATTTATATAATCGTTAGTGTGTCTGTTAGTGATCGTGTAACTCCTGAAAAACTTGACAGACCGAGGCTTTATTCACACAAAACATTTGTTTTGTTAAGACGATGGCTTACAGCTATGCTAGGATTCTAAAGTTAACACAGTAGTCATATTATTAACACATTCTATATTTATAGATCAATGTGATATATATTCACAATATATTTTGTTTTGGTACTCCAGAAATAAAAACTACAAAGTATTGGACCTATTAACACCACTGAAGTTGCATTTATATTTACACCGTGAAAACTTCGAGGTGAATTTGAAGTTAATATCATAGCACCATCTGCCCCCCAGTTATTTATACTATTGGCTATGAGTGATGAGTGAAGAAATCCATCACTAATTTGTAAAATTAAAGTTCAGTTTTTCAAACGGAATACAAGCACACAATGAGTTTAATTACCAGAGCCACTTTCATCAGTCAGCAGGAAACATCTCGTGCAGGTAAGGTTTAATAAATATATAGAATTTTGCTATCCCTACGCTAGAATGAATAAACTAAAATATAATAATCAATTTACATAGTTTCTTTCTCACACCTTGTAATAAATTGTGTATGCTTAACTTTGATAAGCCACACTCTCGTAACGTAAGGATAATATATCAAGGTCTGCAAAGTAAATATATAGTTCACGAACTGCTCAGCTCAAAAATGAAGAAAGTGTTAGGATTTTCAAATATAATTATAATGATTCCTTGTCGTATAAGCTTTTAATTAGGTTAGTAAAAGTTTTTATTCCTTGCTTTAAGTATAGCATTTTACTTAAAATTTATTTCGTTTTTTTTTAGTGATCGTGTTACTCCTGAAAGATCTGACACACTGATGTTATATTTACACAGTATATTTAATTTGTCGAGATGATACCTCACAACTATGCTAGGATACTAAAGGTACCGTTGTGAAATTATTTACAAATTCTATATTTATGGACAAAAATGAAAACCGCAATATCTTGGCACGTAAGGTAGCAGTGAGGTCGAATTATTTAATATTTTTTCGTATTTAATACTGTAAGAAATCCAAAGTGAATTCGATGTGAAACTAATCGCGCCATCTACCTGAAAAGACAGAACAAATTCTACCGGGCCAGCTAGACTGAATAAAATAGTTGAAGTGTTTAATTAAGTTGTTTGCAAAAATCTTGTCGTTTTCAGTTTTATAATAACGTTTACATATTCTTAACGTTCTGTGCTGCAAAATAGTCTGTTAATAATTTACGATAACACCAGAAGCTTTGACTCTATAACGACGAATAATTTTAGAAGTTATTACTCCATAAGAGTCGTTCAAAAGACGATCAAATAAGACATATTAATTTTTATTATAAGCGGAACATTGAGCCTGAACCTCAATCCACGTAGCGGATACCAAGCAGTCTCTAATTAAGTTTATTAAAAAGTAAATACTTAATGTAAAATAACTATATGTAACTGAAAACAGGAAAGGTCGAAGTTTAGTGGTACCTTAAGATAATTTTTTAAACCATATCATTATGTGGGTGTCAAGAAGCGGCGGAGGGATATAAAACAGCAGATGGAAAGCAGCATAAATATAATAACAATTGCACTGCAAACTCGCCTAATAAGCCTAAATATCACCCATGTGATTCGTTCTATGGGGGAGACCTATAGTGAGAAATGGGGTTTTAATTAACTGTAATAAATAAATGAATAAATAAAAAAGTAACATATGCCCAAATACTCAAACGCTTCTTAATTTTAAGATGCCGTAAGCCTCGTGCTGCCTCTATCACTTCAAGTCAAAGTGAGTGTGACACTATGAGAATGACTTACATAAGCCATCTTCTTCTTAATAACTGGCTTTACGGCTCTGGGATCTAGCCCTTCTGAGCCTGAAGTTACAATATATTATAATAATTATCTTTCATAGTATACTGCTTCACAATAAGTTGATGCGTCACATTGTGCAGCCCTTGGGAGATTTTGACGGCAACTTGAGCCAGCAGACAGCTGACGGTTGGCGATGGTATCTCAAAGCGCCTAAGCAGACAGACCCCTTATTTTGTGAATCATATCACCATCAGAGCACTTCTTTCACAGTTTCCACTAATAGTTCACATGCGCAGACACTTAATACACAAAATCGCACCACTTTTACATATCAAAGTCTACTTCAAAGCATTATTTAAAGAATAATACAGGAGCAGCAAAGCGCCGCCGGTCTAGTTCCCGCCAAAAATTCTTTCATAAGCCATAACTAATATATTTATAGAATAAGTGTGACAGGGGAACACGCAATCCACCTTATGGTAAGTGATTGCTCTGGGCTTATAGACATCTACCTATAACTATCATCGAATAAGTATCAAGTATATATGCGTTGTCACCCCCTGAGGACTAACATATAATGTCTCATTTCCAGTAAAAAAAGTCTCCATAAATCTGCTATTTTAGGCTGGTATTCTGTATAAGTGTGGTTTTCCTCCGGTCGAACCTACGCATTCCACACAATAATAT
This sequence comes from Parnassius glacialis, assembly GCA_033319125.1. Classification (NCBI taxonomy): domain Eukaryota; kingdom Metazoa; phylum Arthropoda; class Insecta; order Lepidoptera; family Papilionidae; genus Parnassius; species Parnassius glacialis. The sequence continues at coordinate 20,828,723 of JAVANC010000023.1, read as the reverse complement.
ATCTGTAGCATGGCTCTATCACGTTTATGTAATTAAACAGATTTCCCTTGCCTTGAGTACATATTACTACTTTTAATCACAGGACTGTCTACAGAATTTGAGCGGAAATTAATACGACTAAATTAAACTTTCAAATAGCAGTCACGTCTCCATAGCGCCCCTTCGAGTAACTAAACCATCTCAAATGTAATTTCCTGGCAATGTTTATTTAAAGTAAGTATAGTTTAAACATGTTTACCCTGCGTTAAGCTTACGTTACTATTTTAATAATTTATAATCTTAGCTCAAAAAAGATAGATATATAGAGCGCTGAGAAGTGCGTACATTTCAAGTGACGCCGAAAATCTTTAGCTTGCTGCATTACGAACCCTAGATACCTTTTACCAAATCTTTATTATGTAATTTGAAAAAAGTTATAGCTCTCGTCAACACTCAAATTTCGCGCACTCGCTTCATCACCTCACCTTTATTTTTTTTCTGGAACCCTCATCCGCCAAAAGGATAATTAGGTCAATGAATCTTTGAAATCTTTCGTGGTCACTTTGCATACCTTAAGCGCACGTAGGTATGTTCTATTAGCGCTTAAAAATTAAGATTCCTACGTTTTGTCGCATGAAATCGTATCTAACAGTCAGAATTGTACACATAAATGATATAGAAGATATAAACATTGTCAAAAAGATAAATGATTGTTTAACTTATAATTTTTTTTCTAATCGAACAATTGCTATTTTTATATAAAGAAGTGGTTTTAGTAGCTTATTATGGTGTGGTGTGTAAATTTCGGTGTTTTGGGTAGCCCTGTAATAGTTTATTTTACTAAATAGACTTTGCCTCACTCCGTCATCCGTCAATGATCAATCCGGCCTCGGCCGCTGTCGTGAGTGGATACTGTATCGCTTGTTTGCAGCGAAAAAGATCGCTGTAGAAATACAAAATATTCGAAAAACCAAATTTGATACACACTTGACAAGGTAAGATATTATTATTTTTATAATCACAGATTTTTATTACAATATTTTGATTCGCTAAAAGTAAGTAGAATTTATATATATATATATATATATATATATATATATATATATATATATATATATATATGTATACTTAAATACATCTTGGCCTTTATGGAGTGACTACTGGAACTCCTCAAAGAGTAGAAATAGGTGTACTGAGTTTGGGCTCGTTTTGATAGTTATCTTGACATCTTTCCTCCGGACTTGAGAAGTGACCGAAGTTGTACTTCGGTGAATACTACTGGAACTCCTCACCGAGTAGAACTAGGTGTGCCGAGTTTGGGCTTACCTCCGGACTTGATGGAATGACCTGAAGGTGTACTTCGATGACTGCTACTGGAAATCCTCAATGAATAGAAATTGGTGTGCTGAGTTCGGGCTCGTTTTGATAGTTATCTTGACACCTTTCCTCCGGATTTGAGAAGTGACCGAAGGTGTACTTCGGTGAACTCTACTGAAACTCCTCGATGAGCAAAACTAGGTGTGCCAAATTTGGACTCGTTTTGTTAGTTATGATGAGACCTTTCTTCCGGACTTGATAGATTGATCCGTAGGTGTACTTCGATGTATGGTGCTGGAACTCCTCGACCAGTAGGTAAAACTAGGTGGATCGAGTTTGGGCTCGATTTGTTAGTTATGTTTGATAGTTATATTACCTTACCTACGGACTTGATGGAGTGACTTGAAGGTGTACTTCGGTGACTGCTACTGGAACTCTTTGACGAATAGAACTACAATTTACAATTTCTTTTTAAATATTTTTACTATCATATGTGCATAATGAATCGTGCACTTTTGGTTTTTCCAATTTTTTTTTACTGACGTTTGACATAAAATTATCGGCAAAAAGGGAAGTATTGTAATAACGTTATTTGTGAAAACTTGTGTGTATTTCAACACCTTTAAAGAATTACAATGCATAAGGCATGCACATTTGGATTTACCAAAAGTTTTTTTATTATTATCTAGCGAGTCGCCCCGGCTTAGCCTGATTTGTTAATGTAGCATTTTTCAAATAAACATCAATGACCATTTACTTTATCAATTTTTCCATTTCACAAAAAAATTCTCCAAGTTTATAAAATTAAACTTAGGTCACACCTGGTATTTTTCTCTATCTACATAACCATAGATACTTTAATTTTTTATATGTATATATTGCAAAAACAGTTTTAGATCGTCCATAAATAGATAGCACTTAGAATCTGTGAACACCTCTGGTAGATGATGATGAGAACAAACTCCAGAGATCCCAAATTGACATATCCAGATCGAGCAAAATACAGGACTGATTAAAAAATACCACAATCCACATATTATCTTCTGTTCTTCATAACACTTACAAAGAATTGAAGCAATTTAGGAGTCCAACCGAAAGTTGCTTACTTCGTTAATAGCTATTGTAAAAACATGCACTCACGCACACATACGAGTCTAAAATTATTTGCAACCAACAACATAGCTTTGGGTGCAATTTTGAGCGTCCAGCAGTGAACCTTTACGGTCTGGTCTGGTCAGGTCCATGATGATTTCAACGTCATCCGAAATGTATGCACCGTATTGTCTATATTTCTTTGTTGGTCTGAGTTAGTTTTAGGAGCCAAGATAGCTCAGGGGCTAAACGTTCGCTTTAAATTTTAGTACACGAGTAACCCGGGTTTGATCGCCGCCGACATCAACGTCATCATTACAACCTATTAAAATTAATTACTGAACATAACCCTCGCCCATAGATTGCCCTATGGGGCAGATATGTTCCACTTCAATTGTTTTTTACTATTTTGAGTTGTTATCAATTTTATTTACCCTCTTACCTACCACCTCTTAACCACCCATGGGATGATATGTGGTAGTGGATACTATAACGTAGAAATTGCTCGACGGTAGGAACATCGTGAGGGAATCTGCATGTCTGACTAATAATAATAGTCTGAGGACGTGATATTTTTTTATTGTTTAGTGTTTCTTTGAAAAAAAAATCCTCAGATTTTCTATTTTTTTCAATAAAACTGAAGTGACAAACGAACTTACAGTCCACCTTATGGTCAGTAGCTTCTGCTAACTTCGAACTTAGGTTTTTTCTGGACCAGTGATAAAAGTAAAAAAATACTTTCAATAAGAATTATTTATAATCTATTTTAAATAAAAAAATATTATTTTCTATTCTATTCCACTAACACACTCTAAGGTTTCGCGGTGAACAAGTGGAACAGTGTTCATGTGCCAGCAGTAGATTTTATGTGCAGCTGTAAGTATTCCTTTTTGCCTAACTTTAACAATAAATATGAAGATACATATCTTGAAGAATGGTTTTGTACTCCATTTGCTGAGAAGTCCAGAAATCTTCTATAAATGCCTATACATAGTGTAAATTTGGTGAATCTCTCTCTATCACCAATTTTTAAACGAAAGTTCGGTTTTTCAAACGGAATTATATTTCATTGCATCGGTTGCATCGATTCATCACCAGACCCTCACCAGACCCGCGTTAATCGGTCAGCAGGGAATATCGCGTGCATGTAATGTCGACATCAAAAGGAAAATGTGAATATTCCCTTAACGCTGAAATGAATAGACTAAAATCTGAAACCTAGTTTACATTTTCACTGTCACCGCTTGTAATAAATTATGAGTGCCCAACTTTAATAAGTCACACTCTGGGGACGTTAAAACGATAGATCAAGTTCTGAGGAGTAAATATTATAGTTAACGATTTACTCAGTTAGAATTGAGTATGTACACTTAGTACTGTTATTGTATTTTATCATATTAACTGTTTTCAATATTACCTATTTTTATTTTGTATTCCTTAAAAATCCTTGCTTTAAAAGTGCTGACTGCTTTAAGTTAGTGCGGTGATTTGCAATTAACGGTGGGCTGTAATTTATCGATTAAACCATGTATGTATTATTTTCACTGTTTGTAAGCAGCCATAGATTAGATGATTGTATTATTTATTGCCTTGTATTATGTGTGAGACTGTAACTTGCGGACAAATCTCACTTTGCAAGTTAAATAGATGTAACCCTTGTATCTATTAAAATGTTATAAATAATTGAAAAAAAGTAGGTTAGGAATTAATAAAAATAAGTTAATTAAACGCGATAGAATCCGTAATTTCATTCAATGTGTAGTGTTCGCGTGAATATAATAAATCATTAGGTTAGTAATAGTTATTATTGTATAATTAGTATTGATTTAGTCATAAAAAGCAATAATACCAACTATTAGGTACTACTTAGAGTTGTAGCCCATCGTTCAGTATCAAAATGTTGCCATTACAAAGAAGTCAATGGCGTCTAGCGTTCGACGTTACTAGCAAAACTTGAAATAGAATCGGAAGTGGAGATATAGTGGAGACATGAAAAATTGATAGCGTTGTAAAATAAATTTTATAGCCCATGTCAAAATAAATTTTCTCCATTGAAACAGTGTATTGAAAATGGGAATATGCAATAAGTTAGTGACCATTATAATTTTGCTTGGGTTTTATTTAAAGGGTTAGCATAGTATTCATGATTTTGTCAGCAGAGAAATGTAATCTAGCAGCGGAAATAGATAATTGGTCAGCAAAACATGGCTAGCAAACATTATTATATCAATAGGCAAGTTTAGACATTCTGGGTGGCTGTAATTTTTTTAGTACAACATGTTAATTATATAAGCTGTAATGAGTGACTCATGTTAATAAAATTTTGATAAGCACTTAGAGGGTAAGCAATTAATGTAACTTTGTGCATCATATAAAATAACACTAGGTGCGGCCAGCAGTAGTTAGCATTAGCATATACATCTATACAAATAAACAAAATTGAAATGTGAATAAATAAAATTGTAATGTCAAAATAATAGCTTTTTACTATATGCATACGAAAGAATATACGTTACTTATCACAGAAACACAATTCTAAAAAAATTGTCTGTCTGTTAGTTTGTTCCAGCTAATCTCTGAAGCGGCTGGAGCGATTTTGACGGGACTTTTACTGGCAAATGGCTGATGTTACAGGGAGTAACTTATGCTACTTTTATTTTTTATATATTATATTAAATAAACAGTTTTAGATCGTCCATAAATAATTAGCACTTAGCATCTGTGAACACCTCTGGTAGATGATTATGAGAACTTTTACTGGCAGATGGCTGATGTTATAGGGAGTTATTATGCTATTTTTATTTTAGAAAAACAATTGAACACAAAAAAATTAAAACTCTAAATTACACGCGGGCGAAGTCACGGAGAACAGCTAGTAACTAATAGTATTTTACCGTGCAGTGGCGGTGTAAGAATATGCGCTACCCCATATCTTCCCACAGGTGTCTTAAGAGGCGACAGAGGAAATCAGAAACAGGATGGGCAGCAGCTTCTTTCTAAAAACCACTCAAAATTATAAATAACTGCGATTGACAACTCGTGACAACTATGGCAAAATCTCCCCTATGAGGCAACTATGGGGGAGGCCTATCACCAGTGAACTTTTATAGACTTTAATAGACGGATGGATGGAATAATACTTTATAATACTTTACACTGGTATATTCGCCAAGTTTAACTTTATATGAAACTTAAATTGGTACAGCCAGTAACAGAGAGACGATTTAACTTTATACATTACAGTTATAATACAATGTTCTAAGTTTTATAGCCTGTCTGGAAGCCGCCATTGTAGTAATATTATCTTTATTGTAGTCATACTGTAATATTATTCAAGGAAGCAAGATTATATTTATCACCATCTTAATATTTAAGTTTTCAAATAAGAACACAAAGAAATTGCAATTAATATCAACGAAAGGTTTTATTTAACTCAAATTTCACTAATTATATATTTATTTCTTATTATATTTTTTTGTTAATTCTTCTCAGGACAGAGGATTTTCCGAACCAAAATGAAAGTAAAAGAATACTTTTAATCTGAATTGCTTTTAAATTATGTCAAATAAAAAATATTCTATTCTATTCTATTCTACTATTTTCTTTTCTTTTCTATTCTATTTTATTCTGTTCTGTTCTATTATATCTCATTAACTGTATACTGTATGTATGCTGTTGTATTATCTTGTATTCTATTCTATTCTAATTAAAGACTGCGTTTTTAACTGAAGTCCTCATAGTGTCTCATCCTATTGTTTTAAGTTATTTGTATGTGTGAGTGTGTGTGAGTATTTTTATACGTTCGTACGTTAGTGAACTTTTCATCTCAAGAAACGAAAACCGAACTTATCGATCAAAGAAATAGAATTGTAGTTATCAAAGTAATCAAATAGAATATTGATAGTAAGTCAAGTAGGAGCAAAGTAAAACCGTTTGGATATGAATAAAAGACACTTAAATTTTAGTTTAAAATATTTAACTTTCAAGCGTCGAATATGTCTGTTTATTACGCAATAGGTTCTGAGGAGCAATTTTATTTCTAGTTTTACTTTGAGTACGAAAAATTTCAACTTTTTGAATATCTAAATGTACTTTCAATTCTTGAAAGATGTTTTAGCCGAACTCAGGGGCGTAGCTATCGCCGTATCAGCCGTATCAATGATACGGAGCCCCAGGGCTACAGGGGCCCCGAACGTATGTAAGCAAAAATTCTAAAGACTTCTATGGGACAGGATGTTGGTTTGAATTGTTTGGCTAGTTTAGTTCCTAGGAGTATTAATTGTAAGTAATGACTTCTAATCAATATATAATTATTTTAATAAAATGCGAGAGTTTTTGTTCCTTTTGTGAAAAATCTTTACCCTTTATTTGGGGCCCCTGACAAATTTTGATACAGGGCCCCTCTAAGGCACGCTACTCCACTGCTGAACTACACACGGAGATGATCAAAATTCATATCCCATCTCTACACTCGCATCTCGGCAGATGTTTTAAAAAATGAATTAAAACATAGCTAATCGCACGCCAGGAAAACTTGTACATGTGTAACGGGGTAGATTGATATATAAAGACTGGGACCGATAAACTGTATTGTAGTTTGGCAGAAGAAAATGTTCAAAAAGTTTACTGTATAATTAAGAGAAAATAAATTTTAAAAAAGAGCTGAGAACCGCGGCTTATTTCCCACACGGGACATGTATTTGTATAGCCTACTAATAAATTGTTCCGGGTCTAGATGTTTGTCCTTGTATAATTTATTTATGTAAACTGCCTTCACGATATAGGAGAAAAATCCTCGTGATAACGGTTTTTGAAAAAAGATTATTAAAAAATAGGAGATGTAACAAATTCTTCTGTAAATTCCAAATCATTTGCACCCGATGAATAAATGGGCAGTTTGTCCATTCGAAAATCATCATCATGAAATGGCCTTTTATGGGCTGATGGATAAGGAAAGAGAATCTTACAAACTGGTGGCGACATTCTTTTTTTCATCTACAGTGAATTATTATTTTCATCTGAAATATAAAATGGATAGTCTTTGATACCTGATCACACAATGTGAGGAAATTGTTGACACGGAAAGTTTTACACCGTTTGAATGAATACACATAATTCTGTTGGCGTGTAGGCAGGAAATGCTTTTCGAAAATAAAACCCTAGAGTATGTGAATATATGAGAAAAGCATTCTTATGTAGTTTTCATTAAAATATTATAAAACAAAGCGAAAAAATTATTAATTTACTTTTCAGTATGTTTCCGTACATCATAACCGTCTTTAGACACTTTTCCTATCGATATTAGCTATCGACTAGTTTCTCGCTCAAGAAACGAACAATACATATAGATCCCGTGTCAATATAAGAGAAATACATACATTAATAGATGTTCGCTGTCTGTTCACACGCTGTAATTTGTTGCAGCGACAAGAGCTATAAAAGATAAAACACGCTTAGAGATGCTCGCTTGGCGGTCAGAGTAAAATCAATCTGCTGAGCCGTTCTGGAGATACAGCTTACTTTTAAAATATGGTGACAAAGTATCCTCCATTTCAACAATTTCTTACCGACGCTATATTAAAAACAGTGTTTCGTCTATTGGTTGGAAAAAGAACTAACCTGCCTTGTAATCTTGTCCAGCGGGGGTAAACCATTGCGGATTTAATACCTTGACTTGTTTCTTTGATTAGGAACTAAATTCATGCCGTCGAGTTTTCTAATGTCTGAATAATATAAAAATGTCCTGAGTGGAAATTCTGCTAGACTCAGGCCTAAACCCGAAGACAAGAAAGAACCCTTGAAGTTACATGTTTGATTATCATTATCATAGTAGAAACTTACACCAAAAAAAAGGAATTAGTTTGAACTTATGTTCATTTTATTGTAAGAGCACGCACTTACACAATCATATGCATTTTTATCATTTGCAACCATCAACATAGTTATAGATTCATATGTATGCGTCCAATTGTAGACTTTTAAATTTTGTGTGCGTGAATGCATGTCAAAAGGTTGAGCACGATTTTGGCGTCACTTCTTATTTACGCAGTGCTCCGTCTAACTCTGTTCTTCTTAGATTAGAAATCCATGAAGACTTCTATCACAATACTATCACAAGGACAACAATATGTTGAGAAAACGGAATTATGACGAAACTGTTTAACAGGAACTATTTTCTTTTATTCATCATCAGCCCGTAAGTCCACTGCTGGACATGGCCCTGTTTCGATACTGTGAACCGTCTCGACAAAACTAACCGTTTTCGATAACTAAAATAATTGACAAGTTGCTGGGTAAGTTTGTTGGCACGTACGTTAATTTTGTATTTTATTGTAAGAATGCGCTAATCTCTGGAACTACCAGTGCGATTTGAAAAATGCTTTTTGTATATTACAGCCAAATTCATGTGAAATAAATAAGTCAGAAAAAAAAGCACTCCCGAAATGATTTATCCGCGTACGCTGGTGTTATCGTTAGGGATACGTAAATACAAAGTTCTAGAAAAATATAGATCTTTACTTCGTCTAAAAAAAAGTCCGGGATACCATATGTCTATTTCTTATACATGAGCCATAATTAGGTATTTTGTGACAAAAATATATTGAAAATTAAAAAGTGATTTATGAGCGTTATTATTTGGCATGGCCTATTTATCCTTACTTTAACGAAAGTTACTTTATCATCAAGACAATTTTATGAAGATAAACATTGTTCTTTATACCATGTTATTTGGACGCATAGTTTAAGATATAATGTAAAATTTTCAATACTTGCCTGGGCGCGCGAACGACGCATAAACCCTAGCCGCCCAGTGAGAACTGCGAGAAGCCAGTATTGAACTTCTATGAGCGAGGTTTGTTCAATCATTATAGCTAAAATAAATTAAAAATTAAATAAAAAAATATTTAAAAATTATTCGGGACACTTTCTGGGACGTGGGGTGGGGGTGGGGTGTAGAGAGGGGGTGGGCGAAGGAAAGTGTATAAAATTTAACTACGCTCTACATCATACATAATATGCCGACAGATAAAAGTAGACCATTAATTATGCCAATTTTTCCATACATTGCTGTGAAATAAAATATTTAATTGCAATTATAAAATGCTTGAACTAGGTCATGTCGCGCACCTCCGACACGTGATGACGCGGGTAAAACCGCAGGGCACAGCTAGTAAAGAATAAAAGTTGAGCATAGTTTTGGCGTCACTTGAAATGTACGCAGCGCGCCGTCTACTCGCGTCTTTATTGCTCTGTGATTATATATTGAAATTACGTGATATAAATATGTTTAAGCTATATTTACTTTAAATAAACATTGCCAAGAAATTACATTTGAGATGGTTTAGGTACTCGAAGGGGCGTTATGGAGCCGCGACTGCAATTTGCAAGTTTAATATACTCGTATTAATTTCCGCTCTAATTCTGTACACAGTCATGTGATTATGAGTAACATTTAAATTATTGAAATCTACACAAAATTCCGGAGTCCGTCTAATTATATCATTATATATAATACTGGGTATTTTTTCGCGCGCATTCTTTTAAGATTTTATTTTCTTTGTTGTTGTGAGACAAGAAATCCGTGAAGACTAAATTCGTTAATTGTTTATTTTGCTTATTATAAGCCAGTGCTTTACCACAATCCCATTAATATTACTGTCGCAAAGACAACAATGTGTAGATAAATAATATGAGAAAATTGTTTGACCGGAACTACTTTTCCTTGTTCATCAGCAGCCCGTAAGTGAACTGCTGGACAAGGCCCTCTTCCGATTTATATAACATAATAGCGAGCGACTATATTACCGCCCCTCGCCTGGGTAGGATTTAACAATGCGGTGTTATTTAGATTTAAGATAATCATCAAAGACCATTTATTTTATATTTTTTTATATCTTAAAAAAATCTCAGTTTCGAATAAATTGTTTATCCTGTATAAATATATAGCCTAGATCAGGGGTTCTCAAACTTTTTCAGTTCGCAGCGCACTTACAGGTTTAGTATTTCGTCTCGGCGCCCTAGCTATTCGAAATAGGGTACAATGATATTGATTTTTTTTTTGATTTTGATTGATAGGAACTAAAATTAAAACATCCACAATATAAAACTGATAATATGTTAAGGGATTAAGAATTCTGAGAGCTTAGAACTTTAAGTTAGACATTGATTTTAGACCTTTGGATTTTTTAAGTTTAGTTTCCGGAGATTAGTAAACATGAGTGCATCACGGTGCCCTCCACCCTGTTTGCTCTCTACGGCGCACCAGGGTGCCGACACGGCGCACACTTTGGCAGCCTGGCCTAGTTCCTGTAGTTAGAATCTGCTCACCTATTCCAAAGATTAGTTCGGACAGAGAGACATTTTAAAAATGATTACTCATGTCTTGATGGAATGCAAATAATCCATTTTAATTTTATTTATATGTACAGATTAAAGAAATCGTTATTTCCTCTGTTAGTTATCGTGTAACTCCTGGACGACTATACGGATTGAGGTCATATTTACACATATGTTTGTTTTTTTTTGTGAAAACGATAGACTATAGCTATGCTAGGATACGAACAGTGACTTTATATTCAAGTTATAAATAAATTCTATATTTATAATAACTCGTATTCGGCCATAGGTGGCGCAATGTGAGTGAATTCTGAGTAAATTTCAAGTAAGAGCAAACAATGTGTGCCAAATCAGCCAGTATATTCTCACTTATTTTGTTTTTGTTATTTTTCCCTGTTGTAACATTCAATTTGACGTTATAACAATATAATATAATTATAATGTTCAACATTTATCTTGGAGGCGGATACAAATTGCTTCCGTGCCACAGTCGTCTTAATTAGTACTTAACCGCAGTAATCGCCCAAGTTTTCCCAAAGGATTCAACGATTTCTCGGTCCATTTGGTACAGCTACGAAAATAATGTATTTACCTTTTACTAGTATATAAAATGAGTATAGCTACTTTCTAATAAAACAATTTTAATATATTTTTTAATTAACGAAAACATTTTACACGTATATCTATTTTCAAAATTCTCGTGTTTCTGGACTGACAGTAAGTGAATGATTGAATTTTAATAAAACAACAGCCTTATCACGTCCCACTTTTGAGCACAAGACTTTTATCCGAGGAAAATAGTTCGTAAGACGGAAGCCACAAATTCTTTTCAAATAATAATTTCATCGGTGCCGGCGGAAATCGAACTCAGGTTGATCGCTTACAAAATTTATGTTGAAATTTATGTACTATGCATCCAAACATGAATAAGAAACGAAGTATAATCTCTTATGGCTGTCACCCAGCGAGGTAGGCAGAGCTACGGACATCCATTTAGCACGATCCTAACACACCTATCTCACATCCATATATCTAGGCATTGCTTAGATATATGGATGTTAACCTTACGTGCTGGTCGGTGAAGGGTACTTTTAATTTGGCCCGTCTTCAATATATCGCCAGTTTGGTCGATAAATTTTCATCTAGTGCCTTGTCGACTGAAGAATTAGAAAATCCCTCTGTATAGAAAATAGCAAGCCTGCGATACGTCAAATATAAGCTCATTCACTAAGACGAAAATCTTTCTTTTTTTTTAGAAGTCCGCTTATACAATGAATACAAAAAATTATAAATCTATTTGCAGAAAACAAATTCTATGAAAGAATAAACCTCATAAGTGCTTGATGATATTACAATACGAAACTACATAACATATGTTAATTATAAAATGCTAAATAGTAATTTCCAAATAATACAATCGTATCCCTGATAAAATTTGTGGTTAGTTTTGGTTGTGGTTTAAAATTATTGAATCAATAACTTTGATAATTCCAAGTTACTAACATAGGGCAACCATGTGCACACAAGTATACACACACACACACACTCGCACGCACGCACGCACGCACGCACTCACACACGCACGCAAGCACGCACGCACGCGCACACACACACACACACACACATACACACACACACACACACACACACACCCACAAGCGCACGCATGCTCGATATACAATCATATGAACAATCTACGTATGTATATTTTACTACTATATAAAGACTTCTATTTGGCATGCGGTGCCGTGCGCCCCTTTTTCCCTAAAGGGGGTCGCTACCGATTCGGCAGAAAGGTCATACAGGCCAATGCCAGGCCCTTAGGTAGTGTTTAGTGGGTAGGCACTTAGGTTTCACAATGAGTGCCACATAACCACGCAGCCGGCTGTTGTGGTATGCTTAGAGCATTCACAACCTCCCATCCCCGCTTCCCGGAGGGTAGCCCTTTTCATTGCTTATGGGCGCAAAAAAAGAAAACAAAAGCATGCGGTGCATTCCGCTTGCGACGCCACTCGCGAGCGGTTGTGTAATTTGACTGCGCTCTCTTCCCCGTACGCTGAGTGCCCTCTCGCTCTTGCGCCTCCACTCTCCTGTGCTTACGCTGTGCACAGCTGTTGCAATCGGTGATTTTGCTTACCGTTCTTGCCGCCCTGCCTCCTGGCGGGGAGGTATGACCGCATATTATTACTGTGTTTTGTTATTTGTTGTTTTTGTTGTATTTGTATTACCGTTTCTTGAAAGGTCCGTTGTTCTTCTCAAAACAAGCTACTGTTTCTTCGATCGTCGACTCTTGTTCTTTTCAAAACAAGGCCCCAACCCTCCCCCAACATGTCCTGTCATGACCAACTGCTCTGCCCCCTGCCCCCCCCCCGCAGGTGCGTCATGTGCCTAGACCCCCATAGCTAGGAAGGGTGTCCTCGGCTACAAAAAGCTGAATCCCTACCCGCGTGTGTCCTATGCCAGCAGTCTGGCCACTCGGCAAATTACAGAGGCTGCCCTCGCGCTCCTCACCCTCTTCCCACCAAGCTAGCTCCACCGCCGATCAATAACAAGTCATTCCCGGTTCTCCCAGCTAAAATACCCCATCAGGGATTTTCCCAGCCCCTTCAGGGCCCCTCTCGGCCCCATTAAGTACCCCTAGGCCACTTCAGGGCCCTCTTCGGCCTCCTCCGGGTTTCACTCAGCCCTCACAGCCTCCAGTATTCCCCTGGGGCTCCAAAAAGGCTGCCCCCGCGGGCATCCTCCGCCCCACAACAGGCACAATCCTCATTGGTTGATAGCCTGGATATAGTGTATGCTGCTATTCGGAGCATCAACATTGGGGAGATTGCCATTTTGTGTTCGTTGTGTAAGTTAATTTAATTTAACTTAATAATGTCAAAGCATTCTGCTCTCCCAAAGTCTCATGGTCATATTAAGCCTAAGGGTTTATCGCTTGTTAGGCTTGGGGTTTTGATATTCGCGGGTTGCGAAATAACCTCCCCGAGCTTAAGCTCTTTCTTCGAGTGAAGCCGACCTCCTCCTCCTACAGGAGACCAATCTCAAAACTAAGGACCTCAAAGGCCTTTCCATCCACAAGTACTCTATTCTCCGTAACGACAGACATGACCGCAAAGACGGCGGTACTGCCATTTACTACTAGAAGATACTTCATTGCTCCCACATCCCCACTCCGCAGCTTACCAGCATGGAAGCCACGGCATGCAGGCTAGCCTTGACTGAACATCAGTTCATCGTAATAGCCTCCTGCTACATCCCTAGTGGAACCCACCCCCTCAAAAAAGATTTTTATGCTATCCATTCTTTAGGCAATTCAATGATTATGTTTGGAAATTTTAACTCCAAGCATACTGAATGGACCTGTCTTACTAATTCTCATAGTGGCAAGAAACTGCTTGATATCGCGCAGTATCTTTACCTCACCGTTCACAGTCTCCTCGGTGTCACTCATTATTCCGACAGCACCGACCACGCTTCTGACGTACTAGACTTTGCGCTAGTTAAAGGATATTAAATTTGACAAAAAATTACTTTGCGTACTTCCGCTAGATAAAATACAATGATGTGTCTTACCTAAATTGAAGAGCACCTCCCGCCCTCCCTCAATTGCGTGCACTATCCCCGTCACCACTAATCCCAGCACCACTACTCCCAACACCACTACACTAGGAAAGACACACCACTGACGACAATACCACAATTGCCTTGTATTGCCCTTGCCCACAATTGTATTGTGGGCAAGGGCATATATATATTGGGAGTAGTGGTGCTGAGATTAGTGGTGACGGGGATAATGCACGCAATTGAGGGAGGGCGGAAGGTGCTCTTCAAACTAGGTAAGACACATAATTTTATTTTATCTAGCGGAAGTACGCAAAGTAATTTTTTGTCAAATTTAATATAATGGACTTCCCCAAAGTAACGCCTGATTCTATTAATTATCTAGTTAAAGGAGTTTCCCTCAACCTCAGGGCAATTGAGTCTTTTGACAATCTAGGATCCGACCACCGCTCTGTCTCCCTCATTCTTGGCCATCAGCCACCTCCATCAACCCTCTTCACGGAAACCTTTACCAAGTGGCCTTCCACACGCTTTATGGAGTCTTTAGCTGTGCTATGGACTCACAGGACTCCCCCATCTCCCTATCGTCGGACTTCGACAGTACCAAAAAAATCGATACCGCGGTCGATTCTCTCACCACCCTTATAAAATCTCCCTTAAGGAGAATGAAAGGGTCGTCCCGGTTGCTAATAATAATAGCCTTGCCCTACATATTAGCAACCTAATGAAAGCCAAGAGAGCTGCTTTCCGGAGAGCACACTCTATTACACCACTGAATATAGGCATACGGCCAATCGTCTTCAATGAGAAGTCCGATGATGCCTTTCTGATCTTCGAGGCCTCGAAAAGAGTAATCTCATGAAGAATATCTCTCCCTCTCATACAGCGTACTATCAGATGGCGAGAGCCCTCCGCATAGACGCTATCACTCACACTCCTCCTCTCTCCCGTCCGGCGGTACTATTGCCTTCGAGTACGAGGAAAAGGCTGATTGATTTGCAGAGAGCATCGCCGCTCAATGCTCTCCTAGCTCACAACCCACTGACGCCTCTCACATCCAGATAGTGGAGGAAGAGGTCTCTTTGAACGAGTCATCCTCACTCGCATGAGGCATCCATTTGCTACAGACGGCGACCCTCTTGTCATTCCCCACCAATTTGGTTTCCGAGCGAAATACTCTTGTCCCTAACATGTTCACCGTATTGTGGAATATATCCTCAGCGGTTTCTATCTTCGTCGTCATAAGACCATCGCGGTCTTTTTCGACATAGCAAAAGCATTTGATAGAGTCCTTTTTCCTTATCTACAAACTCTACAAAATAGGCCTTCCTAAATGTCATGTTCGTCTCGTGGCCTCCTACCTGTAGGATCCTACCTTTCATTTTAGACATGATGGCACACTCTCCTCTCAACGTCCTATCATATCCGGTGTCCCTCAGGGCTCAGTGGTTGCCCCTCTGCTATATATCCTTTTCACCAACGATATTCCCATCCCGTCGAATGGTGTTCAGCTCTGACGACACTGCCATCTACTGTAAAGGTATCTCACTACCTTGTATACGGAGCAAGATCCAAAAGTCAGTTAATGACTTAGGAACTTGGTTCCAAAAATGGCGTATCGATGTGAACGCGGAGAAGGGCTCCGCCGTTCACTTCGATCATAAACGACGTCGCCCCACTACCATTCCGCCAATCCGTATGCTAGGGACCCCTGTCCCCTGGCATACGACCGCCAAATACTTAGGGTGTCACCCTTGACATGAGACTCACCTTTGGACCCCATGTGAAGTAAGTAACTGGCAACGCGTGCTTCTATCTGGATAGGCTCAACAGTATGTTGGGCCGACACAGTAAAATGTCCCTCGTAACAAGCGAACCCTATATATGGTCTGTATACGACCAGTAATGACATATGCAGCCCCCTTTTTTGCGCATACTAAACCCAATATATATATATATATATATATATATAAAGAACAGATCTGCTTTTTGTATCAGATAATAAAAAAATTGAGAGTTAATAATTTTGGTACTTATGAATTATGTTTAGAGACGGGATAAATATGAATCATGCAAAATATTTTACTATCAAATATTGGTACTTAATTACGATATATACATAAAAATTTGCCTTGAATTGCTTAAAAATTTCTGTCTTTGAGCAATCAAGAAAGCTTTCAATAAATAAACATTTAGCCTTATATAAGTATTTAGTGAAGGCACAAACGTGAGCTATAAGTCTATTTATATTTTGTTCACTGAGCCGTTGTATTAAACTAATTTTCAATCTTATTAACCTAAAATATTTTTTGAATAATTTTATTACTTTGCTGGTTTTTTTTTTCATCGTAAAGAACCGTACTTAAGCTCTTGTTTATAACTTGCAAGCAAATCGAGTACAATCCCGGTGGCAACAATGAAGTTGATCAATACAATTTTACATCCTATGTACTGAAAACATCCAGGAGATAATATAAGCCTACAAACACACTGTGCAGTACTGCAGTTCTTTTACAGTTTTTCTAGTGCATGTGGCTTTATAGCCAATTCTCCAGCTTTATTAATAACCTGAAGTCATTTTCTGGTAACCAAGCATTCGCACGAAAGGTTTTCATTCGTCTTTTAAAATGTCAAGACTACTTTTCTATCTAGTATTTAACTTTTCGCAACATTACTCTGTGTTATCTGTGGTTGCCTATAACTGAGGAAGTTTTGGCGGGAACTTGACCGGCGGCGGTTTGCTGCTCCTGTATTATTGTTTAAATAATGGTTTGAAGTGGACATTGATATGTAAAAGTGGTGCAATTTTGTGTATTAAGTGTCTGCGCATGTGAAATATTAGTGGAAACTGTGAAACAAGTGCTCTGATGGTGATGTGATTCTCAAAATAAGGTGTCTGTATGCTTAGGTGCCTTGAGATACAATCGCCAACCGTCAGCTGTCTGCTGGCTCAAGTTGCCGTCAAAATCTCCCAAGGGCTGCACAATGTGACGCATTAACATATTGTGAAGCAGTATACTATGAAGGATAATTATTATAATATATTGTAACTTCAGGCTCAGAAGGGCTAGATCCCAAAGCCGTAAAGCCAGTTATTAAGAAGAAGCCTATAACTGAGTGATGTTTCTCACAATGCTTGTATATTTTTTTTAGTTTTTGTGTGATGATACACGTAACATGTTATGTCGGTGACCCTTATAAACAAATAAATAGAATAAATAAAAACTTAGCACCCATTTTGACGGTCTGATATCGCAATAGATATATATCTATAATAAATATAAATCGCAAAGAAACCTGCATATTTGAAGAATATAATATTGCTGGAATATTTGAAATCCACCAACATATGCTGTAATAGCAGAAGAGACTTATTCTCCTGAAAACACTTCCAGGGATGAAAAGAGGCCTGTGGCCAGCAGTGAAACGTACGGAAAAGTACTTTTAATGATTTCTTATATTTACACGAAATCTACACATTGATTAAAACTACTTTTACAGATTTTATCGCGTTGGATTCCCGTGTTGAAAAGTACCCAAAATACCGGGTAAAAAAGTATAATAAGTATAATCCGTAAAAGTAATTTTATTCAACCTTACTTTTATTAGTATATTTAGGAATTGTAGTTACCGCGGACAAAGCCCACAGCATTACCATTGCAGTTTTAAATTGTTCCATTACGACATAGAGACTCTCACTGTGTATCGAAATGTTCAGAGAAATGCTGCAGCTCGAAGCCTATATACATATAGTAGCAATTCAATCAAGTTGATTGAATCGGGTAATCTCAAAGCGTTCAAAGTTCAAACATGCCGAAAAGTTATATGTAGGGTAAATGTCTTTTTCTATTTTAAATTTATTTTTGTCGTTTTTCGTTGTTTTTATTTTACAGATTAAAAGTGACAAAGGAACACACAGTCCACTTGTTGGGTAAGTGGATGCTGTGGTCTATAAGCATCTATATTTACCCTCGATAAGAATCAAAATGCAGCGTTGAGGATTAAGATGGAATACCAATACAAGACACAGCAGCATTAATCTGCTATTTTCCCCGGTCGAGCTGCCCATTTGTACTGCAACCATAATAAAGCTGCAGTGTAGGTCTACTACGTATAAATATAAAACATAAATAAGTTATACAAAATCATTAATCTATGTTACATAAATAATTTTCGTCAGCTTTTGGATTTACAAAGATAAGGCTTAATACGGCTGCAGCTTCCTACATAATTAATAATATGCCAATGGGGCAAAACCTTTTACCTTTTCGGACAAAAATATAGTTCGGACTTTACCTTAGATTCCATACATGCACGATAGATGTATGTTAACTATGGAGACAACTTTTGTTAATTGACTTTATTAATATATATATGTTACTGAACTACGGTAAATTCTAAGATTTTGCAGTAATAACTAAGATTTACCAAGTCCATAAGGTAAAAGTCCGAAGTGTTCTATGGTAAGCGTTTATTTCGGACTTTTACAAGCATTCGCTCAGTAAATCTTAGGTTTTACCGCAAAGACACGGTAAGTGTTGAAAAATAGTCGTGTCTAGACGTGTTCGGCGCATTATCGTACTTGCGGACAGTGTGCAGCCCTCTACTGCAACATCTCCGGCGCTGCGGGAAGAGCAGCCTCTACGCCTTTGCGTAACAAATCGCAGGCATCCCTCCTCGCCTCCGCAGCTTCGGATTTGTTACATCAGGCGGAGGCTGCTTCCCCTACGCACCTCCAGCTCTATAAAAACACTCTAGAGGTAGGACAGATTCGTACCAGGTGGAGTCGGATTCAAACAACTCGGTCCTTTGACATAATTTATTAATCAACTTTATACACATATTGTATTACTTTAATTAATTCTTCGGAAACATCTTTATGCGCTATTTTTATTTTTCTTCGCCAAGAATATTCACTAAGCCACTCTGTGAAAAATATCGATATTTTAGAAATCGATTTGTTGTGAATCGATACATCATCTCTTTATTTCTATATTCTACTTTCAAAAAACAAGCCTCTTTATTTTTCTATATTCTACTTTCAGAAATCACCATAAAAGTGTTTTAAAATTATGCAGGTAATATATTGATTCATTTCCAAAACCAACACTTACTGGTAGTCTTTGGTTAAACCTAGGATGTACCAAATTCTAACGGTAAAAGCGCGAAAAATCGTCGCATTTTATATCAATCCTTACATTTACCAGCTCATGTTAGTAAATCCTAGAATTTAAAAGTAAAACCTAAGGTTCACCAAAATTCGGGCTTTTACAGTAACATATACATATATAAATAATTCGAGGACATCTGAAGTTCGCCGCATTGGGGCAGCGCGGCGGACATTTCCTTGCCCTAAAACCCTCTCAGAAATGAGGGGAAGCCTGTGCCCAGCAGTGGGACGTATATAAGCTGTAACTTTAACTTTAATATATATAAATAAAGTTGAAGTATGTCTGTTATATCGAAATAACTGCCTTCCATTAAGATTAAGTGTTATCTGTACGCTATTTAGACATAAAGAACTATATCTGTTTGTCTATCTGTCCGGGCTAATCTTCGAAATGGCTGAACCAATTGTGATAAAACGTCACAAATAGATATAAAACAATTACAAGACTAATGTAAGCGGCCTTTTTAGCATAAACACATGGATTATTTTCTATGCTAAAAATTTTGAATTTGTACGCGGACAAAATTACAGCTAGTAATTTATAAAGTTGTCGTTTAGGAGAGAAAAATAAGAATCGATGAATCCATTTCGTCACATGGATGTCGTAAGGAGTGTATGTGTCGCTGTCGTAGTACAGACTGGCGATGGGTCAAAGGTGCAAGATGTATATTTTTTTTTTATAGGATAAGGGTGACAAAAGAGCACACAGTCCACCTGATGGTAAGTGGTTCCTGCGGCCCATAGACATCTACATCTATCCTCTATTACAATTCAAAATGTAGATGCGTTGTCACCCGTGAGGACTAAGATGGAATGCCTCATTTCCAGTAAAAAGGGCCTCCGGCCACCTGCACTCACCAAGCGAAACGCAGAGGTAAATCTCTACTTCACGCTGGTTTTCTGTGAGGTCGTGGTACCACC
Source organism: Parnassius glacialis (assembly GCA_033319125.1). Lineage (NCBI taxonomy): Eukaryota > Metazoa > Arthropoda > Insecta > Lepidoptera > Papilionidae > Parnassius > Parnassius glacialis. The sequence goes on along the minus strand of JAVANC010000023.1, from coordinate 20,808,346 downwards.
CCGGTTCGAGCCGGCCCATCCATGCGACAGCAAAGCTCATCAATACGTTTGTCAAGTGTGACGATTGAAGCAAATCCTCCCTACATCGGGAGAACTCGAGAAGTTAAATTTACGGTACGTTGATTGATTAAAAAATTAGTAATGTCAAACTACTTTTACGGATTCTATCGCATTTAATTAATTTATTTTTATTAATTCACGGCGTTTCGGTTACTTTACAGCACCCATGGTCACGTGGGACTGGAGTGATTGACGTCTCGATGTCAGAATTAACCCGGACTACCTTCAGCTTTTTTAATTATTAATTTTGATCCGATCTACGCAGAATGAACTGACTGTGTCTTGAACTCTTGCAGCAGAAGGTCGTGTAGGGTTTAGTTTTAATTTTATTAATTACAGGATCCCAAGCAGGTGGTAGTACCCAGCCTCCCTCTCTATTGAAATTAGGATGTTTATTAATTACAATAGCCTCACGTTTCATCCTTGGCAGGAATCGATGTTCTTTCGCGAGAATTTGTGGTTTATCAAAGCTAATGTAATGGCGGGGGCCGTCTAGAATATGATCGTAAACACACTACAGACTTCACGGAACGTTGGAGCTTCACGTCAGCTATGTGTTCTTTTACGCGGGTTTTTATTGATCTTTTTATTTGCCCTAAATATGAGAGACCGCATTCACAATCAAGCTTGTACACTCCTGCATCTTGTAGAGGAATATTGCATTTGACGGATGGTAAGAACTGACTAATCTTCTTCGGCGGCTTGAAGAATGTTCTAATAAATGCTCGCTTCAAGATGAAGACAATCCTGTCTGTGACACCTCTGACATATGGTAGTACAGCAGGCACACGCTCGACTGTGGCCGGCTTCACTCGGTCACTGTGACGTAGGTGAGGGACCCGAAGCTTGTCATCGTGAAGAACCTGCTTGACGTGCTGAAGCTCGGCGGCCAGGTGTTTGGTGTCACAGATCCCTCGTGCTCTCTGTAAAAAAGATTTTCCTACGGTAGCTAACTGTGAAGGATGATGGTGGGATTCAGTGTTTAAATATCGGTTTGTATGACTCTTTTGTCTATACACAGTGTGACCTATGGTGTTGTTAGGATTTCGAATAACTAACACATCTAGGAAAGCTAAAGAATGATTTGCCTCTAACTACATAGTAAATTAAATTTTAGAGTTTATGGAATAAAGATGTTCTTAAAATGCAGTTACTTTGTCTGATGGTAAAATTGTGAAAGTAGACGTGAAGCACCAACGTTCCGGGAAGTCTACAGTTTACGATCATATCCTAGACGGCTCCCGCCATTACATTAGATTTGATAAACCACAAATTCTCGCGAAAGAACATCGATTCCTGCCAACGATGATACGTGAGGCTATTGGAATTAAAAAACATCCTAATTTCAATAGAGGGGGAGGCTGGTTACTACCACCTGCTTAGGATCCTGAAATTAATAAAATTAAAACTAAACCCTACACGACCTTCTGCTGCAAGAGTTCAAGACACAGTCAGTTCATTCTGCGTAGATCGGACCAAAATTAATAATTAGAAAAGCTGAAGGTACTCCGGGTTAACTCTAACATCGGGACGTCAATGACCTCAGTCTCCCGTGACCATGGGTGCTGAAAAGCACCCGAAACGTCGGGAATTAATAAAAATAAGTTGGTCAAACGCGATAGCATCTGTAAAAGTAGTTTTATTCAATAGTAATGTCAAGTGTTGTGTTGTTATGTGATGCCGGCGATATAAATATCATCAACTTATTTCGCTCGGTGATGTAATAGGTGAGTAAAGGAAATACGTAAAATGTCTTATAGTCTCTTACAGATCGTGATATATCATCTTATTTACGCCAGATGTAAATGAGTACATGAAAATAAAAGGTGTGCGACGTCTGATAATGCGAACACCGATCCTGCTAATTTTCGGTAGATGCCCATGTGTAACAATGGACTTTTACGGACTGATAAAGAGCACTATATGTATATATATATATATATATATATATATATATATATATATCTTACTTTCGCTCTTCACATACAACGTTCAATTAATATGCCCTGTGTTACTGCCCTGTGTTACATTGAGATGGGTTGCGTTGCAGTTGGTTTGCATTATTTAGTGTTATCATGTAATTATGTCCTTGCCGTTATACTAGTATGTGATTGTGACGGGGACATATTACGGTTGGTCGAACTGTATTGCTCTATACTGAATGTATAGTGCAGTACGCTATTTTATTGGTGGTAATGATTAACATAATAGAGAGCAAACAAATTAAACAACCGCTCTCCCTCCTTTATTGTTTTTAACAATTGACCTCCAGAATAATTGCTAATAGTGAAGAAAATTTGTTACCAAGTAATATTCTTATATTCAAATAATTTTGAGAATAATTTCTAATAGTATTATTACTGTGGTAATTCACTTTCTTCTTCAAATTGTAATAAAGGCACAAGGGGTGGCCAGAAGACCCACACCATAGGGTAACCTAGTTTGGGGTGCGAAGTCAGAAGTCCTCCACGTGTGCCTGGCAGTTGCGGGTCCCTCTCGATACGTCTGGAGGGAAGAGCAGCTACTGGGCCGGTGCACCCTGGGCGAGGCAGTAATCTTCCTCGAGAAATGAGAAGAAATTCTTACTCCTTGGGGAATGTTACTGCCGCGACTAATTATTCTGACATGGGTGGGGTCCATCTCGGACCAACGGTGCGTTCCACTGCGTGACCCTCTGATCAGCAGAGGGCATAGCAGAGGAGTGAGGGCGGGCTCGGTGTGCACTTACCCTGCCTCCGGGCAGACAGTGAAGGATTCATCCTATGCTGTCACCGCCGGTCTCGTAATCCCATCGAAGTGTCGTGGATCATGTCTCGCGGCTTTGATAGGGACCGAGGGTCTTGGCTTAACCGCCCGGACCGCGAGGGAGAAAACCTCTATAAAAAGTTACCCCGAATCTCAAGCGGCGACGCACCGCGAGGGGATGGATGGCTGACGGGGTTCTATGAACAAATCAGTCGCTAGTGCGCTCCTCGCCAGGGTACCTGCAGACCCCCTGGCGAGTAATAAATCCTCTAAATCTGCTTACCTTGGTAAGGGGTCACTGCCAAGGTGCACCTTTAATTACTCCCATACTCGTGGGTACAAAAATGGAACATAATCAAACACAAAAAAACAAACCGCCGGCAACGGCAACGTAGAGGAGAGGAGGAACGATGCGGGGACAGAGTCCGACGCCGCATCGAGCAGCGTGGGAGGCTCAGAGAGCTCCCGACACGTGGGACCTGGGACCGCGGAGACCAGCAAGATCTTCCGCAAGCGGTCCAGGCGGGATGGCGACCAGGGGTCGGCATCCGGTGAAGAGGAGGTTTCGGCCCGGAAAATCCCAACCAACAGGCGGGGCGGGCTGAGAGGCAAGGGGAGGGAGCTCTCTGCCAATCAGAGGGCCGAACGAGCGGCAAAGCTTGCCGAGGAGGGGCGCCACCCGGACGATACGGCTCGGGTCTCAGGCGAAGAGACGGATGCAACTGGCGGCTCCGAGGTGGAGCGTAAGGCCAGATTTGTAAAGGAGGTGGAGGCCGCGATCAAGGTCGTGGCCCACAAGCAAAAGGCCTCCTCGAAGTTAAAGGCCATTCCCGCGGCCTCCGCCTCCATCATGGCGGCTGCGGAGGCCAACTTTGTTGGGTCCGGGCCTAATGCGGACGAGGTGGCGAAGCTGCGGGCGGACGTGGCCCGCCTGACATCCGCCATGGAGATTCTCCAGAAAGAGAATGAGAAGCTCCGCGCAGACCTGGCCAGTCTACATGAGCCTGCCTCTCGCGCGGCGCCCCAGACGCACTGCCCAAGCCAGCCCGTGCCGGTGGAGAACCAGGTTCTGAACCTGGTCCGGCAGGAGCTGGCTGCCTTCCAGCACCGGTTCTCCGTGCTGGAGGGCATCGTCCTGCGCCCTCCCCTAGGGGCAAACAAGACGGCGGCGAGGCCGGCAACGGTCTCGTACGCGGCGGCCACGGCTGCAGCATCCAGGCCGGGGCCGTCCAGCCAGCCCTCGGACGGGGCTGCAGTTGCCCCTCCCCCTCCTGAAAAGCCGGTTCCGGCAAAACCGATACCGGCTGAACCGGCTCCGGCTAAGCCGGCGACGGGAAAGAGAGGCAAGGCGAAGGCAAAAAAGGGCAAGGCGGCAGCACAGGTAGTGGCTGCGCCAGCCCCAGTGCCTACGGCGAATGGGCCAGCGCCAGCGGCAAGCCAGCTGCCGCCGCCGCCACCGCCCCCCCAGCTCCCTACACCTCCCGCGGCTGAAGCCGGTTGGCAGGTTGTCGGGGACAAAAAAAAGGGGAAGAAGGCAGCCAAAAAGGGCAAGGAGCAGGAGCGGCAGCGCCAGTTCAGGACGCGCAAGATCGCGGCTAGGCTCCGCGCCCCGAAGACCGCAGCTGTAGTGATTACACTACAGCCAGACGCGGAAAAGAAGGGCGTTACCTACCGCGATCTGCTCGCGAAGGCGAAAGAGGCGGTGGATCTCGGGGAGCTCGGGATCACCGGGGGCCTCCGGCTCAAAGTCACCCAGACGGGGGCTCGTATGCTGGAGATTCCTGGGGAATCCAGTGGCGCGACCGCGGACGCTCTGGCTGCGAAGCTCAGAGCGTCCCTGAACGCGGACGAGGCCCGAGTGTCCAGGCCCGTCAGATGCGCAGACCTGCGCATCATGGGTCTGGACGACTCGGTATCGGAGGAGGAGTTGGTGGCCGCCGTCGCCAGGTCCGGGGGGTGCACTACTGACCAGGTCAGGTCAGGCGCTATACGCCCGGACCAACAGGGTATGCATGCCGCCACGGTGTGCTGCCCTGTTACGGCGGCCAAAGCCATAGTGGAGGGCCGAAAGCTTCTGGTGGGCTGGGTCTCAGCGCAGGTTAAGCTGCTGGAGCCCAGACCTCTGAGGTGCTACCGCTGTCTCGTGGGACATCACGTGTCAGTGAAATGCGCCTCGGAGGTTGACCGCAGTGGCCTTTGCTTCCGCTGCTGTCAGCCCGGACACAAATCGGCGACCTGCTGCGCCACGCCGCACTGTGATGCATGTGCGGCGACCGGCAAGCCAGCCGATCACTGGGCCGGAAGCAGGGCCTGCGTGCCACCCGCCAAGGCCAAGGCCGCGGGTAGGGGAGGGCCCTCCGCCGCTGCCACCGCCTTTATGTCCACCGCCGCAGCCGCAACTGCCGCCGCCGCCGCTGTCACTGTTGCCGCCGCCGTCGCCGCGACACCGACGCCCGCAGAGGGGCGCCCCGTGGAGGAAACTGAAATGGAATGCCTATAACGGCCCCATTAAGCTTCCTCCAGGCGAATATCAACCACTGCGCCTGCGCTCAGGATCTGTTGCTCCAGAGCATGGCGCAGTGGTCAATTAACATCGCTGTGGTCGCTGAGCCGTATTTTGTCTGGCCTAGGGATGACTGGGTGGCGGACCTTAACGGCTCAGTGGCCATCATTTCTTCGGCCGCCGCCAGTACCCCGACCCTTGAAGGTGTCAGGAGGGGTCAGGGGTGCGTAGCAGCACGGTTCGGGGAGTTCGTCGTTGTGGGGGTGTACTTCTCCCCGAACCGATCTCTCGCCGAGCTCCATAACTCTCTTGCAGAGCTGAGAGCAGTCGTCGTCGGAAGCTATCCCCTCCCCGTACTTGTCCTCGGGGACTTCAATGCCAAGAACTTGGCTTGGGGTTCTCGTCGTACAGATGTGCGGGGTAGGATGGTGGAAGACTGGGCTCTGGAGACAGGCCTGGTCGTCCTAAATCGGGGTTCTGTCCCCACGTGTGTGCGGATGCGGGGCGAGTCGGTGGTGGACATTTCATTCGCTAGCCCCGCTCTGTCGCCGCGTGCCATTGACTGGCGAGTCATGGAGGGGGTGGAGACCTACTCCGACCACCGGTACATCCGGTTTGACGTCTCCACCCAGCCCTCGAGCGCGCCAGTCCAACAGGCCCCGAGTGGTCCGCGTTGGGCGCTGAAGCAGCTGGACCGGGAGCTCCTCCTGGAAGCCTCGATCGTGCAGGCCTGGGTGTCATCACCGGATAGGCCTGCCGACGTCAATGATGAGGCAGGGTGGTTCCAGGAGGCCATGTCCGAGATATGTGACGTGGCAATGCCCCGCGTCCGGCCAGGAAGCGCCCGGCGTCAGGTGTATTGGTGGTCGCGTGAGCTGACGTGTCTGCGCGAGGCTTGTGTCGCCGCGTGGCACCTGTACGCCAGGCATCGCAGGCTCCGCATTCGTCCACCGAATGCGGCAGCCATTGAGGCGGAGCTGTACGAGGGATACAGAGCGGCGAAGACCGCCCTCCGGGAGGCTGTCATGCGGGCCCGGGATCGGGCCCGTGAGGAGATGCTGGAGACTCTCGACAGAGATCCGTGGGGGCGCCCTTACAAGATGGTGCGGGATAAACTCCGCACCTGGGCCCCCCCGCTGACGCAGAGTCTCCGGCCTCAGCTCGTGGAGGACGTGGTGAGCGCTCTGTTCCCTGCGCGAGCGGAACATCTGCCCCCGCCTATGGCTCCGCCACCTGCGGTGCCGGAAGCGGACCACCAGGACGACGACGACGACATCCCGGAAGGGACCGGGGTAGACCTGAGAGTGGCGGTACGTAGGGTCAAGGCCAGGAATACCGCCCCAGAACCCGATGGCTTGCCTGGCAAAGCCTGGGTCCTGGCCTCGGAGGCTCTCGAGCCCCGACTGGAGAGAGGCCAATTCCCGCTTCGTTGGAAGACGGGGAAGCTGGTCCTCATTTGGAAGCCAGGGCGCCCTGCGGACTCTCCGTCCGCATACCGGCCCGTGGTGCTGCTCGACGAGGTGGGCAAGCTCTTTGAAAGAGTCATTGCAAACCGCCTCGCCGAGCACCTTGCGGGGACGGGGCCGGATCTTGCGGAACACCAGTTTGGTTTCCGCAAGAGGCGCTCTACGGTGGACGCCATCATGCGCGTGAGAGCCCTCACGACGGGGGATGCAGTGGCCAGGGGGGGGTGGTTTTGGCGGTGTCTCTCGACATCGCCAACGCCTTCAACTCCATGCCCTGGAGCTGCATTAGGGAGGCACTCCGGTATCACCGGGTGCCGACCTATCTCCGTCGTATAGTCGGGGACTATCTGACGGACAGGGCCGTCATCTACCCCGGTCGCAACGGTGAGTGGAACCGGCGAGAGATGTCGTGCGGTGTCCCACAGGGTTCGGTTCTGGGGCCGCCCCTGTGGAACATCGGTTACGACTGGGTGCTGCGCGCCGACCTCCCTACCGGCGTCAGCGTAGTTTGCTACGCTGACGACACGCTGGTACTGGCACAAGGGGGGTCGTACGAGGCGGCGGCGGAAACTATGACACGCGGGGTTGCGATAGTCATTGAGAGGATCCGGCAACTGGGTCTCGAGGTGGCTCTGCACAAGTCCGAGGCCATGCACTTCCATGGTCCTCGGAACAGGCCACCACCGGGATCCTCAGTGATGGTAGGAGGGGTATCCATCGGCGTCGAGTCGACGTTGAAGTACCTAGGACTCGTCCTCGACGGCCGATGGAACTTCGTTGAGCACTTCCGACGTTTGGCTCCCAAACTGGAACGGACCGGGGCTGCCTTCAGGCGGCTCCTGCCGAACCTGGGGGGGCCAAACGCCTCCTGCCGGAGGCTCTACGCGGGGATCGTGAGGTCCATGGCCCTTTACGGGGCCCCGGTGTGGGCGCGTGGTTTAGCGCGGCTTGCCGTCCACCACCTAAACGCGCCCCAAAGGGTGGTTGCCGTAAAGATGGTTCGCGGCTACCGCACGATCTCCCGCGAGGCGGCGAGCCTCCTTGCCGGATTGCCGCCATGGGATCTGGAGGCGATAGTCCTCGCGCGCCTGCACGAATGGCGCGCGGAGGCACTATGCCGGGGGGAAACCCCGCTGCCGCGGCAAGTTGTCGCGCAGCGGACAGACTTCCGGCATGATCTCATGGCGACATGGAGAGAGCGACTGTCGCAACCCCGTGCTGGGCACGCCACTATAGCGGCGATAAGACCCCTCTTTGAGGAGTGGCTTGAGAGACGCCACGGCGTCCTCACCTTCCGCCTGACGCAGTACCTCACCGGACACGGTGTGTTCGGGAGGTTCCTGCACCGAATCGGGCGGGAGGAAACGCCCGGGTGCTCCCACTGCGAGGAGCGACCGGAGGACACGGTGGAGCACACCGTGGAGGTGTGCCCTGCTTGGGCGGAGCACCGCCGTGTCCTCGTAGCGGCGATAGGCGGCGGCGACCTCTCGCGTCCGGCCCTGGTCGAAGCCATGGTCCGGAGCGAGACGGAATGGGATGCCGTCACCACCTTCTGCGAAGCAGTGATGCTAGCGAAGGAGGTGGCGGAGCGGGAGAAGGAGAGAGCAGCAGCTTTCCTTCCCGGCCGCCGCGGGAGACGCCCCGGGCGTCGGGGGCTACGTCGTGGCCCCCGGCCACCGTAGGCGCGGGCCTGTGGATGGCGAGCAATGGGTAGCTCGCCGTCCGTCCGTCTAACGACGACAGGCCGTGTCGACGGCGCGTTTTGTTCCACGCGCGCCTCAAAGAGCTGTCAGCATCGTGAAGGGGCCCGCAAGGGCCGACGCCTGCCGGGGCTGCGGGCTGTTCGAAAGAGATACCGCGGCTCCGGAACGTAAGGGCACTGAAGGAACACGGATGGTTTTTAGTCAGTAAAAGTCTGACACTCCCTTCCGCTCCACCCAGAGCGAAAGGCGTCATTTGATGATTTTCCATCCGCAAAAAAAAAAAAAAAAAAAGGGTAACCTAGTTTTTGCTCCTATCTTCCACAAAAACTAAAAATGTTTTAACTATATAAGATATACCTAAATGTAACTAGAGTAGGTAGGAGAAATATTTTTTTATTTTAAATACCAATACCATACGAACTGAACTGATAAAAGACAACATTAAAAAAAATAGAATGTAAAACAGTATAATTAAAATAATTATTATTCCTTTGTGTGTACGGTGCATAGATGATTAACATTTCAGTTACAGAAATTGCAACTGTTATACACTCCATTGCATAAAGCACTGCTTCAATCAAATAGTAGAGTTGATTAAGAGTCCCTTCCATATTCAAGCGCTTGACGTGTCCGCAAATTACGTAATTGATGGCGGACGCTGTGAGCTCGCTTTGAGCTGGTAGGAACTTTGTAGTATTTGCATACTTTAAAGTTAAGTTATTTATTATATTCTCTTTTAGGAAACTTTGGCAACAAGTGTCCTCAGTTTATATTTTATTTAATCTTTTTACGATTTTGTTGATAGTTTATTAGTGAATGTACTTAAACATTAAGTTGTAGTCCTTGGAATTGAATCCTGAAGTCACGGTAATGTAATAAATATTTCTCAGATTGGCTCTTTGGTCTATTAACCTCAATCATCAAATAATATTGATCATTTGGTCCAGAGTTCAAATCGCGGGTTAAGCCAAAAATATCAGTTATCGGGTTTTCCTATCCAGAAATACTCAGTAGCATCCTCTCCGCTCAAAATATTCGTAATACCTATTATCATATACAAACTGTTTTAGGAACCGCTCTACCAACCTTATTCACAAAAGTTTTTATCGTCCACATATTATACAACTTGGGCGTAGTAATAATTTTGCAACGTAACCTTTATTTTAATAAATATTTTTTTTATATAAAATAATGATGACAAACGAGGACACAGTCCACCTCATGGTTAGTGGTTGCTGTGGGCCATAGACATCTTCTACATCTATCATCGTTTGCGAATTTAAATGCAGATGCGTTGTCAGCCGTGAGGACTAAGATAGAATGCCTCTGTTCCAGTAAAAAGGGTCTCCGGTTTTCTACACTCACCATACGATACACAGCAGCATTAAGCTGCTATTTGCCGCTGGTATTCTGTGAAAGCGTGGGCCTTCCGCGGTCGAGCCGACCCATTCGTGCTACAACTATTCCAGTAATATAGCTGCAGCATGGCTCTACCACGTAAGTACAATATTAAAGTTTAAAAAACTGTGTGTAGTATACTCATTGATCATGAGCTGTGATGATTCTAGTGAGGATACCAGTTAATGGTCGTGATATTTTTGTATGTTCTTAATATATATGCAAAATTTAAGGTAAATAACCTTAAATTTTATCGTTCCGAAGTGGGTGAAAACTGAAATACAAAATTTCATATTATACACATACAGGTCAAGCTTGGCTAACAAAATCATGTTAAAATTTCATTGCTCCATGAATGAATAACTAACTGCAGAAAACAAATAGGGTAATAAATTTATGGGGTTGCCATCACAACATTATTTGCAATGAATATTATGTATTTTTATCACTACAGGACACAAAATAAAATTTCATATTACAATTGCATATAAAAGTGTGATTTATTCTCAATCCACTTTTGTTGAAACCCAAATCCTAAATATACAAATAGAGTTTATTTTCTATTGATGGTTACATCCTGAATCCTTACTAGACGAGCCAAAGTTAATTCAAACTGTGTGAACGTTTCATTCGTTTCATATGACTTGAATGTATATTACTAGAATGAATATTAACTATAACCTAACCTATCTTTTAGATATATGTAAAGGACCGAGTGATAATCAGGACACTATTTATAGCAATATGAATAATGATAAGTTAAATCGGGCTAAATAATTAATACTAATTAAACTTCATTATTTATTGCAGCAGCCCCGTGTAGTGGCGAGTAAGAATACCCACTAACCCATATCTTCCCGTGAGTGTCCTAACAGGCGACAGAAGATAACTGCAGCAGATGATGGGCAGCAGCATCAATCTGATAACAGCAAACTAACTGTAAAATAAATGCGGTTACCAGCCCGCACGCCCAGTGTAGCCACTGTGACAATATGTCTAATAATAAAGTTACGAAGAGACGGGACCACTATTCCTGACTACGGTGGCAACTATGGTAACGGCGCACAGTGGGCGGAAACGATCAAAACTACGCGCGTGGCAGTAAATCTAATCCAAATGAAATCATTTTTTAAATACTCGTAATTATGTCTGCTTTCTTGTAGAACTGCGGAAATTCACTTTTTAGGGGTAGAAACCACCCCTAAGCAGGCTTAACCACCAGATTCTGGGTAAAACGAGTTCGATTAACTACATATTTATAAGGAAATATAGCATGCTTAGGGGTTGTTAGGGTTAGATTATTAGGGTTGTAAGGGTATGTGGAAACGAAGTATGTGAGGGTTAAGGTGGGTTAGCCTATCTGTAGTCTCAATTTATTTTCAGAAAAGTAGTTGATTAAATTCGCTCTACCCAGAGCTAGGTGTGTTAGCCTGCTAGGGGGTTGTTAGGGGTAGTTTATGAGGTAGTAAGTGTATGTGGGAATAAACGAAATATTTATAAGGAAATATATATTTCCTTATAAATATGTAGTTGACCGAATTCGTTTTACCCAGAAACTGGTAGTTAAGCCTGCTTAGGGGTGGTTTCTACCCCTAAAAAGTGAATTTCCGCAGTTCTACAAGAAAGCAGACATAATTAGGAGTATTTAAAAAATGATTTCATTTGGATTAGATTTACTGCCTCGCGCGTAGTTTTGATCGTTTCCGCCCACTGTGCGGCGGGCCACGGGCTGCTAAAAATCTCCAGTGGAGGTTCGGTTGCCACCTAAGACGACTCGACCTGGCAACATATAACGCACGCACCCTGAGGACTGACGAGAAGATTCTCGAGCTAAAAGAAGAGATACACAAGTTTTTAATCTATTTGGCATGTATTTTTTATTTTATTTGGACATGTATCTTAATCAATTACTTATTATTTAAAAGTGTAATTTGTAAATTAGCATGCTGACGTTTTGGGCATACTGTAAGCCAGCATGTACACTGTTTAAAAAAAAAAAAAAAAAAAAATAAAGTTGCGCTGGAATATTATAAGATTATACGAAGTCTGAAGAGAGGGGAGGACACGGTAATCCTCGAATCCGGCAACATGTTCCATAACCGGGAGGGCGACCATCTTTTTTTTTTTTTTTACGGGGGGAAATCCTCATGGACTTCCTCCGCCTGGGGAAAGGCGGAGGGGCGTGCCGGACTCTTACCGGCTAAAACCACCCCGGTGTCTCCTCGCACGTGCGCGTGGGGCCGCGGGAATCCAAATTCTTCCGCAGCCCCACACTAGTGCTGGCCCGGTCTGTCCGGGCTTCGTCTCCTGCACGGGGTAGTGAGGTGTTTAACTACCCCGTGTATCGCCTCAGGGGCGCGCGCCGACACCCACGCGCGCCTCCGCCTCGGGTCCATCGAAAAGGGGTGGCGGGGGCTTCCCTAAGTCCCTCGCCCCTGGACCTATTCATGGGGGCCGGAAAAGGGCGTTGTCCGCCCTTCTCCTGCGCCCGGTGCGCCTTCTGCGGCTGGGGAAGGGAGTCGAGATCTCCCTTTCCCGTTCCGCAGTTTCCTTCTGCGACATCACGTCCTCGCAGAAGGACACCACCGCGTCCCACGACTCTGCGCTACCGACCATCTTGCGCACTAAGGCCGGCAGCGACAGATCGCCTCCTACTTTATTTTTGAGGACACGGCGCTGCTCCTCCCAAGCTACGCACTCAGCGAGCGTGTGTTGCGCCGTGTCCTCCCCGCAATGGACGCAGTGGTGGCACCGAGCGTCCGGCTCCCTGTCTATGCGGCACAGGTACTTGCCGAAGCAGCCATGCCCCGACAGCACCTGCGTCACCCTAAACGACAGGGAGCCGTGCCTTCTCCCGAGCCAGTCGTCGAGTACTGGCCGGATCGCCTCGACGGTAGCGAGGCCGGCGGTAGGGCGCAGAAGCCTTTGCCGCCATTCCGCCACCAAGACCTGACGGAGCTCCTCTCGGCGCAGCACGATCTGCCGCTGCACCGGCCTCGAGCCCCGTGCCTGCTCTTCCTCGCGCCATCGATATAATGACGCGAGTACTTTCGCCTCTAGGTCCCAGGGCGGGGATCCGGCCAGTACGCAAGCCGCCTCGTAGGAAATCGTGCGATACCCGCGGACGACTCTGACGGCCATCGCCCTCTGCGGTTTGCGCAGAATGGCGAGAGTGCTGGCCGTCATGTCCATCGCCCACACAGGGGCCCCATACAGGGCCATGGACCGCACGATTCCCACGTACAACCGCCTACAGGCGGCGCTCGGGCCCCCCAAGTTGGGAAGCAACGTTGATAGCGCGCCCGCTGCACCCATCAGCTTGGGCGCCAGCCGCCGGAAGTGGGGTCCGAATTCCCATCGGCTGTCGAGCACCAATCCCAGATACTTCATGGTGGACTCGACAGCTATCCGGGCCCCGCTGACCACGATGTGTGATCCCGGCGGCGGCGCGCGTCGAGGGCCATGGAACACCATGGCCTCCTGGAACACCATGGCCTCCAGGGCGACCATCTGTCCCAAGTAGGCGTCGGATTTATCGTCCACAAGTCTCTCGTTAACAACGTTGTAAAAATTGAGAGTGTGTCGACGAGGGTTGCGTACCTTAATACTCAGAATCACCAAACGGTGTTCGCTGAAGGTCACACAGGCTTACGCACCAACCTTGGCACATCCTGATAGCGGAAATGTATGAGGATATATCTAGAGCCATGCATTTCTGCTAAACTCACCACTCAGTGATAATAGAAGACTTCAACGTAAAACTAGGCACAAGAGAGAAAAGTGAGCTGAAGGTAGAGAAACTTGAAATAAGCTAACAGAACCCAAGTATCCAGCAGCTGGCAAACTTCATAGAGAAGAGGGGCTGTTTATGATAAACTCTTCCTTCCAGAAGCGGCCCCATAGGAATTTGATCTCTTCGAGCCCCGACGGTTCTACAAAAATGAGATTGACTTCATTATGACGCCTAGACGGCAACTGTTCAGTGACGTCTCAGTGATTGTCAGGCGTCGTGAGGCACACTAAATCTAAACTTTAAGTAGAAAAGGTCACGTCTAATGAATTCAACGCTTCGTCCCCTTCGTGCTTTAATCCACCACGCGGCAGCTTTTGCTATCGCACGGATCGGCCGGCTCGAACCGGGTGGTACCACGACGTCACAGAAAACCAGCGTGCAGTAGAGGTTTACCTCTGCGTTTCGCTTGGTGAGTGCAGGTGGCCAAAGGCCCTTTTTACTGAAAATGAGGCATTCCATCTTAGTCCTCACGGGTGACAACGCATCTACATTTTGATTTGTAATAGAGGATATATGTTAATGTCTATGAGCCGCAGTAACCACTAACCATCAGGTGGACTGTGTGCTCGTTTTTCACCCTTATTTCAATTCCAAATGGAAATGAAGACGCAGTCTTTAGCAGATTTGACAGCATACTCTCCCCCCCCCCTCCCCCTCCCCCGCGTTTACCCCTCGGTATTGCGAAGCGTCGCTCTCCCTACCTTCCGCGATCGAAAATTGGTTGGCGGCGGAGCCAGAGACCAGATACGCCGCTGGGGTCGGGAAAGCGGGTGCTACTAAGCGCTCGACTTTCCTGGCCCCATGGCCTTCGCGTATCGGACTTGGGGGGGTGCGATATGCAGGTGGATTTAGAGGCCGTGTAGGGTGGCGTGCCTTGTGTTCCTGGTGTGCCTTGCCTGAGAAGGAGAATGGGGAGGAGAGGTCCACCCCCGAGAATGAGTTGCGGATGTGTGCGAAAGCGCTTCCGTGGCCCTGCCAATATGCGACGAAGTTGGAACACCATGGGGTTTGAATCGACGCAACATAACCCGTCCTTGCCCCGTGAGATGGGTATACGTACACATTTCCCCATGTTAAAAAAAGTCTTCAGCTGATTTAACAACATACAGGCAACTCAACAGACAGATCTTCAAATGCATGCGGCAGGACTTACGCAATTGCAATACAACTCGTATTGAAGAAGCGATCCAGTGGGACCTTGGCTCCATGTCTTTGTATTTTGCAGATACAAAGTCTGCTAGAAAGAGTCAACTTTCGAAACTGAAGGCTGATTGTGGCAACATCGTTTCCGGGACATCTGAGATTTTGAGTCAGACTGAGAGGTTCTATGGACAGCTGTACACTTTAGAGAGTAACGATCCAAGAGCAAGTCTTATCCGACATTATTCCGATGATATTCCGATCAGTCTGAGCGAGATTAGAATGGCTCTCCAGCACCTTAAAAATGGCAAGTCCCCAGGTGAGGATGGAATTACAGCGGAGCTTTTGAAAACGGGTGGAAAACCGGTAGTTGAAGAGGTGGCTCTACACTGGAGGGGTGGGGCAGAAGTGTAGTGGTCTTATTCTGCATGAAAGACGACAACGCTCTCTTGAAGAACTGCAGACCGATTTCCTTTCTAAGCCGCGTCTACATGCTGTTTTCGAGAGTCATTACGAATCGTCTCGCATGCAGACCCGACTGTTTCCAACCTCCCGAACAAGCTTTTTTTTGAAAAGGCTTTAGCACCATAGACCACATACATACCCTTCGGCAAATTGTACAGAAAACAGAGGAGTACAATTTGCCACTATGCCTTGTGTACTTTGAAAAAGCTTTTGATTCTGTCGAAATTTGGGCGGTGCTGCAGTCCTTTCAGAGTTTGACTGTGGGTGTATCGAAGTGCTGAAGTGTTTATACAGTAGTGCTACGATGGCTATCCGAGTACAGAGTACTCTGTGCTAATCAGAGTACTAAAACTATCCCTCTGCAGACAAGTGTAAGACAGGGTGATGTTATCTCCCCGAAACTCCTCATCGCCGATATAGCTCTTGTAGCAGAATCACTGGAGCACCTAAGCATGCTCAACGACTTCTCCTGATCCTCCCAACGAATAGGTCTTAAGATGAACATGGACAAAACAAAGATCATATGTTACGTCCATGTCACACCTATGCCGGTAGTTGTTGAATTCACTAAGCTCGAAGTTGTTAACGAGTATGTTTACCTGGGACAAATAATCCGACTAGGTTAGTCCAACTTCGACCGACAAGGTCGAAGGTCAATCGATAGATTCAACTCAGCTGGGCATCGTTCGGGAAATTACAGCTCTCTCTCGTCAGGTATACCTTAAAACTTGAAATCGAGATTGTACAACCAGTGCGTGTTGCCAGTGATGAATTATGGATCTGAGACGAGGTCGGTTAAAAAAGGTTTTCGATTGGCAGCCTCGTACCGTCGGGCAAAGTGTAGTACCCCCACTAGATGGAGTGATGACCTGGTAAGACATGCAGGAAGTCGATGGATGCAGGTGACTCAGGACCGTGCTTTGTGGCGTTCCTTGGAGGACGCCTATGTTCAGCAGTGGACATGTGAAGGACTGTTATGATGATTATGATGATGATTTATCGCATTGTCTAGTAATAAATAAAAAATATAGCTAATCTATCTTCTTATTACTCTGCTCAATTAGTATATTTATTATTAATTGACCGGGCATTATGACTGAAGCCCGATCAATTAATTATTTCAATAGTTTTACTCATGTATGGCTTTTTTATAAATCAGAGTGTGGCAAACCACTCGTGAAAAATGTAAATAATGTAATAAAAATTAATTATATTTTCAAACTGTCTGGATTTTAAAAAAATGCCCTATTAATCACTTGATCCATAACATACATAATTCCTTCATAATAACGAAGTATTTGTTTAAGTAAAACTAGTTTTTACGGATTTTATATTCCTGACGTTCGCTAAGCGACCTTGAGCGTCCTCATACGGCCAGCAGCGAAGGACCACGTCTCTTTTGAACTTTTGAGGTATGCCTGTCGAGAATACGTGTCGTAATCCTTCAAACGCTGCCCTGCCTAGTTGAATCCGTCGATTGACCACTCGGTCGAAGTTGGACTTACCTCGTCGGACAATTTGTCCCAGGTAAACATACTCTCAATAACTCAATAACTACCAACATATATGTGACACGTGACTTTACACGTGACTTTTGTTTTGTCACTATTGACTAAACAAAAGTCACATCACTATTGACACTATTGAGGTCATTAAACATAGTGCTTAGATCCTCCAGCGATTCTGCCATAAGGATTATATCGTCGGCAAATCGAAAGTGAGTAAATGTGCTCGCCATTGATGTTAATATCGTATCCGAGGTAATTCTTTAAAACTATTAATTTATAAGTTTTCAATTTATACAAAAAATCCTCCATCTAATTTGCTAATTAAATTTCATCACGATCGGTTCAGCCATTCCAGATATTAGCCCAGACAGACAGACAAACAAAAATTGTGTGTGTAATTGTGTACACACGTACGAAGTAAATCTTCTTTACGACATATCATTCTTCTTTTATTTTATGTTTTCCATAACTTGGTCAAATAATAGTATACTCATGCAGCCCTGGCGGTGGATTTGATTTTTTTAGAGACACTTCAATTTTATTTGTATGTATAAATTTAAAAAAACAACCAAGACACTCGTAAATTGCTCACTTTTTGAACATTAGTATTCAGAGCACTGGAATTCTATTTCAGTGATTGCCTAAGCGTTATTTAGCGATAAATATTTCCCGGCACTTCAAAGACGGGCTGATGTATATTCAAACAGTGTAAATATTTCCGGTTCAGTGAATATCCTTACTAAGTTAACGCTGTACGACTAGAATATTTTAAATGTAACAGAAAATTCGCATTTTTGTAACTTTGATATTTTTCTATTTTTTTTTTTTAATAGAATAAGGATAATCAAACGAGCACACAATCCTCTTAATAATAAGTCGATGCTGTAGCCCATAGACATCTATATCTATCTTCGATTAAGAATCAAAATGCAGATTTATTTTCACTTCTATAACCTAAGATCGAATGGCTCATTTCCTGTAAAAAGGGTCTCCAGTTCTCTACACTCACTAGACGAAACACAGCATTATTAACCCTTTCGCTGTCCCGTGCACTACATATAGAGCACTGCTATTGTCTTACTATTGTGTCTGGAAACCGGACAGTGAAAGTGTTAAACTACCACTTTTTTACGCTGGTATTCCGTCAGAACGTGGTCCTTTCACCGTCGAGCCGACCAATTCGTACTACAATTAATATAGTTGCAGTATGACTCTACTACGTAAAAGTTTAATACTTAAGTTTATGTAATATATTGTTAAAAACTATCCTCATATTTATTCAAATAAAAGAACACTACTCGGTAACAACCCCTTCTTACTAACAGAAACGTACGCACCAATCATTATCAGTAACAAAACAGCGTACTGCACCATACACTCAGCATAGAGCGGTGCGACCAACCGTAACATGTTCCCGTCACAACCACGCACCGGTGTCACGTTAAGGACCCAATTACATGATAACACCAAAGTATGCAAACCAACAGCAACACTATCCATCTCAATGTAACACAGGACAACCTCTCAGAAACACGATCTTCCTTGCCCAAACTAATAGAATACCCAGCGGGGATAGTAATGATAATAAGTCTCGTAGATTTACTGACTAATCGCTCTTAGTTGCCTCCACTATACTTTATACGGCTAAAATGTGTGGGAGATTACAGTTCTACCCTTAGTACATCACATTTTTCTTTTAATTTTTACCCTCGTTGCTAACAATATTTCTTCTTTAAAATACACAAATCACAGTTCAATATACCTATATTAAGGGTGCTCTAACTACCATTACGTGGTAGAGAGATCTTTCTGCATAAATATCCCCTTGTTGATATTTACGACTGCGACTAGAACTGTCCAGTTATATTACTATTCATAATTTAATTAAATTATTTATTTATTTCAGCCTATCGGAAGTCCACTGTTAAACATGGTCGCAGGCATCCCCCATAGATTGTCAAACAGGGGAATGTACCCAACCCGCCTGCCAAGCGTGGCGGCAACCGCAATTTTTTATTATTTTGAGATGTTATCAGGATGACTCTGCTTTCTATCTCCTGATATTTCCTCTGTCGACTTTTACGACACCCGCGAGTTGATATAGGTTTCGACGAGGTTTTCCATATTTGTTTCTCACGATACTCAGGGGATGGAAGTGACTGAAAATTATCTTATGCCGTTTTTAATCAAAAATCAACTCTAGACCTATATACTCTAAAAATATTTCACATTAACAAAACACTTACCCTATTTAATTACTTTACTCGACGTGGAATTAAAGTTTCTACGAAACACAGACTAAAAATAATATTTGCAATAAATTTAACTTTACTCGCAATATAGTGCGAGTGCCCCTAAAGCTTACCCCTTTTATTCAGTTCTAATTAACTATTCTAACTCTACTGTCTTTCGAACAAAGGTTACTGAACAATTTATTTATTCGCTAGCAGTTAATACAACTTTGTATGTATTTGGTCGATAATTAGTTTATAGTAATGCTGTTTGCAAGCCCAATTTTGATCACGGCAGCTAGACTCAACGGAGACTAGTCATCTACGCACGACGGGATTATAGTGCACAGGTGTGAGCGCAAAAATAAGTCCACTTTTTATCCCCTTCCTCTGTTAGTCCGATGAGTTGCGATCTGAGTGAGATCAGGCGCAGGATCAATAGTTTTATGTACTTGTTGAGGCAAAGATATGAAACATTACCAACTTTCTGACTCCGGGCTGGTACTGAGAATTTCTTGACAGGAAAACCCAATAACTGATTTTGGCTCAACCCGGGATTTGAACCTGGGACCAAATGATAAAATGTGTGCTTAAAATCACTAGGCTACCGAGGCAGTCAAATGTCAAAAAAGCAAATATCATTGTTGGCTTTCCTTCTTACCGGTAACAAAACAGTTACCAGTAAGTGGTAGAGCCATGCTGCAGCTATATTGGTAGTATAGTTGTAGCACGAATGGGTCGGCTCGACCGGGGAAGGACCACGCTCTCACAGAATACCAGCGTATAATAGCAGCTTAACACTGCTGTGTTTCGTATGGTGAGTGTAGAGAACCAGAGACCCTTTTTACTGGAACAGCGGCATTCCATCTTAGTCCTCACGGGTGACAACGCATCTGCATTTTGATTCGCAAATGAGGATAGATGTAGATGTCTATGGGCCACAGCAACCACTTTCCATCAGGTGGACTGTGTGCTCATTTGTTACCCTATCCTATAAAAAAAACATTCCATCTTAGTATCGCTCGTTTGTCCCCTTATCTCAATAAAAAACTAATTACTTAAATTTATTCTCTTATGCGTTTATTCCGAAACTTCAAAATGAAAAACTTTCAAATGATAATTAATATATTTTATGAAGAGGCTCTTCGTTTGAGGGGTCTTTACTAAATTTTCAACTTTCGGAGTAACTACTATTTAGTCTCATTTCAAATTAGTCAATAAAATTTTGAAAGGAGTTTCGAAGTTAATTAAAAATAATTGCTTTTCTGTTATTTTACTTTATTATTTTGTGGAACATTTTAAGCAATTCTAAAAATACGAGAATGTTCTCAGATTTCTTTAAAAGAGCTGAGCCGATGTATGATTCTTTTAGTAATTAGGTTATACTTCAAACGGCGGTCCCATATATGTACATACTCGTATAAAGAATAAATCCATCCCTGAGGGGGGAAAACAAATAATTTTGATAATAATCATTATAATAATTAGATGGCCACATTCCAGTTTTAGAGCCGTGGTAGCTCAGGTGGTTAGCGCTCGCTGTAAGCTTCACATTACTCGGACAACCCGGGTTCGATCCCCGGCGGCAACAATGAACTTGTTAATTGCAATTTTAAATCCTGATTTACCACGTGCTCGGCTGTGAAGGAAAACATTGTGAGGAAACCTGCATGTCTGAGAAATAAAAAAAAAATATTTCGCAGACGTGAAGTTCACCAACACGCATTGGGGCAGCGCGGCGGACATTTCCTTGCCCTAAAAACCATCTCAGAAATGAGAGGAGACCTGTGCCCAGCAGTGGGACGTAAATAGGCTGCAACTTTACTTTTATTCCAGTTGTTACTTTTAAAGTCGGCCTGTTGCTTGTATTAAAAGTTAAATCGTTCACAGTTAATGTTCCGTGGATAGTGGAACGGAACACTAATGGAATCACCTCGATGTTGGTCCGTCTGTCACCGACGATTTCATTGGAGACTATTTCCAGTTTTCAGTATTTTAGTTGCTTGCAGTTACACAAATATACTAATTGATATTTCTCACGTGTGAGTCCGTTTGATTCCTGACTCATACTCAATCTATCACAGAGAAACTTCAATTAGTCCTCTCCATAACTCACTGAACAACGTTGAGCCTTCCTATACGACCAGCAGTGAAGGACCACGTCGCATGAGCTTCCTCATACGTCCAGCATAGAAGGACCACGTCTCAGGTCTATATATCATCACTAGCAACACTGTCAATTCATATTTTATTTATGCAAAACTGTAAATGAAAAACACGTTTTTTTTTTAAATCAAAGAATACATTTTCAAATATTTTAGTACTTTGTATTACCTCTGTATGTTTTCAACATTAATTTCATACCATTCGCCACAATGTACACAACTTATATTGAAAAATACTTTCCTAATCTTTAATCAGCGTACTACGGAATCACGAAATAAGATTTTTTCACATTTTTTCGCGTCAGACGCCTCGTCCCAAGTTTGTTCGATAGGACTAAATTTTGTAGTTCATGCTGCCATTTTATGCATCTAATTTCATGAAATCATACACTATCTTATTTATCGGTATGCTTGGGTGTGTGTGTGTGTGTGTGTGTGTGTGTGTGTGTGTGTGTGTGTGTGTGTGTGTGTGTGTGTGTGCGTGTGTGAGTGTGAGTGTGTGTGTGTGTTTGCGTGTGTGCACATACACACATAACCGAAAAAATTACTCTTCTGGGGCCGGCTGGGCGAAAAATTATTAATCATCTCAATAAGCATTGAGCATTAAATAAAACTATAAAACGAATAAAAACTATGGTTATTAATACACTAACACTACTATAAACTTATAATTTGAATTTGAACATTTTTGGAGTAATTACAAAAAACAAGGACTTCTCGAAACTAAGACATCGAACATTAATACAAATTAATGTTTGCCCTACTCAGAACTTTTGTCGATCTCAGTAAGCTTTCAAACTTAACAACCAGAAGTAGTTTAACATCGAGAAAATGGTTTGAAGTCAACTTCCAAAGACATAACAAACTTCGTCTATATCGCCCAGAACAACGCCCAGGGAATTTGACCTCAGAATCCGACTACTCGAAATGACCTTATGAAACAATTTTTAGAATATGTTTATAGATTAAACACTAAAAAGTTTACCCAATCGCTTTTTATTTTATTTCCTGTAAGTTATCATTTGAAATTTTAAGTAAGATATTAAAATGTTTTAGTATTTTTTTTACGTGGTAGAGCCATGCTGCAGCTATATTAGTAGTATAGTTGTAGCACGAATGGGTCGGCTCGACCGGGGAAGGACCACGCTCTCACAGAATACCAGCGTCAAATAGCAGCTTAACACGGCTATGTTTCGTATGGTGAGTGTAGAGAACCGGAGACCCTTTTTACTGGAAAAGAGGCATTCCATCTTAGTCCTCACGGATGACAACGCATCTGCATTTTGATTCGCAAACGAGGATAAATGTAGATGTCTATGGGCCACAGCAGCCACTTACCATCAGGTGGACTGTGTGCTCGTTTGTCACCCTATCCTATAAAAAAAAGTAATAAAACGAATACTTATTAACAATGCTAAAAATTTGAAAACATAAATATTTCGGTTTTAAGTTAAATAATAATTTAAAATTAAAAATTTTGTACAGCCGACTTCAATATAAGCGACTTCAAGACAGGTTATTTAAGAATAACTCAATAACCATTGGTCTGACCTTGATAAAATTCATATGGGACTACACGAGAACTATCAGCTTTCATATAAAAAAAGAATCATTGAAATCGGTTCGCCCAGTACAAAGTTATGAGGTAACACACATAAAAAAAAGCAAAAAAAAAACATACACTCGAATTGAGTACCGTCTCCTTTTTAGAAGTCGGCAGAAAATTAAAAAATGTAACTGACGATGGAAGTTATTCTGTAGCTTATAATATTGAGGAATTTATCATCATCATCATCATTCATCATTACAGCCCTTCACAAGTCCACTGCTGAACATAGGCCTCCCCCAAGGAATGCCACAAAGCACGGTCCTGAGCCACCTGCATCCATCGACTTCCTGCATGTCTTACCAGGTCCTCACTCCATCTTGTGGGGGGACGCCCTACACTTCGCCTACCGGTACGAGGCTGCCACTCGAGAACCTTTCTTCCCCATCGGTTGTCGGTTCTTCGAGCTATATGGCCGGCCCACTGCCACTTCAGCTTACTAATCCGTTGGGCTATGTCGGTTACTCTGGTTCTACTGCGGATATCCTTATTCCTAAGTTTATCACGCAGAGAAACTCCGAGCATAGCCCTCTCCATAGCTCGCTGAGCGACCTTGAGCTTCCTCATACGGCCAGCAGTGAAGGACCACGTCTCAGTTCCGTAAGTCATCACTGGCAACACGCACTGGTTGTACAATTTTGTTTTAAGGTTTTGAGGTATTTCTGACGAGAAGATGTGTCGTAGCTTCCCGAACGCTGCCCAGCCGAGTTGAATCCGTCGATTGACCTCTTGGTCGAAGTTGGACTTACCTAGTCGGACTATTTGTCCCAGGTAAACATACTCGTCAACAACTTCGAGCTTAGTGCTCCCAACAACTACCGGCATAGGTGTGACATGGACATTAAACATAATCTTTGTTTTGTCCATGTTCATCTTAAGACCTATCCGTTGGGAGACACTATTGAGGTCATTGAGCATAGTGCTTAGCTCCTCCAGCGATTCTGCCATGAGGACTATATCGTCGGCAAATCGAAGGTGAGTGATGTACTCGCCATTGATGTTAATTCCGTATCCTTTCCAGTCCAGAAGCTTGAAAACGTCTTCCAATGCAGCGGTGAAGAGTTTCAGGGATATAACGTCACCCTGTCTTACACCTCTCTGCAATTGGATAGGTTTCGTACTCTGGTTCTGTACTCGGATAGCCATCGTAGCCCTACTGTACAAGCACTTCAACACTTCGATATACCGACAATCAACTTGGCACCGCTGAAGGGACTGCAGCACCGCCCAAATTTCGACGGAATCAAAGGCTTTCTCATAGTCCACATACGCCAGACATAGTGGCAAATTGTACTCTTCGGACTTCTGTACAATTTGCCGTAGGGTATGTATGTGGTCTATGGTGCTAAAGCTCTTTCGGAAACCGGCTTGTTCGGGAGGCTGGAAGTCGTCAAGTCTGCGCGCGAGACGATTCGTAATGACTCTCGAAAACAGCACGTAGACGCGGCTCAGAAGGGAAATCGGTCTGTAGTTCTTCAAGAGAGCGTTGTCACCTTTCTTGAAGAACAAGACCACCGCACTTCTGCTCCACGCCTCCGGTGTAATGCCACCATGGAGGACGGAATTAAAGAGCTTCTGAAGGACTTCAAGTACCGGTCTTCCACCCGCTTTCAGAAGCTCCGCTGTAATTCCATCCTCGCCTGGGGCCTTGCCGTTTTTAAGGTGCTGGAGAGCCATTCTAATCTCGCTCAGACTGACGTCCGGGATATCTTCGGAATAGTGTCGAATAAGACTCGCTCTTGGATCGTTACTCACACTTGCGTGTGGCTCCAACGATGACGTGTACAGCTGCCCATAGAACCTCTCAATCTCACTCAAAATCTCAGGTGTACCGGAAACGATGCTGCCACATTCGGTCTTCAGCTTTGACAGTTAGCTCTTTCTGGCAGACAGATCTCTGGCAAAGACTTTGGAGCCTTGGTTCCGCTCGATCGCTTCTTCAATACGAGCTGTATTGAAGTTGCGTAAGTCTCGCCGCATGAATTTGGAGATCTGTCTGTTCAGTTGCCTGTATGCTGTCAAATCTGTTGAAGAATGTAGCCTCATCTCCCGTCTAACAGCCATGAGATTAAGAGTGTGATCGGAGAGTTTTTGTGTTCTTCTGCGGTGGGTCTTGCAGAACTTAGCTCCGACCGCATGGACAGTTTCCACGAGCTTGTCATTCATATCGTCCACTTCATTGCAGTCTTCTAGGCACTGAAAACGGTTTTGTAACTCGAGCTGAAAGGTTTCGGGACTTTGGATTAGAGCACGAGGGGGACGGAGCGTTGACTTCATCAGACGAGACCTCTCTAACTTAACATTTAGGTTCAGTGTGCCTCTAACCATTCGGTGATCGCTGCCGGTTTTCACCCTCGCGATCACTGAGACATCACTGAACAGTTGTCGTCTGGTCGTCATAATGAAGTCAATCTCATTTTTTGTCGAACCGTCGGGGCTCGACCAGGTCCACTTCCTGTGGGGCCGCTTCTTGAAGAAAGAGTTCATCATAAAGAGTCCCTCTTTCTCCATGAAGCCGGCCAGCTGCTGGCCCCTTGGATTCCGTTGTCCTATTCCAAATTTCCCTACTTTCAGCTCACCGTTCTCTCTTGTGCCTAGTTTTGCATTGAAGTCTCCCATTAACACCGTATATTGGGTTTTGGAGGAATGCATGGCTCTAGAGATATCCTCATACATTTCCTCCACCTCCTCATCGGGGTGTGCCGAGGTTGGTGCGTAAACCTGTATGACCTTCAGCGAATACCGTTTGGTGATTCTGAGTATAAGGTACGCAACCCTCGTCGACACACTCCCGATCTTTACAACGTTGTTAACGAGAGACTTGTGGACGATAAATCCGACACCTCCTTGGGACAGATGGTCGCCCTCCCGGTGATAGAACAAGTTGCCGGATTCGAGGATTACCGTGTCCCCCCCCTCTCTTCGGACTTCAGATAATCCTATAATATGCCAGCGCAACTTCTCTATCTCTTCTTCCAGCTCCACGATCTTCTCGTCAGTCCTCAGGGTGCGTGCGTTGTACGTTGCCAGGTCGAGTCGTCTAAGGTGGCAACCGAACCTCCACCGGAGATTCTTAGCACCTCCTGCCCCACCGTTACCATGGTCGCCACCGTAGCCAGGAATAGCGGGGCCGCCGGGGACTGGGGGCCGTCTCTTTGTTTCTCTCATCATAGGGGGGTATTTGCCATAGTTGCCATGCTTGGCGAGCGGGTTGGCAACCGCAGTTTTTTTATTGTAAGTTTGTTGTTATCAGGAAGATGCTGCTGCCCTTCTCCTGCCTGTTTTCCTTTGTCGCCTTTTACGACATCCATGGGAGGATATGGTGTAGTGGATATTCTTGACCGCCACTACACGGCACGGATGATAATAACCCCTGAGAATGAGATGACCTCTACCAAGCTATTTCTAATTTGTTTTGTGTTGTTAATTGTGTAACATACATGATTGTAAGCTGTTATATTTAAAAAAAGTCCCGCTGGGTTCTTCCCAGGACAGAGGTTTTTCTCCGAACTATTGTTAATTAAACATAGGAGACTTTCAATAAGTACTATTTATAATCTACTGTTGGAGATGAGGGAACAAATGAAGGTAGAATGGTAATCTCCCAAGACAATGGTCCGAAGAGCCCAGAGGGGCATTGACGGAAACCTGATGAGAGGTCAGCAGAAGGTCCAATAGGGAAGGTATATGGTCTTCCACATCTGAGATCCGCATAAGCGAAGTAACCAGTTGTGTTAGACCATATGCCAAAGCAAAGTCATAGACAGATCTACCCGCATGATCGGTTAAACGAGAACCAAGCCATTCAGCGTGGTGGGCGTTAAAATCACCGAGTATCACGATCCTGTGGATGGGACCTGTTGTAGCACGGAGTCTGCAGCCATTTGGACGTGGTCGATGAGTCGGTCTGTGTCGTCATTACCGCTATGAGACCTATAGAGGCCTCATAGGAGATAATTGGGCCTCCGGCCACCTGCACTCACCAAGCGCAACGCAGAGATAAACCTCTACTTCACGTTGGTATTCTGTGAGGTCGTGGTACCACCCCGGTTCGACCTGACCCATCCGAGCGACAGCAAAAGCTACCGCTTCGCTCTACCACTGTCGAACTAAAATGCATCAAACTGTAATTCTAAGAGTTCCACTGTCGTTACTATGCCCGTTAGGGTATTCTACTAGTGTAGGCAAGGAAGGTCGTGTTGCTGAGAGGTTGCCCTGTATTACATCGATATGGATAGTGATGCTGTTGGTTTGCATACTGTGTTGCATACATGGTGTTATCATGTAATTGGATCCTGATAGTAAGCAGGGCTCTTTACCGAGTAGTGTTCTTTTATTTAAATACTTTGAGGATAATTTCTAACATCAGAAGCTGAATAATTTCTTACATCAGAAGTGGGATAATATCTTACACTACATTAAATAAACAAGTTTCTGTTTCTGTAATGTATACGAGGGTATATACATATTTCTTATATATATGTCGGAGATTTAAACAGGGGATCCCAATTTTGATTTGATGAATTGATGAAATACATCAGGATAGCATTAATTGTTAAAAATAATAAAAGTGTGAGACCGGATATTCAACTTGCTCTCTTACTCACGCAATTAATCATTATCAATAATGAGGCAACATAACGCAATATACATTCAGTATAGTGAAATTACAGTTTGACCACACCGTATCACGTCCCCGGCTCAGTCACACACCAGTGTAACCTGACGTACCTAATTACACGATAACACTAAAGTATGTAAACCAACAGCAACACTACTTATCTCAGTGTAACACAGGGCAGCCTCTCAGCTACAGCAATCCTCCTTGCCTACACTAGAATAATTACAACAACGAACAGAACCACGGCACTATCTTAGCACTAGTAAAATGACTAGACTCGTAGAATGACAGAAGCGGAATCTCTGGCGCACGACGCCTAGAGTAAACTTTATATTGCACAAACGAGTGGGCGTTTCGACATACTACCCTATATTCCTCGATCCAACCGGTATTTTATAGACGCTCCGACATATAGTTATTTTCTAACGCAGATCGAGAAAACTGTATAGAACGAGTACTTCTACGCGTTCTATACATTTTTCCCCATTAGGTTCTGGGAATTACCCAACCCTGGGAACCCTTATACTAAAAATATTACCAAAAATTAATAATATGCAATATAAAGTCATTTTGCGGTTCATAAATTTATGCAAATAGGTACTACACAATTAACAAAATTAATTTTACGGAGTTTTCGCGTTAATTTTTTTAATTCTCGCCGATCGCTGAAAGCTGTGCTGTAAAGCTTTCGGTCGCTTTACAGCACAGTTTTCAGTCCGTTACAGTCCACCGTTACACCCTGTAAGAAGTCGACTACTGAACAAATGCCTCTCCTATGAATTGCCTCATAGGGGTATTTGCCACAGTAACCACGCTTGGCAGAAGGGTTGCCAATCCGCAGGTTTTGTATGTTCTTATTATTTTTATATGCTGCGGTCCATCTCCTGCTTTGTTTCCCCCTTACGATACCCACATACGCATAGTAGATTCATTTTGAATACAATTTTGGGGTGCATTCAGACTTATGGGCCAATATAAATTTCCAAAATAAACTCTACCCTGTGTTAGTATATATACGGGTAAAATTTGTTAATTAAATTATGCCTATGTCTGCATGCTAGTCTGTAATTTCACTTATTTAATAGAAAAAAATAATTAAGATAATCGAACTATAGTTAACTTAGTCTTATAAAATATTCTGTCCTATAGAGCATCACCCATTTCAATCAATCCAAGTTACCGTTCCCATTTCCAATATTCACTGGGACTTAAAGTTATCCTATATAAATATATTGATTACTTTGTGGCTTTGAGAGGGTGATCGGCTACTATATTCCGTATTAGAAGACGCGATTGCTTTTTAGTGTTCAGCGGTCATGTTGCCAAGACCTTACAATTTCGTACTATTTCATCATCATCATTACAGCCCTTCACAAGTCCACTGCTGAACATAGGCCTCCCCCAAAGAATGCCACAAACCACGGTCCTGAGCCACCTGCATCCATCGACTTCCTGCATGTCTTACCAGGTCGTCACTCCATCTCGTGGGGGGACGCCCTACACTTCGCCTACCGGTACGAGGCTGCCACTCGAGAACCTTTCTTCCCCATCGGTTGTCGGTTCTTCGAGCTATATGGCCGGCCCACTGCCACTTCAGCTTACTAATCCGTTGGGCTATGTCGGTTACTCTGGTTCTACTGCGGATAACCTCATTCCTAAGTTTATCACGCAGAGAAACTCCGAGCATAGCCCTCTCCATAGCTCGCTGAGCGACCTTGAGCTTCCTCATACGGCCAGCAGTGAAGGACCACGTCTCAGTTCCGTAAGTCATCACTGGCAACACGCACTGGTTGAACAATTTCGTTTTAAGGTTTTGAGGTATGTCTGACGAGAAGATGTGTCGTAGCTTCCCGAACGCTGCCCAGCCGAGTTGAATCCGTCGATTGACCTCTCGGTCGAAGTTGGACTTACCTAGTCGGACTATTTGTCCCAGGTAAACATACTCGTCAACAACTTCGAGCTTAGTGCTCCCAACAACTACCGGCATAGGTGTGACATGGACATTAAACATAATCTTTGTTTTGTCCATGTTCATCTTAAGACCTATCCGTTGGGAGACACTATTGAGGTCATTGAGCATAGTGCTTAGGTCCTCCAGCGATTCTGCCATAAGGACTATATCGTCGGCAAATCGAAGGTGAGTGATGTACTCGCCATTGATGTTAATTCCGTATCCTTTCCAGTCCAGAAGCTTGAAAACGTCTTCCAATGCAGCGGTGAAGAGTTTCGGGGATATAACATCACCCTGTCTTACACCTCTCTGCAATTGGATAGGTTTCGTACTCTGGTTCTGTACTCGGATAGCCATCGTAGCTCTACTGTACAAACACTTCAGCACTTCGATATACCGACAGTCAACTTGGCACCGCTGAAGGGACTGCAGCACCGCCCAAATTTCGACGGAATCAAAGGCTTTCTCATAGTCCACATACGCCAGACATAGTGGCAAATTGTACTCTTCGGACTTCTGTACAATTTGCCGTAGGTTATGTATGTGGTCTATGGTGCTAAAGCCCTTTCGGAAACCGGCTTGTTCGGGAGGCTGGAAGTCGTCAAGTCTGCGCGCGAGACGATTCGTAATGACTCTCGAAAACAGCACGTAGACGCGGCTCAGAAGGGAAATCGGTCTGTAGTTCTTCAAGAGAGCGTTGTCACCTTTCTTGAAGAACAAGACCACCGCACTTCCGCTCCACGCCTCCGGTGTAATGCCACCATGGAGGACGGAATTAAAAAGCTTCTGAAGGACTTCAAGTACCGGTCTTCCACCCGCTTTCAGAAGCTCCGCTGTTATTCCATCCTCACCTGGGGCCTTGCCGTTTTTAAGGTGTTGGAGAGCCATTCTAATCTCGCTCAGACTGACGTCCGGGATATCTTCGGAATAGTGTCGGATAAGACTCGCTCTTGGATCGTTACTCACACTTGCGTGTGGCTCCAACGATGACGTGTACAGCTGCCCATAGAACCTCTCAATCTCACTCAAAATCTCAGGTGCCCCGGAAACGATGCTGCCACATTCAGTCTTCAGCTTTGACAGTTGGCTCTTTCTGGCATACAGATCTCTGGCAAAGACTTTGGAGCCTTGGTTCCGCTCGATCGCTTCTTCAATACGAGCTGTATTGAAGTTGCGCAAGTCCCGCCGCATGCATTATATACTATTTGCTTTCCCATTATAATTCCCTGAGGTTTTTACCGAATTTTAATTTATCGAAATGTAATTAATAAAGATTATTTATAAAGATTTTTAACAACAAATCATTTTTATCTGTCGATAAAGTTGAACAGGGAAAAGTATTTTATATTATTAAGCATAATTCCGATTCGTTTGAGAGAGTAATGTCTTCAATTAAAGTTAAGTAACTTAGAGACCGAGTTTCCGTTAAGAAAACCATTTCGTGCCAGAAAATACATTGGTAGCTCACAAAAACTTTACTATTAATGTGAAATGCTTCATAATAAAATTATTTTTTATTTAATTTTTCTAAAAATGATATAGCATTTTTGTTATTTGTATTTTATATTATATTACGAAAGAGACATATAAATACAATCCAATAGTTAAACAAACGAAATCTATACATATAATAAATCTGTCACGCAATAACTACTGTAAAGATTTCCATGAAATGTTGTATGTAGACTGTAAATGACCGTGTATTACATATAGGTAACTTTTTACCCGCTTACGGAAGAGTAATAAAAAGGTTATGTTTTCCTTTTTTTTAGTTTATTGTGATTATGGCTGCTGATAGTTCTATTAGTCCTAAAGAGGATTTAGCTATATAATAAGTCTATAGAAAAGTGTGTGTGTGTGAAAATAAACTCATAGCGCCACCAACCGGAAAGGGCAGAATAACGTCTGCCGGGCCAGCTATCCCATATAACTCACTAGACAGTGAAATGGTTAAGCTTACCAGGAGTGATTTAAGGGAATGTTATTAATGTTAACACGTTCACTGTCCGGTTTTAAAACACAATAGTAAGATAATAGCAATGACCTAAATGTAGTGCACGGGACAGCGAAAGGGTTAAGAGCATTGCTAGTATTTAAAAATAAAACTTTATGTATCAAATTATAATTAAAAACTATGACTTTTGTTAAATTCGTCAAAAATACGAAATCACATGTTATCAAGTAATGTCAAGGTCAGTAGGTTAAGATGCGTCTGGGGCGCAAAAGAGCCAACCCCAAAGCCGCCGGCATTTATGTAATTTAGATTATTCACTTAATAAAGAGACGAGTATCCGCAGTAAAATCGGAGTAGAGTCGTGCTTACCACCACTAGAACAACAAGGCTATTATAGTATTTGTCAATGATATGTTTCGGGTAATTCTCGAAGAACTAGTAAACATAGACTTACGTGGTTTTCGTGTAGTCACTCATCATTACAGCCCATCATATGTATACTGTAGATAATGAATGTATCTATTATTGTATGTAAATATATGTTATATATAGGGTATTTTTGGAACGCTCCCGAAAACTAAGACAGGCGACAGCACCAAGTATACCTTTGATCATGGGTCACAAATAAATTTGATCCTGATGAAAAAAAAATCATATTTTTACAACGTTTTATTAGTTTTATTCACGCGCCATCATGTTAGTACAGCTAAATGAAACGATAATTTCATAAAAAAAATCATGAAAATACTGAAACATAAAACCAGCAGTGAAAACTGAATTGATATCACCTGACTAATGGAGGTTAATGTACGCGCGAACGGTGAAAAATGAACGCTGGCCTTGAACTTGGCCACTGAGCGATTTATCACATATTGGTACGAAGGGGGCGCGACGGGGGAACAATCCGCCAGTATAACTGTGCCTGCATGCTATTGGTTCCCGCGCTTTGTTCGCTCCAAAAATACAGTCGCATACACAGCTTACTTTGCGACTCGCGCGATGTTTTAAAAAGGAAGGAAAGAAAAATTATTTATATCTATTGTTTTATGACTAAACTAGTGAACGAAAAGGTAAATATGATAGGAGAAGGTGAATGGGGAAAATTGTGCAGTAAATTTAAAAGTGTTGAGGAAGAATACCGAAAAAATTACCATGTGGTCGACCTGAGGACGGAAGCTCAAGTGAAGATGAAAGTGATGATGAAGTAGCATCCAGTAACACCAACACACCATCAACATCTGGCTTCCATGTAACCCAAGACGACATAATGGACGGCGTGTCACACTTAGCTTAAGTTTTCTTCTTACAAACTTAAAAATATTTTACGATAGAAATAACAAATAATGCTCAAGTAAACATTATCCATTTTTAATTCCAACCTCTTCCAAAGTTCTAAGTAGCTAGTAAAACGCCTAGTATGATTCTACAATAAACAATTAAATACTATAATATTATAAAACAATAGCCCAATACCATGTAGTACTTTAGAACGCGACTGTACCCACACTCCCTTCGCTACCGACCTATATCTAGCTTGGTCAATGTTACGGTCATAAGAAAAAAGGGCGCATCTGACAATTTTTGAATAAATGAGTTAAATATACCATTAGTCTCATGATAAGAAGGCGCATCTACTATTTTTTTTAATATTCACAAATATCAATATTTTAGAAATTATCGTAAGAATTTTAGACGTAACTGTTGATCACAGATGACATTTTTTTAGTAGAAAAGACTTATACAAATTCAACATAAAAGAAAAGACTTATTTAACCAGTTGCTACGTCATCTTTAACAATATTTGCATCGATTACTTAAATTTCAATTATTCTTGTCTTATTATTCTATATCTTATTATTAAGAGCTGGTGTTTCACATGTGGTCCCATATAAATTTGATCGAGGTCAGACCAATAGTTTTTGAGTTATCCTTAATTATTTATATTAAAGTCGGTTGTACAAATTTTTTAATTTTTAATTATTATCGTAGTAAGTCTCGTATGATATCCCCTTTAAAATCATTACTCAAGAGTTGAGGGTTGTTATTTTTTGTGTCTCACTACCAATGGTTCTCTAATATTTACTAAGAAAAAAGTAATAAATTACTATTAGCGTCCTTTCAAATTCAAATGACCTTTCCAAAATATGTAAAAATGTTAAATGAATGGCAGTTTTTTTTTATTTATTAGGTTGGAAAGACGCAAATAGTTATATGCGTCTTTCCTTCGATGTTTTTGTGTTGCTAGATGTATTTTTTAAGCTAAGATGAAAAGGAAAATTCTTTTTATTTAAATAAATAAACAAATTATCAAAAAAGTAAGTTCGTCCTTAAAATTTTCATGTCTCTACGTATATATTTCAATTTTCATATAGAAACCTTTTAATATACTATAGACACAGGGTCTGAAAGAAAAATTCATCAATTTATTTTTTATTTCCATTTTACGTTTTTGTTAGTTGCGTCCTTCTTTATTATGACGCATGAGAATGTAACCCGGCCGGCTCGTATCGCCTCACGCTGTGACGCAGTAGGTTTCCGTTTCGTCGTGGTAATTAATTGAAGTTTTTGAAACAGTTCCGTGTTGATTTTGTACACGCGTGCACGAGAGTTTTGTTTATTAAATTGTTATAACGTGTTGGTATTATTAAGGTTACGTTTTTTGTTTTAATAATGCTTAACGCGTACGTTTATAGTGATTGTGAATACGACAACATGTTATGTATCCGAATCTAGGTACACGAAGTATCGCTAAATAAATTGTTAAGACGTCGGGATGGAACAAGTGTGTCATACTGTGCAGTGCACAAAGTGTTGAAGCGTAACCGAATGCTTGGCCACCTCGCTCACCAGATCTGACCCCATTAGACTTCCTTCTTTCTGTGGGGTATGTGAAAGAAAGGGTTTTTAATCGTGAGTGTGATAGTGCTGACGAAACTACAAAAGGATCGTGGATGTTTTCGACAAACTACGTACGGACTGTGTCGAAGACCACACGATGATGCCCCGCCTCCATGAGTCTGCCTTGAAATGAATGAAGCACAATTTGAGCCGCATCTCATAAGACCACGGAGGATTTAGAGCGGTAAGCTGTTTCATAACAATTTTTTTAAATAACTTAGTACTGAATAAATCTGAATACATACATAACTGAATACATGAGAATAATAAACATACCTACACGATGAATAAAAACGCATGACTCTAACCTTGGTTACATTTCTTTTAAATGTTTTTTCATTAGCGGGAAATCGAACCAGTTATTTGGGTTATTTAACCTGTAAATTCGGATTAAAATGGCTACGTGGAGACAAGTACAGTGGCAAAATAGTAGGTTAAGTAGATAAGTTAGGTATTTAGACAAGTGTTGTAAATTATTAGGTATTGTGGTATGGCCCGCTAGTTGCGGACCGAGCGAATTTGCGTTCGCGCGTACATTGACCTTTAATCAGCTGATATGAATTGAGTTATTCCACTGCTGGTTTTATGTTTCAGTATTTTCATGATTTTTTTTATGAAATTATCGTTTCATTTAGCTGTACTAACATGATGGCGCGTGAATAAAATTTATGAAACGTTGTAAAAAGATGTTTTTTTTTTCATCAGGATCGGATTTATTTGTGACCCATGATCAAAGGTAT
The DNA here is from genome assembly GCA_033319125.1 of Parnassius glacialis. NCBI lineage: Eukaryota > Metazoa > Arthropoda > Insecta > Lepidoptera > Papilionidae > Parnassius > Parnassius glacialis. The sequence continues at coordinate 20,773,399 of JAVANC010000023.1, read as the reverse complement.
ACTTGGTGCTATCGCCTGTCTTAGTTTCCGGGAGCGTTCCAAAAATACCCTGTATATTTAATATATGTTGTGTATGTATGTACTATGGTAATATGTATATTTTATTTTAATATAAATACACTTTATTTATGTATTATGTTTTGCACCTGCCTACAATTGTCTTTGGCACCCAGGGTTGACTGGCAGAGAATGCCATATGGCATTAAATCCGCCCTATGTACCCTTTACCTTAAGGTGTTACATTTAAGTTTTTTAAATTAAAAAAATAAAAAATAATACGCCTCCCCTAAAGAATGCCACGAAGCACGGTCCTGAAGCACCTGCATCCATCGACTACATGTATTTCTTACCAGGACGTTACCCCATATAGTGAGGACCGCCATACACTTCCCTTACCAGTAAAAGACTGCCACTCGAGAATATTTTTCCTCCATTGGTGGTCGATTCTTCGAGCTATATGGCCGGCCCATTGCCACTTCAGCTTACTGATCCTTTAAGCTACGTCAGTTACTCAGGTTCTACTGCGAATATCCTCATTACGAAATCTGTTTCGCAAAGAAAGTCCAAGCACAGTCCTCTTCATAGCTCGCTGAGCGACATTGAGCTTCCTCATAAGGTTATCAGTGAAGGATCACGTCTCAGATCCATATGACAACACTGGCAACACGCACTTGTTGTACTCTGTTTTTTTCAAGTTTTGAGGTATACGTGACTAGAAGATATATCGTACACTTCCAAACACTGCTCAGCCGAGTTGAATCGGTCGATTGGCCTCTCGATTAAAGTCGGACTTACCTAGTGGGACTATAATTCCTAGGTATACATACTTGTCGACAACTTCGAACGTAGTGCTCCCGACAACTACCGGCATAGCTGTAACATGGACTTTGGAAATTAAATTAAATCATAATTAATGAACGATTATTAATTACGCTTGGTACAATTTTAAATTCATTCTTGTTTTTCTTCGTTATCTCCCAAAAATTGACTGGCAGTTGGTGGTTGAGCGGATCTCTACCAATATAAGAATGATTTGCCAAAGCCATTGCAATATAAAACCTTTAGTAAAGTTAAGTACTTGTTAACTTGATGAACTGTGCACTTGTTATTGACAATTTTTAATATACTAATTTAACAAAAAATCGACAACAAATAAAACCTTATTGATTTCTTATTCATTGGTCCTAAACAAAGTTATACAGAGATATTTTATATCCCTTAGGCATATGTTTGAGCATTTTATCTTGCTTCATAACTTCACACAAATTACGTGCTGCTCTATTGCCAGTCCAGTTCCAAGCTTTCCGCACTATATTTCCATGATGTAATTCTGGTTTGTCTTTTCTACGCCTTCCATATGATACATATATCTATATAAATTGCAACTATTTTACACAACTGAATATATTCGCGTTAGAACTAGAGTAACCGACATATTTCCAATCCATTAACAAGCTGAAGTGGCAATGGGACCGCCATATAGCTACGAACCGATAGCCGATAGAGATGAAAGATTCTCGAGTGGTAGCCTTGTAGTGTTATATCGTAGTGTATGTGTAACGCGGCCCCCCTCAAGATGGAGTGAAGACATGATAAAAGGAAGTCAATAGATGAAGGTGGCTTAGAACCGTGGCGCTTACTTTGGGGGTTGTCTATGTTTAGCAATGGACTTGTAAATGGCTATAATAATCATCATAATTATCATTCCTATATTTATAGGAATAATAAATAAAAGGAACAGTAATTCTTTTGTTTCTTTTTTTGAACTTCACCCTACACTAGCAGTTCCCCTGTATCACAGGTAGTTATACCGTATATGTTACACAGTATATATGATACATTGCACAACGACAAATATCCAGACCCGAAAAATTATTTGTACAATATTTTTTAAATATTTGTACATACAAATAATTATTCCGAGCGGGATTCGAACCCGCGGCCATCAGGGCAGTAACCATGCTAAGCCACTGGGCAACGGAGCCGTTACAAAAACAAATATATCAAATATCCCACTGCTTTCTTTAGAGCAAGAAAGAGTTGACCCTTAAAGTGTTGACATAATTCATGATACTCAAATAAATTTTAATACTATAAATTCTTAGACACAGTTTCCTTGCGATGGTTTTCTTCATCGCTTAACGCGTAAAGTAATTAAAAAAGAAATAGGTGTCTGTTTTTCTGTGAGATTACAATCTATGGGTCGTCAAAACATGAGTTAAAAGGCTTATGTTAAGCTAAGACGGTTTAATTTACTATATAGGTTTTCATCACCACTTACCACCAGGTGAGATTATTGTCGTGGAAGGCTTATAATAATTTAAAAAAATAGAATAACCAACTTCAGTGATTCTCTTGAGGATTGAGGTTGCCCGTGTAATATGAGGTTAAATACGAGCGCATAATACGAGCCCTTAGCTACTACGGCTCTTATATAAATAGCACAATTCAAATCTATTTTTCGGAAAACTTTTAAGCTTAAGAAAGAAAAATTATAAAGGGACGAAACAATTTTTCCTCACATTGCATATTCATTGCTTCTAAACAACGGACCTGAGAAACGCCCCGTGGGGAAATATCGGATTGCTTCTGAAACAGTGAAAATCCCGAGTTGTTCGAATACTCGAGTAAATAAGGAGAGTTAAAATATAAAATTGGTTTTCAAAGGGTAAAGCGAAATCAAGCTCAACGCAACAAAAAGGGAGATAAAGTAGCGGACATACTACGTACTTTTATTTCCATGAAGTAATTTTTCAAATACGTTTATAATTACATTAAATAAAATTTAAAACCCAAAACAGTGGCGGTAGTGCAAAGTGGCGCGTACAACACTGTTGTTCGCGCCACTTTGCTCTACAGCCTAACGCTTATGAAATTCCTTAAGTGGATCTTATAATATTTTTTTTATATGATTAGGTGACAAACGAGCACACAGTCCACCTGATGGTAAGTGGTTGCTGCGGCCCATAGACATCTACATCTATCCTCTATTACAAATCAAAATGTAGATGCGTTGTCACCCGTGAGGACTAAGATGGAATGCCTCATTTCCAGTACAAAAGGCCTCCGGCCACCTGCACTCACCAAGCGAAACGCAGAGGTAAACCTCTACTTCACGCTGGTTTCCTGTGAGGTCGTGGTACCACCCCGGTTCGAGCCGGCCCATCCGTGCGACAGCAAAAGCTGCCGCGTGGCTCTACCACTGTTAAAAACATATATAAATAAAATAAAAGAAAATAAAACAAATATAATTTCAATCAAATCCAAACCAAGCACACTACTACTGCAAGACTTCAAGATACTGTTGAAGGCAGCCTTCGTTAACTATGACATCGGGACGTCAAACACCTCAGTCCCTCCCGTGACCATGAGCGAGGAAAAGTGCCCAAAATGTCGGGAATTAAAAAAGTTTAAATTAAACGCGATTAAATGTGTTTAATTTAATAATGTTTATACGGCTCCCTTTGTGTGTAGGACTCTGTGTAGGCCCCATCTACTTGCCTATTACTAACAACAGTAAATCCGTAGACAACATAAAATGCACTTATGTCAATGGCGTATTAAGGCGGTGGATACTCAGTGATGGCATATTGAGAAAGAAAAGTCAACATCCCGTCTTAACTTTTTAAATGTGACCAGTAAAATATTTTAAAAAATCAGTAATAGATTTTACTGTATAGTTTTCACTGAAAATGTAGGTAATTATTTAATTCATTTTTAAATCAAATTAAAAACTTTATTGTTTTTATAATATATTCTCGGATATTTACGGAAAAATGAAAGAAAGGGGGTTAATAAGGTAGTAAATAAACCTAGCACGCTAACAGCATAGCAAAGTGGCGAAGCAATCAGATTTGTAGCGGTTTCTAACGGTTGCCGTTGAGCAATCAGTTTCAAAATAGGAGGTTCAAATGCCTGGGTGATCAGTATCCGATTGCTGAAAACAGAATTTGAAAATTCGAAACCGTTCTCGAGATAATCGTGGAACAGACGGACAGACGTACAGACATCGTGAAATCAATAAGTGTCTTCGCAAGCTTCGCCACTTCTAAACATAATTGACAAGTGAAGCTGGCTGCCTGGATCGCTCACTAAGACGAGACTAGGCCGAAACGCATATAATATCTTATTTACTTTTAGTATTTGTACTGATTTTAAAGATAACATGTGTGGAGTGGGCTAAGCCCACGCTGGCCTTTTTATACTTGTAATAAATAAAATAAAACAAGGAAAAATAGGTAATAATTTTATTAAATAAACCATGTTAGTTAAGGGAGACAAAGAGATAACTCCTTTCCTCTGACTATTTAGGGAGAAAAGTAGTACGCATTGACAAGTTTTCTAAAATTTTCAAGGATTTCACGCCTTATATGAAGCGGTGAGTAGTTCCAGGGCCGAACACCAATAGAAAAAGGATTTAGCATAACAAGATGTATTATTTTTTTTGTAATAAATATTTTTATTTAGCTAACGTAAAATTAGTAACATAGAAATATGGTTCATTGTGCATTAGAGCCACAGAATATATGAACTCGGCTTTAGTAGATCAATTAGGACTAAATTATGCATGTCTAAATTGCAACCGGCTTCTATATAATGGCCCTTTGGGATTAATATTACTGCCGGAATTGGGAATTAATTCAGAAACGGACTAAATTAATGTTGCCTACTGTTAATAATTGCTCTCTGAATGGATAAAAAAATTATATCTATTTTCATAAAGATTTACCCTTAAAAAGGTAAAAAGGACATTTTTAATCACAAAATTGTTCTGCTAATGATTTTGTCTTAGTTAATAAGATTCAAAATTGATAAATTCAAGTTTTACTTCTGTAATATTATGTTGATATGTACACCTACCTACACCTACCTACAACCAGTGCGTGTTGCTAATTGGCAGCTGGCCGTATGAGGAAGCTCAAGGTTACTCACCGAGTTATGGAGAAGGCTTATGCTTGAGGTTTCTCTGCGTAATAAACTTAGAAGTAAAGATATCCGCAATAGAACCAGAGTGACTGACATAGCCCAACGGATTAGTAAGCTGAAGTGGCAAATGGCCGGCCATATAGCTAGAAGAAACGACTACCGATGGGGAAAAAAGGTTCTCGAGTGGCGACCTCGTACCGGCGGACGAAATGTAGGGCGTCCCCCCACTAGATGGAGTGAGGACTTGGTAAGACATGTAGGATGTCGATGGATGCAGGTAGCTCTGGACTGCACCGTGCTTTGTGGTATTCCTTAAGGGAGGCGTATGTTCAGGAATGGACTTATGAAAGGCTGCAATGATGATGATGATGATGATGAATATTACGTTTGTACGCCACATTACTGTCGTGTAACTGGTTGGCTTTATTGTTTTTATTTTTTACCACCGATCTGACCGGATTCCTGGATTTCGACAATAGCGCCACCTACTGGGACCAATTGTGAATTACATTTGAACCAATTGTGAACCATACAGGGACTGTCTCAAACACACACACGAAAAACTCATCATCATCGGTCCAGTCGTTCTAAAGTGATGATCTTTCAAACATGCTGCAATTGGTTTTTATTTAAAATAGATTTTGAATTGATTCTGAACAAATTATCAAAATATTTCGTTGCGCCCGGTTCGACTAGGAAACCTAGATACCACAAGGCAATCCGCAATTGTTTGTTTGCCACTTTAGTGATACTTTTTATGAGTTTTCAACAAATATTACTAAATAAATTAACGTCATATTTTTTTAAGTTTTTAAAATCAAATTATCAATTTTTTTCTATATTTTTAAATATCAAATATATTTATATATATATATATCAATATAATTTTACTTCAAGTGTAAAATCGACACGGTTTTGTGACACATATAAGTGCCGCAAATTCAAATTATATGATGAAGTAATTTATTCAGGATGATGTCAACTACCTAATTTGCAATTCCTTACTTTAATAATAAATTAAATAAATAAAACATACTTATTATATTTATAGATATCTTTTGTAAAGTACTAATGTAAGCTTTTAGTACATTGCATCTGTGGACATTTCGATGCTTTTAAACGAAAAGCAATTATCAATTATTAAGTGGTGAAGCTTGCGAAGACACTTATTAAGTGGCGAAGCTTGCGAAGACACTTATTAAGTGGCGAAGCTTGCGAAGACACTTATTGATTTCACGATGTCTGTCCGTCTGTCCCACGATTATCTCGAGAACGGTTTCGAATTTTCAAATTCTGTTTTCAGCAATCGATTACTGATCACCCAGGCATCTGAACATCCTATTTTGAAACTGATTGCTCAACGGCAACCATTAGAAACCGCTACAAAGCTGATTGCTTCGCCACTTTGCTATGCTGTTAGCTTGCTAGGTTTATTCCTGAATGTTATTATCAAGAATATTCTCATTTTTACACAAATACATGAAATTTTTGCTGAACTTCATGTACCTACCGTTCCGTGATAAAACACCTAATTATTGCTCTGAATCTGGTATTGCTCTGAAACCTTACAGTAATAAAATCTGAAATAAATTCCGAAAAATCAGATAAAAGTTTAGTCAAAATAGAGATTCTCGAAAATAAAACAATATTTTTCAGCACTGCCATTTATTGTCTATTTTACTATAGGATAATTTCTGTATATTGAGTATTTTTTGAAATTTTTATCTGGTTATGCTTGCTATATAAGCTATACTGTTGATAAATAATATATTTAAAAAAAAACAATTTTTGAAAGGGTTGTCTATCTGAACGCGCATCAGACAAAAACCAGAGTATAAATCCGTCCTCTGACTTTTGTGAATGGAACTTTCACTATAAAATAAAATATTTTATAGCGAAAGTTCCATTACCATATTATACAATTACAATTAAATGTTATTAAAGTAATTTTTACTATTACCAGTGGTTCAAAAAATACCTCTGTCCCGTGAAGAACGTGCAAGAAATCCAGCGAGACTTTTTTATCCAGTAACATTGTACAATAAAAAAGTTATTGTACAATTACTTACAAAACTAATTTAAAAAACAGCTTGGAAGCAATCATCTCATTCCCAGGGGTAATTGTCGAAAATCTACTCATTTATATCATAATAAACCTTTTTATAAAGTTAAAGTAAACTTGGTTATATAGTCGCCTTGTATATTTTCTGTGACTTTCTTGTATAAGCGTATATATTGTTCCATGAATGAATTACGGGGTCTCTGGAGCCAATAACTTGCGTTTGTTACGTTTTATATTGAATAGTTCAGTCAATATAATTGTGAGAGCACATATTATACCAATGTATACTTTATTATTCACTGCTGGCCGGATGAGGAAGCTGAAGGTCGCTCAGCGAGCTATGGAGAGGGCTATGCTCGGAGTTTCTCTGCGTGATAAACTTAGAAATGAGAATATCCGCAGTAGAACCAGAGTAACCGACATAGCCCAATGGATTAGTAAGCTGAAGTGGCAATGGGCTGGCCATATAGCTCGAAGAACCGACAACCGATGGGGAAAAAAGGTTCTCGAGTGGCGGCCTTGTACCGGCGGACGAAGTGTAGGGCGTCCCCCTACTAAATGGAGTGACGACCTGGTAAGATATGCAGGAAGTCGAAGGATGCAGGTGGCTCAGGACCGTGCTTTGTGGTATTCCTTGGGGGAGGCCAATGTTCAACAGTGGACTTGTGAAGGGCTGTAATGATGATACTTTATTATGTTTACAACAGAGATGAAATTATACATTTTAACTACCGTGAAACCTGGCAACTTTGCCATTTTTGGAAGCACTTAAAAGTTTAGGACCAATTTTCCAACAAAAAATGTACTGTCACACTGGGCGTCAATGTTAAATGTAACATTATATTCTTCATAGATTTAGTATTTATTAATGATTTAAACAAATAATAACATTAAATAGACAAAATACTTAAAAAAAGAACATGGCAAAGTGAGGTCAACTTTGTGGCAACATCGGGGTTTATAAAGAAAATAATAGGATTTGACTTCAAGGTTGAAGGTAAGTTTACCTCATAATATAATACACAATACTCAGAGTTATGATTTGCTCCTTTAATTGTGTTGTAAATAGCAAAGTTTACTCTTGTGGCAAAGTTGCCCTCCCATTTTTCAATATTTCATACAAACTTGAAGATATGTGTCAGGGTTGTCAAAAATCTTAATTACGTACTTTACTTAAATTTTTATTTCAATATTTTCACAAAAATTTTTAGGAAGTATACTTTTTTTAATGAAACTCTCAATAATTATAAATAAATAAACATAAGAATAGTTATGTATAATTTTCTTTGCTAGAGTCATCGTCACTATCAAGAAATTCAACTTTTCGCCTTTTCATCGGCTTTTTGCTTTTATTAGACAATTTCCGCTTCTCTGATTGAGTATTATTATTATTAAGTCTAGATGTGCTCGCCACAGGGTTTTCATATAGATCAGAACCTTCTTCACCTATTGTAGTACCAGTTGACGATTTTTGACAAATGTCAAAATTTAAATCCATTCTGTTTAATGTTATTGGACCATATTGTGACAAGTCAAAATATTTTTGTTCTTTAGTGTATTTTCAACGTCAGATGATATCGTTACTACTTTGGCGCCCATTTTCCTAAAGTGATATCATTTTATTAAGATCAGGATTCTCTTTATAAACAACCTAAGATTTGATTTGCAACAATAGCAAAACTAGTTAAGTTAACATATAAGTAAGCGATTAAAAATACACTGTTCTTTGGGTGCAAATTAAATTAATACTCTAAGTTGAAAATATGAAAAATACTAAAAAGTAATAATATTATTAATACGCGACAACGCAGTAAAATAATATAGATTTCTCTATTCTTTTCTTTTTCTTTTAATAAAAATGAAACGATTATATGTCAATCGATTCATTTTTATTAAAAATAAAATCGGTCCAATAGTCTGCTACGGTAAAACATCACATGATAATTTGAATCACCATAGTCGGGTCAAAATATAAACTAAAAGTGACAACCCTTGGTTGAAGCAAAACATGGCAAAGTAACCGTCACATAGTGAAATAGTAATGTAATAAACTAGTATGGTATCTTTGCCAAGTTAGTTTTATAGACAAATATTAAGACTACCATATTAAAAACGAAATATTACATTACCTAACCATTAATATTACGTTATTACAAAGATATAGGTACGTACATTCAGTATTTCAACTAAAATCCACAAAAGTTCTGAAGCACTGAAAAAGGTGTTAAAGTCGCCGACACAATTTCGCGGTAAAATAAAATGTTAAAATATACTTTGATATTGCCTATTGAAAATAATGATGTTAATTAGTTATGAAATTTTCATACAAAAAATGACAAATCTCAAAAAACGTTCCGTTTTCCGTGTATATCGTAATTTTGTACCAGTACACCACTGATGGCAAAGTTACCTTCCATTGACTTGACTAACTTAAAGACAGATAAAATAATTCTCTCGGAAAACTTTAGCAGGGAATTCATTAAAAGAATACATATGGACCTAGGTCACATAGGAATAAATCAAATGAAAAAAACAATATGTTCACTGTATACAGCTGAAAACTTAACAAAGAACATAAAAAAAACCTGTAAAGATTGTACGGTATGTATAAAAAACAAATCAAGGGGACAAAACAAATATGGAATGATGTCTCATTTAGGCCCGGCTACAAAACCTTTTGAGATATGTTCTATTGATACAATTGGAGGTTTTGGAAGTTTCAGGTCCACAAAACTTGACTTGACTGTATCCAATTTAGTTTCCATAGCAAACGGTGAAATCGGCACTAAATCCGCTCTATGTGTCGCAGTAAAGTATAAATAAATAAATGAAATATTTAGTTTGATCCGGACCCCTTACACAAGTTTGAACTTCAAGTAAAACTTTCCGCTACCGTAATTAAACCAAAGCCTTTCAAATTGAAGTATTGAAGTTAACTTAAGTATCAACTTGATTTGAAATTTTTGAATAACGTGAAGCACTCAATAAACTTGGCGATTTTATGAGGTTTATATTAATTAGTATGAGAGAAATATAAAAACAGTGTTTTCATCGGATTTTGTCGATTAATTTTAAAAGAATTTAAAATTAATTGTATTAAAGGATCAATGTAATGTTACCTTCTAAAACTGCAACTTTAAATGCAACGCTGCTTACCGTCGTGTAGATTCGTGGTCTAGCATCGGCCTTATTCGATACGTGGTAGAGCCATGCTGCAGCTATATTTCTGGTATAGTTGTAACATGAATGGGTCGGCTCGACCGGAGAAGGACCACGCTCTCACAGAATACCAGCGTATAATAGCAGCTTAGTGCTGCTGTGTTTCGTATGTTGAGTGTAGAGAACCGTCCTCACGGGTGAAAACGCAGCTGCATTTTGATTCGTAATCAAGGATAAATGTAGATGTCTATGGGCCACAGCAACCACTTACCATCAGGTGAACTATGTGCTCGTTTGTCACCCTAATCCTATAAAAAAATCATACAAAATAGACAAAAGCCATAGGACGAAAATAATCTGGAAAACTCTAAACTACTCACGCCATTATTCACCAACGTAATTATTGTAGTCCATCAGATGTCCGCTGCTTGGACCTCTTTCATAGACAGCCCCAGAGGAGTGATCAAGCTTGTTGCCACAATCGACGTGCATACTTCACCAGGTCGCTACTTCATCGAGTAGACATTCATCCTATATTGTGCTTACAAACACCAAGCAGCTTTTCTTAAACTTTCTTTCAGTCAGTTGTCGGTTCTTGGAACTAAATAACTATCTCTTTGTTACTTGTGATGTCGATATCTAGTACTGCTCTTTTGGATTTTAATTTTATTTCATACTATCTGTCTTTTATTTACGTAATAAAAAGGTAGATAAGGTTGCTACTGTACTGTGTATACTTCCTGTTTACTTTTACACATTTAAATAGTTTCTTTATTTCTTTGAGAGCAAAAGCAGAATGAACGAAAGTTTGAAAGCTACACACAAGTGTCCTCTGATCCACACACACAAGCACGGTTTGATCTACAATAGCAGACAGAGAAAATAACACTAAACTTGCCGCTAAATCGGCAAACCAACACAAACCTCTACGGACCCTCCTGTGATGAAACCGTTTACATCGACATGGAGGTCGTGCTAATTACTTACTACGACAATTGGCGAAGGCTACGCTTGCGTAGGACCAAATTGGTCTTACGCGCATTTTATAAAAGTGTAATTCGTCATGATCATAATCGTGTCTCAAGGCTTTTTTCGGATGGGTATACCGGTGGTTCAGACAGGGAATCCTTTGAAACTATATTTTTACACTTTTCCAATAGATTCACTACGATTTTCCATAAGCAAAACCTCTCACTTAGGAGATTGGTAGTGCTTTGAAGCAACTTGGTGAGAATTTTATTGTTGTATGTGGCATGAAGTGTGTATCTAAGAGAGCAGTTTAGAATACTAGATCCTTTTGGATTTAATGATTATATGATTATTTGTGTGGATGATAAAGAAGAGTGGGGAGAAGACAGAACCCTGCGAGAATCCGGCCTTTAAGGGATGCGGGTTCCCTCTACTCGACATAGAACGAAGCGGTTGTCAAGGGAAGCTCGAATGATATAAATGCCGATCAGCTACACTTTAATTACAGCTTGTAAAGCAAGCTGTCGTGCTGGTTCTTGTTAAACGCTTTTGCGAGATCAAAAAAACGGGCTTCAGTGTTGAGAGTTTGGAGGCTTCTGTTATGATTAAGGCCTTCCAGAATGTATTGTGTTAGGCGATGTATTTGGGTTGTGCACGAGTTTTCGCATCTATAGCCAAACTACTTGTCGGAAAGAAGCTTTTTATTTTTGCAAATTATAACGATGCACTCGTAAATTTTTCCTAGCATTCTGAGGGGACTAATCGGTCTATAGCTGGAAGCTAAGTGCGAGGTTTCCCTGGTTTCGGGATTCCTATTATGTCGGTCTCTTTTCAGATGTCCAAAAAGGAGCATCTGGGAAGTGCGTTGGAAACGCCTACTTAAAGGCAGAGTGGAGGCGCTAATAGTGATTTGACTATTACTAAAGCTCTCTCTTTAAGACATTTGTTCGATTTCTGTAACTTTGCCCACAGTCATTGGTTAAGGATCACCCGCAAATGATAAACATACTTACCTCGACCTCCGTTTCTACCACTAGAATGTGAGCGGTATCTTAAGATTCGCTATATGAAGTGCATTACATATTGAAGGTACTGCGATCCACGTCACATGCAGCAGTACAACTTTAATCAATGAAGGCTACTGATATGTTGCCACCTCTGAGGACCAAGATGGGATGCCTCACAGCCTCTAATTTTTCTGCCTCTCTATATTTGTCTAATACCTGGCAGCAGAAATAGAAGAACAGTACCCACCCAGAAGGATAGCTAGGCAGAAAGGAGTTCTTCTCTTTCTTCACCAGCCGCTGCAGATGGCATTACAAGAGAGAGTTTTCTATTTATAGGTTTAAGTAATAAAAAATAAAATGCATTTCGCAGTCAACATCGCCTTTGAAGTAAAATATAAATCTCTTCTATTATTGGACGCATTACTATGATTTCCATTTTCAAGAAGTTAAAATATATATATATCCTTAATTTACGTCAGCCGGGATGGGACCGAAAGTTTGTTACTTTAAAATGTTTGGGTATTGCTCTGGGATAAAGGCAATGAACTTGTTTGATTCGTCTACAATTAAATCCTTTGAACTGTAGCTTCTATTTGCTATGGCTAATATGGAAATTTTATATCTCTTATATTATATCATCTTATATTTTGAGATATATTCTTTTATTATTTATTAATTTTCAATCTTTATTGTGCTCACCATAATAAAGTAAGTGCCAACGTCAGTTGCCCTTCTCTGTCCGCGCAAGGTGTGTTAAAAACGTAGTACATATCATATCATTTTCCGTAAATTAGTAATAGATATTTTAATATATACGCATACATACATATAATATATACATCAATATAACCTTGCTTAACAAATTCAATGAAGGTTTTATTTCATTTGTATGAAGTCGGTGTTGATGTTTTTAAAAATTGTACACGAACGAGGCTTTTGAAACCGATGAGGAAGGAGGAGAAGGAAAGATACTTATATCTTTCCGGATGTCATCGAATAAAGAGTCCGAAACCGGTGAAATCTAACGGAAAGGTCATCGTTCCACTACTCTATATTATATATATATATATATATATATATATATATATATATATATATATATATATATATATACCATAGGTATTGGAAAGTATCGTAAAGATAAAGATATAGTGAAAATATGTTTATTAAAATTAATAATTTAATATAAATTAAAGTGACTAACGAACTTACTGTCCACCTCATGGTGAACAACTGTAACCAACTTCAATCAAGGCTACAGATGTCATCTCTGATACCCATGATGGCTAAAAGCCATACTGATTCTCTGTACCTTTCCGACCGAAATACTGAGGTGCACTTGGCTGCTAGCTTACCCTAGGTACAACTGTTGAATAAAACTTTATTACCTTTTTTTCTTTCAAACTTTGAAATTTTTGTCGAGCACTCTGCCTCTACGGATGCCAATAAAGACGATAATAACTTGACTGATAGTTTAACTTTATTACAGAATAGTATAACGAATCGGCGAAACCTCTCAAAACTCGAAAAGGACTACAAAATGTCTATAAATTCATACTTAATTCAAAAGTTTCAACTAAACTCTCTCATAAGACGTAAAAGTCTTTTAGTTTCAATTTGCCTACGTAGAGGTAATTAAAATTTTCTATTCGACTCGTTCTTCTTACCCGTCTGATTAAATTGGAAAATATCCTTAATTAAGTTTGCAAGTCTCTTTGACAACGGTTCGTTGCAGACTTTAATGAGTTGATTTAGGCTTAGATCCGCTATTTTATGATGGTTTAAATATATTCAACTTAGGAAAACTTAACTCTATTACGGATTGTCGTCATTTGTCAACTACCTTACGGCTTAGTAATGAAAATATAGGGCTACCACATCGAGGGGTTCCAGTGTTTAAGCTACAGGTCAGAGCCATAAATTGATAAAGAGCATTTGTTTACGAATCTGGATATTTTTTGATTGTTCTCATGTCCATGATATTTTTGATGGGTTTTGAGCTCCACAACAAAAATTGTGTTTCATACAATAGGAACTTAATTAAACCTTTATGACATAATATTAAACCGTTCTTATTAAACAAAAAAGAGGACGTTCAAAGTTCATGATAAATACAATTTTGAATTTGAGTATTAACGTGGTAGAGCCATGCAGCAGTTATATAGTAGTTGTAACACGAATGGGTCGGCTCGACCGGGGAAGGACCACGCTCTCACAGAATACCACCGTAAAATAGCAGCTTAACGTTGCTGTGTTTCGTATGGTGAGTGTAGAGAACCGGAGACTCTTTTTAATGCAAATGAGGCAATCCATCTTAGCCCTCACGGGTGACAACGCATCTGCATTTTGATTTGTAATAGAGGATAGATGTAGATGTCTATGGGCCGCAGCAACCACTTACCATCAGGTAGACCGTGTGCTCGTTTGTCACCCTTATCCTATAAAAAAAACAATATTACAGTTCAAATAGTACACAACACATTCTGCTTCATCAAACACCCGCCGAACGCACTCTACTGAGGCCTTATGCTAAGAAATAAAGAAGGGTGTATGTCAGCTCCGACGCACGACTGGAATTTACTCCTAACGAACGATTATATATGAAAATTAATATCAAAACGCCGCAAGTTGACAGGTGGTCTTCAGTTGTTATTTGTTTATAAAAAGTAGTACAGCCGAGAGTACTCTGTGCGGGGGCTACGCAAGATTACGTAGGGCACTCAATAACTTTTGAGATGCTGGAAATTTAAAAATGGAACGCACCCGTGTTTTATGTTTCTAAAAATCAAATGTATTTAAAAATAAAACACCATAAGCCAATTGCTCAATATTAAAAAAAAAAAAACAAAGTTATATTAATTTTCCTGCAACGCTTCCGCGCTTTTCATTTAAAACGATGGATCTTAACCGTGAACATTTGCGCGCTATGATATATTATAATTTTAAATTTGGTTTAACCGAACAATTAAATTTACAACGGTTACAATCAGCATTAGGGGAAACAGCTCCATCACGCGCTACAATTTTAAGGTGGTTTGCTGAAATTCAAAAGGGAAAAAAAATAATCTTAAAGATGACCAAAAACCAGCGCCCCGCAAACAGCAGTAACGTAAGAAAATGTATGGACTACTGAAATGTTGGTGCGAGAAAACCCACGAATCACATATACAGACATCGAAAAGACTGTAGGTAGGTCGGTTTCCGACCTGTCAGATCAAGACTGGCCAAAGTGTTTTCAGAGTTGGTTTAGGCGAATGGAACTTTGTATAGAGAGAGCATGATGGAGAATATTTTGAAAAGATGTAAAATAAATATTAATAATATCTAGAATACTTTTTGTACATCTCAAAACTTATTGAGTGACCTACGTAGTTCCGCACGACAACGTAGTCATGGAAATATCAATACATAATGTAATGGATGACGTAACGTTTGATTGTACTTCCCATAAATTTTCATACCTCAGGCTTATATATGAACCGGGGCTGCGGGTTGTTCGAAAGAGATACCGCGGCTCCGGAACGTAAGGGCACTGAAGGAACACGGATGGTTTTTAGTCAGTAAAAGTCTGACACTCCCTTCCGCTCCACCCAGAGCGAAAGGCGTCATTAGATGATTTTCTATCCGCAAAAAAAATATATATAAAGGCTTATATATGAAAATCGATTCTTAAGGAGTACTTAGTAATACATAAAGTAACGCATGACGTAACGTTTGATTTTACTCCTTATAATTTTTTATACCCCAGGCATATTCATATTATATATGAAAATCGATTCTTAAGGAGTAAACTCCAAAAAATGTTAGGAAGAGAGATATTCTAGGTGTTAAGACTCCTTCCTTATCTGAGAGTGCGTCTGGGTAGGCCCACCATCTTACCAGTATAATTACAGGATATGATGCATTCCATCTTAGTCCTCAGAAGTGACAACGCATCTTTAGCCATCTTTGTTTGAAGTAGATTGCCGGTAGCAACAGGTGTATGATCGTTCGGTCGGGTGGGGCATATACAAGAAAACGTGTGCAGTCCACACGTGGTAGAAGTGAAACCTTCAGAAAACTAATCTTCAAGAGAATGAGGCGAATGAAAATTCGAGAGAGGCGAAAGAGAAGTAGGATATTTCAGCCAACAGCGTAACAATAAAGTACATTAAAACTAATATCAAGCTATGGGGGGTACAGTTTATAGAGTACCTTTACATAAATCGAAAGGGCATGGCCATAGAAAGTAATGGCAACTAGTGCATGGTACGGGTCAAAATTAGTTTAACCCATGATTTTAAAGTGTAAATTACACGTTTTGACTGTATTGATGTTCCATTCAAATAAGTATTTGTAGCTGTTGCGAGAAGGAATAGGATTAAAGTTCAATTTTTCAACAAAGAGATACTATTGTAAACGGGAATGTTTGAAATCATTTTCAAGTTGAATGAAAATTGTTTTGTTTAACTGAAAGCTTAGCTTTCACTTTGATGTAGATTTAGTTTATTTCGCAAAATAATTACTTATGTGTGGTGCTACCAACTAGTAAATTATTTAGTTTATGTTTAGTTGATTTTGTTTATGTGATATATTAAAGTCGTTTTAGTTAATCGGTTAATGTCTGTTACTAAAAATGGTGTGTCTTAAGATGCCTCCTCAATCATCTAAAAATGGCTGCCCAAGTATAATTAAAGTTCAACCAGTAGCGTTACACCCACCGGTTATAAATATCATTTCCTACGGTTAAATAAGAATAACACTTCAAACGATTTCTTGGCAAATTGGCAAATAATTTATTTAATAAGATAATTTTCAACCACAAATGTGGCATAAAATATAAGATAAAACTTTAATTTTATAGCAAATAAATGTTAAAATCCTCGTTTTAAACTAAATTTTAGTGTAATAAATCAAAACAATATTTTCATTCTTTATTACTTTCTATAGTTAAAGTCAGTTTATCGAACAAAAATTGATGGACTCTCAATGGTGGTTCGTAAGATAAACGCTGGATGGCCTCAAGTCATGAAATGATGGATTGTTATGAATTATTTAGATATGGTAGTTTTATTCAATATGTTTAATTTTAATTATGTAATAAATTTGTTAATTTTAATATTAATTATTTTAACAGATAAAATTTGTGTTAACCATTTGTAAAGCACCTCACAACGTGGAGATAGAGTTAGTAGGAAAGGTTTTTTTTTAAAATAAACCTAGCAATGTTATTAAAATTACTAATATTCCTCTTTACTACTGATGGTAAGCTGAAAATGCTTCTGTTAGGAGTAGTTCACGATTCACAACAGTAGTCGAAAGGCGCATTTGAACCCTACCATTACGCTACCGTCGCTTACTACACTATATTCTTTCTCATTCTCTCGCAAGCTAAATCGTATAGATGTATATGTTTGTCTCTTTTTAGGGTTGATGTTTCGTTTCATCGAGTTTCAAATCACAACGATTCTTAAGAAGTTTTAACTCCAAAAACCTATAGTTGAATTTTAAACTTCCTCCTATTTTTGAAATCGGCTAAAAAAAGGAAATGCACATTGAAGGCCTCCTCTAAAAATTGCCTTCATAATGAAATATATGTCAGCTTATTATCATGAAGGTCTTACTGCCTACTTCATGTTTCAGTTTCTCTCTGACCTCTTACTACAACAAAAGCATAATTAAGGTTGTACTCTCTTAAGTCAGTACCGTCTCTAAACGGCCCACGGACTCCTCTTATTGGTCTAAAACCCTCTCAGAGAAAAAGAACCGTGAGTAAATATTTACTTTTAACGCGAAATAAATGTAATTCTTATATCTGTGTACAGATTAAAAATGAAAATCGACAACATTTGCAAAATATCTTTTGACCTATTTCATTACTGACCAAAATACTCTCGACAATATAAAAGCTGTAGCTGAAAGGTTAATGTAGGCGAATAATTCTAGATGATTGACTGCCAAAGCTCACGGACTTTGAACGTGTATACGCTTTATATCAACAAGGCAATATATTCATTCACTGGTAACTAAAGCTAGTAAATATAATCATTCCAAAATTGAAACATGTACAAAATCAACAGAAGATCCCAATTTTGATTTTTTTTATATAGGATAAGGGTGACAAACGAGCACACAGTCCACCTGATGGTAAGTGGTTGCTGCGGCCCATAGACATCTACATCTATCCTCTATTACAAATCAAAATGTAGATGCGTTGTCACCCGTGAGGACTAAGATGGAATGCCTCATTTCCAGTAAAAAGGGCCTCCGGCTACCTGCACTCACCAAGCGAAACGCAGAGGTAAACCTCTACTTCACGCTGGTTTTCTGTGAGGTCGTGGTACCACCCCGGTTTGAGCCGGCCCATCCGTGCGACAGCAAAAGCTGCCGCCTGGCTCTACCACTGGTTAAAATCTCGGAAATACATCAGGAGTGCGAACTATTATATTAGATCACTGTCATGTAACATACGAGCAGATTCGGGCTGTTATCAGTATCGGAGTGACTGCAATTCAGTTGACATTACATAATGAGCTGTGTGTAAGAAAACTAGTTTCCCGCTGGGTTCCCCACAATTTGTCCGAAGAGCAAAAGGCGGCTCGTGTAGATTGGTGCCGGAATACTCTGCAACGCTTCAACGGAGGGAAGTCAAATCCCGTTTATAATGTCGTTTCCTGAGATCCAGGATTCGTCACCTGTGACGAATCATGGATTTATTCATACAAAACTGAAAGAAAACATCAGTCAGCAGTTTGAGTCTTCGAAGACGAGGTCAAACTAACGAAAGTGGTTCGCTCCCGCAGCGTATCAAAGAAAATGGTCGCTACGTTTGTCTCGAGAAAGGGGCATGTTGCTACAATTCCTTTACAGGAACGCAGAACGGTTACCGCTGAGTGGTATATCAGGATTTTTTTGCCAGAAATGATAGCCGAACTCCAAAAAAATAACCCGAAACGTCGCATCATTTTACATCACGATAATGCGAGCTCCCATACGGCTCGGAAGACAAATTTGTTTTGAAGCAGGAAAACGTTGAGCTGATGAGCCATCCGCCGTACAGTCCTGACCTGAGCCCAAACGATTTCTTTACATTCCCTAGAACGATATAGCATAGCAGCTGTGGAAGCGTACAAATCAGCCATTTTGTCAACATCAACTTCACACTGGAACTACTGTTTTAATAATTAGTTTGCACGAATGGAAAAGTGCATTATATTGAACGGAGAATACTTCGAAAAACAATAAAATACAATTTAGCTACACCGTTCATGTGGTTTTTCTTATTCCCGATCATTTCAGTGCAGTTCTCATTTCATTCACATACTTGTAGATATTACAAAAAGTAAATAAAACAATTCTGATTCCAAGACAAGATAAACATACCCGATATAAAAAGTGTTAGGTGTTGCTGGACGTATAATTCACACTCGGAAAATAATTACAAAATATACACATAACGCAATTCTGCATCTTAATGAAATTCTGAATCTGAATAAAATTAATTTGTGTATTCTTGTAGCATATTATAACTATGCCAAATTTAAATCATCTACGGCAAGAAGTCCCTGAGAAAATTCTTGTGACAGACAGATATGCGAGCAAAGTTGCGGGATTCACCTTTTACCTGCTACCTGCTAGTGCCGTTTAAAATTTCTTTCTTCTGAATAAAATAAAGTACTACTTACGCTTTTTTTATACGTATAAATACTATAATAATAATGCTACATTTAATAAATACTAAAGATTCTTTATATTATTAATTGATTAAACCATAAAGTAAAGTATGCTAAATGAAACTAAAGGGAAATAAGAAGGGTCCATTCCTCGTCCCACTTTGATGTGGGCTCGGTCTAAATAAACATCCAGATTGTGGTAAGATTCTGGAATCTTACTTGAGCAAAATACCAAGTGGTGCAACCACCAAACTTCCTCTTAGTCGGCAAATGACATGACAGCACCTAGTCATCATAATCATTGTCACTACTACAACGTATGAAAGGCTCTTGCTGGCTCGAGTGTTATATAGTTGTATTATATATAAAACGTGATTGGAAATAATTCGCGATTAAGTTCATAAAAATTATAATATTTTCAGTTCATACTTAACTGCATCTAAAAAAATTTTATTTAAACCACAACTAAGATAAAACATAAAAGCAAACACAGAAGCCAAATATTAATTAGTAAAATACATATTGACAAGATAATCTTGAGAATGTATTTATTAGAGTTACCAAATACATGTGTATAACTTGGGTTAAGTACCTGTATTTAAGATATTGATAAACTATAACATGTGACCTGAGTTCAAGTATGTTGCAATTGCAATACTTATCTCGGGAAATCCTCTACGCAGTTCAGCCACAGATTTATTTCAAAACTAGATGGTACAAATTTAAAACAAATAAAAATTTATTATTTCTTTGTAATTGATAGATTTGATAGGAATTATTGTTAGATTTATATATTTTTAAAACAATATTTAAAATTAGTTACCCAATGCATGGCTTTTACCAACATAGTTTTTATATGTGAGCTAGATAAAAAATACTCTTTCCGCTTAAATATAAACATTCCGTAATAGAGTTTTAAGCTAATTAAGATTAATTGTTTTCTTAAATAGAGGTAATGCAATAATCGGTAACAAATACATATAACGGCACACACTCTACCTGGTGGTAGGTGAATACTTTGGCCCGTAGACACAGACATCTATTCTCAGCTAAAAATTAAAATACAGATGTGATGACAGCCCTGAGAATTAAGATTGAATGTCTCGTCAGTCTCATCTCCGGTTCTTGTCACTCACCATACTTAGCATTATACAAACGTTTGACGTAGTTTTCTACATGACATTATCCAGGTTAAAACATTGCTTTTTTACAAAATTTAAGTGACCAAACGAACTTCCAGTCCACTAGACACTTAGCTGACTGACTGACTGAGCAGTAAGTTCATTTGAATGATAAAGTTGTACGTACGCATATTTTTATCAAAACTTAACAAATCTGTAATTTTATAGGTAAGGCAATTCTTTAATGGTTATTTTTTAATCATTTGTCATATACTTATGACATGATATTTCTTGAGCTTAAGACTTCCTTAAGCAACCGCCAAACATCAAGTATCTTAAGTACTGTTGATCATCACTGTTCACGTATTAAAATTAATATTATACGGAATGATCAGTGCTGGATATAACCATCCCAGCATGATGACCATAGGAAAATCTTAGAAGTTAGATTATGTTCAGGAATGTAATTAAACAGCTACTATGAAATATTTTATTAACTGAAACGCCGTCAGCCAATTTTTGAGCGCAATAAGTCACTTCCAGTAAAGTTAATTCTTTGTGTCATATATATTTTCTAAAATATCTACGCAGTACATCGGGGATTACAATTTTCCAAGTTTGCACTGTATATAAGCTAGTGCTGGTTCAGTATCGCATCAATAAGTCAAAGAACATTGTCAATAACACTGACTAAAAGGCGTGAAACAAAATAATAATATAAGTCAAAATGTGTAAATCCATAACAATAATCATTTCAGTATTGATGGTTTGCGCTAATGGTCGTTATTTAATTAAGGAAGATTACAGAAGCCCATATGTATTTGTTGAAGATGGTCGCAACGTCAAAGTTTACGATTTGGAAGAAGCTTTGTCGGAAGATCAGCAGGAGATGTCGCACGAGAACAATTTTTCGCGAGTTCGTCGTCAAGCCCATGGAGCTCTAAGTTCGAACCCCGATGGAACATCAAATTTAATGGCGAAGGTGCCACTATCAGTTGATGATAAAAACATGTTAAGTGCAGTTGGTACTGTTAGTGGAGCGTCTGGTAATGGGGACTTTAAGGCGGCTGGTGGCGGTTTGGCTTGGGATAATGTGTAAGTGCGCTTGCATTAATAATATCATAATATAGTTTATAAACAATTATTTGAGATTAGTGCGTCTCATTGGTGATTTACCCTAACAAACTCGATGTGAGTTGTTCCTTTGAGGTTGACTGCCTCATTTTTCTAGTGGATGTAAATTCGACTGCTAAATGTGTTGTCCTGGGTTTGAATCCCAGCTCGATAAAACAACATTGTTACATGTAACTACAGGGTTAATTATATTGGTTTACTAATATTAGTTGAAATTGCAATTAAACATTTATAAGTTAAAAATTAACTTATAAATTAAATTACGACGGATTGCTTGATTGAAATTAAGGTACTTTTAATAAATGTAATTCTGATTCCTGAATTTTATAAATGTGCCAAATTTTCAGCAACGGGCATGGCGCAAGTGTAACTGGACAACATATACCTGACTTTGGAGATCAATTGACCGCGGCCGCGAAATTAAATGTGCTTCACAACGATAAACATGATGTTACCGCTCAAGCTTTTGCAACGAGAACCTTTCCCAACAATGCCAACGTTCCCAACTTTGACACGTACGGTGGCAAAGTTGGATACACATACGAGTAAGTATAAAAGTTGAGAGGGTTGTATAGCATGGTAAGATATAGGCCCCGCTGCCCCTATTGGTACGTGTTGGTAGGCTTCACATGTTTATAATTGATTGTTAATTAAAACAATTCAGGCATTTAAGTTTTTTTAATGGTGTTCACCTTTGTGCACATAATAAACGAGCGTTCAATATTGCTATTGACAAACGTCAGTGGTGCTGGCGGGGATCGAATACGGTTTATTTGCGTAATATTTTTGTAACCTGAGTTTAATGTTAATTATACCAATTCATTCAATTGAATTTACTATGTAATATTACGTTTGTCACGTGCACTCATTTTTGACAGGCTGTGGTATATGACTGAGAAATATCTTGAAGGCATGTTGAGTTTTGGGTTGCAACAGTACGGCAGGGCTAACCATAAACCTCTCAGAAATGAGAAGCGTCCTGTGCAGTAGGTCGAATAACTGTAATTTATTTCTTATATTACAGTAACAAACTGGGAGCATCTCTTGGTACGCAATACACGGATCTTTTCAAGAAGACTGACTACTCAGCGATGGGCAATTTGAACCTGTTCAAAGGGCGTGACTCTTCCCTAGACTTCAATGCGGGTATGAGCAAGTCTGTGTCTCCGTACATACCTAGCAGCAGGTGGGAGCCAAGCGCAGGCCTCTCTTTCACTAAGTGGTTTTAAAATATAAAACAAATAGGCAAATATAAATATTAATAAGTTTAATTTTAAATTAATTATTTAATTAATAATTTCGTCTTTGATTTATAAGTTAAATGTCAACAAATGTTTGAGTTACGCCAGCGAAAAATGATATATAAATATTAATAATGTTTGATATTTTCAAAATCAATATTAATATTATTGTGTTCTTAGCTGTTGTTAATTTTCAGTGGCTTTTGAACCTATAATTATTATCACAGAAAAAATAGTAACACCTAATAAATCGACATTTTACATAGATAACATGCTTATTGTATATTCAATTTTTCAATTCAATTCAGGAAGTGGACTGGTCGAGCCCCGACGGTTTGACAAAAAAATGAGATTGACTTCATTATGACGACCAGACGACAACTGTTCAGTGATGTCTCCGTGATCGCGAGGGTGAAAACTGGTAGCGATCACCGAATGGTTAGCGGCACACTGAACCTAAACGTTAAGTTGGAGAGGTCTCGTCTAATGAAGTCAACGCTCCGTCCCCCTCGTGCTCTGTTCCAAAGTCCCGAAACCTTTCAGCTCGAGTTACAAAACCGTTTTCAGTGCCTAGAAGACTGCAATGAAGTGGACGATATGAATGACAAGCTCGTGGAAACTGTCCATGCGGTTGGAGCTAAGTTCTGCAAGACCCGCCGCAGAAGAACACAAAAACTCTCCGATCACATTCTTAATCTCATGGCTGTTAGACGGGAGATGAAGCTACATTTTTCATCAGATTTGACAGCATACAGGCAACTGAACAGACAGATCTCCAAATGCATGCGGCGGGACTTACGCAACTTCAATACAGCTTGTATTGAAGAAGCGATCGAGCGGAACCAAGGCTCCAAGGTCTTTGCCAGAGATCTGTGTGCCAGAAAGAGCCAACTGTCAAAGCAGAGGACCGAATGTGGCAGCATCGTTTCCTGGACACCTGAGATTTTGAGTGAGATTGAGAGGTTCTATGGGCAGCTGTACACGTCATAGTTGGAGCCACACGCAAGTGTGAGTAACGATCCAAGAGCGAGTCTTATCCGACACTATTCCGAAGATATCCCGGACGTCAGTCTGAGCGAGATTAGAATGGTTCTCCAGCACCTTAAAAACGGCAAGGCCCCAGGCGAGGATGGAATTACAGCGGAGCTTCTGAAAGCGGGTGGAAGACCGGTACTTGAAGTCCTTCAGAAGCTCTTTAATTCCGTCCTCCATGGTGGCATTACACCGGAGGCGAAGAGTAGAAGCGCGATGGTCTTGTTCTTCAAAAAAGGTGACAACGCTCTCTTGAAGAACTACAGACCGATTTCCCTTTTGAGCTGCGTCTACGTGCTGTTTTAGAGAGTCATTACGAATCGTCTCGCGCGCAGACTTGACGACTTCCAGCCTCCCGAACAAGCCGGTTTCCGAAAGGGCTTTAGCACCATATACCACATACATACCCTTCGGCAAATTGTACAGAAGTCCGAAGAGTACAATTTGCCACTATGTCTGGCGTATGTGGACTATGAGAAAGCCTTTGATTCCGTCGAAATTTGGGCGGTGCTGCAGTCCCTTCAGCGGTGCCAAGTTGACTGTCGGTATATCGAAGTGCTGAAGTGTTTGTACAGTAGAGCTACGATGGCTATCCGAGTACAGAACTAGATTACGAAACCTATCCAATTGCAGAGAGGTGTAAGACAGGGTGACGTTATATCCCCGAAACTCTTCACCGCTGCATTGGGAGACGTTTTCAAGCTTCTGGACTGGAAAGGATACGGTATTAACATCAATGGCGAGTACATCACTCACCTTCGATTTGCCGACGATATAGTCCTTTTGGCAGAATCGCTGGAGGACGTAAGCACTATGCTCAATGACCTTAATAGTGTCTCCCAACGGATAGGTCTTAAGATGAACATGGACAATAAAAAGATTATGTTTAATATCCATGTCACACCTATGCCGGTAGTTGTTGGGAGCATTAAGCTCGAAGTTGTTGACGAGTATGTTTACCTGGGACAAATAGTCCGACTAGGTAAGTCCAACTTCGACCGAGAGGTCAATCGACGGATTCAACTCGGCTGGGCAGCGTTCGGGAAGCTACGACACATCTTCTCGTCAGACATACCTCAAAACCTTAAAACGAGATTGTACAACCAGTGCGTGTTGCCAGTGATGACTTACGGAACTGAGACGTGGTCCTTCACTGCTGGCCGTATAAGGAAGCTCAAGGTCGCTCAGCGAGCTATGTAGAGGACTATGCTCGGGGTTTCTCTGCGTGATAAACTTAGAAATGAGTATATCCGCAGTAGAACCAGAGTAACCGACATAGCCCAACGGATTAGTAAGCTGAAGTGGCAGTGGGCCGGCCATATAGCTCGAAGATCCGACAACCGATGGGGAAAAAAGGTTCTCGAGTGGCAGCCTCGTACCGGTAGGCGAAGTGTAGGGCGACCCCCCACGAGATGAAGTGACGACCTGGTAAGACATGCAGGAAGTCGATGGATGCAGGTGGCTCAGGACCGTGCTTTGTGGCATTCCTTGGGGGAGGCCTATGTTCACCAGTGGACTTATGAAGGGCTGTAATGATGATGATGATGTATATTAAAACCAAATACAATTATAGTTTTTCGCGAGTTTCGTAATGTTTTGATGACAAATTCAGTTCAATCAAATTTTAACAGTAGCATACTTAACGTTAAATGGAAGAGTTTAGAATAAATTATAACTCTTTATAAAGAAAATATTCTATTCTTTAATTTAGTTATATTTATCTTGGCGAAATTTTGAAGACAACTAAAGGTGGAACAAAAAATCGATAAATGATAAAAAAATCATATTATGTGGCAGATTGCTCGGTAACTATAAGTGATATCTTTTTTAAATGGATGTAAGTTGATAGCTAATTTATCAAGGATAATTTCGTACCATCACATTTTTCATGTATCATGTACGATTTTCTTTAAAACTGGAAATAAACGGCGCTTCTGTACATTTTCTGGAGCACGAGGAAGTGATGCGTGGTGATGCTTACCCGGGAGGGGGAGGGAGAGTGGATAAAATTTAACTTCGATCTATAACGTATTTATGCTGATAGATAAAATTACTCCAATTATTTTTCCAAGTTTTCCATACATTGCAATCTAGAACTATATGGACTATATAAACATTACTAATATTTAAAGTTTTCAAAATCAATATAATTTTTTTGTATTCTAAGTTGTTATTAGTTTTCAATGGCTCTTTAACCTATAATTATGATGACGAAAGCACAGAAAAAATAATTACACCTAATAAATGGACATCGACAGATAACATGCTTATTGCACCTAAACCGAATACAAATACACTTTATCGCGTATTTTGTTATGATTTGATGACGAATTCGATCAAATACAAGTAAGAGAGAACCAGTATTTAAAATAATTGTTCAGTCTTTGTACCGTATCGTAAAAAAGTGTTATTTATTTTGCATAAATTGACGTAGATTTTCGCTAAAATTGGTTGATACCCCGTACTAAGGCAATGGTCAACGCTAGCATTTTTGAATAACGTACTACTGTGACTAGTAATGTGAGTACATTACTGTACGTTATTCAAAGTGCGTTCAGTGCGGTGGCTGAGCGGATTGATTTATTTCATGTTTTCGGAACGAGTTCACAAGGGCTACCTTGTTATTTCTATGTTTTAGTTTATAGACTTATGATATCTAACATAACAAATGTCTAACTTATCTATGATATGATAGTAGTAAGTGGGGTAATAAATAAATAAATATAGTTTCCAAGGTACGTAAATTATTATACATTTATTTATTTTCAGATAAATGGTCTTAGACACACGTAAGAATAGTGTTCATGGAGAGCTATTTCATTATTCATGAGATCGTCAAGATCTCACGTTAAGTAATTGATAGTGAACCCGGATGCCGGAATGCTTTTAGACTTTATTAAGGTGAAAGCATAGGATAAGTTCGAAAATGGAAACAGACCTTTATGTAAATATACTCACTATAACGAACTCTTGCGATTATAGAAGAATTAATGTGGCAATTATTTTAAATGACAGGTTTATAATATCCTACTACTATAAATGTAAAACTTTGAACATTTTTTTAATGAAATTGGGTTAAGCTTAGACTTCTTTATAATAAAAGTCAGACTAGTAGGACTCGCGCTAAAGGCAAGAAAAACACCGAACGTGGATTAAAGAAAAAGGTAAGTACATTGAAGGAAAAAATTTACTTTGCTGTGAAAAATATATTATTTTATACGTCGTTCAACAGTACGATTAACGCTCCAGTTGCAAGTGTAAGTTTGAAATTAAAAAATCCTTGCTAAATATAAAAATCTAGTTTTACTTTACCAACTGCAGAGAGGTGTAAGTCAGGGTGACGTTATACCTCCGAAACTCTTCACCAATTCAATTCCAATGCAGCATTGGAAGACGTTTTAAAGCTACTGGACTGGAAAGGATACGGTATTAACGTCAACGGCGAGTATATCACTAACCTTCGATTTTCCGACGATATAGTCCTTATGGCAGAATCGCTGGACGACCTAAGCACTATGCTCAATGACCTCAATAATGTCTCCCAACGGATAGGTTTTAAGATGAACATGGGCTTAGCTTTCCATTGACGTCCGTCGAGTTGGGTGTTGGTATTTTTACAGAAAGGTTACACTATTCTAAGCACACACACACACAAAGTTTTAACATGCGGAAACGCGTACTTTTTGAGAAAAAAATATTTGTAAATTAATTATTCTTGCATGTTTATGTTAAATTCCTACCGTAAAACTGGCGCCATTTTGTAATGTCATTGTCGTCGTCAGTAGGGATGTCGATGTCGATGTCGATTCTTTCCGAAAAAGATAGATTTTTAAATCGATTCGAATCGTAAGCTGTATCGATTCATAAAAAAAATCGATTTCTAAAATATAGATATATTTTTCTGTTTGCATTTATAAGATACCCGAATAAATGATCTCTTATGGAAAAAAAAGAAAGATAACACAATAAATGATCTCTTATCAGTAAAATCAGTTTTAATGGCGATTTTAAGGGTGAAATATCTATTCAGTGGATCGATTCTGTACTGCATACCGATTTAAAAAAAAACGATATTTTGGGCCTGAAAAATCGATCTCAGATCGACATCCCTAATCGTTAGTCATTGTTTGTGTCCCTAGCAAGGCTATACAATATGTTAATAATATTGATTAATAAATTATTAATTATATTTGATTTGTTTTATTTTAACAGTACCTATTAGGGCAGATAATAAATAAAATAGGTTAGGTTATACTTATGTCAAAGAACCAAATTGATTGACCCCGACTCCACCACGTACGAATCTGTCCTATCCCTAGAGTGGTTATATAGAGCCGGAGCGCGTAGCCATCAACAAGCCTCACCTCCGTAGCCGCTCCGGCTCGTCCGATGCCTACGATTTGTTACGCAAAGGCGTAGAGGCTGCTCTTTCCGCAGCGCGGGAGACGTTGCAGTCACAAAATAGACACAGAAATCCCTCTGAATTAGTCCTCGCCTCAGCCGCTCCGGCTCGTCTGATGCCTACGATTTGTTACGCAAAGGCGTAGAGGCCGGGCTTCCCGCAGCGCCGGAGACATTGCAGTCTCAAAATAGATACAGAAATCCCTCTGAATTAGTCCCCCTACACCTTCCTCCCCCCTCTATTCGACGAATGTCAATGAAAATTCGTAATAAAATAGGCTCAGAAGGGCTAGAACTCAGAGCCGTAAAGCCAGTTTTAAAAAAAATGTAAAATAAGTAATTTTCAATAATTTATTTCTCAAAAAGTACGCGTTTCCGCGTTTTAAAATTTTGCGTGTATTATAAAAATGTAACCTTTCTGTAAAAAAATTATGAACACCCAACTCGAAGGACGTCAATGGAAAGTCTTACCTGAACATGGACAAAACAAAAGTCATGTTTAACGTCCTTGTCACACCTATGCCGGTAGTTTTTGTGAGCACTGAGCTCGATGATATTGACAAATATGTTACAAATTGTCCGACTAGGTAAGTCCAACTACGACCGAGAGGTCAATCGACGGATTAAACTGCTGGGCAGCGTTCTGGAAATTACGGCACATCTTTTCATCAGGTGGTATACCAAACTTCAAAACTTAAAAACGAGACTTTACAACCAGTGCGTGTTGCCAGTGATGAACTGAGACGTGGTCCTTCACTGTTGGCCGTATGAGAAAACTCAAAGTCGCTCAGCGACCTATGGAGAGGATGCTCGGATGCTCTGCGTTATAGACTTAAAAACAGGGATATCCGCAGTAGAACCAGAGTAACTGACATAGCCCAAAGAATTATTATGCTGAAGTGGCAATGGACCGGCCATATAGCTCGAAGAACGACAACAAATGGGGAAGAAAGGTTCTTGAGTGGCAGCCTCGTACCGGCAGGCGAAGTGTAGGGCATCCCCCCACTCGATGGAGTGACGACCTGGTAAGACTTGCAGGAAGTCAATGGAAGCAGGTGGCTCGCGAACATGCTATGTGATATTCCTTGGGGGAGACCTATGTTCAACAGTGGGCTTGTGAAAAGCTGTAATGATGATCATAATGGTGATGACTTAGAAATTGACGGAAGTTCGCTATTACTATAGAAATTAGAGTTAAGCTGATATCATCGAACTCCGGTGGTTCAGCGGATGAAACCGTTTAGGATAACTTGGAGGTCGTACAAAAGTAGTTTTCGCGTGGGCGAAGCTATGCTTGCGTAGGACGTAATAAGTCTTACCACTTTTATAAGGTGCGTATGGTTGATTTTCCGGCCGTTTACGAATTTTATTAAAATTTAAATTATAAAAACTTAAATTTTATAAAACTCACAGCCTATTATACTAGCTTTCTGTACCCCTCAGGACAGAAAACTTCAGCACTGCTATTTGACGGTAGAAATAGGTAAGAGGTAGGTAGGTGTTCCTATTCTGTATTATTCTGTAGGTAGTTAAAAAAAAATTGGCGTGATTTTCTGACGCCTTGTTGTATTATTTAGTATATTATTATCTGTACTTAGAAATTTATTTATTGATAATACTGTAAATATTTTCTTAATAAACGAACTCTCGAATTATACTTGCCTCACTAATGATGATGGTAAGTGGCTACTACAGACCATACACAATCAGTTATCGCCCCTGAGGACTAAGATACAATGCCTCAAGGCCTCTAATTATTCTGCCTCTCTACATCAGGATAGCATTGATTGTTAAAAATAATAAAAGTGTGAGAGCGGATGTTCAACTTGCTCTCTTGCTTATCATTTCATTATCAGTAAGGGCGGCACTGAAAATTTCGGGAATCAAAGAAGTGACACAACATTACTATTTCGAAATGTATTTATTGCTTTTCGAAGTATTCTCCACGAAATTTGACACATTTTTCCATACGATGCAACCACGACCAATCATTGAAGCAACCATTCCATTCGGAAGTTGGGGTCTCCAAAATGGCCGTTTTGTAGGCGTCCACAGCTTCTTCAGGTGATGAAAATCTCTGTCCACGCAATTTATTCTTTATTTTAGGGAAAGTATAGAAATCATTAGGGCTTAGGTCGGGGCTGTACGGCGGATGGTCTAATAATTCTATGTTTTCTTGCTCTAAAAACTCTTTTGTTCTGTGTGCGGTGTGAGAACTCGCATTGTCGTGATGGAGGATGATGCGGCGGTTGCAGTTCTCTTTACGGAGTTCAGAAACGACCTGTGACAAACAAATGCTAGCATACCATTCTGCATTCACTGTTCTTTGTCCCTCAAGAGGAATAGTCGTAACATGGCCGGTTTTGGAGACAAACGTGGCCACCATTGTTTTTGCAACACTCCGTGAACGAACAATTTTTGTTGGCTTTAACTCATTTTCGAACACCCAAACTCGTGTTTTTTGTTTCGGATTTGTACGCATATATCCAGGATTCGTCACCTGATACGCTGTTGTATACAGCATTTGAGGATCCTGCTTGGAATCTTTCGAGAGTTCTGACGCACCAAGTAACGCGAGCCGCTTTTTGCTCTTCACAGAGCGAATGCGGTATCCATCGGGAAAAAAACTTTTTTACACCTAATTGTTCATGCAAGATTATTTGTATTTGACTCATGCCAATGTGTAAAGTTGCCTGAATTTCGCGGTATGTCAAATGTTGATCTTCTTCAATCAGCTTACGTACATCATCAACATTTTCTTGGGTGATTGCAGTTTTTGGACGACGTTGACGGGGATCATCACTGAGCTTGAGACGTCCACGTTGAAATTCAGCAAACCAGCGATAAATTGTGGTTTTGGATGAGGCTTCATCACCAAATGCAGAAATCATCCAGTCAACACACTGTTTTTGTGTTAAACCACTTCGAAAGTCATAATAAATCATCGCTCTTGAATTTTCTCGAGTCAATTCCATTTTCTCAACGACTAAACAAGTTTGACAAACCTTGTGACAAGACCGAGAATCTTTTTTTAAATAAATAAATGGTATTCGATTTTTAAAACCAAGGAGTTTTCAATTAAAAAGATTTTAATATGACAGGAACAATTCAAATTCAATTGTGGAAATATTCCATTCCCGATATTTTTAGTGCAGCCTATGTAAGACAGCGTAACGCACTATACATTCAGTATAGAGAAGTGACCAAAAAAGTAGAAGTGTAACGTGAGTAGGGTTTGGGTCACCGGGACGTCGCGTGTCTCGTAGTCCCGGGAGTTTTCGTAATTTTCGTTGTCTCGAGTCCCGGGACATTCGGGTCGAGACCCGAGACGAGACAAGATTGTCGAAATTGTTATGTTATCATTTTTATTTTCAAGTAATTGAAGGAGCCTAGCGCCACGATGTGTTAGTTTAATCAATAATTACTTGGTATTCTACGTAACTACTGAGTTCGAAACACAATAAATAAATTAAATAAATATGTGATTATGAGAATTAACAATGAGGTTATGAACAATGATTAGAAACTAGAATTACTAGATAATAGTAAAGTTATTAAGAATTAGTATTATTTTTAACTAAGTTCGTTTCATAATTATAAGATTTAATGTTTAGAAGTGCATCCGTGTGTGACTAAAAGAAATAAACAAAGCAAATATTAGGTCCTTACATATGAAGTTAATGTTTTATCTTACTGACCACTTTGATCTGAAATATCTCCTCGTTGGTTCAAAATTCCAAATTCAAATTTATAAATTCATTTAGCTGGAACATTTCAGTTATGAAAACAGTCATTCATTTGTTTTTTCCTCATTATTTTTTTTCTTTGGCTTCGCTTATTACCGCACAATGGAAAACATGAAATATCAGTATATTTACGAGTACGAGTTCTACCGTGGCACCAGTGCTGCAGAAACAGCTCGAAGGATTAATGATGTGTACGGCACTGGGGTCGCAAAAGAAAGCACGGCACGTTTTTGGTTTTTTGGTTTACATTTTCGTTCTGGAAATTTCGACCTTCAGAACCATCCCGTGGACGGCCGGAGACCAAAGTGGAAAATAAAGAATTGAAGGCTATTGTGGAAGCGGATCCATTACAAAGCACTTCAGAGATAGCTGCAGGCTTCGGGGTAAGTGATAAAACTGTATAAATCCCCTTGAAGCAAATCGGGAAAGTAAAAAACTTGAACGATGGGTAACCTCATTGAGTGAACCGAAATGCAAACACACGTCGACTGCTGTGTCACTTTGCTCAACCGACACAATAATGAAGGAATTTTAAATCGAATCATTACTTGTGTTGAAAAGTGGATACTGTACGATAATCGGAAGCGCTCGTCACAATGGCAGTACCCTGGAGACCCAGCCAAATCCTGCCCTAAACGAAAATTGACTCAGAAAAAGTTACTTGTGTGTGTTTGGTGGACTAGCGCCGGTGTCGTTCACTGCAGCTTTCTAAAATCTGGCCAAAGGATTACGGCAGATATTTATTGTAAGCAACTACAAACCGTGAACGAATAACTAGCTGCTAAACAACCGAGATTGGTCAATCGCTGTAGTTCTCTACTGCTTCACGACAACACAAGACCACACACTGCACAACAAACAACCACTAAGTTAGATGAGCTACAATGGGAATGTCTGCGACATCCAC
This sequence comes from Parnassius glacialis, assembly GCA_033319125.1. NCBI lineage: Eukaryota > Metazoa > Arthropoda > Insecta > Lepidoptera > Papilionidae > Parnassius > Parnassius glacialis. The sequence continues at coordinate 20,740,042 of JAVANC010000023.1, read as the reverse complement.
CGTAATCCCCGAAACTTACTCCAACAGATTACCATTTTCCAGAATTTGTAAAACTTCTTACAAAGAAAAAAATTCAACTCCGATGCGGCAGTCCAAACAGCCTTCAAAGAGTTTATTGGTTCTCGCCCCATGGTTTTTTTTTAGTAAAGGGATCAATGAACTACCTATGAGATGGCAAAAGTGCATAAACAACAACGGTGCATACTTTGATTAATTAAATATATTTAAAAAAAATGACTTTATATTCATTCCGTATAAAACGCCAATTTCATTTGTAAGGAACTAATATTAAAACTTTTCTGTTTAATTGTTTAATAAATGTTGATTTTTACAAAAAATTGCCTCTTTTTAATACGTTTCACCAGAAATTAACTCAATTAAAATTCTTCAAAAAAGGCTTATCCATCTTAAAAAAACAGAAAAGTTTTTTCTTAAAGTCTCTAAGTCCTGGGACTTTGATTATAGGTAGACCCGTGTCCCGGGACTTTGAAATTGTCGGGAATTCCCAAACGATAAACGTGAGGTACGTAGTTACATGATAACACCAAAGTATGCAAACCAACAGCAACACTACTTATTTCAATGTTTCAGTGTTTACTACGTAGCAGCAGAAATAGAAGTGAGTACCCACTCAGATGGGCTTCTAGGCAGAAAGGAATCCTTCATCATTAGCCGCTTCAGATTGCATGACAGGGCGCTGGGCTAATGTAGTGCCACGAAACAAATGGATTTTCTATTTCTAGTTTTAATTAATAAAAAATAAAATGCATCTCGCGGTTAACATCGCTTTTGACATAAAATATAAACCTCTATTATTGAACGCGTTACTATGATTTCCGTTTTTAATAAGTTAAAATGTAGCCTGAATAGTAAATGAGTTGCCGATGAAACCTGTGAAATGCTGTGGAACTATAAGATTTCCATTAGACGAAAGACTTTGTCACAATTTGAGGATAGGTATTTAAAATTTTCGTAAAGATAAAGAGGGTGAAGGAGAGAAATTTTTTAAAAATGGAACAGAGCTAGCTAGGTAATAATAGGTAACAGCTCACACGCGTTCAATTCTAATTTTATATAAATAAATTAATATAAATAGGCGGCAAACTATCTAACAGTTCACCTGATGGTAAGTGGCTACGGCAGCCTGAGGACACCTGCAACCAACTTCAAACAAGATGGCTAGAGCTTCAAACAAGGAAGATAACATCTGTATCTCTGAAAACCAAGAGGGCTGAAAGACATATAGACTCTTCATAACCTTCCGACCGAAATACTGGAGTGCACGCTCCGCTGCTTGACTGCTCTCTTACCCTAAGTAAAACTGTTGAATGGAACTTTATTATTACCTTTTTTTCTTTCGAACTTTGAAATTCCAGTCGAGTGCTCGACCTCTGCGGATGACAATAAGGACGATAGTAACTTGACTTAAACTTTATACTTACTGAATAGTATAACGAATCGGCGTAACCTCTCAAAACTAGAAAAGGTCTACAAAATGTCTATAAATTCATATTTAATTCATAAGTTTCAACTAAACTCTCTCATAACTTTTACGTCTTTTAATTTCAATTTGCCTACGTAGAGGTAATTAAAATTTTCTATTCGACTCGTTCTTCTTAGCCCTCTGATTAAATTGGAAAATGTCCTTAATTAAGTTTGGAAGTCTCTTTGACAACGGTTCGTTGGAGACTTTAATGAGTTGATTTAGGCTTAGATCCGCTATTTTATGTTGGTTTAAATAGATTTAATTTAGTAACACTTGTCTGCATTAAGCATTATTATCGTTTGTCAACAAAATTGTGAGTTAGGACTGAGAATACCGTGCTACTACATCGGGGGATTTCAAGTTTAAGCCTTTGAGCTGCAGCTGTTCGGAGCCATCATAAATTTTTGGTTATTTTGTGATTGTTCTGCGGTTCTTATTTTCGACGGATTTCGAGTGCTGCAATAACAATAGTGTTTCAGACAATGGAATATATTCATATCTTTATCTTTCACTACAATCACACTCTTGAAATTCAGTATCGCAATTAAAGCATAGGATAAATTAGTATAGTAGTTTAGTTATAGATGTTTTTGTGATTTCTGTATTGGCATATTATATTATTAAATTTATATCAGTGTGATCTAATTGCTTAAATTTCATTATCTTAATTTTATCTAGGTTTATTTTTAAATTTTATTGTGGAACCAGTTTATCATATTTCTCAAACTTTAGTAAATGTAAATTTCATTATAATACGTAACAGTTTGCATAGGTAATATCAGCAATTAAAAATACTGATTTGGGTCATTTGCATTTTCTACCGACTTCAAACAGTAGACGGTACTCAATTCGACTCTATGCTTTTTTTTTGTGTGTTACCTTATAACTTATTTTGGGTGAACCGATTTCGATGATTCCTTTTTGATTTGAAAGCTGGTGCTTCTCATGTGGTCCCATATATATTTGATCTAAGTCTGACCAATAGCAGGCCTCTGTCACTCTTGCTACCTGCGTGAAATAATTACCTACAATCGCGAGCTGCCCCAGGGGTAGATCGCAGTCGGGGCTAGAGCGCTCTAGGCGATAGAATGTTAAAGTTTTTTTAACGCTGTTTTCCTAAATATTTTTTTGTAAATACTTGAAATACTTTTTTTACTTTGTTTAGTGTTTAGTATATTTAATTGTAGGATAAAATAGTTGAAAAAGTTTTAATGTAATTTAAGAATAATTTATATGTATATCGTCTATCTATTTGATAAATTATAATGGCAAAACGTCGTTCCTACTATAATTACTGCGGGGATGGATGTTTAATGAGCAATTAAAATGATTCAGATATATCATTTTTTGAGTAACCGAAGGATAATGAAAGCTAAATTTATTTAATTTTTTGTTAGACAGGTACTTATAGCGAATAATTAAGTAATAATTTAACTACAGAAGTAATACCTAAGTACTTTATTACAAAACTTAGTTAAAATTTACTTTACTACCCAAGTACCTACTTACATACCTATTACTCGTCCTTGTAATTAAAATATTTTAAGTTATAATAGCACAAATACTGAAATTAAAACTTTGTTTACAAGATTTTCAACTTAGTAAATTACGATCATATTTCTGTTAGGAATCGTTTTTCGGGTTTATTTTCCCGACGAATGACCTTGCAAGTTGCATGCGTTGGGCATACGTTGGGCATCACAGAACTCACATAGTAGGTAATACGGTCAATTATAGTTAGCATAGGTACTTTACCTAATTAACTTACCATTTCACAATGTATTTTTTTACTCTTTATTAACAGCCCTTAGCAACCACAGAAAGTCTGTTGTGAGAGTAAGGAGAAAAGATGCAAAGTAATATGGACCCACGCGCGCAGCGATAAATTTTCATTTAGCTTGCGTGCGCGATTTATCTTATTAATAATAACTATGTAGGCTATTAAAACGTCGGCAATCAGTCAACATCATAAGAGTGCAACTTCTGTACGTTAGTACTATTATTTTTTCTGTGCCAATAGTTTTCGAGTTATTCTTAATATTTTATATTGAAGTCGATTGTACAAAATTTTTAATTTTAAATTATATTAGATAACTAGCTGGCCAGCCAGACGTTGTTCTGCCCTCTCCGACGACCCTGTGTCCTATAAAACTTCTTAATAAATAATATTGAGGGTCACTTATAGGGATAAAAACTATCCTATCTCTCAAGTTGGACCAAACTGCACACAGTGTGCAAAATTTCATTGCAATCACTTTAGTAGTTTAGGACATCGATTTATTTGTATAACTCAATGGTTTAGGAGTTCATCGCGGACATACAATGTGATACTTAATTTTTATATATAAAGATTACGAAGTAGTACGAAGTAGAAGTATTAGTTTTTTCTCATATACGGTATGTGTAAATTTTTTTTATTAACTATTGTGGTCAACAAAGTACTACCTACTTTCAAAAACATAAATATCGGTATTTGTGTTTATTTTTACGAAATACCTTTTGTTAATTTATTAGTACCTATACATAGTTGGTCTATTAGTGTATTATGTACATATTACTTTACACCAATATATAGCTTGTAGGTAATCGGTTTCCCGACTAAATCCAATGTATTATTAATAAGACAAATATTTAGAGAAGTTTTAATGAAAGAAAATAAACAAGAGTAAATTTTGAAAAATGTTTTTATTAACGTACTAGATAATATTTATTAATTATTTAAATTAAATTAATCACTTGAGATCACACACAAAGGTTTCTTAACACTTTCACCAACGGTAGTTAAACACGCCTCTGCCACCGTAGTCCGAATTGTACCCAGACGTCTTCCCGTACGTCCCTTCCACTAAGAATTCACCATTTTTACCGACTGGCCATCTACCCCCAGCACCTGCCGTTATCTATAAAAAAAATTATTGATTAAATTATATCAATAGGATGCAAAACAAAGCAAAATCTTTTATCGATCTACGTGTTAATGTCATTATCAATAATCTGTACTGACAAATTATCAACCCCATCAACAACTTTCGAATAATTTAGTCCGAAAGCTATCATTGTTCTAGGAGGTAAGGCTCCTTTTCTCCTTAGTAGTCCAGGTACCACCCTGTTACCTATGTTTGCTGCTAAATAGCAGCGCTTGCACTGTTGTGTTCCAGTCTAAATGTGACAGAAAACCAGTACAACTACAGGCTGCAGATATTCATCTTAGTCCTCATTGGTGACAAACTTCTAGAGCCTTCTTTGTTTGAAGTTGGCTGCAAGTGTCCATGGACTGCAATAGTCACTTTCCATCATTTATGCTACGCTCGAATGTCAATTGTTTTACAAAAAAAAATGAAACTTGCTTATCCTAATCTACCGGTACTTGATGTGCTATGTACTAACCCTACAACGATTCAAAAATCAGAAATAGAAGACTATTTTTATTTTCTTTTTTTAAAATGTTTATTTTTAATCATCATCATTACAGCCCATCACAAGTCCACTGCTGTACATAGGCCTCCCCCAAGGAATGCCACAAAGCACGGTCCTGAACCACCTGCTACAATCGAGTTTTTCAGAAAAGAACTGACAAGAATTAGTGGTGTGGTTTTACCCAGTCCAATTTAACTGATTCTATTTATACTACTTATTCCCCCCTCCTGTTTATATCCCGTAGGTGTTGTAAGATGCGGCTATGGCAAACACCAGAAAAATCTTATGACCTCTGATAAATAGTAGTAGAATTAGAACCATATTATTTACATCATACGTAAATACTCCGACCGGAAACAAGTGCAACGTAAAAAATTCTAGACTTCTGGTACTGCAATCATCAATCTGCCTAACAAGCGTGATGATCAATGCAAAACCTTTCTACAACTTTACAGGTAGGTACCTAAAGAAGAAGATTAGAAAGACGTCACTGAAGCAGCAATATGATGATCACAGTATGAGTAAAGACGATATTACACGTATCAATTTCGATTCAATATTGCTTTCAAGTTGTTGGCTTTTACGGAATTAAGACCTCTAAATACAAAACGAAAATGATTGAAAGCTTCGACACCCCCGGACACTTTCAAGGAAATTGTACATTGAATAATCAATACGGATCATTGATTCAAGTGTCATTCGAAAACTGAACGACGCCTTTTTCCGCGTGTGTCTGCAAAGCGTACAGATCTGTCTATGCGAGTGTTATTTTTTAAACCAAGTGACGTGACAGTCATTTTCTGCGTATTTTGGAACTTCTCGAAACTTATGAGTGTATATGGTATATCAAATCAAACTCTTATAATGATAGACACCATTCCTCCTTAGTCTTAGTGATATTCTTAAACGTATGCATCAACGCCAAGGTATTCTTCTTTTTTATGAGTTTTGGTCGCGACATCGCTGAAATGTACATTAAATGTAATTTAAATGATTTATCGATTAAATGGGCAAAGTTATTCAATGTTCAATGACTTTCATTCGATTTCTTTCAATTTGGTCGATCCATCTAATATCGCCTGTATATCTAAATATCATAAGAAAAGTAAATAGTAAGCTACTAAAACAAATCACTTACCGAATTAGGACCGTGGATTTGTTTGCTCACATCGAGCGACGCGGCTGCATTAGAATTTTGCCAGTTGAGCGCGCCGCCCAGGTGACTTGAGTCACCGTTAGATCCGAGCACTCTCGTTCCGTAAACTTGCCCATCTAACTTGCCGCGGTGATCGTTGAAGAAGTTATGTTCATAGCCACCTTTACCCTTTACAGAATAATTGTAATTATTAAATGATATACTTTAATGATTACTAATTGCGACTACAAAGCCCTGTATTAAAAATATATTTGAAAACATATCAGACATTTTCTATTGCCTCTGATAATGGAAATATTTTAGAAACACCACACCTTGTAGAGTAGAGCGTTTTCCCAATTCCCAAACTGGTGATATATTAAAAGCATTTATAATATATTACGCGTAACGTCTGAACTTGACGATGAAAACTAATTTTACCAACACGATAGAAATGATTTCATTTGTTCTCCAATTTAATGAAATTTAATTTTTAAAGATGTGTGAGCATGCAAATTCTTATTGTAGCACCCCAAAAGTGCTATCGTTTATTCGTGATCAAGTACCTACATAGAAACTGTTGATAACATACATTTTTTAAATCTTACTAATATAATAAATGTGAAAGTTTGTTTGCTTGGATAATTGATAATGTTTTAGACTCCGAAACTTCTGAACGGCAAATGACGAAATTTGGCAAAGAGTTAGATTACGATATGAAATAACACATAAGCTATCTTCAAGTAATCGGAATTAAGATTTTGTAATGTTAAAAACGTCCAGGAAGTCGATAGATGCAGGTGGCTCAGGATCGTGCTTTGTGGCATGCCTTGGTGCAGGCCCATGTTCAACAGTGGACTTGTGAAGGGCTGTAATGATAATGATGATGATGAATGTTAAAAACTTCGTAAAAGTCAAAGAAAGAAAACAAAGTATTAAATATTTTAGAACAAATTATACTTACAAACAATCCGGCGTCATTCTGGCCAAGAGTTCCAAACACGCGTCCGTTATCGGTTTTGTGATCAAAGGTGACGTCACGACGATACCTTTGCTGCAGATCAGCATTTGACGAATGGATATACCATTCAGGGTATCTAAGGATATAAAACTTTTATTAATGTTTCTTTTAGCTCAAAATAAACGAACCTTTAGAACATGACCCTTACCTACCTTTCCTACATTTAGGTAAAACTACGGCCTATAATCAGCCCGGGCCTTTTGCAATGCAGCTTACGACTAAGATTATCGTCGACATACAACCTACGTGACCTTTAAAAGTCAACTACAAAGCTGAGCATAAGCCAAAACAGGGTATTGGGAGCGATACCGAAAACCATCTATTATTCTTAGGACGACATTGCTGTGCGTTCGCCCATTTTTTAAGTAGGTGTCATATAAGTGGAATATAGAAAATGTCAGAAAATCTTAAAGACTTCTGAAATATAACAGTATAACCATCTCGTTTACGCCAGATATAAGAAACCCATATCAGCGACGGGCTTGTAGGTTATAGTAGCGAGACGTCTGGCCGTGCTACCGTCAATCTGCTAGACAAGCGTAAAGCCGCGTCTCCACCTAAGTTTTGTTACTAACTGTTGTGTTGCCAACACGTGTTAGTAACAAATGTTTCTGTAATTACCTAGTGTTAGCAACAAAACTTGAAACAATGTCGGGAACCGTGTTTCCATTTTTGGCGGCAACATCAAAGGAATACGCTTGTTGCAAACATTTGTTCCCTCGGTGGAAACGCTTGTTGGAAACATTTGTCGGTAACATCGGAAACAAATGTTGGTAACTTTTATTGAGTTGTAAACAGTTGGAAATATAAATGTTGTCAACATTTTTGGTGGATACGCGGCTTAACGATTAAGGCAAATGCTTCCAACAGCGAAACTCCATGCGATCAGCGATGTCCAGCTGTGGACTTTTAGCGGGTGGTGAGAAATAAGAAAGAAGATTGGTCTAAATAGGTATGAAAATAAATATACTGGCTAACATATTAATAGGGTTGACAATACATAAAATTTTTGCAATTAGTTCATACCTGTCGGCCACGACCTGAGGATGTATTGGATAGTCTTCGTAACCTTGAGCTACAACCGCAGCGATAATTCCAAACAAAACACAGAGGAACTTCATTGTTCTGTAAACAAAATTGTTAAAAAGATATTAACATATTGCGAGTCGGCTTATGTGGCGCCGACAGAATATCAGCGCTGCAGCAATATGCTGAGTCGGTAACTTGTCCTTAATTTTTTAAGTATTTTGTTATTAAGAATATTTTTTCTTTTGTAAAAGTAGTATTTGCAGCAATGGATAAATAAGTATGTTCTTTCTTTCTTTCAAAATATTGTATATTTCTTTGAAAGAAAGAAAGATTACTTTTTTCTATTTCTAAATATGCATCATGATGGTATTGCCATTGCCGGTTCCCAAAACAACGTCAAGTAAGTTATTAGGCAAAATATATTACAGTGGTGTAAGGAGAACATTAATATGTTCATCGAATATCATAGACAATGGACACGGCGACGGCGTCGTGGCCACATGAGTAAAGAAACCGTTTTCTTTACTCTGTGTCGTGGCTTCGTTTTTTCACTGCGCCGGTGCCGGTGCCGTTCTACGCTCGGATTTTGGGCAGAATAGGACAGTTACTATACTCTTTGCACAGAAATACAGAGTACCTTTGTATGCACAGAACTAACACAAACCTCAGTTCTATCGCACGTAAAAATGGTCACACGACTGCAATACACATGCAGTTTTGGCAGCCGGCAACGAGTGGGAAGCTTGCTGTCACAGTCCACTCGAAAGGGTCAAAAATTAAGCTTTTAACTATTGACTTTTTATTTAGCAGACTTTAAAGAACTTAAAAAAACTGTCGTCTATGTCTCAGCAGCGCCTTTTTTTAATATTTTTTGTTTGAAGTAGGTTTTTACTTTCATTAAATATTTTTTTAATTCTCTCTGTTCCTTTTAATGTCTGGTTGTCCCAAATACGTTATGAATTAATATTTAAACGTTTAAAAAATAAATTTAAAAATAATCAGAACAATCTATAAATCGTCTGTTATTTACAAATAGAAGTGAACTTACCAATAATATTGTGGAACACGGAAAAATCTCCACCAATTGTTTAGTTCGCTGGATAGGAGGACTGAATGATAGTCATACAGGACGACCCTGGTATTTATTCTCGCCGAGAGAGCCTCGGGACTTTTTGAGACGAGCGTACAATATGCATACAAGTTATTCCCCTTTTACCCGAGTCCGTCTCAAATTTGCGAACATTAACTAACTTTATTACTGTAAATAATTGATAAGGAGCGTACACTGTTCTCATGTCATGATGTCATACACGTCATGACTCAATGCCGCTAGCACTGTTTTTGTACAGAGCTCCGGTGATTCCCAATTATGTTTTGTTTACTAAGATTTAATGAATTTAAAAATCGTGTTTAATGTCAAAATGCATGTTTTTTCTTTAACTACCTATTTATTTTTGTAATATTTATTTTTAATGATAGATGAGATCTACCTAGATTTTACTTTCTAAGAGATAAAAACTGGTGGGTAATATACAATATAGGCTATTGGCTAATATATAACTGCGTATAAATCAATGATATACGCCCGAGAAATAGTAATATGCAAAACTCGACCAGTATACGCCATCACCATCATAACTTCATGTATAAACTTTTATATACTTTATAGTGAAAACTATCATACAGTCGGAATACGTTATACTGAGATATAGGGGGAAAATACCAACTTTTTCCAAGTGCTAGCACCAGGTACCTTGCAGAAACACTAATCCTAATTCCAGTCTGATGACGGGCAGCATGAGGAAGAAAGGTTCTCGTGTGGCAGCCTCGTGCCGGTAGACGAATTGTAGAGCAACCCCCACTAGATAGAGTGACGACCTGGTAAGCGATGCAGGAAGTCGATAGATGCAGGTTGTCCACGACCGTGCCTTGTAGCATTCCTTGAGTGAGACCTTTTTTTTTATAGGATATGATGACAAACGACACAACACAGGTACAATACAGGCAACTGAACAGACAGATCTCCAAATGCATGCGGCGGGACTTACGCAATTTTAATACAGCGTGTATTGAAGAAGAAGAAACCAAGGCTCCAAAGTCTTTGCCAGATATCTGTCTGCCAGAAAGAGCCAACTGTCAAAGCTGAAGACCGAGTGTGGCAGCATCGTTTCCGGGACACCTGAGATTTTGAGTGAGATTGAGAGGTTCTATGGGCAGCTGTACACGTCATCGTTGGAGCCACACGCAAGTGTGAGTAACGATCCAAGAGCGAGTCTTATCCGACACTATTCCGAAGATATCCCGGACGTCAGTCTGTGCGAGATTAGAATGGCTCCCCAGCACCTTAAAAACAGCAAGGCCCCAGGCGAGGATGGAATTACAGCGGAACTTCTGAAAGCGGGTGGAAGACCGGTACTTGAAGTCCTTCAGAAGCTCTTTAGTTCCGTCCTCCAGTACACCGGAGGTGTGGAGCAGAAGTGCGGTGGTCTTATTCTTCAAGAAAGGTGACAACGCTCTCTTGAAGAACTGCAGACCGATTTCCCTTCTGAGCAGCGTCTACGTGCTGTTTTCGAGAGTCATTACGAATCGTCTCGCGCGCAGACTTGACGACTTGCAGCCTCCCGAACAAGCCGATACATACCCTTCGGCAAATTGTACAGAAGTCCGAGGAGTACAATTTGCCATTATGCCTGGCGTATGTGGACTATGAGAAAGCCTTTGATACCGTCGAAATTTGGGCGGTGCTGCAGTCCCTTCAGCGGTGCCAAGTTGACTGTCGGTATATAGAAGTGCTGAAGTGCTTGTACAGTAGGGCTACGATGGCTATCCGAGTACAGAACCAGAGTACGAAACCTATTCAATTGCAGAAAGGTGTAAGACAGGGTGATGTTATATCCCCGAAACTCTTCACCGCTGCATTGGAAGACGTTTTCAAGCTTCTGGACAGGAAAGTATACGGTATTAACATCAATGGCGAGTACATCACTCACCTTCGATTTGTCGACGATATAGTCCTTATGGCAGAATCGCTGGAGGACCTAAGCACTATGCTCAATGACCTCAATAGTGTCTTCCAACGGATAGGTCTTAAGATGAACATGGACAAAACAAGGATTATGTTTAATGTCCATGTCACACCTATGCCGGTAGTTGTTGGGAGCACTAAGCTCGAAGTTGTTGACGAGTATGTTTACCTGGGACAAATAGTCCGACTAGGTAAGTCCAACTTCGACCGAGAGGTCAATCGACGGATTCAACTCGGCTGAACAGCGTTCGGGAAACTACGACATATCTTCTCGTCAAACATACCTCAAAACCTTAAAACGAAATTGTACAACCAGTGCGTGTTGCCAGTGACAACTTACGGATCTGAGACGTGGTCCTTCACTGCTGGCCGTATGAGGAAGCTCAAGGTCGCTCAGCTATGGAGAGGGCTATGGCCGGGGTTTCTCTGCGTGATAAACTTAGAAATGAGTATATCCGCAGTAGAACCAGAGTAACCGACATAGCCCAATGGATTAGTAAGCTGAAACGGCAGTGGGCTGGCCATATAGCTCGAAGAACCGACAACCGATAGGGAGGAAAAGTTCTTGAGTGGCAGCCTCGTACTGGTAGGCGAAGTGTAGGGCGACCCCCTACGAGATGGAGTGACGACCTGGTAAGACATGCAGGAAGTCGATGGATGCAGGTGGCTCAGGACCGTGCTTTGTGGTATTCCTTGGGGGAGGCCTATGTTCAGCAGTGGACTTATGAAAGGCTGTAATGATGATGATGATGACAAACGAGCACACAGTCTACCAGATGGTAAGTGGTTGCTGTGACTCATAGATATCTACATCTATCCTCAATAAAGAATCAAAATGCAGATCTGCTGTCACCCGTGAAGACTAAGATGGAACGCCTCTTTTCCAGTAAATATGGTCTCCGGTTCTCTACATTCACCATACGAAACATAGCAGCAATAAGTTGCTACTTTACGCTGGTATTCTATGAGAGCGTGGTCCTTCCCCAGTCGAGCCGAACTATTCGTGCTACAACTTTACTTCTAATATAGCTGCAGCATGCCTCTACCACGTATACGTTCAGCAGTGGACTTGTGAAAGGCTGTAATGATGGTGATGACAAAAATGAATTGTTAACTTGTGATTTTTTTATAAGTAAATATAAAATAAAATCCTCCACTTCTTATCCATTTATCGTTTCGGTCTGAACGACAAGCCAGTATGATTACAGCCTAAATACGTCCCAATACTGAGCACAAGTCTTCATGTTTATAGTTATGGCGAAGTAGTTCGATGTTTGTAGTACAGAGAATTGATGTTCCCCACGACACAATTTACTTTGTGCCATTGATTAAGTGATTGAGCGTGGGGAATTAATTGAATCGTTTATGAGTTATTAACGCTGTAAGAAAATAATCTTCCTTGACCAGTTGAAACTAGTCCTTATGCAAATGAACTGTGAACTGATGTTGGTGTCCACTATAATCCTTACGTGACTTCGTTGGTGAGTTAATTGTATTATAGGACATTAATGTTTATTATTTTGATATTTATATCCACTGCATTGGTTTTAAGTATAATGACATTAATTGTCCTCCAGAACGAACTTCAGTATTTGTTGCCAATCTCAGTGGAGACTTGGAACGTTATAGTGCACGTGTGAGGGCTCAGGCATAGGAGCAATCCCTATTTAACATAGTACGATGCGACAATAATTCCACACGACCGCAGAGAGATCAGGCTCAGGACCTACTTCCATAATGCGAGCTGTTACTGAGAATTTATTAACATAAAAACCCATTTTTCTTTTAATAAATTCTCAGTAGTTACTCAGATCTCGACCGAAACTGGAACACATGAACTGCAGTCTGGCTTATAGTGCCACCAACTTATCTGTGAACTGACAGCTTGGCGCTTCTGCGCTGAAATGTTGCCAGTTCGGGAATATTCCCATCTAAGGGTCTTATATTCCTACATAGAGTCCACATACTAAGGTAATAAATTAGTCACGGAATAAAAAGACTAGAACACATATTTAACAGATATATGTCCAAGAACAAGAAGAAACAAAAATATCATACTTGAACAATTTAAACTTTAATTAAATAATATGCCTTTATGCCTTTTTTACCGGGCGTTGTAATTTGCGTTCCTATGGTTTATGCGTTTTCCGGTTCTTTAACTATTTTGGAAATGAATCCTCGACTAATATTTGAAAAAGAAATGAATTGTATTAACCAATCCATTTATCGAAAATACGAAAGGAAGGAACAAAACATAGCAATACCGACCTGTAGCTGCTGATACTCTTTTATAGATCTGATCGAAAGGCATTATCGGTGCTTGCCCTCGAGCTTCTTGCTCACAAAAGTTTAATACTTTTAAAATAATGTTTCGGGCATCACTTTTAATGGTTTTCGGCATTTTTTAATTTTCTATAAACTCTCAAAACAATGACGTATCGAGTGACATTTGATTAAATGGCGGCTGTAGTTCACAATTTTGCCGCAGCTGTCAGTTCACAGATAAGTTGGTGGGACTATACGACCACTAGACCAAGCACGTAGTCAGAATAAATAAATAAACACAAATATATTACCAAACTCTTTATTTCACTTTAAAAACCCTTAACACTATTTATTTACAGCCGACTTATGAATACAGTGTTGTTGTCACTAAGTTAAAATATTTTTACAAACTATTTAACACAAATAAAATACCTACAAATAAAGTGTTGATAGAAAGTCAATATTTAAAAGAAACGCGCATCGATAGATACTTAATATCTCTATCAGTATTTCTAGGAATGGTCATAGACAAAATAATATTATTTTTACTCTTAAACGAAAATAAAAATGATGCAATTTAGAAAAAAATTTTTTATATAGAATTATTAAAATACAAAAGAGCATAAACAATAATTCAAACATAATATTTTGATCTGTAGAATTATATTTTAAGAAAAAATTATATTTATGAGACTATAAACAATTTACTTTAGAACCAACCATGTCTCAAGCTGCCAAAAGTAGGTCACTTTTAAATAAAAATATTCATTGCAAATTCAAATCAACAAAGAAAAACAGACAGGGCGTTGCGTAAATTACAAGTAACTCCAAAACCATGCACAACTTCTTGACACGCACTCAAACAGCCATCTTTCTTTTCTTTCTTTAAAGCCGGTAAAAGTTCACTGGACGCTCACATATACTCCGAAATGCATATGTAAGCGTCCAGTTGCAAACGATATTAAATCCATGCCTGTACGTGAGTACCTACTTGTTCTTGCAATAACCAAGCCAAAACCATATTCAACTTGAAAATTGTTTTGGCTTGGTTTTTGCGCCAGTGAAAATGTACGCCGCGCTCCGTATTTTTCTTTATTGCTCTGAGATTACAAACAAGACAGTTAATATATTAAATTTAGCGATCGGATTTTTAATATCGAATACTTTGATTTGTGGTCTATATTACCTAGAACTCTAATATATTCACTGCAAACTAATACACGAATAGACAATCCAAGTAAAAAACGAAAAATAAAGTAATATTCCTTTTTTCATTAACCATTATAAAATATATAAATAATTCTTCCTTACCTAAATTGTATAGTACGCAAATACGACGCCACGAAATGTTTTCATAATCAAATATAACACGAATATGCAAAAAGGAAACTAATCAAACAGGTACCGTAGTTTATGTAAGAATATATTAGTTCTTTTTAAAGGAATGATTGTAAGGTAAATCCTTACATTAATATTAGTTTTCTTTTAATAAGAATTGTTCCCAATTATACTCGAATCGATAACGTGGTGTGATGAGGGCGTTTAATATCGCCTCATCTTTTCTTGTAGTCTCGTAAGAGGTGACCATGAGAAAGAGTTATGGAGTGTAGAGAGGAGGACCATCTCTATATATGAAAAATGTCCCTAAAAACGTTTCCAATAAGGGTGGCGCTGCAGTAGCATAGGATAAATTAAAAAAAAACGCCAAAAGTAATTAGAATAAGATGGAGAAATAAACAAGGACCGACCAATCCGCTTGGTTTTGTACTACGTAAATAGTTGAGGTTTTGTATACTGGCATTTTACTAACTACTCTAATCATGAATTTTTTAAATATTTGAATTCAGCTGACTTCACTCCGTTCACAACAGCTATTTTCATATCGTAGTATTTCAGACACCAGCGCTATTGTGGTAGGTTTTGGAACCTCTATTTTCGTAAATAGTAGGACACTTTTTCAACTTTCGCCCCTTATAAGATGGTTCTCCTTGTACTCTACACTCCATAGAAAGAGTAAAAAGATTTCAAGTTCTCCGATAGATAGCGATATATAGTTATTCTTTTCACGATGAAGTTTTGAGTTAGGTTGTTGTTAGCCGTGCATATACACATTGTGTTAGTGTGCGTAAGCCTCGGGAGCGCTACCCCCGAGCGCCCGCAGCCTACGCACACTAACATAATGTGCATATGCACGGCTAGCAACAACTAAACTCAAAATGTCATCGTAAAATAGAATAATTATACCATCTATTAAGACAGAAGCTGTAATTTAATCGGAGCGGCGACGAGGAACAATGTAAAAGTGCGAGACATCTGGTGCTACAAAAATCCGCCCACCAAGCGTGACGATTGCAAGACCTTCCTATTTTTAATGCGAAACCATAATCCAACTACGGAACCATAGAAATGTTTTCAAAATTTTAAGCCGTATCCCATATTAAAAGATCTAAACCTAATTTGTACTGTAGCCTATTCTAACAACATATTTGACCAACGTAGTTTCAAACATTTGTGATTTGCAGGCATGTTCATTGCATTAAAATACTTTACGATTTATGGTTTATGTTATAAAATAGCAATGTTCGATAGTAACATTCATTCATTCATTCCTTATTCATCAAAGCACTAATTTGTTAATACAAAGTAAAGTTATACAAAAGCATTTTAACCACATTTGAAGGAACAAGGTAGTTATGGGATCTTATTAATAACATAAATAGCTTTGCGTACTACGGCATATCGTCTACTCAAATAAATATATCATGCATTATCAGCAAGAAAAAAACTGTTTTCTGTAATTCTTACTAATCACGATTGCAAAAATATGGACCAAACAGACATAAAAACTTCAACTTCTTTATAAACCGAAAATATGTTTTAAATCACGTTTAATATGATTGGTTAATATGTTTTAATCACATTAAATCACAAATTATACAATATCTATTACACAATTCGTAATTAATAACTGAAAACTATAAAAATACCTTGGTTGGTAACACAACACAAGCAAAACATGATTTACAAAAGAATATTATTAAATATTTTGACTTATAAATATTATTGCCAGATACACGAATATTCAAAAATTTTAAAAAAATCGCATTCTAATTTTTTTGTAAAATAATAAAAACATGGCAACATTTATATTCCATAAAACCTAATTCACTTATTAAAACTTATAACTATGAGACTACAAAAAATAACTAGCAAAATTAACCTATAAATATTACAGTTACAACTAAAATCACACAGTGTTGCTATACACAAATAATAACTCCTTATTTACTTATAATTTCCCTATCAAACTAAAACATACACATTATAGTTCGAATATTTTCTTAAAAATTCAAAGAGCGGGGTTTTAAAGCTGTGTTCCTCAAGAACTGATGAGCTAAAACTGTCAAATCCAGCTGGTCCTGTGTCTTGCCACATGCAAATATCTCCCATTTATTATCAGTCTGAAAAAATAATTTACATGATTTTTTTTTATGATTTATCTCTGGTCGACCTCGACCAGGGCGACAACTTTCGAATACTGTCAAACCTGTTTACAACCCATTAAATTTAACTAATTTTTACGGATTTTTTCGCGTTTAATTTAATTTTTTAATTCCCGACGTTTCGGGTGCTTTACAGCACCCATGGTCACGGGAGGGGGGGAATAAAAAGTTAAATCACACGCGACAAAATCAGTAAAAATTAGTTTCATTTAATGTATAGTCTTCGCGAAAATATAAGAAATAATTATGTTTACAACCCGCCAAAATTAACTTGATATTTCGCTCGGGTGACGGAAGCGCGCCGTAGTAACTGCAAAAAGTAGTTTGCCAAATAATATCGGGCAAGGGAAATTTCTTGGATGGGTGCAAAATTTTTCAGTGTTGTTAGATTTATACCTTACTAATTATTTTATTTCTTACCATTTAATGCATTTATTATTTTGTTTTGGTATGTATTAAATACCTTTAGACCTTACGCGGTTGCTATATCCTAATATAGTATAAGAGTTGGATTAGGTCTTTGTCAATATAAATTTTATGAGTTTTTGTTTTTCAAAAGAGTGACTTAGATGCAATAGATAAATTATTATTATTATAAATAAATTAAAAAATTGTATGTTTTATTTCATTTTACATTTAAAAATATTTTTGTATTACATAAAGAAAAAGTTGTAAGTACTTCAGATAATTAACAATCATCGTCATTTACATTGGCGGACAGACTGTAAAACCAACAACCAAATAAACAGCAATCACGTAAAAAAGCATTATTTATTTATTTATTATTTATACTTTATTGTACACCTAAATAAAAAGACTTACAAAGGGTAAACTTAATGCCTTTTGGCATTCTCTCCCAGTCAATTCGAATAATCTATAAAAGGAATAAATATTAATCTATAACACGAATCTAACGCGTGGGTTGGTTTTGAATTTGTTCATAGTACTAACACGTCGATAGAGAGCGGTAAACGGCACGAGGCTCGGGAGGAGACAGCAAATCCCGCTCGGGTCGCAAGTTAATTTTGGCGGGGTATACGGTACAGGAGACATAGTGTCACCATGAAGGCGATGGAACTCTTATACGATATTCTTGAAGTAACGCTTGGAATTCTTTCCGAATAAGGGTGACAAACGAGCACGCAGTCCACCTGATGGAAGATTGATGCTGAGGCCCACAGACATCGTCATCAATGTTCAAATAAAAATCAAAATGCAGATGCGTTGTCACCCCGAGGATTAAGATGGAATGCCTCATTTCCAATAAAAAGGCTCTTCTGTTTTCTACACTCGCAGTACGAAACGCAGCAGAATTGAGCTACTATTTCACGCTGGTATTCCGTGAGAGTGACATAATAACATTGATAAAAAAAACTGACGTCCTAGGGTTGAACCTAGGACGTCAGTTTTTCAAAGTGATCGTGCGCTGATCGAATATACCTACATGATATCGTCGCACTAAATAACTAATAACGTAAATCAGGATTTAGAATTTTGTCCATTCTTTATTGATTAGTAATCTTTCTTAGTAGTGTTTCTAAAGCGATGAGACGCCATTACTAAAATAATTGATTAATAAATAATTTTCAACCACTCAAGCATAGATTTTAATCGATTTTGAACATACTACATCGACAAACTCTTTGAGAGTTTTGCAGACTATAACCTGGAATATATTTTTGTTCAATAACTAAATAAATAAAAAAAATTAAGTACATATTATAAATGATCCCGAATTCAATTTTTTTGGTATTTCTAGGTAGTGTGCATAGCCTTCCCCTTTAGAAACAGTACTTTTATTACTAGTACACATTGAAATAAAAAAAACAGGAATTATAGATTGTCTTATTATATAGACTAGCTGTTCTCCGCGACTTCGTCTGCGTGGAATTTATTACGATTGGATTTTATGATTTTTTTTTGCTCGAATCCCTAGTTCTTTTTCTAAAATAAAAGTAGCCTAAGTTATTTCTTCCTTAACATCGGTTATCTGCCAGTCAGTCTCGTCAAAATCGGTCCAGCCATTTAGGAGATTAGCCATAAAAATAGACAGACGCACGTTTTAAAATTGTGTTTTTGTTATAAGTATCGTATATACCTTCATATTATGCATTTAGTAAAAAGCTGTTATTTTGAAATTACAAACAGGCAATTTAATTTTATTTATTTGTATAGATACGCAGGAAGTCGTTGTATGCAGGTGGTTTAGGATCGTGCTTTGTGGCATACCTTGGAGGAGGCCTATGTTCAACAGTGGACTTGTGATGGGCTGTAATGGTATGCTGTCGCGATGTGAATTATGGGCGGACTAATTTGTGTAATTTCTCTTACACAATAGTGTCGGCAGAATAACTTCCTCATGATGTGCTCCGTGTATGTCGTAAAAGACATTTTGCAAAATATTTAGGTATACAACGCTGTCCAAGTTAAGGTCTGATTCAGCTATCTCTAATTAACCCAAGCGTAGCGAATAAATCATCTCACAGGTTGGAAGGCGCTTCTGTCTAGCATAGGACTTTTTGAAGTTACGATTACTATAATAAAGGCGAAATTAAATAATATGCTAGAGTATTTGAGTCAAATTGCGCCCTAGGACCAACCTAAATATCTTCTTCTTTCATCATCATTATGATTATCATTATAGCCCTTCACAAGTTCACTGCTGAACATAGGCCACCTCCAAGGAATGCCACAAAGCACGGTCCTGAGCCACCTGAATGTATCGACTTGCTGCATGTTTTACCAGATCGTCACTCCATCTAGTGGGCCACTTCGCCTACCGGTACGAGACTGCCACTCGAGAACCTTTATTCCCATCGGTTTTCGGTTCTTACTAACTAGGTACTATCCATTGTGCTATGTCGGTCACTCTGGTTCTACTGCGGATATCCCCATTTGTAAGTTTATCACGCAGAGAAAGCCGATCATATCCGTCTCCTTAGCTCGCTTTTCTTAGTTATCTATATTATATAGTTATAATTATAACTATTTAGTAAAGATAGTTATATATGTTAAATATATTTTAACCATGATTGTAACACAAATGAATCGGCTCGAACGGGAAAGAACCTCGCCCTCACAGAATACCAGCATAAACAGCAGAATAATGCTGTTGTGTTTAGTATGGTGAGTGTAGAGAACCGTAGATCCTTTTCACTGGTAACGCGGCATTTCAGTCCTCAGGGATTTTGTTTCTAATCGAGGATAGATATAGATGTTTATGAGCCACAGCATTCACTTGGCATCGTGTGGACTGTGTGCTCGTTTGTCACCGTTATTATATAAAAAAAAATATTTTAATATACCACATCTTTTTTAACATATTCTTGCATTGTCATCCGAATTTGAGTTATATTCAAAATTTCAAGTTTCCAGCTCATAGGGAAGTTATTCTATTTCACGATGAAGTTTTGAGTTTGGTTGTTGTTAGCCGTGCACATACACATTGTGTTGGTGTGCGTAGGCCTCGGGAGCGCTCGGTCACGATCGCGAGTCGTATGAATCGCAGTTACACACACAAACGCGTTGTCGGTACACGTCACTACTACAATCAAGGCGAAACCTTCATCGTGAAATAATTATACTAAATTCCACCCGGAATGACAATGTCAGATAGACAGACAAACAAAAACGTGCCTTAATAAAAACTCGGCAATAACTTCATTTTTTGACTGAGTGACATTTTCATTCACTTTGCTAAAATCATTTAACGATTTCAATACTAACCAATATAAAAGCAGGCTTCTCATCCTTCATATCGACTTCCTGATCGAATTTGATCGATCTAACAGCGGACTTCTTCATGACCATCGGTTCACCGGACAAACGACGCACCTATAATTGGAAAGAGTTCTTTCTATCTTGTTTTTTTTTTCGTATTGTATCTTTTATAATAATATATAAATGATTAAATAAGCTGCTCATGCCGCAGTATTCATTCTTATCTGTATATTTAATAATTTATGCACACTACAAGAAACAGTTCGTTCTCCATAATGATCCATTTTATATCATACGAGGTGCATGTACGGTGAGATAATATTACATACTATTCAGTCAGCAACTTAGGATGACTTAAAATTAAAAAAAAACTTTAAACAGTTTATAACTGGTATTTTGTTTTAAAAAAGGGAGCTTCGTGCGAACTGCACCTAATTGGAAAACTGCTCTTAAAAGAAAACGAAGGGTTTTTATACAAATGCGAACATATTAATGGGCCATATTAAGTATGAATGCATTACATTTTCAGTCTAAAAGATTTTGTGGCTTCCGACACATGGCGGTATAACCAACTAATGTAATACCAAGGCCGGAGACGAGGAAATCGTCAAAGATCCTCCCTGACGGCAAATCTTTCTTACAATGAGATTAGCTCATGACTATTGTAAGGATAAATATTGTTAAAAGCTCTGTTGATTTCACTTTACAGTACGAAACAGACTTTCACGAAGAGCATATTATTGAATGTATTTTATTTTTTTTATAAAACTCAATTTTCCATTTTTTAATAAACCTACATTCCAACTGATCGTAAGAGGCTATTTCAGCCAATGGACACCTGCAACCAACTTCAAAGGAACAAGGCTACGTATGCGTTGTCACCTCGAAGGACTGAGGGAGAAAGCCTCACAACCTGTCATTATATTGCCTCTATATTCTTCATAGCGGAACACAGCAGTGTACGCATTGTTATTTGGCGGCAGCAGGAATAGGTAAGACGTAGGTTCCTAGGCTAGGCCAGGCTAATAGGCTGAAAGGAGACCTACCAGTTAAACTGTCTTAATACTTCATCTAATAAATAATAATATTTGAAATCATTTTAATCGTATAGTAGCGGCGTAAGAAAATCCACAAATCCACGTTTATGTCGTAAGAAGCGACAGAGTAGAGGGAAATGAGACAGAGTAGATGGCAAGCAGCATTTTTCTGTTAACAACGCAAAAATAATACAGAATTGCTGATGCCAACCAGCCTACCATTCGTTGGCAAGACCTGGCAACTATTGCAAAGGAGGCAATCTGTGATGGGAAATTTTAT
Source organism: Parnassius glacialis (assembly GCA_033319125.1). Lineage (NCBI taxonomy): Eukaryota > Metazoa > Arthropoda > Insecta > Lepidoptera > Papilionidae > Parnassius > Parnassius glacialis. Next base: position 20,718,124 of record JAVANC010000023.1, on the reverse strand, counting down.
GTCTAGCAGTCGACTTTTGATACGCTGAAATGAAAAATGAATGATGACACAATTTTAAGACTGACTTTACATGCGTTTAGTGTGGAGGTGAAAAAATAAACCATAAAATCACGTGAAAATACATTTATTGAAATAAAAAATGACATTGAATCATTTTGGATCGGAGATGGAATACAAACAATATTGACAGTGACACTAAACTACAATAAAAAATAAAACACAAAATGTTTACAAAATGTTGCCATAATTCCAATCAACTACGGCTACAGAATAAATTAAAACAATTTTTTTTAAAAACATAAATTAAGTAACAAAAAACAATAATTAAATATTAACAAGATAAATAAATATGTTTCTAAAATAAGAAAAAAAAATGTAGATTCAACACTGGCCTGTCAATATTGTGATAGGAATGGGATGGTGGGCAAATGTAGGCAGAGGGGGGAAAAAGGTGGGGATAATGTCATTTTAATATTTCAAATAAAGTACCCTTAAGTATAGCTGCCGATTTATATTAAAATTGTTTACAGTTTTAACAAAAAAAAAGTTATAGAAATAAATAGTTTCGTAATTACATTACACAATCCACAACCAACGCGACTGAGTCAATTTTAAGTCATGATTATATGATAAGTTAAAAGTTAATAACTTTACAGGCAAATTACAAAGCAAATACTATTAATTAATAGATTTTAGAAATAAATAAAGTAAAGGAAAGGATGGGTTAACTATTATGGGAATCGGTTAGTGCTTCTTATTATTATTTTTTTGATAAAGGACATTTCCTTAGAGCCAAAATTTTTAATACTTCAAAAATAATGTCGTTGTTTGACATTGCAATAGTTTTAACCTAAAAAAACCATAATACTTGAAATTCTTATAATTTAAAGTTTTTAAACCTAGTAACACTAAAAAATTTGGTGCATGGTAAACTGAGGTATATTTTTTGCATAACACTAATTCGTTTAAAAGCTAGCAATGTATTAAACCAATATATTAAAATTCAAAACAAATATTCATTTGATGAAAAATTCATCTTTGGTACCTACGCCCTAATCTCGTCTAACGCTAAAACTATCGGTGCTCTTATATTAAATAATTTTTAAAGTAAAAACACAGCATTCGAAATTTAAGCTTTTTTTCGCTGATGCTCATAAATCAAACTGATTTGTTTTGACTAAAACAAATGTACAGATAAAAACTAATTCATTGACTAGTAAAAATCAATGAACTGATATCTAATGATATCTTCTATAATGTAATACGCATAGATGTAAAATCACGCTGCGATAAGACACCTAGACACAACGTATTTAGACAGAGTGTATCCTCTGCCACAACACCGATTTGCAAAATATTATTTATTATTTATTAGATATTTCAAAAATCTTGCATAACCTTCATTAAGTAATCTTAATCAAAAATAGGAATTTATTGGAAACTAATAAATTTATTCCAAATTGGTCGATTTGATATTCCCTCAATAGAATTTAGAAGTTTACTTTACCCAATTTTATAAAAGAAAATATGTATAATAGTGTATGTTTTAGTTTCTTATTAGATGGTAACACTATGTTATAATTACCAAATAGCTATTTTTATTTAAATATTCAATCAATAAATTAGACCAGCCTCTATTCCAGTTTCATGCTGTTGTCATTTAATTGCTAAGTGGTATTTTTAATTAAAATTACCAATTATTTCATCATATATTTTTTGGATTGGTAGTAAAGCACAGTTAATGAATTTATTAGCGTCCAATATAAGTTTTGCTAGTTTTACAATAAATTACCAATGTTCGCAATTTTGTTTAAAAAAATGTGTATAATAATTTTCATGTATGTATAATAATTTTAAAAGATAAGTTACCAATTTACATCATTTTTATAATTCAAATGCTTTTTTTATTATTTTTCTCTCTATATCTTGTTATTTACACGGAAAATACACGTTTTTTTCGTTTAGTAACTAACGATAATTATTTTTGTCTTTATATCGTGTTTTTTACAAGCAATATAGGTGTTTATAAAACTAATTTTACGGATTTTATCGCGTATATTAACTTATTTCATATTCCCGACGTTTCGACAAACTAAAAGATCCATAAAAACCCGCGTTAAAGAACACATAGCTGATGTGAAGAATCGACGTTCCGGGAAGTTTGTATTCTGTGAACACGTACAGGATCGCCCCCGTCACCACATTAGATTTGATAGACCACAAATCCTCGTTAAAGAACACCGATTCCTCCCCAGGATGATTCGCGAGGCTATTGAAATTAAAAAACATCCTAATTTCAATAGAGAAGATGGCTGGGTGCTACCATCTGCTTGGGATCCCATAATTAATAAAATTAAATCCCAACCCAAGCATACAACTGCAAGACTTCATGATACTGTAAGTTCATACTGCGTAGATCGGAACAAAAATTAATAATTTTTAATCTGAAGGTAGCCGTGGTTAACTATGACATGGGGACGTCATACACCTCACAGCCCCCCCCCCCCCTCCGTGACCATGGGTGCTGAAAAGTGCCCGAAACGTCGGGAATATAAAATAAATTAATAAACGCGATAAAATCCGTAAAATTAGTTTTATTTAAATGTGTAGTGTTCGCGTAAATATAAGAAATCATTAAGTGTTTATAAGTTTAGTGACGACAGTCAGCCCGGCTCGATTGATCTTTGTGTTATTTGCGTGACAAATGATAAGAAATCTACCGTTTCCTACAATTTTTAATTAAGATTTCTGAAACCGTGTCTTTTGAAACTTTCTCCAAGTGCTAGTTAAGTTTACTCCAATAGAAAATAACCTATTCGTTATATTTATAAAAGAATATTCACAGTTATTTAAGCGTAATCATATTTTACACAAGCGTACATCAGATAGCCCTCAATTGTTAATAAACATGTAATAATCGTTCGAAAACATTTCGTCCGTATGTTCCGAATCTTTGTTCTCCATTTGCCACCATTGATTTTCTTTTTGTGTGTAATCGCTTTTATTTGTCATTTTATTTGTTAGTATTTCGTCGATGCGCGATGTTGAAGGTTTCTGGTTAGTCACTTTATATATATGGTCTGCTAAAGCATTAGCTAAGACTTCTTTAGGCGCTATTAACGCGTTATTTCCGTTACCGTTATCGCATGCTAACTCGTTCGAAGACGTTATTGTGCGTAACCTATCTGCGTTTAATCGTGCAAACGTCCTAGGTGATTCTAGATTAGTTATATTCCTAAATACGTCCGGATTAGGGTTCATTTGATTTGTATTGTACATTTCGTCGTATATTACATTTGGGTTGTAGGTGTTAGGTATGGAATTAGTAGGGATGCTGGACCTGTGTTGTACCTTTGTTTTCTCAGTGATGACCGCTTCAATGTCGATGTCTTCGTATTTCATGTTCTCTGGCGTGTTCTCGGCGCTCATGAGACTGTGAAGGCTTGTGGATTCTTCCAGAAGCGAGTTTTTGATGATTGAAGGCGGTGAGAAAAGGCCCGAGCTATCTCCGACCAGAGTTTTGCTCTGAAACAAAATAAGAACTACTATTAGCCTAAGTTTGATTGGTGAGCTGGGCAGAGGCACAAGTGTGAGGGGCACCACGCTCAAGAAAGGTTTTCTTGCCCACCTCTCCCAGCGAAGTTGTGGGGAACAACTGTGTTATAATAAATGTATTCTGCAATGTGTGTATTAATTCATATTAAAGTTATTTTTCATTAATCATTCTGCCAACTGTTTTGTTAATGTGACATCAAAGGATGTATTTTTTTTTCTAATATTCCAAATTCTTCTTTTTTCTTTTTTGTGCTAGTAAAGGTCCACTGTTGCACATACATGTATCTTTTCCCACTAACCAGCAGGTGGACTATGGATTCGTTTGTCATCCTTCCATAAAAACAAATACGCCTCTCCCGTAGTAGAGAGAATTTGCCTTAATCGTCAAATTTAGCAGGAAGGTTGACGATCGCAGCACTGTACATTAATATTTTACGTCCGACGTAAATAAGATGATCTGTTGTCGCCAAGAAGCTTTCAAATGTTGATAACAAATAATTACACACATTGACTGAATGAGCTCTCATTTTTAATGGAAACGATGCATTCCATCTTAGCCCTAGGGGGCGATATCCATGGGCCACAGCATCCACTTGCCATCATATATATCCCTTATTCTATAAAATAAAATCGGGGTGTTGCTGTATCGTGGACACGGACCTATATCACTTCTACAATTAAAACGAATCTAATGATGCTCCATATGTTAAAATCCATCAAGCTGTTTAAGCTACAAAGCGTGTCAAACAAATAGGCAGGCATACATACATACATACCTACATATACTAGAAGAACATTACCCGCTTTCTGGTGCATTCGGGTAGAAACTACAAGCGAAAAGACAATTTGTACTAGTAGATTGTAATTGATTTGTAATTATTTCGTTGTTTTAAGAGGGTTCCGTCGTCAGGAATGTTTGGGAACCGCTGATTTAGATGACATGATGACAAATAGAATTATATGGACAGCGTGGCGAACACTTCCTTGCCCTAAAACTCTCTCAGAAATGAAGATTTGTGCTTAGCAGTGGGACGTATATAGTTTGAAAAAAAAATAAAAAAAATGTGTGCGAGGTGTGATTAGCGTGAGTTAAGGATACTTATCCTGTAGATATATGCTTTGTTAGCACATCGCATAGCATAGCAATAAGTTGAAGGGGTTGATTCAGCATTTACTTTACATGTGTATAAAATATAGCAAAATACACAATGAAATGTTCTAGAACATATTATGCTGACATCCATGAGAATAAGTTATACGAAATTTTTTGTTTCCTGTTGTTTCAAATTAACTTTAGAAATTATATTTAATATTTCAAAATATATAATAAGGTTCTCCGGAACAAATTATGCTGATTGTTTACAATTATTTATAAGTTATATTCAATTTTAATTTGTCAATCTGTTCAGACTCAGACTTAGCTCAATACTTTATAAATGATTTCTGTTGTATTCAATTAAAATATATTTTTATTGAATCATGTATCAATTCCTTGACTCGTGCGTGTACTGATGTAGCCAGTATCTAACAGTGTATAGCAGTCTTTGGTAAAATATCTAGTGTTGTGAAATGGTGTTCGTAGCAGAGAAGTTTGAGAAGCGGTGTGGAATGAACAAGTGATAGGGCTGAGGAGGATACTGACCGGCGTCTCGAGCACGAAGGACACGTCGGGCACGAGCGGGGCGCGCGCGGCGGCGTGCGGCGTGCTGGTGGCGGGCGCGCTGGCGGCGGGCGCGCCGGGCGCGGTGGGCGTGCTGGCGGCGGGCGAGGCGGCGGCCGCGCCCCAGCTGCTGGCCAGCGCCTTGCGCGCGCGCTTGTGCGCCGGCACGTTCTCCTTGCCGCGCCGCGCGCTGCCGATGCCCGAGTCGTTCACCTGTGCATCGTACATTCCTCCCTTCAGTCTGGATGTCGCTATGCAGTAGGGATACACGCTCTGGTCAAAAAATACTTATGGGTTTTTTTACCGAATGTCGACCCGAGTATGTCGTAAGAAGCGACAGATGGAAAAAAGCAGGGTTTTCCTAATAACTGCAACTAGGTTTTCTTTTTTATAGGATAGAGTGACAAACGAGCACACAGTCCACCTGATAGTAAGTAGAGCCATGCTGCAACTATATTTGTAGTATAGTTGTAGCACGAATGGGTCGGCTCGATCGGGGTAGGACCACGCTCTCACAGAAAACCAGCGTAAAATAGCAGCTCAACGCTGCTGTGTTTCGTATGGTGAGTGTAGAAAACCGGAAACCCATTTTACTGAAAAAGAGGCATTCCATCTTAGTCCTCACGAGTGACGACGCATCTGCATTTTGATTCTTTATTAAGGATAAAAAATATGAATATCTATGGGTCACAGCAACCACTTACCATCAGATGGACTGTGTGCTCGTTTGTCACCCTATCCTATAAAATAAAAAAAATAAGTGGTTGCTGTGGCCCATAGACTAGATGTCTATCGAATCGAATTTCTCCTCAATCACGAATAATAACAGATACGAATACGATAAATACAGATTCGTTTATAAGTTGCAATGTTGCATGCTTACCATCAGGTAAACTGCAAATTCATTTGTTTCATCAGTTTTTTTAAATTACAATTTTTAATTTGGAGCTCTTAAAAGGAAAGTGCTTCTGGCTGAATTCTATTTGTTTCTCTCTATCGCCTTTTGCGACACCAACGTGATATTGGAGTAATGGATTCTCTTGCCCTACCGCTACACGTAAACCATAATTTCTGCATTTCGTTAAATTCCTCCAACGAAAACGACTAACCCAACCAACCCACTTGCTAAGCGTGGCAACTATGGCAAATATTCACCCAATTAAGCAATCTATGAGAAGGCCTACGCAGTGGACTTTAACAGACTGTAATGGTAACGATATACGGCTAATTCGCCGATTTTCAAATAAACATAATTTTCTAATTAATCCTCTTAGTGTTATTTTTTCAACCGACTTCAAAAAGGAGGAGGAACTCAATTCGACTGTACGTTTTTTTATGTGTAATACCTCATAACTTTTTCTCGGTGAACAGATTTCGATGATTCTTCTTTTATTTGAAATCTGGTACTTCTCATGTGGTCCCATAAAAATTGATCAAAATCTGACCAGTAGTTTTTAAGTTATCATTAATAATTTATATTGAAGTCGGTTGTGCAAAAGTTATAATTTACCAATTGTTATTCAACCCAACCCTCTCTAGAACTCTTTTGATATTACTTACCTGAGCGTTAGTAGCATCTTGATCGGCAGTCGAGGAGAGCATGGAATCATTTAATTGGACCGTAGTATCAGAATTCTCTTCCCGCTGTATCATTTCCTTTATATCCTCAACAAGCAGCCCCGGACTCGACGGCTCGTACTTCAGTCCTGACTTTTTACCCAGCTCCGCCATCGCCATTTTGAAGGGGGTCGGTGTTCTGAAAATATTCATAAAAATTGAAAATATTGGTCTATAACAAGAGTATACATTCATAAACTCCCATGCCCGTCACCTAGAAGGGTAGGCAGGAACGAAGGACTTATATTTGCCATACATTTGCTTTACATTCTCACTTCTCTCCATATATGCTTGTTAATTCAGAAAGTCCCGTCAAGATCGGTCCAGCCAGTTTCGGAGATTAGCCGGAACAAACAGACAGACAGACAAAAATTTTATATATTGTGTTTTTGTTATAAGTACCGTATATACTTTCATATGCATTTAGTAAAGAGCTGTTATTTCGACATTACAAACAGGTACACTTCAACTTTATTTCATTCATTTTCATTCATTCATTACAGCCCTTCACAAGTCCACTGCTGAACATAGGCCTCCCCCAAAGAATGCCACAAAGCAAATTTTATTTATCTGTATAGATATAGATAGGCCGAATATTTGTTTCATTTTCGATTTAATATGACATACCGAATATTCGACTAAATCACCAAAACATTCGGCAGTGGCACTAAAACTTTTCAGTGCCTCTATTTGATAGAGAGCTGTGTATGATAGAGCATAATTCATTCCACACACACACATATAGAAATTTTATGACGTAAGTAATTTACTATGAAGTAATAGCTATTTTTGTGATCAAGCTGCAGTAAACTCCTTATAATGAACTCAAATCTATTGTTAGAAACAAACATAATCCTAGCACCTGTTACCCAGAGCGATAGGCAGAGCCCATGAACTTCCATATGACACCATCCGGACACCTCCATTTCACTTCTTTGACATTTAAATACCTACACATACATATTAATCCAGAAGGGAAACTCTTATTAACAAATGAAGCATATTTTGAATCCAATATTTATGCTAACTATAGTTGATTTTTGACTACAGCGATGAGTTCCGAACATGACGCCAAATTGGCTATGTATGACTTATTAAGAATCCCTATAGTAACACAGGCCCATGACCAGCTGTGGACTATTACGGGCTGGTTATGGAGAAAGAAACACAGCACATTTAAGTTTAATAGTTACAAAAATTTTAAGCATTTTGGACTTACTTGGGCGTAATATTGCGTATTTGACTCCCACCAGGTGTAATGTTGGATGGAGTTGGCGTGTGAAGTAGTGGACTTGCACTCCATTCCTGGAAAAGCATAAAAATAATTATGCATTAGAGATTTTCCCCGACGAGTTAGGATACCCGAAGGGATAGGCCTGTAATCCCCGAGGAGATAGGTAGAGTCCAAACAACAGTGAACTACTTGGACCAAATTTAGCCAAATACGAGGGTGGATTGAAAAGTACTCGGCCTAACACAGATCCATTCAATTCTAAAAATCAAATCTACCCACATTATTTAGTTCAGTTCAGACTAGTTCATTGTGTGAAGTTCGAAACGTGTGCGATAATTAGTTGTGATTTTATAAATTTATTAACAAAGTAATCGGACATAATTTCCGCGAATGGAGCAAATCGAGCAGCGTGCCGTCATTAAGTACCTCCATAAGAAGGGGCTATCATCAAAAGTCATCCATGATGACATGGTCAGTACATTAGGCGATTGTGCTCTGTCATATTCATCCGTCAAAAAATGGATAGCAGAATTTAAGCGTGGTAGAGAGAGTGTGAAAGATGAACCCCGCTCTGGAAGGCCTTCGACGTCAACTACTGACGAAAATATTAAAAAAGTACTTGATTTAATAATGGGAGACCGCAGATTAAAAATTAGAGAGATAGCCGAGATTATAGGCATCTCTTATGAACGAACTCAAAACATCATTGTCAACGAGTTGGGTTTCCACAAGGTGTCTGCGAGGTGGGTTCCGCGACTGCTTTCAGTTGAACAAAAAAGGACGCGATTGACTATTTCACGCGACTGTTTGGAGTTATTTGAAGCCGATGCAGATGATTTTTTGAATCGTTTTGTTACTATAGACGAAACATGGGTTCATTACTGTACACCGGAAACAAAACAATAATCAAAACAGTGGAGAAGACCTGGTTCACCACCCCCTAAAAAGGCTAAGTCGATTTTGTCGGCAAATAAGGTGATGGCTTCAGTATTCTGGGACTCGAAAGGTGTGATTATGATTGATTATCTTGAAAGGGGTCAGACTATAAACTCTGATTACTACTGCACCTTACTACGTCGTTTACGAGAGGAAATAAAAGAAAAACGTCGAGCAATGCTCAGAAGAAAAGTCCTGTTTCATCAAGATAACGCCCGTGTTCACACGTCAGTACAGTCAATGGCTGAAATTCACAACTGTGGCTTTGAACTGTTACCGCATCCGCCGTATTCACCTGATCTGGCACCATCAGACTTCTTTCTGTTCCCTAACCTAAAAAAGCACTTGGGAGGTCAAAGATTTTCGACAAACGACGAGGTCAAAGAAGCTGTAGACGCATATTTTGACTCTAAGGAAGAATCATTTTTTTTCAACGGTCTAAATGCTTGGAAGGGGAGGTGGCAAAAGTGTATTGAACTTGGTGATTATGTAGAAAAATAAAAATATAACTGATTTAGTATGTGTTTATTTTCTTGGTTAGGCCGAGTACTTTTCAATCCACCCTCGTATATAGGTTAAGATAGAAATGTTAAGGAAGTCATAGATCGCTAGCCATCGTCTGTACAATTTCGTATCAAAAACCCAATATCCCATTAGTCGCATCTTACGACATACAATATGATATATAAATATTTATCTTTTTTATATTTGTTTGTATTTATTTAACTTTTTAATTCAATCCTTTTTGGTATTTGCTGCACCACCTTATATGTTCAAATATCGCCGTATATATATATGGAAAATCCAAAAGTGCACGCCTAAATATATTAATATAATTTAAAAAAAAACTTTTAAACGGTATGGAGTTCAATAAAAAAAATCAATAGGGATCCTCCTTAGAACACATGGTATCTTATCTAATACTAAATATCTCAATCTATTGCTTACATTTCTATTAAACGAGAAGTCTCACCGACGCACAGACCAACGGATGGCAGTCCATATAATTTTTCAATTACATTTTTTGTTATGTAAGCTAAAGTGAATCAATTAGAAAATAAACTAATTTTATAATTCAATGTCTGTAGTTATTGTGTAACGTTAATAATAATATGAATTTGATGTCTAGCTTAAAGCAATTCTCAATAAAGAATTAAAATGCACACCCTAATAAATAGAGTCTATGGTGTTTGTTACTTTGATTCTTACGCATTATGCTGCACTGGTATTCTAGAGTGATAGAATATCTTCCCTGATCAAAACAAGCTATTTATACTGCAGCCAGTATAAAGCTGCAGCATGACTACTAAAATTAAACCAAGTAATTTTTATTTATTTATTTAGATAGATACACCATCGACAATATTAAAATTTATTTGACATTGGTTTCTTATTACTGTTTTAAAAAAAAAAATATTTATTTACCTTGGCATGTGTCCGTAATGGTGTAGAATCGAACGCGGGGAAAGAAATGCCAGCTGGTGAGTTGAGGAATTGAGACGGGCTGAATGGTAGAGCTTTGATTGGCGTCACACCTGTTTCCCTCGACTCCATTGCTTTATGAATCGCGTCCGTCCATGACTGAAAATTAAATTTGATTTCATTATCATAGAGCCATGATAGGGTTAGCAGTCGCAGTAGATAAACGTAGTGATTATATTCTCTTTGGCAGTAGATATCACAATTCGCAAGCATCTCGGGTTAGATCATCGCTGAACCGATGAAATCGTTAATTGCAATTTACCACGTGCTCGGCGGTGAAGAAAAAACGTCGTGAAGAAACCTGCATATTTGAGAAATTACAAAAATATTTTTCAGATATATGAGTTCACCAACACGCATTGGGGCAGCGTGGTGAACACATCCTTGCTCTAAAACGCTTTTTAGAAATGAGAAGAGGCCTGTTTAGTAAGACATATTATGTAGGCAGTAATTTTAATTAACTTTAGCAATAAAATTACTTTCATACAGAGACGTAATTTAAAAAATACTTCCATAAATGTCCTAAAGTAATTTCAATTTAATCCAATTTAGTTGGAGGTAGAATTATTTTTATAGTTTTATAGCCTGTTTTATTTAAATAAGAAATATAACTAAATAAGTAAGAAAATAATAAATCAAATTCCTCGATACAATACATTAACTCACATTAGGGTTGGTTGTGATGAGTTGCGACTTCTTAATTTTCCCTCGCCTTAGTATCGGAGGAGGGCTGGAGGATTCTGTTGATTTCTTCTTAGGTGAAGCATACACTGAAGGCACTACTATCTCTTTACTTGATTCCGTCTGCACTGTGTAAGTTACTGGAATTAAAAAATATTCTAGCTCTAAAAAATCATAATATTAAGAGGACCAACTTAAAAAAATAACCGGCTAAGTGCGAGTCGGACTCGCGTATGAAGGCTTTGGTACCATTGTAAAACACGTTTCTAGTAGGAGAAGCCCTAAGAAGAGAGAAGGAAAACTAATTGTACAGATTTCACATTTACCTACCAACGTTTGGTACAATGATAAATGATTGTTCTTATGTCAGTGAAGAGTGACAATTAATTTAAATCCTCCCAATAATGAGAAAATCCCATATTCAGATGATGACTTTTACGGGCTCATGATGATGATGTATATCACTAAATAAATAAAAAATAGAAAACATATCAGCAAAGGAATACCATGATATTTACCTGTACTCTGATTGTTATCTGTGTTAGGGGCTTGCGACAAGTAGTTTTTAATCGGTGAATCTGCTTGCAGAGATTCTATGTTTACATATCTGAAAACAATTTTACCAACAGTCAATAAAAATAATATATATTATATATATATATATATATATATATATATATATATATATATATATATATATATATACTTATATCCTCATGGCTCAATTCATTATAACTTTCATTAGAGATTGAAGGACTATTATTACGATATTTTTAAACGACGAATCGATAGCTCGGTAGCTTAGCATTTTGCTGCGAGGTTACGGGGTTGAGGGTTAAAATCCCACACGGATCAAGTGTTTACATGGCCTATAAATATTTGATCCGAGTCTGCATGTTTTTCCGTGTTCAATATTTGTATGTAAAATGCCTCCACGATTTAGGAGACATTACGAATGTGAGGATAAAATGTATAAAAAGAAAAATATAGAACAAAAATATCTCATGACATGAGAAAATTGAACAAAAACCTATTAATTTCTAACTAAGCTATTTTATGCAATTTACAACGATATTTATTACATCTCAAAAGTCTAAACAGGGAGTTTTATTGACAGTGGTTCGAATTCAAACAATAAGTAACTGTGGATTACTACCCGTGCCGTTAAAGAATGGGATTGAAATTGGCGTCGCCTCTATTCACCTCTCGCTCACACACTGTCGCTATCTATACTCACACCCGCCGATAAAGACTACAAAACAAACTATGTTGCGATATGCGTTCTTTGTACGTTCTATAACTTCAGTCCAACTTGTCATTGGAATCAATGATAACAAAATGCTACAAACAACAAAAAAATTCAGTCCGGTTTCGCTACTTAGTGAGCTACAACGTGTTTTGAGTTTTCTTTATAATTATTGTTGATTTTGTTAGTTAATATTTTTGTATAAAATATTTGCATGATTGACACATAAGTGACTGAGAGCCTGCCGGAATCTTCGGAATGGCTGAACCGACTGTAGAAAAAAATTACGAACAAATAAGGAGTAATACCAGGAGTGATCTAGACTAACTTTTATCCTAAAAATTTAGAAATTTTATTAAAATAGAAATATTGATAAGATACAAGAGGTATAATAAAAAAAAATTGTCAACCGACTTAAATATAAATTATTAAGGATAACTCAAAAACTACTGGTCAAACCTTGATCAAATTTGTACGGGACCACATGAGAACCACCAGCTTTCAAATAAAAAAAAGAATCATCAAAATCGGTTCACCTAGAAATAAGTTAAGAGGTAACACATAAAAAAGACAGTCGAATTGAGTACCTCCTCCTATTTGAAGTCGGTTAAAAATAAATGGTCTTTAATGATTAACTTAAGCCTAAATAACGCCACATTTATAGATCCCAACCAGGTGAAGCCAGAACAGTTCGCTAGTTATAAATGTTTTTTTTTAAATAATGTAGTTATTTGCGTATAGTTCTTTACAAATATTTTCCCAATAATAGAACATTTCCAATTAACCGAATAATATAACGTTATAACGATATACTGTTATTAGTGGGTTTTCGCTATAAGCACTGTGCATATTGACGGTACGTGCTTGATGAGCCGCCATTTCTAATCCCGATCTTTATCCGTACAGACTGCGCAAGTAGTTCTCATTAAGTAATTTTTCACTTTTACTATAGATTCTCTTACTCCTTAAAAAAACTCACTTGAAAGGCGACTCTACAATTTCGACAGTGTCCGCAGCAACTAAACTGCCCCTGTCTGGAGACTTTGGCCTCTGACTCTGCTGCTGCAGGTTGTTTAACTGGTCTTTCAGCAGTTGTCTGAAGTGAAGGACTTGCTTGGACGGTGGTTGGCTTGTAGTTGAAGAATTGCTCTGTGTTGACTCGTTGAACGGGTCATTCCAACTCTGAAACATAAAGACAATGCATGTTACAATTTATTATTATATACTTGTAGTTGAGTATTTTGTTATTCTCAGAAATGTCAGATATTGTGTTTCAGATTTAGTAATATTAATAAGTAACAGTAAAACCCTTATACTTTTTAGTATAATAGGTAAATACCTCATAGGCTATTCTATAGCCTATATGTTATTTGTGTAGGCTACATCACCCCTCAAGTAAATTCATAATTATTATATATGGTATAACCCTAGGTTATTAAAATTGATTTAATTACTATTTGTTAAGGTAGAAAAAGACATCACGGAAAATTACTTAAGACAATACCCCAAAGTAACAAACATTAATGCACCAGCAGCACAGCAAATTAAAAATAAATATTTAAGTACATTGAAATTATTAACAAAAAAAAAAACAGAAAAAATGACCAGAAGAAAAATGACATTAAAACCTATTTAAATGAAACATTAAGTGTGAGAAATGAATATATACAAATGACAAATATTAACTAACACAAATGCTTATGAGAATTACAAATCGGTAAATAAATATTAAACAAAGAGATAGGTTGTATGATGTATATAACAAAGACATTAAATTACATTAAAAAAAAAGTAAATTAAACGCGACAAAATCAGTAAGACATGGTTTCATTAAGTGTGTAATGTTTGTATAAACATAAGGAAGCATTATAAGAACTAATCTAACTTGTTTTGCAATCTTACTACGCTAAGGTTGAAATTTGTGTTGGGAGAAATAAACTTGTGTACTTATTTTCTCCCTTCAACATGAGAGGCAGCATACCCAGAAATGGAATTTTATAGACTGATTAAGAACCGGGACAACGCTTTGGACTAATTGTACTATAATTATAGACGTCTAAATATTTTTTATAAACACGGTAGCTTTAGTTAAAACATAGACATTATCACTAAATATAAATCAATTGCTGTATGTTAGTCTCGCCAAAACCCGAAAATGGATGGACCGATTTTGATGATTTTTTTTTATATATAGATATAATAGTATAGACCACAAACATTATTCTTCAAGTAAACATTTTTGACACAAACTCGGGTTGGATCCTTTTTGCATAACCATGTCCAATTGGACCAGGCAACTGGTGCTGTTTAGATTACTGTGTGTAGATAGACTTTAGTTTAGATTTTTTTTAATGAGATATCACGGCTTATGTCATAAGACATTTGTCAACGTCAGGTTGATTCTTTATAAATAATTTAATGTCTTTGGTGCAAACCAAAACAAAAAGAATTAGCGGGAGAGTGATTATGAATTGTGCAACGAAGTTCTTTCGACTATAGAAAATCTATACAAATAAATAAAATTGAAGTGTCTGTTTGTATTGTCAAAATTACAGCTTTTTACTAAACGCATATGAAAGTATATACGGTACTAATAACAAAAATACGATTTTTAAAGTTTTTGTCTGTCTGTCTGTTTGTTCCGGCTAATCTCCGAAACGGCTGGACCGATTTTGACGGGATTTTCACTGGCAGATAGCTGATGTCACAAGGAGTAACTTAGGCTACTTTTATTTTACAATAAGAACTAGGGTTCCGCGCAAAAATATTAAAACCCCAAATAACACGCGGGCGAAGTCGCGGGGAACAGCTAGTTATATGCATATAAATATTATAAGACTTGTTTATTCTTTTATTTTTCAAAGGAACACATAAGGGTATGGTATTCAAAGGTGGCTCAAGATGATAGTGCTCCTATCCTTTGTTTTAATGCCCGTGGGCACTAGCCAATTACAGTCAGGTGGATCAACACTCAATCTAATTTTTTTTTTTCAAAGCTAAAGTAAGCGAAATAGATGATACCTCCCCAGATGATCACCGCAGCAGAAAAGGCGTCCACCGCCTACTTTTATATGCATTTCTATTTAATTATTTTTAATTAAATCTTGGTTTTATGTTAAAAATTGTTACAAATTACATAATCACTCTCGACTACAAAAGCAAGAAGCAAACCACTAACATCATTATAAGCGACCTGCACCTTCTTCTCGTGTGTGCTTGTATCGCGTTCATTATTTACATTAACGCTATCGCTATAGAAGCCCCTGCTTGGCTTTACCCGCGCTTGCTTCCGTCGAATGTTCTCGAAACTGTCCAGCAGTTCGGGCTCATATTTCCTCCTCATTGTGGAGTTCCAGTGGTTCTTTATCGCATTGTCAGTCCTAGAAATATAACATTTTATATTAATAAAATTCTAAAACTAAGTTATTTTTAGCATTTGGATTCTATGATCCTAACTTTGTGTCTGTTTTTCTGTGACTTTTATCTAAAATGTAGTAATCATATACCATTTCTAATGCTTTATGATAAGGATCCTTTGTAACAAGGGGAAGTGAATGTTTTATTGCCAAAAACTAAATCTAAAAGCCTGCCGTTTACATTAAGTTGATTATTGTGTTGCGATAATAAGAATAAACTCTAAAGTCAGCTGTAAGACAAGCTAAGCTATCGTTATTTGTATGTATATCTAGGGAATTAGTACATGTGTTATAAGACCAATGAGCATGACTGATGTTGAAGTCGCCGAGAAATACATTATAAGAATTACGAATTATAAAGTCACTAACTCTATCGTAAAAACAACAACAAAAATTCGTGATTATTACCGTGCGCAATATACGTTGATATTATATGCAAGGAGAGAGATGCGTTGTGGGAGCGAGGAGTTAAGGTGGTGGGACAAGAGTGAATGTGAAGCGGCATCCAGTGTGGCCATATGTGGCAGGTTCCTGCCATTTTGGCAGGATTGGCCTCTTATTTTAGCCTCTGGCATGATCGGTTGACGTTTTATAAAACCTAGCAGTATTTGGCAGTATTGGGGTATTAAAAATAGATTTCATTACGGCAACTTAAAATGACGAAAATGGCAAGCCTAGACACAGTCTGCATGATTTATAAACAAACATTTAGGGTCTATCTTGTACGTTAATCAAGGCATTGGTGAGCATGGCGATTGCATTGCATTCAAACCAAAGAAAGATATGTTTAATTTAAATTTAAAATAATATACCATTTATATTTGTATTTATAGTTTTCTCAATTGAATGCAATGGTAAATAAAGTTGGCAGTATTTAGGCATTTTTCAGTACAGACTGGCAGGATTTGGCAAGTTTTTAACCAAAGTAAAGCAGGATCTGTATTTTAAAGATGGTCACACTGGCGGCATCGGCATCGACACCCATACTTCTTCAATCTGCAGCGGGCGATGGCACGCGCATGTCAGTTCGGTGCGTTGCGCAAAGACCGCGGCGCCCGCTATTATTACTCTACCTCCGCGCCCGTGTTCGCTAGCAGTTAGTAGAGCGAAATAGTGTTTAGCTATTTTACCTGCCCGGTAGTAACTTGGCGATCTTGGCCCACTGGTTGCCAAGTTGCTTGTGCGCTTGATATATAACCCTGTCCTCGTGTTCTGTCCACGCGGTCTTTTTTATAGAAGGATTTAGGTGATTGTGCCAGCGTTCCCTGAAATTTGAATATTTTATTGTATTACTTCTAGTTTTCTCTGCATTCAAAAATAAAGTTCATAAAAAAAATGTTTTGATTATAAAATCCGTAATCTTTTAAGTTACAAGGATTGATCAAATCAAATCGAACAATATCAACATCAGAATTATTATTTTATTATATGGGTATTTGCCCTAATAGTTGTTACAGATTGTTATGTAAGCAAGTATTTGTCGTCGAATTGAAATAAAACAATGTTTTTAATTGATTCATTACTACATGATTGATGATGATAGCTCTATATTGCAGTAACACAAACTAAATCGCAATTAAGTTGTTGTCAACAAAAGTAGTTTATAACAAAATAAATGAGCATTGTGTAAGAATAACTATAACTTAATACTTGTTTGGTATTTCTATGAAAAAATCTTATTTAAAAAAACGACTTTCGAGAGCTGTATCACCATGAATAAGTATAACCAACCTGCATTGTTTCCCTATCCTTCCTTTTAAATGCCTCGCTATAAGCGTCCATTTCTTCGGACCGTATTTGGTGACCAGCTCCATCACTTTTTCGTCCTCCTGTAATTCAAATAATGCACATTTAATTACTTACTTGACAAGTCTTGATTTATTGTCATACGCCGTTCAGATGCTTTAGAATTTCATAATGTTTTAGATACTTTTTTTTAAATAAGGTGACAAACGAGCACACAGTCTACCTAATGGTAAGTGAATGCTGTAGCCTATAGACATCTACATGGATCCCCGATTTAGAATCATAATGCACATATGCGTTTTCAGCCCTGAGACCTAAGATGGAATGCCTCGTTTCCAGTAAAAAGTGTCTCCTTTTCTCTACACTCACCATACGAAACAGAGCAGCATTAAGCTGCTATTTTACGCTGGTATTCTGTGAGAGCGTGGTCTATCACCGGTCAAGCCAACCCATTCGTACAACAACCATAATAGAGCTGCAGCTCTACTCTACCACGTGTAACGATATTTTACTAAGCATTAGAAAAAGCACTCAACAATTTTTTTTATAAAAATAAATTTTTAAATATACATTTATATTTGGTTCGACATAGATAATATTATATATATATATATATATATATATATATATATATATATATATATATATATATATATATATATGCATGCAATTTTTCCCCTATTATTATGTCTATCTGAAATATAGCCTAAATGAAATATCATAGTAGCCCATGAAAGTATAAATAAATTCTTTAGTTTTGAATTTTTACATGAAGTAAATTCTGTGTTAAAAAATTAAAATCCACGTGTAATTCAACCGCACCTTAGAATGAATCGATCAATATCACAAAATCAATGGCCGATATTAGCATTACAATAAAAAACAATATGAAGAGCCATCCATTTGATTTACACCGTGCGAAAATACGTTACAGCGCAAGGTGAGCCGGTTTGTGGGTGAAAAAAATAAATCCGCAATCAGCTGAGACGCTGCCTGACTTATGTTAGAGGAATGAGGTGTATATGTCGATAGCCAACTAGCATAATTAGACTTTAAGTTGAAAGTCTAGGCTTTTTACTAAACGACACCGTTCAACTAGAAGCCTGAATGATAAACCGTAATTTAGCCGTCTACATAATGTCGCTGATCTGTGCCTAATTATGCGATATGTTCCATATTGTATTTAAAAGAAACCGACCAAGTGCGAGTCGGACTCACGCACCGAGGGTTCCGAACAAATCCATAGGTATATAAGTTTAAAATTATTAAAAATATTTTTATTATATGATGTAACTAAAAATTTTTGCTTTTCGCAATTTTTCCTTTATCTATACTTATAAAACGTTGCTTCGCACCAAATTTCAAGATTCTGAGTTCACGGGAAGTACCCTGTAGGTTTTGATTCCCTTGCGAATGTCGAAAATTTGCGGCATAAACGGCTGTATCTTTTGATTTAGTTGGCTTAGAAGTTTGATTTTTTCACAGCTCCAAGGGACACGCGTTCCACGCGTTCCTGAGAAAAAGGGTCCTGACAGACAGACAGACAGACGGACAACAAAGTGACCCTATAAGGGTTCAGTTTTTTCCTTTTGAGGTACGGAACCCTACAAACGCGGTGTTAGGGTGACTCAAGGGCCATCCCAGCCGCAACATAACGTACTATCGCTGATATCACAAAATATGTGCAATATTGTATTATAAATGTAATATAATGTGTAATTATAGACGCATCGACTGAATATTATTCAGGCCGCTAGTAGAACGGCGCGTCGCCGTTTTTTAGTCTTTTAAATTAAAGGCTAATTTAAGCTATTTGGCTGCGACATATACACAAGGTTTATTTGAAAAATTTAAAGGTTATTTCCTCTTATGTAACCATCACTATACGGTCAGCATGACCATATTATTATACATCGACAACTCCTCCCCATATAAACAAACATTTAAATGCTTTAGTTCCCAGTCAAAAGTTATTATGATTCAAAGCGCACTGTTCTTCTTCTTCTAACTACAGGCTTCAAAGAATGTTGCCGGTCAGCCAAATAAGTAAACTAAAAATTAATACGTTTCATTATATTATTTTACGTTTTAATACTTAGCCACGCTGAAACTATATTATAGTTGTAGCACGAATGGGCGAACCAACCGGGGACCGCGGTTTCCAGTACAACACCGTAAAATAACAGCTCAACGCTGATGTGTTTCTTGTGGTGAGTGTAAGGAACCGAAGAAAGTTTTACTGGATACGATGTATTACATCTTAGTTTTCAGGTGTGACAACGCATCTGCATTTTGATTTTTAATCGAGATTAGATGTAGATGTCGATGAGCCACAGCAACCACTTACCATCAGGTGGACTGTGTGATCGTTTGTTACCCTTATTCTATAAAAAAATATATGTAAACTACTGTTTAACTATTTCGGCCGTATTGATGGCCTTCGCGTAATATAATTGATGTTCTACACTATGCTGATAAAAAAATAAAGCTTTGCAATTCGACACCGCCATCAGTTATATCCAACCAAGTAACGACATTTACGCAAAAAGTTCCGACAATTCGAGACCTTCATTAACAACTGTTAAATTTTAAACAGTGTGCTTAATTGATGTTTAAGTGATACCTTTATAGATGATAGACAGATAGAAAATTCTATACATACGTAAATATTTTTAGACAGAACTCAATATTATTTTATATTTAGTGTATTATGAGTACACATTGCAAAGGACTAGTCTTTCGAAGAATCCTACTGACTCGATAAAATAGTGGGGCATGGATGGTTTATTCCACTTTTTCCCACCAATTGTCCCACTAGTGGGACAAAGTGTAATCATTGAGATTAGTTCGTCTACTTTTCCCCACTAATTGTTTCTTGATGTGACAAATTACCCTGTTAAAATAAAGCTCGTCCAATTTTCTCCACTAGGGCTGGCATAAGCAAATCCTAAAATCTAGAAGTGTTTTACAAACAAAAAAAAACATATTATCACAATTAAATAATTGTAATTAATATAAGTTATAGATTTACATATTGTTTATAACATTTTTGGAGTTATCTACAGAAATCACAGCCAACGTTAATGAAAAGATTTACTTACATAATATCAGAAATCACAGATCCTCTTAAAAATACAGATATACCTACATGCCAAGAAGTATAAATGACGGAATATTTGTTGCAAATATTGAAACAACAAATGAGTAAAATTAAACATTTGGGTAATAATTTAAAATTCCAAATTTTGTATTGGTCTGACCTTGATCAAATTCATATGGGACCACACGAGACATACCAGCTTTCAAATAAAAAAAGAATCATCGAAATAGGTTCACCCAGTAAAAATTTATGAGGTAACACACATAAAAATAAAACATACAGTTGAATTGAGTACAGTCTCCTTTTTGGAAGTTACCTCTTAACTTTTTACTGGGTGAACCGATTTCGATGATTCTTTTTTTATTTGAAAGCTGGTACTTCTCGTGTGTTGAATTTGATCATACCAATAGTTTTTGAGTTATTCTTAATAACTTATATTGAAGTCGGCTGTACAACAGTTTTAATTTTAAATTATTTGCAATTTGCATTCTCTATTAGGTAGGTACCTAGTTCATATTTTGTCTTTGAGTGTTAGCGAGTGTAATATTGGCTGGTGGGTCTTGTAACGACTATTTAGCTTTGTTACGAATTCATTGACTTGTACCTACATGCATATCGGATTAGTGACTGGATATTTTATCAATGCTAGGTAAGTTTTGTCTTCTTATTTTAATATGAAATACTAATTAATGCTTATTATATGTGTCTATATGTATACACGTCGGCATTTATCACACAGACATGCTACCAAATACAACATTTGGCGTTCGCCGGAAAGGTACTACAGTAATATCCCCAATTACTTAAATTAAATTAATGAAATTATAAAGAAAATTAATTGTATTAGGTAATACACATTACAAAAATTTAAGGCCTTGTATTTAAAATATTAGATTATATTATGTATAGCGTACTTTTCTTTTGAACTTTTTTACTGTGCCAATATTTTCTAAATTGCCCTGTGCTACATATTTTTCACATCCATTAAAAAGTTTATTGTATTGAATGGTAGGCAATAACCATAAACAAAAGAAGTAAACATGTTTGTCAAGTCCATGGAACTTTCTTTAACATCTGAGAATGCCGACGCTATTATAGTTAACATCTGGCTTACTGTAAGTTGTTTCGCGTCCAATTGTTATTCGCTAAAAAGAGTGTGAGAGCGTGCCGTACGTTTTTTTTGAAGTTTTCACTTTTATGTTTTATCTATTAAAGATTCATGGTTTTATTATTTTATTAAAAAAGGTCCATTATATGTATTAAATTCTTGTTTTTTCTCCTCTTCGATCAACAATACCAACTTTCCCCTACATAAAAACTAACTACCAATAATTTGTTATTAGATAATAAAAATAAGTTTATTTTTTCAGGGAAAGAAAAACCTCATAGGTATCAAATGTTCCATTTTACTCGTTTGTTATTTCAATATTTGCAACAAATATTCCGTCATTTATACTTCTTGGCATGTATATCTGTATTTTTAAGAGGATCTGTGATTCCAGATATTATGTAAGTAAATCTTTTCATTAACGTTGGCTGTGATTTCTGTAGATAACTCCAAAAATGTTATAAACAATATGTAAATCTATGACTTATGATTACAATTATTTAATCGTGATGATTTGTTTTTTTTTCTGCCGACTTCCAAAAAGGAGACGGTACTCAATTCGACTGTATGTTTTTTTATGTGTGTTACCTCATAACTTTTACTGGGTGAACCGATTTCGATGATTTTTTTTTTATTTGAAAGCAGATACTTCTCGTGTGGTCCCATATGAATTTGATCAAGGTTAAACCAGTAGTTATTGAGTTATTCTTAATAACTTATATTGAAGTCGGCTGTACAAAATTTTTAATTTTAAATTATTAAGTGGCGAAGCTTGCGAAGTCACTTATTGATTTCACGATGTCTGTCCGTCTGTCCGTCTGTCCGTCCGTCCGTCCGTCCGTCCGTCTGTCCGTCTGTCCCACGATTATCTCGAGAACGGTTTCGAATTTTCAAATTCTGTTTTCAGCAATCGATTACTGATCACCCAGGCATCTGAACCTCCTATTTTGAATTTTTTTTTCCGTTAGAAACCGCTACAAAGCTGATTGCTTCGCCACTTTGCTATGTTGTTAGCTTGCTAGGTTTATTAAGTGGCGAAGCTTGCGAAGTCACTTATTGATTTCACGATGTCTGTCCGTCTGTCCGTCTGTCCCACGATTATCTCGTGAACGGTTTCCAATTTTCAAATTCTGTTTTCAGCAATCGATTACTGATCACCCAGGCATCTGAACCTCCTATTTTGAATTTTTTTTTATCCGTTAGAAACCGCTACAAAGCTGATTGTTTCGCCACTTTGCTATGCTGTTAGCTTGCTAGGTTTATTATTGTTTGAAACACTAACGCCAGCCCTAGTGGAGAAAAGTGGACGAGGTTTATTTTAAGTGTAGTTTGTCCCACCAAGAAACGATTAGTGGGGAAAAGTAGACGAACTAATCTCAATGACTCCACTTTGTCCCACCCGTGGGATATTTGGTGGAAAAAAGTGGAATAAACCGCATGGATGGCTACCTAATAGTAAGAAACTGAATGATTTAAGATTGACTTGTAACTTTATTATACTGTAACACCCATGATAATTATTATTGCATAATTTAAAATTTAAAATTTTATATATATATATATATATATATATATATATATATATATATATATATATATATATATATATATAATTTATTCATGATCATCATTATAGCCCATCAAGTCCAACCAAGTCCACAGATGAACATGGGCTTCACCCTTAGATTGCCTCATAGAGGTGATGTTTGCCATAGTTGGCTCGTCTGACACGCGGGTTATCAAGCTATGCGCGTCTTACGATTACGACACCCACCGGATGATATGGGATGGCGGATTCTCTTACGTCGCCGTTACACTACAAAATATATTTGAGGTTAGTTAACCGATTTAATAAAATCACCCATACACATAACTTGTTCAGCGGTAGGTACCATATAAATTTCATATCCGGTTATAATTTAAATTGATTTGTTTTGCTAAATAATCTAATTATCAACAACAAGTGTGATTTCCAACATTGTTCTTATCGCCGAAACAAAAGAGTCATTAATTAAAAATAAAAACATGTAAAGAACCATTAGGTTATCGTAATATTTCTAACGTGTACAGTAAAGATTATACCACACGTAGCGAAGCGAGCACATGGATGTACTGACAAAAAAAAAACACGTGACTGAGTCAAGGTTGTTCAGGATATGTCACGGTCTAAATACGACAGCATTAAGCCGGCTACTGACCTGCCTGCCGCAGGGGCAATCTAGGGAGCACAGCGATCGGAGCAATATCGAAGGTCGCAGGGCCGACTTAAAAAATTGCCCCTGCTTGCCTACACACATCAGAATTAAGGACGCAATTAAGGGTCATCCCCACTTCTACACCCTAGATTGCCCCTGCGGCAGGCAGATCAGTAGCCTTTACTGGGTGTTGAAGCGCGAGATGATTTTTACCGACTTCAAAAAGGAGACGGTACTCAATTCGACTGTTTTTTATGTGTGTTACCTCATAATTTTTTTTCTATGTGAACCAATTTCGACTGTGCTTTTTTTATTTGAAAGCTGATGCTTCTCAGGTGGTCCCATATAAATTTAATCAAGGTCTGACCAATAGTTTTTGATTTTTGAGTTATTCTTAATAATTTATATTGAAGTCGGTTGTACAAAATTTTAAATTTTAAATTATTAAGTACTATCAATTGCATTAGCATTGGAATTATTTAGGAAAGGATAAACTTAAAATGAGGTAAATATGTTTTGGTTGCACCACGTAAAGCGACAGAATCTAATTCTTCCACTAACAAATCGTGTGGTGGCGGCATGAAAGAAACGATCATCCCATCTTGTAACATGAATTCGTGACACACAGGTAATATTGCCGTGGATAAGTGTTTTAGTCTTTATGTAGAGTTATATAGAGAAATTCAAGAGAGATAACATAGGACAAAAAGACGACAGTTCACAAGCCTAGTGAAATCCATTATCAAGATTAGATAAGTTAAGCGCCCAAGCTTTATTTAATCACTTTTCAAATTTTTAGCCGACTTAAAAATGGGGTGTCTCAGTGCATACACACTTTGATTCTAACGACTTTACGCGGAACAATAATTACGCAAATTATAGGCGAAGTTTTATTTGTAAAACTTATGCCTAAAAATGGAATAGAATCGAATAACATCGACAATATTGGCAATAAATATTTTGAATAAATATAAGATAAAACGTTAAGCATAATATAATATTTAGAAAAGCTTTCAAGGTAAAGTATTGAACGTGGACGATACTTAGAAAAACTCCATATCAGCAGTAAAACGATGATGTCACACTAAACTGCATTCCGGATTAGTGGACGTGAGAACTCGCGCAGGATTTGGTGACTTGGGTGTGACATAAAAATATAATTATTTAACATACGTATAGAGTACAATCGAGTAAAAAATCGTTAAATAAGAAGTCGTAAATAAGTTTAGTGGCGTTTGTAAAGTCAATCGTCATTGAATAGTAAAACAGGATATGATATGTTGAATAGATAATAAACCTAGAAAGCTAACAGCAAAGCAAAGTGGCGAAGCAATCAGCTTTGTAGCGGTTTCTAACGGTTGCCGTTGAGCAATCAGTTTCAAAACAGGAGGTTCAGATGCCTGGGTGATCAGTAATAGATTGCTGAAAACAGAATTTGAAAATTCGAAACCGTTCTCGAGATAATCGTTGGACAGACGGACAGACGGACAGACATCGTGAAATCAATAAGTGACTTCGCAAGCTTCGCCACTTAATAAAATAATCAATACAATCATACGTTATTATTACTTTAAAGAAATCCAACATATTAAACAATCGTAAAATTAACTAGCTAACATCCGCGTGAAAAAACAAAATGTCTTACCATCATATCACCGTCACCGGTATTTCCAACACCACTACACTAGAAAGATACCACAATCGATAATAGTACAAGTTTCGGCACTAAACGGGGTATCTTTATGAGTAATGAAGTCTCCGATGGCTATCCTATTAAGGAGGGAAGAAAGTGTTCTCAAACCAGGTAAGAGATCACTGCCCGCCTCACAACGTGAGGGAATGCTGTACTCTCGATATGTGGCCATACCTCAATTTCACTACATAAAATCGTTCTTACACTTTTAGCTAGATATCAAATCCATATTATTATTAACGTTACAATAACTACAGACATTGAATTACAAAATTAGTTTATTTTCTAATTGATTCACTTTAGATTACATAACAAAAAATGTAATTGAAAAAATATATGGACTGCCATCCGTTGGTCTGTGCGTCGGTGAGTCTTCTCGCTTAATAGAAATGTAAGCAATAGATTGAGGACATTCTAAGGAGGATCCCTATTAATTTTTGTTATTGAACTCAACACCGTTTAAAAGTTATTAATGAAAGACGATCAGATTGTTTTTTTTTTCTTGTAAAAATTATGGTCACTTTTATTTATTTTCATCAAAATTAAATGAAATGCTCGTGGGGCGTGCACTTTTGGAACTGCAGAGGTTGGCATTGGAAGAAGATCAAGATGTTTTTAATATTATCATATTATTATTTTTTTAATAGAAATAGGGTGACAAACGACCACACAGCCCACCTGATGGTAAGTGGTTGCTGACGCCCATAGACATCTACATCATTCCTCGTTTGCGAATCAAAATGCAGATGCGTTGTCAGCCTTGAGGACTAAGATGAAATGCTTCGTTTCCAGTGAAAAAAGGTCTTCGGTTCTCTACACTCACCATACGAAACAGCAGCATTAAGCTGCTATTTTATGTTGGTATTCTGTGAGAGCGTGGTCCTTCCCCTGTCGAGCCGACCAATTCGTGCTACAACTATACTATAAATATAGCTGCAGCTTGACTCTACCACGTAAAGAATGTATTGGATAAGATTTTAGAACTTATTAGATTTAATATTTTTAAACGCTCAGTACTACTCTCTGTTTAACTGAATGGACAGCATTTAACCTTAAAAGTTATTATTAGCTATTTCGCAAGGAATTAAATATATATAATAAATTAATAAACTGAAATAACTTAAGTCTGAATACGAAAAAGGGAAAAAAATCATTCCACATTGACAAATTATAAAGCATTGTTCACATCCAAATACATTAATTTTAGAAGGCAATGCAAAAAGGTCATAAACCATCTAGATTTAATCAGCTGTGCTCTATTACGTCAGCTTTAGAACACCAAGGACACAGTTCAAAAATTATTAGCCAACAAAGGCTATCTATGACACAATGAGCGTTGTTATAAATAACTATGAGCAAGGGTTGCCACTTTAAAAAAAATCAAGATTTATAAAGATACTCCAAAGAAGTAACAGTTAGTGTTACTAGGTGGTACTAAAAACGATTTTACTTCCATAGAAATACATTTTCAAATCAAGAAAAATAATAGTTTAATAAAAATTACAATTAAATAGCGATAATCTATACAAATAAATAAAATTGAAGTGTCCGTTTGTAATGTCAAAATTACAACTTTTCACTAAATGCAAAGGAAAGTATGTACGGTATTAATAACAAAAATACAATTTTTAAAGGTTTTGTCTGTCTGTCTGTCCGTCTGTCTGTCTGTTTGTTTGTTCCGGCTAATGTCCGAAACGGCTGGACAGATTTTGACAGGATTTTCACTTTCAGATAGCTTATGTCACAATGAGTAACATAGGCTACTTTTATTTTAAAAAAAGAAATAGGGTTCCGCGCAAAAAAAAATTAAAACCCCAAATAACACGCGGGCGAAGTCGCGGGGAGCAGCTAGTTTCGAATAAAATTAGACATAATGAATTAAGGAAACAAAATTATATTTAAATATTATCTATATTAAAGTATTTTTATTCTATGTGGATTTTGAATTTATTATACATGAAATACAAAAAAATACGTTCTGCATTTATATCAAGCTGATTATAAAGGTTATTTTTACTCTTAAAAAGTAAAAATACTTTAGGGTAGGAAAATTTTCTTTTAAAATGTAGCATCGTCATACATTTAAACCCACACACGAACATATTTAAGGAATAATTCCGCAAACAAAAAAACCCCATTTGTAACTAAAACTTGTGATAATATTCTCTTGGTTTCGAAAGTTTCAAACCTTGTCGCTAGCCCTAACTAGCTTAAACAAACTTTAAATTCAAGCTGCGAACCTATCAACAATGGATTCATTCACAAAATCTTAGAAGGTACGTAGTTATTTGTAAGAATTTGTCATTTGTATCGTGTGCTGACTTTAAAGTTATTTTGAGTGCGCGAAACGCCTATTGGTTTTTTTTTATGTTAATCATACAGTAATCGCCGATTACAATCTGGGCGTATTGAAGGCAAGAGTGAATATAATGCTTTTGTTACGCTAAGGCATTGCGATTTACAAATCTAGAGTTTCATCGTTACTTACCATCAGGTGGAATTGTAATTAAACACTTACATATAATAAGTAAAACAAGTTGTAAAAATAAAAATTTTGTATAACCGACTTCAATATAAATGAAATGAGAACATCATCAATGTAGTATTAGTTTAATTATAAGTATAAGGATAACTCAAAAACTAGTGGTCAGATCTTGATCAAATTTATATGGGACCACATGAGAAGCACCAGTTATCAGATAAAACAGTTCTAAAGGTAACACATAAAAAAATACAATCGAATTAGGAACTCGGGTGAAAATGAAAAACGTATTTTATCAAAGAAATTTTATAAAAAAGAAAGAAAATAACGCAAAATAACTTTTGGTTACTAAACAAGCTGCATGTATATTTCCATTTTTAATTGAGACCTATTTGAGACATTTGAGAGATCCTATTTTTACGCCACGGGACTAAAACAGATTTGAAGGAAGTCGAAGCTGCGTTGAACGGAAGGCTTTAAGGAACGTGGAGGTCAAACTTTGCAGTCGACCGCGTGAACAATGAATGGACCCGCATTATGCAAGTTATGCGCGACAGCTGCAGTGTTAGTGACCTCTGAGTCATCGTCCATTACAATGATAGACGCACCGGCGTTTTCTGCATTATGCGCGGAAGTGTGTGGGTCGGAATCGGAAGACGGTTTTTAATTGCATACTTCGCAACAGTCACCTGCGTATGCGTTTCTATTACATTTTCTTTTTTCACTGTCAACTTTACTAAGAAGTTATTATACGGAGTTACGGCTTCACATGGTTCATTTCTGGATCTCGACAACTACGCCACCTAAATGGTCCAATTGTGAATCTAAACCATTCTCTAATCAACTTTATAACACACACAAAATTTCATCGCAATCGGTAAAACAGTTTAAGAGTTCAGTCACACAGTTCAGACACATATTATGCATGTCTTATACATTTTTTTTTATTTTTTTTTATAGGATAAGGGTGACAAACGAGCACACAGTCCACCTGATGGTAAGTGCTTGCTGCGGCCAATAGACATCTACATCTATCCTCTATTAGAAATCAAAATGTAGATGCGTTGTCACCCGTGAGGACTAAGATGGAATGCCTCATTTCCAGTAAAAAGGGCCTCCGGCCACCTGCACTCGCCAAGCGAAACGCAGAGGTAAACCTCTACTTCACGCTGGTTTTCTGTGAGGTCGTGGTACCACCCCGGTTCGAGCCGGCCCATCCGTGCGACAGCTAAAGCTGCTGCTTGGCTCTACCACTGTTAAACTTTCCTCTTGAATCATTCTGTCTATTAATGAAAACCGCAATGAAATTGTTGCGTAGTAAGATCTAAGCGTACAGACGGAGGGAAGAGTCTTTGTTTTGTACTATGTAGAAATTGTAAAAAAATGGTTTTATAAAAACATCTGTCAGTTCGGAAACTTAAAAGGACTAAAATGAAGAAAATTAACATTAAGAAATTGGTGAACGTGCGTTTTGTTTCGCGAATGGTTTTTAAAGCAGTTTCTGCACGGGTGAACGTGTCGTAAAATAATTAAAAATTAAAAATTTTGTACAGCCGACTTCAATATAAGCGACTTCAATATAGGTTATTTAAGAATAACTCAATAACCATTGGTCCAACCTTGATCAAATTCATATGGGACCACACGAGAACTATCAGCTTTCATATAAAAAAAAGAATCATCGAAATCGGTTCGCCCAGTACAAAGTTATGAGGTAACACACATAAAAAAAAACACACTCGAATTGAGTACCGTCTCCTTTTTGGAAGTCGGCAGAAAATCGTACAATTTATTAGATACAGAAACTGATCAAGCTATAACGAGAGACTACATCTCCATTTACTATTCTGGTACTTTAATTCACCATACTCCTGCGTAAGTAATAGCATCTGATTATATTAGAAACATGTGGTTGTGGGCGAAATTAGTTAGAACGACACCATAATTGTAAAGGTATATATCTAGGAATAGGGGACGCTTAGTCGAATGCCTGGTTGGCATTTAAGAAACATTTCGTTCTCTTTTCCTATCTTTATACATATATATACATATATATATATATATTTCGTTTCGTTCGTCGAGATCCCGAAATCACCCGTGCGAAGCCAGGGC
Organism: Parnassius glacialis; assembly: GCA_033319125.1. Taxonomy (NCBI): domain Eukaryota; kingdom Metazoa; phylum Arthropoda; class Insecta; order Lepidoptera; family Papilionidae; genus Parnassius; species Parnassius glacialis. The sequence goes on along the minus strand of JAVANC010000023.1, from coordinate 20,687,861 downwards.
GGTTCGCTAATATTATATAATACAAAAAGAACTGTTTCTATTACGAATAATGTCAATTTACAAGTATTAAAAGTTACTGAACCAGTATATTGTTTGACAAATTGTTCTTATACGAACATTGAACATTGTAACAGTGGTAGAGCCACGCGGCAGCTTTTGCTGTCGCACGGATGGGCCGGCTCGAACCGGGGTGGTACCACGACCTCACAGAATACCAGCGTGAAGTAGAGGTTTACCTCTGCGTTTCGCTTGGTGAGTGCAGGTGGCTGGAGGCCCTTTTTACTGGAAATGAGGCATTCCATCTTAGTCCTCACGGGTGACAACGCATCTGCATTTTGATTCGCTAACGAGGATAGATGTAGAAGTCTATGGGCCGCAGCAACCACTTACCATCAGGTGGACTGTGTGCTCGTTTGCCACCCTCATCCTATAAAAAAAAAATTGAGGCATTGAACACTGAAAGACGAATCGTAAGGAAGAACGAAACGTTTTTTAAACATAGAAACCAGGAATAAGTGGTTTCTAACTAAAGATAAAATACAAAACACACGTCAATGAACTTACTTACATACGGTTGTTTGCTTTACACTAGTATTGTACACCGTTATCACTTAGCGGTGTGATTATAGATGGGAAAGTTGGGCAACACATTACTGAGAGAATTACGTAATTTGAGAAAGTTTTTGACATTATCATGTTGGTAGTGTTTACGAATCCTAATGAAGAATAATAAGATTAGTTTACTGAAACTTATAAACATTTAATACCAGCCACTAGTCCGGCAACCTTTATTCTTTTTTTTTATAGGATAAGGGTGACAAACGAGCACACAGTCCACCTGATGGTAAGTGGCTGCTGTGGCCCATAGATATCTGCATCTATCCTCGATTACAAATCAAAATGCAGATGCGTTGTAACCCGTGAGGACTTAGATGGATTGACTCTTTTCCAGTAAAAAGGGTCTCCGGTTCTCTACACTCACCACACGAAACACAGCAGCATTAAGCTGCTATTTTACGCTGGTACTCTGCGAGAGCGTCGTCCTTCCCCGGTCGAGCCGACCCATTCGTGCTACAACTATACCAGTAGTATAGTTATATAGCTGCAGCATTGCTCTACAACGTCAAAGAATATCTAATGAATATAATTAATACTTTATTGAACTAGTATTAATGAGATGCACTCCAGCCATTTTATTATGTAAGTTATCATATAACATTTATTAATAACTCGATCCTAGCATAGCTATGAACTATCGTCTCGACAAAACAAGTAGGTATAGTGTTTTTCGAAACTTGTGGTAAATCACAAACAGACGCATCAATATACTTATCAAAGAATAATAGACATTATATAAAGGAGAATATACATTATATTAAATAAACCATTTGATATTATACTATTCAAGCTTACAAAGATATGAAAACCAGCCGTACCTATACTAAATATTTACATCTAGAATTGTTGTTAAAATAACTAAAATCTAAACATGAAATTATCCATGAAAACTTTTTAATAATTACCTCCTTGGTCCAAGGCCCTTTGACTAGTTCGGGATTGACGACCTTCGTCCACCGCTGCTGGCACTGGACGTCGGATCGGTCTGAGAATTGGGCCGCGATCGCCTCCCAATTCTCACTGTACATTTTCACGTACAATTTGAGTCTTTTGTCCTGAAATAAAATAATAGTAATTAGCAAACTCCTAGGATAACTGAATTTCGAAGCAGACTGTCAGGGAATCAAATAGAAAAATTAAAGTAATAAGGTTGTTAGTGATAATTTATCCGTATTTGAAATACTTTAAAAAATTGACGTATAACATGAGCGCTAAGGCATGCACATTTGGATTTATCAAAATATTTAATTTGATTTTATTTAGCATAAGCATCTGTTGTACTTAATGACGACATATGGATCTCAGACGTGGTCCTTCACTGCTGGCCGTATGAGGAAGCTCAAGGTCGCTCACTGAGCTATGGAGAGTGAAATAAGGATATCCGAAGGAAAGCTGGAGTACCCAGAGTAACCAAAAACCAAAAGTGTTGTCTTAATTAAAGGTTACCACGGTGTATATCGTGAGCGAGCAAATTTTACCTATTTATAAACAATTTATAATCAAATATAAAGATAAAGTTATTAATTGTAATAAATTTACATTAATTATAATACTATTACAAAAAAAAAGTGGAATTCTAACAATTTCGATGAAAATAGTAGAGTATTGACTTCTTATAATTAAGAATGAGCATTTAGAATATACTATTGCTAAATATATCTACATCATTCTTAATTTTGAGGTACTCTTCTTCTTCCTGATTAGCCTAAAATAGCCCTGGTATCCCATAGTAGAGAGGATTTACAATAATGACTACACTACAGGTGACTTGACGATCAAATTACCAAACGTCTCGCATTGCACCTATGTCGCTCACAGAACACTAAAACATAGGACAACTGTAGGACTTTTTTCCCTGTCGGTGCCTGATGACGCTGTTTCCCAAACCATCGCCAGTCTGGGTATTTTGGTGTAAACGCTATAAGTTTTTTTTTATATAGAATTATAGTGACAAACGAGCACACAGTCCACCTGATGGTACTGACTGACTGATGGTAGTGGATGCTGTGACTCAGAAACATCTACATCTATCTTCGTTTGCGACTTAAAATGAAGATGCGTTGTCAGCCGTGCGGATTAAGATAGAATGACTCTTTTCCAGTAAAATAGGTCTCCTGTTCTCAACACTCGCCATACCAAACACAGCAGCATTAAGCTGCTATTTTACGTTGGTATTCCGTAAGAGCGTGGTTCTTCCCCGGTCGAGCCGACCCATTCGTGCTACAACTATACTATTAATATAGCTGCAGCATGGCTCTACCACGTAAAGAAGAGAGAGAGAAAGAGTTTACCGCCATTTATGTTAGGCGGTTAGATCTTTCTCACTTTTATAATCGCCTCGCTTCGGCGCATTACATTTCCTTTCTTCAATAATTTTAAATTTCCTAAAATTGTTTTTAATTTATAAGAAACAAAATCCACATTTACCATAGCTCGCCCAAAAAATAGGTATATGCTTGGTAGGTATGTAGTGCAATAAATTTAACAATTCAAGAATTTGCTTTTTTATTATACCGCAATGTTTAAATGTCGTAAACTGTTGTAGCAGTAGGTATTTGGTTTCAAAGGTGGTTTTTTTCAAGCACTTTTGTCGAACAGACTTTTAAGGAAAACCTAAAGTTTATTAGATATTGAAACTGAGCATGAGTAAGAACACATAGTATGACAAATAAATACCTCTACTATATTCTAGTGTATAAAATGGGTTTCAGTTTACCTCCTCCTTCGTCCAGCGCCCTCTGTTGATATTCTTCCTCGGCCCAATGCTTTTGGTTGCAGCCGGCGCATCGTCGTACGCCGTCGAGTCCTCTGAGTACTCGCTTGTATCTGAATCATAGCCGCTACGTCTGCGGACAATGCGCCCCCATTAGTTCAACTTTGGAAGATGTTAAGAAATATGTTTCACGATTACTGCACTTTATCTGCGTGGATGATTGGACTGGACGTAGGTATACCTAGATCAGAGATCTAATCCGATTTTCGGCACCAATGAACTTGGTAGTTGGATTTTTTGTGCTGATTTACCACGTTTTTTTATAGAAGAGGGGGCAAACGAGCATGCGGCTCACCTTATGCTAAGGGACTACCGACGCCCATGAACAACCGCAACACCAAGGAAATTGCAGATGCTTTGCCGGCCTTTTAGAAAGTGTAAGCTCTTTTCTTAAAGTTCCCTAAGTCGTATCGCTCCGGAAAAATCGCTGGTGGTAAACAGTTCCACAGAGAAGTTGTACGAAGAAGAAAACTCCTGAAAGCTCTGCCCGGCGATGAAGGAAAAGATCGTGAAAATTTATGAATATTAGCAAATAACACTAAGGGAGCCACGCTGCGTCTATATTATGTCTAAGAACTAAGCTTCATAGAACTCCAGTGTGAAAGAGCAGTAATATGCTGTGTTTTATATTAGTGACGCGAACCATTTCACTGGAAACTAGACTTTTAGTTTTAGTTTAGTGTCAGTGACAACGCAATATTGCATGCCTTAAGCGAAAGCGCAAGGTATGTTCTACTATTTAATTCTTCATTCTTCTCATTTTGATTATAATCAAAATACATACATTTAAACAGTGGTAGAGCCACGCGGCAGCTTTTGCTGTCGCACGGATGGGCCGGCTCGAACCGGGGCGGTACCACGACCTCACAGAATACCAGCGTGAAGTAGAGGTTTACCTCTGCGTTTCGCTTGGTGAGTGCAGGTGGCCGGAGGCCTTTTTTACTGGAAATGAGGCATTCCATCTTAGTCCTCACGGGTGACAACGCATCTACATTTTGAATTGTAATAGAGGATAGATGTAGATGTCTATGGGCCGCAGCAACCACTTACCATCAGGTGGACTGTGTGCTCGTTTGTCACCCTTATCCTATAAAAAAAAATCGCTGTAATAAAATACTCTCTTATATTAGTATTCTAAATATCCCCCATATTTGCCTTGGCCGGCGAGCCAACTGCGATTTTTTATTAATTATTTTGAGTAATTATCGTATAGAGTAAATACTGCTGCTATCTCCTGTTTCAGTTTCTCTCTGTCACATCTCAGTATTTAGTATCAGTATAGTAGTTTTAATATTGTACCTACAAATTGTTAAAAGTGCAGTTTGTGCAAAAAAGACTCAACCCTCCCTTATCTTCAATCTCTAACGTATGCTAATGGCTTAATCTCATTAACACAACGTTTGTAAGGACCACCATCAAGATCTTATTTGTATAAAACTGTTTCGGCATTTTGTATTTTATAATTGTTTTATTTTTATTTAAAAAAAATACAAAACAAAAGAGAAGACGTTATTCCATCCCAGACGACGTGTATTAATAATACCTATCATTCGATAAAATAATATTAGAGGAGTACTGAAGAAATGCAAGAAAGTGGTAAGACCATATTAAAATAATGTAGGTATACAAAAGAACTAAAATAAAATTAATATAATAAATCTAGGGCAACATCCACCTCATGAAACCATCGCTTTTTTAAATAGAAGTTTAATAATTTTCATTACGGTGTCTTAGAATTTCACATATTTTTTAATTTTATTCTAATTGAGTGCTTGACCGAAAGCCGACGATTATAAAGCGCACTTATAAACGCTCTAGCTCTCGCCTTGAAGACACCAACATTGTAATCGAATGGAAAGACACACTGGCTGGCAACTTATTCCACTTCTTTGCTGTACGTATGACGAACAAAGCAAAAAGTGTTTGGGTTTTAATGCGTGGTACCTAAGTCGACAATGCAGGGGCGGAGACTGGCTGAGCGTCTCGGTTTCCAATGGTGGAAGGAAGAGGCAGTATAATTAATTATTTATGATCATGTAGGTATGGAACTTATGTGTCCAATATTTATGTGGAACTTATGACAAAACATATTATTCCAACAGTGCTATTTGCCTAGCATGTAAAAGGCGACTGATGTGATATTGGGTTTGTGATTGCGTAGGCAATGGGCGCACCACCTATAACTTTCACCATTTCGAATTTTACTTTTCCCTCACTAATCTTAAGTCTCTGTCTACCCCCTCATTAATTACATGTTATGCGGCGTGAACCTATGTATGTATGATCTTAGTGCTTAAAGCGAGCATTCCCTGAAAGTCAATATCGTCTGCAAAACACATCTTCGTTATGCGATTAAGAAAAAAATGGCGCCAATCATTCTTCAATTTGTAGACGTATTGAAACATTCCCAGAACTATGACTCTTTATTTGTCGCTTCGAAACGTATAGCATCATATAAAAATTAAAACTTTATGTCGATTATAATACAGTTCAAAATTGATTGAGTTTCAAAGAAACGAGTTTTGTACTGTAGAACGTATACCGGTTTTAAAAAAGCCTAATAATAATCCCAGCCTCCGAGACTCGATGAGGTAAGAATAGAAATAAGAATGTTTAAGGTAATGTATGCATACCGGAGGCGATATCAGCTGATTCGGAACGTGTTTGCGAATTCATTCATTGCTAACGCGGCCATATTGAGAATGACTGCTTTTAAAATTTAATGTGTGTAAATGTGTGCTATATTCAAATTTACATTATTAATGTGTATATTCAACTGTTAATTTAAAAGTAAAGTTACAGCCTATTTACGTTTCACTCCTTGGCACAGATTTGACCTGAGAAGGTTTTAGGACAAAGAAATATTCGGAAATTCCCCAGTGGGTGCTGGCGGACTTTACATGTCTTCGAAATATATTTTTTTAATTTCTCAGACATGCAGGTATCGTCAAGATGTTTTCCTTCACCGCCGAGCACGTAATTAACTGCTAATATATTATAAAATATTTGGCGGGCAAGTAAGAATTCGAAATTTGAATAATTGTAATAAAAAAACACAACCTCAACACGTACGACTGAACACGTTTAACTTGTGCGTTTTACAGTGAATAAGGACTAAAGTTAAAGTTTTTTTTTTTATAAAACTGAAGTGACAAACGAACTTACAGCTTACAGTCAACCTGATGGTAAGTGGCTACTGCGGTCAATGGATACCTGCAGCGAACTTGAAAAAAAGAAAGACACAGATACGTTGTCACCTCTGAGGACTAAGACAGAATGTCTCACAGCCTGGAATTATACTGGCTGTCTATACCCTCCAGACCGGTACACAGCAGTGCAAGCACTGCTAGTTGGCGGCAGAAATGCCGAAGAGGATGGTACTGTGGCGGGCTGGCGGGAGATCTCCCCTTTTCCTTCCCCCGGCTACAGTACCTACCCCTACCGTCTAGGTAACCGTTTCCCATTTGCCGGGTCCCGACATTCCTGCCTTGTTTTAATCCCGCATCGTTAACATTCATTTTTAAAACATTTTTACTATTAATAAATGTGTATTATTTTACTTAATGGAACCAGCTTGGGTTTAAAAGTATTAAGTGGGTCACGAAGGTACAGTGTGAAAATTACCGGGCCATACCAGAACAATGGTTTGGGAAACACTGGTCTAGGTTTTGGATCCAAATTAATATCTACTTATACAAATAAATAAAACTAAAGTGTCTGTTAGTAATGTCAAAATAACAGCTTTTTAGTAAATTCATATGGAAGTATGTAATATGGTACTTATAACAAAACTCAATATTTAAAATTTTTGTCTGTCTGTTTGTTTCGGCTAATCTCCGAAACGGCTGAACCGATGTTGACGGGGCTTTCACTAGCAGATAGCTGTCAAGTGTAATGTCAAATTTTTTCCATAAATGTATGAATGAAATGAATAAACATATTATAATTATTATTATTTCCTAAAGGGACAATAACTACAAAGACTCAAATACTGCCAATAACATAATATGTTTTCTGTATATTTTGTTCATTAGTGGTGACAGGCAACATACGTATAGTACTTATCCGAACAAAAGGCAATGAAAGACCACTATTTCATTGCCATCAAGAAATGTCTACCAACATTTATTTTTATAATAGTTGTATTGTGCGTTTATTATACGTAAATGTTTAAAAACGTAAACTCATTTTTTGTTCACACTTATTCTATCGTTATTTTAGTCTACTCTAATTGCAAAGTACAAAAAAGAAAGCTCAAAAACTAGGGTAACATTCCTTAATACGGATACAAACTCCTCTGAATAATACTGGTGTGAAAGTTAATCGGTTGTATCATAGGAGAACTTACTCATATAACATCACGTCGGATTAACCAAAACAAAACTCCAAAAATCCAACCCACAAACACTCCATATTCACAAAAACAAAACACATAACAACAACATAATAACAGTAACTATAAAACAATTGCACGAATAATTAGGCCCCCGTCGTTCCCGCCAAATGTTCCCAAGTCACATGTCTATAATGTAAAGGACCCGCTCACACTGAGGGCCAAAAACACACTGAGTGAGTGACAAAGAAAAAATTATCCCCATCCCCATTCTGACTCTCACGAGAACGCACACACATTCACACCTACACGAAGCGCATACGCAATAAGGGTGAAGAATACAAAACTTGGAAGGGACGCTTTGCTTCGACAATAAAAAGGACAAATAACAAGAAAGAAAGTAAGAGCAAAAGAGACGGTCGATCAGGTACAAAATCATACCCTCCAGTGAGAACGTGACGCAAAGCTTAGGTAAGCAGGTGTATACAACATGCATGGGAAAAGAACAAAGAAAATCGATTTCAGTTTTTTTTTTAGTATGAACATCACTTAAAACATAATGTAGTTTTAATATCCATAATATTACAAATTGTTTTCTAAAATGAAATATCTCATTATACAAAAATGTTATACGCTTTTAGACCATACAACAACATAATATGCGGAATTAAGTCTGAAAGCTACAGTTCTCATAAGGATAGTATAAAACATAATACTTGTAGTCACATTACCAACAACTATAGGAAGCATATGGTACGGGCACATAAAGAAACACAAAAGAAAGAAACAGAAAGAGGCTCTAGAGAACACGGTAAATTTCACAGTACGCGAGCAGCCGGGGTTTGATCCCCATCGACACGAATAAAATTATTAAGTGATGATTTACCACGTGAATGCGTTTACTATAATAAGAAAATATGCATGTCTGAGGAATAAGAATATTTTAAAGACATGTAAAGTCCACCAATACGCACTGGAGCGGCGCGGCGGCCTTACTGCGGACTTATGTCAAAATTAAGAGAAGGCCTGTGTCCAACAATAGGATAGGAATTATTAGGTTGTAACTGAAACAACATAAATTATGGTTATGGTAGGTTAAGTGTTATTATTTTTATTATTATTATTATTGTATTACTAATCCACATATGGATTTTAATTATCTGAAATAAAGAATTTATTTATTATTTATTTATTTATGGGCCACAGCGTCCATTTACCATCAGGTAGACTGTGTGCTCATTTGTCACCCTTATACTGTAAAAAAGTTACTTCAGTTATAATATATTATACGGACTGTAAAATTTCTTGCAACAATTGCAATTTTTCTTATAAAAATCCTCTTTATCTTACAAATCATCTAAAAAAATTGGAATAAAAGAACCGAAAATGTTTTGCAGCCCTATTTTGTATCGGAACGGTACTTTTGATGATTGTAAAAAAAAAAGCTACATGCATATCGTTGAACCCGGAGACCCTTCTTTTCCTTTTTGCATACCAGGACTCAAGTGGTCACAGATGTCTGTGATGGCGAAAATATTGGTTTGGAGGGTAATCCAACATCTTTCTATTTGACTAGAATTGAAAAAACTCCACAATTTGAATTGAGGAATATGTCGAAAGGATTAAATATTTCAAAGACATGTGAAGTCCGTCAACAAGCCAATACAAACTTTATACCGGTTTAAAAGTACAAATCAAATGTACAATATGTATGAACACTTTTCTGAGTAATAAAAAAACATTGAAGCAAAGCGTCGGACTTATTGCTCTATAATCCTCGTAGTAATGAGAGACCTGTGCCCAACAGTGGGGCGTTTAAACACTGTAATTTTACTTTACCTACATACTATATTAATAGGTGTACATACTATATATACTAATACTATTAAATTTGGGCCTAAATTAAACATTAGTAAGTTTTTTTTTAGTTCTTTGAAATTGGTTAGGAATAGGAAAGATCATGAGTACCTACATATCGCGATACAAGGATTTATTAAACCATTCAAAGGTTAGGTTGGGAATTCTTAGGTGGGGCCCCTTTTAATATATCAATGATGTGGGGAGGGTTTGTGATTATTGTTATAAATATATTATTATGTTAATTTTGCCACATATATACAAATTGTTTTTGAGAATATAAAGGTCAAATTTTGACGCCATCCAACGAATAAACCTATAATTTTATAATATGTTTAAGAAGCATTGTTTATTTCGTATTCAAATGAAAATATATATTCAAGTTCAGGTACAGGAGTAAAAGTTTCGTTTTATGGTTAATCCAGTCGCAGTGTGTCACACGCGAAATGTTTACAATTGACAATATTATGATACTTCTACAAGTTCATTGATTTGTAACATAATAAAGAGATACCTACAGTAAACACCACTTCCTGCATGCACAGAGATAAGCGCGGTACTGTGAATTCGGCGATGATATAGGGCAATGCCAGATATCGATAGTGAACTGATAAACGAGACTTTTTCACATCGTAAGTTATGAAATACTGTCTGAAGATAGGGTTACCATATTTCAGGATTTTTAGACTCTTCTCAGGATTGCGGCTGGATTTTGCAAATCTCATGAAATCTCAGGATTTGTAGAACTTTCAATATAATACAGCTTACATTTTAAAGATCTCTTTAATAAAAAGTTAAACAAACTAAAAATAATTTTCCTTTGGTAATAATTCCACAATTAAAATCAAAACTTATTTATCCAAATAGGTACTTAACCAGTTTTATCATACTTAATATGTGAAGATACCTTTTTAAGTAAGGTTTTCTTCTCAGACTGTAAAAAAATCTCAGGATTTTTAAATGGAAATCAGGCCTCTTCTCCGGACTTTTAATTTTTTTATCTGGTAACCCTATCTGAAGATAACATGCAGAAAGCAGATACAATCGAATTATGACACTGAAATACCAAGTTTCTTAAGTTAAATCCTTACGTCCTCCTGTTGTTAATTATATTTTTCGAAATAAGAGCACTCTTCCGCTCATGCTCGTTTAAATTGCCCTATATAGGGTATTATCTATAGAAAGAGCAATGATTAACTGCCATGTGAGGTTGGCGAGAGAACTCATGGCTCCATTAGTCCCGTCGCTACTCTATCGTATGTGCCAGAACGATTGCATGTATTTTGATAAATAACGGTAAACACTTCGTATGTGTGTATCAGGTGTATTTCAGACCGGTTATGGGGAGTGACATCAAAGGTACAAAGCGTCTGACATTGCAATCACCAATCATCAGTTCAGCGGTGTCCAGCAGTGGACTGTTACATGCTGGAGTGAAGAAGGAAATGATAAATTTTATGTGTCAATTCGGTAGAGATCGGCGGCGGTCGGTGATACGCATTCAAATTATTTGCAAACTTTAGTATGTATATTATAATGTTTTATGATTAGGTGTCATGACGTTAAAGGCCCTAACGATATTATCTTTACAAGGAAATACTTTAGTTACACACGTTATGGACCAGACAAAATGAGTTGTATCGTCATCCTTAAGAAGTATGAAATCTCCTACTTTTACATTTCGTTGTAAGTTATTTCTTACTTCATGAAGGCCCTAACGATATTATCTTTACAAGGAAATACTTTATTTAGTTACACACGTTATGGACCAGACAAAATGAGTTGTATCGTCATCCTTAAGAAGTATGAAATCTCCTACTTTTACATTTCGTTGTAAGTTATTTCTTACTTCATGAAGGCCCTAACGATATTATCTTTACAAGGAAATACTTTATTTAGTTACACACGTTATGGACCAGACAAAATGAGTTGTATCGTCATCCTTAAGAAGTATGAAATCTCCTACTTTTACATTTCGTTGTAAGTTATTTCTTACTTCATGACGTTTCCTCTTTTCACTCAGAAACGGGGTAATGGTTACTCTTGCACACATGTTTTTTTCTACCGACTTCAGAAAGGAGACGGTACTCAATTCGACTGTATGTTTTTTTATGTGTTACCTCATATTATATTTTTATGTGGTACTGGGTGAACCGATTTCGATGATTCTTTTTTTATTTGAAAGCTGGTGCTTCACATGTGGTCCGATATGAATTTGATGAATTTGTCAAGGACCGATCAATAGTTTTTGAGTTATGCTTAATAATTTATATTGAAGTCGGTTGTACAATTTTTTTTTAATTCTAAATTATTTGTTTATGGTCCAATTCAATCCTCAGTAATTTAGTCATATAATAAAATACAACATAAAATAATTAAAAATTACAGCTGTATGAAGACAGTTCAATTATATCATTTTTATAGTCAGTCAGGTTATAATTTATTCGACGGATTAATTTTAACTGACCATTGTAAAATCAGCCGTAAGTGGCATAACTAATTAATAATAGCTTATGCCAAAGTAGACACATGCTGCACTACTTCTAAACTATTACGTCATGTAAAACGAATATTTTTAATAGGCAATTGTTCACAAAATTTATTGTTACAGTTGGCACTAACTAATTATATCAAGGAAAGAGGAAGGGTCATTTCCACCTGTCCCTCAAACCGCCCTCCGACAATCCCGATTTCAAGTAGAGATTGTTCAAAGGAACGGATGTGGTAGGTTCTTATAATCTACGCATCGTTTGACATTCAGGAAATTTATGTTTGCGCAACTTAGAACATTCTTCAATATTTTTAACATTAAATACAGGTAATGAGAAAAAACATTAAGTTCTTTTTTATTAAAAAAATTACCCTCACACTAGGATTGTCTCCTGTATAGTGGAGGCTGTTTACAAACATAAATTGCATTTATAGGCCATAAAAATACTTGTTCCGTGCGGAATTTGAACCCGCGGTAACCAGTGGAACTCATAGCTAATCCACTGCGCCACGGAGCCGTCAAGTGATAAGGGGGAGTCTTCAGTAAAGAGTTTTACTAGAATCTAATCCAAAAAAAAAATCTTATCATTCTTTTTACATTATCAACAAGAGTCATAAATGTCTGATTACTACATTTAGAAAACGTTTCGTTCTCCATTACGATCTGTTATGAACGAACTAGAACCGAAGACTTTTACATTAAGGCATTCCATCTTGGCCCTCAGGGGTAATAATGCATCTTTTTGAGTCTTAATCAGTGGCAGATGGAGTCTCTAATAAGGAGTGTCTATTGGGTACTGCATCGACTTAACCATCAAATGAAACTGTTCAGTGTTGCCCATTGGCATCTCAGGACAATAAAAAGTATTTGGCATACTTTGTGCATTGAAGTATAAATAAGTAAATAAAAATGGTCACATAATATTCTCCATTACTCCCCCGTGCCCCTTTGTTCTGTATGAAGTTATTTTTAAATACGTTTATATACGTGTTTATGTGAAGCTAGTTATACAAATAAATAAAATTGAAGTGTCTGTTTGTAATGTCAAAATAACAGCTTTTTTACTAAATGCATATAAAAGTACTTTTATACGATACTTACAAAAAAAAACACAATTAGTAAAATGTTTGTCTATCTGTCTATTTGTTCCAGCTAAAATGAAATGGCTGGACCTATTTTGACGGGACTTTCACTGGCAGATAGCCGATTTTATAAGGAGTAACTTAGCCTACTTTTATTTTAGAAAAAGAATTAAGAGGTCCGAGCAAAAATAACCCATGAAATCCAATCGTAATAAATTACACGCGGACGAAGTCGCGGGGAACAGCTAGTATGTAAACATGTTGCTTAAACCACTTAAACAATCAATTCCTCTAAGATTTTCACTCAAGGGCTAATTACGGGTCAAGCTATAAACTGCAAGGGGGAGTCAAACGACAATTTCCTCACTACGCAATAAAAGACAAGGAAAAGGAGCTGGGGTGAGCGTAAGGAAGTGTCCTGTTAAACCACGCATCGTCCGTGCTTCCTGCTGCGTCCCCCATATATTTGGCCTGATTATTAGCACTCGCGAGCCGCTTTCTACTTTCATCAAACAACAGACGTTTGGAAGGTAAAGAAATCTAAACAAATTTACTTATTACATAGTAGCTGGTGTGACTAATAATTCTTTTAACTATTATTTATTAAGAAGTACAAATAAATAAAATTGAAGTGTCTGTTTGTAATGTCAAAATAAAAGCCTTTTACTAAATTCATATGAAAGTGTATAAGGTACTACGGTACGGTACTAACAAAAACACAATCTTAAAAACTTTTGTCTGTCTGTTTGTTCCGGCTAATCTCCAGAATGGCTGAACATATTATGCCGGGACTTTCACTGGCGGATAGCTGATGTTATAAAGAGTAACTTAGGCTTTGTTTTTGAAAAAGAATTAGGGTTCCGCGCAAAAAAAAAATTAAAACTCATGAAATCCAAATTATCGTAATAAATTACATGCGGGCGATGTCGCGAGGAACAGCAAGTTTTTAATAAAAATTTAATGTTTGAATCACACCCGAAGATTTTTTTTAGTTATATAATGAGCTTGTTTTCAAAAGGGACCTAACGAAGCTCCGATTCCATTGCATAAACAACAGGTACCGAAAACGCGACTAGAAAATATGTCTCTATGGTCAAATTCATCTATTTGTATGAAGACTTGTGTCTAATATTGATTATACGAGGGTGGATTGAAAAGTACTCGGCCTAACCAAGAAAATAAACACATACTAAATCAGTTATATTTTTATTTTTCTACATAATTACCATCAAGTTCAATACACTTTTGCCACCTCCCCTTCCAAGCATTTAGACCGTTGAAAAAAAATGATTCTTCCTTAGAGTCAAAATATGCGTCTACAGCTGCTTTGACCTCGTCGTTTGTCGAAAATCTTTGACCTCCCTAGTGCTTTTTTAGGTTAGGGAACAGAAAGAAGTCTGATCGTGCCAGATCAGGTGAATACGGCGGATGCGGTAACAGTTCAAAGCCACAGTTGTGAATTTCAGCCATTGACTGTACTGACGTGTGAACACGGGCGTTATCTTGATGAAACAGGACTTTTCTTCTGAGCATTCCTCGACGTTTTTCTTTTATTTCCTCTCGTAAACGACGTAGTAAGGTGCAGTAGTAATCAGAGTTTATAGTCTGACCCCTTTCAAGATAATCAATCATAATCACACCTTTCGAGTCCCAGAATACTGAAGCCATCACCTTATTTGCCGACAAAATCGACTTAGCCTTTTTAGGGGGTGGTGAACCAGGTCTTCTCCACTGTTTTGATTGTTGTTTTGTTTCCGGTGTACAGTAATGAACCCATGTTTCGTCTATAGTAACAAAATGATTCAAAAAATCATCTGCATCGGCTTCAAATAACTCCAAACAGTCGCGTGAAATAGTCAATCGCGTCCTTTTTTGTTCAACTGAAAGCAGTCGCGGAACCCACCTCGCAGACACCTTGTGGAAACCCAACTCGTTGACAATGATGTTTTGAGTTCGTTCATAAGAGATGCCAATAATCTCGGCTATCTCTCTAATTTTTAATCTGCGGTCTCCCATTATTAAATCAAGTATTTTTTTAATATTTTCGTCAGTAGTTGACGTCGAAGGCCTTCCAGAGCGGGGTTCATCTTTCACACTCTCTCTACCACGCTTAAATTCTGCTATCCATTTTTTGACGGATGAATATGACAGAACACAATCGCCTAATGTACTGACCATGTCATCATGGATGGCTTTTGATGATAGCCCCTTCTTATGGAGGTACTTAATGACGGCACGCTGCTCGATTTGCTCCATTCGCGGAAATTATGTCCGATTACTTTGTTAATAAATTTATAAAATCACAACTAATTATCGCACACGTTTCGAACTTCACACAATGAACTAGTCTGAACTGAACTAAATAATGTGGGTAGATTTGATTTTTAGAATTGAATGGATCTGTGTTAGGCCGAGTACTTTTCAATCCACCCTCGTATGTTTCCGACCGAAGCATACTAGATATCTGTAACACCGGCAGAAATAGAAAGATTGTGGTACTTATGCAGACAGATATCTAATACTAGACGACGAATCAAAATTGCTTACCTCGTACAGTAAAACTTGGTTAAGTGGGACCTGGATAAATGAGAAACCTCCATAGCTGGAACTCATGCTTAGGTCCCGACACTTTAGCACTGAATTACCGTTGTTAGTGGGACAAAACAAACCTTTATATCTTGCATTAGTTCTTTCGATTTTACCGTCATAATTAGCTCTATAATTGAAACAGCGAGTGTATTTTACCTCTTTTACCGAGACCATATTTTGTGTACCGTTTTGTTTACTAATTCTTATTCTACCCGCAAGTTCCGATTGCTACAAAAAATTCGCAAAATTTCAAGAATCACTTGGCTAATTGTATAAAAGTGACTACCAGTTTTAGTTTAGTTTTGCTATCGTCCGAACCTCTATTCTCACCTCTATTAATGGAACCCTCTGTAAATGAGACAGATATCTATTTATACCTGGATATATGAGACACTGGATAAGTGGAATACCTCTTTTAAGTGCGATAAATTTGCAGGTCTCTTAAAGTCCCATTTATCCAGGTTTCACAGTATTATTCTATTTATCTATCGTATAGATAGACAGAAAATTTTAAAAAGCGTTAGTCATGTTTCAATAGCATGCAAATAGCCCTCTGAGCTTAATAGAATCCAGTTATTTCAATTTAAAAGTCACTTCAATTTTATTTATATGTACCTATATATACATTAATATAGTCTTAAGTTATTGTAACCCAACTTGTATTCAAATATTCAACAGTCACAACAAATTTAAATATATGCCGGTGATCTCATAGTACCAGAAATGGCGCCAGGAGTCTAGACACGTTGTGCGACCAAATAATAACACTTGAGCACAGAGCACAGCCTAATTGAGAAAACAAAACGTCATAAAATTGAGAATATCTAAATCAAATAACAAAATTGAATCTCAAGTAGCTTTACATCTCTTTCTCCTCGTGAAACGCAATATCCGAAAGAGAAGCCAGTTTTACGCTAAGACAGTGCGAATTACCATCTAGGCCTTTATCATCACTTACCACCACCAGGTGGGATTGAAGTCAATAATAAGATGTTCTAATTTGATTGCAGGTATCCATGGACTAAAATAACTATCCATCAGGTGGACTCCGTTAAGTCCGTGAAGTCCGTTTGTCGCATTAGTTAAAAAAAAAACAGTTTATTATATATAGTAAGAATCTTTCGAATATATAATTATGTCTCCGTCAGCTATCCGCTGTAATTAGACCATGCATTAAGACCTTGTATAAATATTTTAAAACAAGACGATAAGCACTACAATTTCATTCAACAAGCATGCAGGTCAAACTTGTGCACCAGCGGACATGCGATCCGACCGTGCAACAAGAGAGCTGTTTATCTTCATTATCATGTTACAGTTCCAGTTAATCCCGTCCCTATGTTCTCATCCTAATATGCACAGGAATTTCCAATGTGAACTAGGTACATACCTAGTTCTACAAACAAATATGCCACAAGGTACACGCTGCGTCCCGCGTGTTTTTTTTTTTTAAATACAATATAAATGACAAACGAGCACACAGACCACCTGATGCTAAGTGTTTGCTATGACCCATAGACATCTACATCTATCCTCGATTACGAATCAAAATGCAGATGCGTTGTCACCCGCAAGGATTAAGATGGAATGCCCCTTTTCCAGTAAAAAGGGTCTCCGGTTATCTACACTATACGAAACACAGCAGTGTCAAGCTGCTACTTTACGCTGGTATTCTGTGAGAGCGTGGTCCTTCCCCGATCGAGCGGACTCGTTCCTGCTACAACTATACTACTAATATAGCTGCAGCATGACTTCACCAGGTATACGTTATCAAATAGTTTCAGTCGGCTCTTTAAGTACAGCGCAAGTTGATGTTATAGAACTGAAGTGACACACCAAGTCACAGCTCATCTGAGTGGTTACCTGCGTTCCATGGACATTTGCAGCCAACTTCAACAAATACAGATGGCTACAGATCGCGTTGATTACCTCACAGCCTGTACAATTATTAAGCGGCAGAAATAAATACGAAGGTGGTACCCATACAGGCGAATTCCTAAGCGGAAAAGGAGTTAATAAAATTACTTAATATAATTTAAAATTAAACATTTTGCACAGCCGACTTCAATATAAATTATTATGAATAACTCAAAAACTATTGGTCTGACCTTGGATCAAATTCATATGGCACCACATTTCAAAAATAAATACAACTTAAATACCGGCTTTCAAATAAAAAAAAGAATCATCGAAATCGGTTCACCCAGTAAAAAGTTATGAGGTAACACACATAAGAAAACATAAAGTCGAATTGAGTACCGTCTCCTTTTTGAATTTGGCAGAAAATAAGTAATGTTAGATTTTCTAACACCGCCATTGGAGGAAATGGTGTGTTTCATGAGCTTATGTTGCATTACGTTTTATAACTTGAAATCCACAACGTCACGATTTGCTCGCGTATGTTAGATAATACTCTTAACTTATTTAAATAAATGAACACTACTTAGTAGACTTTACATTATAAAATATTCATGGAATAAATTAGTAGTAAATACAATATCTATATTCTAAAATAAATGGTATAAAAACAACAGCAACGTAGCCCATCACGATGCAACATAGGCCGGTCTTACCGGCCTATGTTGCATCCGGCCTAGGTATATACTGCCTATATATATATACTATCTGGGCTGGTACTAAAAGTACTACGGACAGAATGTGGACAACAATTGAGACTCGTTGGATAACCCAAGTTAGTTGTCTGCGCAGTTTTTTATACTGATTGTACGAGTGGGGGAGTTTATAAGTAATCTACCCTCACTTTTAACACATGCAGGTCGAGGAATCAGAAAGAATTTTAAGGGTGAACATAACCGAACCTGCTTCAACGCTAAGTGGATGGTTCAAGGGACTGTGCATACTTTATAAAATTTATAAATCAACGCCTTTCACTTATTTATTCCAAACCACTGTTACGTTCCTGGTTACGCGACCTGATAAGAGACTATAAATTACAAACTATGATGTATTCTATTTCAGTATTCGGGAATGTTTTTGTGGACGTTGTTGTCTATGTTGAAGTTTGGCTGCAGGCGTCAATGCTAGTGTAATGTAGTTGTCAATTATCATCAGGTGAGTTGCGAAATAATCAATATTTAGAAAAAAATGTAATACGGCCGCTTCCGGTGTTAATTACAGCTAGAAAAAAGATACGTGGTAAAACCAAGCTGCAGCTATACTAGTTGTAGCACGAATAGGTTGGCTCGACCGGGGTAGGACCACGCTGTCACAGAATACCAGCGTAATGTAGCAGCTCAAGGCTGTTGTGTTTCGTATGATGAATGCAGAGAACCGGAGACCCTTTTTGCTGGAAAAGAGGATTTCCATCTTAATCCTCAGGACCACAGCATCCACTTTCAGGTGAACTGTGTGCTCGTTTGTTACCCTTATTCTTTAAAAAAAATACTGAAGTTTTTACTAACAAAATTTATTCATAAATTAAAGTATATTTAAAAACGGCCATGAAGTATTTTTTTCATAGCAATACGACACCGGAACATTACTACGTGAAAACTCAAGAGCGGTTGCGGCGAAGGTCTTTTTACGTAACTCCATCCCATTCGCTGGAATGGAAGTAATTATTTTCATCCTTCCAGCGAAATTAAGAAGAAAAAATATTTCAAACCGCATACGTTCACGATAAAAAACCCGTCCGGAGACTCCGGAGTTAAATGGCGTTTGGGTCGGTCGGTACCAAAAACATTACTGATTTAAAATTTTATCTCGTTAAGAGCGTATCTCTTTCGTCATTATACTAATTGATAATTTAATAATACGCGTATGTATATAAATAAACAAGTCGCTGTGAAATGTCGAAACATTTTTTGTTTGTAGCATCTTTATATTAGATACATTATATATATATATATATATATATATATATATATATATATATATATATATATATATCTTTAATATGTATTGCTGTAAGGTAGGCAAAGAATATATTGATTGATTTATCAGCATATTTAAATATTATCCCTCACAACACGGAGGTTTTTTTTTCTAATATAGAAGTGACAAACGCAATCTAACAGGTAGCTGATTTCAAATACCAATCCTAAGAGGACCTAAGGGAAGTCTGCAGTCTGTGAACATGTTCAGAATCGCCCCAGCGTTAGATAAAATTTAACAGATCACAACTTTATGTATTGTATTTTACTGCATTCTCCTTTAAAGCATACAAAAGGCGAACTTAATGTCTAAAGCCAGTCGCTTCCACTCAACCTAACCAACAACAAATCCACGTAAATAAATCTAATTCCTACCACTGATTAGTAAATCTATAAAAATAATTTGAATAGACACGATTGCATGGTGCTTCTTTTCTGCTCTGGATTCTATAATCAGTAAAATGTCTGCAAAACCCAAACAAAAAGCATACCACTGCATGTCTTTAAAATATTGTAAGCTCGTTCTCCATAGATCTATTCAAAAACTCATATTATATCTAGAAGCTGAAGATAGGGTCACCTATGAGATCAGGCCGTTCAACACGAAAACAAATCAAATATATATATGTGTGTGTGTGTGTATATATATATATATATATATATATATATATATATATATATATATATATATATATATATATATATATAAACTTTTTTACATAGAACTAGCTGTTACTCGGCGCGTTGCTGCCGCAGAAGAAATAATTACGCAAATATCGTTTTAATATTGTTTAATTGGGAATGATAACACATTCACTGAAGTTGAATGATATATTATAATTTACAACGTTCAAATATGTCGGTACGACATGCGAGTCTCCTGCTTTAGCACTTTAACTGTCCGGTTTACAGACACAATAGTAAGACAATAGCAATGACCTATATGTAGTGCACGGGACAGCGAAAGGGTTAAGTTAATTTATACTATGGCTATAACCTTCGCGGAAGTGCAAGCAATAAGTTGATAAAGTTTTAGCGCAATCTGTTGAACGGTATGGCAACGCATAAAATATGAAAAACAATAATTAATTTTTATATATTAGATAAAGTAACGAGCATACATGAAAATGCAGATGCGTTGTCACACCTGAGGACTAAGATACAATAAAATTCGTTCGTTCTCCGGGTCTCTACACTCAGCAAACGAAACAGCAGCATTAAGCTACTATTTAACGCTGGTATTGTGAGAGTGTGGTTACTACCCCAGTCGAGCCGACCCATTCGTGCTACAACCTACAACTGTATAAAAATATAATATACACTAAATAAAATAAAAATAGCCATATAAAGATATAAAACTAAATTATAAGGTTTCCTAATATATAATATATTTTTAATATAACACGTTTTAACTTTGGGGGCACTTCAAAAGTACATCCATTAAAAAGTATAATTTGTTGCTATGGGTACTTATTGATAACCTATGTAAATTTTTTGTGGAAACATTTCTAAATCTGTTCAATAAAATAACCGGATTTCTTATTTTTTTCTAGTTTTCTCATAACAGAATTATGATCCGCATAGCGTTTATGGTTATTTTTATGTTGAATAAAACTAATTTCATAGATTTTATCGCGTTTAATTTAACTTAAATTTGCTTATTTTAATTGCCGACGTTGCGATGATGCTTTACAGTATCCATGGTCACGGGGAGTACTGCGATGTCATAGTTAACCTTCAGTTTTTGAAAATTATTTTTGTCCGATCTACGCAGAACGACCTTATAGTATCTTGAAGTCTTGCAGTGGTATGCTTGGGTTTGCATTTAATTTTATTGAATATAGGATCCCAAGCAAAATGTTTTTTTTTAATTTCAATAGCCTCATGAAATCATCCTTGGCAGGAATCGGTGTTCCTCCTTTGCGAGGATTTGTGGTTTATATGATGATATATGATGTAATAGCAGAAATGATCTTGAACATATATGTTCACAGACTGCAAGTTTCCGGAGCGTCGGTGTTCACGTCAAATTTGTTTATTAAATGTAAAAATTATTTATGTACTATGTTTTCAATACTTTCCACAATGGTTTTAGACGTGATACAAAAGTCCCTCCGTGTAGGGTTTTATATAAAAATTTTGAACATTTATCATGGTAACCCATAAGTCAAGGCCTCAAGTATGTGTCATGATATCGATACGAGTAACTAATGGACTCATAAAAAAATTTAAAAGCAAAACGTTACGTCAGCCGATTAGAATAAAGCTATTTATTCAAGTGTTTCACATTTGCAAGCCATTCAGTAAATGATAACGTAGGGTTGCCACAAAAGTATATTAATTACCTATAAATAAGGCCTCTAGCGTATAAGTAAATTATACCTAACGCAAAAGTATGTTACTTAGATATAATATAATTATAATGTAACGTCAGTTTGAGTGTAACAATGCAGCCAGGAAATATATTAAAATTAAAAAGCAAAACATATTAGGTAGGTACGTCATTGGATAACACGCTATTTACCTATAAACTTAATAATGTTGCGCATAAGCCGCCTCTCATTATTAAATTTGCATTAGAGTAAAGAAGTGTTAGACATATCAACAAAATATTATTTTGTGCTATAATTATTTGTAAGACTACATGTAAGTCTCTTTACAATGTTTTCTTTTCCCCTGAGAAAGTGGTAGTACCGGTTTAACTGTTGACCAAACTCAGATCCTACCTAAGTATGAAATTAAATGTTAGTACCCAGCCCCGGGCTACTAAAACTCAGGAGTTGTTACAAATTTAAGACGTACTTGAATCTTTTGTAATTAAAATGTCAAACGAGCTAGCAGTTCACGTGACGATGCGTAGCTACTGTATTTCATTGGCACCTGTAACCATCTTCAAACAAGACGGTACTCTCTGGACCTCACACATCATATCACGCAGTGTCCAAAACAGGGATTTATTTAGGAAACTTATTCATCATCACTACTACCCGTAATAGCCCACTGCTATGTCAAGGAGTGGTTTGTTACGGGATTAATGATATGAGCCTCCCAAATCATATAGATAAACGGAAACCACCACGCTTGATAGGTAGATTGCCGATTAGACCAGACGTCAGGTACCTCTGACTCCGCTCTCCGCCACCAGATATACGGAAAACAAATATATTATGCACCTTTTCAATTTTGTTCCGACTGGGATTTGAACTCGGACACTGAGTCATTTTAGTAATGCTTATTGGCCAATCCATATGGTCGTGTACCGAAACATTGACTCAACCCTAATCGTAACCGAGACGCGTTCGCATGTGTGTGTGGCCTACATCAAAGATAGTTCATGATTTATACGGTGACCGCTCCCTCTTTATATAGCTTATAAAAATATTCAAAAGAATCTTTATAATACAATCTCCCTATGTAAAAGGATTACATTGGAATTTTAACTAACGAATGTAAGAATTTTATAATTTATATCCACTGCTGAACATAGCCCCCTCACATAGATTGCCTCATAGGGGGGATATTTGCCATAGTTAAGTACTAGTCTACTACGTGGTAGAGCCATGCTGCAGCTATATTAGTAGTATAGTTGTAGCACGAATGGGTCGGTTCGACCGGGGAAGGACCACGCTCCCGCAGAATAATATCAGCGTAAAATAGCAGCTTAACACTGCTGTGTTTCGTATGGTGAGTGTAGAGAACCGGAGACCCATTTACTGGAAAAGAGGCATTCCATCTTAGTTCTCACGGGTGACGACGCATCTGCATTTTGATTCTTTATCTATACAAATATCTATATCTATACAAATAAATAAAATTTAAGTGTCTGTTTGTAATGTTAATATTACGGCTTTTTACTAAATGCTTATGAAAGTATATACGATACTTATAACAAAAACACAATTTTTAAAATTTTTGTCTGTCTGTCGGTCTGTCTGTCTGTCTGTCTGTTTGTTCCGGCTAATCTCGGAAACGGCTGGACCGATTTTGACGGGACTTTCACTGGTAGATAGCTGATGTCATAAGGAGTAACATAGGCTACTTTTATTTTAGAAAAAGAATTAGGGTTCCGCGCACAAAAAAAAAACTAAAACCCCAATTAACACGCGAGCGAAGTCGCGAGGAACAGCTAGTTGAAGATAAATGTAGATGTCTATCGGTCACAGCAACCACTTACCACCAGGTGGACTGTTTGCTCGTTTGTCACCCTATCCTATAAAAAAAAGTTGCCATACTTGGCAGTTGTTTATTTTAATTCGTTATTGGGAAAACACTGCTGCCCTGATTTGTTTCCCTCTGTTGTCTCTTCCGACACACACGGAATGATATTTGGTAGAGGATCTACTTACACCGCCACTACACCATCAATATACAGTTATATAGGTGTGATCAAAAAGTAAGGTGACTTTTTATTTTTATCCAAAAATATTTATTTATTCATCAATATTTATTTTGTCCCCTACAATACACTTGTGCCAACGCTTATTTCCAATCCTCAAAGCACTTTTGATAAGCACTTTTTGGTATAGCCTTCAGCTCATCCAGCGATGCGGTCTCTATGTCCTCAATGGTTGCAAAACGCCGTCCTTACATGGATTTCTTGAGTTTCGGGAACAGGAAAAAGTCACAGGGGCCTAAATCCGGTGAATACGGTGGCTGTGGCATGATTATGGTGTTATTTTTAGCCGAAAAACAGCTCTTCAACGATGCTCATGCGACGGTCCTTTTGGTCAAAATTTAGCAATTTGGGAACAAACTTCGCTGACACACGTCTCATGACCAAAATATCCGTTGAAATTGTTTGACACGAACCAAATGAAATGCCAATATCATCAGCAACGTCTCTTATGGTAATTCGACGATTCCTCAACACTATTTTCTTCAATTCTTCAACGTTCTCCTCAGTTGATGACGAGCTGTGGCGTCAAGAGCGACGTTCGTCATTGGTGTCTTCTCGGCCGTCGTGGAAGACTATATACCACTTGTAAACATTTTTTTTTTACTTAAAGTAGACTCACTGTATGCCACTGTCAACATTGAGAGCACTTGATTCCATTTTTTACACAAAATTGAATGCAAACTCCTTGATCCATGTTTTTCGACAGTGAAAAATCGCCGAGCACGCAAAATATTTCTGACCTTAATACCTCTCACAAACCAACAAAAACTGCTATACACTTGAAACTTTTCACATATGTTCAAGACAAGTGTACCAACATAAAAAATGAAATCGAAGGTCGAACGGACGTAGCCCGCAAAAGTCAGCTTATTATTTGATCACACCTCGTATAATCACAAAGATAAAATTTTATATAACAGTCATACTGTCATAATATGTAAAGTTTAGGTAAATTGATAAGAGTGTTATTAGTGGTTAATTCGAAGGGGTTTAATTCATTAATATGGACTGATGAAGAAAAATTTACGACGAATGAATGAACTAATTACCTTTATCTTGTTCTAGTCCTAAATATGAACTTGGGCTGTAGGTTTCTAGACGTTACATAATCACCCAATTATTTTTAAATACTACTGCTTGGCGTCGCGGAATTACAGTTTAGAAAATTAATTAGTCACTAATTTTATGTAAAACATAACTTATTTTTGTTATAATAAATATTATATAACTATTGTTCATTAAACTTATTTTTGTCTCTCATAAAAACAAACTATAGACACTGATATTGCTGTAGAATGATGTGTTCTCTTAATTGGTAGTACATAGTAATTTGTAGATTAAGGCATGTGATAGATGAAAGTTAAAATGTACAACTGTTCGAGATCCATACAAATAAATAAATAAATACTAATAATGTGTAGGAAGCGTGCGCTGCTAGGGTTGCCATCTGTCCGGCTTTAGCCGGACATGATTGGCTTTTTCGGGTTGTGTCCGGTCAAATTTTTATGTGTCCGGCCTGGTTAGGTTTAGGCTTTTTGTTAGTGTAAGGCGTAGCACGCATCGCTTGCAGAATAAATAAATAAGTAACGTATACATTTGAAACTTTGCTGTGATTGATTAATAAACAATTAACGAATGTAACGGAGTATTTTAGTTTTTTTTCTCGGGGGGTTGGAGTTGCTGTGTATTTTGGCTGCAAGGCCTCAGAAAGGTATGTTTGGCTAAAAATTACTGTCCGGCTTTTAGGGCCAAAAGTCCGGCTTTTTGGAGCGCCGAGTCCGGCTTATTCATTTTAGGAGATGGCAACCCTATGCGCTGCTGTATTCCAACTGAAAGGCACACAGTGCAAGTATAATTCCAGACTGTGAGGCATTCCGTCATCCGTGCACCTGTAGCCTTTTTATTCGAAGTTGGTTGCAGCTGTTCATGCGCCGCAGTAACCACTTACCATCAGGTGGATTGTAAGTTCATTGACACTTCTATTTTATATAAACTATTTATGCTATACTGCTGTGTTTCGTATGGTAAGTATAGAGAACCGGAATAATTTACTTGGAAAGGGCATTCTATCTCAGTCCACACGATTGGCACGCATCTGCATTTTGATTCTTAGTCGGGGATAGATGTGGGTGGTCTGTGTGCTCGTTGGTCTATGCCTAACCAAGAACGCGCCAACCGATGTGTACATTA
Organism: Parnassius glacialis; assembly: GCA_033319125.1. Lineage (NCBI taxonomy): Eukaryota > Metazoa > Arthropoda > Insecta > Lepidoptera > Papilionidae > Parnassius > Parnassius glacialis. The sequence continues at coordinate 20,661,639 of JAVANC010000023.1, read as the reverse complement.
GATGGAAGATTTGGTAGGCGGGTTGTTGAGTATTGACTTGATAAAAATATAATTAATTTTTAAAATTATAATTTTTAACAGTGGTAGAGCCACGCGGCAGCTTTTGCTGTCGCACGGATGGGCCGGCTCGAACCGGGGTGGTACCACGACCTCACAGAAAACCAACGTGAAGTAGAGGTTTACCTCTGCGTTACGCTTGGTGAGTGCAGGTGGCCGGAGGCCCTTTTTACTGGAAATGAGGCATTCCATCTTAGTCCTCACGGGTGACAACGCATCTACATTTTGATTTGTAATAGAGGATAGATGTAGATGTCTATGGGCCGCAGCAACCACTTACCATCAGGTGGACTGTGTGCTCGTTTGTCACCCTTATCCTATAAAAAAAAATCAAGCCTAATTTCGGCATCTAGTGTAATATACATAATGGTAACCTAGATAAATTGAAACATGCATCCCATGGTTCAAACGATATCATACATAACAAAATAGAAACACCGTGAGACACAACGTAACGTAAAAATTGTAAAAGAGGCACGCGAATTTTTAAAATACATGACTTTATCAGGGCGTCTTAAAAAAGCCTAGGACACTGTTTAAAAACTATCCAGGACATCCCAGGTCACTATAAAAACTAGGACGGTTGCCAACCCTAAGATATAGGTATGTAAAAGTAACTCGTAACACATGCGAAAATCCTAGTTGGTATAACTTTAAAAATATATAAATTCATTTATTATTTTAAACATAAATGCAATGTGCTAGCTTTAATATATTATTTAACACAATACTACTCAGTCATAAGTCATAAATAAACAAATATGAAATATTATCTATGATAGTCGCCCTTCTAATCTAAAGTAAATACGTTCATTGAATAGAAACAGGTTCACTACCCTTTCAAGAGTAGACAAACGTAAATTTTGTCTATGCCCACGTGAGACTCGTGCACAATAGAGATTGATCCTCACCAAGGGGTAGTGATGCGAATGAGCTTACTTGTCTATTATATGTGATATATTCTCACGCGAAAGACATACGCAATTTATAATTACGAAGTTGGTACACGTGGGATACAGGTTTCTTTATTGATAAGAAAACCTGAGAGCCGAGATGCCCGCACAGGAATTTGTCCCGTAGTTGGTTGTTGGATATTTTTTGTTAGTGTCGGATAGGGCTTCTCAAGCTAGGTATGTACAATACTTAATTCTTATTTTAGATATAATATACAATTTTAGTTCACACTAGCTGTTCCTCGCGACTTCGCCCCCGCGTAATTTATTACGATTGGATGTCACGTCGTGTTTTAATTTTTTGCGCGGAATCCTAATTCTTTTTCTAAAATAAAAGTAGCCTAAGTTACTCATTATGACATCAGCTATCTGCCAGTGAAAGTCGCGTTGAAATCGGTCCAGCCGTTTCGAAGATTAGCCGGAACAAATAGACAGATAGACAGACAGACAAAGAATTTAAAAATAGTGTTTATGTTATTAGTATGCATTTCATATGCATTTAGTAAAAAATCTCTTATTTTGACGTAATATCAACAGACACTTAAATTTTATTTATTTGTATAGATTGTTGCTTAAAAACCTATTGCGATAAGAGAAAGTGTCATAAAATTAAAATCCCGTGTCGTTTTAAGCGTCGCTAATCAGAAATTAAAAATGGCTTGTTCAAAAGAAAGAGACAAAAACTCTTTTTATAGAAAGAAACGCTACTTGTTGGGTTCTATCGCGATCGTAATCATTGTGTTTTTGTTATAAGTACCGTATATGCTTTCATATGGATATAGTAAAAAGCTATTATTTCGACATTACAAACAGACACTTCAATTTTATTTATTTGTATTTGTATAGATAAAAGCGCTTCAGGTGGAAAGCATGTTATAAACCAAAAGAAATTGTTATGAATACTGAAAGTGAGAAACTTACAGATGACACATGGTAAGTGGTTACTGCAAGTCCATGGCAATTTCATGTTGGCAGCAGGTGTCTATGGACGTGCAGACAAAGAGAAGGCGGTAATACCGACATTAAAATACTAGAATACGTCAAAACGCACCCTTCAAACCAAAGCGCCTAAAATACGTACTTTTCACACACTGAATTTAGTTAACGCGAGAATGGATTTATTTGTAACGCGTTTGAAAAAGCTATATTATATAAAGTTATATATATATATATATAAAGTTATATTAACCTAAGGGAGTTATTTGTGTACTATTTAGACATGAACAATAATTTTTAAAAATCTTCGAATGAGGGCTAATAATCTTCCACTCACCAGATGTCGCTAGTTGTGACTGAGGTAAAGTTTTTTGTTCCACAGTGTCAGTTAATTGAGAAATTAGTTTTAAATAATAGTTTATCATTATCTAGAGTATTATATTATTATACAACACAATGCGTCAGTGGTTTGATTTTTAATTGTTTGCACATTATAACTCTTTTTTTTAAAAAGTCGTCGTTTAGTTATATTTATAGTTTGGTTTATTCATTTCTAATGTAATTAATATAAAATATCACTATTAATACAGAAAGAAACCATAAAGATTACATTTTCCTAAGGATTTATCGTCCCCGCTATGAAATCTGTCAAATATTTTACCTCACTCTAAAGTGGCGCCTCCCTGGTGGCAGAAAAAGTCGTGGATGCCCTCATTGGATGAACCGATTTTAATGAAACTTCTCGAGCAGACAGAGAGCGATCAATTGCAGAAGATGTCTGGGCTATAATTAATTTTTTAAACGAATAATTAGTAAAATAAATGGTCTTCGATTATTTTAAATCTAAATAAGGCCACATTAGTAGATCCTACTCAGGCGAAGCCGAGTAGCTAGTATATAAAAAATTATAATAAATTCACTATACATATATCTTTATATATAAAAATTACGTGTCACGTTGTTTGTCCGCGATGGACTCATAAACTACTGAACGATTTCAATGAACTTTTCCACACTGTGTGCATTTTGGTCCAACTTGAGAGATAGGATAGTTTTTATCCCGCTAAATGACCCTCAAATTTTTTTATTGCGAATTTAAGGATTTTTATAGGAAGGGTCGTTGGAAAGGGCAGAGCAACGTCTGCCTGCAGGGACTGTAATACCGATATTTTGCAAGTATCGATATCGGGTTATCGATAACAGTACTGATATTTAGGTATCGACTTATCGATATTGGTATCAATATTTAATTTCAGTACAATAATATCGATACTTGAAATCAGAATATCGGTATTGGTACTGATACCAATATATCGATACAATAAAAATAAATTCCTCGTTCTCGCGTCTTATTTACTCTCTCTAACATCAACGGTCATAGGCTCATAGGTAAGGTACGCGGTCATACGTAAGTACGTTCTGTTTGCGTGTGTTCAAATTGTTTAACGCGTATTATTATTTTTATATACATATATTTATTTTTAAGTAATTGATGTGATTCCTGTTCAAATAAGTGATTATTCTTCAAGCAAAATGTCTGGTTTGTATCTTTAATTTATCTTTAACTAGCTTTTCGCCTGTATCTTCGTCCGCGTGAATTACAGTTAAATAGCGTAGCTTTTATCATCTTAAAGAAACTTTTTTTTTCCACATAAAAAGTAGGCCGTGTCCTTTTCCGTATTATAAGTGTATTATAAGTTGTCCGATTTATAAGTACCCTTTTTGTAACATCCAGTATGTAATACAAGGAAGATCGGCTTGATAGTGGGGAAGGCCAGTGGGGATATCCGGAATAACCCGAAATATAATTGGGTAACATTAATTACTACCCAATTATATTTTGGGTTATTCTTGAATTTATTATATTAACTATATTATACATAATATACGATATATATACAAATAAATCAAATTGAAGTGTCTGTTTGTAATTTCAAAATTACAGCTTTTTACCAAATACATATGAAAGTATATACGGTACTAAATACTAATAACAAAAATACAATTTTTAAAGTTTTTGTCTGTCCGTCTGTTTGTTCCGGCTAATCTCAGAAACGGCTGGACCGATTTTGACGAGATTTTCACTGGCAGATAGCTAATGTCACAAGGAGTAACTTTGGCTATTTTATTTTAGAAAAACAATTAGGGTTCCGTGCAAAAAAATTAAAAGCCCAAATAACACGCGGGCTAAATCGCGGGGAACAGCTAGTTATATCATATTATCATATATTATATTTATTTAAGTAAATCACAGATTTGTTTTGTGTTCACCTTAACTTAAAAATCATGACTTTTTACTGAAGTTGCTTATATTAAAAACGCCGACGACCTCTGTGGTCAACCAGGGTAAACCCTGATTTTCAAGGTGTCGCCGCTCTGAGGTCCCGGGTTCGATTCTCGGTAGGGTGAAGTTTAGAAAAACTACTTTGCTCAATTTTTCCTTAGTCTGGGTATTGCTGGAAGACGCCCCCAGTGTATCCGTTGTTCGGTACCTCTAATAACGACGTTCTTCAAAACCTCTTTGAGACCGACAATGTGTATGTTGTCAGGCGCATTTAGTATTTGTAGTATTTTTATGTAGTATTTGATTAAAACACCAGTTCAATTGACATAACAAACTTTTATGCAGGCATGAAAAGGAAACTATTACCCATTGTTTTTGACTCGGAAGACACTAAAATGTCCCAAAGTATTTTGAAATCGACAAATTACTATGAAAAATTGACAAAAGTATCGGAAACGAATAAACCTATTCCAGTATACGAACCAGAAGATAATGAAGATATACGAGAAAATATACCAGAAGATATGCGAGTAGAAGAACCATTGTCACTGAGTTTTACGCCGCCGAAAAATGAAATACTGGATTCGTCAATAAATCAATTAGGATCTTCACCTTTAAAGCATAATTCTGAGGAACCAGTGGACTGTGACTCACCTCTGGAACATGATTGTGAAAATAAATTGTCATCGGCGCACCAAATTCCAAATTCCGTTTGCCCAGATTGCGTACAATGCCAAATAGTGGACAAAAGAAATTATCATTTTTGCCAAGTACTGGTGACAGAGTTGCAATTTTTACACCCTTGTATGAGAACTGTTGCCTATCGCCATATTTTAAAAATTGTAGATGGACTAAAAGGGAGCCATAGTAAGGACGACATAAAAGTCATCCACTTCAAACTTGGAAATCTTAATTAAAACAGTTATGTTGTTAAAGAGTGTTATTAAACACTTCAGGAATACTTCTGCAGTCGTACCGCATAAGGATTTTAACAATTTGCGATCAACGGATATGTCAGACTATCGCTTACAGCTAGTATAAGTTAGAAAGTGATAGACTATCATTGGCGTTTTCACCAAAGTGCTAAAAATGCTTACGCGCTACGACTGCTGAACACAAATTTTGAAAAGGCAAATTTTTTAAATAAAATTGTAAATGAAACAAATTGTTTTAGTATATTTTGACATTTATTGGTACTATTCATCAATCTCGATCTCAAAAATTTGACAAAAATTCAAAACGTCAAACAGCAACTATTTATTGAAATTTTCTTCTGAAATGAAAAAAAAAATCCAAGCAAAACATTTAAGGGAAGTCTAAAAATTATTTCATTTCTAAAGAAAATTTTGATAAAGTTGCGAAATATAAATTAATCTACTACTTATAATTACTTAAATTCGATAGATAAAAACATGATTATATAAGGGGGTAAAGGACGGATTCCCGAAAATTGTTGATTTTGATTAATTATGTTTATTTTTGCCTAAGAAAACGTATAATTACTAATACTAAAAGAATCGTTATTTTTGTTAAACTTTTTTCTTATTTTCTTTTATAATATGATTAGCAAAATTATCTGTTAATAAATAATAGAAATTTTCTGACAAATTATTTGGCTTCTTTTGTTAATTATTTTTGTTATGTATTTTATTATTCCGAAAAAACATAATATCTTCTATTAAATTGCTTTTTAAATTAAAACGGTACTTCGAAACTACGAATTTCAAAGAAGAAAATAGCCGCTCCACGCTGACTTGAGTGGCTGGACAAGATAAAACAATGCATGCCAATTTATAGAGACGAGGATAAGTGTTTTTTTTTTCGACCCCCAGTGATTTAATATGTTTTTTGTCGACTTAAGAAGAGGTTCCTTAAGAAACATAGCAATTTCGTCATCCAAGTTTTTGAATCCATGTGGGCGCATGTTATCAGTTCCTAGTCTGTTAAGGTTCTGAATATCACTTTGAGCCTCCACATACTTTGTGCTAAGAAAATCTTTTAACAAAGTTCGAGCACTTTCTGTTTCTGTTTGTGAATTAGACGTAGAAGAAGAAGGAGGCAAATTTTCTTTGTCAGTGTTCAAATATTGCAAATGAAGATGTAAATCTAACAGTTTTCTTTTTGCATTAAGTTGCTGATGTTCAGCCAGTGTTGCATTGATTCTACCATCCAAAAAAATAGCACAAATAAATGCGTCGTTGTTAAGTAACATGTTTTCCCTATTTTCCATATAACTTACTAATGCTCAAGTCCGTACCAATGGTTTTTAACTTAATTTTGCACAACAACCATGTAAATAAAAGTCACTGATTGTTAGCTGCTCCTGTTGTAATATTTTTGATAGTTCTTTAGCAGGCAACAAAGAATCCATATAATTCTTTAATGAATTCCAAAAAGTTTCCGTCAGGTGTAAGCTGAAATCAACGGAATTTTCACAAATTTCTTTGAGGTCTATTAATCTCTGAATCATATCCACAGTTGAATTCCATCTTGTAGGACAGCAGAATAGCTTGATTTTTTCCCGATTTGGATATAATATTAGAGTGTATTTGTGTCCGTAACTTTTTAGCAGTTTGTCGAGCATCGTCATTCACTTGCTTAATATCAGCACCATTGCAAGCATCTAGTACAGCTAATTGTAATGTATGTGCAGCGCATCTTACTACTGCTATACTTCTCTGCTGAGTTGTATTTTCATGACAGTGCATTGACAGTGCAGAGGTAATGGTTTCAGGGAATTGCTCTTCTCTTTCGGTGTCAAATCCCGTGTCACCGTCATAATAATCAGTGTCCGAATCCGAATACGCTGACTGATTTTCAATATCAACTGTAGAGATCATCATGGAATCCGAACTTTGACCTTCAAAGACGACAGCGTCTTCCATTTCAGTATTTGCGTTTGCACTTTCTTCGCGAACAGCATCAGCAGAAACGTTTCGATTTTCTTCGTTGATTAATCTACTCATCTTTATCATATTTGATCCATTATCAGTTGTGAAACTGTATATGTTTTCTAGACCAATTCGGAATCGTTGAAGAACATCCAAAACTTGGTATTTCAAATGCTCTGAAGTATGTCTTTCAAAAAGTTCAATCATGACCAAATGTTTTAATATAATATCTTCATTTTCTATGTATTGAGCATTTATTCCCATAAAGCTTCTCAAAGAAAGTGATGCAATGTCTATTTTTATGCAAATCATTTTGTTGTCGAGTTCTTTGGCTAAATCATACCGTAATGTTGCAGCAGTTTCTATGACGGTGTTTCTAATAGTTCGAGAACTCACTTTTACATTGCAGTCAGGTATTAAAGATAAAATATTTTGGAATGCTTCATAATTGAGAAGTGACAGAGGGAGCCCATGATTACAAATAAGTTTCATACACTCTCTGGTAACAATTTCAGAATTAGGTGTCAATTTTTTTGTATCCCTTTGTTTCATATTAATTTCTTGTACTTCTTTATACTCTTTTTTATGTATTTTAAGATGTTTAAGAAGATTGGAACTGTTCATACTCTGTAACAGAGAAGACAACATGAGATGAGGATAAAGTTAACTTTTCCAAGAAAAGACAAATAAAGGTAGTATTTGTGGAAAATGAGATGTATCTAACATTCATATTATTTAAAAGCCTAGTAATAATAGTTAATAAGCATTTATTTTGACACTTGGGAAATCCCTACCAGCCTTCCCCACTGTTGGGGATTTAATCCCTTACTAATATGAAATTAATTAATTTTGTATCATTTTTTAAACCTTAATATATTAAAATTAATTTTTCATACTAATTGTTAGTGGGGCTTGAAATCCCCACCAGTGGGAAAAGCCTGTGGAGATTTTCGGAATAACCCTTGTTAGAGAATGTATTTCTTAAAAATAATATTTTTGAAAAACGTTTTCAACACTAACAAACTAAGCAACTTTAATTACTTAAAATTTAACATTTTAAAATTTAATATAATACATACACTCATTTTAGGTACTATATTTTTTTTATAAAGAAATAGGCATTTCTTAAAAGTATTTTTTACACAAAATTTGGGTAAACAATAATTATGTCAACGACTCAGTGAGTTTCATGCTATAATTTATGGTACAGTGTAATAAAAATTTCTGAAGATTAGTGTATTTTTCGTATAAATCTACAAGAAATAATACAAAGTAAGGCCGATCTTGTTTAGCGGCTCACGTAGGTAACTCCTTGTCACTTTCCTAAGTAAGTACAGAATACATAATAGTACAGGTATAGGCATAAGAACCTACAAAGAAAAAATACCTACATAGGTATTTTTTTCTAGCTTATGTAAAAAAAGTGCATCGTATGTAACAAAAGGTTATCTCCATCGTGAAGTGATGGTACGCGCAAGTACTTACATCGAGTGACAGAGGCCTGGTATTATCTACTATTTTGAAAATAACTCTAAATGTGTACCTACTTTAATAAGAAACTATATTTTACTTACATTCCCCAAACGTTTATTTAACTTAACATTCCACGAACTATTATACTTACTGGGTCGTGTGCTCGTGTGCACTACTTGCCTCCAAATTACATCGCAAGACGACCTACTTTTAATAGGTATAACATGCAAATTAAAGAATTTCTGAAGTTTTTCTTAGTAACCAATAGTATTTAGTATTTAATTTATCTGATGAAATGAATTTGGAGGCAAGTAGTGCACACTTGCCTCCAAATTACATCGCAAGACGACCTACTTTTAATAGGTATAACATGCAAATTATAGAATTTCTGAAGTTTTTCTAAGTAACCAATAGTATTTAGTATTTAATTTATCTGATGAAATGAATACCTAATATGAGAATTTTATTAGGAAGGTAGGTAGGTAATAGGTATGTATGTATATAGACTAGTACTTAAATAGCATAAGAACCTACAAAGAAAAAATACCTACATAGGTATTTTTTTCTAGCTTATGTAAAAAAGTGCATCGTATGTAACAAAAGGTTATCTCCATCGTGAAGTGATGGTACGCGCAAGTACTTACATCGAGTGACAGAGGCCTGGTATTATCTACTATTTTGAAAATAACTCTAAATGTGTACCTACTTTAATAAGAAACTATATTTTACTTACATTCCCCAAACGTTTATTTAACTTAACATTCCACGAACTATTATACTTACTGGGTCGTGTGCTCTTGTGCACTACTTGCCTCCAAATTACATCGCAAGACGACCTACTTTTAATAGGTATAACATGCAAATTATAGAATTTCTGAAGTTTTTCTAAGTAACCAATAGTATTTAGTATTTAATTTATCTGATGAAATGAATACCTAATATGAGAATTTTATTAGGAAGGTAGGTAGGTAATAGGTATGTATGTATATAGACTAGTACTTAAATAACATTTTTAAATATATATAACACAAAAGCAGATGATTCGAAGAATTTAACTAAAATAGTTGTAGGTAAGGTACCTATTGATTATAAAACATTTACAGATTTATGTTAAAACAACATAAACAGACTGACATTAATTAATTTAAAATGATTAAAATATTTTACAAATAATAAATACCTATATAAGACCTAGTTTACTTAAATTTCAATTATAAGGTATAGGTACATAATTTATTGTATTAATAATTTGTACGCTAGACGAAAGTCTGATTTATTTATATGTATTTTCCATCAAATCATCTTAGTTTTTATTGATAAGTAGCTATGTAATGTAATGTGTAAGTATAACAAATTGAAACGAAGTAGGTAGGTACTTACATTTAAGTGCTTGTTGCAAATCACGCACTTAGATTTTGATTTAGTTTTTTCAACCTCGAAGTATCTGTAGACGTGATTTTCTTTCTTTCGTCCCATCTCTTTCAGTAGGTATCAAATTTTTTAAATAATCTTATTAAAAAAACAATCACTAGATAAGCACTGGTGCGTTTACAACTCCGCTCGTTTTCTTTGCGTTTGTGCGCCAACTACTTGCTCGCTCAACGCAGCGTTGCCGCTTCACGTGACACGTGCTGCGAAGTCTGGCAACGTCGCACAGTCATCATAAGTATCGATACCCGATATCGATAAGGGTATCGGTATTTTTATATCGGTATAACACATATCAGTACCAAATACTGATAATTAATTGAGTTATCAATACTATTATCGATATTAATAGAAAAGTATCGGTATTTTCAAAATATCGATATCAGTCCCTGTCTGCCTGGCGAGCTAGTATGTATGTATGTATATATATATATATATATATATATATATATATATATATATATATATATATATATATATATATATATATATATATTCTAATATCATATTATATTATGATGAAGAATGATTATACAGATGATGGAGAATGTTTTTTTAAACTCACAGCCCATACCGAACTTTTATGAAAACTTTCCTGACCTACCGCGAAGATATATCGAGCGATTACTGTCAGTACTTGTCTGTCTCAGTGTCGATCTCAGTGTAGTATTCATTACACGGGTGAATGTGTATGTTTTTTGTGAAATTATTTTTCTTTAATTACTTGAAATTTTGGTACTTACCTCATAATTTTAATTGTTATCAAGAGCCGTGGTAGCTCAGGAGTTAAGCGCTGGCTGTAAAATTTCACAGTACGCGAGCAACCCGGGTTTGATCCCCGCCAGCACCAATGAAATTGTTAATTGCAATTTTAAGTGCTTATGGTAAATAAGCATACATGTGAATAAGAAGACATGTGAAGTTTGTCAACAAGCATTGGGGCAGCGCGGCGGAATTTTCCTTGCCCTAAAACCCTCTCAGAAATTAGAAGAGACCTGTGCTCAGCAGTGGGACATATATAGGCTATCTTAAACAAGCTAAGTTTAACAAGAGCTCTGGTAATTTATTTGTACGCAAGCAAACCGTATTCGATCCCCGCCAGCATCAAGGATAATTTTAATTGCTGATTAACCACATTGCCGTCGCATCGGACTAATGACAACCAATTATCAGTCCGGTGGGACAACAAACCGACAAGAACGAGGAGAGATCAGGCGCGGGACCAACGGCTTAACGTGATATCAGTGACACTGGAGTGAAACACTGCCAACTCCGGAAGACTCCGGAGTTGGCAAATTCATAGTAGCATATGAATTTCTTGTCAGAATAACTCAATAAATAATTTTGTCCCAACCCGGGATTCGAACCCGAGATCACATGATTAGCAGCCGCACTTACGATCAACTAGACCAGCGAGGAAATTAAAATGAAATAATGGTACAAAATGTCCCACATCTGCACCTTATACGTTTAGGTCCATAATATGTATATCTCGGGTAGGCTCATTTTCCATATCAAAAAAAAAATAATCATGTATATAAATAAAATTATGAGGTTTGCAGTTACGGAAAAACTATTGGATATACATATTTCAATTAGGTTTTCTAAGTTTTATTTCTTAGACAATTGGCCCTTATCTAAAAAATATTACGATACATATCTTTCGTTTTTTTCGTTTTTTATAAAAAACGTTACCCCCACACTAGGATTTTCTCCTGTATCGTGGAGGCAGTTTACAAACACAAATTGCACAAGGACAAACATCCAGACCCGGAACAATTATTTGTAGGCCATACAAATACTTGTTCCGTGCGGGATTCGAACCCGCGCCCCCCAGCGCAGCAACTCATTGCTAAACCACTGCGCCACGGAGCCGTCAAAAAAAAATACAAACAAGCCCAAAGGTGTGATCTCAAAAAAAAAGAATTAACAACAAAAAATCTGGAAGCGACTTCCGACTCGTTGACTAAACGAGGGGAAGATATTTTATCTTGCATTCCGGCCATATGTCTTCGATGACACATTTTGAACATATGCAAGGTTTTAGCTATAAAGTAACAAGCTGACTGGCACTGCTTTTATTTGTAACATATGTAATATGTATTCATTAGGAATATTTACAGGAACACATTGTTTTTAGGGTTCCGTACCTCAAAAGGAAAAAACGGAACCCTTATAGAATCACTTTGTTGTCCATCTGTCTGACTATCTGTCAAGACCCCTTTTTCTCAGAAACGCGTGGAGGTATCAAGCTGAAATTCATATCAAATACTCAAGTCTACTGTCCCTTGGAGCTGTGAAAAAATCAAATTTCTAAGCCAACGCAATCAAAAGATACAGCCGTTTGTGCCGCAAATTTTCGACATTCGCAAGGGAATAAAAACCTACAGGGTACTTCCGGTGAACTCAGGATCTTGAAATTTGGTACGAAGCAACGTTTCATAGCACAGATAAAGGAAAAATTGCAAAAAGCATAAATTTTTAGTTACATCGTGTAATAAAAATATTTTTAATAATTTTAAACTTATATACCTACAAATTTGTTCGGAACCCTCTGTGCGCGAGTCCGACTCGCACTTAACCGGATTTTTTAATCAAAAACTAGCGACGCGATGCGTTGCCAAACATTCGCGAGCGCACGTAACGCAAGTAACGCACACAAGTTAATGTAACTTACCAGTTTTGTCGTAGTTTTTTACGTGGTAGAGCCATGCTGCAGCTATATTACTGGTATAATTGTAGCACGAATGGGTCGGCTCGACCGGGGAAGGACCACGCTCTCACAAAATACCAGCTTAATGCTGCTGTGTTTCGTATGGTGAGTGTAGAGAACCAGAGACCCTTTTTACTGGAAACGAAGCATTCAATCATAGTCCTCACGGGTGACAACGCATCTGCATTTTGATTCGTAATCGAAGGTAGATGTTTATGTCTATAGGCCACAGCAACCACTTACTATCATGTGGACTGTGTGCTCCTTACCCCATATAAAACAAAAATCGGGTGAATATTTTTTGACAGATACATTCGCGGACGCATGTCTAATAATTCATCGAAGTTTTACCGAAATCGGATGAATAGAATATTAACGTTTTTATGTTGGTCTAAGACTTATAGGTTGGAACCCTCTCTAGGAAACTATTAAACCTTACAAGGTTATGTGAGACTTATAATAAAAAATAATGTGCCAACTGTGTTTCTTGCTTATCATATCATAAAAGGCGACTAATAGAATATTGAGTTTGTGATTACATAATACTAATAAGAGGCGATGAGCTAGCTCTCACTTATTTCACTATTTTCCATCTATACCCATTTCAATTGCCTAAACGTGACCCAAGTAGTTCGTTGCTCTTTGGACTCTACCTATAGGCGTGATGGTATGTATGGAACAGTAACGCATAGAAAAAGAACAAACTAACACATTTTAATTTTTGTCAGAAACTTTTGCAGGTGCAACATTAACTCTCCTTAGTTTCATCGTAATCGGATGAATTGTATAGGAACGCACACGGGAAAAACAAAGGAACATCCATATTTATTAGCAGACTTCAAACAAAAGAAGGTTCTCAATACGACTATGTTTGTTTTCTCTTTTTTTGTATATATGTTGGCTTGAATATCGACAATTTGTGTTTAATTCTGGCTAAATTGCTTCTAACGACTCGCTTCGGTTTCGCTAGGGTGAGCACACACATAAGACAAGTAATATTTTTACGACTTAATCAAATCAAAACATGCTAAGATTTCTCTACCATACCTGCATACATTGTAGACAAAAACCTTTTATAACAAATTGTTTAATGATAGTGACATAATATCGTATACAATTAACAGAAAATTTATTTCTATTAAAAATGACAAGAAAAAGGCAGATGGTTCAGCTAGCTTTTATCGTGTTTAAAATTAAAAAAATATATAGCTAGCACCTTGAGACATCGCGTGAAACATTCCTAAAACCATGAATACATTTTCCGCGTACATTAAGGAGTACGTGGAGGTCATTAGGATAGGTATAAAAGTGGGGTGCAAGGAATAAAAGGACAGCTGCTCCCCTCGGAATAGTGATTACGATCGCGATAGAACCCAACAAGTAGCGATTCTACCTATAAAAAGAGTTTTTGTCTCTTTCTTTTGTACAAGCCATTTTTAATTTCTGATTAGCGACATTTAAAACGACACGGGATTCTAATTTGATGACACTTTCTCTTATCGCAATAGGTTTTTAAGCAACAATCTATACAAATAAATAAAATTTAAGTGTCTGTTGATATTACGTCAAAATAAGAGATTTTTTACTAAATTAATATGAAATTATATACTAATAAAATAAAACACTATTTTTAAATCTTTTGTCTGTCTGTCTATCTGTCTGTTTGTTCCGGCTAATCTCCGAAATGGCTGGACCGATTTTGACGGGACTTTCACTGGCAGATAGCTAATATTATAAGGAGTAACTTAGGCTACTTTTATTTTGGAAAAAGAATTAGCGTTCCGCGCTATAAAATTAAAATCCATGAAATCCAATCGTAATAAATTCCACGCGGACGAAGTCGCGAACAGCTAGTATAACATAAAATAAGAAAAATCATCGCCAAACTGAAATGTTGTTTTTGAAATTTCTAAGATAGAAAATACAAGTACCTATATAGATCTCCTTCGAAGTCCAGTCAAAAAGAACCACATTTGAAATTGAATAGTACAGCGTACTTGTGGCGTATATTACAAGGTAACACCAAAATAATGATAGTGAATCATTGCAATCCACTGCTGACAGAAACTAACCTCATAAATTCATTCTTAGTTGGCATGTAAGGTCTGTAACAACCTTAATGCTGGAGATGCACATGCACCCCTCTCACGTTGGGGAATTGTGGATAAGCGATCACAGTGACGACCACCCCTTAAACTAATATACAACAGGCCAATTAAAATCCCTACCCGCTAAGCCCTATACTTAGTGCTTAGATGAAAATCTGAAGAACAAAATTATTCTCATCTTATGCTCCCATTCTCGTTTTTTTGTGGCCCATAAACATCTACATCTATCCTCGATTACGAATCAAAATGCAGATGCGTTGCCCCGCGTCACCCGTTGTCAAGATGGAATGCCGCGTTTGCAGTAAAAAGGGTCTCCGGTTCTCTACACTCACCATATGGAATACAGCAGCGTTGAGCTGCTATTTTACGCTGGTTTTCTATGAGAGCGTGTTCCTTACCCGGTAGAGCCGAGCCATTCGTGCTGCAACTATACTACTAATATAGCTGCAGCATGGCTCTACCACTTACAAACGTACCTAGAAATTTTCAGTCATGTTTATTTTGGCTCAAGTATTCGTAATTTAAAGTTGTATTTAAGCGTTTTTTCCGAAATTCCGGTTTGTCATACATATTAGGAATACGAAAGAACAGTAATAAAAACACGGATTTAGATAATGATTTCTTATGTTTACACGAACACTCCATAATATTTAAATTTAAAACTTGTTTGATTCGCAAGGCTATTGAAATGAAAAAAACATCTTAATTTCAAAAGAGAAGATGGCTGGGTGCTACCATCAGCTTGGGATCCTATACTGCAAGGCTTCACACAGTAAGTTCATAAAAAATCGGACAAAAAATTTATAATTTTAATCTGGAGGCAGCCCTGGTTAACTATGACATCGGGACATCGAACACCTCAGCAGTCCCCTCCGTGACCATGGGTGCTTGCTGTAAAGTGCTCGAAACGTCGGGAAAATAAAATAAGTTAATATACGCGATAAAATCCGTAAAAGCTAGCTTTTTTTTAATTTATAGGATAAGGGTGACAAACGAGCACACAGTCCACCTGATGGTAAGTGGTTGCTGCGGCCCATAGACATCTACATCTATCTTCTATTACAAATCAAACGTAGATGCGTTGTCACCCGTGAGGACTAAGATGGAATGCCTCATTTCCAGTAAAAAGGGCCTCCGGCCACCTGCACTCACCAAGCGAAACGCAGAGGTAAACCTCTACTTCACGCTGGTATTCTGTGAGGTCGTGGTACCACCCCGGTTCGAGCCGGCCCATCCGTGCGACAGCAAAAGCTGCCGCGTGGCTCTACCACTGTTGAAAAATAAATATTTAAACGGATCTAGATGTTTACTAAGTGTAAGGGTATAATTAAGTTGATTACTTTGTTTCAAAGAGTATCATAATGAATCTACTATATTTTTGTAATAAACTAAGTAACTGAACATAAAAATGCAGAGCTATGTCCATTCAAGTCGAACAACAGACTTTGTCACACGGTGCAAAAAATCATTCTTCCCAGTACAAAGGTCTACAGGGTGTTCACCTGGTTATTTGCCCCAAGATTAATGTCTAAGAAACTCAGTACAATGACTCCCTCGCACATGGCCTGACATTTCAACCCTGTGTTGTTTTTTTTAACTTCCTCCCCTTATTACTGATATAATTACCGGCAGCACGCGCCTCGAAAGGTGTTTAGTGAAAGCTTTAATGAAGCGTTGTATTTATACATTACCATTAGTTTTATGTAATTGCGTTTAATGACCAATTAGACTTTTACATGCAATGATAATTAATGATAAGATATTACAAATTAAACCTAAATTATATATGTTTTAGTTTATTTTTGTTAAACATGCGATGATACCCGCAACTCTGTTCTGGGTGGTTTAGGGAATCGGATGAAACAGTCTATTCGTGTCTAAAAAAAATACATAATTTTAATTTCCCGTAGTCACGAATATATATAGCCTTTTTTAGCATGGATATTTCTTTACGCTTTTCAAGTATATTGATTGTCAAAAAGTGTTTTATTGGATGATTTAACAGTTTAATTAAACATTTAATATTTTATTGGAGTAAATTATAATTAAAATTTAATTTTCCTACTTTAATTAAGGTGGTCTTAAACTTTTGGCCTGCAGTGTAATTTAAATTTACCATAGATACGAAATTTGAATTGACCATAGGTACTTTACCATCCGTTACACCGTTACAGCCTATTAAAGTCCACTGCTGAATATAGGCCTACCCTATAGATTGCCTCATTGGCCTCACTTGCCATAGTGACACGCTTGGCAAGCGGGTTGGCAACCGCAGTTTTTTTATTTTTAGTCGTTATTTAGGAAGACACTGCTGTGCCCATCTCCTGATTTGTTCCCTTTGTTAGTAACATTATTTAATCTGTACCTCTGTCGCTTCTTACGACATCCACGGGATAATACGGGGTAGTGGATATTCTTGCGCCGCTATTACACGATACTTTACCATGGATACGAAATATTATTATGCAACATAATATTGTCGTTTGGAGACAACGTAAGAGAATTCATCAAACCATATATACATTTCATTTCAGTACCCCGTGTCGTAAGATGCGACTGCCGGAAATCCCAGAAAGATCTCATGGCTTCATGGCTTCCGACAGATGACAGTATTACCATTTCGTTTAAGCCAGAGCCAGACCTAAATTAGGCACCCCAGACCGGCGATGGCAAGCAGAAGCAGCATCAAAGAGGAGAGACGTCTGGCACTGCCATCACCAATCCACCTACCAAGCGTGGCGATTAATATACTATTTTTTTTTGATTTTTTTTAAACGTTACCTCCACACTAAGATTTCCTCCTATGTCGTGGGGGCAGTTACACACATAAATTTCACAAAGACAAACATCCAGACCCGGAACAATTATTTATAGGCCATACAAATACTTGTTCCGTGCAGGATTCAAACCCGTCAACTCAAATCAACAACACTAAAAATGCAATTACCAACCAGAGTTGCTAGTATAAAGTCAAAATTACAGCGAACACTTTGCTTTTGCTTTTATAAAAAATATTACTTAATTCTGCTGTTTCCCGCGACTAAGTAAGGAATTTATTAAGATTGGATTTCATGAGTTTCAATTTTTTCGCGCGGAACCCTAATCGTTTTTTTTTTTTTAATAATTATAACATCACCTATCTGCCAGTGAAAGTCCCGTAAAAATCTGTCCAACCATTACGAAGATTAGCCGGAACAAACAAAGAGACAGACAGACAAAAAAAATTAAATT
Organism: Parnassius glacialis; assembly: GCA_033319125.1. Taxonomy (NCBI): domain Eukaryota; kingdom Metazoa; phylum Arthropoda; class Insecta; order Lepidoptera; family Papilionidae; genus Parnassius; species Parnassius glacialis. The sequence goes on along the minus strand of JAVANC010000023.1, from coordinate 20,643,565 downwards.
GTTTTTTTGGTGTAAGTACCGTATATACTTTCATATGCATTTAGTTAAAAGCTGTTATTTTGACATTACAAACAGACACTTCAGTTCTATTTATTTTTATAGATATGTCTGCTAGTTAGATAGACTATTTCATCTGCAGGGCTAGCATGGGTAGGAGACTATTTTATTCCCGGGGAAAGGAGAAAATGTTTTAACCCTCGCTTAGTTTTATCAGGCACACCGGTAGATTGGGTATAATATCCACAGTAGATAAAATGGGAGATAGACAGATCGCTTTTTTGTATGAATACAAACTTAAATCCACGTCCAACGACCTAAGATAAAATTGCCCCATTCAAATGTCAAAAAAGCATAATTTGAATCTTTCATTTGGCTTCATGCTACGGACGGGGGATGTACGAGTATGTTTACTCGTTATGTCAAACGGGGATATACTTCTCCCCGTCAAAGCACGGCTTTGGAATAAGGACAAGATAATTTTAACTCTTGTTAGTGGATATATTCGGGGGATAATTTTTGTTGTCCCCAGTCCATGCTAACCGTGCTGAAGACGACTCTTGTAGAGACGAAACACGTGGCGCATTGTCGATGGTGGTGTCTTACCTAGTGGTAGGTTTTGGGAGCAGTGGCGCCGGGATTAGTGGTGACGGGGATAGTGCACGCAATTGAAAGAGTGCGGGAGGTGCTCTTTAAACTAGGTGAGACAGCATTTTACTTTAATAAGTGTACCAATTAATTATTAACAATTTAAAAATAAATAAAATTTCAATATGATTAACTAATTTCTGAGTATATTCCGATTATTCAACATTAAATCCATGGAGAACAGCAGCAACACTTCAAAACATTTATCATTATTAATAATTCTATAAAAAAAAATCATAAATATTGAGTAATGCACTAATTGAGGTAATATAAATCAATAGAGTATTTGCAAATTTGCGACATTAAATGTAGATTTAAAGGCATTAATATAACTTATTATTATATAAATTACCGAGACTATATTATAGTACCTACTGTTAACTGAGCATAAGGTTCTAATTGTAAGTCAAAATAAAACATTAGCAACATTTAAATAATTTCTATTAGAATTAGAACCCGTTCAATGCATCAAATTATACAAACAAACACAAAAACAAACAAACAAAAAAAATTATACAGTGGTAGAGCCACGCGGCAGCTTTTGTTGTCACACGGATGGGCCGGCTCGAACCGGGGTGGTACCACGACCTCACCGAATACCAGCGTGAAGTAGAGGTTTACCTCTGCGTTTCGCTTGGTGAGTGCAGGTGGCCGGAAGCCCTTTTTACTAGAAATGAGGCATTCCATCTTAGTCCTCACGGGTGACAACGCATCTACATTTTGACTTGTAATTGAGGATAGATGTAGATGTCTATGGGCCGCAGCAACCACTTACCATCAGGTGGACTGTGTGCTCGTTTGTCACCCCTATCCTATAAAAAAAATGGCATTAACACGTAACACATCTTTTGCACAATAAAAATACCTTTAGTTAAAGTAAACCGTATTATGTACTGACCACAAAAGTCAATAAACTCACATCGGGGATGATGTAATCCATGGAGGGAAAAAATCCTATCAACCACCTCGCCGAACTAACGATGACGGCTGGCCCACCCAGCAAAGGACTATTAACAGGCCGCCGACGCTAATTTACTATACGGTTGTGTTAACAACACTAGATTCATAAATCATGATCAGAGATTACTGAGATATTCACAAGAAAATAATATTACAAGCTGATATTACTGCTACACGAATGGGTCGGCTTCACTTGCTAATGGACTTGACTTTTCTACCAACTTCAATAATTTAAAATTTAAAATTTTGTATCTATACAAATAAATATTTAAGTGTCTGTTGATATTACGTCAAAATTTTTTACTAAATGAATATGAAATTATATACTAATAACATAAACACTATTTTTAAATTTTTTGTCTGTCTGTCTATCTGTCTGTTTGTTCCGGCTAATCTCCGAAATGGCTGGACCGATTTTGACGGGACTTTCACTGGCAGATAACTAATATTATAAGGAGTAACTTAGGCTACTTTTATTTTGGAAAAAGAATTAGCGTTCCGCGCTATAAAATTAAAATCGATGAAATCCAATCGTAATAAATTCCACGCGGACGAAGTCGCGAACAGCTAGTATAACATAAAATAGGAAAAATCATCAACAAACTGAAATGTTGTTTTTGAAATTTCTAAGATAGAAAATACAAGTACCTAGATCTCCTTCGAAGTCCAGTCAAAAAGAACCACATTTGAAATTGAATAGTACAGCGTACTTGTGCGTATATTACAAGGTATCACCAAAATACATTTTGTACAGCCGACTTCAATGTGAGTTATTAAGAATAACTTAAAAACTATTGGTCTGACCTTATTAATCAAATTCGGTTCACCCAGTAAAAAGTTATGAGGTAACATACATAAAAAAACATACAGAAGAATTGAGTACCGTCTTCTTTTTGGAAGTCGGCAGAAAAGGAGCCGGTACTCAATTCTTCTGTATGTTTTTTTTAATGTGTGTTACCTCATAACTTTTTACTGGCTGAACCGATTTCGATGATTATTTTTTATTTGAAAGCTGGTGCTTCACATGTGGTCCGATATGAATTTGATCAAGGTCTGGCCAATAGTTTTTGAGTTATTCTTAATAATTTATATTGAAGTCGATTGTACAACATTTTTAATTTTAAATTATTACTGGTCACGAGAGAATCAATCTTAGTCCTCAGGGGTGACAACGCATCTGCATCTTGATTATTAATGGGGATACGTAAATATCTACGGGCCACAAGAAACAACTTACCATCAGTTGGATGTATGCTCGCCTGTCAACGTTAATTCTTTGAAAAACCGCACCTCTAGAACACCGACGAGACTTGATATCGATGCGGGAGGCGCCGCGGTACAAAAACTTGTTATGACTGCGACGCTTTTAGAACTAAACTTACAATTGTTTTACACTTCGAGCAGCTCATAAACATAATTTCCTTTATAATGTCGTGAGAAGATTAATATCTGACGTAACGTCGTACATAGTGAAGCTTCAGAAAAACTAAATTATACCTAGAAAGATTACAACAATATTTTTGCTTACAATACATACGAGCATTATAGCTGAGTGGTGACCATTTTAGTGTATATTAAGTTATATTTTTTTAAAGATTTTAAAAATTTATTGAAGTACTAAGATCCGAGCGAATAGAATAAAATGATGTGTCTTGCCTAGTTTGAAGAGTACAACAGAAATAGAGGTAAACACATCATTTCATTCTATTACTCGGATGTTAGCAAATATATCTTTTCTGCAAAATAACGCCTGATTCTATTAATCATACTTTGTTGTTTATTTCTCTAAAGATTAAGTTATTTTTTTTTCTGTCTTGCTTGTTTTTTCTTAGTAATATTGTATGTGCCAAACAAATGTATTTTTTTCTTTATAGTTTACATCTACTTTATGCAACAATCACGACATTTTTTTATGTTGTTTGAACAGCGCTTATACGGCAACCGGCAAGGTTTGTATAAGCTGTGACTTGAAACCATACCTTCCCTCCGAAACTTATGTACATATTTGTAAAAGCCAGGGGGTGAGTGTTCATTGTAACTTATAGATAGCGCCACACAATCCACGATGAATCCAGTAATATGATACAATGATGAAGATATGTCGCCTTGTTGGTTAAAAAACTTAACGATTAATGTTACCATTTACGACAATGCTCATAGTCCGTGCTACGATTAAATCGACCTATTTAGGAACATTATCCAATTGCAGCACTGCTCTAAGTGAACTTCTACCGTGTTTCAGCATAACGACTTTTAAAATAGAGGAGATTCTCGATTGTACTGTATTTTAATGTATGTATAAGATATCTTGTAGTGGTGGTATAAGAACATACACTAATCCATATCGACATAAAGCCGGTTTTTAATTTTATGAAACATTTTGTTCTCAACAACAAATCGCAATTGATTTCGTATTAATTTGTCTTGTAGTGAACTGGTATGATAATATGAGGACGTATGTGGAACAGATTGAACGGGAGGCCCCCCAGACGATCGCGTTCATTGTAGGTATGAGGTCATCGTGCCTAGCGCCAGAAAATAAATTGCCAGTTTATTGTTTGATAAATTTAAAACTTTAATTTTATACTATTACTATGATGGTTCCCATCACATAATGTTTAGTTAGTTGTAACTTGACAAAAAGTTAATATTATACATTAAATAAAAAGTAAAAGACGACTTAAAAGAACTAAAAAGAATATAAGACATCATGTATAAAATTATTACACACCCCCCCCCCCCCCTCCCGAAAACCGACTTCAATATAAATAAAATGAGAACATCATCAATGTAGTCGAAGTCAATTAAATTCGTATTATTAAGGATAACTCGAAAACTAAGTAGTTTTGACAAGGTGTCAGATCTTGATCAAATTTACATGAGACCACACGAGAAGCACCAACTTTCAAATATATAAAGAAACATCAAAATCGGTTCACCTAAAAAAAAGATCTGAGAACCTTTTTTGAAATCAAATGTTTTTTTTGACCCTTTGAGTGGACAGAGAAATAGCTAAAGCTTAATGTAACAAGAAAAATATCATCAGAATAGTTACATTAAAAACTTCATTCCCGTATACTTCAACCTTCAGGATAATTTTTTCTTTAAATTTATATGGGCCAAAGTATGACCTATTTAATAAAAAAAAGAATAATTCAATCGGTTTGCAATTATTGAAAATATCGCGTAACAATTATTAATAGCACACAGTCGAATTACGAACCTCCCCTTTTTTAAGAAATCGGCTAAAACAAATGAACACAAAAAACAAAAGACCACACGCAAATGCACAAAAATCCACTATTCAGAAGTTTAAATTCAAAAATCGAATATTTTAATGTCAATGGCCGATGTGTATGTTGTTTGTAGTGATGGGAATGTATTCCCAAAGAATGTGGTCCCGGACAATCGAGTTCCGGCAAGTCGCGATCGCAGAGCTCAGACTATGTTAGGGTTATCAGCAATACCACTTTTTATAAAATCATGTACTGTGATACTTGATTCTCTTAATGCTTTGTTAGCAGTTTTTCGTAATCTAATTTCTTAAGTTTATTTAAAACATTTATTGAGAACAGCCAGACAATACATAAATAATATATTCGATGAAAATTCAATAAGAATGTAAAAAAAAGTATTTGGGTAATTTTCTTGAATATTGTGTGTGACAACCCTAACAAAATTCGTCTGGAGACGGAGAGCAGGTGATAAGCCATCTGGCTTTAACCACGTGTCAACGCGCGAATTCACTTCCAATCGGCAATTATCGGAAATTCGATTTTCGACTTCTGAAACGGGATTTTAATGGTTATAAGCAGGAGTGTCGATAAGTTTTATCGGGTTTTAATAGACAGACGGACAAAAACACGGAAATTTATGGTAGTTTATAAAAAATAAGGACTTCTATTATTAGGTGTGAGAAAAGTAGTAAAATTTAATGTGACTTAATTATAAGTCCAAGACGATTGAAGTCGGCGCCCATTATCTACTGTGCAACTGAAAGCGGTCCAGTGTTAGGAATGTTCATAGTAGTAAAAGTTTTCAATTAAGTAGTATTTCTCACGTGAGCTAAGCAATTCGGGATTAATTATTCGACATCAGTCGATCGCCAGAGCCTTGTCTGCCAATTAGCAAGGTATATTAGGTATGTACGTGTAGAGTGAGGTTGGTATTTCGTTAAAAGTACTATTTATATACCCGAAAATGCACATAAGATTCATACTACGTATGTATGTAGGCTACTCAGAAAATTTTGCGAAACTTACAAAAAGTTTTAACATAAAAGATTTTTAGAACTTTCCCCCAGTATGTATGCAAAGTTTCACGCGTCCGAAACCATTTTCAAAACACTTTTTCCAGTATGCCTCAGACAACTAAGCCATGGCCTGTTCGAACGCTGCTAGCGCATCTCAAGGTAATGAAAGCTGTACCCTTTTCAGCCTACTTAAGGAAACTAATGGCAGCCACCGGTGCTAAATCAGGGCTGTAAGGAGAGTGACCCAAAAGCTTAACCGGTGTGCTATGCAGGAAATCGTTTTGGACGCTGACTGCGTGGGCACGTTTTCACGGTGAAGTAGTAACCTGCGGAGCCCCGTTTTCGGTCGTTTGTTGCTCACAATAGTAAGCACTTCTAGCACTTTTGGTAGTATACCATTTAACGTTGATGCCACTCCGAGGTCATAATAGAATTGACACCATGATACCCAGACAAAGTAAAAATTCATGCCCTTTGCTTGTCGATCGCTTCACTTTGATTAAGCGTTGGTTCATTGAAACAGTCAAACTGTCGACTGGCGCTTTGTTTCTGGATCGTATTGATAAATTCGTCACCAATAACAATGTCGAAAACACGCTGAGACGTTCTTGCCCCAAATTTACTAATCATGTCACGGCACCATTCCACGGTAGCCTCCTTTGCGATCCATCTCCAATATATTATGCTGAATTTTTCTCTTCATTCACATTTTTATTGCTAGATGCTAGCAAGTTTCCTTCCGTACAACCGTCAAAAGTAAATTTAAAAATTAGAATTCATTTGTATAAAATAATAATATTTTCAAAATAAATTGTAACTAGCCAATGTCACATACAGCACATTTTTCGCACAACTTTCTCCGTGGCCTGTCGTATAAATAACAAGGAAATACTACGTGGTAGAGCCATGCTGCAGCTACATTATAGTTGTAGCATGAATGGATCGGCTCGACCGGGGTATGACCACGCTCTCACAGAATACCAGCGTTAAATAGCAGCTTCATGTTGCTGGATGCGTATGGTGAGTGTAGAGAACCGGAGACCCTTTTTATTGGAAAGGAGGCATTCTATCCATCTTAGTCCTCAATGGTGACAACGCATTTGAAATTTGATTCTTAAATGCGGATAAACGTATAATTGTTTATAGGCCTCAGCACCCACTTACCATCAGGTAGACTATGTACTCGTTTGCCAATATTCTTCTATATAAAAAAAAAGTAAAAATCTTATTTATTTTCTTTTTCAAGTTATTTATTATAAATCATTCGTTATAAAATGAAACCTGTAAATTATTGTATCTCTAACAGCCGTCATGAAAAATAAATAATGCATAATGATTTCTTATATTTACGCGGATACTACACATTGAATAAAACTATTTTTACGGTTTTTATTTCGAGTTTAATTTACTTATTTTTAACTCCCGACGTTCCCGCTGTAAAACACCCGAAAAAAATCAGAAATTAAAAATAAGTAAATTAAACGCTATAAAATCCGTAAAAATTGTTTTATTCAATAAATAATGCAATCAAAAACTATAAAATTATAAATTATAGTACTTATCAGAATTCGGAATGAATATCTGAAGTAAACTTTTTATCCCTAATGAATAAATGAAGAAAGTAGAATGTATAGAAATACTAATAGTACCTAGCATTGGGGAATTAAGTATTATGCAATAAATAAATTAAAAAAAAGCAATCGTAATCGGGCATGGATCGATTTATCGCGTAGTCAAAATCGGCGGGAGTGCGCGTGCCATCTGCGCCCCCCATACACAATGGCCGACGACGCACAGCTGCGCAGACTGGGGGATGGGCCTAGTACACAAATTATATATTATATCCTCGATCGATATTTTGGTAGAGAAAGAGTTTTAAAGCGTATGAAGTTTTATTGGAAGCTGAACCAATATTGGGTAGATTATAAGTTTAGTTGATTACATTTTAAACCGACTTCAAAAAACGGAGGAGGTTCTCAATTCGACTGATTATTTTTAAGAGTGTTATCTCAGAAGAACCGATTTTGATGATTCTTTTTTTATTTGAAAGCTGGTGCTTCTTATGTGGTCATATAAATTTGATCAAGGTCTAACCAATATGTTTTGAGTTATTCTTAATAATTTATATTGAAGTCGAATCGAAACCCTATATAAAGGGGGACAACATTTTCGAGACAGAAATTCAAAGTGCATAATTACACTGTGAATTTCTTCACTCTAAAGGATACTACTTTCCCCTTCGAGTTATTTATTCGTAAAGGGGTTTTTAAACAATGGTTACCTGATGTCGAGAACAATGACCAATAGTCTTTCAAGAGGGATATCAGAAACCTAAGTTCGGACGTTCATTTAAGGCAGTACTAAAAATGTGTTTTGTTTTTTTTTTTTTTCAGGAAAGTAGGAATAAACATTTTTGTCTAAATAAAAATATAAAATAAGGCCTTAATAAGAAAATTTTGGTCCTAAGTGTTTACAAAGCAAGACTGGAACTACATAAGGCCTACGTAAAATGCAACCAACTTCTATCCAAAAGCATTTAACAATTTGTTTAATGCTACATTAGATTATTGGTATGCATCGCTACATATTCATCGTCATACAAAAATCAAACATTATGTATTAACACGTTTATATTAGCTTCGCATGTATCTATCTATCTATGTAACGAATTTTAATGCAATTTTCAAATATTAACTTATAGACGGCCGATTGACTTGAAAATTTTCACTCGTATCAAGGACCGAAGACAAAACAATAATTTAATAACTTTATCCTAGTGTCCTGATTAGGATCACCAGGATAAAATAAAATAATTATCAGGATCATCACAGCTCATAATCAATGCGTGTTGTTAAGTTTTTTCTACCGACTTCAAAAAGGAGAGGGTACTCAATTTGACTGCATTTTTTATTTGTTTCTTTTTTTATAACCTCATAACTTTTTTCTGGGTGAACCAATTTCGATGATTCTTTTTATATTTGAAAGCTGGTGCTTCTCATGTGGTCCCACATTGATCAAGGTCTGACCAATAGTGTTTGAGTAATTCTAATAATTTATATTGAAGTCAGTTGTACAAAATTTTTAATTGTAAATTATTTTAACTCTTAACATATTGCGTATAAAACAGGTGACAAGCGATCTTACAGTGCACCAAATGGTCCACGTACGTGGCTACTGCAGACCATGGACACCTGCAGCGAACTTCAAACAAGGAAAACTGTAGATGCGTGGTAACTTCTGAAGACTAAAGCCGCGTATCCACCAAAAATGTTGACAACATTTATGTTTCCAACTGTTTACAACTCAACAAAAATTACCAAGATTTGTTTCCGATGTTGCCGACAAATGTTTACAACAAGCGTCTCCACCGAAGGAACAAATGTTTGCAACAAGCGTATTCCAATGATGTAGCCGTCGAAAATGGAAACACGGTTCCCGACATTGTTTCAAAATTTGTTGCCAACACTAGGTAATTACAGAAACATTTGTTACCAACACGTGTTGGCAACACAACAGTTGGTCACAAATATTTGGTGAAGACGCGGCTTAAGGTAGAACGCATCACAGCCTATGCTTATACTGCCTCTCTTCGCTACCAACCGAAACAGCATTGCAAGCACTGCAATTTGGTGGCAGAAATACGTAGGATGTCAGAGTGTAGTGTAGTGTAGGGCCAGGAGTCTCGATTTACGGGGGCATCCCGATTTTGAGGGATTTTGGTCACACGTTCCGATTCACCCTTGATCGGGACTCTAAATGTCCTGATTTTTCACTAACCTCCTTACTACAGATACCTACAAACCTAAAGTACAGCTTTAATCTATAATTTAGACAGCAACAAATAAAACATCTGTAATCTGCTACTATATTTTCATATTTTTGCTTGACAATCTCGTATTTTCTCACCAGTCGGAGACTAAATCAGTCAACATAAGTTTAAAACTTCGCGCGTATTGTTAGAGATACCTACGGATGATATGATATCAATGCAATGCTGCCTCGTTTTTCTCTCTCGCCACCAGATGCCCGCCCTGCCGCGCTATACATCGACTGCGTCATTATCATTATCATCAGCCTGCCCCAGTCAACTGCTGAACATAGGCCTCACCTCATACATGCTGCGGTTTATATGAAGTAAATTTTAAAAGTGAAAAGTAAATTTTAAATAGTAAAAGTCAAATAATCTTAGAAATAAATTTGACTGATTTCTTCCAGTGCTGTAATAGTTCTTTTAATAAATAAAGTAACATTATGCGTGCGATGCAAGGATGTTTGTCTGGGCGTTTAGGTTATACTTTGATAATAAATTAAAGTGTTTTATTTTATTGTATATTGAGGGTTTGTTAAAGTGCATGGGGTGTGAGTTCATAAGATTTATTACTTTTCTTTGAGTTATATTGAAATAAATAATTTAGAGAAGTAATCCTTCAAAAAGATGAAAATGAATCGCCGAAAACAAAAAAACTCAGATGAACGAAATGCAGTTTTTCTAATGTTTGGATGAAAAATTATTATAATACATAAATATAAAAGAACGTTTTAAAACTTTATTATTTAAACAAAAAAATCACCTAAATATTACGATTAATTGATTGATTAACCAAGTTGCAGTCGAATGAATAACGTTCTCCTTTTTATAGTCGTTTCTTATTAAAAATGTATATTTATTTTTCAATCTTGTTTTCAATATTTGATTGTCAAATGGCTTGAAACTTTTAATTTTATATTGGTGTGCCCACTTTACAGACTAAATCTTCCTTTTCATTGTCAGCAAATTTGTGGGGTCAAAACGTCATGGGAAAGACTCGTATAGAAAACAAAAATCACGTCATTCCATCTGGTGGTGAATCGCAAACAAATTTGGACACAAAAAAAGATGAGAGACATGCACCAATGAACTAACCTCTTTTGTCCAATGCAGTCCCCCCTAAAAACGTGGGAATAATGCATACAAATACCTATATAGAATTTATATAATTTAAATCTACAATCGATTTTCAAACTTACTCCAAAGAGGTTTAGAGTTGAAATTAAAATGATAGAATCGAGAATTTTAGCTGAAAATAAGGTGCGGCAAATTACATGTGAATATGGCACCCTTACTTTAATTAGAAGTGCAATAAATAATAATCAGTATTTTGATTTTATTCACGCATGATTTGGTAATTTTGGTTAAGAACTATTTTATGAATTATAATGTATTACATTTCATACGGTCGATTAAATAAAAGAAATAAGTTTATAACTTACCCATTGTATTTTAAAAACGAAATTAACTTTTATTTAAAAAGAAAAAATTAAGAGAATGCTTAAATAATAAGTGTTTTTTTATATAAATAATAAGGGTGACAAACGAGCACACCGTCCACCTGATAGTAAGTGGTTACTGTGGCCCATAGACATCTACATCTATCTTCGTTTGCGAATCAAAATGCACATGCGTTGTCAGCCGTGAGGACTAAGATATGATGCCCCTTTTCCAGTAAAACGGATCTACGGTTCTCTACACTCACCATACGAAACAAAGCAGCATTAAGCTGCTATTTTACGCTGGTATTCTGTGAGAGCGTGGTCCTTCCCCGGTCGAGCCGACCCATACGTGCTACAACTATACTATTAATATAGCTGCAGCATGGCTCTACCACGTGAGTTCATCGAGTGCCTTTGTTCTTTATTTATATCTAATATATATAAAAATATTTTTGTTTGTTCGGTTTTATGCGCTGCCATACCATTTATCAGACGGCGGTAAAACCTTGTAAACTTATTGCTTGCACTTGCGCGAAGTATAGGCATAATACAATTAACTTCCAGTGGCGCGCGTATCGTATCCACAAATTCATTAGAAAGTTATATATCATTTAACTTCAATGAATGCATTCCTAATTAAACAATATAACTTTTCTAAATTTAAAACCAAATTTCTACAATCATTATTCTGCGGCAGCAACGTGCCGGGTACCAGCTAGTAGATTATATAAATAAAGTTGTTTTGATTTCTATTGATAAAATGGATAGTCATCTGTTTTCCTTCCTTCTTATTGTTACACATTATAATGTTAATTCAAAGATTACGGATCAAGATTCAATTGTGAGCAACTCTTGAATTTAATAAAAAGAAAATTATGAAAGAAATCTATAATGATCTTTATTAATAACACAATTTTAACATATTTTAATGGATACAATACCTACTTAGGAAATGATCTAAATTTTATAAAACAATTATGGAAATTCAGTTCTCACGATCCCTTCATTCCCTAGCGTGACGTGCAATATGTCGGTCACGCATGTTACCGTCTAAACGACACCCATTAACACACATAAATTAATATTAATAACTACACTAGAGTATTGAGCGGGTGTCATCATACAATCGGTTGTAATTCCAGTGCTGAATCATTTAACATTATTTTTTAACTCTAAAAACTTCGGTCTCTAAAACCTGGATACGAGTGCAGATTTTTTGCCGCTAAGGGTTGCCAATATAAAAAATGGCACCCAAAGATTAGCAAAAATTGTAGTAAAGTGGACCATAAAAGTATTTTTTTTATAAAATAAGGGTGGCAAACGACCACACAATCTACCCGATGGTAAATGGAGGCTGTGACCCATAGACATATCTACATTTATCCTCAATAAAGAATCAAAAAGCAGATGCGTCGTTACCAGTGAGGAGTAAGATGAAATGCCTCTTTTAACAAGGGTCTCCGGTTCTCTACACTCACCATACGAAACAAAGCAGTGTCAAGCTGCCATTTTACGCTGGTATTATGTGAGAGCGTGGTCTTTCCCCGGTCAAGCCGACCAATTTGTGCTACAACCATAATATAGATGCAGCTTGGCTCTACCACGTAAAGAACGTTTTAAATATACTATGTACACGTTTTAAATATAATATGTCGTACTTATTTAAAAAAAAGTCCCTTTCGCAACCATTAAAACCACACCTACGCCCATAAAACATGCAAATTACCAAACTAACATCTTTCCTATCGATATGCGGGTCAAGTTTAAACCATGTAAAACATTAAAGGGTGAACATCCTAAGCGCCCCTATTTCTCGACAATTGTTTCTTCAAGGAAATATTTATGACTTAGCATGAGGGTTTTTAAATAAGTTAAGCAACGTTGTTACATACTTCCGGCTGGCATATGGCGATCGATATTGAATCGATTATACGGTGCATTCGACCATACATTTTATGTTTCCTATAAAGTTAATAGTTAATATTATTTATGATGTGGAGCTTCACTAGATTCGGCTACTGGAACGCAACAATTTTTATTTATAGTTATGGTAGACGTTATAATCATTTTAAAATATTGTTTTGAGAAATAACCAGTATCATTATTTCTTATAACAAGATGAAACATACCTCTTAGTATATGTATATGTGTATATATGTATATGTATACTTGTAATTAATCATTATTTTTATAATTTAAAATTATTTTTTATCTAATCAAGACTAAAATTAAAAAGTTAATACGAAGTACGAAAAATTACTACATTATGAGGTACTGTTATTTATTCTGTGAATGAGGGATAATAATTTTCTGCTCACCAGATGTCACTAGTTGAATACTAGTTTTTGTTACACAATATCGTTTAATTGAGAAGTTTAGTTTTTAATAAGAGTTTATAAGTTTCTAGAGTTTTATATTAATATACAAAACAATGCCTCAGTGTATATATTTGATTTTCTATCCTTGTTTATATCCTTAATAAAAGTAATTTAGTTAAAATGTAGGTGAATATTAAGCCACAATATTCGCTTCGCCGAGCACTTTCCTACCGGCTGTGTACTCGTTTCTTATAAACTGCACTGAAAAAGCCTAATTGTGGTGCTGCGCGCCACGGGTTCGATACATAAACAAACAAGAACTTCTATGACCTACAAATAATTGTTTCGGATCTGGGACGTATGCAAGCAAATAATATTTGTAAGACGCCTCTAATAGTGACAAAAGAGTAGAAATTTCAAAAAGCAAGACATGAAACACTTTTACAAAAAAAAATTGTTCCCACGACGAGACTTTTATTAAGACCAAGTTTTTAATAAAAAATAAAATACGCGTAAAGAAATAATATCGCATTCCAAAATTACCTCAAGCGAAAAAATTGCCCTCATGAACTATGACATACACAAGGCAGACCCATGTTACAAAAAAAGCCTACCTTTCATACAACCATTGCGAATCTGTCTCGTCACTCACAAAGGAACATGACTACTATTGTAAAGCCTACGGTACCAAATTACCGGTGACTTAAGACAGTCGGAAGCAAAATAATAACGCTCCCCAAAACTTCTTAGTCCCCCATTTTTGTAAATGTTTCTCTTGTCGGACGCCAAACCAGCTGGCCTATTCAACTTTTTTTTAAAGAAAACATAAGCAAGCTGACGAAACACGTGGCTGAAGAAACTAGTTACCCTTGTTAAATTTTTTAATAATTTTGTATATTATGCATAATGATGATAATAGGTCGTTTATCAATTTATATTGACGACCACGTAGCCTAGCAGTTGGAGTACCAGGCGACTGGTTCTAGGTTCAGCATTGCAATGAGGGCCATCCACGACTTTTTCTACCACCAGGGCGGCACCACTTTACAGTGAGGTAAAATATTTGACAGATTTCATAGTGGGGATAATAGTTTTTTAGGAAAATGTAATCTTTAAGGTTTCTTTCTGCATTATTAGGTATATTTTATATTAATTACATTAGAAATGAATAAACCAAACTATAAAATATAACTAAAAGCCGTTTTTTTTTTTTAAAGAGTTAAAAAAGTGCAAATAATTAAAAATCAAACCACTGACGCATTGTGTTGTGTATTAATATAATATACTAGATAATGATAAACTATTATTTAAAACTGATTTCTTAACTAACTGACATTGTGTAACAAAAAACTTTACCTCAGTCACAACTAGCGACATCTGGTGAGTGGCAGATTATTAGCCCTCATTGTGTAACTTTGGTAAGAATCGTGGTTAACTTCATTTTGACGTTTGACTTTTCTGTTTATTATTAATTAAGCTGAACGCACATATGTCCGCACCGTACGCAACGTACGCGCCGTACGCGCCGAGTTTTACTGATGGCCTCGCACATATGTCCGTACGCATCGTCCGCACCGTCCGCAAATCTTTTGTATTACCAACAACTTTTGTAGTTTTTTCCAACCTCTGGTGTGAAACAGTACATTGAAATTGATCGCTCGAAATCACTATGGAAAGAAATATAGTAATAGCCTGCTTATTGGCATAGGAAGAAGAAAAAAAAGTTCGGAGAAAAAGAAGATTCTGGATTCATAATATAAATTTAAAAAGGCAATTGTATGGAGAATATGAAGGGGACATACTTTATTTAAAGATTTATTAGGTGATGATGAACGATTTTTCAGATATTTGCATTTAACATACAAGGTACTTCAAGAATTGGTACATGTACTAAAACCATATCTTTCTATGGAAAACTCAAGATTTAAAAGACCAATTGAACCAGAAAAAAGACTTGTTGTAGTTTGTGGTAAGTATTTTTATTGATAATTAAGTAATCAGGTATAATTGGGTTTTTGAATTAAATTTAACCATTTTTTTAGTTCAGTATGTAAATAATTTATCACTAAGTATTCATATTGATAACCGATGTAAAAAAATCAAATTATGTATAATTAATTACGAATTAATTAAGTTATAAAAATACAAAAACTATCACGTAAGTCGAAACCACCAGTTTTAGTGGAAAATCCACTAAGTTGGCAACATTACACAACACTGAGTATCCACACGCGCCAAACGCGCCGCGTTATATGACGTCATCAGCATTCGTCCTTCGATATCGTATACCTACCGCATTTTATAAAATTCGGCGCGTACGGTGCGGGTGTAGTGTGCGAGGTTTCATATGATTTCATACAACGAATTCTAAAATTCGGCGCGTGCGGCGCGTACGGCGCGTACGGCGCGGACATATGTGCGTTTAGCTTAACAAACAGTCAAAACTCACTGCTGAACATAGGTCTTCCTCATAGACTACTTCTTATGGAGATATTCTGTCATAGTTGCCACGCTTGGCAAGCGGGTTGGCAACCGCAATTTTTTTATTCGTTATGTGTATTTAACATGTAAAATTATATTTACATACATACGTATGTAAATAAAATTTTGTCGTACGATATCTTTAAAACCAACCGATCGAGATGGGAGACACGGCGTTCGAAAGTGTTAATTGAGACTTCTAGCTGATTAGATTTTCAAGTCAATCGATCGAGCCGTTTAAAAGATTTAAAAAAAAAAACAAAATAATAAATAAAAATGAAATAGATTTTTTAGTTTTTAGTCCTTATTAGGAAGACACTGCCGCCCATCTCCTGATTTGTTTCCCTCTGTCGCCTCTTAGGACACCCACGGGATGATACGGGGTAGTGGATATTCTTACACCGTCACTACACGGCTTAGTTCAGGAGTCTGGCTTACATAGTAACTATTAGTTAGTCTGTGGGCCGGCTGCGTTGTGACTATTCTCGTGTATCACTGCATCCGAATCTACTTCCGAGCGCGTCCCGACTCGCGTTACAGCGGATACGATAAGTTTGGACTTTGCACGAGTGTCAGACTGCCCGTTTTTTTGTAGTTTTGTGTTTGCCCGTACGATAATGCCGTGTGGCTTCTCACTGTTCGGAACTTCCAGCCGTGAGCGAAATCAACTAAGTTAACTACTCTTGCAATTTTTACATTAGTTATATCACTGCCACGCTACCAGCCTTTGTGGAAGAAGTTAGCAGCCTTAATTTGAATCAGAAAACTGCAATTTCTAATATATTTTATAAAAAAAAATATGAAAAAATGTTATTCAAAATTCTAGTATTTCTGTTAACTAAGTGCATATAATATATAAGAATAATAGAAGGGGAGTTGGTAGAGCAAGTAGATGAGTTTGTGTATTTGGGATGTGTGTTTAGCAGGGATGGTAGATATGATAAGGATATAGAACGACGAGTGAATGCAGGAAATAGATTGAATGGGGCTCTACACTCTATTGTGAAAAGTCAGAATGTGTCCAAAAAGGCACGTATGGCAATTCACAATGCTGTGTTGGTGCCTACTTTAATGTATGGTAGTAAAAGTTGGGTGTGGCAGAAGAAGCACGAGAGTAGAATAAATGCTGTAGAAATGCGGTCATTACGTAGTATGCTAGGGCTGAATCTGAATGACAGGGTGAGAAATAGTGTGATAAGAGAAATATGTGGTTTGCAAGATGATGTTGTGACCAGGATTAAGAAAGGAATGCTTCGGTGGTTTGGTCATGTAGAAAGAATGAATGAGGAAAGAGTGACAAAGCAAATTTATGTTGCAGAGGTGAATGGCAGAGTCGGGAAGGGTCGCCCTAGGCGAAAGTTTATCGACCAAATTGGCGATATATTGAAAATGGGCCAAATGAAGAGTACCTTTAACCGACGAGCGTGTATGCGTAGGTATATGGATGTGGAGGAAGCGAGAGAGGTGTGTCAGGATTGTGCCAAATGGAAGTCCATAGTCTCTGCCTACCCCTCTGGGTGAAAGGCGTGAGTGTTTATGTTTATGTTTGTTTTTTTTTATTATGCTAATATCTACATATAAAATTCCGGTGTTCGCGTGTTTGAGATTCTTCTCCTACTAAACGGCTTAACCGATTTGGATGAAATTTTTATGGGGCACCTACTTATAGGGTCATCTGGATTCTTATGGATGTTCTTAGCTTAGTTGAACCAGGTAGGTGTTGTCGGGATATAGAAATCGCCCGTGCGAATCCGGGGCGGATCGCTAGTTATTAACACGTTCACTGTCCGGTTTTAAAACACAATAGTAAGACAATAGCAGTGACCTATATGTAGTGTGCACGGGACAGTGAAACGGTTAATAAAACTCCGTTCACGCTAGCAAAGTTAAAAACAATATTGTTTCATATAAACTAAAAAGCTTGCTAATGTTATTCAATTTGTTTTCATGATAATTGTAAATTTTGTAAAATTTTAGAGCATTTTTTTTACGATAAGGGTGACAAACGAGCACACAGTCCACCTGATGGTAAGTGGTTGCTACGGCTCATAGACATCTACATCTATTCTCGATTACGAATCAAAATGCAGATGCGTTGTCACCCGTGAGAACTAAGATGTAATGCCTCGTTTCCACACCATACGAAAGACAGCAGCGTAAGCTGCTATTTTACGCTGGTATTCTGTGAGAGCGTGGTCCTTCCCCGGTCGAGACGACCCATTCGTGCTACAATTATACCTACCCTACTACTAATATAGCTGCAGCATGGCTCTACCACGTAAGAACAAAAATATATACCTTACAGAAATATTTCTATTCGTTTATGAATACAGAATCATACATTTTACCACTTACATTTTTTTTTTATTTTTTTTTATAGGATAAGGGTGACAAACGAGCACACAGTCCACCTGATGGTAAGTGGTTGCTGGGGCCCATAGACATCTACCTCTATCCTCTATTACAAATCAAAATGTAGATGCGTTGTCACCCGTGAGGACTAAGATGGAATGCCTTATTTCCAGTATAAAGGGCCTCCGGCCACCTGCACTAACCAAGCGAAACGCAGAGGTAAACCTCTACTTCACGCTGGTTTTCTGTGAGGTCGTCGTACCTCCCCGGTTCGAACCGGCCCATCCGTGCAACAGCAAAAGATGCCGCGTGGCTCTACCACTGTTTAAAATGTTAATTAAATTTTATTATGTAGTTATATTACGATAATGATTCCTAATCAAATATAGTTGACATGGTTACATGTAAGTACTATCGTAGTAATAATTTATATACGAAAAACCGCAATAAAATTACAATATTGTTTAGCCAACTAAATATTAGAGTAATATAGATAATAATATAAATGATGAAAGCATAAATACCTAGTAGTGGATTAGAGTTTACCGACTGTAAACTCAAGGAAAACATGATAAGGAAATTAAATACAAACGAGGAAACATCCGGCATTGTAGTAAGTATATCCGTAAAAGGAATATATTAAATCATAACCTTCGTCCCTAAAAGAAGGTTCTTGTGTAAGAAAGAAATGAATTTGGGAAATCATTTTATCAAAGATTAACTATAAGTCAACTTTCACGCTTTATGGCAGAGATTCCCAACCAGTGGTCTGAGAGCTTAAATATGGTCCGTGAAAGATTTAAATATTTCACTACTATTCGTTTTCACATTTACTATTTTCTTATCACACATGCAGTGCAACACCGCGCGTCACGTTAGTACTTAGTTACCTGCACAAATAATACTCTAACGAATGCTTCTTTTCAGTTTATTATGTTAAAAGTTGTGATTATCATTTTTTTTTCAGATAAACAGTTTTTTCTTTCACCTTGTGCGTGTTAATTACAAAAAAATCAAAGTAGTCCCTGGTTAAAAATGTTGGGAAACCCTGCTTTATGGCCTGGCATGCATGGATTAATTATAAGATTAATGTCCAAATAACAAAATGCTGCTCAATGTTAAGATGCCGTTAAGTTTCGCGCTGTCTCTATCATTAAAAATAATCCTATTACCTAACCACAAATATCTTAGTAGCAATTAAGTAAAAAGTATCTAAGTAGGTATTAATATACCTACCCAGTATAACTAATCACAATAGGTACCTATGTAGGTATTATGATTAGACAAAAAGTACTATCTAAATGGTTACCTACTTTTACTAAGTAGGTACTAATACCTACCCAGGCATCATTTAATTACAACCCAAAAACCCCTATAACCCTTATATTTCTTGTTGATTTTTGTATTGCCTTTATTATAACCCTTATGTATAAATAAATATAATTACGTATGTAGAAATAAAATTGAATAAAAATAAAAACAAACATGTTTTTTTTCATCCTCGTCAATCATTGGGTTGAGGATAATGTCAGCCAGCATAAGTAATAAGCAGCAGAGTTACAAGGTGCTCAGTTCAAAAATTAGTAGGTAGGTATGTTACTTTTCAATATGTGACACGTAAAAATTAAAAATAATCAAAAAAGGTTTATTCCACTTCTTCCCACTAATCGTTTCTTGATGGGACAAATTACAATGTTAAAATAAAACTCGTCCACTTTTCCCCACTAGGGCTGGCATAAGCAAATTCTAAGATCTAGAAGTGTTTTTCAAACAAAAAAAAACAAATCATCACAATTAAATAATTGTAATCAATATAAGTCTTAGATTTACATATTGCTTATAATATTTTTGGAGTTATCTACAGAAATCATAGGCAACGTTAATGATAATATTTACTTACATAATATCTGAAATCACAGATCCAAAAAATGGCAAAAAATCAGCCAGATGTTAATTATTATAGCGTCGGGATTCTCAAATGTTAAAGAAAGTTCCATGGACTTGACAAAAACGTGTACTTCTTTTGTTTTTAATGGTTATTGCCTACCATTCAATACAATAAACTTTTAAATGGATGTGAAAAATATGTAGCACAGGGCAATTTTTAAATATTAGCACAGCAAAATAGTTCAAAGGAAAAGTATGCTTGCTATACATAATATAATCTAATATTTTAAATATAAGGCCCTTAACATGGGGACAGAAAAATGGCGTCGAAATACAAGACCCTCACACTAGGATTTTCACCTGTATCATGAAGGCAGTTTACATGCGTAAATTTCACAAGGGGAAACATACAGAACCCGCACAATTATTTGCAGGCCATGCAAATACTTGTTTCGTGCGGGATTCGAACCCGTGAACCTAAGCGCCGTGTTTTTCTTACTCAGTAATATATTTGAGTAAATAAAAACAACATCTTTATAAAGTATAAGTCTAACAAATGGACAACACCTGCGCACAAAACCATTACATAATTATGGAACCTATCAGAAATATAATTTATGAAAAGCATTAATAATTAATGAACGCGTTGTTTACGTCCTGAAAGTTTCACAGAAATGTCAACTACCGTCGCAAAAAGTTCAAAGCGTATACATCAATATGTTATTAGAATAGTACCACTAGTACGGTGGGAGCAGTTGTTGCATCGTGTGAAAGTTGCGTCCTGCACTCACCCCAATTATGACGGTATTCATAGAATAACTACAATAAAATAGGGATGCACCAGTCACAAAATCTATTGTCGATAACAAATAAAAGAAAATAGTTGCATATCTTAATACATATAAAACTAACATTAATCTATCAAAAATCGAAATAATAGTCGAATTACAATAAGTAAATCTACTCTAATAAGTGAACGTATATTAATTAAAATTTAACAATAGAAAACAATAAACTTTAACATAGCTTAACTATTGTATAAGGTGTAATGAGACCATGAAAAGATTCTTGAATAGTTTTTATGAGGGTTTAATTAACTGCAAAAACGTAAGAACAAAAAACATTTACAAGTACCCTATCCAAAACGAAAACAAAAAAATCCCTAAAGACGAGCGTTCCTAATTTATTATATAGATATTAGAGATTTAAGATATAAATAATAGATTTTAATAAGCGACATTAAAAGAAACTTGACGTTATAATTTCGAGTAAAATAGCTTTAATGAACATATGAACAAGTTTTTTTTTATAGAATAAGGGTGACAAGCGAGCAATTCACCTGATGGTAAGTGGTTGAGTATGACCCATAGATCTATCCTCGTCTGCCGATAGATGTGTTGTCAGCCGTGAGGACTTAGATGGAATGCCTCTTTTCCAGCAAAAAGGGTCTCCGTTTCTCCATACTCAACATACGAAATAAAACCTTCCCCGGTCGTGCCGACCCATTCATGCTACAACTATACAATTAATATAGCTGCAGCATGGCCCTACCACGTATAAACAACTCATAATCCCATAACTGTCGATAAATTCTATCTTTAAACAAGGAGCATCACTGGCTCGCACCTTGACTGCCATCTGCCGCGGTGCACGTGAAGTAATTAAGGCGCTCGGGGGTGGCACCCTCCTCGACCTGGTCGTTTACCTTTACGAGGGGTTGAAGCGGTCAATGTATGTATGCTTGTTTATTGTATTGTTCTTATATTATATCCAAAAGACTATTGACTGCAAGACTATGATGGCTTAAAAAAAATACAGGTTTTTTTACGGTGTAGGTAGCTTTTGGAGATAGTTTGAAGAAGTCATATTATGAAATGTAAGCAAGCAAACAGAACGTGTTCTTGATTTAAAAAAATAAGTCATATTTGCAGTGTCATAAAAATAAAAACTTATTTTATAAAAACTAGCTGTTGACCGCGACTTCCTCCGCGTGGAGAATGTTACGATTGGATTTCATGGGTTTTAATTTTTTTGCGCGGAACCATAATTTTTTTTTAAAATAAAAGTAGCCTAAGTTACTCCTTATAACCACAGCTATCAGTCAGTGAAAGTCCCGTCAAAATCGGTCAAACCGTTTCGGAGATTAACCGGAACAAACAGAGACAGACAAACATTTTAAAAATTGTATTTTTGTCATAAGTGCCGTATACACTTTGATATGTATTTAGTAAAAAGCTGTATAGATATGAATGTTTGGGCAGTACTTAATCCAATCATCATAATATGAAAATCAAGGTTATAATAAGATATTTATATTTCTTCTCTATTAAATTATTGATCCAAGATATTATTCTATTCCTTAAATATATAAATGAATCTATTTTGGCCGATGTACTATAATAAATTAAAAAATACGTGCGTGCACATGACGTGTCGTCGATTGGGACACCAATTTAAAATATAAAAAGGTCACAGTAACACCGGTTGTGTTCCGTCTGCATCGTGTATGAATGTAAGCGTTATTATTTTTATGTACCTACCTACTTTTCATTGTTTCGTATTATACCCAACAACCGATGTCCCAATTGACTCATGCTACGCACCTCACGCACAAGCATTTGGTGTTTTGGCCAGTGTTGCCATTGCTACGGCAATTGCTGGGTTATGTACAGCATTGAACATATATTTTCTATAAATTTACAGCTTACTAGCACAATATTCTTATATGCCTTTGACAGTAGGATTTTTATCCATTAATAGAACGAAATTACCAATTTAAAATAAATTCGGTCAAAAAGTGAAATCCATATGCCAACATATGCCCAAGGAAGTGCACGACAGCTGTGTTCTGTCTTTGATTCCATTCTTGAATACTTGGAAGAAAACCCTCAAGAATGTAATACTTCAAGAACATGGGTAGCACCTATACAATTTTCGGTCCACCCAAGAACTTGGGGCCAAATATTGCTGTGTTTATTTAGTAAATTTGGAAAAAACAATTCTATTTTCGGAAGAAGCCACCTTCACCAGTCCAAATGATCTTTAATTACAATATTGAACATTGTTTGGTGTCACGAAAACCAACCAATGGCGTTTTGCGTCAATAATTGGTCGGCATTCATTTACTTCTTTTATTTAATTTCCTTTTCATGCAACGGGCAATCGATAGACTTATCGTGCATAAAAACAGCAATTTTGCTCAATGAGCAGCACCACTGGTTTAGTCAAAATTAATTTGATACTTAAACAATGTCGGTTACGTATACGTGTAAGGTTTATAACGTAATATAAAGGTCATTCCTTTGATTTTGATATTAATTTGTAGACCGGTTTCTTATTATAGTTTGATATCGTCCGTTCACATAGAATTATTAACCCTTAGGTACCACCTCATGACTGCTGCTAGATTAAGTAGTTACGGGTTAGACATGTGTCATTCATTCATTCATTTCTAGTGACGCGATCATTCAAGTATTTATTCGTTTCCTTTTCAGGACTTCGCGCACAAAAAAAATTAATGGCCTTAAGGTACCTACATATTATACATGAAACAAATCTGAATAGGTAGGTACGTAAAGCACTTATCTCGCACACGATTAGAAAAACGTCAAAATCTCTAGTGTGAATATATCATTATTATATCCAGTATACAGTCAAGTAGGTATACCACGCGAGACCTTGAAGGCGTTTCAAGGTCTCGGCAAGCACGCAGGATAATCTTGCGAGTTCAAGGTTGCTCGCTGGATGTCGGAGCGCTTTAGAATTTTGCGAATTGTAAATCATATGGCAACAGTACCTACTCATCGCTTTTGGAATGTTAAAGAGGTGAGGAAGCAATAGAATATACTATAAAAATGTATATTATTTTAGGTACTTATAAATCATTTATGAAAAAAATCAGTTTTGATTGTAAACGTATAACCTTTACTAGTAAAAATGGCGGAAGAGAAAAAAGTTGACTAAGCTTACTTAAGCTTAAACTATTTTGGTGACAAACAACCGTAATAAACACCAACAATCAGGAAATGCAATTAATGTGCAGTCGCACTAAATTACGACAAAGGTCGGAAAATGGTCAAATAAAAACAAATTACTATATCAATGATCACAGATTGCAAGTTCAGATTACGTAGTAGGAACATTATTTTATTTGTGGTTGAGACTTGAGAGTAGTCATGATAATTAAAGCACTCATTCATTGGTTATTATAGATAATAAGAAAAAATAAAATGAGATTCATTATTTTTCATGACATGTCTTATTCAAACCTACTTTTTTTTTAAATATGTCTTACTTTTATTAAAAAAAAAAGTTTCAAATTCAGTAATATTTAGTTTCGCCTATCGCAAGTGTGACCCAAACTTTATTCTTACCTACGTATACGTAACCTCTACGTTTCGACAAAAAAAAAACGAAGTAGGTACCTATGTAATGAAATTTAGTTTATTAATATTATTTTATAATATTCATCCTACCCCCGTTTTAATTCATGCGACACTTTTTTAACTATTATAAACCAGTGCTTGAATGCTGATTATTATAATTGGTGATTGGCCGAAGATGGTAAAACGTAGACTTAGCTTAATAAAATCCTATTCACTCTTGCCTTGCAAGACATGCACATTGTAATGACATGGAAACACCAATGCTGGGCTAGCAAATGATACCAATTACCAATCACTTTATGTGAGCATGACATAAGGCCGAGCAAACCACTTGTTTCGAATGATGGTAGTGGATAGTGGTATGTCGACAATAAAGTAGTAGAATGGAGACTGGGCAAGCGTCCGGTAGCGTGGTTATCCGATGGTGAAAGGGAAAGGAAAAAATTAAGTCGTGCAATTCCTACGGACACTCTCCGAACTTCGAATGTATCCTGTATTATCCCCGAAAGACTACTTTACGACTGTGCTCCAGATTCAGGTCATCAATAAGCCTCTTAACACGCTTTTTACACAGTCCAAAGTTACTAGGTGGAATTTTGAAGCACTATTTTTAAATTTAAAGTAAGTTTTGATTTACAAACTCATTTATATATTACCATCGAATTACAAGAATGTCGGGATATTATTAGGTATACATTACATACACTTACTAATAATATGTAATTAAAAATATACAAGACTCACTTTCGACGACGGCCGGCGTTTGAGCTGTTACTTTCAATAGGGAAATTGAAGGATTCGCCAAAAATCCGATATTGCAAGTCGTCCTCTTCATTACTTTGATATTGCATTGCTTACACACTTAATACGGGGCGTTGTGACGAAATGAACCACCCTTATCATTTGATCTTAGAATCATCGTCACAAATCATACTAAACTATTTCACTTTCGGCGAAACAAACGTAAGAATACATTAGGTACATAAAATAATTTATCAATACCGCCAAATAAGTTAAGACACAACAGATTATAAAAGTTTATTTCTTCAATTTGCTTTGGCAGTGAACGCGACGAATCACGGCTGCAGCGCACGCGGAGCCGGACTGACTGAGTGACTGAGCTCAATGAACAATGAACTGAACTGAACGAAACCGGCGGGGCACTAGCTAACCGCGAGCGCGGGAGCTGAGCCGAGCCAACACGCATGTTTATCCCTCCGTCCCCTTCTCGCTCAAGACTATGCTAACCGATAAACAATGAAATTACCTCAGGGAATTATTTAATACAATTACAGGTTGTTTCGCCTTCATTTGAATTAGAAGAACTAGGCGTTTAAAAAAAAATATTATGAATTATTTCATTCAAACCTTATATAGACATATTATTACATAAGCTTAGGCATAGGGTTGCCACAGAGCATTCCCACCGGCACATTTAAAAAAAATATACGTTATTTCGAGCAAACGTACTTTAAACTTTGTGAAAGCAATAAATTACGTTAAAGAACCTTTATTTTATCTATTTAAGTTTTCAAAGTTTTATTTTATTTTTTATAAAAATATCGGATCGCATCGATAAAATAATGATCACTAATTTCGGTTTTTGTCATTTTCTTCGGCGCGCTGTGTTTTTGAGGTTGAAATAATTATTTTTCTGCTCTTGTCCGTCTGTTGCAACCGACCTTAGTAATGAAATTAAAAAAAAAACTAATTTTCATCATTAATTCTTGATAAAGCCGTAAGGGTAATTGTATTAAATGTTTCGAATGCAGGTATTCAAATTGGCTCTATTCAATGAGCATACAGATTTAAAAAATAAGCGGCCAAGTGCGCGTCGGACTCGCCCATGAAGGGTTCCGTAGCAGCAAGTAACATAATTTACGATTTATAACGTTTAAAAAAAACTACTTACTAGATCTCATTCAAACCAATTTTCGGTAGAAACGTACATGGTAATGTACGTAATTGTACATGTACAACATTACCGTGTACATGTACATGTACACGGTAATGTTCAGCAGTGGACTAGTGAAGGGCTGTAATGACGCTGAAATAAATGACATAGAAAACTGCTGTTTAAGTGATACTATCAAGAATAAGTAGGTATTTGTTAGATGTTGCTATGACCAACAATACATACTATCGAAATATATTGCAAGTCGAATAAACAATAACTTATTTAAATTTAACTAAAAATGTAAATATACTTTATTGGTTTAATAATTGAAAATTAAAAATTTTGTGCAACCGACTTCAATACAAATTAAAATTATTAATAATAACTCAAAAACTGTTGGTCAGACCTTGATCGACATGAGAAGCACCAGTTTTCACATAAAAAAGAATCATCGAAATAGGTTCACCCAGAAAAAATGTGTGAGATAACTAACACATATAAAAACATTATACATTATTAATTATACAACAGTCGAATTGAGTACCTCCTCCTTATTGAAGTCGGTGGAAAAAAGGTGGCAGCCCTACCATATTCTTAAAATGTAGGTATATATTTTTAAAAGAAATTTTGGAATTAATTTATAAACGCAATTTGACTAAGTGTATGTAAGTTCCAATTAGGTATGTAATCCTATCGAAAAGGTACATTTTTTTTAAAACCTGTGCTCTAAAAGTTTTAAGTTTTATAGATCCTCATGCCCAATATTTACTCAATATAAAACATATCAGGTTTTTCAAGTTACGGTTGAATACAGATCGAGTAATTTTTATAATGACATCAGCGCACGCCGCCGTCTTGCGTCTGGCGGTGGACCATACTACACCGGAAAGACCACTTCCAGGTTTAAGATAAGACTGTTCATTTTTATTATAGAACGCTAAATAAGTATTTGTGTCAATAAGAACAAAGTTTAATATAGACTTAAATAATTTAATGTTTTTTAACCATTGAGTTGTATTCTTTTTAGCCGACTACAAAAAAAGGAGGAGGCTTACAAGTTACAATTCGACCGTATGTTTTTTTTTGTGATCCGATTCTGATGATTCTTTTTTTTAAAAAGCCTTAGTTTACTTTAAATCTTGAAATGGGTTTACATTCTTCTATACACACTAAATTTTAGCACCAACTTCAGAATTAAAATTTATTTTAATTATTTTTAGTTCTTTTAAGTTGACTATAATTTTTAACAAAAGTAATTTTAATCATATTTTTTTTTGTTTTTATTAAAAAATTTTCTTAATAACCAATATAGCCGTGTGGCCGGCGCACGGGTGTCGTAAGAAGTGACTAACCATCTCATCAACTCATCATCGCAATATATTGGTGCTACAAATCGGTAAAACATAGTGCATAGAATTATTATAAACTAGCTGTTTCCCGCGACTTCACCCGCGTGTTATTTGGGGTTTTAATTTTTTGCGCGGAACACTATTTTTCTAAAATAAAAGTAGCCTAAGTTACTCATTGTGTCATCAGCTATCTGCCAGTGAAAATCCCGTCAAAATCGGTCCAGCCGCTTCGGAGATTAGCCGGAACAAACAGACAGACAGACATGCAGATAGACAGACAAAAACTTTAAAAACTGTATTTTTGTTATTAGTACCGTATATACTTTCATATGTATTTAGTAAAAAGCTGTAATTTTGACATTACAAACGGACACTTCAATTTTATTAAGTGGCGAAGCTTGCGAAGTCACTTATTGATTTCACGATGTCTGTCCGTCTGTCCGTCCGTCTGTCCGTCTGTCCGTCTGTCCGTCCGTCTGTCCGTCTGTCCCACGATTATCTCGAGAACGGTTTCGAATTTTCAAATTCTGTTTTCAGCAATCGATTACTGATCACCCAGGCATCTGAACCTCCTGTTTTGAAACTGATTGCTCAACGGCAACCGTTAGAAACCGCTACAAAGCTGATTGCTTCGCCACTTTGCTATGCTGTTAGCTTGCTAGGTTTATTTGTATAGATTATAATGAGCGCGGACTTCGTAAGCTGTAGCTGTATTTTTCAAACTTTTTGAGTCAACTTACTTTCAAGCTCAAGGTAATACCTAGAATGTCAACTAAATAGTTTGTTTTATTTTTTATTTTTATTTTTATTTTTTTGTTTATTATATTAAACACTCCAAATTTATATGGAACCACCGCTGAACTATTAACTATTAAATAATAAAGAATTATTATAATTGGTTCACAATTGACGAAGCGATCCCGTAATACATGCAAAAAAGAACAAAGTGCAATTGAGAACATCTTTCTTTTTTGAAGTAGGTTAAAAAGGATGTGCTACAGCTGCAACTGCGTTAGCAGCTATATCCTGACTCTGATCCTATATGGGATCCGTTTTTTCTTCTGAAGTACGGAACTCTTAAAGAAAAGAAAAAGTTTCCAGTTTTTCATGGATGTAAGGAAATATCGCTCATCATCATCATCATTACAGACCTATACAAGTCCACTGCTAAACATAGGCCTCCCCCAAGGAATGCCACAAAGCACGGTCCTGAGCCACCTGCATCCATCGACTTCCTGCACATCTCAGGTCGTCACTCCATCTAGTGGGGGGACGCCCAACACTTCGCCTGCCAGTACGAGGCTGCCACTCGAGAACCTTTTTTCCCCATCGGTTGTCGGTTCTTCGAGCTATATGGCCGGCCCATTGCCACTTCAGCGTACTAATCCGTTGGGCTATGTCGGTCACTCTGGTTCTACTGCGGATATCCCCATTTCTGAGTTTATCACGCAGAGAAACTCAGAGCATAGCCCTCTCCATAGCTCGCTGAGCGACCTTGAGCTTCCTCATCCGGCCAGCAATGAAGGACCACGTCTCAGTTCCGTATGTCATCACTGGCAACACGCACTGGTTGTACAGTCTCGTTTACAAGTTTTGAGGTATACCTGACGAGAAGATGTGCCGTAATTTCCCGAACGCTGCCCAACCGAGTTGAATCCGTTGATTGACCTCTCCGTCGAAGTTGGACTTACCTAGTCGGACTGTTTGTCCCAGGTAAACATACTCGTCGACAACTTCGAGCTTAGTGCTCCCAACAACTACCGGCATAGGTGTGACATGGACATTAAACATGATCTTTGTTTTGTCCATGTTCATCTTAAGACTTTGGGAAGCACTATTGAGGTCATTGAGCATAGTGCTTAGGTCCTCCAGCGATTCTGCCATAAGGACTATATCGTCGGCAAATTGAAGGTGAGTGATGTACTATGTTGATACCGTATCCTTTCCAGTCCAGAAGCTTGAAAACGTCTTCCAATGCAGCGGTGAAGAGTTTCGGGGATATGACGTCACCCTGTCTTACACCTCTCTGCAATTGGATAGGTTTCGTACTCTGGTTCTGTACTCGGATAGCCATCGTAGCCCTACTGTACAAGCACTTCAGCACTTCGATATACCGACAGTCAACTTGGCACCGCTGAAGGGACTGCAGCACCGCCCAAATTTCGACGGAATCAAAGACTTTCTCATAGTCCACATACGCCAGACATAGTGGCAAATTGTACTCCTCTGACTTCTGTACAATTTGCCGAAGGGTATGTATGTGGTCTATGGTGCTAAAGCCTTTTCAGAAACCGGCTTGTTCGGAAGCCTGGAAGTCGTCAAATCTGCGCGCGAGACGATTCGTAATGACTCTCGAAAACAGCACGTAGACGCGGCTCAGAAGGGAAGTCGGTCTGTAGTTCTTCAAAAGAGCGTTGTCGCCTTTCTTGAAGAACAAGACCACCGCACTTCTGCTCCACGCCTCCGGAGTAGTGCCACCATGGAGGACGGAATTAAAGAGCTTCTGAAGGACTTCAAGTACCGGTTTTCCACCCGAGTAGGGAAATTTGGAATAGGCCGACTTCATGCAGAAAGAGGGACTCTTTATGATGAACTCTTTCTTCAGAAGCGGCCCCACAGGAAATGGACCTGGTCGAGTCCCGACGGTTCGACAAATAATTTAAAATTAAAAATTTTGTACAGCCGACTTCAATATAAGTTATTAAGAATAATTCAAATAACTCAAAAACTATTGGCCTGACCTTGATCAAATATGGGACCACACGAGAAGTATCAGCTTTCATATAAAAAAAGAATCATCGAAATCGGTCCACCCAGTAAAAAGTTATGAGGTAACACACATAAAAAAAACATACGCGTCGAATTGAGTATCGTTTCCTTTTTGGAAGTCGGCAGAAAATGAGATTGACTTCATTATGACGACCAAACGACAACTGTTCAGTGATGTCTCAGTGATCGCGAGGGTGAAAGCCGGCAGCGATCACCGAATGGTTAGAGGCACACTGAACCTAAACGTTAAGTTTGAGAGGTCTCGTCTAATGAAGTCAACGCTCCGTCCCCCTCGTGCTCTAATCCAAAGTTCCGAAACCTTTCAGCTCGAGTTACAAAACCGTTTTCAGTGCCTAGAAGACGGCAATGAAGTGTATGGGACCACACGAGAAGTATCAGCTTTCATATAAAAAAAGAATCATCGAAATCGGTCCACCCAGTAAAAAGTTATGAGGTAACACACATAAAAAAAACATACGCGTCGAATTAAGTACCGTTTCCTTTTTGGAAGTCGGCAGAAAATGAGATTGACTTCATTATGACGACCAAACGACAACTATTCAGTGATGTCTCAGTGATCGCGAGGGTGAAAACCGACAGCGATCACCGAATGGTTAGAGGCACACTGAACCTAAACGTTAAGTTTGAGAGGTCTCGTCTAATGAAATCAACGCTCTGTCCCCCTCGTGCTCTAATCCAAAGTTCCGAAACCTTTCAGCTCGAGTTACAAAACCGTTTTCAGTGCCTAGAAGACGACAAGGAAGTGGACGATATGAATGACAAGCTCGTGGAAACTGTCCATGCGGTCGGAGCTAAGTTCTGCAAGACCCACCGCAGAAGAACACAAAAGTTCTCCGATCACACTCTTAATCTCATAGCTAATAGACGGGAGATGAAGCTACATTCTTCAATAGATTTGACAGCATACAGGCAACTGAACAGACAGATCACCAAATGCATGCGGCGGGACTTGCGCAACTTCACTACAGCTTGTATTGAAGAAGCGATCGAGCGGAACCAAGGCTCCAAAGTCTTTGCCAGAGATCTGTCTGCCAGAAAAAGCCAACTGTCAAAGCTGAAGACTGAGTGTAGCAGCATCGTTTCTGGGACACCTGAGATTTTGAGTGAGATTGAGAGGTCCTATGGCCATCTGTACACGTCATCGTTGGAGCCACACGCAAGTGTGAGTAACGATAGAAGAGCGAGTCTTATCCGACACTATTCCGAAGATATCCCGGACGTCAGTCTGAGCGAGATTAGAATGGCTCCGCAGCACCTTAAAACGGCAAGTCCCCGGGCGAGGATGGAATTACAGTGGAGCTTTTGAAAGCGGGTGGAAAACCGGTACTTGAAGTCCTTCAGAAGCTCTTTAATTCTGTCCTCCATGGTGGCACTACCCCGGAGGCGTGGAGCAGAAGTGCGGTGGTCTTGTTCTTCAAGAAAGGCGACAACGCTCTCTTGAAGAACTACAGACCGATTTCCCTTCTGAGCCGCGTCTACGTGCTGTTTTCGAGAGTCATTACGAATCGTCTCGCACGCAGACTTGACGACTTCCAGGCTTCCGAACAAGCCGGTTTCCGAAAAGGTTTTAGTACCATAGAACATATTATACATACCCTGCGGCAGATTCTTCAGAAGACAGGGGAGTATAATCTGCCACTTTGCCTTGCATATGTGGACTATGAGAAAGCCTTTGATTTCGTCGAAATTTGAGCGGTGCTGCAGTCCCTTCAGCGGTGCCAAATTGACTGTCGGTATATCGAAGTGCTGAAGTGTTTATACAGTAGAGCTACGATGGCTATCCGAGTACAGAATCAGAGTACGAAACCTATCCAAATGCAGAGAGGTGTAAGACAGGGTGACGTTATATCCCCGAAACTCTTCACCGCTGCATTGGAAGACGTTTTCAAGCTACTGGACTGGAAAGGATGCGGTATTAATATCAATGGCGAGTACATCACTCACCTTCGATTTGCCGACGATATAGTTCTTATGGCAGAATCGCTGGTGGACCTAAGCACTATGCTCAATGACCTCAATAGTGTCTCCCAACGGATAGATCTTAAGATGAACATGGACAAAACAAAAGTCATGTTTAATGTCCATGTCACACCTATGCCGATAGTTGTTGGGAGCACTAAGCTCGAAGTTGTTGACGAGCGAATATGTATACCTGGGACAAAAATAGTTCGACTAGGTAAGTCCAACTTCGACCGAGAGGTCAATCGACGGATTCAACTCGGCTGGGCAGCGTTCGGAAAACTACGACACATCTTCTCGTTAGACATACCTCAAAACCTGAAGACGAAATTGTACAACCAGTGCGTGTTGCCAGTGATTACTTACGGATCTGAGACGTGGTCCTTCACTGCTGGCCGTATGAGGAAGCTCAAGGTCGCTCAGCGAGCTATGGAGAGGGTTATGCTCGGGGTGTCTCTGCGTGATAAACTTAGAAATGAGGATATCCTCAGTAGAACCAGAGTAACCGACATAGCCCAACAGATTAGTAAGCTGAAGTGGCAGTGGGCCGGCCATATAGCTCGAGGAACCGACAACCGATGGGGCAGAAAGGTTCTCGAGTGGCAGCCTCGTACCGGTAGGCGAAGTGTAGGGCGACCCCCCACTAGACGGAGTGACGACCTGGTGAGACATGCAGGAAGTCGATGGATGCAGGTGGCTCAGGACCGTGCTTTGTGGCATTCTTTGGGGGAGACCTATTTTCAGCAGTGGACTTGTGAAGGGCTGTAATGATGATGATGATGATAGCTAAGGTCATTCCATTGTGCAGAATTATGCTGGGTCATATTAGTCATATATTGCAAGTGCAAAATACAGATGCTAATAATAATATACCAGAAATAAAGTCATCGAGCATTTACACAAGGAGCTGAATCATATATTCAGACACATCGAATCTAATATATTAAACGCGGAATCTACAATTCAGGATCCAAGTTTTAAGAATACGGGATTCCAGGACTCGAGATTGT
This sequence comes from Parnassius glacialis, assembly GCA_033319125.1. Classification (NCBI taxonomy): domain Eukaryota; kingdom Metazoa; phylum Arthropoda; class Insecta; order Lepidoptera; family Papilionidae; genus Parnassius; species Parnassius glacialis. The sequence goes on along the minus strand of JAVANC010000023.1, from coordinate 20,610,030 downwards.
ACGGTAGGGCTCTGTAAGACTTAATACTTAAAATTGGACGAAGTTCTTCAAGGACAACAATAATGCCAGCGGTAGAAGCAGTGCAACCACAACCTTGCCCTAATCACTCAATTTGGTTTGAGTTTGACCAAGAAGTGGTTAGGCAACCACCGTACAATCCAAGGGCGCGGGAATCGTAGAACTCGATAAATACCTACAGGAGCCGCTTTTAAAGCGTACCGAAGAGATTATAAATTAAAATTAAAAATTTTATACAGCCGACTTCAATATAAGTTATTATATATGATCAAAGGAACTTCTCCAAGTTCGATCAGTGTTATATGAATCGCTTCATTCGAAACAAAAACTATTGGCTTGACCTTGATCAAATATGGGACCACACGAGAACTACCAGCTTTCAAATAAAAAAAGAATTATCGAAATCGGTCCACCCAGTAAAAAGTTATGAGGTAACACACATAAAAAAATACAGTCGAATTGAGTACCGTCACCTTTTTGGAAATCGGCAGAAAATGGTGGCACACTCGGAGGAAAATATATCCTCTACTATTTATTTATGTTTTGAAAAGGCACAATCTCGTAGCTGCGTCAGTTCCTTGGGAGAGAATATTTTCGAAAGCGGGATATACGCGAATGAACGTAGAAGACGATTGGCGACAAAAAAGTGTCGCATCTACTATTCACAAGTTGCAACTCTAACATTTAAATAAGTATAAGTATGTGTAGAAAACGATATGTACATATGGAAATGATGCTGTAAATAATAATCAAAAAATCACTGTATATAACCACTGATTTGTAAATACGCCAACCCAAGAATCTAATTTTTACTTATAATAAATTCAACTACGTATACCTAATATTTTACACTATAACTGAAATAATTGTACGTAAATAGGAAAACATCGTGAGGAAACTTGCATGTCTGAGAAATAAGAAAAAATATATATATTTCGAAGACATGTGAAGTTCGCCATCACCCATTGGGGCGGTGCGGCGGACACATCTTTGCCCTAAAACCTCTCAGAGATGAGAGGAGGACTTTGCCCAGCAGTGGGACATATATAGGCTGTAACTTTTATCTTTTTAATCGTAACAAATAGATACATAGAAAGAAACAGCAGTCAAATATATCAGAAAGATACACAATTTAGATTTTTTTTTTATATAATTTAAAATTAAAAATTTTGTACAGCCGACTTCAATATAGGTTATTTAGGAGTAACTCAATAACCATTGGTCTGACCTTGATCAAATTCATATGGGACCACACGAGAACTATCAGCTTTCATATAAAAAAAGAATCATCGAAATCGGTTCGCCCAGTACAAAGTTATGAAGTAACACACATAAAAAAAAAACATACACCCGAATTGAGTACCGTCTCCTTTTTGGAAGTCGGCAGAGAAAATTAATCTATAAAGGTAAGAAAAAAACAAGTATTGAAATAGCGAAAGCCTCGCTTTTGCGTTTGCAAATAATTTATAACTTGTTTCATCTCAAAACAGGATATGAGTCATAATTAAGAACAATCGCGCATATTATCACAATAGTATGTATAATTTAAAATTAAAAATTTTGTACAGCCGACTTCAATATAAGCGACTTCAATATAGGTTATTTAGGAATAACTCAATAACCATTGGTCTGACCTTGATCAAATTCATATGGGATCACACGAGAACTATCAGCTTTCATATAAAAAAGAATCATCGAAATCGGTTCGCCCAGTACAAAGTTATGAGGTAAGACACATAAAAAAAACACACTCGAATTGAGTACCGTCTCCTTTTTGGAAGTCGGCAGATAACATTCGTCCGGACGAATATCGATAAAGTAGTCTTTTTAACCTTATTCATACGAAACATTTGAGTACATTACATTTTATAAACACTGTGAAAATGAAAAAGTATGTAAAAAATAAAGTTAAAAGTATATATATGTTACTGTAAAAGTTAGAACTACGGTAAATCCTAAGATTTTCCAGGAAAACCTAAGATTTACCAAGTGTTAATGGTAAAAGTCCGAACTGTTCTGTGGTAATCGTTAATTTCGGACTTTTACTAGCAGCACTAACTTAGTAAATCTTAGGTTTTACCTCAAAGACACGTAATATGTTGAAAAATAATCATGTCTAGAAATCATTATCGTACACGCGGACCGTCGGCAGCATCTCATCCCCCCCTACCCGTGTCACTTCTCTCCGCTCGACACAGTCAGTGGCAGACAAAGTGTAGGATGTCCCCCTATTAGATGGAGTGACGACCTGGTAAGACATGCAGGAAGTCAATGGATGCAGTTAACTTAGGACCGTGCCTTTTAGCATTCCTTGGGGAAGATCTATGTACAGCAGTGGACTTGTGCATGATGATGATGAGAAATTAATGAACAGTAGGTAAGCTTAGCCAACGAAGGTATTATGTTTCTGAGAAGAAAACAAATATTTGTTTATTTTACAGTATTCTACTTTAAAAAGTCATCATAAAAATATTTTAAAATTTAGCAGATTAACATGATTTCAATGTTTTATAAATATGTATGTACTTTCTATTATATTACATATTTTTATTTCCAAAATCAATTTTTACTAATAGTCATTAGTATAATTTAAAATTTAAAATTTTATACAGCCGACTTCAATATAAGTTATTTAAGAATAACTCAAAAACTATTGGTCTGACCTTGATCAAATTCATATTCATATTCACACGAGAACTATCAGCTTTCATATAAAAAAAGAATCATCGAAATCGGTTCACCCACTACAAAGTTATGAGGTAACACACATAAAAAAAACATACAGTCGAATTGAGTACCGTCTCCTTTTTGGAAGTCGGCAGAATAAAAAAATTTGTACAGCCGACTTCAATATAAGTTATTAAGAATAACTCAAAAACTATTGGTCTGACCTTGATCAAATTCATATGGGACCACACGAGAAGTATCAGAGTTCGAATAAAAAAAGAATCATCGAAATCGGTTCACCCAGTAAAAAGTTATGAGGTAACACACATAAAAAAAACATACAGTCGAATTGAGTACCGTCTACTTTTTGGAAGTCGGCAGAAAATATGAATGGATAATACACTTTGTAAGTGCCGCGCGTGGTATCAGTACTAACCTTGCCAAACAATGACCGAATTTTTTTTGCCGCCATAGAGCATAGTTTAATAATGGAAAAACTTGTTTCACAATTCTCACGGGCGTTTTTTTACGTTTATAAAACTAACAAGTGTTAATGGATAAACATTAATTTAAAATACCCGACTGCGTAAAACAGTTTAATGAAAAGTTAATAATTATATTTCACGTTAATAAGATCTTAAGAGTTATTAAGTTTATGAGAATTTTGGTGAAAATGGTTGCTAACCAACTTCAAATCGTTATAGATCTTAAATGGTCTGTAAAAATGAAAAAAAAAAATGATTAGAGAAACCTAAACGTGATTTTCAAAGACCTATTCAATGATACCCCACTTGACAAAGTTCGTCGGCTTTTATTTTTTCTTTCTCACAACATGGGGTCTGGTTGTCGCCATATTGAATTTTGATTACTGTCATGTCAAGATTAAGACAAATCGATTGATATAAGAATCATCAAAATCGGCTCACGCGTTTGGTTTTTAGAGCGCCACAAAGAAACAAACATACATATTATTATATAGGCTAATAAACACATTACCCTCCTCTGCGTTGCGCTATCTGGTAGCATTAAAACTTATTACTTAATATAATACTTACTCCTCTTTAACGATGACATAATCCTCTTCTGCTTCTGTAGACAGCTTCGCCTGCAGTGCTTTTAACCGCTCTATTTGGAACTGAAGGTATGATTTGGTATTTCCATCCTCCATGCTGAAAACAAAAATTAATTTAACCATAATGTCCTCGCAATTTCGAGAATTTTGATCACGGTAGCCTGTCTCAACGGAGACTAGCCATCTGCCCAAGACAGGAATATAGTGCACGAGTCTGTCCGCAATCTATGGTGCACAGTATATATCAACACGGCAGTCAATTTTAACCATAAGGTATTTAAATTAGTATTATAAAATACGACTCTAGCCGTTCACAAAGAGCCAAATATATGTACATACATGAAAACAAAAAAAAAACTTGTGTGTACTTATGCGCACGTAGGAAGTTATACTTCTTCATCGATATAATATATTATGTACTACGCACTAGGTGTCGCATTCCGAGCATTCATTGTATTCAACATTTGTCAACACGTGTTGCCGACAAATGTCGCGTCTCTACCAAAAATGTTGACAACATTTAAGTTTCCGACATGTTGACAAATCAACAAAAGTTGACGACATTTGTTTCAAAATGTTGCAAATCAAAGGAATACGCTTGTTGCCGACATTTGTTCCCTCGGTGGAGACGCTTCTTGCAACATTTTGAAACAAATGTCGTACTCGTACGTAAACTGAACTGTACTGCAATCCGTACACCTTAGGCTAGCCGCACACACACATTGTTGTCACATAATGTTGACAATAAAGTACGTATTGTCAATAATATAGTGTGTGCGGCCTGTATTGCGATATTGTTCAATAATATTATGAATATCAAGAAATTCTGATTTTATCACGCCAATTTTGGGGGGAGGCAGGGGTATTGTTAATAATATTGTTGTTTGCGGGCGCGCGCGCGGCAATATTTTTATTTTAGTTGAGTAAAAGATTTCAAAGCGCGCAGACGTTCGTTTTTTGTTCAAAACGGAAGACGAAAACAGGGAAAATAGTGTTGATACTGTTGATGATAGTACTCTCACGGAAAAGCAATATTTGTCAGTATTTATTAAAACATGGGAAACTTATCAGAATTTTAGAATACATCCTGCGAAGCTTAATAAGTTGCTCGATATTTATACAAAAAAATCAAACCAAATAGCACGAGAGAAGACGTAGAGAAAAAATTGAATGAAAAAAGAAGCCGCATGTACGTTCCTATAAAAAAATATATATAAAAAATACTTGACATAGTCATTTAAATTGTTTGTACTTTTTTAGCTTGAACTATATTTTTAATCATTTTACATATAAGCCTACATCTGGATCATACAAAACTTCTGTAAACCGAGTCTTGTTGCACCTTTGGTCCTGTTTAATTAAATCTTTAGATTGATGTTGCTTGTACTGAAACCTTTTGATTCTCTGTATTTACTAACAATACTTCTTCATTTGGACATGATGTTGATATTTTAAATCTAGAATTCTCTGTTTGAAGAATTTTTGTTTCATTTTAATTTCAAATAATAGATTTCTTTAATTTGAGAAAATGTCAGTGTCATTTAGTCTTCTAACATTTTTCAATTAAAAAAGTGGTTTTAAGACATTTGTACTATAAAATAATGTACGATACACGGAACTTAAGTAATCGATTATTAAAACGTGTACCTAAAATTATTGCTAACTTCACACGGTCCAATAATTGGCTACAAAAGTCCCTTTTATCGTAATGTATTCGCCAATTTGGTTGATAGACTTCCGTCTGGGGCGCTCATTGCCAACTCTGCCACTCACTTCTGCAGCATAAATTTACCTTGTCACTCTTTCCTCGTTTATTCTTTCTATATGTGTCAAAATCAGCGAAGTATTCCTTTCTTAATCTTGGTCACAACATCCTTTTAACGACACTTTTCTTTTATCACACAATTTCTCACTTTAACGACCGTACTTCTACAACACTAATCTTAATCTCATGCTTCTTCTGCCGTACCCAACTTACAGTACCTATCATATATTAAGGTAGAGACTAATATAACAGTTTGAATTTTTTTTATAGGATAAGGGTGACAAACGAGCACACAGTCCACCTGATGGTAAGTGGTTGCTGCGGCCCATAGACATCTACAACTATCTTCTATTACAAATCAAAATTCAGATGCGTTGTCACCCGTGAGGCCTAAGATGTACAATTGTGCTGTGGACGTGTGCTCCAGAGTTGGCACTGGTTCTAACCAGTGCCAACTCTGGAGCACACGTCCTCAGCACAATTGGGGGGATTCCGTCGGGCCCGCTCAACTTGTGGATAGGAGACCAGGGAGAGGAGTGCTTTGCGAATCGAGCGCTATGTGAACCGTACATCCGACATGGAGCACTCACACCGCGGGATAGTCGGTGGTATGCTCCCCCCGCCATAAGAAAGAAGGCGAAATAGTTTCTCGCTAATTCTGCCTATGTGCTCTGACTGCCTTGGTAATTACTTTTTATGAAGGACCTGGAGGCGGAATTATACTCTTTTTAAGGGCGCTGGTGTTTACATCCCGGGACGTTGATGCGTCAGTCAAGGCCCGGTAGCACTTCTATTTATAGCGTGATGCTATTTTAAAGGAGCAACTAAATCATGGCTGATATCTGCATCCGATGAGCACCACAGGGGAAGGAATAAAAAGTTCCATATCCTGAAGTACCACATCAGCGACGGAATTAGCAACAACGTTGGGATCGTCCGACGAAAAGCAAATCCGTCCAAGGGTAGGAGTTATATAGATATATTTGTTGATCAAATAATTTAATGTTTTGTTTGTAATTTAAAGTATTCTAATAGATATTACTAATTAAAGTTCTATTGTTCTGTACTTATTATTATGTTTCCATAGATGTATAATTTTTTTTTAATTATGTAAAACAAACCGTACAATAACCGGCTAGTTAAATCCCGCATGAGCGTGAATTAAATGTGGTTTTACACACCGTGTACTATAAAATATATTAATGATGGATAAAGTCTAGATTACCCTTAACTGACGAGTATGTGTGAGTAGATATATGAATGTGACAGAAGCGAAAGAGTTGTAAGGATCGTGCCAAGCGGAAGTCTTTGGTCTGTGCTTACCCTCTGGGTGATAGGCGTGAGAGTATATCTGTATGTTATGTGTATCGACTTGCAACTGAGTTCATTAACGTGAAGCAACTTTGAAGCTATCCTAAACAACATTTCCCCAGTGTCCAGAAATCTAATTTTAATAGAGAAATTGCCTGGGTTTGATCATCTGTTTGGATCCCATAATTAATAAGTCCAAACCCAAGCGTACTACTGCAAGTCTTCAAGATACAGTAAGCACAGTCGTAATGCACAGATTGGACTAAAAACTAAATATTTAAAAGTTGAAGGTAGTCTTTTGTTTACAGGAGAGGGCAAACGAGCATGCGGCTCATTTGATGTGAAGTGAAATGCTCATCTGAAGTTACTACTGACATGACATCACGACATCAAACATAGTCTCGCTCGTGACTATGGGTTCTGTAAGCGCCAGACTCGAATATTCGAGGATTAAAAAAGTAAAACGCGATAAAATCTATAAAACTAGTTTTATTACATGTGTTCACGTAAATTTAAAACATCATTAAAATGATTACTCGAATAGTGTGCAGTTTCGTCGTCACTTGGAAGGGAAGGCCAAATTGGCCTCTAAAAAGCTTGGCGTGCTCAGCAGAGCGAGACAGTATTTCATGCCGGCACATCGCTTGCAACTTTACAAAGCGCAAGTTCGGCCCCACATGGAATACTGTTCTCATCTCTGGGCCCCCCGGTCCCAGTGCCAGCTCCTTCCACTTGACCGCATCCAGCGCAGAGCGGTTCGAATCGTCGACGACCGAGTTCTTTCTGATCGGCTCGATACATTGGCACTGCGTATAGATGTTGCATCTCTTTGCGTATTTTATCGCATCTGTCACGGGGAGTGCTCTGAGGAATTGTTCGGACTAATTCCAGCCGCTCAATTTCACTATCGCACATCGCGACATAACTCGCGTTACCATCCATACCATCTGGATGATTGGCGGTCCACCACTGTGCGATTTAGAAGAAGTTTTCTCCCTCGCACAACTTCCTTGTGGAATCAATTACCACCAGCGAATTTTCCGGACCGATACGACTTAGGAACCTTCAAGAAAAGAGCTTACACCTTTCTAAAAGGTCGGCAACGCATCTGCAATTCCCCTGGTGTTGCGGTTGTTCATGGGCGGCGGTAGTCACTTACCATCAGGTGAGCCGCATGCTCGTTTGCCCCCTATTCTATATATAAAAAAAAAATATTTTGCTTCTGTTTTTAACACTGTGTATTGGTGGCGTAAGATAATCCATTTTCCCATATTATACGGTTGGTGTTTTAAGATATGACAGGGGGAAACTGAAACAAAAGATGGCAGCATCTTCCTAATAACAACTCAAAATAAAAAATGGTGCGCCAGCCAAGCGCGGCAACTATGGCAAATATATGTTAAGCCGCGTCTCCACCAAAATTTTGTTGTCAACACATTTGCCAACAAAACTGTTTCTGTTTCGCTTTTCGGCGGCAACATCAAAGGAATACGCTTGTTGCCAACATTTGTTCCCTCGGTGGAGACGCTTGTTGACAGAAACATTTGTTGACAAAACGTGTTGGCAAATGTTGTGTTGACAACAAAACTTTGGTGGAGACGCGCCGTTATATTACATACACAAGACAACAACACAAACACTCACGGCTGTCACCCAAAGGGGTAGGCAGAGACTACGGACTTCCATTTGGCGCGATCCTGACACACCTCTCTCGCCTCCTTTACATCCATATATCTACGCATACACGCTCGTCGGTTAAGGGTACTCTTATATACATGTATATCAGCAATTTAGAGGAGTCCTACGTTTAAAAACGGACTCTGAAAGGCTACAATAATGATTACGAGGAGTTTTGATTAAAAAAAAACGGCCAAGTGCGAGTTGGACTCGCGCACCGAGGGTTCCGAACAAATCCGTAGGTATATAAGTTTAAAATTATTAAAATTATTTTTACTATATGATGTAACTAAAAATTTATGCTTTTCGCAATTTTTCCTTTATCTGTGCTATAATACGTTGCTTCGTACCAAATTTTAAGATTCCGAGTTCACGGGAAGTACCCTGTAGGTTTTGATTCCCTTGCGAATGTCGAAAATTTGCGGCATAAACGGCTGTATCTTTTGATTGCGTTGGCTTAGAATTTTGATTTTGTAACAGCTCTAAGGGACAGTAGACTTGAGTATTTGATACGAATTTCAGCTTGATACCTCCACGCGTTCCTGAGAAAAAGGGTCTTCACAGACAGACAGACGGACAACAAAGTGATCCTATAAGGGTTCCGTTTTTTCCTTTTGAGGTACGGAACCCTAAAAATAGAAGTTATTTGTTTGTGGTTAGTTGTAGTAGTGTGTCAGCGAAAATGGAAATAATTAAACTGTGTGCTTACAATCTGTGTTTGAAAAATTACCCTACGGAAAAAATCTATCAAGATTCACAGGACGTCAGGGGTTAATGCTCGGTCGCTTTCTACAATTGTACGTTGTTGTCCTGAATTTAAATGTAGAAGAACCAACAGCCTTTCTCGGGGCGCCGTATGACAGTAGTGACCGAGGAAATGGTTAAAAAGCCGAAAAAGTTGATTTAGCAGATAGGTGTTACGGTCCTTTGTATTTCTGTTGCTGAAGAAGAAAGGGATTTCGAAAATTGAGAATCGGAAGAAAATAATAAAACCGTTTTACCGTTTTCTCTAGCAGAGAAAAGTGTGATTTTTCTTTCATTTTGTAGGATTTCTAGCTCAAATTGTTTCGTCAAAGGGTATTTTCATAAATGAGTCTAAAATGTATAAATGGATTAAATAATGTACCAAATTTTATTTATCCTAGGTAAAAAAGAAAAATCCCGTATTTTAAGTTGAAAGTTTTTTGTTAATTTGTCTCTTGAGGCGGAAAATAAGAAGGTAAGAACATCTACTACCGCATATCCCGCGGCTGTCCTGGAGCCGACAGAGGGAAACAAATCAGATGGGCAGCAGTGTCTTCCTAATAAGGACTAAAAACAAAAAAATATATTTAATTTTTATTTTTTGAAGATCTTCGAAACGGCTCGATTGATTGACTAGAAAATCTAATCAGCTCGAAGTCTCAATAAACACTTTCCAACGTCGTGTCTCCCATCTCAACCGGTTGGTTTATTCTAAAGATATCGTACGATAAAATTTTATTTACATACATACACACACACACGGCCGGACGTCCAGCCGGGAATAGTCGGAACGGCTTCCTAGGACCTCAAAACGTGGAGATCTGATGAAAATTCGCATTCTCAAAATCGGACCGAAATCTATAACTTCCTACTTTTAAAATTATTAATTTTCAAAGACATCATCATCATTACAGCCCTTCACAAGTCCACTGCTGAACATAGGCCGCCCCCAAGGAATGCCACAAAGCACGGTCCTCAGCCACCTGCATCCATCGACTTCCTGCACGTCTTACCAGGTCGTCACTCCATCTAGTGGGTGGTCGCCCTACACTTCGCCTACCGGTACGAGGCTGCCACTCGAGAATCTTTCTTCCCCATCGACTATCGGTTCTTCAAGCTATATGGCAGGTCAACTGCCACTTCAGCTTACTAATCCGTTGGGCTACGTCGGTTATTCTGGTTCTACTGCGGATATCCTCATTTCTAAGTTTATCACACAGAGAAACCCCGAGCATAGCCCTCTCCATAGCTCGCTGAGCGACCTTGAGCTTCCTCATACGGCCAGCAGTGAAGGACCACGTCTCAGATCCGTAAGTAATCACTGGCAACACGCACTGGTTGTACAATATCGTTTTCAGGTTTTGATGTATGTCTAACGAGAAGATGCTTCGTAGTTTCCCGAACGCTGCCCAGCCGAGTTGAATCCGTCGATTGACCTCTCGGTCGAAGTTGGACTTACCTAGTCAGACTATTTGTCCCAGGTAAACATACTCGTCAACAACTTCGAGCTTAGTGCTCCCAACAACTACCGGCATAGGTGTGACATGGACGTTAAACATGATTTTTGTTTTGTCCAAGTTCATCTTAAGACCTATCCGTTGGGAGACACTATTTAGGTCATTGAGCATAGTGCTTCGGTCCTCCAGCGATTCTGCCATAAAGACTATATCGTCGGCAAATCGAAGGTGAGTGATGTACTCGGCATTGATGCTAATACCGCATCCTTTCCAGTCCATTAGCTTGAAAACGTCTTCCAATGCAGCGGTGAAGAGTTTCGGGGATAAAACGTCACCCTGTCTTACACCTCTCTGCAGTTGGATAGGTTTCGTACTCTGATTCAGTACTTGGATAGCCATCGTAGCTCTACTGTACAAACACTTCAGCACTTCGATATACCGACAGTCAACTTGGCACCGCTGAAGGGACTGCAGCACCGCCCAACTTTCGACGAAATCAAAGGCTTTCTCATAGTCCACATACGCAAGGCAAAGTGGCAGATTATACTCCTCTATCATCTGTACAATCTGCCGCAGGGTATGTGTGTGGTCTATTGTGCTAAAGCCTTTTCGGAAACCGGCCTGTTGCGGAGGCTGGAAGTCGTCAAGTCTGCGTGCGAGACGATTCGTAATGAATCTCGAAAACAGCACTTAGACGAAGGGAAATCGGTCTGTAGTACTTCAAGAGAGCGTTGTCGCCTTTCTTGAAGAACAAAAGCACCGCACTTCTGCTCCACGCCTCCGGAGTAGTGCCACCATGGAAGACGGAATTAAAGAGCTTCTGAAGGGCTTCAAACACCGGTTTTCCACCCGCTTTCAAAAGCTCCGCTTTAATTCCATCCTTGCCCTGGGACTTGCAGTTTTTAAGGTGCTGGAGAGCCATTTTAATCTCGCTCAGACTGACGTCCGGGATATCTTCGGAATAGTGTCGGATAAGACTCGCTCTTGGATCGTTACTCACACTTGCGTGTGGTTCCAACGATGACGTGTACAGCTGCCCATAGAACCTCTCAATCTCACACAAAATCTCAGGTGTCCCGGAAACGATGCTGCCACATTCGGTCTTCAGCCTTGACAGTTGGCTTTTTCTGGCAGACAGATCACTGGCAAAGACTGGAGCTTTGGTTTCGCTCGATCGCTTCTTCAATACAAGCTGTATTGAAGTTGCGTAAGTCCCGCCGCATGCATTTGGAGATCTGTCTGTTCAGTTGCCTGTATGCTGTCAAATCAGTTGAAGAATGTAGCGTCATCTCCCGTCTAACAGCCATGAGATTTTCAAAGTGGAAGTTAAATATGGGATTTTGGTATAAGGTGGTAAGGCTGTTATTTGAAATAATAAACATAAACTCTCACGCCTGTTCCCCAGAGGGGTAGGCAGAGACTACGGACTTCCATTTTGTATGATCCTGACACACCACCTCTTTCGCTTTTTTCAGATCCATATTCTACACATACATGTTCGTCGGTTAAGGGTAGGTATCTTCCCTTCATCTTCAATATACCTACCGTAAATTTTGTTGATACACTTGTCTCACTTGTGCCACTCACTTGTGCCGCCAGAATATATGTACCTACTTATTTACGTACTACATAATTGCTCAATGTCTGCCGCATAAATTTGCTTTATCATTATTTCTACATTTCCACAAACCACCGAAGCATTCCTTTCAATCTTGATCAAAACTTTGGGTCTTTTCTTATACTGTACATATATATAAAATTACCATTACCTATATAATAAAAGGTACTGCACTGCATAAGCGACAGAGGGAGGCAAAATTAATTTGGCTTCATTAATTATTAAATATTCTAATAGTAAATATTTATTATTTGTAACAGTTCAGAACCACATAATAAAGACTTATTTCGTGTTAGTACTTACCTACTTACCTAATTAGCGATTTTATAAAGGTAGATACCTATTATAATTTTATGGTACTAAATTTCGATTACATTTATTACTTACCCAATTTATTATTACATCCTATTATTATATACCTAATATATAATTAGGTACGTAATCCAGTCAGAAATTTTATATTCTCATATGGACGTATAAAAAAGGGACGTCTATGTATTCTCATAAAAGTGTATAAGTAATATCATTAATACATTATAATATTAAATAGGTAAATTGATATATAATATTTTAAAATCTTAAGACCAAGACATACAATTTTAGTGTATATAACCAAGACTTGAAGTTTAATTTGACTAAATAGGAACGCAAATAACATAACTCAAAGTTTTTACTAGATACTAGGTAGGTACGTAACTACGCAATACTTATTGCTAATTGGAACTGGTTTATGTACAAACAAAACATATTTTGTGTTCTTTCGTTCAAACCTAAGAAAACACAAAAATCAAAGAATATTTATTTTACTTAAATAGAAATAGTTAAGGACCCTATAGTTTACAAATAGCTTATCAATGATACACCAATTAGTAAGCTATTAGTACTTTCCAATTGGACATTAAAAGTTAAACTCATCTCACGTTTTATTATTATTTACATATTTACACAACAAACTAACCTCCAAGGTTGTGGTAATTTGTTGCTAAAGAAGTTTAAACTTAAAAATGTCAATCCTTAAATATATTTATGCAAACAATCATAGCAAACAATCTTGAAAATCTTTTTGCGTTTGATACGAATCGAATTTATCACATTCACAAAGCATCATTAGTCATTGCATAATCACGGACGAAGCAGCGTCATTGAATCTAATAGCGAATGAATTTACATAGGTAGAATGTGGTGCAAATTAAAGGAATTCCCTTTCAAACATGTTTTTGTACACATCCTCACCTGTCAAAATAAGTACCATTTTAAAAACACAAATCCGTTAAATATTTAAAGATCGAATTCGAAGCAAAAACGTTATAGATAACGGTGTTCCTTGACCCAATTGACGGAACTCTATTTTAATACACAGGTTTAAATACTTTTTGAGCATAACGTTCATGAGGACACTAAAATAAAATATACAATACCATGAATTATTGTATATTAATTTCAATAGTAAACAAGTGGGTAGCAATAGCAATCATATTTTGTGGTTAGAATGACGACAGTATTGATCGGACACATACCTTGACTGTGCATTATTCTCCATATATCCCTCGATAACGAATATTTAGCGGAATTAAAGACAGTAATTAAAATAATAACAAATATATTAAGTGTATATGAGAATATATTAATCTGAATTGCACAATTTTCCCGTAAAATATATAAAAAACTTTATCTAAAATAACCACAATTCGTTAACATTCGTTACAATCAAACGTAGATATATGCCATCTCGGTCTTGTGCATAATAATCACTATATGTAAGAGTGAAATGCAAAACAAGTACTGTAAATAAACTTATCAGAAATGCCAGCGCAGTCTAGCGCCATCTTAAAAAGGAAGTGAATTTTTTTGTCTATGGAAGGTATGTTGCCATTTCAAATTCATTTACAAAATAAACAATAATCGAATATCACGAACAGTTCGATTTGCTAAAGAGCAAAGAGCTAAAGAATTGTTATTGAAACAAAAAAAAAAAACGTTTTTCTAGTAATTTAAAGTAACTTTATTTATTAACGTACATAACATATATATTCATATTATGTGTATGAAACAATTTGTTAAAATAATGAAAACCAGGGTTCTTAAAAATCCGATATTTACAATAAATAAATTTCAAATTTTGTTATTAACCCTCTACTGCATGAATTATGAAGGAAATGATTTAAAAAATATTTGATGGTTATTTAGGGTCTATTTAAGGACAAAATTTATAACAAAAACGAAATTTAAAAACAAGCACTTATAGGAACTGAAAAAAAAATTGAACCATATATGGTTTCGTATGCATCCAAACAAGTTTTAATCGAAATTACTACAGACATATAAGGTTTCGTATGAAATAAAGAAAGAATTAGAACTTTTAGTTTTTAGTAACAATATAAGGGAGCACATTCATGTCAATCATGAAATGTCGATAAATAGTTTTGCTTGTCGTTACAACACAAGAAAACTATACATTTTCTACACTTCGTGTAAGTTTTTTGGCCACAAACTTGACATTTTTGTCGGGTTTTTTGCCATTCAGGCATATGATCTATTTTATCGCTTCGCACAGAGTCCAATGGCAGATCCTGATGTCTGGCAGGAACTTTTTTCTTTTTTTGGGACAAATTGGTGTTTCTGGATTGGGTGGAACAGGACTTCCGTGGCTGGTAATAGTTATCGGCGTTCCATCTTTACTGTGATTTACAAGATGCCCTCTTTTTCGTGCCATTATAGCTTTACCAGATTTGCGTAAGTGTTCTGAAATGGCTTGCTTAAAATCAAATAGAGACATGTAAGTGCCCGAGTTGTTCCTGCGCCAAATAATCTAGGCATTTACAATACACATGTCCACTATATGAAAAATATTCGCTTGTACCATTTTTTGGATATCAAGTGAATTCTATACAGACCCAGCATAAGAGTCCAGTAAATCAACGCCCCACATGTGCTGGTTATACACTGCAACAGCTTGAGGACAGTTAATGTTTTTGTACTGTTTTTCCTATCTAAAGTATCTTCGTTTTGTAGTCGTTGGATCACAACCTACATAGGTCGAAAGCATATGAACTGGTTTATTGTCGAACCAAGTAATGGCACTTACACAAACTCCATCAATGGTAGCAACTTTTTCGATCATAAATCCGCGTTCTTATTTTTTTAGTTCCCTTTCCAGTGGCATATCTATATTAGGAACTATGTTTAGGCGCACTGTGCCTAAAGGTAAAAATTCGATCTTTGGAAAGTATATCTGGAGTATAGGACTATTGTACCAATTGTCAAAGATCTTATGATTTACACGTCTTGGTACATTTTCGGTGAGACGAGTCACAACATTGCCGCTAACACTCAAGTCGGGTGCGCCTTCAGGACGTGTATTACTTTGCTCACCAGCAAAAATGTCAAATTCATAACTGAATCCTGAAACTCCACTAAGAACTTGATTCTTATATCCCCATTTATGAGGCTTTGCAGTGTTACATTGTTCCAGGTCATGTTGAAATTTTGTTGGGATGATCTGCGAATCGACTGCTGGATATTCCTCTTTTAGTACTAATAAAAGTTGCTGCCTAATGCCATTTAAAAGGGGACGTACTTTGAATAGCTTATCATGACCTGGAATGCCAAACGGGATAAAATTATCGTTGTCATTGAAATTTAAATTCACTATCAGAGTCGGAAGCTAATTCATCATCACTTAATAAGCCTTCACCAGTTATATGATTAACGTGCTTATAGGAGCCATAGAAGCGAGCAGGATCCATTCTGCAACCAAAAACACAGTTACATGCCTATCAAACAAAATATTCGAAAGCGCATACGAAACCACATCTGGTTCCCTCAAAAATAGTTAGATTAGGTTAGAATGCATACGAACCCATATATGGTTTCATTGAAAAAACCTCCCAATATGATACAAATTCGTAAAAAGTAACAAATAAATAAATTATACTTAAAATTGAAAAATTAAAGCACTATATTTTAATATTTTTTCAAATGAAATTTACCTGCTTCATGTAGAATTTCTATTTTGAAAAAGGAGTTTACTGCCGCTCTGTTCAACTTCACACTCGCGTTTAGAAAAGTGAAGTTATTACCAAATTGTCGTTAGACCAGAGACAACAAAAAATGTTTTCGTGTTGCCAATACACTAAAGTTAATGTAAAAGATGCGTTTAGATATTGCTCACGCACAAATACGCGAAAGAAAATTATTGAACATGGCGAACCATATATGGGTTTGTATGCGGTAGAGGGTTAATGGCCATGTATAGTAGTAGATTTTTATTAGCTAATGAAGAAATTACTTAATTATTAAAAGAAATATAATTAATAAAATAATTATTAATTATTAAAATTATTAAAATGGTGTAAATAACCAGTATAATTACAGGCTGTGAGGAATCAGATCTTAGTCCCCAAGGGTAAAAGCTTTGGTCTGTTCTTTTGTAAAATGTATGTAGTCAAAAAACTTTCAGGTACTGCAGCCAGCTTTAAACAAAGAAGGCGTATCTTTAATTAATAAGTACTAATAAGGTGATAGAGGCATGCAGCAGTTAAGTTGTAAATGAATTGGCTTGATCAGAAAAGAACCACGGTCTCACATAATATCGGCGTAAAATAGCAGCTTAATGCTGCTGTGCTCAGGGGTAAAAACGCATCTACATTTTTATTCATAATCAAGGATAGATGTAGGTATCTATAGACCACAGTATCCATTTACCACCAGGTGCACTGTACTCCACCCATAATCTAAAAAAAACCCCTGGAATGAAGGCTAATAATTTTCTGCTAACCAGATGTTGACACTGAAGTAAAGTTTTTTTTTGTTACACAATGTAATTTAATTGAAAAGTTGTTTTTTAATAAAAGTTTATCAGTTTCTAGAGTATTATATTAATACATAAATCAATGCGTCAGTGGTTTGCTCTTTAATTTTTTGCACATTTTTAACTTTTTTTTTTATTTTTCTGCTTTTATCCGTGATTAAGTTTATTTATTTTTAATGTTATTATTATAAAATATAGCTAATGGTACAAAAAGAAACAATCACTTTAACTTTTTCCGAATAAATTACCTTCCCCGCTATGAAATCTGTCAAATATTATATCTTACTTTTTTTATAGGAGAGGGGGCAAACGAGCATACGGTTCACCTGATGATAAATGACTACCGCCGCCCGTGAACTGCAACACCAGGGGAACCAGGGGAACTGCAGATACGTTGCCGGCCTTTTAAAACGGAGTAGGCTCTTTTCTTGAAGGTCCCTAAGTCGTATCGGTCCGGAAAAATCGCTGATGGTAATCGATTACACAAGGAAGTCATGCGAGGAAGAAAACATCTTCTAAATCGCACAGTGGTCTAAATCCAGATGGTGTGGATGGTATCGAGAGTTCTGCCGCGATGTGCGTTCGTGGAATTTGGCGGCTAGGATTAATCCAGACAATCCCTCAGAGCACTCTCCGTGGTAAATGCGAAAGAAAATGCAAAGGGATGCAACATCTCTTCGCAGTGCCAATGAATCGAGCCGATCGGAAAGGACTCGGTCGTCGACGATTCGAGCCGCTCTGCGCTGGATGCGGTCAAGTGGAAGGAGCTGGCACTGGGGAGCCCCTGCCCAGAGATGGGAACAGTATTCCATGTGAGGCCGAACCTGCGCCTTGTATAGTTGCAGGCGGTGTGCCGGCATGAAATACTGTCCCGCTCTGCTGAGCACGCCAATCTTTTTAGAGGCTAATTTGGCCTTCTCTTCCAAAAATAACTGCAAGAAACTGCACGTCACTCGATATGTCGACTCCGAGGATTCCGATACTGGCTGAGGCAAGAAAGGGAGTGCCTTGAAACTGAGGAGATACGACAAAGGGGTTCTTTTTAGCGGTAAACGCGCAAACTTGTGTCTTCTGAGGATTAAATTGGACTAGATTTAGTCGCCCCCAATCCGAGACTTTGTTCAGCAAAGACTTGACTTCAGACACAAGTTTGTTTCGGTACTTTCTAGTGGCGCCGTCCTGGCGGCAGAAAAAGTCTTAGATGCCATCATTAAGATAGAGTTGTCAGTCAGGATGTTGGTCAGTATCGATAATTTAAATCTATTCTGATAATTAATTTGTTTCTTCTCTTCTTAGTATAATATGTTTATACAGTATACACAACTATATACTATGCTTAATGCATAATGTGCAATGCTAGTTTTAAAGGCGAGGAATTGATACTCCTTGAAGGATCAATCACACAATACGATTCACCAATGAGCGCTAATAATCTTCCGCTCCCCAGATGTTGCAAGTTGGGACTGAGGTGATGTTATTGTTAGAAAATGTCATTATAATTAAAAAGTTGCATTTTACGTATAAGTTTATTGGTTCCTAAAGTATTATTTAAATATATAAACCAATGCCTGATTTTTTCCTTTAAAGTTTTTGCACATTTCTCAACTTTTGGGAATATACGTAGTTTAGTTAATTCATTTCTAATCAAATCAATTTAAGTTATAACTATGGAGTGTAGAGTAGAAGGAGAACCATCTTATAAGGTGTGAAAGTTGAAAAAGTGTCCTACTATTTACTGAAAATAGAGGTTCCAAAACCTACCACAATAGCGCTGGTATCTGAAAAACTACGATAAGAATATAGCTGTTGTAGATGGAGTGAAGTCAGCTGAATTAAAATATTTAAAAAATTTCATGACTAGAGTAGTTAGTAAAATGCCAGTATACAAAACTTCAACTATTTACGTAGTACAAAACCAAGCGGATTGGTCGGTCCTTATTTATTTCTCCATATTATTCTAATTAATTTTGGCGCTATTTTTTAAATTTATCCTATGCTACTACAGCGCCACCCTTATTGGAAGCGTTTTTAGGGACACTTTTCATATACAGAGATGGTCCTCCTTCTACTCTACCCTCCATAGTTATAACTAATAATACGGAAAGAAACATTAGCCCTTAGAGTATACATAAGCAAGCTATGAGGGCTCGTTAGGGATTATGAACAGTAAGCACGGTTAATTACGGTAAAGCACGGTTAGTTAGTCTCAAAATTGTAAGAGCGACGCTATTATATATATTTGAAATTATTATATATTTGAAAGTAAAAATTGATAATTTTGATAAGAAAACACTAATTTTGATAAAACGAATCAGGGTATCAAAGGCTGTTGCGGGAGGCGGGTGGCCAGGTCAACACAACATGCGCTCCCGCGCCTTTTGCTTCATACTATCATCGAGCTAGTGCTGTACCACGTTGTACACGAATATTTTGTATTAGAAATTAAGATTCCTTTTACAGATATTTACATCTATTCTCGTTTGCGAATAAAATTCAGATGCGTTATCACCCGTGAGGACTAAGATGGAATGCTTCGTTTTCAGTAAAAAGGGTCTCAGTTTCTCTACATTCACCAAACAAAACACAGCAGCATTAAGCTGTTATTTTACGCTGGTATTCTGTGAGAGCATGGTCCATCCACAGCCGAACCCGGTCGAGCCGATCCATTCCTGCTACAACTATACTATTATTATAGCTGTAGTATGGCTCTACCACGTATAAAATATATATCTAATGGACGCCACTCAAACATTTATTGATATTAAAATGAAATATCATGTAATTAAGATTGCGATCAAGCAAACAAAACGATGAATATACTATAATGTAACTATTTTAAAGAGGCAATAAGTTAATTAGATATTTGTGTTTGACTACTAAACATCGTTTTATAAATTTATACCTGTGTTTTATTGCACTGCTAAAATCATTCTTATAATTACCTACCTACTTAATATAATAATTAATACTTGACGGCTCAGTGGCGCAGTGACTTGGCAATCAGTTGTTTCGCTGGGGGCCGCGGGTTCGAATCCAGGTGATCACTTAGCGGTTAGTCGCCGTAGTGTCCATATCACCTGAGGATGCCTCGTGTAGAGGCGAAACACGTGTCGTATTATCGTCAGTGGTGTGTCTTGCCTAGTGTAGTGGTGTTGGGAGTAGCGGTGTTGGGATTAGTGGTGACGGAGATAGTGCACGCAATTGAGGGAGGGCGGGAAGTGCTCTTCAAACTAGGTAAGACACATCATTTTATTTTATAACGCGGATATTTGCAAAGTAAATTTTTCTAAAAGCTTTTATAACGAAATTATTGTTAAGTGGTGTTTGAAAAAAAAATCCCGCTGGGTTTCTTGCTTGTTTTTCCCAGGACAGAGGTATTTTCCGAACCAGCGGTAATTAAAAAAATGACTTTCAATAAGAATTATGTAATAATCAATATTGAATAAAAAAATTATTCTATTCTATTCTATTCTATTCTAGTGGGCAGTTGATGACAATAATATCTCGAGGCCCCTAAGCGGACAACAACCCACCGTTCTCTATCTAATAAGCTCACATCTGTGCATTTGTGCCTAAACGCTCATAGACCATCCTAGCGAAAACTTATTCATGTTTAGACAGGTTTGGGCCGTGACCATATCATTGTAGTTTAATCACCTGACTGCTCCAGAAGGAGAATAATGTTTTTCGAGAATATGTATGTATGTCTATTTATTTGAATCGCTCTGTATCTTAAACGACTCGATGGATTTTAACATGTAAGGTGTCGTTAGTTTCCTCTTAATTCTGGGAGTGACATAGACTATATGATATTTCTTTATTGCATCTGCAAATACAAAAAAGGGTGGAAAAGTTTTTTCTTCAGTAAACTTTTAACGATGTCGTATTTTTGAAATAAAAACTTGTTTAGAATCGTCGTGATTTGAAACTCCATAAAATCAAAACAGTAAAATGTATACATCTATAGGATTTAGCCTGCGGGAGAATGAGAGAATTCCTATTATCTCGGTCTCCTTTTCTGAAGGTTTCACTTCTTCCGCGTGTGAACTGCACACATTTTTCACCGTTCGAATTGTTAGTGCAAACGGTAAAACGGTAAATCGGTAAAACAGTAGCTACGATGGTGATGTGAACCTTAAGTCATTGCGTCTGCTTTAGCACTTTAATAATCTTTGCAATGTGCCGCATTAACATATTTTGAAGAAGAATTTAAACAAATTAATTTAATAGATAATTTATTTTTTTAACACTTGTTACTGGCAAAAGTACAACCGTACATGTCCGGTTCCAATGAAAGTAGTAAGTTCTTTTCTACTACTCTTTACTATGGAGTATGGAGTGTAGAGTGGAAGGAGAACCATCTTATAAGGTGCGAAAGTTGAAAAAGTGTCCCACTATATACTGAAAATAGAGGTTCTAAAACCTACCACAACAGCGCTGGCGTCTGAAAAACTACGATATGAACATAGCTGTTGTAGACAGAGTGAAGTCAGCTGAATTCAAATATTTGAAAAATTTTATGACTATTATATTTACGTAGTACAAAACCAAGCGGATTGGTCGGTTCTTGTTTATTTCTCCATCTTATTCTAATTAATTTTGGCGCCTTTTTTTAAATTTATCCTATGCTACTGCGGCGCCACCCTTATTGGACGCGTTTTTAGGGACACTTTTCATATAAGGAGATGGTCCTCCTTCTACTCTACACTCCATACTATGGAGCTACACTCCATACTCTGTACTTAATAATATTTATCACAGATATTTATTTCTCTATAAAATTATAAGCATAGAGAAAAGTAATATATCGGGGAATTATTAGGCTTAGAACCGCAGCAAATGTATGCAAAGTGAAGCCATTTCAAGTTAGCCTTTTAAGGCTACGTACGACTTTCGACTTACGACACGTCAGTTATAATATTATATTACTAGAGATGAGTAGGTAAATATTGTACTAGATGCATTTAGTTCAATTCCGTACTAAAACTCGATCCAAATACCTGTTCCTGCTAGTCCATGAGGTAAACATAAAGTTTGGTATGGTTGATGTTTTGATGGATGTTGTTGGAGTTTAGTATGACCTTACACTTTAAAGTATGCTTAGACTTTAGTCTTTACGTACAGCCGATACGTGAAGGTCATGAATAGTAATCATCCATTCATACTTTACATAGGCTTAAGACTGTCAATATTTATCTACATTCCAGATTGTTGGCGTATAAGGTTTCAGTTAATTTTTTTTTTCAGAGTAATCCGATTGTTGTATTTTTTCCGTTTATTTCTTTTTTAATTATTTTTGTTTCGTTTTTTCATTCTTTTGAACAATATACACTCTAATGTCTAACATATAAATAAAAATAAATCGAAAGTTCTATAAACACATAATAAAACTTCGTTACGAAAACCTATTGCTAAATAAGTCGAGTAGGTGTCAATACGGTGCCGAGATTACATTTGCATGAGTCGTTACTAGACACTGGACTGCATCATATGGTCTCCAATCTTCATTCGCATCGAGTATTTACATGTACTAGTGTATATAATCTGCCTAGTATTTGGTTGAAGTCCCCGGGACTAGTCCCGAATAATCTCGAGTATTGACAGACAAAGATAGAAAGACTGCGGAACAGTGTAGTTAAAAAAGGACAGAATATATTCTTACACAACATGAGTGCAAGTCGCGTTACTTTTATATACCTAATCAGGTCATAAATTCTGTCACATGTTTAATATAAAATAATTGAAACAAGTTTATTCATTATGTAACAATTTATATACCAAAATGAACTTAACAAAACATAGATTTTTATGACACTAAAGTTTATTCAAAATGACCTACGTGATTGAATACAGGCCTTCAATCTGCGCGGCCAGTCGTCTATCGCAGCACAAACGGGGTCCATGTCAATATCGGCGGCTGCCTTAATCAAGGACGTCTTGAGTGACTCCAAATTGGGATGAGGCTTTGAACACGCCTTTTCCTCCAAGTGTTGCCACATCTTGTAATCTAACGGATTCAAATCTGGACTGGAGGAGGACCAGTCTTCGTGCCGGATGAAGTCGATTTCACGCGCGACCAGCCAGTCTAGTGTGCTCTTCGCTCTATGAGATGGCGCCGAATCTTGTTGGAATACCCAGTGCCTGTTATTGAACATGGTATGAGAAACAGGTTCCACAAGGTTTGTCAGGACTGTATTTTGATACACAACTGCATTCGTTTTTACACCTTTCTCACAAAAATGTACCTATGTTAAGCCCCAATAAGAAACTCCAAACCATACCATGAGCGAGGATGGAAAATGACCTCGTTGGACACGGGAATACGGTTGCTCGCTTCTTCACTACTGTGTGCGTACACCTTATCATTTTGTTTGTTGTAGCTCTCTTCTACGGTAAAAATTTTTTCATCCGAATAAAGAATTTCCCGATATTTTTTTCCCGCGTACCGCTTCAACAAAGCGCGGCATCTCTTCAGTCTCAGGTCCATTAGACGAGCATTCAAACGATGTCCTGTTTTTCTTCGATATGCCCGAAGCCCTAAGTCTTCATTTAAAACCATTTTCACCATGGTTCTGCTTAACCCCATCTGAAGGGCCAACAGTATGTGCTTACGTTTTGGATTTCTTTGAATTCGCGCCTTCACAGCTTTTATCACTGCTGGAGTCCTAACAGACCGAGGGCGACCACTTCTTGACCTGTCATCTACACTAGAGTCTTCATTGTATCGTTTGATGGTACGATAAACGAATCTTTTGGTTATATTCAAATTTTTCAGTATGTCAAAAATTTGAATTGGCGCGTAACCGCAACGATGCAACGCAATAACTGCAACACGGTCTTCTTTAGGCGTCCACTCCATATTTAAAAATGAGTAAAATTCTAAAAAATATACAGTTTTATTTTCATGAACCATTCAAAATTCGAATTCAATAAACTTTTTTGTGGCCAGCATACTAAAAGAAAAGTTTTTACTGTGTGACAATACTTATGACCTGACTGTGTACATTGAAATACCGTTTGGATTGAAACTTGAATGATTTATGCAAACACGAGTGAGCGGCAAAGCATACTAGTAACTACGTCAACAAAATGCTATCTCGCTTCGCCGCGCCGGTACTTGTTCGATTCGAGCGGGCTAGGGATGGGTAAGGGAAAAAAATATATCGATATATATCGATTCGATATTTTTAAACAGTATGGATATATATCAATACAATATTTTAAAATATATCGAAATTGATACGAATTCGATACTCTAAAATAAATATCGATATAACCCGATTTATAATATTGACGATATATATCGATATTTTTATTAAAAAGTATCGATATTTCGATATATTGACATTTTTTGCCCAACACTAGAGCAGGCCACCGCGTCGAGGCGGTTAGACGCGTAGGCAAAGATATTATAATATACTTCCTATAAAATATCTTTGCGCGTAGGCACAGTAAGATTAGGTTGATCAAGTCTTTTAGTTGGAACAGGTGCAACCTAGTCTCGTTTAATACGTAGTGCCTGGATTTTTTCTAGTATATACGCTCATCTCTATCAGTTACATATTTATCACAGATGTTCTTAAGGGCTAGAACCCAGAGCCGTAAATCCAGGTATATCACAGATATTTATTTATCTATAGATTAAGATTATTTCTGGTGTATTACTTTTCTCTATGAGATTAAGCAACCCGCGAATTCCTAAAAACTTTTATTAGCAATCCATCTTTTTCTGAAATTGAATTCAATAGTTTTAGTTACCAAATACAAAGAGTTTTAAATTTAAATCTTGGCGTTCTTACAATTTAATTTGTACCTAAACAGTTGAGTATTGGAAATTGGATTTTTTGTAATGAAGTTTCGAGCTGTTATGATTGATGCTGGCCCCATGAGAGAATTTTCAAGTAATTTTTTTATACATAAGTTTTTGTATATTTTTTAAGTTACACAAAGAACACACAAAAATCGATTAGTTTTCTTTTTAGATATTGTAACAACAATTTCAAAGTTATCAAAAGAATGCGTCTTGAGGTTGTCTACAGACCAGATTTATTTTATAGTTAGTGATGATAACAGTGGCCCTACACCGCCAATACTGTGGTGCGAGATACCGCAGTCGATGTTTTTTTCAGAGTACCAATTGATTGGCGTGGATGATGAACACAAAGACATATATTTAGGGTTTATTTCAGGTATGTTTACAACAGTTTTATTTATAATATATAATACTGCTCTCCTTGCCTTTAGTCTATCTGAGGCAGTTTTATGGAAACATCTTCAGGATTAACATGATACAAAAATGTTAGGACTCTTAATCAAGACGTTGATCATGCATCATGTGAAGATATATATCTATATATATATGTGTATGTATATACACACACTTCTTATGTGACTAAACTTTTAAACCGTTGTTTTTTGTATGTGATTATGTTGATTCAAGAATGTAGGTGGCACTGTTATCAAGAATCTGAAATCACCCGTGCGAAGTCAGGGTAGATCACTAGTCAGTCTATGAACTTGTATGACAGGCTTTAACTGATCTTATCACTTGAGCATTATGGTGAATCAAAAAAGCTTAAAGCTGCCTTTTAATGTGCTAATGGTATTGGCCTAGCAATTTGTGATAAGTCCACACATTGGAAGGTTGTTCTGTTTATGTCGGTTCATGCAAACATGCAGAAAATTTTTATTATATTCTATAAATACAAAAGTGTTCAGGTTGAAGCATGAGAGGTTTTAAAAGATGCCATAAAAATTTAAAGTGTAAAATATAATAAATACCATTTTGTTTAATGGTTGGTATGTTGATACTTATGAAAAAACACCTGCTGCATACTGTGTTGTCGTAAAAAATTATGAAAATTATGTAAAACAGGTGGTAGGACTCCATTTTTACCACCTTACTTATTTCTGCTGCTAACATTACAGTCTGTGAGACATTCCATCTTATTCCTTAGCTGTGACAAGCCATCTTAGCCGTTTAGCTTCAGGTGGACTGTAAATTTGTTTGTCACTAATGGTTTAAAAAATCCCCTCTAGGTGCAAGAAATAAAAGTTGAATTAGCAGTTATATTTTTAAAGTGTATATACTCTATTTAAATTTTTAGTCAGTTTGTTAATTATTTGCATTAAAAAGGGAATTTTACTTTTAAGCCAATTTAGCTAGACCACTGGTAACACTGAAATCAGCTAAAACATTGAAAATGAAATTAACAAAGAAACAATGTCCATGTCTAACATTAGAAATTGAAATGGTAAATAACCTTTCATTTAATTAATTTTTTTTCGTAAAGTTGCTTCTGTATAAAAGCTTATTTTTGGAATTTGTTTTTAGTTTTTTATTATAAACAATAAAATATGGTGATATCAAATTATTTATTTTCAGCCTTCATCGACATCTCCACAAACAAGGCATGTCACACATGATATACCAGCGATTGTAGTGCCTAGAAAAATTTGGTCAGATTTTCATGAGCCACAAGTGCCAAAGCCAGATGTATGTATATTTTTATAACTACATTTTATTTTGTAGGTAATTTTTGTAGTTTCTCTTAAAAATTATTATTATTATCACGTTTCTTTGGCTTGGGTCGAATTGGGCCCGGGTATTTAATAGGCTTTACGTGGGACATGGGTCCAACATGATGACTCCTTTGGGATAATTTTCCTTTATTTTGTAATGTAATGTTGTACATTTATGCAACTCTTCTCTGCATTCATAATAAAGATGTATCCAAAGAAAAGCCCAAGAATATCACAAACTATGGAAAATAAGAGAAAAGATCTTAAAATACCTCATGGGCCTGTTTTTTTTATAGGACAGGGTAAAAAACGAGCACACAGTCCATCTGATGGTAAGTAGTTGCTGTGGCCTAGAGACTTCTACATCCATCTTCAACTATGCATCAAAATGCAGATGCGTTGTCACCCATGAGGACTAAGATAGAATGCCTTGTTTCCAGTAAAAGAAGTTTCCTTTTCTCTACACTCACCATACGAAACACAGCAGCAATAAGCTGCTATTTTACGCTAGTATCCTGTGAGAGTGTGGAACTTCCACGGTCGAGCCCACCCATTCGTGCTACAACTATACCAGTAATATAGCTGCAGCATGGTACTACCACTCTTTTTTTCATCAATTTTTTTCAGATCTCAATAGAGCTGCCACCGTTAAAACAGCTCAGGACATCAATAGACCGTATGAGAACAATGGCTTCAGATGTGGTGATAAGAGCCTCAGCTGAGGGTAGGCTTACATTGCAGATCAAAACTGATATGGCTAAAGTTTCTACTAGATATAAAGGATTGAGAGTTGACACTTTTGAAGGTATGCTTAAAATGACATTGTTTACATAAGCTATTTTTTTATTTAAGTATTGGGAATGGATGTAAGATTTGTATATACAGTAAAAGCTTATTCGTGCTTCCTTCATTCGCGTTTTCACTATTCGCGGATTAAAAAAATGCGACCCAATTCCTATATTCGCGGCTAAAGATTTCTTTATTCGTGGATCTAATCGGTACATATATTTTAATAAAAATTATGCCAATAGGTATCCAACCCAAAAAGTTAATTATGTAGACCTTATTACAATTATGCCTATGCTTTACTATGCTTATTACAAGTATGTTGTTAAACAATATGGTGGCTTATGTCAAAGGCCAAACCAATACAGGTTCGGACATTTTTACCTCCCAACATGACAGCTTTGCTTCAACCTATGGACCAAGGAATAATCCAGACCTTTAAGCTTTTTTTTTATTGGATGAGGGTGACAAACGAGCACACAGTCCATCTGATGGTAAGTGGTTGCTGTGGCCCATAGACATCTACATTTATCCTCGATTAGGAATCAAAATGTAGATGCGTTGTCACCCATGAGGACTAAGATGGAATGCCTCTGTTTCCAGTAAAAAGGGTTTCCAGTTCTCTACACTCACCATACGAAACACAGCAGCATTAAGCTGCTATTTTACGCTGGTGTTCTGTGAAAGTGTGGTCCTTCCCCGGTCGAGTCGACCCATTCGTGTTACAACTATACCAGAAATATAGCTGCAGCATGGCTCTACCAAGTAAAGAAGCTCTATTACATTTAACGAACCTTCAAAATCATATTGGATAACATGGAATGTGATCCTGATATGAATGTTATGGAATGCTGGAAGAAATTTGACATAGCAAAATGTATCGTAAACATAAAAGAATCATTGGAAGAACTGAACCCATACACATTGAAATCATGCTGGAAAAATCTAAGGCCTGCATTGACTGCGGAAAATGACGACGAATCTGTGCAAATTCAAACTTTGACTGCAAACATAGCCAAAATTGCGAATGGAATAGGACGATATGGGTTCGAACAGATAGAATCAAGTGATATTCAGGAGTTGCTTGAATCGCATGATGAAGATTTGACTGAAAACGACTTGGAGGAAATGTTAAATTCACAGCCCATTGAAGAAGAGGCTTCAACAAGCACTGGAAACATGACATGTAATTTGAAAAATCTTAGTGAAGGTTTAATAAGAATGGCAAATGAGCTTTGTGATTTCTTTATAAAAAATGAGCTGTATATAGAACAAAGTCTTATTTTTAAGAGGAAAATTGCTAATGTCACTGCTGAATATCAGTGTGAATTGATGGAACTTTTAAAAACTGCCAAGCAAGAAAAAATTACAATATTCTTTAAACCAAGTGCCTAAGCCTGAAGATAATAATTAATTAATATGGTCAAAAACTTAAATTGATCTTTTTTATATATTTTTTATTTATTTTGTCACCTAGGAACGTATCCCCTATAATATAATTCCATATAAATTACCATTCCTTATACACGGTTTCTGTATTCGCGGCATATTTACGGAAGATATACCCAGTGAATAAAGAGCTTTTACTGTACACATTCGTAGATATCACTATTCTTATACGAGTCTTTAGTCTATTTTGTAACCTCATACAAGTTTTAAGGGTACCAGTTATTGGTATGTACACCCACACTTAAATATTGAAAGGAAAATTATATTTAAAATGCAGGTTATATGCAGCAAAAAGTAGACAAATATATATATATATATATATAGATGCCCCAAAAAATCAAAAATATTCAGAATTCAGCTTACTAATCCAATGGGCTATGTCGGTTACTCTGGCACTACTGCGTATATCCTCATTTCTAAGTTTATCACGCAGAGAAAATCCCGAGATCACCGTGGCTCGCTGAGCGACCTTGAGCTTCCTCTTCCGGCCAGCAGTGAAGAACCACATTTCAGATCCATTAGTCATCACTGGCAACACGCCCTGGTTGTACACTCGTTTTCAAGTATTGAGGTATACCTGACGAGAAGAAGTGTCATAATTTCCCGAACGCAACCCAGTGGAGTTGAATCCGTCGATTGACCTCTCAGTCGAGATAGACTTACCTAGTCGGACTATTTGTCCCAGGTAAACATACTCATCAACAACTTCGAGCTTAGTGCTCCCAACAACTACCAGCATAGGTGTGACATGGTCGGATTGGTAAGTTGAAGTGGGAATGGGTCGGCCATATAGCTCAAAGAACGGACAGATGATGGGGAAAAAAGGTTTTCGAGTGGCAGCCTCGTACCGATAGGCGAAGTGTAGGGCGACCTCCCACTAGATGAAGTGACGATCTGGTAAGACATGCAGGAAGTCAATGGATGCAGGTGCCTCTGGACCGTGGTATTCCTTGGGGGAGGCCTATGTTGAAAAGTGGACTTGTGAACGGCCATAATGATGATGATGTTGATTCAATCTATTTTATTAAATACATCTGTTTCCAATTTACCCTCTCAAGGCAAACTCTAAATCGGCGACAACGTTTGAGAGAGTAAATAAAGTAATAATGTCGTAAAATATTTTTCCACCAGCACAACCAAAGTCGCTACCTGACGTTTTCCACGTTTTCATTTCACACTTATTTTTGGTCAACAATGTAGGCATAACAAAAATGTACGTTTTACCAAAATATGCAATTTATATCAAACAATTTAAAAATATGCACAAAAATATCAAGATATGCAAAGTATGCAAAATTAAACTGGTCTTAATCAATCCCAATTAATGTGTTTCGCCAGTAGAAAACAGAGTTGCGAGACTTGGCTTTTTTTACAAGTTATGATGGCATAGATATAGTCATTTAGTTTAGTATAACTAGTTTTTTTTTAACAATGGTAGAGCCACGCGGCAGCTTTTTCTGTCGCACGGATGGGCCGGCTCGAACCAGGTTGGTACCACGACCTCACAGAATACCAGCGTGAAGTAGAGGTTTACCTCTGCGTTGCGCTTGGTGAGTGCAGGTGGCCGGAGGCCCAATCCCCCCCCCACCCATCAACATGGTAGCGGAATTAAAGAAAAGACTACCCCAGGAGGGTACCAGCACCCCTGGAGAATCCCTCGCTGAGCATTCACGACCATACTACTCCACTCCTGAGCGTGGGTGCTCAGGCTGCTCCGCGGGGAAATTCCGCTCGCGACTAAAACTGCTCGGGGCAAGCGGAGCAATAAGACCAAGGCGACCTCTGTCACGCTATCCGTGAATTTTTGCAACATCAGGGGACTTCATTCCAACTTTAACGCTGTCCATTACCATCTAGTGACGGCGAACCCGGCCTTGCTCTTTTTAACCGAGACTCAGGTGTCCTCTCCGGCTGATACTTCATATCTCTCCTACCCGGGGTACCAATTAGAACACTTCTTTGTGCCTCGAGCTGGGGTTTGCGTATACGTCAGAGAGGACAACTGTTTTCGACGCCTCGTCTTGAAGGTACGGACCTGTTCATCCTATGGCTGCGCGTAGACAGCAACGACCATCCCCGCGTCTACAGGTGCCTCTATAGGTCCCATAGCGGTAATGCCGACACAGACCGACTCATCGACCACGTCCAAATGGCTGCAGACTCCGTGCTACAACAGGTCCCATCCGCAGAGATCGTGATACTCGGTGATTTTAACGTCCACCACGCTGAATGGCTTGGTTCCCGTTTAACCGATCATGCGGGTAGGTCTGTTTATGACTTTGCCTTGGCATATGGTCTAACACAATTGGTTACTTCGCCTACGCGGATCCCAGATGTGGAGGATCATGTACCTTCCCTGTTGGACCTTCTGCTGACCTCTCATCCGGATGGATTTCAGGTCTCCGTCGATGTCCCTCTGGGCTCTTCGGACCATTGTCTGATCCGGAGTACGGTGCCACTCACGCTCCCATCGCAGTTGCGATCTGCAGCTTGCCGCCGTGTTTGGCACTATAGGTCGGCCGATTGGGACGGGATGCGGTCTTTTTTGCATCCTACCCTTGGGCGCGGGTTTGCTTCTCGCCGGAAGATCCCAGCGTTGTTGCCGATTCTGTTGCTGATGTGGTACTTCAGGGTATGGAACTTTATATTCCATCTTCTGTGGTGCCCATCGGATGCAGATCCCAGCCCTGGTTTGGTCGCTCCTGTAAAATAGCATCACGCTATAAGCAGGAGTGCTACCGGGCCTGGGCTGACGCATCAACGTCTCGGGATGTAAACATCAGCGCACTTAAAAATAAGTATAATTCCGCCTCCAGGTCCTTCAAAAGCGTCATTGCCAAGGCAAGGTCTGAGCACATCGGCAGAATTGGCGAGAAGCTAGTTCGCCTTCCTTCGGGAACCCGTGCATTCTGGTCTCTTGCCTAGGCTGTCCAAGTGAACTTCTGTCAGCCATCTCTTCCATCTCTGCACAGAGAGGACGACTCACTGGCCCATGCCGCAAAGGAGATAGCCGATCTTTTAAGCTCTCTCTTTGCGTCCAACTCGGCTCTAGATGACGCGGGTAGCCAGGTATGGCTGATTTAAATCACGATTTAAATCGCTTGATTTTGATTAAAAAAATCATTGATTTAAATCAACATGTATAAATTAATGTAATAGGCAGAAAATGAAATAAAACTGGCTTAAAATAAGGTAAAATCTTTTGTTGTTTTATGTTATTCTTATTAATCTACTACAATAGTCTCATAAACTTTGGAAAATCAACAAAGACGTAGCGATAAGGACTGTCAGTCTCGTAAATTTAGTAAAATCAATTTTTTTTTAGAAATTCATCCTTAATATATGAACTGTAATTAATACTGTATTAATTATTTTACTCTTAATCAGTCTCATACATATCTATACAAATAAATAAAATTGAAGTGTCTGTTTGTAATGTCAAAATTACGGCTTTTTACTTAATGCATATGAAAGTAGGTATATACGATACGTATAACAAAAACACATTTTTAAAATTTTTGTCTGTTTGTTTGTTCCGGCTAATCTCTGAAACGGCTGGACCGATTTTGACGGGACTTTCACTGTCAGTTAGCTGATGTCATAAGGAGTAACTTAGGCTACTTTTATTTTAGAAAAAGAATTAGGGTTCCGCGCAAAAAAACTAAAACTCCAAATAACATGCGAGGAACAGCTAGTGTATTCATAAACTTTTAATCCTACTATGTCAAAAAGTGTTATCAACTCGTGGAATATACAAAAACAAAATAATCAAAATATTCAAAAAAATCGTGATTTTTTCCATCCCTGCCGCCGACCATCCCACGGTGTGAGTGCTCCATGCCGGATGTGCGATTTACACAGCGCTCGGTTCGTAAAGCACTATTTTCCCTGGACGTCAGCAAGTCGAGTAGACGACTGCCAGTACTGTTTTCGTCGGGGTCGATCAGCTGGTGATCTTCTGGTCTACCTGACTCATAGATGGGCGGAGGCAGTAAGAGTCTAAGGGGGAGGCATTGGCCGTTAGTTTGGACATAGCGAAGGTCTTCGATCGGGTCTGGGAGAAAGCGCTTCTTTCGAAGCTTCCTTCCTATGGGCGTCCCGAGAAACTGTGCAAGTGGATCAACAGTTTCCTTGCTGATCGGAGCTTCAAGGTCATAGTAGACGGTGCATGCTCTGATTTAAAGCCTATCAACGCTGGTGTTCCACAAGGCTGCGTGCTATCACTAACGCTGTTTCTCCTGCATATCAATGATATGTTGCAAACCAGTAACATTCATTGCTATGCAGACGACAGCACTGATGATGCCTTATATACCGGCCGTGCCAATATTTCTCGGGAAAACATCGCCGAGTACCGGGACAAACTTGTGTCTGAAGTCGAGTCTTTACTGAACAAAGTCTCGCATTGGGGCGACTAAATCTAGTCCAGTTCAATCCCCAGAAGATACAAGTTTGCGCGTTTACTGCTAAAAAGAACCCCTTTGTCGTATCTCCTCAGTTTCAAGGCACTCCACTTGCTGCCTCAGCTAGCATCGGAATCCTCGGCGTCGACATATCGAATAGTGTGCAGTTTCATGGTCACTTAGAAGGGAAAGCCAAACTGGCCTCTAAAAAGCTTGGCGTGCTCAGCAGAGCGAGACAGTATTTCATGCCGGCACATCGCTTGCAACTTTACAAAGCGCAAATCCGGCCTCACATGGAATACTGTTCTCATCTCTGGGCCGGGGCACCCCCGTGCCAGCTCCTTCCACTTCGGTTCGAATCGTCGACGACCGAGTTCTTTCTGATCGGCTCGATACACTAGATATATATACTATATATCTGATGATATATAGTATATATATCTGATGATATATAGTATATATATCTGATGATATATAGTATATACATCTGAGATATATATACAGGTTGGTCCAAACAGTGAGGTTATACATTTTTTTTTGATTCCTCACACCTAGGGGTATCCGAAAATACCCTATGTATGTTCCGCGATTTTTTGTAGGTTTCGAGTTATGATTTTTTTAATTCTTTTTTTGAAAATGTTCAACCTGAACAGCCTAATTTAAAAAAAATGTAATTGTGAGATTTTTCCAAGTTTTTTTTTGTAGCATGTTCCTTATGAGTTGCCCTATTACGCATAAAATAATTAGCTTCCAAACATTCACCGAAGATACAATAATTTTAATCGAAACTTAAAAATTTTCTGTCAGGAGAGTGGGGCTTGAATTTTCAACATTAAATGAAAAATAGTAATAAATGATTTTATACTTTCTAATTAATTTTAAAACTTTGCAGTACCTTAATCTTTCATAATAACATTAAAAAAATGACACTTAATAGGCCAGTTTTTCTGTTACAGACTTCTGAAGTTACTCAGGCAGGAAACTACCTAAATAGTTAATTTGATTTAAAAAATCTTTTTATCATTTCTAGGGCTAAACTAAAATAGTAAATGCTTCAGGTTAGCAAAAATAACATCCAGTAAAGACACTGTATTACTTATTGTTTAAAATGTATTGACAGCAAGGTATCATTTTACAATGTTCTGGACAAATTATTTCAAGATTCATAATAAAACTAGTAAATAATTTAAGATAAATTTATTTAAAGTAAATTTTCGAAATGGCGGCCATTAACTTAGATACACAGTCTACATCGTCTTAAAAAAATTGCTTTTAGTCTTCGAAAAACATTCGTATTTTGTTTGATTTTTTCTGCGCACTATCTCAATTTTTCCCTTAATTCATTTTCCGAATTAATTTCTCTAGCATACACCATCTGTTTGTAGAATCCACAAATAAAAAAAATCTATAGGGTTTAAATCTGGTGAGCGTGCAGGCCATTCGATTGGCCCTGCACGCCCAATCCACCTTCCTGGGAAAGTTCTGTTGAGGTGCTCCCTCACTTGTCTTTCAAAATGGCAAGGAGCACCGTCATTTTGAAATATCATATCCCTCCTCGAAGCGAAGGTAGTCAAATAAGAGATCCAAATAAATGTAAACGTGAGTAGTGGTTGCTCGCGGGAAAGCAGTGAACGACTGGTGGGTGGTGGGACTGAGCGAGGTGAAAAAGGGACGCGGTCGGTGTGGCGCGGGGCGCGGGGTGCGGCCTGGTAACAAAATGGAGCGCAAAGCAGGAATGTTTACCTGAGCCTTTGTTTAAAATTCCTTTGTGTGTTTGTGACTGAATGTGCTATCATTTAGTTTGAGTGAAATAATAAAAAAACATGTAGTTTGTAGTAAAATGATACCTTAATAAATGTCACGTTTTAACAATAAGTAGTTTTCTTTGCTAATCTGAAGCATTTACTATCTTATTTAGCCCTAGAAATGATAAAAAGATTTTTTAAATCAAATTAACTATTCAGGTAGTTTCCTGCCTGAGTAACTTCAGAAGTCTGTAACAGAAAAACTGGCCTATTAAGTGTCATTTTTTTAATGTTATTATGAAAGATTAAGGTACTGCCAAGTTTTTAAAATTAATTAGAAAGTATGAAATCATTTATTACTATTTTTCATTTAATGTTGAAAATTCAAGCCCCACTTTCCTGACAGAAAATTTTTAAGTTTCGATTAAAATTATTGTATCTTCGGTGAATGTTAGGAAGCTAATTATTTTATGCGTAATAGGGCAACTCATAAGGAACATGCTACAAAAAAAAAAACTTGGAAAAAATCTCACAATTTCATTTTTTTAATGTTAGGCTGCTTAGGGTGAACATTTTCAAAAAAAGGATAAAAAAAATCATAACTCAAAAACTACAAAAAATCGCGGAACATACATAGGATATTTTCGGATAACCCTAGGTGTGAAAAATAAAAAAAAAATTATAACTTCACTGTTTGGACCAACCTGTACTATATACTGCGTAGAGATGTTGCATCTCTTTGCGTATTTTATTGCATTTACCACGGGGAGTGCTCTGAGGAATTGTTCGGACTAATTCCAGCCGTTCAATTTCACCATCGCACATCGCGACAAAACTTGCGATACCATCCAATCAAAATACATAAATGTAACAATCCTTCCAGCGGTAACTGTACATGTTTAGCTATAGAAAAAGTTTCATATACAAAGTATCTGAGCGTTATGGTGGATCAGCGACTTTCCTGGTACAGACATGTTGAATTAGTATCTAGTAGAATTCGAAAGCTCACGTGGATATTTAAAACTTTAAGATATGTTGCCAGTTTACATCTTTTGAATCAAATATATGTAGCCCTAGCTCAATCTATTATAATATATTGTATACCAATTTGGGGGGGGGGGGGTACTTACAAAAGTAAATTTATTGAAATTGAAAGAGCTCAGAGATGTCTACTAAAGGTTATGCATTTTAAACCGTACAGGTACTCCACTAGCTTTTTGTATGCATCAAGTGGGCTGATTTCGGTGAGGCAGTTGTACATATTACACACTGTATTGAAAAAACATAAATCTTTGGC
The DNA here is from genome assembly GCA_033319125.1 of Parnassius glacialis. Classification (NCBI taxonomy): domain Eukaryota; kingdom Metazoa; phylum Arthropoda; class Insecta; order Lepidoptera; family Papilionidae; genus Parnassius; species Parnassius glacialis. The sequence continues at coordinate 20,573,689 of JAVANC010000023.1, read as the reverse complement.
TTTTAAAAGAAGAAATTATAGCGTAGCTCCTATTTGGAGAACGAAAACCACCTTTGCGAAACATCAATATGACAAACAATCAGAACATTTATACAATCAGATTAATAAAATATTGCAAATATATCCATTAAAGACATATGACTGTAAGAAAAAAATAATGCGGTGGCTTAAGACACTTAATTACGATCAAACTGAAGCTTTATTACAATTTATCTTATAAGCTTATAACACATTCACTCACTGTCTTTTTTCATACATACACACACGCACACATGCACACACGTACACACACACACACACACACACACACACACACACACACACACACACACACACACACACACACACACACACACACACACACACACACACACACGCACGCACGCACGCACACACATGCACCCACGCGCGGGCTCGGGCGCGTGCACGTACGTACACATACACACACCCTGTTTCTTTTTTTATTGAATGTATTGAGTTAAGGGAGGGCGAGGACCTTCTACCACAAGTATTTTTATACTTAAAAGAAGTCCTCAAACTTATACTAATTTAGGAATATGTTGGAAACAATAAACTTTCATTTCATTTCATTTCATTTCATTCATTTCATTTATCCATACCACCTGAATGATTGGCGGTCCACTACTGTGCGATTTAGAAGATGTTTTCTTCCTCGCACGACTTCCTTGTGGAATCGATTACCATCAGCGATTTTTCCGGACCGATACGACTTAGAGACCTTCAAAAAAAGAGCCTTCTCCTTTTTAAAAGGCCGGCAACGCATTTGCAATTCCCCTGGTGTTGCGCTTGTTCATGGGCGGCGGTAGTCATTCATTATCAGGTGAGCCGCATGCTCGTTTGCCCCCTCTCCTATATAAAAAAAAAATAGTTATTAGATAACTTGATTAAAATGTAAATTTGAGCTGAAAACTATCTTTAAAATAAGTTAATGTTAGCTTTTGCATTAAATTTTGATTTCTAAAGGCAAATAACTAATCAAAGTATTTGTTACAGGTCCAATTGAACATTCAGACTCCGAAACGGAGAGTCAAATTAATGAAGATCTATCGCGAGTCTGTGTGTGTCGAGTGGACGCAAAAAAGCTATCCATGTTTTTAAGCGCAGACCAAATATCACACAACCGGATAATTTGTTGTATAGTGCATAAACGATTGGTGATATTGTGCCTACAGACTGATGAAAATGTTAAGTTGCAGTGTTTTATTACTGGGATTGTATATTAAAGTTTTTTAAACAACGATTTCTAATAGTGTTTATAATAGTAATTTGAATTATTTGTGCACCTGCCTGCTCTAGTATGTACATATCTGATCTTATTTTTTATTTATTTTCGCAGTAGTTTTAACAGTAATAGGCCGACAACGTATGTGTATTTTGATTCTTAATTGACAATAAATGTAGATGTCTATGGGCCACAGCATCCATTTGCCATCAGGTAGACCGTAACTATATACTAAATCTATGAGGTAGACTGTGTGCTCGATTGTCACCCTCATTATATATATAAAAGTCAGATTGACAAAGTATTTTTATATTAAATCATATATAAACAACTTTGGCATGTAAGTTATGCAATATCTTCGCCAATGAGAACCGATTTTAATGACTATTTTTATATTAAACTAGCTGGTACCCAGCGCGATGCAGCCACAGAAGAAATAATTGTGGAGATATTGTTTTAATTTTGGAAGAGTTATATTGTGTAAAGAATGATAATGCATTCATTAATGAAATTTACAAATTGAATGATATATAACTTTCAAATAAATTTGTCGGTACGATTAGTGCGCCACCTAGTGTAAGTTAATTGTACTCTACCTATAACCTTCGCACAAATGCAAGCAAAAAGTTGACAAAGTTTTACCGCGATTAGATGAACATTATGGCAGTGCATAAAATACAAACACACAAATATTATTTTTTATATATTAGGTAAGCTATACCTTAAGGGTCATCTCAATATCAATTCAAAACTGCTACGTCAGCGCAGTCAGTCAGCACCTTACCAAGAGGTGTTAGTGTTTTGCCTCAGCAAAAAGGTGCAAAGGCCCGCTTGTGCACATGACCTCACCATGAAACGGTGCCGGGTCTGATCGTCTCACGTTAACTGATGCCCATTAAATGGATGATGGAATTAAGAAGAATGCGTAAAGGGCCGCTGCCTGCAGGTCGCCAGGGCGCGTCTGGAGCTGGCGCTGGACGCGACAGCACGCCAAGCGCGAGGTGCACGACCACCCAGTAGCCCCTCGCATGCATCATCAACACCAGCTGGCTTGGTGTCGGCAGGGTCTTCGCGGACCCACCAACCGGCACTCGCCACTAGTGGAATACGCTGCATGCAATAGACAATACAGCTGAATAGCAACACATTGCAGGCGTATTTTAGGCCAAAAGGGGGAGAAGAAGTTGGAGGTTTTGTGTACCGAGCTACGATGCATCGACTTTTTGCTGAGCTGGAGCCGTCTATAAACGTCACCGAGCAAAACCTGGCAGACCGAGTTTGGTATATCTTGAGCTTAAACATATTTGATGGCACTGAACTCTAACGGCTACGACGTGAAGCGCTGTTCCCTTCATCGGATGAAAATACTATGGTTGAAGATGCGACGTCACAAGTTGCAGAGCAATTCGCATACGTGGATACCGCCGTGAATCCCAGTTGTAGTTGATTCAGACAGTGATGAAACAGTCGCCCAGGAACAAGAACTAGAGCAAATGAGGAGTATAAGTAGCGGCATGAAAGTTTAGCGGTGATGTTATTGCGCATAAGTCGCGCTGATTAGCTCGTGCACACAAAAGTAACCGATGGAGGAACTAATCGTGCCATCGATTACTTTTGTGTGTGGCGTATGACACACGAATCGTGTCTTTTTAAAAATCGTTATAATTCGCTCAAATATGCATTTTTGGAAAATTTATCCAGAACAAAATATTCATTATTTTGCAAGTACTTCATGCCTGCGGCTTGGTTTCTGGATATTATGAAAATTTTAAATTTTTAGGGGTCGACAACCTTTTTTTAACTTGTACATGGTACTCTTTTTACTTTGTGGGTTTTCAATAATGTTGTGGAAAAATAGTCTAATAAGTAACAAATAATAGCATTCATTGCGATCGCTCACAAACTCTAGTTGTAAATAAATTTCTGGAAAACAAGTCTCCTGTAAAAAAAAAACAATGCGTTTGTCTTATTGTTTAATTTTGCTTAAAACGGTTGATCTGCCGTCTTATTACTATCATATGGCCGAATAGACCCACGAAGTACCATGTGCTCTTTTGATATGGTATAAGCTTTATTTTTGCTTGAAACCGTTCATGCATAAAAAAAAGGTCGCTAAGAAATGGTGTTTTGTCAATCCGCCGCCGTATAGCGCCGGCGTTTGTTTCCTTTTGAAAACACTTGTTTTGTTATTCTTACTAATTAGACGTTTTCAAATCTACTTTTACATTTGTATAACAAATATTTGACATTGGTAAATATTAATGAATCATAAACCTTATTTTTTCCAAATTAAGGTTCTTGATTGTTTGAAATTTACAAATATTATTATTAGGTGAAAATTTAATTTAATAAAAACCAAGGTTTTCCAGGGTGATTTAGCTGTACCTACTTATATAAATGATTTTTTTATAATACAAAAAATAGTACAAAATGTTTGTAATCTCTGCATAAAAAAGTCACTCTCAATTTCAAAGAAAACACGTAGAAAAACACGTAGTTACCCACTAAAAACAAGTATCCTTCCGTTTGTAACTGATGAAACAAGGCAGCATGAAGCTGTTATTTTACGCTGGTATTCTGTGAGAGCGCGGTTCTTCACGGCGCGCGCGCGGCAATGTATAAAATGCACACCTATATTAAAGATATAATAGGTCGGGGAAAGTTTTTTTTGTACGTTTGGTTGTACTGTTTGTATATGGCTGGTTTTAATATTTAAACATATAGGACACAACTAAAAAGAAAGAAAAAAAAACACTCCCGCCATTTTACAATTGTTTTTCTGTCCGCCAAAATGAGTAAATCAAAAGAAGAAATTCGATATTCTATTTATATTATTCTGAAGTTTTATTACAAAAAAAGGATAAATGCGACTTCAGCCGTGAAAAAATTTTGTTACATTTATGGACCTAATGTAGTGTCAGCAGGGCTAGATGGACAGGAGACAATTTTATCCCCCGGGGAAAAGAGAATGTTTAGTTTTATCCATCCTTCGAGCATGGGCACACCGGTGGATATAATATTCACAATAGATAAAAAATATATTGGTAAATCCAATTGGGCATACCTTAAGAGCATTAAAAAAATTACGTATAACATGATTATACGGAATTATTAAAGTAGTTTAAATACATTTCGACAGCACTATCGGCTTCAACACCCTCGAAAACCATGAAAATGACACCCATGATGAAAAAATTGATACCTATTGCAGCCGCCATCTTGGATTTACATTTCGACACCACATCGGCTTCAACACTCTTGAAACCCATGAAAATGACACCCGAGATGAAAAAATTGGTACCAACTTCAGCCGCCATCTTGGATTTACATTTCGACAGCACTATCGGATTCAACACCCTCGAAAACCATGAAAATGACACCCAAGATGAAAAACTTGATATATATTGCAGCCGCCACCTTGGATTTACATTTCGACAGCACTATCGGCATCAGCACCCCCGAAAACCATGAAAATGACACCAATGATGAAAAAATTTATATTTATTGCAGCTGCCATCTTGGATTTACATTTCGATAGCACTATCGGCTTCAACACCCTCGAAAACCATGAAAATGACACCCATGATGAAAAAATTGGTACCTACTTCAGCCGCCATCTTGGATTTACATTTCGACAGCACTATCGGCTTCAACACCCTCGAAACCCATGAAAATGACACCCATGATGAAAAAATTGATACCCATTGCAGCCACCACCTTGGATTTACATTTCGACAACCCTATCGGCTTCAACTTTCTCGAAAACCATGAAAATGACACCCATGATGAAAAAATTAATACCTATTGCAGCCGCCATCTTGGATTTACATTTCGACAGCACTATCGGTTTCAACACCCTCGAAAACCATGAAAATGACACCCAAGATGAAAAAATTGATATATTTTGCAGCCGCCATCTTGGATTTACATTTTGACAGCACTATCGGCTTCAACACCCTCGAAAACCATGAAAATGACACCCATGATGAATAAATTGGTACCTAATTCAGCCGCCACCTTGGATTTACATTTCGACAGCACTATCGACTTCAACACCCTCGAAAACCATGAAAATGACACCCATGATGAAAAAATTGATACCTATTGCGGCCGCCATCTTGGATTTACATTTCGACAACCCTATCGGTTTCGACACCCTCGAAAAGCATGAAAATGACACACCCATGACAAAAAAAATTATACTACTTACTTTTAGTACGTACTACTATTATTTATTCTGTGCTTTTAAATATTGTAATAAAAAAATCTCTTATTATTATTATAATCAAGTATTTAAGAAATTTGGTTATTCGAATATTGTGTATTTGTACAGCGATCTTTTTGAGCCGCTGAAAACAACCGAAACAATGTCCACTCACGACGGCGACTGAAGCCGAACTAAACTTAATACAAAGTTACAAAGGTACTCTGTGAACTAAACTACTCTATGGCTTGAGATCCCCATTTACAGAAACAATTTGTATACGAGGTAAGCAAATCAACGAAAATTTCGCCATTTTGGAGCCGAAAAAAATTAATTATAGCTAAACAAAACAAAATTACACTGCCATTTACATTCAGTGGCTTCCCACATGATAGATGAAGAGATTAAAAAATAGATTGTGTTAAACAATTGATATTTTCAAAAGTTATAGTGTTTACAAGCCACATGGACATGATAAATCCACACCATAAGACACTAAAACCCTTTTTTTATTTAAAAAGAGCAATTAATCGATTTAAAAAAAATTATTAATAAGTTCAACAATCATTTATCTTTCTAACAATGTGCTTTTTATATCATTTATATGTATAATATGATTGCTAGATACGATTTTATTCGATAAAATGTTGGAATTTTAATTTTTAGGCGATAGTAGAACATTACCTTGCGCTTTCGCTTAAGGTATGCAATAGGAGATAAAACTTAGATTTTTTGTATGAATATAAACTTAAACGCACGTTCAATGAACTAGGATAAAATTGTCCCTTTCACATGTGAAAACAAGCAAAAAATTAATAGTATAGAATTTATTTGATCAAAAATCCCAAGATTTCTACAGCATGGGATTATTTCACTACCTACAAGATGTCAATAAGTTATCGAACGTAATATAAATTTAAGAAGAAAATATGTCTTGAATTTGTATAAAAAAAACGAAGAAATTTTTTCCCCTAATATGAAGGAAAGATAATCAAAACACAACAATACATTTAAAGTTTTAATCATAATTGATATATTCATGATGTAACACTTATTATTGAACACTCAGTTGTTTCAGCCTGACAAAGAATTATTTAAACACAAAATCAAACAGAATTATCGAAAGTTTGGCGCCCATGGAACATTTAAAATTTTTAAATTAATTCCAGCACTACGGTGTAATCACTTTGGTGTAAGTCTGCTTATCTCACTGCAATTGTTCAAGGAAAATCAGTTATATGTAAGTTGGAAAGATCTTTCATTATCTCTTCTCAGTGTATCGTGCGTCGCTTTTAACTGGTCAAGTTTTGTTGATATCTGTGCGATTGAATTGTCGATCCACTGCATTGACGACATATGTGCGTTCAGAATACGACCGATTTGGACGATCTGAAAAAATTACAGTAACAAATATTGAGTGAATAAAGTTTTAGTTGAATGGAGGAAATTGTTGTGAGAGAAAGATTTCATATATAGCCTCCGATAAATGGCAGCATCATCATCATAACACCCTATCAAATGTCCATTGATGAACATAAGCTCCACAAGCGATTGCCTCATAGTGGATGGGGATATTTGCCATAGATACCACACGCTTGGCAGCGGCAGCTGCTTTGTTAACTTCAGTTTCAGGAATATGCTGATGGCCCTCTGTCGCTTGACACCCACAAGACGGGGTATTGGGTTAAGCCACGTCGTCACTACAAGGATGGCGGTAAACAAAGTCGTACAGTAAAATCGGTAAAAAAAGATTGTTAACTGGATAAATTAACAAACCACATTTTATCATATCATTTGACAATATAGAAAAATAACTTACAGGGTCATTGGTATCTTGACTTCTATTGGTCTCATTCAGGTGTTCAATAACTTCTTTCAGATCTTCAGACATTGTTTTTAGCTGTGTATCTAAATTCTCAGCTAGTGAATACCTGCATTAAAAAAAACTTAATCAATATTTTGTTAGAAAAATACACAAACTTTAGTTTAAAATTTAGTTTTTGTGTTAATAGTGAAAAATAGATTGCCGCATTGAAATTGCCTAAAACAGCCGAAGTTCCCTTAATTTGGAATTTGTGAGAGGTTTAGTCTAATACAAGTTTGTATTTTATATTAAACTTGCTAAACAAGCGGGAAAATATATTATTTAAATTGTAATAATCAGTCAATCTAGTTTCAATGTACACCTGCTGGACAATGTTTGCTTTCTATATCGGGTAGGATTTGTCGCTTATGAAAATCTCCTTCCTTACATTCTGCAGCTTCTTCCATTTAAAGGAATATTAAGTTATATCACTATACAAAAAACTATTCATAAATTTCATAAGTACAATGAGAATAAAGGCTAAATTTCTCCATAATCATTCTTGGATGTACAATAAATTAAGAAAAATAGAATAGAATTTTTTTTTTCAATATAGAGAGTAATCCTAGGAATATAGTTTTAATATCAAGTTCTGTTTTTAACGAATAATAAAAATACGACAAAATAAATATGAAAATTACAAAATTTTTTATAGCACAGGGAGTAAACGAGGATGCGGCTCCCTGATGGTGACCCACGCCGCTCATGAACTACTTCTAAAAAGAGTAGGCTTTTTTAAGGGTACCGAAGTCTCGTTTCCATTGTGCAGTTTTATTTAGTACATATTTTGGTGTACTTACATGTTTTCTCTCTCCGGATCACGCAATCTATCGCCGGTTTCGTTGACCAGTTGTTTTTCCATAGGGGTCAGAATGTCTTCGAGTTCTTTCTGTTGTGCCAACACAAAATCTAGTTCATGTTCTAAGCTCTGCTGCTCATTCTTAACGGTTTGGATTGTGTCGTTTAGTTCTACAATCTGTTGAAAATAAATAAAGGTATTTATGGTATATTATATATTATATAAAATAGATTATATCATCAAAACTAAACATAATGTCAGATGAGCTCAAAAACAAGGTTTGTCAAATAACAACCTAGTTTATATTAGATCAATTGGCCTGTATATTTTTGGATGTTGGATTTCTACTCACTATACTCAACCAAATCTAATAAATATCTTTAGACGTTTCACATTATTCATTCCGCAATAACTTTGTATAAGCGTCATACGATTTATAATAACCTTTTACCTAAAACCAAATAATTATGAAGTTATCTATATTTCATGGGAATTGGAATTTAAAAAACAAAGCAAAATATATAAAAGACTCAACTTTTGTGCTTGACATTGTATCAATGATATGTCATTATGCACGGTACTGTAGGTGTAGTGTTTGGAGATTCAAATTCATGCTAATGTGAATAATCTGTAAAAATATTAAAATAATCGAGCCATCGTAATTTACCATTTTGTTTAAAATTTTAATTTTAAAATTTTATTTTTTTTATAATTTCTGTAAACCCCACCGTAGCAAAGTAGTGAGTAGGTTTAGAAGATACCCGGCTTGTACAATGGTAGTATAGTGTCATTGAGAACCATCTAAAAAGGAGTTGGCTTCCAATACAAAAAAAAGTGCAAATAATAACATTTTTAAGAGAAACTAAAAATATAACCAATGGGGACAATCTATACATTGATGAAACATTGGTGCTTCATAATTTCCATGCGAATTCGCCGAAGGAGGATTTGTATAAAATACAACTACTACACGACGACTATTAAAGAGAGATTCATTTTGAATGCATTATAGAAAAACAAATAATAATAATAGTAAATAACGATGGTGACGATGACACCTCAACTAAACTCAAGAGAAAGTAATAAAATAAATTTGTTTTTAATCTAGTGCAGTTTTAAATTTATATAACTTTATCTCTAGAAATCAGTAGTAGTGAAAAAAAACTGATAATTTATTCTGGTATTAATCTAGATAAAACTGTAAATGATTAACAACTCTAAAGAATCGATATCGATTACTCTTAAGGATCGAATATTGAAGTCAACCTTCAATATTCGATCCTTAAGAGTAATCTGAGTAATTAAAGATTTTTAGATTTGGTGGAGTATACATGTATTGTCCTTATTTTTCACCTGGTTGTAAATAGATGCTGTGGTCTATAGACTCGACTGAAAATCATAATTTAGATACATTGTCATCCCTGAGAACTAAGATATAATGCCCGTAAAAAAGGTCTCGGTTAAAATGCTATAAATAAAAAGTAAACTACAACTCCCCATAGGCTTACATCTTCAACACCCAAAAAACTGAGCATAGTATTGGTATTTGTAATTCAGGTACCTTAACTGGAACCCTATTAAAAATTTGCACCATAATTACAGTCTAAATTAAGAATCATCAAGTTTGGAACGGGTCTAATCTGGATATGGTATACATAAAAGATGTATATCATAAAAGTAAAGTAATAAAAGCCTATATACGTCCAACTTCTGGCTACCTCTAATTTCTAAGAGGGGTTTAAGGCAAGGAAGTATCCAGAGCACTGCCCCAATGCATGTTGACCGATTCATTGTGGATGTATTATCGATTTTTCCTTTGGCGTATGACACGCGAGTTGTGTCATTTAAAAAAATCATTATAACTCTCAAATTGCGTTTTTGGAAGATTTATCTAGACCAAAATATTCATTATTTTGCAATTAGTTCATTACAGTCTTCGTTTCTAGATATTTTGTGAATTTAAAATTTTCTAGAGTTGACAACCTTTTTAAACTTCTGGTTCGCACTCTTTTTTATTGTGTGGCTTTTTAAATCATGTTGTAGAAAAATACTCTCTAATGAGTAACAAATAATAGTATTCATCGCGATCGCTCACGAACTCAAGTTATAAACAAGTTTCTGGAAAGTCTCCTGTTAAAAGAAAACATAATGCATTTGTCTTATGGTTTAATTTTGCTTAAAATGGTTAAAACTGCCGTCTGATTATTGTTATGTGGCGGAATGGGCCTACGAAGTACCATGTGCTCTTGTAGTATAGTATAGGGTTTATTTTTGCTTGAAACAGAACGCATACATATATGTGCATGCATAGAAAAAGTTCGCAACACATGGAGTCTATCGTTCGTCTGCCGGGCGGGCGGCATACCTAGATATGGTTTTTTTTCTTTTTGAAACACCTTTATACACTTTACTCCTTACTAATCAGACGTCCTGACGTTGAGTTTTGTTGTCATCGATCTCTGTCTAAGATATACTTGCGTTTACGATTTAATTTAAAATAAAATGAATAATCATTGCTATGTTACATACAATAATAAAAATTTAATACTGGTACATTTTTGATAGAACACGCATCAAAGCCAAACCATATTGAAAAGTCTCGTTCATAGAAGTCATATTCTCGTTAATTACATTTGTAAATATGAATTAATCATAAACCTTATTTTTCCCAATTAAGGTTTTTGATTGCGAAGCTTATGAAATTAGTTGACAATCATTGTACCAGACGCTCTACGTTCTAAAAATGACTGATCTGGTAAGTGGAAAGTACCACGAAGTACTCAGGAGTTGGTACTACCTTTTTACTTACTTATAGTGCTAAACAGCAGCGCAATCACTATTTCGGTCTAAAGGATAAGATAGTTAACTAACTCTAGTTAACCAGCTAGTTAAAAAGCTGTAAAACACTAGTTATCCACTACATTATTATTATTCAGGGTTCAACAAGTCTATATTAATTAGGGCCCAACAAAACCTATATTAAATGGTTCAAAACCAACTCTTAGTCAGATGAACTGAGTGCTAACCAAACCTTTTCTTTTACTATATTAGCCTTGAGCTATAGTCAATAACTTTACCATCTCTCCATTAGCAATGAGCAGCCTATCCCAAGCGTTAATCTGTGTGGCTTGGTTTATAAATATCTTCTCTTGTTCCTCTAATTCGAGCGTCCATTTGTTTATGTTCTCTTCGAGTTGAGCGAATGTTATTGAGGTGATCGGTTGCGGTGGAGCTGCGGCTGTTGTACTGTAAGAAGTAATTATTGTTTAAAATAAAAAACCACATTGCAGTGATTTGTACTTAGAATAGAATAGGAATAGAATAATTTTTTATTCAATATAGATCACATGTGTAATTCTTATTGAAAGTCATTTTTTACTTTACCACTGGTTCGAAAAAAACCCTATGTCCTGGGAAGAACCAGCAAGAAACCCAGCTCGATTTTTTTAAAAGCATATTTTACATTAATGATTGGTAGATACAAAATTTACTTTAGAAACAGCTTGGAAGCAACCAACTCATTCCCAGGGGTTATAATAATATTTTAACAGTGACTAAGCGTTTAATTATGCAGGGACGCGGGTTCGAATCCCGCATCGAACAAATGTTTGTATGGCCAACAAATGGGTTTGGATGTGTGTAAAAACACTCTGCTATGGCAGTAACTTCGAAAAAATTATTGGGTTTTTATGTCAAGAAATTCTCACCACTGAGCCTAGAAAGCCTGATCCTGGCGTATCGGATAACCATGTTATCGGACACAGGGTGAGGGATTAGAAACAGAAACTTTTTTTAAATAAAGATTATAAATAATACTTATTGAAAGTCACTCTTTTGTTTAATTAACACTAGTTCAAAAAAAACTCTATTTATTAGAGATTGCACTTGTGTTTGCGCATATATTCGTGCACCAAAATCCTTTCTAGATGGCTAGTCTCCGTTGAGACTGGCCGCCGTGACCGAAATTCGGACTGGAGGATATTATAACTTACAAAATAATTTCAGCATAATTGGATATTAATTTTGAAATAAAAATGTATTAATATTATTATTATAAGATGGATTAATCATAACCGACTATAAACTTTTAGATGCTTAACTGCAGCTAATAAGGTACTGCATATAACATCATTAATTCATATGATGTTAAAGATTTTGTTTATATAACTGAAGTGACAAGTAACAGTCTACCTGATGGTAAGTATCTACTGCAGTCGAAGGTCACCCTGCAGTCAAATTCAAGCAAAAAAGAGTACAGGCGCATTATCACAACTGGGACATAAGAATACCTCCCATCCTGGAATTATACTGACTCTCTACATCTTCAGCCGCCAAATAATAAATAAGAGTGATATTTACTCAGACGGCACCTAGTAAAGTCAATTGCATGAATCCTATCATAGGTGTTAACAACTTAAATAATACAAATATTATAAAATGTAGTTTGTGTTAGACAACTTACGTTGTGGTGGTAGTTAGAGTCGGCATAGTAGAAGCTGCGGTGGATTTACCCAGTGACAACATACCAGAGGGCGCTGATGTAGCTGAAAAGAAAATTTAAAATAGTAACTATGCTACTAATATTATACTAACTTAAGAATGGAAGAATGGAATTTTGTTAATCTATAGTATAAACAAAATATGCTGAGATTACAGTTTTTGGTCCATAGGTGCAAAACCAAAGACATGAAGGATTAAATTATTGACTTCACGAAACGGTTTAAATACATATTCGGCTAGTCACTTTTAAATAAAATAAAAAAATGTTGCAGCCTATTTACGTCCCACTGCTGGGCACAGGCTTCGTCTCATTTCTGAGAGGGTTTTAGGGCAATTGTCCACCGCACTGCCCTAATCCGTGTTGGCGAACTTCACATGTCTTCGAATTTTTTTTTTCTTATTTCTCAGACATGTAGGTGTTATGTTTTCCTTCACCGCCGAGCACGTGGTAAATCAGCACTTAAAATTGCAATTAACAATTTCATTGGTGCCGGCGGGGCTCGAACCCGGGTTGCTCGAGTACTGTGAAGCTTACAGCGAGCGTTAACTATCTGAGCTACCACGGCTCTATCACTTTACGATTATCTGTATAAAATAACACTGCTTTTGCTACCATGCAGTGGCGACTTAAGAGATTCTATCACTCCATTTCATCCAGTGGGTTTGGGATCTTGTGGCTTCTGATATCACCATCACATTTATGCCAGGCGTTAAATACCCACACCCACACTAGGCAGCAGTTATAGTTTTATACGTGGTAGAGCCATGCTGCAGCTATATTAGTAGTATAGTTGCACAAATGGGTCGGCTCGACCGGGGAAGGACCACGGTCTCACAGAATACCAGCGCAAAATGGCAGCTTGACACTGCTGTGTTTTGTATGGTGAGTATAGAGAACCGGAGACCCATTTTACTGGAAAAAGAGTTATTACATGTTAGTCCTCACGGGTGACGACGCATCTGCATTTTTGATTATTTATTGAGGATAGATGTGGATGTCTATGGGTCTGGGCAACCACTTACCATCAGGTGGACTGTGTGCTCGTTTGTCACCCTATCCTATAAAATAAATAATAAATAAATAAATAGTTATTATATAATTTTTGCAGATTTTGTATATTTAGTAAAGGTGTTAGACATCTGGAACTGAGATTGTCAATTTGCTACTGCAACTTAAAACAGACCTTTCCTCATAGATTGCCCCAACGGCGGTTATTCACCGTAGTTGCCACGCTCGAAGGACAGGTTTGCAAATGCAGTTTTTTATTATTTTGACACGTTATCAGGAAGATGCTGTATATTACTGTTTCAGTTTTCCTCTGTCGCCCTTTATACGACACCCACAGGATGATATGGGGCAGAGGTATTCTCGATTACTACACTGCAGGCTCTCCATCACCAGTTTTAAAATTAGGGACCAGCAAATTTTTGGAATACTGTGTGGTGGTGGCGTTATAGAATCCACTTCCCCACTTCGCTCCGTGGTTGTCGTAAGAGATGACTATGGAAAATGCTAACAAAATCTCACAGCCTAAGCAGCCAGCTGCTGTTGTTGCAATCGACATCTGTTTAGCTCAATTAAGGCAAATTCTTCCCTACAATGGCATAGGCGCATGTTCAGCAATTGATTGTTACAGGCTGACAATGAAGAGGAAGTTTTTGGATTATTCTCTGCCATCTGAGCCTTATCCATCATTATGTTTGAAGTGTTGAGCCCAAGTAGACATTATAGACTATTGATCGAACTTTAACTTTGACACTTTTTACTATCATTATTATGACTAAATAATAGGCTCATAACCCCTGACGAAGAAATAAAATGCCTCATTACCCTTGTTTTCTGGCTCTAGATAGAGTATTTATTAATTTAAAAGTGGTGAAATTAAACATTTTGTACAATCGACTTCAATATAAAAAATAAGTTACTGTTGATTTTTAAACCGCTTAACCAATTTTGAAAAATTTTAAACCACCTGGGCAGTAAATCCTTTGAAACAAAAAAGATCTTTCCAAAACGGTGACTAGAATGGAATGTCTCAAAGCCTGTAGCAACACTATTTCACCATACCTTTCAAACCAGAACACTTGAATTTATTGCAGCTTGACAATAAGACATAGATAATGTAGATATTACTTCAATAAAAATATCTCTATTATGATAATGAATGACCATTGCTTATGAAATGAAATATTATATTAATTTCTTCAAAGTGGGAAAATAAAATTTCATTTGTCAAAAAGTAATTCTTTTCCAAAACTACAAAGATCCTTTAATCAGAGGAGAAACTTCGCTGGTATCCTTTATCACTCATGAGTTTTGCATTAAATTTCAGTACAATATAAAACAGGACCCTATGTGTGACTTCAGGATTATTACTTTTATACGAAGATCAATTCTATTACTTAAGTCTTGCTATTTATACTTTATTATTTATAAATCTAAAAAAATATAAGCTATTATTTACATAATTTTGATAATGATAATTAGTAGTCAAAGTGACATTTTGTTTTTTTATTTAGACTTTCAAAAAAATAAAGGCAAAGGTTAAAAGTGTAAGCAGGTATTGAGCTGACCAAATCATTGTACCATAAATAGAGTGGCCAATTTTTATAGGAATGGACGTAAGAAAGAAAATATTTTCAAAATTTTTCTTTGATTCATTACAATCACGATTATGAAAAAAACTAATTTTGATTCCTAATCGAGGAGATATATATATTTATATATAGGCCACAGAATCCTCTTACCACCAGATGGAATGAGCGCTTATTTGTCTCTTACTTCTATAAAACTTAAAGTATCACCACAAAACGAAATAGAGTTGATACATTTATAGTTTTGGAAACATTTCTGATAGTTTCCTAGGGAATTGGCTAAGCGTTTGGCTACGATGATGCAGGTTGAGTGTTCAAATTCCGCACGGTATATGTGTTTACATGGCCTATAAAATAACCCAAAAAACCTTCTTGAAAAAAAAATATCTTAGTGTGAAATACCCAATTAAAAAAAAAACACTTACCCGTTCCTGAAGTAGCTGTAGTAGCAGTTGGTTTACCAAACGACAGTCCACCACTAGTTCCAGTAACACCAAAGCCACTACTAGTAGTAGTTGCACTAAAACTGATCGCAGATGTCGCTGGCGTCGTTGCGGGTTGGCTTGTCGCAAAACTTGTAGTAGTTGTAGCTGCAGGTACACCAAAACCACTTGGTGCTTGAGCCGTTGATGTTGTTGAAGTACCACCAAAACTAAGACCGGTTGTTTGAGCCGTACTAAGGCTTAAGCCGGCTTGGCTTGTCGGGAATGTTAGCCCAGTCGCGGGCTTTGACGCACCACCCCCACCAAAACTCAGGGTGGATGTAGTTTGCTGGCTTGTTGTCGGTGTGGCTGTTTGTGTTGTTCCAAAACTTAAGCTCGGTTGGGCTTGACTTGTTGTTTGAGGTTGACTTGTAGCAAAACTAGTTGTTGGTGTTTGTCCTTGATTAAAGGAGAAACCGGAAGATATTGTTGTTGTCGTAGTTGTTTGTGGCTGGCCAAAGGAGAAACCGGTAGAAGTTGTTTGCGGTTGTGGTTGGAGCGTGAAACTGGATGTTGCTGGTGTGCCAAAAGATGGAGCTGAAATAAATGTTTTGAAATAGTTTATTAATTTAAAATATTGTATTAAGTTATTGTAATTTGTATTGCGAGGCAGCAAATATCTCTAATTTATCTATGTCTCCATAATTGAAAGAAAAACAATAAATTTCACTCACACACACACCAAAGTTCACTGCTGAACATAGCGATTTACAAAACAAAGAACTAGTCTTCTCGCCCACTCGCAGTCGACTAAACGGGTTATGGAGAATTGACCGTAACTAAGTGTGCAATGTATGAAACCTGCAGAGCCCATCTAGTAGTAAGTCTTTGGATTTTTCTGAGTTTATTTTTTATAAATGTTTAAGTACCGACATTTTATTTTACTGTAGTCATGGTCAATAAGAACTTGAGGTGTTGAATGTCCTGATGTTATAGTTTAACCAGGCTACCTTCAGTTTTAAATGATTAATTTTTGGTCTGAAATGGATTACATTTTTGTAAAATTTGTGTTATTCAATGTGTAGTATTCACATTAATATAAGAAATCATGGCATAAACACTGACCTGCACTAGTTGTAACAGCCACCGCAGTCCCCGTTGTGGTAGTGGTCGGTGCAAAACTGAATGATGGTTTCCCGAACATTTGTGAGAAAGCTGGAGTGCTCTGTGCGAATCCACTAGCCGAGGTTGTAGCTGGCGTCAGTGAGAAACTTGATTGGGCTGGTTGGGTCGTTGCTGAGGTCTAGAAATGATAAAATATTAAAGTTAAACCAATATCGAAACTACTAAAACCTATTTATACTTACCTAATTAAAGCCTACATTGTTCTGCAGCCGGGCAAAGGCCTATTATTTCTGTGAGGATATTAAGAGTAATGAGAATCCACCACACTGTACCATTATGTGTTGTCAGACTTCACAGGTTTACTTGCGACATTTTTCTTTTCCCTCGGAGCATCCACAATCCACACTTAAATTTGCATTTGGCAGTTTTATTAGTGGCGGTGGGGTTCAAAGTTCGCAGTGCGCTTGAAGCAGCATCCAGTTTGCAGTGCATTCATATAGACCACTCACGTTCAAGTTCGCCGTCAAGTTTGCATGATTCCAGTTGAAACCATGGCGTCTCTCGCTTATTGCCTCGAATAACGTCATGCATACTTGACTGCTCATACACGATCAATTTTACATGACGCTGTACATTTGATCAAGTCGGGTGAATCGAAATTCAATTTTTGCTCCAAGTAGACTTTTCATGCATACTGATAGCCATACAACGTCAAGTTTATCGGACGCCGCTTCGAGCGTGCTGCAAACTTGACGGTAAACTGGATTGTGTATGACATCATAAAGAACCGAATACCCTTTTTACTAGTAAAGAATTCAGGCAGACAGACAATGTAACGTAGACGGTTCAAGGCAGACACTGCATTTGCATACTGAATCTTTAGTCTGCATCTATGGGCCACAGTATTAACTTATCATAAGGTGGATTGTGTGCTGATGATACTTGCTGAATGCTTGAATCTGCTGGTCTATAAAAAAATTTAACAATCAGTTGTCTGTACTTTTATTAACAATATGGATATAACCCATTGCAGATTCAGCTTACTTGATACTATTGTACTGTGCTAATTATGTTGGTTCTACTGTAGAAATCCACACTTTTATTTGTACATAATGAAATATTTAGCACCATGAATACAGTATTTTAAATAAAATCAATAAATTAAAAATAATACTTACGGCAGTTGGTTGCGGCACCGAGAATCCCGAAGTAGGCGTTAATGTGAAACCGGTATTTGTGGCTGGTTTCGAGAAGCCAAAGCCAGAAGCAGTTGGAGATCCGAAAGAAGAGGCTGCTACAAAGATATATATTTTTAATCCTCTTATTTGGTAACTTATATATATTTATAGTATGATTATGGCACTAAGTCTACAGTAACAATGTATGTATGTAGTATTGCTCTACTTGGAATATCTTTAGAATTTTTTGGTAACATAATAGATATTTTTTTAAAGCACGAAATTCCAGATAAAATTTGTGAACACCCTTTTCAAAATAACTAGTAGCCTCAAAAGGCAAAGTCAAAAGGCGTTACGTGGCAGAGCTATGCTACAACTATATTAGTAGTATAGTAGTAGCACGAATGGGTTGGCTCGACCAGGGAAGGACCACGCTTTCACAGAATACCAACGTGTAATGGCGGCTTAACGCTGCTGTGTTTCTTATGGTGAGTGTAGAAACCCAGAGACCCTTTTTACTGGAAACGAGGCATTCCATCTTAGTCCTCACGGTTGACCACGCATCTGCATTTTGATTCGTAATCGAGGATGGATGTAGATGTCTATGGGCCACGGCAACCACTTGTCATCAGGTGGACTGTGCTCGTTTGTCAGCCTTATACTATAAGAAAAAGTATGATTTATATTCATATCTTCTCATTATGTTATACCATGACAAGTGGTAAAATTGTAAAATTTTGTACAACCAACTTCAATATAAATTATTAACGACAATTCAAAAACTACAGGTCAGACTTTGATCAAATTTATATGGGACCACAAGAGAAGTACCAGCTTTCAAATAAAAAAAGAATCATCGAAATTAGTTAACCAAGAAAAAAGTCATGTTTTACACACGTAAAAAAAACATACAGTCACATTGAATACCTCCTTGTTTTTGAAGTCAGTAGAAAATAAAACCAAATGGTTTACCTTGGGTTGCAGGGGTCCCAAAAGCCAGTGTGGACTGTTGTTGTGTTGTGGATGTTTGACCAAAAGACAGATTTTGTGGTGCATTCTGGAATAATAAACAAAAATATCCATAATAAATAATATTACATAATAAAAACGGATTGTAAATGCTAAGCTTGTGTAATATCCTATGCCTATTATTCACTAGAAGGAGTGATTTCTCAAATTTTTGTCATGCCAAAAGATCTGTGTCCATTTCTGTCTAAATCCAAGGTTTGTTGTTTTATCTTTGGTATTTTTTTAAATTTCAAACTCCGAGTTTTTATGACACCGTATAAAGTTACAATCCATTATCTAGTAAGAAACTGACTCCCTAAAAACTGCAGCTGTTCTCGGAAATTTATGTTTTAATTAAAATTTGCAAAAATTCATGACTATTTATTTAGTTTTATTGGTATTTTTTAGTCTTTCGTTTATATTGAATAGTTTTCTTTACACCACAAGTAAAAGAACATAATATGTTCAAATTAAAAAACTGCGTGTTTTAAATCTACTAAAAAAAGGACCACCAATAAAATTATCAGCCGTCTTTGACAGCATATCTATGTATTAAATCCCATTTACTTAAATTTTCATCAGAAACTTTATTATGATAAAATATAATACAATGTGCTTATTTTTTTAAAATTACTGGTAGTTCAGGGGAACTAAAATACTTTGAATAGATGTGCAGTTGTCCAACACATAATTAGACTGTGCAGTGGATACTTTCTTGCCATAAAACCTTCTCCTTTCACCTCTCTGAGAGGTCAGTATCCAGGAGTAGGTTGAAGTTTACTTTGTTTTACTTAACTTTTCATAAATATTGGAGCAGTGTTGCTCAATATTATGTAAACAAACACGCCGTTACAATGTTTGCTCCAACAAATGCTGTCCATTCAGGACAAAATAGTTATTTTTGCAGCAAATGAAACAGTCTAGATTGTAGGATTCCTTTTCAGAAGTACTGAAAGGAATCATTTCATTTTATTTTAGAAAGTTGTGTGTGATAAGTAAGTGCATTACCTGAGTGGCTGGTTGTCCAAACCCAGGGCTACCAACAGTTTGATTTGGAGGAGATGTGAATCCCCCAAATGATAGTGGCTTAGATGCTCCGAACGCTGAACTGGCAGTTGTTGTTGTCGGACTTGAAACTGCAATATTAAAGAAAAGTAATGAAATATTTCATGACTAAAATTTAATCCTGCTGGGTTTCTTGCCGGTTCTTCCAAGGACTGAGGTATTTTCTGAACCAAAGCAAAATAAATATAATCAATTTTTTAAGAACCGTTTCTAAGCAACAAAATAAAGGAGATTCCTTTCTACAACAGGATAGGTCCATGTCAGCTGTTGACTTCCACTGGTTGGTAAAGAAAAGAAGTATTGCACAGCATGGCTCTACTAGATAAAATTTCAAATCTTAGTTTTTTTTTTAAATGTCTGTTAAACATTATATAATATGTAGATTGAGCCACACATTCAGTTTTCATTAAAATTCATTCATTCACATTTCAGTAATAAACTATACTAATCACTATAATTCATCTGTCTTTTTATTTTTTAGGCACAAAAGAAAACAACAATGGATATTATTAAGCCAACATTTTGTAGGTGCAAAATAATCATTCGCACTTTAGAGTAATAAAGTTAAAATATGAATGAGTGATAATTATCCTAAAATATCAATGTTGATGTTGAGTTTTTACAAAGATAACGTAAGATTGTGGCAGGGAGAAGTGTATTTTACCCAAGGTTTTTTTTTTGTAGGATAGAGAACAATACATAATTTACTTGAAAATATCAAGGCACACTGCATGCATAGATTACACTTAACCATTTTTTATATTGTTTTTTTATATACATAAAACTACAAGATACATCAAATCTTCTTTAATAAAAAGTTGAAGATTTTTTTTATAGGATAGGGTGACAAACGAGCACACAGTCCACGTAAGTGGTTGCTGTAGCCCATAGACATCTACATCTATCCTCGTTTGTGAATCAAAATGCTGATGCGTTGTCACCTGTGAGGACTAAGATGGAATGCCTCTTTTCCAGTAAAAAGGGTCTCCGGTTCTCTACACTCACCATACGAAACACAGCAGTGTTAAGCTTCTATTTAACGCTGGTATTCTGTGAGAGCGTGGTCCTTCCCCGGTCGAGCCGACACATTCGTGCAACAACTATACTACTAATATATTTAATTAGTTTAATAAAAACAAATAGATGTCAAAAATGTTTTTCTTTCAAGAAATGCTCTGTAGCAGCCTCAGAAGGCATGCAAAGCTGTTGGTCCTACACCTGATCTCTCTATAGTCATGTTGTATTTCCATTCCACTGCATAATGAGAATGCAGAGTGCACACACACTATAATCCTGTCCTGCGCCCAGGCTCCATTGAAAAATTTATTCTGGAGGACATTAAAATTTCGTTGCTAACAGAAAAGCTATCACTGATAGTGATTTAGTTTTAAAACAAGAAAGGCTACTTACAAAGCCCTGAAGTAGACGCTGTAGTTTTTGGACCAAACGAGAAACTGCCAAATGCAGGTGCACTTGTTGTGGGACTAGTGAAGAAATTCACTTTGTTATCTGCAAAAAACAATTATTTTAACAGGAATATTAGCAATATAAGTTATTTTTTAAAACAGTCTGAGATTTTAAAGCAATTTATTATTAACAAAATGATTTCATTTATTTATATGTTTAATAAGGATATTGGTATCATTATCATCATAACATGTGTCTTATACAGGGTTATTTTTCAAAGAGTAGCCAAATTATAAACTTAAGGCCAAATATATATATATATATATATATATATATATATATATATATATATATGGGTGAATATACAAAAGTTGGGTAACTTTCAGGAATATTTTGTTATACTTTTCAAGTCAAATTTCGATAAATTTGGATATTTAAGATAGATAATGTAATGAATATATCGGGCTAAATCGGGCCAGTCACATTTTTAAGTATATTATGATATTTCAATGTTTGTGAATTTGACTGCCAGGGGACTGACGAGGGTTTCATAGTACTGATTAAATACACAATTTCATATGAAATATAGGAAATTTATTAACAGTGTAAGCCAATTTTTTTGAATCTAATAATGGCCCGCATAATAACATAACGGCAAAATCTTTTAAATATTAAAATACATAAGTAACTATTTACAATAACTATTCATTTAAATATCCATAGCTCATATTTGTCTGCTACAGATACATTTCGTAATGACGTCTGTATTTTTCGGTGTCCAGATATAGCTTGTTTAAACATTTTTTTCTTCATGAGTCTTTATTTTAGTTTAGTATTTCTTCATGTACCATCTTCCTAATCTCCTACTTCCTTCTTTTTAGTTATATCTTCACCCATTTGCTCCTTTATATTTTTGATATGGAGTATTTAGTTTAGTTATAAATTTTGAAATTACAGCTTCCACCTTTTTTATTGCTTATTTCTGTACTTTCAATCTTGGAATATGTATGTTCGTCAGGAACTATTTTGACTGTATTTTATTATCAGTAGTCGAACGTCATGTATTTTGACATATAAAATTCTGCGTGATTCAATTCAACTGAATTTGACTGGCAAAGATATGGTATTAACATCAATGTCGAGTACATCATTCACCTTCGATTTGCCGACGATATAGTCCTTATAGCAGAATCGCTGGAGACCCTAAGCACTATGCTCAATGACCTCAATAGTGCCTCCCAATGGATAGGTCTTAAGATGAAAAGTTGTTGGAGGCACTAAGCTCGAAGTTGTTGACGAGTATGTTTACCTGGGACAAATAGGCCGACTAGGTAAGTCCAACTTCTACCGAGAGGTCAATCGACGGATTTAACTCGGTTGTGCAGCGCTCGGGAAGTTACAACACATCTTCTCGTCAGACATATCTCGATACTTCAAAACGAGATTGTACAAACAGTGCGTGTTACCAGTAATTACTTATGGATCTGAGTCGTATTCCTTTACTGCTGGCCGTATGAGAAAATCAAGGCAATCAGCGGGCTATGGAGAGGGCTATGCTCCAGGTTTCTAAGCATGATAGACTTAGAAATAAGGATATCCGCAGTGGAAACAGAGTAACCAATATAGCCTAATGGAATAATAAGCTGAAGTGGCAACAGGCCGGCCATATAGCTTGAAAAACTGACAAATAATACGAAAAAAAGGTTCTTGAGTGGCAACCTCGTACCGGTAATTGAAGGGTAGGGCATCCCTCCACTAGATGGAGTGACAACGTGGTAAGACATGCAGGAAGTTCATGGATGCAGGTGCTTTAGGACCCTGCTTTGTGGCTTAACTTGGTGGGAGGCCTATGTTCAGCAGTGGACTGTTTGTAGTTAAGTTGTAATGATGATGACGATGATTTTGATGAATAATCTTTCCCTTTTTGGGTTATTTGTTGCTCCCGTGACACAATTACTTTACTTCGACTTCTCTTTTGTTTCCTAATTTATCTCCCCTAGACAAATTTTGTTTTTTTAGAAGGCAACATGATGTTTTTGGACTGAAATAAGTAAAAGAAATACTTATACACAGTAACAGTTGAGATACATATGATCTAAAACAATATAAAAATCAGTACCCTGGAAACACGTCAGTCCTCTGATGCAATAAAAGATAAGAGACTGACACCAAAGTACTGATGAAAAGGACGTAAATTTGAGTTTACAAAAGGAACTAATGTTTCTTTTGGTATTCTCGAATATTCACAAACAACGTTTTAACCGGTTCAGTGAGGATGACACGCCAGGCATGCCATCAATTACTTTTGCGTGTGGCGTATGACACACGAGTCGTGTCTTTTTAAAAATCGTTATAACTTGCTCAAATTGCATTTTTGGAAAATTTAAAAGAGAAAAGTCAAATGGTGGGGTCTATAGGTAACTTCCCTACTAACATTCAAAATTTAACAAGGATTTGATCTTGAGTTGAGCTTTATTTTTGCAAGAATTTCAAATTTGAACAACGCACAATGGACTGACGCATAAAACTGAACACAAAGATTCTTAATTTTCAAACAATAACACTTAGGAGCATTACATGATGAAAGTTGTGTTAGATATTATTAAGTACATCACAGATTGTAGTGAAATATTAAGTATTCCTAAATTAATGGTAGTATATAATATACAACCACTTGATTGCGCGTTTTTGGGCTTGTGACATGCCAAAGTACTGACAATTCGGGGATGTCTCGTGTTGTTTCACAAACTTGTTCTTAAAATAAATAACTGAAATTGGGTGACCTAATAAACAGCTTTTAATTGTTTTATAATAAAATGAAATAATAAGAAAATGGGCTTAGCTTTCCATTACCTTCCATCGAGTTTGGTGTTGATACGTATTTTTACAGAAAGGTTACATTTTTATAAGCACACACACAAAGTTTCAATACGCGGAAACGCGTACTTTTTGAGAAAAAACATTATTTAAATTAATTATTTTTGCAATGTTTATGTTACATTCCTAGTTGACTTCCATCGAGTTGGGGGTTGATACGTATTTTTACAGAAAAGTTACACTATTATAAGCACACACATAAAGTTTCAATATGCGGAAACGCGTACTTTTTGAGAAAAAACATTATTTGTAAATTAATTATTTTTGCAATGTTTATGTTACATTCCTAGCGTAAAACTGGCGCCATTTTGTAATGTCATTCTCGTCGTCAGTACGGATGTCGTTTCTTTCCGAAAAAGATAGATTTTTAAATCGATTCGTATCGTAAGCTGTCGTGATATCACAAAAAATGGATTAAATTTTTATAAGCACACACACAATGTTTAAATATGCGGAAACACGTAATTTTTGAGAAATAAATTAATAAAAATCACTTATTTCAATATTTTGTTGTTTTTTTTAATTGGCTTTACGGCTCTGGGTTCTAGCTTTTCTGAGCCTATTTTATTACGAATTTCCAGACATTCGTTGAATGGGGGGAGGGGGGGGGAGGAGTAGGGGACTAATTCAGAGGGATTTCTATGGAAAGCTAAGCTTTTATGTCAAAAAACCAAATTTTTTGTACCCCGACTCCACGTGGTACGAGTCTGTCCTACCCCTAGAGTGGTTATATAGAACCGGAGGCGCGTAGGGGGAGCAGCCTCCGCCTGCTGTAACAAATCGTAGGCATCGGACGAGCCGGAGCGGCTGAGGCTGGTCGCCGAAGGCGACCAACAAGCCGAAGCTGCGGAGGCGAGGAGGGACGCCTGCGATTTGTTACGCAAAGGCGTAGAGGCTGCTCTTCCCGCAGCGCCGGAGACGTTGCAGTCTCAAAATAGATACAGAAATCCCTCTGAATTAGTCCTCCTACACCTCTCCCCCCCCCCCCCCCCCCCCTCAATGCGACGAATGTCAATGGAAATTCGTAATAAAGTAGGCTCAAAAGGGCTAGAACCCAGAGCCGTAAAGCCAATTTAAAAAAAAAAAACAAAATATTGTTAAAATAAGTGATTTTTATTAATTTATTTCTCAAAAAGTACGTGTTTCCGCATATTGAAACTTTGTGTGTGTGCTTATAAAAATGTAACCTTTCTGTAAAAATACGTATCAACACCAAACTCGATGGAAGGTAATGGAAAGTCGTACCAGAAAATGTAATAAAATCTCGTATCTATTGACTGATGACATAGAGTTACCTAACTTTTGTATATTCACCCATATATATATAAATATATGCATTTCATAACTATCTGTAATAAAGTTTTTAATGTAAAACCACCAGTACTATAAAGACACAAGTTAGGGAAAAATATTTAAGCATAAAAATATGTAAGGTTAGATTACATTAGATTCGACAGGCTATTTTCTGCAACTCCATGTCTAAGCGTGTACTATTGGGCATATTCTATAGGTTATCTAAATAATAAGAAGATTATGCTTGGAACTCACCGGTTCCAGGACTTTGAAAAGGTTTGGAATCACCAGCCCCGAACAAGTTCCCTGAAAATTTAATACACAATTTGTTTATATTGTGCCATAACCTATTCAAAGTAAGAAAAATTAAACTAAATTACAAATATAATGAAAACAAAACTCAAATATTTACTCTCGAAAACTTAAACCGATTATCAATAGTTTAAAAACATTCTTTCTTACCCCCTGATAAGGTATTGGTGCCAAAAGTGGACCCGGTTGTGGTAGTAGTTGACTGACCAAATGTAAAACTCATGGTCTTTAGTAGTAATAGAACTAAAATCCACGTATTTTATTCAATTCAATAACTAAAAAGTATTATGTGCGTTTGTTTCAATTTGTAGAATATATTTATTATTTATTACCGCCGAAATTTAACACAACTTTGGCAATTGCTAACGTCAAATCAAATCAAAGTCAGTCAAATTCAATTGTTGTTGTTGTTTTTATTATTCGCTCGAGAGAGCAGGCAAAGGAACTATGCCATACAGCCTTGTCTTCATGTATAATTTTCCTTCATATTTCACTGCTTCACAATATGTTGATGCGTCACATTGTGCAGCTTTGGGAGATTTTGACGGTAACTTGAGCCAGCAGGCAGCTGACAGTTGGCGATGGTATCTAAAGGCGCCTATGCAAACAAACAGCTTATCTTGAGATTCCATCACCATCAGAGCACCTGTTTCACAGTTTCCATTAATAGTTCACATGCGCAGACACTTAATACACAAAATCGCACTACTTTTACATATCAAAGTCCACTTCAAACCATTATTTAAACAATAATACAGGAGCAGCAAGCCGCCGCCGGTCGAGTTCCCGCCAAAACCCCTGTCAAATTCAAAATTCAAAATTCAAATGTCATTTGTCTTTTTTTTTAATTTTTTAAGTGAAGATGGATACCTTACCCCTTCAGTCTAACGGAGAACGGTCACGGCCCGATAGAATCGAGACATATATTAGTTTTTTGTTATTTTTATATTGTTAAATTATATATTTTTTATATTCAAAATCAATGGCTAACACCAAAATATTTCATTATGTTTTTGTTCAAGCGTTACACTAAAAAAATACAAAATGCCTATTTATCTACAAAATTCGTAAATGTATAAAAACTAAATGACGATACAATAGCTAGGTGACTTGAATATGCAGCTGGATTATATAATTTTTAACTCCTAGCTCCTAGTACAACAATCAACTTAGGATTGATTAAAATCGTCGTATTCGATGATTCATTGCAGATCACAGATTTAGGTACCCTATTATTGGGGTTCCATGATCTATATAACAAAGAAAATAAAACGGTAATGTCGAAATGAAGTTTTATTGAATTTCTATGTCCCTTAAAACATAATCCATACCCAGTACGGAGTGGTTAAAGTGATCTCGATGTCTAGCCCACCCTAAGTAATAGACAACACGTGTGAGCAACTTCCCAATGTCCTTTTACCATGGTAGCACGAGCAGCAACATTCTGTTATTGCGTTTATTCCATTTATATTCTCATCACACATAATACAAGTATAATACATTTTTGTCATAATGTGTCGTGAATGAATTCTGCACCTGTTAAAGTATTATTGTTTCTGCCCTCTACTACCGCTGGATGTCTATATATTTCCATATTATATACTCCCGTGATTTTCAAATGCTCACTGCAGTACGACTGTGCTAACCGCACGTGATAGGTGCTAATTGAGAATTTAATTAAATCTTCAATTGTTAGTTGTGGAAAATGTTCAACATCCGGATCATTTGCAGTCATCCTGTGAAACGTTACTCTTTGACTGTTTAGAATGTTCTCCTCCACATACTCGGCCAGTAGATTCGGGCTTTGCATATTTCGATTAAGGACTGTTTTCGTACGGATCTTGAAAATAATTAATCAAAACTTCAACAATTCTAAAATTTTCGAATATATGCGGCACACGTTTGTTGAATACTCTGTTTTTGAATATTTTGAAGTCGCGCTTCAATCTGCCGTTTATAGTTTCGACGACCCATCGCACTATTGAAATAAAGTCTTGATTTATTAGCTTGGTCGGTGCTTAATTGCATATCTTGTCTTCATTTGTTTGTTGGCATATGAGCATCATAGCCATATGTTTCAATTAAGGGAATGGAATCTCGAAAGCCTGTCCAAAATAAATACGTCCTTTGATTAAAAAAATTGGAACGGTCTGTCTTGAATGTGTGCATCATGGTTTTCCAAAATCATCTTCATTCTGTCAGCATCGGATGTCCGGGCTGATTTCCCTGTTACGTCCAAAATATATCCATCCGCACACACGATCATGAATGGTTTTATTAGGTTTTTGTACTTATGAAGGATATAAGAGCGGCGTTGAAATAAAAAGTTAGAACTTTTTTCTATGTAGATGTAAATCCCATCGTTCCATCATTTCATTAGTCTAGTGAGCAGAGCGGCTCCAACTAGTTTTATTGTACGCATAGGACTGTGTGTACTTATATTTTGGTAGAGGGGAACACCTGCGTATAGTAACGCTCTTACGATCCGCCAGTAGCCCGTGTCACTCTATGGTCGACGGTAAAGATACTATCAAATACAAGGAGTCTAATTATAAATCACTACGTTTTAACCTTTCATTCATAAACAAATATTTTTGATTTTAGACTTAGATTAAACTTTTAACACTAGTCACAAATAATGTAAACGAGGACGCAACTTTCCACTTATCTCATATCTTTTCGGGAATCATTACAGAGTTCTTTAATGTAAGGAAGGGATGTAATAATGTTTTAGACTTTACATAAGTCGTATTTTTACGTCTATCATTACAAAGATATATTTGAGGTCATTATAGCTCATCTTGGGAAGTGAAACTCCCATGATGAGGTATTATGACACTATGGGGCATAATGACGTGGAAAATTATTCTTAAAAATACTGATTTATTTCATCTAGATTTTGGGGGACAAGGCTGCTCACGTCCGTAGGAAATACTTGATATCTGATACCCTACACGTGTCCCCCCGGTAGTGCTAAACGAGCAGCACCAATTCCCGTGGTAGGTTTCGGCCGCTGGCTTTTCGGTTACCACCCAAAGTCTTGTTGCCAAATGACGTTGTCGTATTGCGGCATGGTGCTTGGTGAAGCCATATGGAGAATGGGTCTTAACAGTAGCGTTGTGTATGTAAACCGGGCACGAAGCGTCAGTTGTTGCTGTGTCGGGTGCTTGGTCATGGAGGATAGCGGGATCCAAATCACGGTGTTCCGCTAGCCATCCGCACGCAGTTGGGGGTCCAATTAGTGAATTAGTTACTCATGAAAGGCTGCCCCGCCAACTAGCGAAAAATCCCAGGATGGCCCCATTGTGCCGGTTAGCTACCGAGCGAGAGGACCCGATGGCGATCTCTGGGGGGCGGCGGGTTCGGGCGTTCCCACAGTCTCCAGATCAAGTTCCCATGGGCACAGTAACTCTGATAATATCATTTGGTTGACAATGCAATGCCTCCTTCAACTGCCACTATCCATCCTTATTCACTCTCAACACTTAACATGTACCTTTAAAAGAAAAGTAGTGCTAAACAGTGGTTGCACGTCCTCTCACTAAAAGTGCACCTCGTTAATACTCGAGGATTGCACTCTCAGCGCTGTCCATCACCATCATGAGACTGAGAAGCCGCACCTACTTTTCTTGACGGAGACGCAAATTGGATGTCCATTGAATGCGGCGTACCTTGATTATGCTGGATTCTCCATGGAGCACAAATTCCATCTACGTGCCGGAGTATGCGTGTACATCCGCAATGACATCTGCTTCCAGCGTTTCTATCATCTTGAAGACCCCATTTTTTCGACAATCTGGGTGATAGTACATACAGGTATTGATAAATTCCATTATGCTTGTGTTTATTGATCGCACAGCAGTGACCAGGTGACAACACGATTATGTGATCACCGAGTTTGTACACACACATATATATATATATATATATATATATATATATATATATATATATATATATATATATATATATGTGTACAAACTCGGTGATCACATATATATAACACTGTGATCATATATATATAAAACTGTGTATATCCTACTGCACAGTTGGTCTTTCTTGGGGACTTTGACGCTTGTCACCAAGACTGGCTGTTCGATACCAGAAGACCGACCATGCTGGAAAAGAAGCGTAGAATTTTGCTTTGGCGTTAGGTCTTTCTCAACTGGTAAAGGAAGCGACTAGGGTCACATAGTAAATTGCTTGGACTTTCTGCTGAATACTGAACCAGACAGGTACCACAGGTACCACAGGTTACCTCCCCTTTGGGTACATCTGACCACTGTCTGGTGAAATCTGTATCGTCATATTCTCCACCTGATTACGAGTCCCAAGTTGGTCGACGAATATGGTGGTATAAGTCAGCTGATTGGGATGAGATGTAATACTTTTTGCATCTTATCCTTTGCGGGAGGTCTGTTTCTCTTCTACGGATCCGTCTAGTTGCGTGATTGCGATAACGGATGTGTAGCGTCAAGCTATGGATTATTTTATCCCCTTCTCTGATTATCTCACCGGTAGCAAAGTTCGCCCATAGTTTAACGCAGAATGCGCCCAAGCAGAAAAACGTAGGCATTTAGCGTACCTATCCTAGGTTGAAGCTCGAAACCGCAAAGCTCCCCACCAAGTCCTACAAAAACCCATGACGGAAAGCTAGTCTCGATCGCATTCAACATATTGGCGCAAAAATTTCCGCTAGACTATCCGGCAATAGAGCTTTTTGCTCTCTCGCCAAAGTGGTCGAGACAAACTTCTGTCGGCCTACACTACCTCCGCTGGTAAAACCGGATGGCACACTGGCGCATACGGCTAAAGAGAAAGCGGACTTGTTTGCATCTCCTTTTGCCTACAATTCACGTCTGGACAGTGGCAACAACGTTCCACCTAAATTACTTCTATGTCGGAAGTTCATGTAAGAAATAAGGAGGTTCTTAAAACATTGCGATGTCTAGACGTGAATAAACCTAGTGGACCAGATGGTATATCAGCTATAGTTCTAAAGGATTGTGCATCTGAATTGTCTCCTGTGCTGACATGCTTGTTCCGCCTCTCATTTAGGACTGGAATAGTGCCAAATCCTGGAAGCTGGCCAACGTGCAACCTGTTCCAAAAAAAGGCAGCCGTGTGACCCTGCTATTTATCGGCCAATTTCAATTACCTCCATAGTCTGCAATAGTCTGCTGTTATGAAGCGTATATTGAACGCCCGCTTAATGGTATACCTGGAACAGAATGACTTCCTTAGTGACCGGCAATATGAGTTTCGCCGAAATCGGTCAGCTGGGGACCTTCTAGTGTATACCACACACGTATGGGGCGAGGCACTCGAAAACAGTGGGGAAGCACTTGCTGTTTCCTTTGATGTCTCGAAGGCGAAGACAGAGTTTGGGTCATTAGAATTTTGGGTAAGCTGCCAGCGCACGACTTATCCCCTGATCCGATTGAATGGGGAAAGGACTTCCAGAGTGAACGGTCTCTCCGGGTCGTCGTCGATGGCTTCTCATCCGATCCTATGGTGACTAACGCCGGTGTTCCTCAGTAGTTAGTTTGTACAATTTCTGGCTCACTGAGTCAGAACTGGTGCAACTCTCAGCCCTCATAGGCTGACGGTGGGTCGACGAACCCTAAAAAAAAGGTTTTGGCATGCTCTGATTCCAAAACTGCAGTTCGTTTTTGTGTCATCATTATCATTACAGCCCTTCACAAGTCCACTGCTGAACATAGGCCTCCCCCAAAGAATGCCACAAAGCACGGTCCTGAGCCACCTGCATCCATCGACTTCCTGCATGTCTTACCAGGTCGTCACTCCATCTCGTGGGGGGACGCCCTACACTTCGCCTACCGGTACGAGGCTGCCACTCGAGAACCTTTCTTCCCCATCGGTTGTCGGTTCTTCGAGCTATATGGCCGGCCCACTGCCACTTCAGCTTACTAATCCGTTGGGCTATGTCGGTTACTCTGGTTCTACTGCGGATAACCTCATTCCTAAGTTTATCACGCAGAGAAACTCCGAGCATAGCCCTCTCCATAGCTCGCTGAGCGACCTTGAGCTTCCTCATACGGCCAGCAGTGAAGGACCACGTCTCAGTTCCGTAAGTCATCACTGGCAACACGCACTGGTTGTACAATTTCGTTTTAAGGTTTTGAGGTATGTCTGACGAGAAGATGTGTCGTAGCTTCCCGAACGCTGCCCAGCCGAGTTGAATCCGTCGATTGACCTCTCGGTCGAAGTTGGACTTACCTAGTCGGACTATTTGTCCCAGGTAAACATACTCGTCAACAACTTCGAGCTTAGTACTCCCAACAACTACCGGCATAGGTGTGACATGGACATTAAACATAATCTTTGTTTTGTCCATGTTCATCTTAAGACTTATCCGTTGGGAGACACTATTGAGGTCATTGAGCATAGTGCTTAGGTCCTCCAGCGATTCTGCCATAAGGACTATATCGTCGGCGTCGGAAGGTGAGTGATGTACTCGCCAATGATGTTAATACCGTATCCTTTCCAGTCCAGAAGCTTGAAAACGTCTTCCAATGCAGCGGTGAAGAGTTTCGGGGATATAACATCACCCTGTCTTACACCTCTCTGCAATTGGATAGGTTTCGTACTCTGGTTCTGTACTCGGATAGCCATCGTAGCTCTACTGTACAAACACTTCAGCACTTCGATATACCGACAGTCAACTTGGCACCGCTGAAGGGACTGCAGCACCGCCCAAATTTCGACGGAATCAAAAGCTTTCTCATAGTCCACATACGCCAGACATAGTGGCAAATTGTACTCTTCGGACTTCTGTACAATTTGCCGTAGGGTATGTATGTGGTCTATGGTGCTAAAGCCCTTTCGGAAACCGGCTTGTTCGGGAGGCTGGAAGTCGTCAAGTCTGCGCGCGAGATGATTCGTAATGACTCTCGAAAACAGCACGTAGACGCGGCTCAGAAGGGAAATCGGTCTGTAGTTCTTCAAGAGAGCGTTGTCGCCTTTCTTGAAGAACAAGACCACCGCACTTCTGCTCCACGCCTCCGGTGTAATGCCACCACGGAGGACGGAATTAAAGAGCCTCTGAAGGACTACAAGTACCGGCCTTCCACCCGCTTTCAGAAGCTCCGCTGTAATTCCATCCTCGCCTGGGTCCTTGCCGTTTTTAAGGTGTTGGAGAGCCATTCTAATCTCGCTCAGACTGACGTCCGGGATATCTTCTGAATAATGTCGGATAAGACTCGCTCTTGGATCGTTACTCACACTTGTGAGTGGTTCCAACGATGACGTGTACAGCTGCCCATAGAACCTCTCAATCTCACTCAAAATCTCAGGTGCCCCGGAAACGATGATGCCACATTCGGTCTTCAGCTTTAACAGTTGGCTCTTTCTGGCAGACAGATCTCTGGCAAAGACTTTGGAGCCTTGGTTCCGCTCGATCGCTTCTTCAATACGAGCTGTATTGAAGTTGCGCAAGTCCCGCCGCATGCATTTGGAGATCTGTCTGTTCAGTTGCCTGTATGCTGTCAAATCTGTTGAAGAATGTAGCCTCATCTCCCGTCTAACAGCCATGAGATTAAGAGTGTGATCGGAGAGTTTTTGTGTTCTTCTGCGGTGGGTCTTGCAGAACTTAGCTCCGACCGCATGGACAGTTTCCACGAGCTTGTCATTCATATCGTCCACTTCATTGCAGTCTTCTAGGCACTGAAAACGGTTTTGTAACTCGAGCTGAAAGGTTTTGGGACTTTTGATCAGAGCGCGAGGGGGACGGAGCGTTGACTTCATTAGACGAGACCTCTCCAACTTAACGTTTAGGTTCAGTGTGCCTCTAACCATTCGGTGATCGCTACCAGTTTTCACCCTCGCGATCACGGAGACATCACTGAACAGTTGTCGTCTGGTCGTCATAATGAAGTCAATCTCATTTTTTGTCGAACCGTCGGGGCTCGACCAGGTCCACTTCCTGTGGGGCCGCTTGTGGAAGAAAGAGTTCATCATAAAGAGTCCCTCTTTCTCCATGAAGTCGGCCAGCTGCTGGCCTGTTGGGTTCCGTTGCCCTTTTCCAAATTTCCCCACTTTCAGCTCACCGTTCTCTCTTGTGCCTAGTTTTGCAATGAAGTCTCCCATTAACACTGTATATTGGGTTTTGGAGGAATGCATGGCTCTAGAGATATAGTCATACATTTCCTCCACATCCTCATCGGGGTGTGCCGAGGTTGGTGTGTAAACCTGTATGACCTTCAGCGAATACCGTTTGGTGATTCTGAGTATAAGGTACGCAACTCTCGTCGACACACTCAATCTTTACAACGTTTTTAACGAGAGACTTGTGGACGATAAATAACACCTCCTTGGGACAGATGGTCGCCTTCCCGGTAATAGAGCAAGTTGCCGGATTCGAGGATTACCGTGTCCTCCCCCTCTTTTCGGACTTCGGATAATCCCATAATATGCCAGCGTAACTTGTCTATCTTTTCTTCCAGCTCCACAATCTTCTCGTCAGTCCTCAGGGTGCGTGCGTTGTATGTTGCCAGGTCGAGTCGTCGTAGGTGGCAACCGAACCTCCACCGGAGATTCTTAGCAACCCCTGCCCCGCCGTTACCATGGTCGCCACCGTAGCCAGGAATAGCGGGGCCGCCGGGGACTGGGGGCCGTCTCTTTGTTACAATCATAGGGGGGTATTTGCCATAGTTGCCACGCTTGGCGAGCGGGTTGGCAACCGCAGTTTTTTTATTGTCATTTTGGCTATTATCAGGGAGATGCTGCTGCCCATCTCCCACCTGTTTCCCTTTGTCGCCTTTTACGACACCCACGGGAGGATATGGGGTAGTGGATATTCTTGACCGCCACTACACGGCGTTTTTGTGTAGGATACGTGAAAATCAATTAACTAATATCTAATTGATATCCGACGGGCCGGCACCCTCATTAGCGTTCCATTATTCACCCTTTCCTCTTATCTATTGTTCCTTGAACACCGTCATTACCGCTCTTATCTATTACTCGTTGTACACGTCTTACATCCTGCTATTGTATTATACTTCTTTGTTCATTACTACCAAGCTATTCTGAATCATCAATAAAACACATTCCTTAATATTGTTACAATTTTATTTCCAAAATATTATTGCTTATTATCTATAAAATAGAAGCGAAACATACCATACACTAAAATATCGTTGTGCAGTGTAAAAGGTGTTCGGCCCGCTCCCTCCATTAATTCCGGCAGTTAAGGGCCAACTGAGATGTCTTCTTTCGGCTGGTTCCTTAATCCAAAATTCCAATTACACCACGTTAGGTTCGGGACAGTTTGGGACAGTTCGGGACCAGCTACCAGTAATATTTGTAATCAAGAAAGAAAACGCATAGAGAAGTGATAGGAATAGGGAAAGTCATCAATTGCACTTTTATGGAGAAATTTTGAAGATAAATGCTGTTTCATTCCTAAAGGCTCTTCCACCACCTAAGAAATACAGTCCACCAAAAACGTATAAGGCGACTCGACCGGGACCACTTCAAGAGGACCCGTAATCTTCGTCGTCTGACCTTTTCTTTTGAGAAAAGGGCTTCAGACGCTCTCTTGTGATACTCCTTCAGGGGGTTCACATCCACCTCGTTGACCGCTCGAACCCAACGTGGTGTGATAAAGAGTTTCTGGGTAGAACGTCTGTGACAGAATAATCCCAGTTTGATTGGATCCTTTCAGATAAGGGATCTATATAGAGAACCTGACCCCCTTTCACAGTGTGTTCCCTGTAAATATGTTCGTAAAGCTGTGCATTGAACGTCCCTGAAACTTATATAGCAAATACATTAATTAATATTTTTTTTATAGGAATGAGCATGCGGCTAACCTGATGGTAAGTGACTACCACCACCCACGAACAACTGCAACACCAGGGGAAATAGGGGAATCGCAGATGTGTTGCCAACCTTTTAAAAAGGAGTAGGCTCTTTTCATGAAGGTTCCTAAGTCGTATCGGTCCGGAAAAACCACTGGTGGTAATCGATTCCACAATGAAGTTGTGCGATGACGAAAACATCTAAATCGCACAATGGTGGACCGCCAATCATCCAGATGGTGTGGATGGTATCGGGAGTTCTGCCGCGATCTACGTTCGTGAGATTTGGCGGCTGGGAGTAATCCGAACCATTTATCAGAGCACCCCCCATGGTAAATGCGAAAGAAAATGCAAAGGGATGCAACATCTCTTCGCGGCACCAATGAATCGAGCCGATCGAAAAGGACTCAGTCGTCGATGATTCAAGCCGCTCTGCGCTGGATACGGTCAAGTGGAAGGAGCTGGACCTGGGGCTGGAATGGAATACTGGCACTATGGCTGGGCATGGAATACTGTTCCCATCCATGGCCCAGCCAAGGGATGGGAACAGTATTCCATGTGAGGCCGAACCTGCGCCTTGTAAAGTTGCAGGTGTTGTGCTGGCATAAAATACTGCCCCGCTCTCCTGAGCACGCCAAGCTTTGAGACCAATTTGGCCTTCTCTTGCAAGTGATCCCGAAACTGCATATTCACCACAAACTGAAGTCCACTCATTTTGAACCCTATCAACATTCCAGTATCATCTTTTACAATTCCTTTTTAAAAACTCTAGATGATATTGTGCAGGTGATAGTCCATATGAATCAAAATATTGACCGATGCCATTCGTATCCATATTTAAAGCTATGCAATTTGAGCCTGGTTTATCATCTGTATCCAAATTGCATATCATATATGTTGGTACGTGGGTGTATACGGGCAGAGTATTAGCAACATTAACATTATTTTCTAGACTGGGATTAATCTTTTTTCAAGTGTTGTTGTACATCTAGTGTATCTATGATATTACTACTATTAGTAGATTATTATAGTACCAATATATTCAATGGTTAACATAGGAATGATCAATTATAGTGATTTGTAAATATATTAAATCGTATTATTTTGTGATGGTTTGTAATAGTCATTGGGGTAGAGCAAGTTGCAACACGAAAGTATGCGAGATAAGCAAGTTGACTCATAAAAAAACTTATCAGTTTCACCGCGGAAATGCTTTAGATTAGATATAACTTACTGGTGCTATTTAAGACCGAGCAGCTGTAGTCATGGAGTTAGTGTATGGTCGTTTGACCGCAGTGGAAGTAAGTGTTTATTCTATTGACAAACTTACTTTTATTGCTGTTGTTTTATTACACGCGTGCACGAGTGTATGTGTGTCATACACACATACACGCACACACACACACACACACACATATATATATGTATATACAACGTGTCCCAAAATTCAACGATAAGCCAACACCGGAGGATAGACCTGCCCCGGACTAATCGGGAAAAAAATTTTAAGTTATATAAAATTATATTTTAAGTTATATAAAAAAAATGAAATTCTTCAGAAATTGAGACCGTTTATGATATTTTTCACTACCATGACCACAATTTTTTAAATATTTTTTTCTTTTTTTTTATAGGCAACCTGAATAGTACTGCTATCTACCACAATTCTTAAAAACTCCAGAATAACTCTTGTTTTATCACGAAAATTAATGAAACTTATTTTATTCCCTAAATTTTTTGAAGACTTTTACTTTTAACCAAATTTAACTTATCGTGGTGTAAAAAAAAAGTATGAACACTAGTATGACAAGTTTTTTTAAAATTTGACGCAACTAACCAACATTCCAAAATGGTATAATCATAGAATTATTACGCAGGTATAAATACTCTAGGAAAACAAGTAATAAAAAAATATGGGCCTATTATTTCTTAACAGGGGCCAAATGACGGTCGGGTGTAATAAAAGTATTAGTTCTTGAAAAATGTTTAATATTTCAAAACAAATGGTACAAACAGTTTCACGTGTAATTTATTAAGTTATTAACATTATAGCAAATGTTCGAACTGTTTGTCACCAGCATTAATACATGCACGACATCGCCTTAAAAATGATCGTTTTATTTGTCTTGCATATCTTCTGCTATTAATGTAATCAGCAGCCTGATTGATATTTCGACGAAGCTCGTCCAATGTCACAATGGGTTTTGAGTAGACCCTGTTTTTAAGACAACCCCAATAGAAGAAGTCCAGGGGGTTCAAATCGGGTGAACGGGGTGGCCATAAGATAGGACCAAGTCGCCCGATCCAACGCCCTGGATACTCTTGATCCATAGGTTAACCTTGAATTGATATTGGGATTTGTCTTGTCTCATCAAGTGTGGATTTTCATTACTCCAACTATGTAGGTTGTGAAGATTTAAATACCCATCTTTCTTGCACGTTGTTTCATCCGACCATAGAATTTTGTCTAGGAAGTGGGGATCTTCACTGTACCTTTGCAGCATTACACGGCAAAATGTGACCCGTAGCGGATAGTCCCGCGGTAATAACGTCTGCACACGCCTGTAGTGATATGGGTGAAGCTTGTGACATTTTAATATTCGATGTGCAGAACTTTTCGGGATTCCTGTAGCTTCTTCTATGGCACGTACCGAAGTAGTCGAGTCATTTTCTATCTCATTGCGAACTTCTTCATCACGATCCAATCTAGGTCTTCCAGCGCTTCTTCTATTGGATGGCATACGACCCTCCGAAAACGCTTGATGCACATTAATAAACACTCGATAATCAGGATATTTTTGAGCATTTGTGTATCTTTCTCGATACAGTCTGCTAGCAGCGTTAGCATTACATCGGCATTCTCCATAGATTAAATGCATATTAGCGTATTCCTGTGGTGTGTACGGTTGCGGCATGTTAAACGCCAAACAGTCCAAAATGCGCCAGAACTCTAAATCACACAATCGTAGTCCAAGATAATGCCAGGTCAGTTCAGTTTGCAGATCACTTCCAGTCCAAATAATGCCAGGTCAGTTAAGTTTACAGGTCAATTCCAGTCCAAAAAGCCAAGCCAAAAGTCGATATTATGTACGAGGGCCACGCAAGTTGAATTGGGAACGGTGCGCAGTAAACAAAGGAGCAGAGCGTACTGAACCGACTTGCTGCGAATAATAACAGCTTCTCTACCTGCCCTGTTGTTGTCTCTTTTTAACGTAAATATCACTATCTATCTATCTCTCTCTAACATCTAAGGTATTAATGCCCCATTCGAATTCCTAGAAATTGTAACAGGAACCCATTTTGGGCATGTAGTAAAAGTGATTACTGACAATTACAATTTAAGGAATTTGGCCCCTGTTTAGAAATAATAGGCCCATATTTTTTTATAACTTGTTTTCCTGGAGTATTATACCATTTTGGAATGTTGGTTAGTTGCGTCAAATT
This sequence comes from Parnassius glacialis, assembly GCA_033319125.1. NCBI lineage: Eukaryota > Metazoa > Arthropoda > Insecta > Lepidoptera > Papilionidae > Parnassius > Parnassius glacialis. The sequence continues at coordinate 20,534,529 of JAVANC010000023.1, read as the reverse complement.
TTATAAAAACTTGCCATACTAGTGTTCAAACTTTGTTTTTACACCACGATAAGTTAAATTTGGTTAAAAGTAAAAGTCTTCAAAAAGTTTAGGGAATAAAATAAGTTTCATTAATTTTCGTGATAAAACAAGAGTTATTCTGGAGTTTTAAGAATTGTGGTAGATAGCAGTACTATTCAGGTTGCTTATAAAAAAAAAGAAAAAAATATTTAAAAAACTGTGGTCATGGTAGTGAAAAATATCATAAACGGTCTCAATTTCTGAAAAATTTCATTTTTTTTATATAACTTAAAATATAATTGGGATATATTTTTTTTCTTTTTTTTCCCCATTAGTCCGGGGCAGGTCTATCCTCCGGTGTTGGCTTATCGTTGAATTTTGGGACACGTTGTATATATATATATACTCGCACTCGCGCAAACAAACACATACACACACACACATCCACATACACGCACACACGCACACTTATACTCACAGGCACACGCACACGCACACGAACACACACACACACACACACAAAAGAAACCGGCTTCTGCAAGATCTTCAGGCCTTTGTCGCTTAACGAGAGGTCAGTCCTCAAAACTGAGCAGTCGGCTAGATTTTGAACTGAAGAATGGATATTCAGCTCTTGAGTACTGCATATTCTTCTTTTTCTTCTCCACTCAGTGTTGTAGTTTTGCTATTCAATGACGTGTTCTGTACACGTATGCCCCACTCATCTCTTCCTTCCGCTCTTGTCTTCCCCTCAGCAGCACAAGACAACAGCTCGTTCAATCTAATGAGTACACAGAAGTAATTTAAGTAAACAGAATCACATTTACTAATGATCAGCTAATAACTGTCATTATTAAAAAAGTATTTTTTAACTTTTTCACATTCTGCTATTGTCTTTGTAATATTGTATACGAGAGCGTTTGTGTTGTCGTAGATGCTATCCTTATTAGTCTTTACATAATATTTAATCCTCGTGGAAGCATGTTTCCAATGATTAGTAGTTGGAATCTTGGGTAGCTTCTTCATATCGTACATTTCAATTTTTATCAGATGCGTCACTTGGTCTCTGTCGTCATAATTAGTAGAAATGTATGATACACCATCTCTGGCGGCTCGTGCTACGGTTGACGATAATGGCTTCCTCTTTTTCAGTTTTGATTAAGCTTCAAAAAAATGATCAATCGATTGCGATTTTCTTTTTCCACCATCGCTTGTGTTATTATTAATGACGATGTCTAGCAGACAGCAATACTGTTTATAAGTATTTTCATCGAAGCTGAATGGTTTCTGCAACAACACAGTTATCGTGTTAATATAAATTTGTTTGTTGTTTAATATCACTTAGTCACACACACACACACACACACACACACACACACACACACACACGCACGTACGCACGAACGCGCGCACGCACACAAGCACACACGCACACGCGCAATCGCGCACACGCACACACACGCACACGCGCACACGCGCATACGCGCACACGCGCATACGCACACACGCGCAACGCGCACACTTGCACTTGTACTTGCAAAGGTGTGTAACGTGGTGTAATTGGAGTTTGGGATTAAGGCGAGGTGTATAGACGACTTTTATGAATTTGAGGGGGTGAAGCAGACGAGTAAGGGACGAGTAGTCCCGCCCACTGCGGGGTGCACCGCGTGAATCTCGCCGACGCTCGACGTAAATTGTACATTTGGTACAGCGCGCCGCCGTCCGCCTTCGCACCGTGTTTCCGCGATGTCAGGTGGTTCGAATCCCATCAGATATATATATTTTATTCGTATTTTTAAAATGTTTCTACGTTTATTTTCGTATCTAAAATATGTATATATTTTTGTTTAGTTATTCTAAAAATATTATGTACCTACATATTTTCGTGTTGTTATTTTTAAAATATGTACATATTCTATTTTCTTAATTTTAAAATAATCAATAATTGTTATTTTCTAGAAAAGGTTATCGAGAACTTTTGTAACAGATTCATTAAATGAATAATAAATTAATTCTTAAATAAAATGGCTTCGGACCAAAATGGTCAATTATAGAAATAGCCTATTCTCGAAACGGCAAATTGACAAAATTGTGAATTTATAACAACAATAATTTTTATTCCTATAGACATTTTTCTTCAGAATCAAGAGTCAAACTATTATGAACAAATTTTACAATAGCGCTAGCCCTAAAATCGAAAAAAAAACAGCCGTTTCATAATTTTTTTCCTGAGTGAATAACCTTTTTGCATAATTTTTTTTGGATTTGTGGGTTGTTTGAATAATACATAAAAATTAAACATGCTAATTATTTTAATTTTATTTTATTATTTTGATGTATTTACGCATACGGAGGGAAATCTAATTATATAAATTGTGGAAAGAAAAATAATTCAGTCAGCATTTTTCTGTGCACCAAGGCATATTTTGTGTCTTTGGTTACAGCTCTCAACTTATTGCAAATATTGCGCAACACATGGTTTCGGCATTCAACTTTTTGAACGGTATGATTCAATGACATTGCCTTATAATTATTTCCGTAGGATTGCGATGAACAACAGCCGTCAGCATTTATGTCTATTAGAGGTATGCCATCTTTGCTCAATGTTCCTTCAGGTATCACTGCATCACGCTTACGCATAGCTGCTGCCGCCGTCACCAAAGTACACATTCAGGTCTCTGCATCAAGTTCGGAGGTAAGGTCTTATCATAACTAATAAAACGAGTCCAAGCTCGGCATTCTTAGTTCTATTCGTCCTAGAGATCCAGTAGCAGTCACCGAAGGACACCATCAGGTCTCTCCATCAAGTCCGCAGGTAAGGTCTCATCATAACTAACAAAACGAGCACAAACTCGGCACACTTAGTTCTACTCGTTCAGGAGACCCAGTAGCAGTCACTGAAGTACACCATCTGGTCTATCCATTAAGTCCGGAGGTAAGGTCTCATCATAACTAGCAAATCGAGCCCAAACCCGGCACATCTAGTTCTACTCGTCGAAGAGTTACAGAGTAGCAGGCACTGAAGTACACCATCAGGTCTCTCTATCAAGTCCGGAGGTAAGGTCTCATCATAACTAACAAAACGAGCACAAACACGGCACACTTAGTTCTACTCGTTCAGGAGACCCAGTAGCAGTCACTGAAGTACATCATCAGGTCTCTCTATCAAGTCCGGAGGTAAGATCTCATCATAACTAGGAAATCGAGCCCAAACCCGGCACATCTAGTTCTACTCGTCGAGGAGTTACAGAGTAGCAGGCACTGAAGTACACCATCAGGTCTCTCTATCAAGTCCGGAGGTAAGGTCTCATCACAACTAACAAATCAAGCCCAAACTCGGCACACCTATTTATACTCGTCAAGGAGTTCCAGTAGCAAGTCACTGAAGTACACCATCAGGTCTCTCCATCAATCCCGGATGTAACGTCTTAGCATAACTAACAAATCGAGCCCAAACTCGGCACATCTAGTTCTACTCGTCGAGGAGTTCCAGTAGCAGTCACCGATGTTCACCTTCAGGTTCTTCATCAAGTCCAGAGGTAAGGTCTCATCATAACTAACAAAACGAGCCTAAACTTGACACACCTTATTCTACTCGTCCAGGAGTTCAGAGTTTCAGCAGCAGTCATCGAAGTACGCTTTCAGGTAGATATTCGAATTTCGTATCTAAGTATATTATTGTAGTTGTAAAAAAAATCAATCTTTCAAAGTATCAAAATGTTTTACTTGATTACGATTCCCGCAGCTAACCGTGCGTACACTTGTGTGTGTGTGACCCGTGTCAATGTAATAGTTCGATTCTATACCTATTAATTTTGCAAATGCATCCTTAAGAACAAACAAATACGTAAATGATTTTTGAACGGCGAGCGAAACAAATTGGTACAGGTCCGTCTAGCAGCGTGCCTCAACGATCACTGTCGCTCCGCGTAGAAATGAAAGAGAAGCGAAAAGACGCCACGATGGCGCGATGCGAAACATGGATTCGTTCGAGTTATTTTTCATTAAATATATTAATACTTACAAATATTTCATTTCAATCGATATATAAAAACAACAGTTCCCCTTATTATTATATATTACATCACTATTATTAATTTTATGAAGATTTGCTTATAAATAATACAGTTAAAATTGCTGGAAATTCAATTTCAATGGCTATTTTATGATTTTTTTCTATCGAGAAAATTTACCGAAAACGTGTTTTGAAAACAATGGTCCACCCATAAATGTGATCAAGATTAACATATTTTTTTTTTCCGCTCTAAAATGTATATATTTTGTTAAAAAACTGTTTTGTGAAGCCTAGTTTGACTAGGTACCGCGCCTTAAAGAACCAGCCGAAAGAATACAGCTCAGTTGGCTCTTAACTGCCGGAATCTATGGAGGGAGCGGGCTGAATACCTTTTACACTGCACAACGATATTTTAGTGTATGGGATGTTTCGCTTCTATTTTATAGATAATAAGCAATAACATTTTGGAAATAAAAATTGTAACAAAATTAAGGAATGTGTTTTATTGATGATTCAGAATAGCTTGGTGCTAAGGAACAAAGAAGCAATAGCAGGATGTATAACGTGTACAACGAGTAATAGATAAGAGCGGTAATGACGGTGTTCAAGGAACAACAGATAAGAGGAAAGGGTGAATAATGGAACGCTAATGAGGGTGCAGGCCCGCCGGATATGAATTAGATATTAGTTATTTGATTTTCACATCTTTGGAACCGCGCATCCTACACAAAAACGGACTGCAGATCAGAGCATGCCAAAACCTTCTTTTTAGGATCCATCGACCCATCGTCAACCGATGAGGGCAGAGAGTTGTACCAGTTCTGACTCAGTCAGCCAGAAATGGTACAAACTAACTACTTTCCTCTGGGGTCTGTTCTTTCCGCAACTCTCTTCCTGTTGCATATTATTGATCTGCTCATGCCCGGTATCAATGGTTATGCAGACGATAGCACAGTTGTGGAGAGATAAATCAACCAAGTCCTAGGGCCAGTTGGGATCAAATCCAGTCCGAAAGAGAAGCTATGGTAGAGCGTGTAAATCTCACACTACAGGCAGTCTCCGAATGAGGTGATTCCAATCTTGTGAAATTCAACGCCTCCAAAACACAAGTGTGTCTCTTCACTGCAAAAAAGAGCCAGCTCACCTTGGCTCCTTCTTTCCGAAATGTATCACCGGAATATACCGACCGCCTTCAGTTGTTATGGTTTGAGATATCCTCATATCTGAACTTTGGGTGACTAATTGAGTCCAAGGCCAAAGCAGCTGCAAGGAAGTTGGGAGTCCTTGCAAAGGTGCGCACGTTGACGTGCACACGGCAATTACTTCACGCCGGGACAGTTGCTTACTTAATATAGAGCGCAAGTCCAGTCGTACATGGAGTATGGCTGCCATATATGGGATGGTGTAACAAAATGCCACCTAGCAGCTTTGGACTCAATGGAAAGGCATGCTAAGGGGCTTATTGGTAACCCAAATTTAGTTAAAAACAATCTTACCAGCCTCGAACACAGACGCAAAGTAGCCAGCCTTTCGGTTTTTTACAGGATGCATTTCGGAGAATGTGCGCAGGAATTGCATAATTTAATTCCTCTCTCTCTCCCTTCCACCATCGGACAACCAGACGTTTAGCCAGTCTCCACCCTTTCGTTGTTGACTTATCACGCATACGAACCAAACGGTACGCTACGTTGTTCAAAATGCGTACAGCAAAGGAGTGGAATAAGTTGCCAGCATCTGTCTTTCCATCCGATTACAGTGTGGGTGTCTTCAAGGTAAGAGTGAGTAGGCTTTTGTTAAGCCAGTGCGCTTCACCATCTTGGGCTACATCACCACTTACTATCAGGTGGGATTGCAGGTAAGCGCTGGCTTAGTAGAATATAACAAAAAAGATCTTCAAATCGCTTAGTTACATATAATGTGACTGCATATCGTGGGTATCCACTGCCTAGACTGCCAATAACAATATTTCTGAAGAAGAAAAGAGTACATTGCGTTGTTCAAACTTCGTGTTGGAGGACATCACAGCATGTTTCGAAATATACTTTTGTATTTTTGAGATGCAGCAATTTATATCAATACATATTATTATAAAGACTACATATTAACATAACCAACGTAATTTCAATTAGTCACAAACTTATTAAATGCAAAATTTTAGTTCATTTCGGGTTAGGGAATTGCAGCCCCGACGTACTTGGGTTTGTAATTATATTATCTTAATAGGTAGGTGAATATGTGTACTACCTATATTTGATGTTATTGCTGTGTCTATATCTACACAAACAAATAAGTACACAAAGCTAGGACTAAGGACTAAGGAAAGTCATAATTAGTTATTTATTATGATAGACCTCGCCACGAATCAACCCTTTTTAAAACACTATGTTTTTATATTTATCTTTCATTATATACTTTCTTTAGTCGGGGGGTTAATCAAAACTTATATTTAATACTTTTTTGATTACAACTTCTATATCCGTCGTAAGTTTTTTCAAATTTTTCTTTTTATTTTAGAAGTCGTATATATGATGAACTGATCCACATTGTTAGATGAGAAAAATTTTCAAAAATCAAATTGCCCACGTGTTTGGCAAAAGTCAGTAGCCGATCAAAAACATTTTTACATGCTTAATAAATTATGTTCCAATGCTAGTTTTATGTAATGGTACACTCTTGGGGTTCAGTACATAACCACAAAGTACTAAAGTCGAAGAAATACAACCATAATAATAAATAACAGTTGTAAAAGATATCTTTATGTTTTTGGGTTGAACTAAATTACAAGCAGCCGGTCATTATATTACGTTTTATCGATATTAGGAGAAAGCTCCTGATTACTATTTCGTGTATGTATCTTGTGCCAAAATAAAACGCCGAATATGTACCTTGTATGTGTATCGATTGCGATTGCCGTGTAGTTGCGGTCAAGAATATCCACTACCCCATATCCTCCCGTGGGTGTCGTAAAAGGCGACAAAGGGAAACAGGCGGGAGATGGGCAGCAGCATCTTCCTGATAATAGCCAAAATTACAATAAAAAAAACTGCGGTTGCCAACCCGCTCGCCAAGCGTGGCAACTATGGCAAATACCCCCTATGAATGAATGTAACAAACAGACGGCCCCCAGTCCCCGGCGGCCCCGCTATTCCTGGCTACGGTGGTGACCATGGTAACGGCGGGGCAGGGGGTGCTAAGAATCTCCGGTGGAGGTTCGGTTGCCACCTACGACGACTCGACCTGGCAACGTACAACGCATGCACCCTGAGGACTGACGAGAAGATCGTGGAGCTGGAAGAAGAGATAGACAAGTTGCGCTGGCATATTATAGGATTAACTGAAGTCCGAAGAGAGGGGGAGGACACGGTAATCCTCGAATCCGGCAACTTGCTCTATCACCGGGAGGGCGACCATCTGTCCCAAGGAGGTGTCGGATTTATCGTCCACAAGTCTCTCGTTAACAACGTTGTAAAGATCGGGAGTGTGTTGACGAGGGTTGCGTACCTTATATTCAGAATCACCAAACGGTATTCGCTGAAGGTCATACAGGTTTACGCACCAACCTCGGCACACCCCGATGAGGAGGTGGAGGAAATGTATGAGGATATCTCTAGAGCCATGCATTCCTCCAAAACCCAATATACGGTGTTAATGGGAGACTTCAATGCAAAACTAGGCACAAGAGAGAACGGTGAGCTGAAAGTAGGGAAATTTGGAATAGGGCAACGGAACCCAAGGGGCCAGCAGCTGGCCGACTTCATGGAGAAAGAGGGACTCTTTATGATGAACTCTTTCTTCAAGAAGCGGCCCCACAGGAAGTGGACCTGGTCGAGCCCCGACGGTTCGACAAAAAATGAGATTGACTTCATTATGACGACCAGACGACAACTGTTCAGTGATGTCTCCGTAATCGCGAGGGTGAAAACCGGCAGCGATCACCGAATGGTTAGAGGCACACTGAACCTAAATGTTAAGTTGGAGAGGTCTCGTCTGATGAAGTCAACGCTCCGTCCCCCTCGTCCTCTAATCCAAAGTCCCGAAACCTTTCAGCTTGAGTTACAAAACCATTTCAGTGCCTAGAAGACTGCAATGAAGTGGACGATATGAATGACAAGCTCGTGGAAACTGTCCATGCGGTCGGCGCTAAGTTCTGCAAGACCCGCCGCAGAAGAACACAAAAACTCTCCGATCACACTCTTAATCTCATGGCTGTTAGACGGGAGATGAGGCTACATTCTTCAACAGATTTGACAGCATACAGGCAACTGAACAGACAGATCTCCAAATGCATGCGGCGAGACTTACGCAACTTCAGTACAGCTCATATTGAAGAAGCGATCGAGCGGAACCAAGGCTCCAAAGTCTTTGCCAGAGATCTATCTGCCAGAAAGAGCCAACTGTCAAAGCTGAAGACCGAATGTGGCAGCATCGTTTCCGGGGCACCTGAGATTTTGAGTGAGATTGAGAGGTTCTATGGGCAGCTGTACACGTCATCGTTGGAGCCACACGCAAGTGTGAGTAACGATCCAAGAGCGAGTCTTATTCGACACTATTCCGAAGATATACCGGACGTCAGTCTGAGCGAGATTAGAATGGCTCTCCAGCACCTTAAAAACGGCAAGGCCCCAGGCGAGGATGGAATTACAGCGGAGCTTCTGAAAGCGGGTGGAAGACCGGTACTTGAAGTCCTTCAGAAGCTCTTTAATTCCGTCCTCCATGGTGGCATTACACTGGAGGCGTAATGGAGTAAGTACAACTGGAGCAGAAGTGCGGTGGTCTTGTTCTTCAAGAAAGGTGACAACGCTCTCTTGAAGAACTACAGACCGATTTCCCTTCTGAGCCGCGTCTACGTGCTGTTTTCGAGAGTCATTACGAATCGTCTCGCGCGCAGACTTGACGACTTCCAGCCTCCCGAACAAGCCGGTTTCCGAAAGGGCTTTAGCACCATAGACCACATACATACCCTACGGCAAATTGTACAGAAGTCCGAAGAGTACAATTTGCCACTATGTCTGGCGTATGTGGACTATGAGAAAGCCTTTGATTCCGTCGAAATTTGGGCGGTGCTGCAGTCCCTCCAGCGGTGCCAAGTTGACTGTCGGTATATCGAAGTGCTGAAGTGTTTGTACAGTAGAGCTACGATGGCTATCCGAGTACAGAACCAGAGTACGAAACCTATCCAATTGCAGAGAGGTACTCTATTACAGGTCTTACAAGACAGGGTGACGTTATATCCCCGAAACTATTCATCGCATCATTGGAAGACGTTTTCAAGCTTCTGGACTGGAAAGGATACGGTATTAACATCAATGGCGAGTACATCACTCACCTTCGATTTGCCGACGATATAGTCCTCATGGCAGAATCGCTGGAGGAACTAAGCACTATGCTCAATGACCTCAATAGTGTCTCCCAACGGATAGGTCTTAAGATGAACATGGACAAAACAAAGATTATGTTTAATGTCCATGTCACACCTATGCCGGTAGTTGTTAGGAGCACTAAGCTCGAAGTTGTTGACGAGTATGTTTACCTGGGACAAATAGTCCGACTAGGTAAGTCCAACTTCGACCGAGAGGTCAATCGACGGATTCAATTCGGCTGGGCAGCGTTCGGGAAGCTACGACACATCTTCTCGTCAGAAATACCTCAAAACCTTAAAACAAAATTGTAGAACCAGTGCGTGTTGCCAGTGATGACTTACGGAACTGAGACGTGGTCCTTCACTGCTGGCCGTATGAGGAAGCTGAAGGTCGCTCAGCGAGCTATGGAGAGGGCTATGCTCGGAGTTTCTCTGCGTGATAAACTTAGGAATGAGGATATCCGCAGTAGAACCAGAGTAACCGACATAGCTCAACGGATTAGTAAGCTGAAGTGGCAGTGGGCCGGGCATATAGCTCGAAGAACCGACAACCGATGGGGAAGAAAGGTTCTCGAGTGGCAGCCTCGTACCGGTAGGCGAAGTGTAGGGCGTCCCCCCACAAGATGGAGTGACGACCTGGTAAGACATGCAGGAAGTCGATGGATGCAGGTGGCTCAGGACCGTGCTTTGTGGCATTCTTTGGGGGAGGCCTATGTTCAGCAGTGGACTTGTGAAGGGCTGTAATGATGATGATGATGATGATGATGTGTATCGATTATGGCAAATCCAGAATCGCCACATTACATTATGGTCATAAAACTCAAGGACCGCGTAACTTAATGATGTGAATAATTGACGACTGAGTTGCTGGTTTCAGGATCGATGGATGAAAGATTCTTAAAGTACCATTCCGTAGCCGACCGCAGACAGCAGCAACAGGGACGTGTCGTTGCGAAACTACTGGTTTCTATGCAGTTCTATGAAATACCTTCCGTAGATAGCGACATGTCGTTCTGTAGTGCCGCCAACTGGAGGTGGGCAAAGTGTATCATTTTTGCGATTGGAACATTTGCATCTCGATCACTGAAATGTTCCGAAACACTGATATGTTTCATTTGGCTCATTTGGATCTTCGACTCAAAAGATATAAAATACAGAATGTTCCGAATACATTAAGTTACGTCGCGGGCGTTTAGGTACTGACTGATCAGTGAAATGTTATGTGGCAACAATGCTGAGTAATATAAGTGCTTAGGTTATTTATTGCATTTCGCTTGGTGAGTGCAGGTGGCCGGAGGCCCTTTTTACCGGAAATGAGGCATTCCATCTTAGTCCTCACGGGTGGCAACGCATCTGCATTTTGATTCGCAAATGAGGATAGATGTAGGTGTCTATGGGCCGCAGCAACCACTTACCATCAGGTGGACTGTGTGCTCGTTTGTCACCCTTATCCTATAAAAAAAAAATATAAGATTTTATATAAAATCGATCCTCCTTCATACTTTAACAAAAATGTCATTATGTCAATTCATTATTTACAAAAATGTCCATTTACACAAAACAACAATGTCTATGTACACAGAATTATCTCGTAAAGTCTCATAACTCTTTCTCCAACTTTATGATGAAAAGGAAGAAAGTAAGTCACAATAATCACTACGCAAAGAAATCCTAAACAGAACTCAGTATGTTTTCGTAAACTGGCGCTAATGAACATAAACAATTTAACAAGTGCCGCATCAATGTAAAATGACAACTTTTTAATGCAAACATTACATATAAAAAACGACCGTATAGTATTTAACACGTAAGCGCCTTAGTGGTAATTTTTATGTGCATGAATGCAACGAAAATCCGTACAAGTTGAGTGATACACTTCTTATTTGTTACCTCTATCTGACTTGTGTGGATTATAATTAATTATTAAAAATTATTTCGCCCGCTCACTCGCCACTCGCGAGTAAATATAAAGTTAATCATCGTCCCAATCTGTCTCTCTCGCTCGTGGCTCAGTCGCCTCGCGAGCGACGCGTCGCGCGAAATGAGCAAAGAGCAAAGTAATGTTTCACTGTTCCAGATCCAAATGATGCATTTGAAACGTTGTTACTGAAGCAATCTTATGTATCACTTCAGTGATTCGGATCAGTGAGTCGGTTCCGTAAAGAGATACACACGCCTACCGCCAACGCCCGAGTGACACGTTGAATTTTGCTCACCGATTCCCTGGAAGCGAAACTGATAAACCAGGTGGCCCAATATCCCGCACTGTACGATGCATCTCACAATAATTATTTAAACACTGTGATAAAAGATAATATTTGAAAAAATATAGGAAAGGAGTTAAATAAAAGCGGTAAATAGGTATATAGTACCTATTTTGTTTACATAAATAGAGTACCCATAGAACATTCGGAACAGATTGGAACACGGGCTGCTGCCGCCTGCAGTCGGGTTCGGAATCATGACTGCAGCGACATGACGCGACGACACGTCGTCTCTTGGTACTGTCTGCGGTCGGCTACGGAATTGTTTGAAACCTTTAGTATATTATATCCTATAAATATACCTATAAATAAAATTGAAGTGTCTATCTGTAATATTACATTAACTGGGTTTTATTAAGCTCAGGGGGTTATTTCTATGTTACTAAGACATATGTAACCATTTTCTTAATTTAATGTCTGCCGGGCTAGTCTACGAAATAACTGAACCGATTGCGCGATGAAACTTTACGAACAGATAAAGAGCGGGAAGAATCTAGGCTGTATTTTATCCGAAAAGCTTCAAGATTTAAAAAAGCTAATAATTGATAAAATAAATGGTCTTTGATTATCTTAAATCTAAATAACGCAACTATAATACATCCTATCCAGGCGAAGCCGGGTGATTCGCTAGTCTATACAAATAAATAAAATTGGTGTCTGTTTGTAATGTTAAAAATAACAGCTTTTTACTCAATGCGTATGAATGTAACGGTACTTATAACAAAAACACAATTTTTCAAATTTTTGTATGTTGTCTGTCGGTCTGTCTGTCTGTCTGTTTGTTCCGGCTAATCTTCGAAACGGCTGGAGCGATTTCGACGGGACTTCCACCGGCAGATAGCTGATGTTCTAAGGAGTAACCTAGGCTACTTATATTTGAGAAAAAGAATTAGGGTTCCGAGCAATATAATTAAAACCCTAAATTACACGCGGGCGAAGTCGCGTGGAACAGCTAGAATTAAATATAATTACACTAGATATGGCAACGCAAACGTGCAGCGTACGTGTACGTCACGCTCACAAATGTGTGTGCGTCGTCCCAAACTACTGATACAAGTTTCAGTTATGATAATATAATGATACGGCGCTTGCAACCCCAGCACACGATATAAGATTATACCACCTATATAAGAATGTCTTTTACCTCCTTCAAAGTCAATAAAACTTAGTTCCCTTGAATTTAGCAATTGTAGCCTCAAGCGAATCCCTTATTAGCACTGAACTCAAGAAAAGAATACAAATAAGAAAGGGGAAATGTAGTTGATTACTATAAAAGTTTTTTTAGTTGAGGACTACTCGTACTTTTCTATCTAGGGGTCCGTATAGGTAGGTACCACCGTCTCAATTATTGACAACAAGCAGCAGTGTTTTCACTGCTATGTTCCGGCCTGAAGGATATAGAGAGTCGGTATAGTTATAGGTTGTAAGGCATTCCGTCTTAATTCTTAGAGGTAACAACACATTTGTTACATAGTTGTTTTTAACAGTGGTAGAGCCACGCGGCAGCTTTTACTGTTGCACGGATGGGCCGGCTCGAACCGGGGTGGTACCACGACCTCACAGAAAACCAGCGTGAAGTAGAGGTTTACCTCTGCGTTTCGCTTGGTGAGTGCAGGTGGCCGGAGGCCCTTTTTACTGGAAATGAGCCATTCCATCTTAGTCCTCACGGGTGACAACGCATCTACATTTTGATTTGCAATAGAGGATAGATGTAGATGTCTATGGGCCGCAGCAACCACTTACCATCAGGTGGACTGTGTGTTCGTTTGTTACCCTTATCCTATAAAAAAATTGTAGCTTTTTTTTTTGAAGTTGGGGCTTTAATATTTTTATGCATAAGGCTTAGCACCAATTCAGAATGTGAAATAATTTTATTCTTTTTTCTTCTATGAAGTCCGCTTTTACATTAAAAAAATAATTTTACTCATGTGGCATAAATTAAATAACTATAACGTTAAGTCAAGGAATGTAAAAACAAAAATAAAGTATTATAGTTTGAAATTAAAAATTTTGTACAACCGACTTCAATATAAATTATTAAGAATAACTCAAAAACTATTGATGAGACCTTGATCAACAGTTTTGACCACATGTGAAGCACCAGCTTTCAAATATAAAAATAATCATCGAAATCGGTTCACCCAGTAAAAAGTTATGAGGTAACACACATAAAAAAACATACAGTCGAATTGAGTACCGGTTCCTTTTTGAAGTCGGTAGAAAAATAAATAAATTTTGTACCTGGCCAGTACCAGTCCTCACGGATGACAATGCATCTACATTTGGAATCATAATTGAGGATAGATGTAGATGTCTATGGGCCACAGCAACCACTTAACATTAGGTGGACTGTTTGCTCGTTTGTCACCCTTATCCTATAAGAAAAAACAATTATTATCTTAATTCTTCTTCATTAGGCTTCATAGGTAGCAGATTGGCCGAAGCTGTACTGCGAAGTATTTTAAAATGCAAAACTTATTTATCGTCTTTTATATCTAACGACTGTAATAAAAAGAGCCGTGGTAGTTCAGATGGTTAGCGCTCGCTGTAAATTTCATAGTAAACAAGCAACCCGGGTTTGAACCCCGCCGACACCAATGAAATTGTTAATTGCAATTTTAAGTGCTGATTTACCACGTGCTCGGCGGTGAAGGAAAACATCGTGACGAAACCTGCATGTCTGAGAAATAAGAAAAAAATTCGAAGACATGTGAAGTTCGCTAACACGCATTGGGGCAGCGTGGCGGACATTTCCTTGCCCTAAAACCCTCTCAAAAATGAGGGGAGGCCTGTGCCCAGCAGTGGGACGTATATAGGCTGTAACTTTAACTTTAAATTGTAAAAAAAATGCTTTTGTTTTTAAAGTTGAATGTTTAGTTACTATTAATTATGAACTTATCTATAGAAGTTCATTGATGGTTCTATTCTTTTTCATCATCATTATTCATTAAAGCCTGTTAGGCCGCTACTGACCATAGGTCTCCCCCATAGTAATCTATCTCATAAGAGGGATATTTGCAGTAATTACCACGCTTATCGGGCTGTTTGGTGACCACGGTTTCTTTGAGTAGTTATCGGGAAGATTTTGCTGGTTGCTGCTCATAGGCACGGTCGCAACCTGAAATTTTGGAGGGGTCACTAATAATAAAATATGTCGAGTAAATTGAACTTTATTGCACAATACACAATTTCATTGCACACATTATAAAACAAATGGAAGTGATAGTATTTGAGACCTCTGAGACTGAAATACTATCACTTCCATTTGTTCAGATCTCTAGATAAATATTGAGAAGGCTAAGCCTGTCAGGCTCTCTTCTAATATAATAGAATAGAATAATTTTTATTCAATATACATTACATGTGTAATTCTTATTAAGTCATTTTTTACTTTACCACTGGTTCGAAAAAATACCCTCTGTCCTGGGAAGAACCAGCAAGAAACCCAGCGGGATATTTTTTTAAAAATAAATTTTACAATATAAATGATTACAAACTATTTACAATATTTATTTTAGAAACTGCTTGGAAGCGACCACCTCATTCCCAGGGGTTATTATCAATCATGTATTCATTTATACTATGATAACCCTTTTTATACAGTTTCAGCTTAATAAAACATTTAAACTTGGTAATAGAGAGAACCTGTACACTTTCCGGAACCTTGTTGTAATAGCGTATACATTGCCCCAAGAATGAATTACTAACTCCGTGGAGTCGAGAAACTGGCATCACTAGCTTGTGTTTGTTCCTAGTGTTTACAGAATGTATATCACTTTTTTTACTAAAACTATCTTTGTTTTTGTGAACATACATTAAATTTTCGTAAATATACTGAGAGGCCAAAGTTAATATATTAATTTCTTTAAATTTATCTCTAAGAGACTCTCTCGGTTTTAGATTGTAAATAGCTCTAATGGCCCTCTTCTGTAAAACAAAAATAGTTTCTGAATCAGTCGCATTTCCCCATAGCAAAATCCCATAAGACATTATGCTATGGAAATAACTAAAATAAACTAATCTAGCTGTCTCGACACTAGTGAGACCTCTAATCTTTTTTACAGCATAGGCTGCAGAACTTAGTCTGCTTGCTAATTTGGATATATGAGGGCCCCACTGAAGCTTTGCGTCAAGAGTGATGCCAAGAAAAACAGTGGATACAACAGGGCTCAATTCCTCCCCATTTAAAAACACATTGGTATTCAGATTTTTAACATTTATTGTTGTAAATTTAACACAATTAGTTTTATTTCCTACTAACATGTTAGCTATCAACCAAGTTTTTACACGCCTTAGAGTAGAAAATAATTTCACTGATGTCGCACCACTTATAAGAAGAGTTGTTAGAATTTTCAGCAGTCTGGGTAGTTGGGATAGCAAAGTATTTAGGTAGAGATTATCGTCGCAAACTTCGATTGTAGAAACCACACACTTAGGAAGTTTTGTGTCAGTATGTTCTGTCAGTTCCCGTTTCCACTTTCCATAGCTGAGAGTGGCAGCAGGAACACTCAAGAAATGGGAATAACATTCTGATACTTTCTTCACATTAAGAAGTTTTTATTTTTATTTTGTGAATTTTTAAAAGATTTTTCAATTTGACGTCCATGATTTGGGGGATGGGGGGGGGGGCATGTCCCCTATGACCCTCCCCTTCGGACCGCGCCTGACTGCCCATGACCGGTTTCATTGTCCTTTGTCGCCCCTAACAACACCAGCGGGTCTATATGGGGTAGCGCTTTAGTTATGTTATAGAAAGAAAGAAAGAAAACTTTATTTGCACAATAAAAAAATAACACGAGATAAAAAAATATACCAGTGCATTATATTATAGAAATCCTAGGAACGGTAATCGCTTAATTTGAAGGCGACACAATAGTCAATGCAATGCTGGTTAGGGCTCAAAAGGAGTTGTCTGTCTGTAATGTCGAAATAACTGTCTTTTATTAAGCTGAGGCTGCTTTTATTATATTTGCACGTCATTAAAACATGAATAACCATTTTTAAAAATTTTGTCTTCTGTTTGTCCGGGATAATCTTAGGAATGGTTGAATCATAGATATAATAATAGTATTTCTATGGGTTGAATCGATTGTAATGAAACTTTACGTACAGATAAAGAGCGATGCCGGGACGGCTGGGAGTGCTATATTATATCCAAAAATCTTGGAGAATATTTTGAAAAAAAAAAAACAAACGGGATAATTGTGTATAAGGTATCACCAGTGCTGTCGTCTACATAGCAATAAATGTTACTAGTTTGCAATATATCATGATGATATTCAGAAGAAACAGCGTTGGTGATAGCACGCCGCCTTGTGGAACACCAGAGTTAATAGGCTTGTAATCAGAGCATGCACTGTTTACTACGACCAGCAAGAAAACTGGTGATCCAATTGCACAATTTGTAGGGAAGCCCATAACACCAACCTAACTTGTGAAGTGAAGTTCCTTATCGGATGGTACAAATTTGGCGGATGGTGTCTAGGTGAGAAAAAGTGTAAGATTTTTCCGTCTCAACCCCTTCTGACGTAGTGTAGACGGCCTTGGCGACTATAAAGAAGCGAGATGGAATAATATCCATCTCCCTCGCACTTTCCTTATCTTGCAATTAAAAAAATATTATTTTATTTTAAATGCCGCTTCAGTTTAATAGACGCTATAATTAATTTATTTGTATTTGTTAATCAATAATATAATACGTTTATCAATAATAATATACGACACTCACGCATGTTTTTTATATTCGTATTTTATTACAATTACCATATGAATAAAATAACATTCTATTTTATTCTTAGAATTCTTAGACGAAAACATTTACTTAGCAAACAGAGTAGAAAATAAAAAAAACGTGTGCAGTTCACACGCGGTTAGGGGTGAAACCTTCAAATAAAATGAAAAATAAAATAAAAATATTTCACAAGTGCGGCATAAAATATAACATAAAAGTTTTATTTTATATAGCAAACAAATGTTACACAGCTTATTTTTAGACATGTTTGTACAACCGACTTCAATATAAATTATTAAGAATAACTCAAAAACTATTGGTCAGACCTTGATTAAATCTATTTGGGACCACATGTAAAGAGCACCAACTTTCAAATAAAAAAGAATCATCAAAATCGGTTCACCCAGTAAGAAGTTATGAGGTAACACACATTAAAACAGCATACAGTCGAATTGAGTACCGTCTCCTTTTTGAAGTCAGTAGGAAATACTATTTATTCTCGACTAGAATTGCTTTGTAATAGCGACGTCTACTTCATTCTATAGGTAAAATAATTTTATCGAAGAAAAATTTATTGTTTTAAAATTTATCATTGGGTGGCTAGGCATCGATCACGCGCAGAGCCGACGGTTGAATTATTGTAATTTTTCGTTATTTCTTAAACTACGCGTGCAATTAACATGCTATGAAGAGCAAAGTTTAACTTCAAAAAATTGTCTTGATGATGAAGTAACTTTAAGGATTTATATACCATAATATATATAATGACGCTCATAAATAACTTTTTAATTTTCAATATTTTTTTTGGTACAAAATACCTTATTGTGACTTATGTATAAATATAGGCCTATGGTATTGCAGACTTTTTTTAGATGAAAGAAATATCTATATGTTTGTAGAACATTGTATTTACGGGCCACTAACCATAACACGAGCGCACGCGGATAAAGCTTTATGAAAATATATATAAAGGTTATACGAGCTTTATGATGAAAGATCATATAATAGTAGTGTTATATTTAGAGATTATGTAAAAACATATTTAAAATATTTAAAAAAGTGTGCTCCACACCTAAGGCTTTATTAATACTGCATCTAATTAAAATCAATCTAATTAAAACTGCATCCGACAAAATTAAAATGACCTGGAGAATAATAAATAGTGAAACAGGCAAGGTCAAACCGCGCAACTCTGATTTTCAATTGAATATTAACAATAATTTAACACGATCTGATCAAGAAGTTGCTATGGCTTTTGAGAAACATTTTACTGATGTTCCTTTTTTGACAACAAAATCATTAAATTCTTCTCCTACTGTCGCCGAATCATTGCTCAAGCAAAATGTAAAGGCTTGTTCAAATACTTTTAAATTCCATAGAGTACTGCCAAAAGATATCGGTTAAATATTTTAAAACTATTGATGTTAAGAAAACGGCAGACTTATGGGGGATTTAGTTATTTTATCTATAATAGATATATTAGCACCTTATCTAGCCACTATATTTAATATAAGCGTCGAATCTGGTGTTTCCTGATTTAATGAAACATAGTAAAGTCATACCTATATTTAAATCTGGTAGTAAATTAGACCCCGCCAATTTTAGACCAATTTCTGTACTACCAAAATGAAGTAAAATTTTTCAAAAAAATATTTTAGATCAGATGTTAAGTTTCTTTAATATTAATAAATTGCTACATAAAAATCAATTCGGATTTACAAGGGGTCGCTCGACAACTGACGCTGGAGTTGAGCTTATTAAACATATTTTTTGTGCATGGGAGAATTCAGAGGATGCTTTGGGTATATTTTGTGACCTTTCCAAGGCCTTCGACTGTGTTCACCATGAGATATTAATCAGGAAGCTACAGTACTATGGTGCCAAGAACACAGCGCTTAAACTTATTATTTCATATTTAAGTAATAAAAAGCAGAAGGTTATTATCAATGGTCAAAGTTCTTCCGGGTCACCTGTACTAATGGGTGTTCCTTAGGGCTCGATTCTCGGCCCATTCCTGTTTCTGGTGTATATTAATGACTTACCTCACCTTGTAGGGGATAGTCATGATATAGTATTATTTGCTGATGATACTTCCTTGATTTTTAAACTTAAACGTTAATCATTTAAATGTGACGAAGTGAATTATGCTATATCAAAATTAGTGCATTGGTTTAACGTTAATAATCTGCATTTGAACGGAAATAAAACTAATTGTGTTAAATTTACAACAACGAATGTTAAAAATCTGAATACCAATGTGTTTTTAAATGGGGAGGAATTGAGCCCTGTTGTATCCACTGTTTTTCTTGGCATCACTCTTGACGCAAAGCTCCAGTGGGGACCTCATATATCCAAATTAGCAAGCAGACTAAGTTCTGCAGCCTATGTTGTAAAAAAGATTAGAGATCTCACTAGTGTCAAGACAGCTAGATTAGTTTATTTTAGTTATTTCCATAGCATAATGTCTTATGGGATTTTGCTATGGGGAAATGCGGCTGATTCAGAAACTATTTTTGTTTTACAGAAGAGGGCCATTAGAGCTATTTACAATCTAAAACCGAGAGAGTCTCTTAGAGATAAATTTAAAGAAATTAATATATTAACTTTGGCCTCTCAGTATATTTACGAAAATTTAATGTATGTTCACAAAAACAAAGATAGTTTTAGTAAAAAAAGTGATATACATTCTGTAAACACTAGGAACAAACACAAGCTAGTGATGCCAGTTTCTCGACTCCACAGAGTCAGTAATTCATTCTTGGGGCAATGTATACGCTATTACAACAAGGTCCCGGAAAGTGTACAGGTTTTCTTTATTACCAAGTTTAAATGTTTTATTAAGCTGAAACTTTAAAAGCGTTATTATAGTATAAATGAATACATGGTTGATAGTAACCCCTGGGAATGAGGTGGTCGCTTCCAAGCAGTTTCTAAAATAAATTTTGTAAATAGTTCGTAATCATTTATATTGTAAAATTTATTTAAAAAAAAGTCCCGCTGGGTTTCTTGCTGGTTCTTCCCAGGACAGAGGGTTTTTTTCGAACCAGTGGTAAAGTAAAAAATGACTTTCAATAAGAATTACACATTCAATAAGAATTACAATTACAATTACAGTATATTGAATAAAAATTATTCTATCCTATTCTAAAAGCAGTATTTCTTAAGCACTTTTTCCTCTGGCAAGCTTAAGGGGCTACTCCATGCGAACGACCTTGAGCATTTTGTGTGCCTGGCCGCGCCGACGCTCTACAATATAGGATCGCGTAAGAAGTAATAATATGTAAAACGCCACCTACTGTACGGACGTAGTATTTTTTCAACATCAATAAACTATTTTATGAGAATACACACAGCGTACAACGATAAATGTATTTTAATTTTTTTATTCGGTATATAGGAGACGCCATGCGCATAAAGTTCCAAACAAAAAAGTCTGTCACTTCTAGCGGGAGGCGAGGTAACGCACACTAAGCAAATCGTAAACATTGGGCCACGTCGTTACGCACGCACACAGCATAATATGAGCACACGATTAAGCAAAACGCACACAACCTTGAAAATCTCTTATAAATGTCTCATCGTTACAGTGTATAAGCTATAAACAACTAGTGCGAGGGCCTTGTCGATATGGATATGTCGATGAAATTTTATGCAAGTTACATTAGGAAATTAAGTAAAATAAAAATGAACAAATGTTTAATGAGTAATATTACATTCAATGTAAATTAAAAAAAATACATAAGGTACAATATAATAATACAAAATTACCGAAATTAAAACAAATTGAAAAAGTATTATATTATATTTTAAAGTTTTTAAAGTGAATAAGTTTGGTATATGTGACGAATATGTGGCGGCGCTGTCGTCGCGCCACAAGCGAAACACATCGCAGCCTAAATCGCGCTTACAAAGTTCCGAAGTTAAAGCAGCATATATAGAATAGCTCCGAACTACCAATCGGAGCGTTGGCCGCTCCCCGGGCAGAACACCTTGCCCGGCGGGAGATCTCCCCTTTTCCTTCCCACCCGCCACAGTGGTGACCAACCGACGTGATATGAACACGCAACCATTACCTTCGAAAACTACAACTTCAAACCTTCGTCATCATCCTCAAGTAACCCATTCATTCGCTCCCGAGCAGATATTGTCTGCAGTCTTCCCATTCTGCAAGCTATCTAGCTTTGCAAAGGTTCATCGCAGCACTGGAATAATAATGCTTCCTGTTCATTCAAGCTACTCTCTGCGCTACAGTGTTCGGCACGGCTCTGAGCCTTACTGCTCGCCTCTGCTTCACGGCACTCTCGCAGATTACTTGCCTTCTTCTCGACTCACTGCAGACTAACAAGGCAATTCCCTGGCACTTGCAAATTCGTCGACATCTAGACTGCACTATCGACCTCCGGTCTGAGCGGGGGGGGGGGGGGGGGGGGGTGATGTGGCGGCCCTGTCGTCGCGCCACAAGCGAAACACATCGCAGCCTAAATCGCGCTTACGAAGTTCCGAAGTTAAAGCAGCATATATAGAATAGCTCCGAACTACAAATGGGAGCGTTGACCGCTTCCTGAGCAGAACACCTTGCCCGGCGGGAGATCTCCCCTTCTCCTTCCACCCGCTACAAATACACTTTTTGGGATCACTCTTTTTTTGCGAGGTAGCTAATTCTGGTGCTTGCATATTTTTCCATCACCAAGTTTGCCAGTTCAATGTTATGTGGAACGTCATCATTATCAAAATAATGTTCCTGTATGCTTAAAAATATATAATATGCCTAGTCTATAAAATGTTTTTACCATTTTTAATGTCATGACCAACCGGAAAGGTTATATATATAGGGGTTTTAAACGGTCTAATTTTACAGATTTTACCCAACCTATAGAGTTAAACCGTTTTAAGGCTTAGGGTTGAACTACATCTGGCAGCACGGAATCGCACTTTCCTGTGCTTCTATCCTTTTTGTTCACTCAGAAACGTTGTTTACTATAGCGGGATTGTATAGTTCTACCCTCAAAAAGCCGATTGTAAACCGGTTTCAATAGTTTATATATCATTCTTGACAATCCATACTAATATAATATTATAAATGTGAAAGTGTGATTTTTTGTTTATTTGTTTTTGTCCTTCCTTTACGCAGCAACGGAATGCATCATTTAAAAAAAAATTAAACATTTGCTATCTCTTGGTCGAAGTTTACGCTTGACCAAACATACTTTTTTTCGTCACTTTACTTAGGATTGAAAAATAATTAAAGTCTTCGTAAAAAGCGGTAATATTTTGTATTCTGCAGTACAAAAGTGTAGTACTCTGTATATATTTAATAATAATAGATTATAAATATGACACTGAAATTATTTGTTTGTCCTTATTTATTTATTTAAGCGCTAATAATTCGTGTCTCATCTGAAAACAACAATTTGGTTGACACCATCTACGACAATTAACTTGTAAATAACATTTTAAAATGAATAAATATCGTTCACTAAACCTTCCATTTCGATTTGTTACATGTTTTAAATTTTATCCTTCATAATGTAAAATAAACCTGTAGCAAAATAATAACCTAACTTCCAATAATTTCAAAGTCGGTACAGCAGTTTCATTTAGTTTCCTTTTATTATTTGATTGGATTACGAAAACCGATTGGTCAAAATGCTCGGAACAAATAGTACTTGTTCGTTTAGGTACCCAGGTTATATGATTGCCACATGCTTTTATCCAAACTTGGCGCCTGTAAGGATCTTTTGGAAAACTGTAAAACCAAAGATCTTTTTTAAACTCTTTTTATATAACAAAGTATTACTTATAGTCAAATAAATATATCGACACTAAAGATTACAGTGAACATCACTATTATAGTCTTGATTATACCATTTTATATACTCGAAATTCCCCTTCTTTTCGTTTCATAACGTAACATAATGAAATGAAAATATATATTTAAAATGTTTTAAATGTATAATGTATACAATACAACAATTTAAATTGATGTTTTCATTTCGTTAAAAACAATTAAAGATTATTAATGTTGTTTGAAATAATATAGTTTTGCAAATAGATCACAATAATATTGATGAATTTAAGACTATTCAATAACACGATTTTGTCTTGTGTAATTAGAACAAAGAGAAACGACATTTGTCTACAATTAAGCAAAATTTAATTATGTCCTAGTAGTGCAAAAGTCCTTACTATAGTATTAATACTTTAAGTTGGCAACACTACCTGCTCAGCTATATTAATCAGAATTTTCGTGATTTAATGCTTATATTAATTATTGAAATCAAAATAAATACTTAAAGATGAAATGTAACGCCGTCTCTTTGTAAATTTGAGGTCTGTGATCTTTTTTTACAAGAAAACACACTACAACTCGGCATTTTTCTGGAGGTCAACTCACGCTTACGACTACTTGGTAAGTGACGCCGTACGCGGCGCAACTAGTTTTATATAACGGGCATGATCCGCGCTCTCGTACTTTTGACAGAGGGGAACGCTCTCCAATGTCGTCTCCTGTTAGTTTAATACTCTAAGGTTGCATTATATTAGAATTATGTATTCTCATATATTATCTAATTATGAAATTTTATAATTAATTATATATTAAAAATGAAGCATTGAAAATTGTGAGTTTAAAAGATACCTACTCACTATAGGTAAATAGATAGATAGCTCGCCTTTTGTACAAATATTTGGTGCAATAAAGAATAAACAAATAAATAGGATGTTTCGCAGAGTGAGAGTAATATAGAATGAGAGTCGTGGAGGCAGTTTACAAACATAAATTGCACAAGGACAAACATCCAGACCCGGAACAATTATTTGTAGGCCTTACAAATATTTGTTCCGTGCGGGATTCGAACCCGCGGACCCCAGCGCGACTACTGATTGCTAAGCCACTGCGCCACGGAGCCGTCACCGGGTTATAGGTAAAGTGACCATACGTCCCGTTTTGAACGGGACTGTCCCTTTTCTCGGTCACCTGTCCCATTGTCCCCAAATAAAGCTCCGGGACACAAAATTGTCCCGTAACTCGTCGGATGGAAGTATTCAAAGCCAACAATCTTCAACGTAATTTTTTTAATCGAATGTATTTTATGTCTACCTGGTACAAATGCTCCGGTAGAATGAGTATTTTTTTATTTTGAATAAATTGTGGACGTCTGAAAGAAACACTTACGGTTCCAGTTCTAAAGGCGATGTTGTTGACAAAGATAACAATAAAAAAAACTTGAGCAGAATTTTATTCTTATCTTATTAAAGCAAATTTAATCCACTGACAAATGTAATTAATGATTTAAAAAAAATATGTTGCATTTAATAATTACCGTCTATACCGAATATAATTTTTTAGTGAACACTAATTGTATAAAGTTATAGTTTTTAGAGTATAAATAAACACATGTCCTGTTTTGAGTTAAAAAATAAATGGTCAGTTTAGTATTTATTAGTTAAATTTAGTTTTAACAATTTTTAGTTTATCGTAAAAAGTAGGTATATTAGTACCTACTTAGATACTTTTTACCGAATTATAAGTATAGAACACCTTATGTACTCAATTATTTTTTGAAAAAGAAGAAAAAACAAGCAATAAATAATATACTATATTTTAGCAAAAAACTATAACTTAGTAATACTAATTATAACTTAAAACATAAATGAAAAACTCATAACTGACTTTTGGCCCCACCCAGGATTCGAACCCGGGACCTCATGATCAGCAGTCGCACTACTACAACCACTAGACCAACGAGGCGGTGCTTCATCTGATAAGATATTGTAGTTGGTTATTACGATTATTTTAAATTGTATACTATACTGATAATATTGAATTAGCCTTTTATAGTGTAAATTATAATATTTGTCGAAATGTTAATTATGGATTCGAACCTTACATGCTAATGGTGCTTCATTTTTTTATTTGCATTTACTTCAAAGAAAATACACGCAAAAAGCTTCATCGCGCAGTAAAAACACAACAAATATATGTATAACTAATACGAAAAATTATACCCAAAACAAACAAATAATACTACCTATAAATAACCTAATAAGTAATAATATTATCGACTGATAAGACGTGAGCGTGTGCGCAGGCCGATGCTCTGACGAACGACACGGGCTCCACGTTCAAGAGCTCAACGCTCAATGATCCAGCAAGCCCGTGGGCAGTGAATACACCCAGATTTTAAAATAATTTCTTAATAAAATCAAATTTTGATCTTATGAAAAAAATTTTACAATAGAAATGTTCATTAATAAATTGCCTATCCATTGGTGTAAATCGCAAAATAAAATAATACTTACTTTACGAGGAGATGCATGTTATCAAAAATAATTTCACATTTATGTGGTTTCGTTGTAAGGAGATTATATTAATATTTATTCCTTTAAAAAAAAATTGGATACAGCTCTTATGAAATCAAGATTATGTAGAAATATAATGTGTTTTTTATTTGTTGATATATCTTTTAAATAAAAAGTAGATAGCTCCTAAAAACCGCACAAATAACGACTAGTGCGATATTTTGCTCAACCCGCGCCTTAACAAAAATCATTATTTAATGCTAGATGAGAGGTGTATACTAATATTAGATTCCTCATTTCTTTCATTCCTCATAAATTTGACAATCATATACAAAACGAATTGATCAAATCAAACTGGTAAGTCCAGAGAAAAAAAATCTGTTTAAACATACGAAAAACCTCTTCCGCTTTAATATATAAAATAAATGAAAGTATAATATGTAAAAGTATAGATTCTATTTCATTCTCTCGCAGGCTAAATCATATAGATTTATATGTTTGTCTCTTTTTAGTCTCACTTTTTCGTTTTATGGTGTTTCAAATCATAACGATACTAAGGAAGTTTGAAGTGTTAGAATAATAAAATAAAAGCAAAATAATAAGTGTTCCTCCGCGTGTACCGATACACTTTTAGCAAACAGACTAATAATATATTCGTAAGTCTCGTTAAATTACCTCACGACATAAGACGAGGCGCTCGGCTTTTCACTCTTGTAACTTTTTTGTGCACCGTACAAACACGTCGCTGTAACGTCATCCGAGTCAAGTTTCAGCTTTTGCTGTCGCATGGATGGGCCTGCTCGAGCCGGGGTGGTACCACGACCTCACAGAATACCAGCGTGAAGTAGAGGTTTACCTCTGCGTTTCGCTTGGTGAGTGCATGTGGCCGGAGGCCCTTTTTACTGGAAATGAGGCATTCCATCCTAGTCCTCACGGGTGAAAACGCATCTGCATTTTGATCTGTAACAGAGGATAGATGTAGATGTCTATGGGCCGCAGCAACCACTTACCATCAGGTGGACTGTGTGCTCGTTTTTCACCCTTATCCTATAAAAAAAAATTATTAACAATAAAAGACAGAAAGAAGTAAGATTAGTAATTTTTTTACTTCTTTCTGTCTTTTATTGTTAGTCTAAAGATATTTGCTGATAATAAAGAAGGAAGATGGAGATTAAACACAGACTACATTTTGCAATATAAAAGCAACACTCGCTTAGTTTCCACTGAAGTGTTTTGAGGCGGGTTATGTTTAGGTATTTTGTCAACTATCAGTAACTTTGCAGCACTTTACAAAGGAAACTTATCTACCAGTTCTTTGAAACAAACGACTGTTGCAAACTTCAACTTCAATGTAATTGTTTTATTTCTGACTAAAGTTGACTTTTGAAGCTGTTTCAGCCAGATCAGTCGGAGGCGGAAGAAAAATTTTATACTGTAAAATAAACCTTAAGATATTAATTCTACAGTTTAAAATTGCATAGATAGCTTATAAAGTCTCAAATATTTATTTTAAGTGAAATATGTGCAATGTAATGTTAAATTTATTTACTTTTATAGTTTTGCTGAAGTGTTCATTTTATCGTACGTTCCCTTAAATTGTATTTGTTCATTTTAAAGAAAATTTTTCTCACGACTCTATAGTTTATCTGGCAACACAAACACGTAAATAACTTAAATCGTATTAGCATAAACACGAAGAATTATTGATGTAAACATAAATTGTTATCAATATAAACATAAATTATGATGAAATATTACATACATAATACTCTGCAACTGTTAAGCAGCGTAATTACGTGAGTGTTTTTCCTAGTAATTATGTGCCTGATCTTTTGCACCTTTCACGCTACTTTTTGTCGCGATATGGGTGTGTACGAAATGATTATATCGCCATCTATCGGCGACAGAGGCATTTAAGATGGGATGATAACATAAAAACTAATTTTGATATTTCTGCTTTTAAAATGAAATAATAAAAATAGTGCTTCGTATTAGCAGGTCTACCTACACACTTTGTCCCCACTTAAATTATACACTAGATGTTCATAGCAAGTGAAGGCAAACATTTGTTTAGTATTTTTAAGGGAATTCAAGTATTACGTAACGCAATTTGGGGGGAGGGGGGGTCATGTAAAACGTTACGATGCGTTACAGTGGCGGGAGGGGGGTACGAACTATGCGTTACGTAACATTGTTTTTCTTATTTATATAAAAAAAAATTAAGGAGTTAAAATCTCCAACGTTCGCAACACTTTTCGTTTCTTGTTTTACGGGGAATCTCTTGACTGTATTGTACGCAGAGCTGCCAACATGTGTGGAATTCCCCAAATTGTGGGGAATTTAAAGTTGGTTGGGGATTGCGAAAATGCGGAGACTTTGAACCCGGGCCAATTTATAACCTTTTTTCAAGAAATCTAAATACTGATCTTAACATTTATGTTAGGCTACTTATGAATATCGAATGACTCCTTCTTTTAATTATCTTCATTGCACCCTATTTAATTTTTGGATTAATTTCGGCAATTTTTGTGTATTATGTTATAATGCTTTTCATTTCTTTATTTTTTAATTTTAAAGCAGAGAACCGCATGCATATAAATACAAATAATGTGGTACTTTTTAATGGCAACAAGAGAAGGAATTAAAAATATTCATGGAGTAAAATACTTGTTACAAAAGTATAGAAACTGTGAAAAAAATTTCGCTAAATAAATGTTAGTTAAAAAATAAATCATATAAAAAATTAGTTGAAAATTGTTTCATTTCTTAAAATAAAATTGAAAGGAATTTGTGGGGAATCTGTTGAAATTTCGTCCATAAATTGGGGAATTTGACATGGGTTTCCGGGGAATTTGAATTTGGCATCTTGGCATCGCTGATTGTACGTCATTCTTATTTTGTTTTCGTTGTCAATATTCGTTAGTGTTTACGCAGAAGCACATTGTTGTAGTCAGTGTTCATTAAGTGAGTTTATACTGTAATGTCCTCAAAAGAGGGGATCCGCATCATCAGCTGTTCTTGGCCTATAAATGCTCTCATGCTGACTTGCCACCGCAACTGTGCCAAAAAATAGAACGATGAGAAAAAGAGAAGAACAATGGTGGATGAAGCCAAATATGTATGTAAGGACAGGGTCAAGTCAGAAAAACGGCGTAATTAAATGTAAGATTAGTAGTAAAAGTATCAGGACAAATTTGAGTCCATTTTAACATATTTTAAACTTAAGCAAATGTTTATTACGTTATGTGTGATAGTTTATGAAATGACAATACGAATAAATAGAATAAATAATATACGCATATCTTGCGTATATTGCACTCTTGTTTTATTTATTATTACCACAAACGCGATTAAACAATAACAAAGGTGTGTTAGCGACTTTCCGGTACTAATTAATTGTGAATTTTAGGTAAATATTATCACTTGAGTTTTACGTAACGTTTGGGGGGGGGGGGGGGGAAGGGCGATATTTTTCGCTGCAAGCAAGCGATATCAGAGGCAGCTGAACTATCGGTCCGTGGGGTCCACGTGCGGTGAAGTTTCTAAAGGAACTCTATCCGCGGCTGTTCGTTGCTGCTGGTGATAAGAGGGCTGGGACTTTTCTCGCTCAAAAGCTAAGTATAGCCACAGAGTAAAGAATAAGGACCAGAGGGGAAGCTTCTTAACAACGTCGAAAATGTATACCTATTCTGATAGGGTTGTCACATAATGCATGTGAAAAATTTAAGGAAAAAATGGTGGTGGTGATGGAGCCACTGTTGGTCCACTGCCTACTACTACTACCTCCACCACTACTGACACCATCAACTATCCACCAACACCAGCACTACTTCCACCAACACCAATCCCACCACCCCCACCAATGTCTGGCGATTGTATTCAAACCATAATGCAGTGGCATTTACCCCTGGGGTCGCGACTCGCAAAAAGTAGCTTATATCCTTCCCCAGGAAGCAACCTACCTCTATACTAAAATGGGTGGATAAAGTTACACATTTAGCCTTATTACTTAGGATATCCTGCCATCTGCAGCACTGTCAAGGTTAAACTGACTAACGTTTGAAGTAGGTGAGACCGACTTCATCACTCGGCGACGTACCTGTCTAACACATTCTCACTTACCTATCAATGTTATTACCTAGTTTTATTGTATATAATACGTAAAAAGGTACTTAGTTCACTTGATTTCTCGGGTACAAAAAAAAGGAAATATCGTTATTTTCTCTAGAATTATTCATGTATACTGTACAACTATTAGACATTTTTGTTTATACAAAACACTTATTATTTACCTATATAAATTAATAATAACTTAATTCTTAACTATTTTAATTAAAATACTTGAATCTGATTATTTAATAATTGCAAAAAAACTTAATAAATTAATTTATGTATAAAATTTCGAAATGTTGTTGGTCTATTTATTTAAATGCGTACGACTAACAGCCTTTTCATCGATACTCTGACTGAGCCGGCGCAAACCGGTTTGTACCCCGACGGAGCGTCGGTGAACCTGTCGGTGAGAGCTCACGCACACATCGCTGCGCTATGTATGGGTGTATTCGCCGCGAGCCGTTTGTATGTAGTTTCCCCTCTGGTCGGTTTCTTTACTCATGTGGTATAGCCATTCAGCGCAGAAACCCAGCCAGCGTTCTTGGCACGATGCCGCGGGGCATAGGACTATATGATAATTAAGTTTCTAGTTTTAGTTTTTTTAATTATTATATAGTTTTTAATATTGTGTATGATAAAATAATAAATATAATATCCACTCACAACGGCAGCCGAGGCCGGAATGATAAATGATGGAGTGAAACAGTGTATTTAGTAAAATAAATTAATACAAGGCTCACAAACCACCGAAATTTCGCCATTTTTAGCCGAAAAGAATTAATTATAACTAAACAAAACAAAATTAAATTGCCATTTACATTCCATGGCTTCCCACATGATAGATGAAGAGTTTTAAAAATAGATTGAGTTGAACAATTGATATTTTCAAAAGTTATCGTGTTTACGAAGCCATGCGACATTGATAAATCCACATTATAAGCCACTAAAACCCCTTTTTTATGTAAAAATAGCAATTAATCGATTAAAAAATATTAATAAGTTCAACAGTCATATATCTTTCTGCCAATGTGCTTTTTATGTCATTTATATGTATAATATGATTGCTAGATACGATTTCATGCGACAAAAATGTCTATAAAGGAAGTGTACATAAATTAAACGATTAACTTAAAAAAGAAAATAAAATTATAAACACAAGATGATGACAAATGAGGAAAGTAGAGTAGATGTGAATACAAGAAAGGACGAGAGGTATTATATATAGAAATATTTAATAAGCTTTGGGTAGGTTTTGAAAGAAAAGAATAGATTGAGCACGGCGATATTCAACAAGGAGTTCCACGAGCGTCTATCTGTAACTGAATATGATTTATTGTCGAAGGAGGATAAATGTTACTGGATTACGAAGTGAAAGATTGTTAGGGCGGTTACTGTGAGGACTGTACTGTTAAACTAAGTAACCCATTTATACATATAGCTAATTTACTACATATTTCTTTTAAATGTTAATGCGATGTTGTGATCTGTGTATTTAATAATTATGTATTGTTGGTTTGCATACTATGCTCTTATCATGTAATTATGTCCTTCACGATACACCAGTGTGTGATTGTGACAGCGACATATTATTATGGTATGGTGGAACGGTACTTGCTCTATACTAAATGAATAGCACGCTGTTTTATTGATATTAGTGATTAATAGTGGGGGTCATTGTAGAAGCGTGCTCGTCGCGACCCCTGCCAGCCCTTTTCAGGGCTGCAATTCTACTCAGCTGCGCACCCATGCCAACGAGGGTTAGGGCGTCCCCCCAAGGCGACGCACACCAGCTAGTCCCCGTTGGTGTGGAATGCAGCGCGTAAAGCGGCGATGGGGACCGCCACCCGTCACGCACAGCCCGACACGGCGGAAGGTGGAGGACAGAGTGCAGAGTTGGCACGTGGAATGTTAGAGGAGGCATGAAAGATAAGATGAATGAGTTGATTGAAATAATGAAAGAAAGAGAATTAGATGTCGTGTGTATGTCGGAGACCAAACGGAAGGGCAGTGGTACTGAAGAGCTCCCTGGCGGGGCGTTAGCTCTATGGTCCGGAGTCCCGGAGAGCGAGAGCGCCCACCAGGGAGTGGGGGTGCTGCTGTCGTCTCGGTTGGTCGATGTTATGACTGAATATAAGGTTGTGAACTCAAGACTTCTCTGGGTTCGCTTTAAATTGGGACTGACGAAGTTATTCCTTTTGGCTGTTTATGCGCCGGTAGCTTCGTCGTGCAGGGCTGAGCTGGAGGAGTTTTGAGAGAATGTAAGAGAAGTTCTAGATTTGGCTAGGGGAAACGAAAGAATTGTTGTGTGTGGTGATTTGATCGGATGGGTTGGTACCGCTCGACCAGGGTACGAGTCGGTGCTTGGAAAGTTTGGCGATAAAAGGGTTAATGATGCTGGCAAGCTTATACTGGCGGTATGCAAGGAAAAGGGTCTTCTTGTGACAAACACTATGTTTAATCACAAGAAAATCCATATGTATACTAGAGAAAGAAAGAATGAGAGAAGTATGATCGATTTGTTTCTGGTGGATGACCGACTGCGAAAACAGGTGATGGATACGCGAGTGTTCAGGGGTGCTGACCTGGGAACGGATCACTATCTAGTGATTACTAGATTTAGGGGTCTCTTCGCGGGTTGGCGCTACCGGACGGCGGTAACAGAACCACAGTCGGTCTGTCGCAACCGAAGCTGGAAGCTTCAGGAAGCGGATACTAGGGATAAATATCATGCGAGGGTAGCCGAAAAGCTTGACACCATCGATGGCAGAAATGAATGTGTGGAAAGAACATGGCAGAACCTTAGGGATGGAATGGTAAGTGCAGCGGAAGAAGTGTGTGGAACAATAAAAAGAGGCAGTAGTAAAAGAAGAGATGCATGGTGGAATGATGAAGTGAAAGAAGCTGTAGAGAAGAAGAAGAAAGCATGGTTAGACTACTTGGCCTCTAGTAATGATAAGGATATGAGAGAGAAGATGAAAGAAAGATATAAGCTGCAGAAAGTTCACACGAAAGCATTGATTGAGGAAATGCGTGAAAGGTGTAGAATGGAAGCGGACGAAAGGTTGTCGCACAACTTTAAGGAGAACTCCAAACTCTTCTGGAAAGAGGTTGGAAGGACTCGAAGTGGTGCGACGGCCTTAAGAATGAACAAAGTGCTTTCGAGAACTAATGACGTCCTCACTGAAAAATCGGACGTCATGCAGCGATGGAGCGAATTTTATAGAGAAATGTATGCGTGTGATGATCTTAGTGAGGGATCCGGGGATGACGCCGTGACTGGTACGCCAGACCTGGACCTCGATGACACTGAGGTCATCAGTATGAAAGAGATTGAACGTGCGATTCGAAGTTTGAAATGTTGTAAGACTGCGGGACTAGACAGAGTTACTGCTGAAATGGTCAAGTATGGTGGGCCTCGCGTCTGGGACAGCTTTTATCTGCTGTGCAATTTGTGCTGGCGGACGGGGGATGTCCCGGATGATTGGCGATCCGCAGTCATTGTGCCTTTATATAAAGGTAAAGGTTCACATTTTGACTGCGGGTGCTATCGGGCGATCAGCTTGACCAGTTTAGCAAGTAAAGTTTACTCGAAGGTTTTGACACGTAGGATGCAAGAGAAATCGGAAAGATTTCTATGGGAGGCACAATGCGGATTTAGACCTGGAAGAGGATGCACGGATCAAATGTTTTCTCTACGCATGATCACGGAAAAGCTTCTGGCTGCTAACCAGAAGATTTTTCTGTGCTTTTGTGGATCTTGAGAAAGCATTTGATAAGGTTGTAAGGAAGAAAATGTGGGAACTGTTGTCGGGGTACGGTGTGGATCGTCGATTGCTAAGGGCTGTGCAGTCACTTTACTGTAACTGTAAAGCCTGTGTGCGGGTAGGGCATGACCTGTCACCCATGTTTAGCGTCCAAACGGGCGTAAAACAGGGTTGTGTCATGTCTTCCTGGCTGTTCATACTGTATCTCGACAGCTGTTTACAGAAGCTGAAAGATAGCTGTTTGGGTGTGAAAATGGGTGACATAAAAGTAAATTGTCTGCTGTATGCTGATGATGCAGTGCTTATTGCACCATCAGAGGCAGAACTTCAGGCATTAGTCACGTGTATGAAAGAGGAATGTGAAATTAAAGGTCTCCGTTTGAATGCTAATAAAACTAAGGTTCTGGTATTTGAAAGGGACGAAGAGAGAACGAAGTGTGAAATATGGGTAAATCAGGAATGTCTAGAACAGGTAAATGAAATTGTATACTTGGGGAGTGCTTTTAGCCGGGATAGAAGATGTGATTTAGATGTGGACAGGCGTGTCGCTGCCGGGAACAAAGTCAATGGTGCCCTGACTGCGTTAGTCAAAAGGCAAGGCGTAGTGAAGAGTGCACGCCTTGCAATACATAACGCAGTGTTGGTACCGACTTTGTTATATGGCAGCGAAACCTGGGTGTGCCAGAAGAAGCATAAAAGCAAGTTGAATGCAGTGGAGATGCGATCTCTTCGTAAAATGTGCGGTGTTACCATGGCCGACCGAAAGCGAAACGAAGAGATTCGCAATATGGCAGGTTTGAAAGATGACCTTATCACAAAAATTGATAAGGGCGTGCTTCGATGGTTTGGGCACGTTGAGCGAATGAGTGAAGACCGAATGGTGAAGAAAATATATAGCGCGAAAGTTAATATTAAAAGGTGTCGAGGTAGACCGAGACTAACTTTCGAAGACCATGTGAGCAAACTGCTCGAAGAGGGGACGGTCAAGAGTACTCGGATACCTAGACGTGCATGTATGAAGAAGATAATGAATCTGAAAGAAGCGAAAGAGGTATGTAAGGATCGTGACACTTGGCGATCTGTTCTCTCTGGCTACCCCGTCAGGGATTGTGCGTGAAGATAAGTAAGTAAGTAAGTAAGTGATTAATTGCGTAAGCAAGAGAGCATGTGGAACATCCGTTCTTACACTTATATTATTTTTAACAATTAGCCTCTTGATCTATTTCCTACATTCTTAAATACATTTATGTGTTTTATTGTTTATGACGCAATAAATATATTGTGTAAAAGTTCTTCCTTGTTTGTCCCCATACTTAATTCTGCCATCGGTAAAGGATAGATAGTTTTTGCTGTTAACGTAGTAGGGTAAAATAGCTTGATTTAGGGGAATCGTATCCTTCCCATAATTGGATAGTTAACTAGATAAATTATTAAGATTTTGTAGCCTTTTCCTGTAACTCTACATTTAATATTATAACAATGAGTCATACATTATATTCTAAAGCTTTTTATTGTGACATATTTTCCATCTTCCCACGCCGATCTGGACACGTCCAGCATTGCAGGTCAATGTTGCGTCGGAAGCGTCTGATTGCGTTGCAAACGATAAGTGTGTTTTTCGTACAGAATCAGATGTATTGCACTGCATACTTTGCCTATGTGGGAGTGGGACTAGTCTGTCTCTATCTTGATTGTGTACATCAATTGGACGTATTTATGCAAAAAGGATTCAACCCGAATTTGTGTCAAAAAATGTTGACTTGAAAAATAATGTTTGTGGTCTATACTATTATGTGATGTCACAATTTTAGCAAACGTAACACAAATAAAAAGAAAAAATACAAACAGACAGAAACCATACCGATAATTTGAGTTTATGATATTTGAAGTATGGATACTTCAAATATCATAAACAATTCAAATATCAAATTAACTTATTGCGGGTTGGATCCTTTTTGCATAACTACGTCCAATTTTGACATAGAGGTCAATTATACCGTGGACAGTTTAATACGACCAACGAAGTGGATGGGCGGGCGCTACTGGTATCTCGTAATATATGATACACTTAAAATCTATTCACACGATAGATATAACTGTACAACATGCAAAGATTTTTTTAAATTGATTACCAGTATTACTACCTAAAATTATGCTCTGAGATGAAAATATTTCCACAGTAAATGTAATAAAACATCCGTAAATGTAGATCTGGCTTTATGCCAACATTCAAAGTGTTAGACCGTAGTTGTAAATCATTTTACATAACGTTTGAAAGTTGTAAACAATACGCTACATCTAACAATCAGTTCAGTAGCGCAGTGGCATGCATAACAAGTATTTGTATCGCTTACAACTAATTGTTTCGATTTTCGAGGTTTGTATTAGAAGAGAAAATCTTAGTTGGCTGGTTTTGGAGAGTTATCGCTACAGGCTCTCTGCAACCAGAATATGACTAAAAGAGCTCGGGACAGTATGCACAGTGGTAATATGAAAGTTGAGCAGAGTATATCTTACAAGGTTCCATCAGTCACAAGCACAAACCTTCTAGGGTGAAAAAGATCTAGAAAAACGAGCTTGAAAATATTTGTAAGCGGACGCGGGGTAGGTTTCAGTTATTTTTCGGAATTACCCATATAAAATGGATGTTTAAGTATCTAATAATCTATTATTAAGGTTTGAGATATCATTATTTCTCATAAGAATTTACAACAATTCACTTACATGAGAAAGTTTAAATACTTGCAAACAGATAATAATCTTATCCTAGGTGTACACTAATATATCGAAATCATTTCACTCAAACACGTTCAAATCGTAAGTATACATTTTAAATAATTTTTATGTATAAGTATAAACAAAATACAATGTAGATTAACAGGGTACTTGTTAAAAAACTAACATAAACAAGTTACATTTATATTATATTACATATTATATTACATTCTTAAACATCCATTTTATAATGAACGAAGTGAGTAGTAATGGAAATTGAAAAAGGCATTTGACGGTTGACTCACCCATTCTCAACTCACATTCTTCAACTTACAAAGTTTGCAAACAACTGTCCACAAATAGGTTAAACAGCCACGGGGAAGCCACACATCCCTGTCTGACACCTTTATGAATGCCAAACCAGTCCGTGTAGACCCCGTTGATCCTGACACAAGCACTAGAGTCCCTGTAAAGAGACCTTAATGCCTGTATCAAGCCAGCGCTCAACCCAAATGAGTTCAGTGTTTGCCATAACACATTCCTGTCCACTCTATCATAAGCCCTTTCCAAGTCCATGAACGCACAAAAAACTTTCTGGTTTTTGGCCAAAAACTTCTCCGCTATCATGCGCATGGAAAAGACTTGATCCGTACACCCCATACCCTTTCTAAATCCATCTTGCACATCCCAAATTTTTCCATCACTTTCTTCCATAACTCTTTCAATTAACACCTTAGCATACAGTTTACCCACAATGCTAAGCTAACTAAATGGTGTTAATCTGTCATACTAATCCGCTTAAATAAACACGGTAGCCATCGCTTTTTGGTCCTAGTTTGTCTTGATCCGGGAAGTGCTTAGAACTAATGAGAGTAGATTTCGAAGGCACCCAGTGAGTCTCCTTTCTCAGCAATCGTATTATTTCCACCCACTTCTTACGGTGTGCTGCATCTTGAGGTACCCTGCAAAATTATTAATATAAAATAGGTAATATAATATAATAAATAGATCTATAGATCTCTAGAATATTCTAAAATAAGAATAATTAATTCCTTTTTATAAAGGTTGAAACATAATTTTTATTACAATTTCCAAAATATTTAAAATTAGGGCTAACAAGCTAACTTATCCCACAAATTATATAGTCGTAGTGGTGTAATGTGGAAAAATCGCAAAGGCAAAAAAGTGGCAACATTGAACCTAAATTGCAATATTTGATATTGTATTTCATTTTTTTGTGTTTTCACGTTAATATGAAAATATAAACTAAAACTTACGTGTGGAAAGTGATTCCGCTTGATTAATTATGTTTTTGTGACCTTGAATCGCATTATTTCACTACGCATTTACCCATTTTTTTGTCGTGAATCATTCGGCTCAACTCCGTCGGCGTCGCATTGAACACTGAACCGACGTTAGCTGGGTATATGGCTGTGGCCATATGTGAAGTGGCAACGCTTTGGCGCGGCATTTACTTATCTAGTGTAACATATAAATCAATGATATGAAGTCCGTCGCCAAAAGGCTCGGTGGGACCTATATAGCCTGCCACTTACTTTTTATCTACAATCGGGATTTACAGAACCTTTACGAGTATCTTGTTGTGGAAGAGTCAGAGAATCAAACGCCTCTTTTCATCTCGTTTGTGACGTCAGAGGCGACTATGGAAAATGCCAGAAAAATTGTTTCCTATAAACGGCGGTATAATAGTCTCGTTTACTCGGACAGCAGTGTCAAAGGTGCTCACGGGTGGTACTAGGATTATCAATCCGCCTGTCAGCGTGACAATTAAGGCTCTTACAACAGAAGAGGCTTATGTCCAGCAGCCATACTTATACAGGGCGATAAAGAAGAATAAAGATTTAAGTGCAGTACAGAACGCAAAGACGAACACGTGGTCGTCACGCAGATTGTATTCTCTGTATTCTTTTATCAATGCAATTGACCACATGAGCTGCAGCTAGGTTTGCCAGATGGTCGGGATTCGTCTGGATTCTCCCGACATTTTGAATGATCTCCAGACTCCCGACAAAACTCAAAATTTCCAGACAAACGGTTTCTCGGAAAGTTCTATACAAAATAATAATTTTAAATTGCCACGCGCGTTCACGTTCTTCTTCGTCATGTCCCGATAAGATGGCTATCTCTTTTGCTCGCTTTAGATCATTTACTGTATTGTTATAGTTCGGCCGTTCAGAGAATGCGTTCCTGACACCTATCAGTTAGTCACGACTAGTGATGGGCAGAACATAACACTGAGTTCGTTACCGTTCCTCCAAAATGAACCGCCGCGTTATTTTTAGGATTATTTTCGTTTTAAATTGGCGGAATCATTTAAAATTTATATTTTAGTAATTTAAGTGGAAACCAAAAAAAGGTAATATTAATATAATAAAATTGTTTTATTTATTCTTTGTTACAAAGTTACAATCTGTATTTCTATGCAATAAAGTACATTGAATTGAATGTGCGTACAGAATATTAATCAGACTCCGATTCGCTTGAGGAGGTGGTGTCTTCATCATCATCTTCGCCTACATGTATAATTATATTATTATCAATAACAGAATCAATCCTGATATCTCGGTCAAAATGTTCCACAATCAGGTTTTTAGTCTTCTCAACAACCTTTGCCCAGTCATCTCTTGTGACTTCCCTGCAGGCTTCTTTTAATAGGGTCATCATCTTTTTCGTGCTGAATGGCGAGGAAGTATTGTGGCGGGCGGCGTAACCTTTTATTTGAGCCCAGATTAGCTCAATCGCGTTATATTGGCAATGATACGGTGGAATTCTTAGAACGCGATGACCGTACTCCAGAGCCAGTTCATCGATTTCGTATCGCACATTTGCCGCTTTATTTTCTTTAACTAATTTAATTAGCTTTGGTTTTAGATTCTGCATATTTGCATCAATACCTTTTGCTTGTAACCAAGCCACCATTTCTTCTTTTTTAATTAGCTTGGGTAGGTGGTTTCTGTATTAGAACCGAGTGATAGGAGGCATTATCCATGAATATTACAGAAGGCTCTGGTAGGCTGGGCAAAAGCACGTTCTCGAACCACTCTTTACATGTGGTGGCATTCATTTCCTCGTGGTAGTCATCTGTGGTTTTTGATTGAAATGCCAGTAACGCGTTCTCCACAAAGCCGTATTTTGCAGAACCTGCCTGGCATATTATCAGACGGGCCCCCTTACCCATTGGTACTTTCGACGTCGACGCTTGTGTATCATCCGTCAAAGAACGGGAAACTGTGTGATTGGCGTTTAGCCATATCTCGTCAATGAACATGACATTATCCCAGTTATCAATATTTTTTGCTTCTCTCAAAAAACTTATCCGTTTTAAAATTATGTCGTATCGTTCTAATAAAATTTTTCTTTTGTCTGTTTTATTATACGAAAAACCAATATCTTTTAAGATTTTGGTTAAAGCAGTTTTACCCCCGCTAAACAGTCCAGCTTCTCTTTACGATGCCAAAAGCTTCTTCCTGTTGAGATATTCATTTCTGGAATAGAAACCATATATATGATTTCTGATTGCATTGGCGTCAAAGGTGTCAATATCAGTCACGGGTTTAGTTCTAAGTTTCTTCTTCGGAGTACGTAAAATATTATCTTCCGTGCCAGTAGAGCCGAACTTTTCTTTATTAATATTTGTTCGTTTGCTAACTCCAAGCGCCTGAGAGACGCGTTCTTGTACTTGTTCAACAGGTAAGGGGGGTCCGCCATTTTGCCGCTCCCGCTCAAAGTAATCTTGCAGCTTGATGATTAACTCACGGGCTCCACTTTTCAATGTTTGTCCACGTTTAGACATTATTATGCACCAAAAGTAAAAAGAACGCAATACAAAACACAATCGAAGTCCGATTAGGCGCCGATGTCAGTTTGAAAAGCAGAAACAGTCCATTAAAATAAAGCCGGGTAATCAAATAAAAACAGATCGAAAGCATTTGAAGAACGTGGTCTATGCGCACGAAACGACAACAGACGACTGTTTTAGCGTCACAAAATGGCGGCCCATAACGCCATTTGGGGTTACCATTTTCAACCTAAATATATAAAAATGCTACTTTCTTTCGCGCGTTCGGTTTGGTCGTAGTTTTATTTTTATATTTAATAATAGTTATCTTATAGTCCATTATTTTCAAATTCTTAAAAAGAAAAACAAAACGTATTATTTTATAAAGTATAACTGTATAAGAACAGATTACGATACTGTTATTGCCTGTTATTGTTAGCACAGCACTACAAATATAAAGCGCTGACATAACCTTGTAATAGCGCAGTATAGATTTAGAAAAATATTGGTTACAAAGTTATTTGACACTCAGTTTGGCACAAAATTATAACATTTATAGATTATTGATATAATAATGTTGTTTTAATGTTCATCAATTGTTAAAACGGTAAACAACCAGAAAAAATATTTTTATCGTAAATGCAACGCCATTACAAAGTTACGTCGTCAGTTCAATCGCGACGTGTCAGGAACGCATTCTCTGAACGGCCGAACTTTAGTCTACTGTAAAGCAGTATTTTATGTTGAAAAGGGAAGACTAATATCGAAAAGAGATATTAATATGGGAGTTTCTAACAAAAAAGTATAAGCCATATTTATAATAATAGTGAATGGGTTAACGAATGCAAACAGGAAGGGGATTTCAGAAGCGTATTTATACTTTGTAACGTAATGTTGGAGTTCCAAGTAGCAATTTTAGCATTGGAAAGTGTTGCATGCACTGTCCTAGAACTTGAAAGTGTAATTAACAAATTAATGAGTCATTTAAAAATCAGGTTGGATGACAAATTCTTATTATATCAAAAATAACCTTATTAAGGAATGTTTCCGATAGTGAGAAAACCCTTTTTTGCGTCAAAGCTGAACATTTTTTAAAACGAGCTATTCAATACTTGTAAGAACGCAATTTTTCTGAGAACTCTATATAAAAACTCGCTATATTGTCTTTAAAACGTTCAAATTTATTTATATGGGAAGAGTTATACGTATTGCCTGCCGTACTTACTATTTCAAACGATATTGACTTTATACACCGATTCCTTTTGTCTTCGAGAAACACTTGAACATCTTCCTTCACTGCTGACCGGATGAGGAAGCTCAAGGTCGCTCAGCGAGCTATGAAGAGGGCTATGCTCGGAGTTTCTCTGCGTGATAAACTTAGAAATGAGGATATTCGCAGTTGAACCAGAGTGACCGACATAGCCCAACGGATTAGTCAGCTGAAGTGGCAATGGGCCGGCCATATAGCTCGAAGAACCGACAACCTATGGGGAACAAAGGTTCTCGAGTGGCAGCCTCGTACCGGCAGGCGAAGTGTAGGGCATCCCCCACTAGATGGAGTGACGACCTGGTAAGATACGCAGGAAGACGATGGATGCAGGTGGCTCAGGACCCCGTGCTTTGTGGCATTCGTTGGGGGAGGCCTATGTTCAGCAGTGGACTCGTGAAGGGCTGTAATGATGATGATGAAAAAAAAAAACATTCTTTGTAAGAGGTCTTAGTAAGAATGTCGTACTCTCCCAATAATACTCTTTTCGTATTTATATCGTGTACCCAATTCCGCTAGGGAACCCCTTAAGGATCGGATCTTTTACTCGTACCATAATGCACCGTAATACTAGCAGACGTTCTTTATAACTGTCGATGAAGATGCTTAATCTTGAAATCTATATGGAAAAGTGACAAAACGTAATGAAAAAAATTGTTGAATTTAAATGCGAGCGCAGCCATAGGTAAAATCAGTAGTAGTTGCTCATTCTTTTGTATATATATATGTAGAAAGGGTAATTGAGTATAGTACAGAGACTAATTTTGTAGTAAGGAATAATAATTAATTCGTTTACACGAATTAATTATCCAACAAGTCCAGGATAACCTAGTAACGGAATACGACAAGCGTACCGTTCCACGTCAGAGCCAAGACTGCTTTAACGGCGGCCGCTCCGTCCATTTTATACAAAGCAGGACGGGCGCCACCTCAGGTGCATGGCGCAGGTGTGCGGAACACGTGTTATTTACAAGAATTCTGTCTAATTGCACCGATGGCTACCGCAACGCACGTACAATGGTGCTGGTCCCGTCACGCCCATACTGACATGCGTGCGTCCTCGCACGCGCTCCATCACAATTTTAGTTATCTGTAGACAAATAAACATCGTTCGACTATCCTGACATAACAGCGTCTGGTCCGGTCTATATTGACCCTTCAGAGTTGGGTGACAATCAGTTTTGTTCCGGCAGTAAGCCCAACAAAACCTTAATCAACTTTATGCGAGATCGGAATGATTAGTCTGTAGCTTTTCTATTTTCTCTTTTTTTTTTCAAGTACTGTTTTCGCTAGTCCGGAATCACTATTCCCTATAGCCATATCATTGGACCGGCACAAAGCCCTGCAATGATAGTAAGAACTATTTTTTTTCTTACTCTCTTTTTTTTTTTCAAGTACTATTTGCTAGTCCGGAATCACTATTCCCTGTAGCTATATCATTGGACCGTCAAACGCCCTGCAATGATAGTAAGAACCACTTTTTTTCTTACTCTCTATTTTTTCAATTCAATATAGAACAGGTACAGACCAACCATACCGCAAACATGTACCTGTCACAATCACACAAAAGTGTATCGTGAGGGACGTAGTGACCTAAGTATGTAAACCAACAGCAACACGACACATCCCAGCCTTCCTGCAACTCCATGTTCCTTTCCTGCACAAGAATAATTACTTCGCTAGAGTGTTGCAACGTCTCTAGTATTTTCTAGATGCACAGACACGGCTACCTCTGACTGTCGCACGTCCTCGTGCGGTTGACAGTGAACAGCATACGGTCTATCAGTTATCACCACCTGCTAACAGATATTAACTCTTGTTAAATATTACAACGGTCGACCATCCCAGACTTCATTTAAGTCATGAACGCGCCGATATGGCTACCTTCAGGCAAACGCACTCCAGCTTTTCGTTCTGCTGCGTTCGTGCCACAATAGAGCCAGCGAGCCGTCGCGCCGTAGCCGTACTAGCTCTAGCGAATCGTTGCACTGCCTTGTAAAATTAAAAAAATCGAGATAAATGTATTGCGAACCATGGAATTCCGAGCTTCCAAAATTCATCACATATTCTCTTAAGAAACGGCAACAGTATGACATTTGAAAACATTGCAAAAAATAACAGAAACTATGTGTAGAAGCAAATACCACAACATTTCAAAGGGAAGGAGGTAACTGCGCAAAATCTACGAAAGCCGGCTCAGACGTCCATTTACAGCGCCAAAGCACCATTTGTTCGGCGGCCGCTTAAACTGCCCTGGCGTAAGATCAGCCGATAAGTTACCGTCTGTAGCGGTGTATGCTCAATCTTACCAGCGCTCAGCCGTACCTGACCATGTTCGATTCGCCGTCACAACATCTTTCTCATTGATCATTGTTGTAGAGACTTCTACGAATCCCTCGACATCAAACCCCAATCTTGTCGACGACACAATATTAGGAGCAAACTGCAACACTGATCAACACATTAGAACACAAAAATGTCACTTATTATTTTCAATTCATAGCGTGTTAAAGTTAATCCTTTATTTTGGTACATCCCTTAAGCGTTTTGAACTTCGAAATATAGCAAATGATAATCATGTTTCGCGTGAACTATCAAATTACAACATAACTTGAATAAGTTAATTAGAAAGCCTCCAACTTCTTTCGACATTTGTTAATATATTTAGGTACATCAAGAAATAATGAAAATACTTGCGGGGTACTTTTAATACAAATCGAACAAATTAAAAAAAATTGGCTTAAATAATTTCACTTTATCTTTTCTCTAAACTTTAATGATACGAAAATATCATAAGTAGCAAAGCAAATATCATTACGTTATTTAACATAAAAACAGATTCATCAATGCGGAATGCATTACAGTCTTCCACAAATGTAATAATCCTCATAATATTCGAAGATTAAATGTGGGCAAAAATGGGGACTTTATCCCACTTCTGATGTGGAAAGGGTAATTGAGTATAGTACAGAGACTAATTTTGTAGTAAGGAATAATAATTAATTCGTTTACACGAATTAATTATCCAACGAGTCGAGGATAACCTAGTAACGGAATACGACAAGCGTACCGTTCCACGTCAGAGCCAAGACTGCTTTAAGGGCGGCCGCTCCGTCCATTTTATACAAGCAGGACGGGCGCCACCTCAGGTGCATGGCGCAGGTGTGCGGAACACGTGTTATTTACAAGAATTCTGTCTAATTGCACCGACGGCTACCGCAACGCACGTGCAATGGTGCTGGTCCCGTCA
Source organism: Parnassius glacialis (assembly GCA_033319125.1). Lineage (NCBI taxonomy): Eukaryota > Metazoa > Arthropoda > Insecta > Lepidoptera > Papilionidae > Parnassius > Parnassius glacialis. Next base: position 20,489,954 of record JAVANC010000023.1, on the reverse strand, counting down.
TATATATATATATATATGTTTCGTTCTTAAAATAGGCTGCTATCTTGTTATTTGCACATTTACTTTTTATTTTTTTTAATACACGCCGTTTTAAAATTAAAAAAAATTCGATTAAGAATCAAAATGCTATATGAAATGAATATTAATAATTGTGCGTCTTTCTTTGCATCCTACCCTTGGAGGCGGGTTTGCTTCTCGCCGGACGATCCCAACATTGTTGCTAATTCTGTGGCTGTGGTAATTTCTATAAACTCTATGATACGGAACGGAACTTGGGTATGGAACTTTCTATTCCTTCTTCTGTGGTGCCTCGCATCGCAGGCAGATCTCAGCCATGGTTTAGTCGCTCCTGTAAAATAGCATCACTGTGCTATCGGGCCCGATCTGAGGCATCAATATTCCGGGATGTAAACACCAGCGCCCTTAAAAAGAAGTATAATTTCACCTCCAGGTCCTTCAAAAGAGTCATTACCAAGGCAAAGTCAGAGCACATCGGCAGAATTGGTGAGAAATTAGTTCACCTTCCTTCGCGAACATGTGCATTCTGATCTCTCACCAAGGCTGTCCAAGGGAATTTTCGAACGCGTCTTTTCCGGTGCTCCTACTCCCTAGGCGTAGTCCCGAACTCATGGAAGACAGCTTTGGTGCACCCGACCCCTAATAAAGGCGAGCGCTCAGATCCATCCAACTACAGGCCTATCGCTATCACCTACTTGTTCTCCAAAATAATGGAAACAATTATAAACTACCAGCTAATGAGGTACCTTGAGGATCACCGTTAATAAAACAGCACTAAAATGTTCACTGATGTGCCGCTGAGCTACCATAACTCTCTATATACACCTATGTAATCAATAATATTGCATTTTATTATACTTACTATGAAACTTCGTGCTGTATTGTAAATTTATTGTCTACGACTTTATGAGTACAAGTTCCATAAGTCACCTCTTTTGACATTTTAAAGTTCGCCGGTCTTAATAACTGAATAGACAAAGTAATTACTGAGCTTCATCCAAAAGTGGTTTTACAAATGGATTCCAATTAATTAAACGCAATTTTGCCGGCGGCGAACGAAATCCCCCATCTATTACTATTTTTTGTGCCTAAGAATTTTTAAATGAGGTTTTAACTTTTTTGAACGCTTAGTTAAAATTTCTCTCTTTTTTCTTTGTATATTAGTTATTTGTAAATAGAACTAAGATTTTTATTACATTTTTGTTTGAACACTTGACCTAATATACCCAAAAATAATTATTTGCGCCCCGAAACAGTGGCCGCGTCATGTTCCTCCTCAATGATATAGCCCTAAATATTGTTAATACTTTTAAGTATGTTGGTCATATTATAACGAGTGATTGAAGCGATGATTTTGATATAGAGAGGGAGCGTAGAGCGCTGGCAGTTACGAGTAGGCTTGCCAACCGTCCCGGATTTTCCGGGACGTCCCGCTTCTGGGTCAATTTTGTGCCGTATCGCCGTGACCCCTGGCGGGACGCCTTTTGTCCCGGAAATCAGTGATTATATGATATTAGCATCTATCTCGTACCAACTCCACTAATTTGTTACACATTATTAAAATTTCTTAATATGTATTTATTTATTGTGAGGGGCGCGCTCGCTCGCCGTTCCGCGCCCGATTCGCCCCAAGCCGTGACGCCCATGAAGCCAGGCACAGCGCAGGCAGTGGATCTCCGTTCGTGCGATATATACTATGCGATTCAGTATTATAGATATTTGGTGTGTTTGGGTTGGGCTCCTTTGCTTTGCTTTGCTTGGTTGGTTGACTGTGGTTTGGGTTTTGCTAATGATGTCCGCCAGTAACAGTGCTAACAGTGATACTGAAGAAGAAGTTAGACGAAAGAAACAAAAACGTTTTGTTTCTTGCAAAAACTGCGTTTACCGGGACCAATGGGAGAAATAAGCTGTCTGTCGCCACGTCAAGGCTGAACTACAAATTAAAATTAATTTTGATCAAAATGCAGTGAATTTTATAACTACGTATTGCAAAACAAAAACTTGTTAAAATGCGCAAAATCGCAAAATAAGTACAGTTTTAAAACAAAAAATAAATTAAAATTTAAATTGTTCGTCGAACATTTGTATTGTTTTTTTATAAAATGGTTAAAACAATATATAGTGTTTTTTTTCTAACCAATTTGTATGTGGTGTTTTGTGTCCCGCGTAATATATTGAAGTCCCGGATATCAAGCTGGGTAATCCCGGAAATGCCCTTTTTGGAGTTGGCAAGCCTAGTTACGAGCAATATGCTTGCCCGCAGCCTTGCTCGATGTACAGATGACGTAAAAGTCACTTTTTTCAAAGCATTTTGTCAATCTTTTTAATCGAGTAGCCTATGGGTATCATACAGGCTAAGAGCTTACAGCGCCCTTCGCATTCAATACAATAACGCTTTTAGGATGCTGTTGGGACTACCATGGCACTGTAGTGCTTCGAAAATGTTCGCGGATGCTAGGACTGATGGATTTCATGCTGTTAAACATCAGCCTCAATGTTAGAGCATCTGCGAAACAGTAAAAACGGCATTCTAAAAATGTTCGCGGCGAGACCAGATTGCCAATTTCAGACACTGGGTAGAGCTGGCAATAGGATTTAAATGATAATGAATTATGTACATATATACATATTTATACTGATATACTTACACTTAATATGGACTAATTATGTCTGAAATAAAGTTATATTATTATTATTTTTTGGGGTATTTATCGAGTATTCTCGTCTGGTTGGGCTGAATAAATATATTAAAAGAAGTAATAAATACACATAAATATATATTTAATATACTAACATAAATAAATAATACATAAATAAATAAAATACCAAGTAGGTGGAAGCCCTCGGTAGGAGAGATCAAACGGCCGAGGGCTAGGGGGAAAGGCATAGAAACAGGCGGACGATGCTGGTATTATTATTGTTGTTATTATTATATAACTTTTAGTTTATATATATATTTTTCTATTTTTACATTTTTTATCCTGTTGTTAAGTAATTAATTACTTAGAAAATTAATATGGATAAGTTAAGTAATGAAATTGACGCTGTTTGTTTATCAGTGGCAAAACATGTCAAAATTAATGTGCAAGGAATATCATTTCAAGTCCACAAACTCTCTTACTATTTTAACACAGAATATTCGTGGTATTAATAAAACATGGATAATTTCTATATCCTCCTTCGAAGATTGGACACTAACTGTGACATTACACTACATACTAACAAAATGCGGGTGATGTGAATGTAGATGTCAATCCAGAACGCGGTGATGGCGGAGCAAAAGACTACCTTAGTATCTGTGCATGCCAGGGCCTGCTTCCGGCACATTTACTCCCTACTCGTCGTTCGGGTTTAGACCACACTTTGCTAAAACCTAAGTTACCATCTATAACCGTTGTCACCAATCCTATAGTAACCGATCATAGCACCGTCGTTCTTAACTTAAAATACATAACCTAATATAAATACTCTATTCCTAAAACTAATGTGAAAAAACTTGAACATGCAATACAAAACATTGACTTTAGCCCAAGTTATAAAACAGATGAGTCCGGTAGAGACAATAAAACGATTTGGTGGCATGTATAAGTTATTGCATTTATATCCAAACAGTATGAATCTTCATCAGAATTATTATAAAATAAATCTTCGCCATTTATGTCAGCAAATACAGCAAATAATAATTTTTTCTTAACCAAAGGCCAAGTGGCCACTCTCTCAACTCAACGAAACGGCTAATTAAGATCGTACGCATTATTAGATACGGATGCTACTGAGGTAGAAAGGATTATAATGGGACTGAAAGAAAAGAGCGCGGTTGGCTGGGATGGCATACCCACTAGTATATTAAGAAAATTAAGACAAACTTTGGAACCATCATTAACTCATATTTACCGAATCTGCCACTCTGAAGGAATTTTCCCAGTTTGTTTAGAAAAAGCCATTGTAGTTCCAGTATATAAATTGGGGGACAAAAAAGATGTTTCCAATTATCGGCAATCTCAATACGCTCATCTACGTCTAATATATTAGTAGAAATAATTAACAATATATTAATGAATTATTTACAAAGTAAATCCATATTATCGAATATGCAATATGGTTTCAGACCAAAACTGTCCACTACTGATTCTGTGCAGGAAATGAACGATTACGGCTCTCAAGAATTGGCATTTTCCTTGACCAAGCAAAAGCTTTTGATACAGTTTGTATTCCCATCTTATTAAATAAGCTAGAGAGCGCAGGTATTCGAGATAAACAGCTTCAACTTTTTGCGAACTATTTAGAATATCGATGTCAGTGCATAAAAATCGAAAAGCTTTAAACTAAAAAATACTCATTTGTGGATACCTCAAGGCAGTGTATAGAGCCAACCCTATTTTTCATATATACTAATGACCTTTGGAATCTCGAACTTAACTAAAACTGAACTAAAATAATATCTTACGCAGATGATACCGTGCTCTTTTTTTCCGCCAAGACAGGAGACAATATTTATTTACGTGCACAGCAACGTGTTGATAGGATCAAAATAAATGGCTCCAACAAAATATATTAACACTGAATACGGAAAACCAAATTTTTCTATACGCAACTCAACCCAGCATGTAACTATTCCAGCAATATATGCACATCAATGATGCTCATTCGCAAAGACTAAATGTAATTAACCAGTTGTTTTTAATACAAAACTATTAAATACTTTGCAATAATTATTGATTCTATTTCCACCACATAGAACACCTGTGCAGTAGAGTCCGTAAACTAATGTGATAAAGAAAGTATATTTCGCATTATCTCAATCAATACTCACCTATTGTATAACCTCATGGGGGGAGAAACTAAAACAGTTTTAACAGTGGTAGAGCCACGCGGCAGCTTCTGCTGTCGCACGGATGGGCCGGTTCGAACCGGGGTGGTACCACGACCTCACAGAATACCAGCGTGAAGTAGAGGTTTACCTCTGCGTTTCGCTTGGTGAGTGCAGGTGGCCGGAGGCCCTTTTTACTGGAAATGAGGCATTCCATCTTAGTCCTCACGGGTGACAAGGCATCTACATTTTGAATTGTAATAGAGGATAGATGTAGATGTCTATGGGCCGCAGCAACCACTTACCATCAGGTGGACTGTGTGCTCGTTTGTCACCCTTATACCTATAAAAAAAAAAAAACTACACTACTACCTCCGGAACGCGTTCAAAGAGCTGTATTAAATCCTGCCCTATCCTAATCCCTATCTCTTATATAAATCTTATAATGTCCTTTTCTTATTCGTTATGAGTACGTCACTAAAACAGCACTTAAAATTGCCCTACAGAAGAGAGGTCATAATGATAAAAGACGCAAAGATAAAGTAAGTGAAACTAACATTAGAATAAGTCATTCTTTCATGCATAGATTTGTTACATTCCTTGGCTCTTTTCTGTATAATCAAGTCAATGCAATTTCGTACACATGTCCATTAAAAATGACAGATTGTAAAAATGTAATTAGAACATGGTTGCAAAATTTGTCATATGATGATACGGAAAAGTTGCGGATTGTTTTAAGTTAATTAATATCATAAGTAAATTAATCATAATATATTTTGCCGAAATTAACCCTAATTAGTTCGTATGTAATTCATTTTATATAAGAAACAGAAAATATTTGTTAGTGTATCTATTAACACATACACCTGAGACACTGGCTTATCCTAGTTCAAGTGCCTGTTATTGTAGACTATTTTAAATTAAGACATTGTTTGAATTAATTGTACAGTTTACTGAAATAAAAAATATTATTATTATTATTTCTGTCAAACATGAAACACCCATACAGGTAACTGGGAACAGCGTCAGGAGTACGAGCCGAAAATAGGTTTACTTAATTTATTAAGATTGTCTCATAGGCATACTTGCCATAGTTGCCACGCTTGGAAAGTGGATTAGAAACAGCATTTTTTTGTTAATAATTTTATTATTATTATTAAGATATTATCGGGTAGATGATGCGAACCATTTCCTGGTTTGTTACCCTCTGTCGCCTCTTATGACATGCACAGGATGATGTAGTGTAATGGATCTGGGGCACGGCAGTGCTCCCGCCAAGTCAAGCAAAAAAGGGGCACGGCCGTACCATCCTATTCTCGAAGCAGTTCAGGCCATTTTCGACCCCTCTATATCTTCGTTGTGGATAAAACTAGAAGCATGAATTTTCAGTAACCAAGCAGGCATTGTGTAAATACGGTATATTTCAAATTTTATTTCAATTTTAACCAGTGACTGAACCACTCACTGACTGACCGATCATCAAAACTCTAAGGCACTTCTAGTAGACATAGAATATTCAAATTTAGAATACAATTAGTTTCTAGTGTGTAAATAAAGGAAAAATTAAAATATTTTGTAGTTTCGGTCCAGTTTTCTAGATACACCAACTGCATAGATAACTTTGTAATCCCATATAAATATATAGAGTTACAAAGTTACATTCGCATTGAATGAATCAGTGTACTTTTATATGTATAATATAATGGAATAATAGGTGTAGAGGTACCTACATATAATTATGTTCAAAGGTAACTTGTAAAATAGTCAACGGAATCAAAAAGCAAGAATGGGACATGTCTTATGAAATTGTACCAAAATCGCAAATTATTAAGTAGCCTAAATTGCCCGAAATTGGCATGAAAGAAAGAACACTAATAATCATAACCGCGGCTGGCGGAGGTAGCTAGCCCGCGCCACGGCTTCCACGCTTCCCGTCCGTCACAGAAAGGCGGCCACTTTCTTCCAGGCAACACATGGGTTTTATATATCCAGGTTTACACACAAACCATGTTCTATTTAACTTACGCAAATTGTATCAGTCAGTATGGACACTTTGGAAGTATTAAAGCGCAAGAATCCTCAATTTGTGAACACAATAGACTTTACGTGGTAGAGCAATGTTGCAGCTATATTAGTGGTATAGTTGTAGCACGAATGGGTCGGCTCGACTGGGGAAGGACCACGCTCTCACAGAATACCAGCGTAAAATAGCAGTTTAACACTGCTGTGTTTCGTATGGTGAGTGTAGAGAACCGGAGACCCTTTTTACTGGAAAAGAGGCATTCCAGGTGACAACGCATCTGCATTTTGATTGGCAACCGAGGATAGATGTAGATGTCTATTGGCCACAGCAACCGCTTACCATCAGGTAGACTGTGTGCTCGTTTGTTACCCTATCCTATAAAAAAAGACTAAAAAGCATTTACCGTCCAGACTTGTCAAACATTGTAACATCAAAGCCTCCGAGAAAAACCCATAGAGACAGGGAGTGGGCTTTGAGGACAACTGTAGCTGAAACTCAAGAAGTAGTACCGGAAAAGAAAAAGGGGAAGACTAACAACAAAAATAAGAAAAGCTCATAAGACCGAGAGTGGGCTTTAAGAAAATCCGTTGTTGGTATTCAAGAGGTAGAAGGTAACGAAAAGGAAAAAATTAGGACTACCAAGTCGGTTAATGTATTCACTATTCAGTCCCCATTTATGGGTCCTTCAGTCTTAAGTTATTACGTAATTAGCTAACCTAAGAACATATTATAGTGACCATATCAATATTAAAAGTCTTTTATGTTTTAAAATAAATAGATTGACTTGGCAATCTATTTTTAGACACTAAGCAATCTAATTTAATATAATATGTAATTACTTGTGAGATACATTGTGTTTTCATGCGATAACTAAGTCAATCTATTTATTTTAAACATAAAAGATTTTTAATTGACATGGTCCATATAAGATGTTGTTATGTTAGCTAATTACGTAATTGCTTAAGACAGAGGGACCCATAAGTAGGGACTGAATAAATTAACCGACTTGGTATGACATGGATCTCACAACATTTTACGGTAGAAGAACTGAGTTGCGAGACTTGTTTTTTTTTACAAGTTATGTTTTCGATGGCATTATCTTAAGCCGCCACTACAGTAACTACTGCTCTGAAAAAAGTTTATTTTAAGTAAAAGCCCATAAAATAAAAAAATAAAAAATTACTTCCACATAATAGCTTCTTCTGCAATCGAGACTAATGAGGACTAAAAATCTTCCACTCACCAGATGTCGCTAGTTGTGACTGAGGTAAAGTTTTTTGTTACACAATATCAGTCAATTGAGAAATTAGTTTTAAATAATAGTTTAGCATTATCTAGAGTATTATATTAATACACAATACAATGCGCCAATGGTTTGATTTTGAATTTTTTGCACTTTTTAACTCTTTATAAAAACAATTGGATTTTAGGTATATTTATAGTTTAGTTTATTCATTTCTAAAGTAATTAATATAAAATATAACTAATAATATAGAAAGAAACCTTAAATATTACATTTTCTTAAGAAATTATCGTCCCCGCTATGAAATCTGTCAAATATTTTACCTCACTGTAAAGTGACGCCGCCCTGTTGGCAGAAAAAGTCTTGGATGCCCTCATTCCCCATTCCGACGCTGACTTTAGAAGCCTTCATTTGAAAATTATTTTATTCTTTTTAATTCTGTGAATCTTGTTTTTATTTTTATAAAAATGTTTAATTTTAATTTTATATAATAATCAAACATTATATTGATATATTAATAAAATCTACTATAAATAAGCACAGATTTTGTATTAAATAAATACATCACATATTTATTTTTACAGAAAAATAAATTGTTTCACGCATAATAAGCGAGCTCGACCCTACTTCACTACCCGAGAACGACGGTAGCGAGTGCTCAGGAATTAATAATATGGACACGAGAGCAAGCAGTAATTTCATTTACACAAAAATTTTGATGAAAAAATTTTCATGAAAAAGATTAATGCACAGCCAATCACGAATAACGTATGACGTATGTAACCGTTTTATTACTAATTTTGATAACAAGCAGTCATAGCAGCTCCGGGGTTAATCACTCGCCGTAAATATAGAATGCGATCAACCCAGGTTGGATTCCCGCCGGCGCGAATGAAATTGTTAATTACAGTTTTAAATGCTGATTTGCCACATGCTCAACGGTGAAGGAAAACATCGTAAGTAAACCTGCAAGTCTGAGAAATTAAAAATATAAAAACATGTGTAGAAGTGAAACCTTCAAATGAAATGAAATATAAAACAAAAACATTTCACAACAAATTATTTAATTAATTGAATATTAATTGAAAAAAAAATTCACGGCATATGTTTATTTAATATGATAATCTTCAAGCACAAGTGCGGCACAAAATATAAGATAAAAGTTTGATTTTAATGTAAACAAATGTGACAATCCTTATTTTTAGACCTGTAGAGCCTTTTAGTGTATTAAATCCAAATAATATTTTCTTTTGACTTAAATTGCTTTCGCTGACGCCTACTTCATTCTATAAGTAGTCATTTTATCGAACAAAATTTATTGATTCTTAAGGTGGTCCATGAATCAGTAAGACTTGAAATCTTTTTATTTTTTATTTCAACAGTTAAAAGTTATATTAACCTTTTTTAAAGCACCACACACAGAGGAAACCGAGATAAAGGAATTAGGAAACGTCTTTATAATGAATTAGTTGTTCCCAGCAGTACCACGCGTGTATATCACGTTTCGAGCCGCGCGACATGACACCTAGCTTATAGAGGCAGACACTGCTGGTTTCTTTCGGTTCTCATCGGGTGGCTAGGCGTCGTTTGCACGCTGAGCCGAGTGTTGAATTATTTTATTTTTGGTTACCTTTTAAAGGAGCTTATAAAGAACAAATTTTATCTTCATAAAATTGTCTTGATGATGAAGTTGCTTTAGTTTATAAGGATTAATATGCCTTGTTTAATAATAACGCTCATAAATCACTTTTTTAATTTTCAATATTTTGTTTTGTCGCAAAATACCTTATTGTGTCTTATGTATAAGAAATAAGTCTATGGTATCCCGGACTTCTTGATAGATGGAGGAAAGATTATATTTTTTGTAGAACATAGTATTTGAATATCAATAACCATTACGCCAGCGCACGGGAATTAAGCAGTTCGGGAGCGCTTTTTCTTCCGACTTGCTTATATTAAGTATTCCGCTTTATTATATTAGGTATAGATTCTATCTCATCCTCTCCCAGGCTAAATCATATATATATATATATATATATATATATATATATATATATGACAGCACCTGCACCGTTGCAGGTGCGGCGCCGTCGGTTTAGCTAGACAGAATTCTTGTAAGCGACACGTGTACCGCACATCTGCGGCATTGCACCTGCGGTGCTGCCCGTCCTGCTTGTATAAAACGGACGGAGCGGCCGCCGTTAAGGCAGTCTTGGCTCTGACGTGGAACGGTGCGCTTGTCGTATTCCGTTACTAGTTTATCCTCGACTAGATGGATAATTAGCTCGTGTAAATGAATTAATATTATTCTTAACTACAAAATTAGTCTCTATACTATACTCAATTACACTTTCTACATCAGAAGTGGGATAAAGTCCCCATTATTGCCCACATATAAACTTCGAATAGTATGAGGATTATTACATTTGTCAAAGACTATAATGCATTCCGCATTGATGAATATGTTTTTGTGTTAAATACCGTAATGAAATTTGGACTGCAAATTTACTTACTTACGATATTGTCGTATCATTAAAGTGTAGAGAAAAGATTAAGTGAAATTATTTAAGCTAAAAGATAAATTCTTTTGTTAGATTTGTATTAAAGTACCCTCAAGTATTTTCATTATTTCTGACGTACCTAAATATATTAACAAATGTTGAAAAAAATGTTGGAGGGTTTCTAGACGAGTTTTAGTTTGCATTCAATGAAAAATTAACTTGTTCAAGTTTTGTTGTAATTTGATAGTTCATGCGAAACATGATTATCATCTGTTATATTTTGAAGTTCAAATCATTTAAGCGATGTACCAAAATAAAGGATTAACTTTAACATGCTGTGAATTAAAAATAATAAGTGACATTTTTGTGTTCTAATGTGTTGATCAGTGTTGCAGTTTGCTCCGAATATTGTGTGGTCGACAAGATTGGGGTTTCATGTCGAGAGATTCGTAGAAGACTCTACAACAATGATCAATGAGGAAGATGTTGTGACGGCTAATCGAACATGGTCAGGTACGGCCAAGCGCTGGTAAGATTGAGCCTACACCGCTACAGTCTGTAACTTATCGGCAGATCTTACGGCAAGGCAATTCAAGCGGCTGCCAAACACACGGTCCTTTAGTGCTGTAAATGAACGTCTGAGGCTTGGTCGGCTTTCGTAGATTTTGCGCAGTTGCCTCCTTCCCTTTGAAATATGTGGTGGTATCTGTCTCTACACATTGTTTCCGTTTTTCGCAATGTTTTCAAATGTCATACAGTTGCCATTTCTTAAGAGAATATGTGATGAATTTAGGAAGCTCGGAATTCCATGCAATACATTTATCTCGATTTCTTTTAATTTTGCAAAGCAGTACGACGATTCGCTAGCGCTAGTACGGTGCGACAGCTCGCTGGCGCGAATGTGGCACGAACGCAGTAGAAAGGAAAGCTGGAGTGCGTTTGCCTGGAGGTAGCCATATCGGTGCGTTCATTACTTAAATGAAGTCTGGGATGGTCGACCGTTGTAATATTTAACAAGAGTTAATATCTGTTAGCAGGTGGTGATAACTGATAGACCGTATGCTGTTCACTGTCAAGTGCACGAGGACACGCGACAGTCAGAGGTAGCCTTGTCTGTGCGTCTAGAAAATACAGAGACGTGTCAACACTCTAGCGCAGTAATTATTCTAGTGCAGGAAAGAAAGATGAAGTTGCAGGGAGGTTGGTTTGTGCTGCATTGGGATGTGTTGCGTTGCTGTTGGTTTGCATACTTAGGTGTTATCATGTCACTACGTCCCTCACGATACACTTTTGTGTGATTGTGACAGGGACATGTTTGCGGATGGCTGGTCTGTAATTGTTCTATACTGAATTGAAAAAAAAGAGAGAGAAAGAAAAAAAGTGGTTCTTACTATCATTGCAGGGCGTTTGCCGGTCCAATGATATAGCTACAGGGAATAGTGATACCGGACTAGCGTAAACAGTACTTGAAAAAAAAGAAAATAGAAATGCTACAGACTAACCATTCCGATCTAGCATAAAGATGATAAAAGTTTTGTAGGGCTTACTGCCGGAACAAAACTGATTGTCGCCCAAATCTGAAGGGTCAACCGTTCCACGTCAGAGCCAAGACTGCCTTAACGGCGGCCACTCCGTTCGTTTTATACAAGCAGGACGGGCGGCACCGCAGGTGCAATGCCGCAGATGTGCGGTACACGTGTCGCTTACAAGAATTCTGTCTAGCTAAACCGACGCCGCCGCACCTGCAACGGTGCAGGTGCCGTCATATATATATATATATATATATATATATATATATATATATAATTTGTCTCTTTTTAGTTTCGTCGCGTATCAAATCAAAACGATACTAAAGAAGTTTCACTTCATAAATATATATTAAAAAAGGAGATGATGTAAGGTCAACATAAATTGGGGCGGTTGACATTGCCTTGCTTTAAAACCCTCTCAGAGACCGAGGAGGCCGTTGTCCAGAAGTGGGACGTATATAGGCTGTAACTTTACTGTATTTTACTTTAATAACTATTCACGAAGTGTGGCCCAATATGTATAACGAACGCGTCGCTACAATGTTTGCTCCACCAAATGATGTCCATTAAGGATAAAAAAACGACTTCGTGGCGCAGTGGCTTAGCAATGAGTTGCTGGGCCGCGCGCCGCGGGTTCGAATCCCGCACGTAACAAGTATTTGTATGGCCTACAAATAATTTTTCCGGGTCTGGATGTTTGTCCTTGTGCAATTTATGTTTGTAAACTGCTTCACGATACAGGAGCAAATACTAGTGTGGGGTAACATTAAAAAAAAATTGTTATTTTTCAGCAAATGGAATAATCTAAGTTATAGGATTTCTTTTCTGCATGGCTCTCAGGCATTCCATCTTAATCGTCAGAGCTGTCAAGTGTCAACGCATATATAACCTTCATTGTATTAAATTGGTTACAGGTGTTCATGGGCTGCAGTAATCACTTACCAGGTGGACTATAAGTTCGTTTATATACTTCAATGTTTAAAAAAATTTAATGATAATAAAATCATGTTACTTGATCACTAAAGCTTTACAAATCTATTATTTTACTATTCTATTTATAGTAGTTACGTCTTACTACAGTTCGATCAACATTTCGTTCTCAGTATATTTGTGTTAGCTTTTACGTGCTAATGCTATAATACGCACGTGGATTAATCACCACTACTAAGTGGAATCCTCGGCGTTTGTGCAAACACTCAGTTTAATTACTCTATCCAATAACAACGGTGTGAAATCACGCCAAATGTGTTCCAATTACTCTGCGAACCTGTTTTTTTTTCAAAGTGATTTTTTCTACCGACTTCAAGAAGGAGACGGTATTCAAGTCCACTGCATGTTTTTTTTATTTTTATGTGTGTTACCTCATAAATGTTTTCTGGGTTAACCGATTTCGATGATTGTTTTTTTCATTTGAAAGCTGGTGTTTCCCATGTGGTCCTATATAAATTTGATCAAGGTCTGACCAATAGTTTTTGAGTTCTTAATAATTTATATTGAAGTCGGTTGTACAAATTTTTTAATTTTAAATTATACTTGTATTAGTGTATTTTCTACAATACATACCACAATTTCTTCTCAAATTTGAAGTATTTTGAAATATTTAGCACAACTCCTTAATAAAAAAAATAGAGGTAGCGGTCTTTTGTTTATGATAATTAATGCAACTCAAAATTATAAGTAAAATGCAAAACAAAAATAAGAATATTTGTATAAGTATAAGTAATTGGCACAAAATCAAAATGTAGAAGTGATTGGTTTCGTAGCAAAAATATTTTTTTTAATAAAAAGTGAAAGCGGACTTCACAAAACTAAAGCGAATAAAATAATTTCACATAATCATACAAGAAGTCGATGCTAATACATTGTATATTATATAATACTTTATAGAGACGACTTTATACAGTTATGTAGAAATTACTTTATTGCTTTTGTGAGAATTCTTTAGGTTTAGGTTATATTGAAATGTAAATAAGACAGTGAGTTAGCAGAAACAGGCGTTATATATATAGCTAAATAAAAAGATGCTGCTATATAATCTGCCGACTTCCAAAAAGGAGGCGGTACTCAATTCGACTGTATGTTTTTTTATGTGTGTTACCTCATAAATTTGTACTGGGTGAACCACTTTCGATGATTCTTTTTTTATATGAAAGCTGATATTTCTCGTGTGGTCCCATATGAATTTGATCAAGGTCAGACCAATGGTTATTGTTATTCTGAAATAGTATTCCATATTAAATGCGCTCAACAATCAATAATATCAATTTAAATGGAATATGGTAGTAGAGTCTAGACTTTAATTGATATAACGTCAACGTCAACCATATGTGTCAATAATTTGTAATGTGTTTATAATTTAATTTAAAAATATTTTGTATCGTATTTCCGAGTTAAATTTATTGTAAAACTGTGAATAGTGATCAAAAAAATCGGTTGTGATGTTATCAAAGACCTCAGTACAATAGTGTTAAAAAAAAAAAAAAAACAGTGTAAATAAATCAAGATTAAATTGTACACAAACTGGAACAATACCTTAAAAAAAGTGTTAATTGCAGTAATAATACATATAAACAAATAACCTACTCGCTAAACAATATCATTTAAGATCCTGATTCATCCAAGCGCGATCTGTATCAATAGAAACCAAAAAAATTCCGCTTCAAGCGGCCTTTTATTCAAATCTCATATGATTTGCATATCGTTGTTGGGACTGATCAGTGCTGCTGGAATTTTGTTTTGTGTACCAATTTGTACGCGTCGAATATTTGACAATAAGTGCTCTTGTCCTGAGCAACCTATTTGTCCTGACTGCGGCCTCAACTACTAATAATATTCGTTTGGAGACATTGTATTCGGCGTCAACTATTAGTTACCGATAAGAAGACGCTGCTGCCCATCTCCTGATTTAGTTCCGATGATGAAATGGAGTTATGGATATTCTTACGCCACTACACAGTTAAATATCTATGAAAAGTACAAGGTTGTAACACTACCAAGACGGGCCGCCCTACACTACGTCCGAGACTCACTGTCTACTCCATCGGTAGTCGGTTTTTCGAGGTCAACGCCGCCCGGCGAGCCTGCGCATTTCGGGCGGCGTCAACGCCTGACGTCTGGCGGTCATCACGCCGACTTAGAAATACTAAGATTATTAAGATAAGCTAAAATTTTGTTATGGCACTTTGTGCCCATAGTAGTGCGGTGAGCAATGCAGCTTCCCAAATTCTGACGGAGTCGCTGGGGGACATGATACAGTGCCCGGAGTGTCCCCAGGTTCGACTTTTTAAAGGCCGAAAAGGACTCAAAATTCATCGCACAAGATGCCACAAAAAATTTCAAATTCCTCTTTCGGCTCCGATTACAGGCTCCGAAACAGTAGCCAGTAGCAGTTCTACCAGCGCTGCTACTCCTTCCAAACCGTTTTGGGAGGTTTTAAGCTCTTTCAAAAATTCTTTTCCGGTTTTGAAACGCATTCCGCGCGGTGCTCGAATTTCGGTTGCCCGTTGTTTATCATCGGCTATTAAAAATGCTATTTCGAAAAATTCCAAACAAGCCTGGGAACATCTCCTTCTTTTTCCATACAATGTTCTTTACGTACATTTTGATCCCTTAAACCAAAAATCCCTTACAACTAGAGTAAAGGAAAACTGCGTAAAGTATAAAGCATTGGAGGAAAATCCTTTAGATCTTGCTAGCATTATTCCGCCCAAAAAGCGGAATAATCAAAATTCCAAAAAATCTGACGTTTCGGCCACTTTCAAAATAGTAGAGAACAAAATTAGCGATGGCGATATCAAAGGCGCCGCACGTGTCTTGTTTTCTAGCGACTCTATCGCCCCCTATACACCCGACACGGTTAAGTCACTTCATGACAAACATCCACCTGCAGCGGCGAATCTCCACCTACCTGATCCACCAAAGTTAGATGACGTTGCCATTGAAGTCACTGCCCAGGAGATTTCAGCGGCGGTTATGTCTTTCCAGAGTGGCTCAGCTGGAGGACTAGATGGCCTAACCCCTCAACATCTAAAAGATCTTCTATCTTTTAGCTCTGGTGAGGTGGGCGAGACCCTTTTGAAAGACATGACGGCACTGTTTAATCTCATGTTATCGGGGCGGGTCAATGGTGACGTCATTGAAATTTTGTACGGCGCCAATTTATGCGCACTTAAAAAAAAAGACGGTGGTATCAGACCTATTGCGGTTGGCACCACATATCGCCGCCTCGCAGCCAAAGCGGGCTGTAGGAAAAAGGTTGCTCTTTTAAGCAGCCTTTTTCAACCAATGCAGCTTGGTTTTGGTTCGCGGAGCGGGTGTGAGGCTGCTGTTCATTCACTTCGTACCTTTCTCGATCAAAATTGTGGAGAGGTGCTGCTAAAGGTGGATGTGAAAAACGCTTTCAATTCAGTCGATCGAGGTGCCCTGTTGACACAAGTCAAAGACAAAATTCCGGACCTTTTCAACTTTCTTTGGCAATGCTACGGCAGTCCCACCAAATTAACATACAAAAATAATGTTTTATTATCATCTGTCGGCTGTCAACAGGGTGATCCTTTTGGACCCGCGATTTTCTCCCTGGCCATTCATCCAATTATTCAACGTCTCCAGTCCAAGCTTAATGTTTGGTACTTGGATGACGGAACCTTAGGAGGCGACGTGAGCACTGTGCTCAATGATTTGAAAATTCTCATTGACGAATTCCGTCTGATTGGCTTAGAACTAAATTTTTCAAAATGCGAACTCTTTGTTTGCGATTCTTGTCCAGATAAAGATTCGGTTATCAAAAAATTTAATGATTTGGCTCCCAATATCAAATCAGTAGACAGGAGTTCCCTCCGTCTCCTGGGTTCACCGATATTAGAGGAATCTTTTTCACCTTTCGTTGAGGAAAAAATTCAAAAGTTCATGAATGCTTCCGAAAGATTGCTCAAAATTAACGCCCATATGGCTTTTACAATTATGAAATACTGTTTGTTCGTTCCCAAATTTACTTACACTTTACGATGTAGTCCACTGTGGAAACACGGTGAGCTCCTTTCGAGCCTAGACAATGTCGTTAAAAACGCGCTAGTATCGGTTTTGAATGTTGAGATGGATGACAGGACGTGGTCGCAAGCCTCCCTACCAGTGAGGTTGGGAGGCTTAGGGGTACGCAAAATTTCCAGTGTAGCGCTACCTGCATTCTTGTCCTCCATTCATGGTTCGTATAAATTAATAGAAAAAATCCTTGCACCCTCTTTAGGCCATTCCGATGTAATTGTAGCTCATTCAAGTGAGGCCAAGAATGCCTGGAGGCTGGCTTGTCCAAATACTGATTTTCCCAGGACCTTGTCTTCGCAGAGACTGTGGGATCGGCCGATCTGCGATCTAGCACGGAAATCACTTTTAGATACGTGTCCTAGTATCGCGGATCGTGCCCGCATTCTTGCAGTCTCTGTATGGGAATCTGGGCTTTGGTTACAAGCTATGCCTTCTTTTAACACAGGTAGCCTTTTGGACCCGACTGCATTTCGTCTCGCCGTCAGTTTACGTTTGGGTGCAAGGTGTTTTGAGGCCCATCGCTGCCAGTGTGGTACTGTAGTTGATCAGCTCGGTCACCACGGTCTCTCCTGCTCAAGAAGTGCTGGGCGAATGGGTCGGCACGCTAGCCTGAATGACATCATACGCCGGGCTTTTGCCACCGCCAATGTTGCAGCTATACTCGAACCGAGTGGCCTTGCACGTGACGATGGTAAAAGGCCTGACGGTATGACACTTGTGCCCTGGAAGATGGGACGGCCCCTTGTGTGGGACGCGACTTGCGTTGACACAATGGCACCGTCACATCTTTCAGAGACACGGAGTAAGGCTGGCGCGGCGGCTCATTCAGCGGAACAGCACAAGCGGCGCAAATATGCTAATCTCGGTAGTGGTTACATATTTGAGCCGTTTGGAGTTGAGACGTTGGGTCCTTGGGGACCGGGAGCTCATCTTCTTTTCCAAGACTTATCAGAGCGCCTGGTTGACGCGACGCGTGACCAAAATGCTGGCGTTTATTTGGCGCAACGCATAAGCATTGCCATTCAGCGTGGTAATGCCGCCAGCATGCTGGGTACGCTGCCAACTGGTAGTGGGCTTGAACATTTGGATTATCTTTAGACCTTTAATGGTCTCTAGGTAGTACAAATGTTCTTTTTGTGTAGCAGGCTAAGTAGTTTAGTTAGTTGTATTTTGTGCGTATTTTGTTTTATAAAGAATATTAAACTTATATTGAAGTCACTTACATTGAAGTCGGCTGTACAAAATTTTTAATTTTAAATTATGTTGATTTTTTTTTATAGGAGAGAGACAAACGAGGCTCACCTGATGGTAAGTAACTACCGCTGTTCATGAACAACTGCAAGACCAGGAGAATTGCAGGTGCATTGCCACCCTTTTAGAAAGGAGTAAGCTCTTTTCTTGAAGTTACCTAAATTGTATCGGTCCGAAAAAATCACCGGTGGTAAACTATTTCATAGAGAGGTCGTACAAAGAAGAAAACTCCTAGTGAAACGTACAGTGGTGGACCGCCAAGCATCCCGATGGTGTGGATGGTATCGGGAGTATTGCCGCGATGTGTGTTCGTGAAATGTGGCGGTTGGGATTAATCTGAACAATTCCTCAGAGCACTCCCCGTGGTAGATGCGAAACGAAATGTAAAGGGATACCACATATCTTCGCAGCGCCAATGAATCGAGCCGATCGGAAAGGACCCGATCGTCGACGATTCGAGCCGCTCTGCGCAGGATGCGGTCAAATGAAAGGAGTTGGCACTGGGGAGCCCCAGCCCAGAGATGGGAACAACCTTCCCATGGTCCCACCAACCTCGCGGTTATACGGGCCGAATCTCGAGAGATGCATGCAGTACTTGCTCTGCGCGCTTTCCCACGTGCACTATCTTGACTCTCTACAAGTTATTTAATTTTTTACTTTTCCCGAATTTCCACTCTCCCTTCTCCCTCTGGGCTGGACGAACACTGCACTCTTTCGGTTCCGGGCAGGTCTTGTTTTTTCTCTAGCTTTTCCATTGCTGTTCTCCGCGCATGCCATCCATGTGCAAACTTCAGTAGACGACCAAAGCTGTCCCTACCGTCCACGAGGTCTGGGTAATAGACCGGACCCATCCTTCCGCGTACTATTCCGACCATCATCTAGCATCTCAGGTCATCATACAACACGCATTCCCATAACACGTGGTACCTATCCTCATAGGCAGCACCGCAATCACACATACCAGATTTAACCAATTTCATTTTATACAGTCTCTTTCAAAAACATCCATGCCCACTGAGGATCTGTGAGACTTGATAGTCCGGCAAGACCCGATTCGCATTGAGTCGCGCCGACACGTCCGGGTAGAAACAGAATAACTTTCTTCCAATCGTCTCATTCTTTCATCGTTCTTGCCATGCATTCACGACATCCACCCAAATCTCACATTTACGTCTGCCCATTTAAACTCTCCATTTCTCGCGCCTGCTCGCGCACGATCGGTCCTACCAGCACGGGTCACCTGTCACCTCCAGGTCATCCGGAAGGACGCCGGCTAATATCGGAAGTGTCGCAGTGCTTATCCTATAGTCAACTCGTAGTCAAAAATACAAGTGAAGACCTCTGCGATCCGAGCAGTGACGTACGCACCGTATAATTCCTTACCCGATCAAACCAGACTACCGCTGCATAAGTTATTATGAGAACATATGTTCCGTTATATAAAATACGAAGGGCCGGGTAACGAATGCCCCAGGAGGACGCCGACACCTCCTGACCCTTTCTCCCATGTCTTTAGCATGCTTAACAAAGGACTGCCTTGTATCCAACGTAAGGCTCAAGACCTTAGTCGCCTCTACGCTTTTTATTGAATTGCTGCACATCCTGATTACATGTGGTCGCAAGAACCTGCCCTTGAAGGTCATCGTACATGACTTTGCGGAGGAAAAGGAAAGACGATTCCTTTCCTCCCAGGACTCTACCAGCTCCAGTGCAGACTTGGCCGTTCTTTCTATGTCAGATCGAGAGTTCGCCTCAATCAGTAGCATTACGTTGTCTGCATACGCTATCATCTTCGCGATGGGGAGGGGGGGGGGGGGAGGAATGGCAGTCTCAACAAATTGTCCAGCAGTAGATTCCACAAGGTCGGTCTTAAGACCGATCCCTGCGGGCAGCCCATGGCCTAGCGTTTCCGTTCCACACATTCACCTACAAAGATGCCCATCCGTCTGTTGGTAAAGTAATCTACCAACACTTAAAGATGGGAACAGTATTCCACGTGAGGCCGAACCTGCGGCCTGTAAAGTTGTAGGCGGTGTGCCGGCATGAAATACTGTCCCGCTCTGCTGAGCACGCCAAGCTTTTTAGAGGCCAGTTTGGCCTTCCCTTCCAAGTGACCACGAAACTGCACATCATTCCATTTATTTTGTCTCTTTTTAGTAATAAATAAAATAAAATCAAGGTCTCCCTTAATCAATGAAAATAATTTAAGTATTTACCAAAATTAAAAAAATGAATGTAATCGGTTAACACATCACAATGAACAATAATTAAAGAAAGAAAAAATATTTATTACATCAAACACCAACACACATGTTACAAAAGATTTTATGCACTAAAAAACTTATAACTACAGACCAAAAGAAAATTAAAACCTAAATAAAATCAATACAATCAAAATTTTATTATGTGTGCTGGTTTGGTATAAAAGGGTTACACTCGGCATTATTTCGTGGTATTATCCCTATACTCTAAGTATTATCCAATGAATTCGTTAATGTAATGAAAAAGTTTTCACGACACACAGATTTAGAATAAAGAAAAATAAAAAAAACGTTTTAACTTTTATCAAAACTGTTAACGGAATTTGAAATGTCGATACTTTTCTAAACATTTTCAATTTATTTAAAAGTGAAGTGAATTGTATGTACATTGCGTTGTAAGATAATCAGACAATTCAAATTTTTGCAATGTCTCCAATAGACTTCAAGCCTCGATGCAGCGTAATATGGCTGTAGCAAAAATGGGTCGGCTCGACCGAGCAAGGACCACGCTCTCACAGACTACCAGCTTATAATAACAGCATAAAACTGCATAGTTTCGTGAGGTTTGGTATGCTAAATGAAAAAAATCGAACATCTATTTTAAAAAGAAGAATGAGAATTTATGTACGTTTTATAGTGAAAGTGCACTTTGCAGTACTTTTAACTTTTTTGAACCTCTCTAAATTCATTGAAATGTGATCGTTGCGCATAAGCAAAATCATTTTATAAAAGTTGAACGTACGGCAAGGTTTGTGTGAAAACAGAAATACGATTCATAATCATTGGCTCGATAAAAAGTCGTAAAGGTGACGCCAAATCTATTTATTTTAAATGTGAAACTAACAAATATTCCATAATAAAACTGTGTAATCTCTAATATACATAAAAAAATTAATGTTTGTTTGTTCGTATTTTATGCGCTGCCATACCTTTCATCAGATTGCGCTAAAACTTTGTCAACTTATTGGTTGTACTTGCAAGAATATTATTACTAGTTTTTGTTCATGTTGCCAACACAGTTTATAAATTCTCCTAAAACGTTTTATCACGATAGTAACTCCACCGGTCCCTTGTAATTGCGACGCAAATGCAACTACGGGGACAACCATTAATCTGTACGTACACACATACAAGTATCTGTTTGTAATGTCAAAATAACAGCTTTTTACTAAACTCATATGAAAGTATATAACGTATTTATAACAAAAACACAATTTTTAAAATTTTCGTCTGTATGTCTATGTGTTTGTTCCGGCTAATCACCGAAATGGCTGAACCGATTTTGACGGGACTTTCACTGGCAGATAGCTGATGTTATAAGGAGTAATTTAGGGTACTTTTGCATACCTTAAGCGCTTAAGAAAGCGCAAGGTATGTTCTACTATCGCCTAAAAATTAAGATTCCAACGTTTTATCGAATAAAATCGTATCTAGCAATCATATTATACATATAAATTATATAAAAAGCACATTGTTAGAAAGATAAATGATTGTTGAGCTTATTAATTTTTTTTTAATCGATTAATTGCTATTTTTAAATAAAAAAGGGGTTTAAGTGGCTTATGGTGTGGATTTATCAAGTCCGGAAGGCTTGTAAACACTCTAACTTTTGAAAATATCAATTGTTTAACTCAATCTATTTTTTAATCTCTTCGTCTATCATGTGGGAAGCCACTGAATGTAAATGGCAATGTAATTTTGTTTTGTTTAGCTATAATTAATTTTTTTCGGCTCCAAAATGGCGAAATTTTCGTTGATTTGGTAGCCTTGTATGTAAATTAATTCTGTAAAGGGAGCTAAAGCCACAGAGTAGTTTACTCACTCACTCAGTTCGACGCACAGAGTACTTTTTATATACTGGTCAGTCGCCGTCGTGAGTGCACATTGTTTCGGATGTTTGCAGCGGGTCAAAAAGATCGCTGTACAAATACACAATATTCGAATATCCAAATTTCTTAAATACCTGATTATAATAATAATAAGAGATTTTTTTATTACAATATTTTAAAAGCACAGAATAAATAATAGTAGTATGTAGTATCAATTTTTTTGTCATGGGTGACATTTCATGGTTTTCGAGTGTTGAAACGGATAGGGTTGTCGAAATATAAAGATGGCGGCCGCAATAGGTATAAATTTTTTCATCATGGGTGTCATTTTCTTGGTTTTCGAGGGTGTTGAAGCCGATAGTGCTGTCGAAATGTAAATCCAAGATAGCGGCTGAATTAGGTACCAATTTTTTCATCATGGGTGTCATTTTCATGGTTTTCGAGGGTGTTGAAGCCGATAGTGCTGTCGAAATGTAAATCCAAGATGGCGGCTGCAACAGATATCAATTTTTTCATCTTGGGTGTCATTTTCATGGTTTTCGAGGGTGTTGAAGCCGATAGTGCTGTCGAAATGTAAATCCAAGATGGCGGCTGAATTAGGTACCAATTTCTTCATCATGGGTGTCATTTTCATGGTTTTCGAGGGTGTTGAAGCCGATAGTGCTGTCGAAATGTAAATCCAACATGGCGGCTGCAATAGATATCAATTTTTTCATCTTGGGTGTCATTTTCATGGTTTTCGAGGGTGTTGAAGGGGATAGTGCTGTCGAAATGTAAATCCAAGATGGCGGCTGCAATAGGTATAAATTTTTTAATCATGGGTGTCATTTTCATGGTTTTCGAGAGAGTTGAAGCCGATAGGGTTGTCGAAATGTAAATCCAAGATGGCGGCTGCAATAGATATCTTTTTTATATCATGGGTGTCATTCTCATGGTTTTCGCGGGTGTTGAAGCCGATAGTGCTGTCGAAATGTAAATCCAAGGTGGCGGCTGCAATGGGTATAATTTTTTTTATTATGGGTGTCATTTTCATGGGTTTCGAGGGTGTTGAAGCCGATAGTGCTGTCGAAATGTAAATCCAAGATGGCGGCTGAAGCAGGTACCAATTTTTTTATCATGGGTGTCATTTTCATGGCTTTCGAGGGTGTTGAAGCCGATAGTGCAGTCGAAATGTAAATCCAAGAAGGCGGCTGCAATAGATATCAATTTTTTCATCATGGGTGACATTTTCATGGGTTTCGAGGGTGTTGAAGCCGATAGTGCTGTCGAAATGTAAATCCAAGATGGCGGCTGCAATAGATATCTTTTTTATATCATGGGTGTCATTCTCATGATTTTCGCGGGTGTTGAAGCCGATAGTGCTGTCGAAATGTAAATCCAAGGTAGCGGCTGCAATGTGTATCATTTTTTTATTATGGGTGTCATTTTCATGGGTTTCGAGCGTGTTGAAGCCGATAGTGATGTCGAAATGTAAATCCAAGGTGGTGGCTGAAGCATGTACCAATTTTTTTATCATGGGTGTAATTTTCATGGTTTTCGAGGGTGTTGAAGCCGATAGTGCTGTCGAAATGTAAATCCAACATGGCGGCTGCAATAGATATCAATTTTTTAATCATGGGTGTCATTTTCATGGTTTTCGAGGGTGCTGAAGCCGATAGTGCTGTCGAAATGTAAATCCGAGGTGGCGGCTGCAATAGGTATAAATTTTTTCATCATGGGTGCCATTTTCACGGTTTTCAAGGGTGTTGAAGCCGATAGTGCTGTTGAAATGTAAATCCAAGATGGCGGCTGCAATATATATCAATTTTTTCATCATGGGTGTCATTTTTATGGGCTTCGAGGGTGTTGAAGCCGATAGTGCTGTCGAAATGTAAATCCAAGATGTCGGCTGAAGTAGGTACCAAAGTTTTTCATCATGGATATCATTTTCATGGTTTTCGAAAGTGTTGCAGCCGATAGTGCTGTCGAAATGTAAATCCAACATGGCGGCTGCAATAGATATCAATTTTTTCATCATGGGTGTCATTTTCATGGTTTTCGAGGGTGCTGAAGCCGATAGTGCTGTCGAAATGTAAATCCAAGGTGGCGGCTGCAATAGGTATAAATTTTTTCATCTGGGGTGTCATTTTATGGTTATCGAGGGTGTTGAAGGGGATAGTGCTGTCGAAATATAAATCCAAGATGGCGGCTGCAATAGGTATCAATTTTTTCATCATGGGTGTCATTTTCATGGTTTTCGAGGGTGTTGAAGCCGATAGTGCTATCGAAATGAAAATCCAATATGGCGGCTGCAATAGATATCAATTTTTTCATCTTGGGTGTCATTTTCATGGTTATCGAGGGTGTTAAAGGGGATAGTGCTGTCGAAATGTAAATCCAAGATAGCGGCTGCAATAGGTATAAATTTTTTCATCATGGGTGTCATTTTCATGGTTTTCGAGAGAGTTGAAGCCGATAGGGTTGTCGAAATGTAAATCCAAGATGGCGGCTGCAATAGATATCAATTTATTCATCATGGGTGTCATTTTCATGGTTTTCGAGGGTGTTGAAGCCGATAGTGCTGTCGAAATGTAAATCCAAGATGGCGGCTGCAATAGATATCAATTTTTTCATCTTGGGTGTCATTTTCATGGTTATCGAGGGTGTTGAAGGGGATAGTGCTGTCGAAATGTAAATCCAAGATGGCGGCTGCAATAGGTATATATTTTTTCATCATGGGTGTCATTTTCATGGTTTTTGAGAGAGTTGAAGCCAATAGGGTTGTCGAAATGTAAATCCAAGATGGCGGCTGCAATAGATATCTATTTATTCATCATGGGTGTCATTTTCATGGTTATCGAGGGTGTTGAAGGGGATAGTGCTGTCGAAATGTAAATCCAAGATGGCGGCTGCAATAGGTATAAATTTTTTCATCATGGGTGTCATTTTCATGGTTTTCGAGAGAATTGAAGCCGATAGTGCTGTCGAAATGTAAATCCAAGGTGGCAGCTGCAATGGTTATCAATTTTTTCATGATGGGTGTCATTTTCATGGGTTTCGAGGGTGTTGAAGCCGATAGTGCTGTCGAAATGTATTTAAACTACTTTAAAAATTCCGTATAATCATGTTATACGTATTTTTTTTATGCGCTTAAGGTATGCTCAATTGGATTTACCAATTATTATTTTATATTAAGTATTATTTCCGCGAAAAACAATTAAAACCCTAAATTACACGCGGGCAAAGTCACGGGGAACAGCTAGTTAATTAAATAAAAATAGAAAAATTCTGCTAGCTCTTGTAATGAATCAATCAAAACTGTTTCTTTTTAAATAATTTAATAAATAAAGGACTTATAGTTTCTTTATTCGACTGTAGTTCCTCAACAATAAAAATGTATCGTATCCTATAATTAAAGTTGACTTATATTTTTTTCAAACCCAAAAATCAGTAGATTAACAGCCAGAAAAGCAACGGAGTTTTTCTCTCTCGCATTAATTATATTTAACCTCATTATGTCTGTTATTTAAAAGATAAGTTAGAAGACGCTTGAGGCAGAAAATTGTGTCCTGGGGAGCTGTCCTAGTAACAAGTTTTATTTATGTTAAACACTTAGATCAAATCTCAGTAAATATTTGTTATTTATATTACATACTTTTTTTATTTTTTAACAACTTACTTGGTAAGTAGGTATAGTACGCGACAGGTCGACATAGCAATTTTCTAGTGATGCGGCATCACGTACCAGGTAGTTTATATCGATATTTTTTTTGGAATGCAACAAAATAAAATAAAAAACAGCGGGTGTCGTGAAGACACATGATAGAAGTGCAACTTTTGTATTACGGGAAACATTTCAATTATTTACATAAAATTATATAGTATTTATAATTTTATTTAGGCAACACTAGGACTCATCACAGTGAGTGAAGTAATTATTATAGATCCCAGTGTAAAACAAAATAATCATTAATGTTTATGAATTAGGTTATTAATTATATATTATTTGAGTAATTTTATTTTAAATAAACCAAAGTTTTATATTATGTGAACAAAATTTTATATAAATGAAAATTTACAAATTGTTATTTAAAATAAACGCTGCTCTGCCTTATTGGGCTTCAAATTACTTCCCTTGTTAATTTTTTAATAGCGCTTCATTCTATATATAAAGTCATTTTATCCAACCGAAATTGATTAACTTCATGATGGTACATAGAAAAGACGCTAGATGGCTTAAACACAATTTATGCATTTATTAATATTGTGTCAAATGGGTTCACTCTTTCTATAATAAATACGTGTAATTTGGTAACTGTTTTAAATAAATTGAATAAAACTACTTTTACGGATTTTATCGCGTTTAATTAACTTAATGTTTTTATATTTTTTATTAATTCCCGACGTTTCGGGTGCTTTACAGCAACCATGGTCACGGGGGACTGAGGTGATTGACGTCCCTATGTCAGAGTTAACACGGAGTACCTTCAGATTTTTTAATTATTAATTTTGGTCCGATCTACGCAGAATGAACCTACTGTGTTTTGAAGTCTTGCAGTGGCATGCTTGGGTTTAGTTTTAATTTTATTAATTACAGGATCCCAAGCAGGTGGTAGTACCCAGCCTCCCTCTCTATTGAAATTAGGATGTTTTTTAATTTCAATAGAAGTGAAGACAAAAGTTTTTCGACTATATATTTCTCAAAATTCTCCCCATTCATTTGTCCATGATAATCACCGGTGGTAGTATTGACCTTAAATATCAAAGAAGCTCCCGGTAGAAATCCGTTTTCGCCTCCTGCGCTGACTAATATGAGTCTTTTTTCTTCTTTTAGAATGACTTTTGAACCAGTCATTTGTCAACTTGTCATTGGTTATCCATAGCTCGGAACGCAATGAACACACGAATGATGAAAAGCCGTCACAACTGGCGTGTGCGTCAAAAATTAACTACTTTGACGCGAGTTTAAAAACGGACACCAGATGGAACGTCTCGCTCCACGTTTGAGCGTTCCAACGAAAAATTTGGCGCACGTTCCAAGGCGGTATCCATTTCACGCGGCTGGAACGCACGCCAATGTTCGACCTCTTGGAGCGCATAATTGTTACGCGGCTTAAGATTTTTCTTCATCACCATCATTACAACCCATCACAAGTGATGAAGATAGGCCTCCCCCAAGGAATGCCACAAAGCACGGTCCTGAGCCACCTGCATCCATCGACTTCCTGCATGTCTTATCAGGTCGTCAATCCATCTAGTAGGGGGATGCCTTACACTTCATCCGCCGGTACAAGGAGACCACTGGAGACAATTTTTTCCCCATCGGTTTTCGGTTCTTCGAGCTATATGGTCAGCCTATTGCCACTTCAGAATACTAATCCGTTGGGATATGTCGGTCACTCTGGTTCTACTGCGGATATCCTCATTTTTAAGTTATCCTCAAGTTTAACACGCAGAGAAACCCCGAACATAGCCCTCTCCATAGCTCGCTGAGCGATCTTGAGCTTCCTCATACGGCCAGCAATGAAGGAACACGTCTCAGTTCCATAGGTCATCATTGGCAACACGCACTAGTTGTACAGTCTAGTTTTCAAGTTTTGAGGTATACTTGACGAGAAGATGTGCTGTTATTTCCCGAACGCTGCCCAGCCAAGTTGAATCCGTCGATTGACCTCTCAGTCAAAGTTGGACTTACCTATTCGGGCTAATTGTCCCAGATAAACGTACTTGTGAACAACTTCGAGCGTAGTGCTCCCAACAAATACCGGCATAGGTGTGACATGGACGTTATACATAATTTTCGTTTTGTCCATGTTTATTTTAAGACCTATGCGTTGGGAGACATTATTGAGGTCATTGAGCATAGTGCGTAGGCCTTCCGACAATTCTGCCATAAGGACTATATCATCGGCACATTGAAGGTGAGTGATGTACTCGCCTTTGATGTTAATACTGTATCCTTTCCAGTCCAGTAGCTTGAAAACATCTTCCAAAGCAGCGGTGAAAAGTTTCGGGGATATAACGTCACCCTGTCTTACACCTCTCTGCAATTGGATAGATTTCGTACCCTGGTTCTGTACTCAGATAGCCATCGTAGCTCTACTATGCAAACACTTCAACACTTCGATATACCGACAGTTAACTTGACACCACTGAAGGGACTGCAGCACAGTCCAAATTTCGACGGAATCAGTGGCTTTCTCATAGTCCACATACACCAGACATAGTGGCAAATTGTACTCCCCGGACTTACTTCTGTACAATTTTTCGAACTGTGTGTATGTGATCTAAAGCCGTTTCGGAAACTAGTTTGTTCGGGAGGCTGAAAGTCGTTGAGTCTACATGCGAAACGATTAGTAATGACTCTGGAAAACAGCACGTAGACGCTGCTCAGAAGGGAAATCGGTCTGTAGTTCTTCAAGAAATCATTGTCGCCTTTCTTGAAGAATAAGTCAACCGCACTTCTACTCCACGCCTCCGGTGTAGTGCCACCATGGAGGACGGAATTAAAGAACTTCTGAAGGACTTAAACTACCGGTTTTCTACCCGCCTTCAGAAGCTTCGCTGTAATTTCATCCTCGCCTGGGGCCTTGCCGTTTTTAAGGTGCTGGAGGGCCATTTTAATCTCGCTCAGACTGACTTCCAGAATATCATCGGAATAGTGTAGAATAAGACTAGCTCTTGGATCGTTACTCACACTTGCGTGTGGCTCCAATGATGATGTGTACAGCTACCCATAGAACTTCTCAATCTCACTCGAAATCTCAGGTGTCCCGGTAAATGATGCTGCCACATTCGGTCTTCAGCTTCGACAGTTGGCTCTTTCTGGCAGACAGCTCTGGCAAAGACTTTGGAGCCCTAGTCCAGCTCATCACTTCTTCAATACGAGCTATATCGAATTTGCGTAAGTCTCGCCGCATGCATTTGGAGATCTGTCTGTTCAGTTGCCTCTATGCTGTCAAATCTGCTGACGACTGCAGCTTAATTTCCACCTCCAATTTTAAAAGTCCAAAATTATTAAAAGGCAATGTAAACTTGTGAGAACAAATAAAGTAAACATTATTATTATTTTGGGGTATCTATAAAGTTTTCTCAACTGGTTAGGCAATATAAATATATAATTGTAAACAAACATCGTAAACGTACATAAATATCAATAAAATAAAATAAATACACAAAAAATACATAAATATATAAAAACCCAACCAGATGGAAGCCCTCGGCAGAGGAGACCAGACGGCCGAGGGTTAGGGGGAAAGGGAAAAAAATCGGCGGACGATGCGGGCGGTATCGAGGAGCACCGCCTTCTGCATTTGAGCTTGGAGCGGCCCGTCACGGAGTCCCAGTCGCCTCAGATGACCCGAGAGGCTGACTGGAATTAACCCATTCGCAGAGACGACTACAGGTATAATTTCGGCATGCAATCCACCCCACATGTCGGTCACCTCGTGAACCAGGTCCAGATATTTAGTCAGCTTATCTGTTTCGGCTTTCACGAGGTTCTCGTCATAAGGAATGGTAATGTCGACCAAAAATATCCTTGACTGTGCCCGGTCCATCAGCACAATATCAGGCTTATTCGCAAGAATAGTCCTGTCTGTGATGATGGCCCGGTCCCAGTAGAGCCTTATTATTATTATCATTATTATTTCCCGTCTTACAGCCATGAGATTGAGAGTGTGATCGGAGAGTTTTTCCGTTTCATCGCAATCTTCTAAGCATCTGAAACGATTTTGTAACTCGAGCTAAAAGTTTTCGGTACTTTGAATTAGAGCACGAGGGGAATGGAACGTTGACTTCATTACACGAGACCTCTCCAATTTAACGGTTAGGTTCAGTGTGCCTCTAACCATTCGGTGATCGCTACCAGTTTTCACCCTCGGGATCACTGTGATATCACTGAACAGTTGTCGTCTGGTCGTCATAATGAAGTCAAACTCATTATTTATTGAACCGTCGGGGCTCGACCAGGTCCACTTTCTGTGGGTCTGCTTCTGGAAGAAAGGGTTCATCATAAAGAGTCTCTCTTTCTCCATGAAGTCGACCAGCTGCTGGCCCCTTGGCTTCCGTTGCCCTATTCCAAATTTCCCTACCTTCAGCTTACCGTTCTCTCTTGTGCCTAGTCTTGCGTTGAAGTCTCCCATTACACACCATATAGTAGGTTTTGGAGGAATGCATGCCTCTAGATATATCCCCATACATTTCCTCCACCTCCTCATCGGGATGTGCCGAGATTGGTGCGTAAACCTGTATGACCTTCAGCGAATACCGTTTGGTGGTTCTGAGTATAAGGTACACAACCCTCGTCGACACACTCACAATCTTTACAACGTTGTTAACGAGACTTGTGCACGATAAATGCGAAACCTTCTCGGGACAGATGGTTTTTTTTTGCGCTCAGTAGTAATTGGATAGGGCTACCCCGATACGCGAGAAAGTGGATAATGCATACCACGACAGCCGGTCTGTCGTGGTTATGTGGGACTCACTGTGACTACCTAACCGGGACCCTAAGTGATACCCACTAAACTCCACTTTGAGAGATATGCAGTAACATTTGAGGCCTCTCTGCCGAATCGGAAGCGACCTTCTTTTGGGAGAAGAGGGCGCAGTTTGGGAGAAGAGGGCGCAGGGACAGATGGTCGCCTTCCCGGTTATAAAACAAGTTGCCAGATTCGAGGATTACCATGTCCCCTGTCCCATGTCTTCGGACCTTGGATAATCCTATGATATTCCAGCGCAACTTGTTCTTTCTCATCTCGGCTAATGAGTACATCACTAAAGGCATGGAGCAGCGTGCACAGGTAGACGTAATTTACACAGATTACAGAAAGTGCTTTGATCGTATTAATCATCGTGTTCTTTTACAAAAGCTGTTAGCTTCGGGAATACACGGTGACTTGTATAGGTGGTTTTGTTCGTATATAGAGAATCAGACACAGGCTGTGGTTTTGCGTGGTTACATATCTGGTTGGTGCTCAATCACTTCTGGTATTCCTCAGGGCTCATTACTTGCCCCATATTATTCGCAATATTTTTTGCCGATATTAAGTCATGTTTTAAAAATTCTCTCATACTAGTTTACGCCGATGGCATGAAAATTCTTAACACTATTCATAATCTAACAGATGTTAAACAACTTCAATAAGACCTAAACAGGTTTTCTGATTACTGTAAACTCAATAAGCTTCAATGAAATATCTCCAAATATTCTCATATAACATTCACACGACAAAAATCTAGTGTTGGGTTCGGTTATACTCTTCATAATTAGACTATGAGCAGGGTAAATCATATTCATGATCTCGGTGTAATACATGATAGTAAATTTATATACGACAAACACATTGAATATATTATCAACAAAGCATCCAAGGCTCTTGGTTTCATTTTAAGAACTTCAGCCTGCTTCCGCTCTCTTAAAGCAATTAAGATTTTGTATTGCTCTTATGTGAGAAGCCATTTAGAATATGCATCCCAAGTATGGAACCCACAATATAAGGTTTACATATCTCGTATTGAAAGTACACAGAAAAAAATTCTGAGATACCTCGACTTCAAGGCACAAATAAATTCAGCCAATTATCTAGAAAGATGTAAGAGATATCATTTTTGCCGTTGGGATATAGACGTAAAGTCAATGATATTTGTTTCTTAGTTAATATTGTAAATGGATCTATTGATTCTTCTGAGCTATTTACTCATATAATGATTCGAACCGATTTAATGAGATTTAGACAGCGACCCTTGCTATATATACCTCTTGCTTCTACGAATTATAAAAGAAATTCCTTCTTTCTGCGTAGCGCAATGGAATTTAATAAACTTTCATCTATAGAAGATATTGATCTATTTTCTACTAGTTCTAAATTTGTAAAAAAAGGTGATGAACATAGAATTTTTCACTCACAGCCGCGACTAGCATGACTCAAGTTGCAAGCTCCTTGGTCTCACGGAAAGTTAGTGAGTAACTATGCGGTTTTTTTTCTTGTTAATGTTTTTGCCTATTTTTTGTTTATGTTTTTTTTTGTAAGTAGTTTAAATAATCCCTAGAGTATTTTAAATTTGTATAAAGTTGGATGAAAGTAATATGTGGAGGCTTGTAATTAGCAATTCATATCATCATATTGTTTGTTACTTTACCGAAGATATTAGTCTGTAAGCCTTCCTAAAATGACCAAGTAAATAAAATAAATAAATAAACTTGTCTATCTGTTTTTTCAGCTCCAGGATCATAGACGAGATGATCCTGGAACCTCGAGAGTCCTCAGGGTGCGTGCGTTATATGTTGCCAGGTTGAGTCGCCTTAAGTGGCAATAGAAACTCCACTGGAGATTCTTAGCACCCCCTGCCCCGCCATTACCATGGTCACCACCGTAGCCAGCAATAGCGGGGACTGCCGGGGACTGGGAAGCGTTTCATCGTAACTTTATTAATTGGGGGGTATATTGCCACAGTTGCCACGCTTGGCCAGCGGGTTGGCAACCGCAGTTTTTTATTGTTGTTTTACTGTTATCAGAAAGATGCTGCTACCCATCTTCTGCCTCAGTTTCCCTCTGTCACCTCTTATGACACCCACGGGAAGATATGGGATAGTGGGTAGGTATTCTTACCTGCCTTAAGATTTTTTGGTGAAACAATATTAATTAGAACATTGACGAGAACAAGACTATCAGCAATCGCATCGGCTTGTCAAACGCAACAATCAGAGCAATATTTTTTTTGAACAAATACTAGAATTTCATTCTGTATTGTGGAGGCAGCTTAAATAGATAAATTTTACAAGGACAACCCATCCAGACTCGTAACAATTATTTGTAGGTTATACAAAAAGGTGAATACAATAGGGAAATTACAACACATCTTCTCATCAGGTATACCTCAAAACTTGAAAACGAGATTGTATAACAAGTACGTGTTGTTTCAACATGAATTCAACAAAGCAAAATCCTTCAGCTACCTGCAATTCATCGCTCCATCGAGTCAATGTTGCCATACACTTCAATCAGCATGTCTTCGACGAGCCTTAGCAGGGAGTGTTCCTAATAGCTGGTCGCTTTTGGATTTCAGCGATAAAGAAATTCGTATCAAAATGCTCGATCTCCATTCTTATCGGCGTGCGTCCACTCCACACAAAAGCGCGCTCTAAAAAAAGAAAATGGCGGCCCATGTACCTAAAAGCGCGCGGTAAACGTTCGCGTAACGAGCATCCTAATCAAAAACTGACGGTTCGACGCGCGCTTGAATAAACGTGCGTGTTGGGATGTGTATTTATTTATCGGACTAAATGGATTTAAACGCGCTTTACCAAAGAGCAAAAAGCGCCGGTGTAAACACGTAGGCACAACATTGAAAACTCCCTCTGCAACCCTGGCCTACTCACGGCGGGCGGGCTTTTACACCGGACGATCGTGTCTAGAAACGCGACCGGCCGCATTCCACACAGTGTAAATCATCATTTTTACGTGGGAGAGCCATGCTGCAGCTATATCATGGTAATAGTATGAATGAGTTGGCTCGATTGGGCAAGTACCACGCTCTCACAGAATACCAGCTTAAAATAGCAGCTTAATGCTGCCTCATTAAGCTGCTATTTTTCGTTATGTTCTGCTATGTTTCGTATGGCAAGTGTAGAGAACCGAAGACCCTTTTTACTGGACACCATTCATTCCAACTTATTCCTCAGGAGTGACAACGCATCTGCATTTTGATCCTTATCTGAGGATAAATGTAGATGTATATGGGTCTCAGGATCCATTTACTATCAGGTGAATTGTGGTTTGTTTGCCACCCTTATTCTATAAAAAAAAACTATATCTTCATAAAAACAGTGTTGTGAGTCTAAATGACCGCCACGGGCAAAATGGTATATTGTGCCGCGCAACTACGCCGCACGCTCCGCCGAAATCTCCCTACTCAGGCCTTAGGCTAATAAAATTTGTTTCATTTGTACGCATTTTAATTCCTATTTCTTATACTATAAGATTGAACCGTATTCTTACACTGTAATACAATTATGCTGGTAAGTTTTGTATACAAATAGAGCTGTTATTGCACTAACAACGAGTCCTAAGGAAATTAAAGACAGGGTTCAACATTTTTATAGAGTAATTTCGCATTTTATGTTGTTTGTGTTACATTGTGTTCCCATAAATTAAAACAACTGAACTTTTCAGATTACACTGTTCGCTTGTTAGTTTGCATTTTGAACACTGGGGTTATGTGAAAATTTGATGATCAACTTGTACATATGAATATATTACTCAAATAGTATTATAAAGACAAGAGTTTTTACTAGCCAAATGTTAGCAGCGTAAAAACCATCAGAATCCCGTCACCTAGGGTTACCAGATGGAAAAATTTAATAAACCTGATAAGTAACGCCTTTACGTGGTAGAGCTATACTGCAGCTATAGCATGATTGTAGCACGAACGGGTCGTCTCGAAAGGCGAAGAACCACGCTCTCACAGAATACCAGCGTAGAATTGCAGCTTAAAACTGCCGTGTTTCGTAAGATAGAGAAAACCGGAGGTTCTTTTTACAGAAAACGAGGCATTCTATAAAAAGAAATTGATTTCCATAGAAAACTCCTGACATTTTGTTTCAAACGTAAATTTACCATCGTGAAAAAAAACAATCAATAATTGGTTTTCGTGCACTCTCGCAATCGATCCATGTCGCAGATTACAACCCTCCCATGCAGAGACCTACTACTACTAAAAAAATTCGACCCCTGACTTTTCCAAAATCCGACTGCAATCGTAACAAGAGCCCGAAAGTTCTGTCATCCTGACGTCTTGACATCGTGGGTGTCGTAAGAGGCAACTATGGGGAATGCCAATAGAATCATATCTTCCAATAGATTGCGGTGTAACCACCGTTTATGCCGTACGTAAATAGCTCTGACCGACGGCAGGCAGTATCGTCAAATGTGCCAGACGTTGGTAGTGCGATCGTCAGTCCGCGTGCCAAGCGCGATAATTAAGGGAAATTCTCCATGCGACGGGGGAAGCTCTTACGTGATAGAGCTATGCTACAGCTATATTACTGATATAGTTGTAGCACGAATGGGTTGGCTCGACCGGGAAAGAACCACCCTCTCACAGAATACCAGCGTAAAATAGCAGCTCAATGTTGCTGTGTTTTGTATGGTGAGTGTAGAGAACCGGAGACACTTTTTACTGGAAACGAGGCATTCGATCGTAATCCTCACGGGTAAAAACGCATCAGCATTTTGATATGTAACCGAGGAGAGATGTAGATGTCTATGGGCCACAGCAACCACTTACCATCAGGTAGACAGTGTGCTTGTTTGTCACCCCTATTATATACATTTAATAAAGAAACCCATCCCTAGCTGCGGACTTTAAGAGGCCAATAAATAAGAAGAAGAAGAAGTAGGTAAACGTTTTTAAGCATATGAATAAAATCAGGCGTTACTGTGCGGAAATTAATTCATCATTTTTCATCATTACAGCCCTTCACAAGTCCACTGCTGAACATAGGCCTCCCCCAAAGAATGCCACAAAGCACGGTCCTGAGCCACCTGCATCCATCGACTTCCTGCATATCTTACCAGGTCGTCACTCCATCTAGTGGGGGGACGCCCTACACTTCGCCTGCCGGTACGAGGCTGCCACTCGAGAACCTTTCTTCCCCATCGGTTGTCGGTTCTTCGAGCTATATAGCCGGCCCACTGCCGCTTCAGCTTACTAATCCGTTGGGCTATGTCAGTCACTCTGGTTCTACTGCGGATATCCTCATTCCTAAGTTTATCATGCAAAGAAACTCGAAGCATAGCCCTCTCCATAGCTCGCTGAGCGACCTTGAGCTTCCTCATACGGCCAGCAGTGAAGGACCACGTCTCAGATCCGTAATTCATCACTGGAAACATGCACTGGTTGTACAATTTCGTTTTAAGGTTTATGTCTGACGAGAAGGTGTGTCGCAGCTTCCCGAACGCTGCCCAGCCGTGTTGAATCCGTCGATTGACCTCTCGGTCGAAGTTGGACTTACCTAGTCGGACTATTTGTCCCAGGTAAACATACTCGTCAACATCTTCGAGCTTAGTGTTCCCAACAACTACCGGCATAGGTGTGACATGGACATTAAACATGGTGTTTGTTTTGTCCATGTTCATCTTAAGACCTATCCGTTGGGAAACACTATTGAGGTCATTGAGCATAGTGCTTAGGTCATCCAGCGATTCTGCCATAAGGACTATATCGTCGGCAAATCGAAGGTGAGTGATGTACTCGCCATTGATGTTGATACCGTATCCTTTCCAGTCCAGAAGCTTGAAAACGTCTTCCAATGCAGCGTTGAAGAGTTTCGGGGATATGACGTCACCCTGTCTTACACCTCTCTGCAATTGGATAGATTTCGTACTCTGGTTCTGTACTCGGATAGCCATCGTAGCCCTACTATACAAGCACTTCAACACTTCGATATACCGACAGTCAACTTGGCACCGCTGGAGGGACTGCAGCACCGCCCAAATTTTGACGGAAACAAAGGCTTTCTCATAGTCCACATACGCCAGACATAGTGGCAAATTGTACTCCTCGGACTTCTGCACAATTTGCCGTAGGGTATGTATGTGGTCTATGGTGCTAAAGCCTTTTCGGAAACCGGCTTGTTCGGGAGGCTGGAAGTCGTCAAGTCTGCGCGCGAGACGATTCGTAATGACTCTCGAAAACAGCACGTAGACGCGGCTCAGAAGGGAAATCGGTCTGTAGTTCTTCAAGAGAGCGTTGTCGCCTTTCTTGAAGAACAAGACCACCGCACTTCTGCTCCACGCCTCCGGTGTAATGCCACCATGGGGGACGGAATTAAAGAGCTTCTGAAGGACTTCAAGTACCGGTTTTCCACCTGCTTTCAGAAGCTCCGCTGTAATTCCATCCTCGCCTGGGGCCTTGCCGTTTTTAAGGTGCTGGAGAGCCATTCTAATCTCGCTCAGACTGACGTCCGGGATATCATCGGAATAATGTCGGATAAGACTCGCTCTTGGATCTTTACTCACACTTGCGTGTGGCTCCAACGATGACGTGTACAGCTGCCCATAGAACCTCTCAATCTCACTCAAAATCTCAGGTGCCCCGGAAACGATGCTGCCACATTCGGTCTTCAGCTTTGACAGTTGGCTCTTTCTGGCAGACAGATCTCTGGCAAAGCCTTTGGAGCCTTGGTTCCGCTCGATCGCTTCTTCAATACGAGCTGTGCTGAAGTTGCGTAAGTCCCGCCGCATGCATTTGGAGATCTGTCTGTTCAGTTGCCTGTATGCTGCCAAATCTGTTGAAGAATGAACTTCATCTCTTGTCTAACAGCCATGAGATTAAGAGTGTGATCGGAGAGTTTTTGTGTTCTTCTGCGGCGGGTCTTGCAGAACTTAGCTCCGACCGCATGGACAGTTTCCACGAGCTTGTCATTCAAATCGTCCACTTCATTGCAGTCTTCTAGGCACTGAAAACGGTTTGGTAACTCGAGCTGAAAGGTTTCGGGACTTTGGATTAGAGCACAAATTTATTACATTAAAGAAATAAATAATAATAAGCTAAGATTTGGGTTTGATAACCGCCTCCCACTCACAATTGTGGGTGGGAGGACAACGGACCAAATAGTAAATGGCGACTGTAGCCTATGGACATTGCGACCAACTTCAAACATCGAAGTCCACGGTTATAATTTGTTAAAAAACACATAACCCCCACACTAGGCTTTTTCCTGTATCGTGGAGGCAGTTAAGTTGTATAAATTTCACAAGGCAAAACATCCAGACCTGAAACAATTATTTGCAGGCCATACAAAAACTTGTTCCATGCGGGATTTGAAATCGCGGCCGTCTGCGCCTTGACTAAGTCACGGAGCCGTCAAAAATAGTCAAAGCTCTCTTATATCTTACTCTACAAACCAGAAAAAAACAGTGGCTCCGCTTATGTTTAGTAGCACAAGTAGATTTTTTATGACAGTATCCAATTATTCGCCTTTTACTCCATGTTAGGCAAGTAACACACTTGGCACACTCTTTGTTATTATAAGTCACAGACCAAGCTAGGACACAACTATCGTGGTCTTGTTCCGCACTTAAACCTGTATTGACGCAAAGTATTTCAATTTCAAACAAACTTGGTATGTTTTCCTAAACAAAGTTCTGTGCAAGCTTAAACATATTCGCACGGTACTACCACCGCTGTCACCGCTTATTAGAGTATCGGCCATACCATAAGAATCTGCAGCTACTATCTTTGTATGCGATTGTAATAAATTAAAAACTAAAAGTAAAAAAATAACTTTTTCAAGGCTATCTGCCGATATGGTCATCTTACATGATGCAAAAATCCGTGACTCCACTCTGTTGTAAATCTTGTCTTTATGCGGGTAGGGGAGGTGATATGCTGGTTTACTAACCAGCTACTATACCGCGGGGAGTAGGACTGTATGATCGTTTTATTTTTCTTATCGTTTTTATCATAATAAAGTCGTCATTTACTTTTTATTAAAAGTTTAATATTTTAGTCCTGTTAACTGCACAAAGGAACATCCCAAACTCAAGTTAACAACTAGCTTTTCGTTTAAATAGTTCCATTAAAACTTCGTCCTCTATTTTCTCACATTTAAAGGTAGAGTTTTTTCTTCAAATTTGTGTGGGATCACCCCAAATGTACAACCGATTTAATCAAAATAATATGAATAAAATCCGTTCACAATTGACGAAGATATTACGTAACATACACTTAAAAATATACAGTCAAATTGAGAAGTTCCTCCGTTTTGAAGTCGACTTTAAATGTCGCCCATAATTAATACATATGCAGCCTATATCACCAGGCAGCAAGAAAGGTCTCGAGAAACAATAATTTGTTAATTGCAAACTGAAATCTTAATGAAACGTTACTTGAATTACTGTTAAGGATACTGTTGTATACGAAGTATAAACAGAGACTAAAACTTCGAGTGTAAACTAACCCTTTATAGCCAGTGTAACCCATACGCAAATGTCTACGCGCTTATTGATTTTTGAAGTTTGATGGATAGGATTTAAAGAGCTTTGGGGTTAACCTTATGTATATATTACGAGAATGTAATGGAAAATATATAATTTTATTTCTAGGTATTGTATAAAATGACAAGTTGTTGAGAAATGTGATATTTTAATCGATTTTAAAAAAAGGAGGAAGTTACCACTTAATTGTATGTTTTATTTTGTATGTATGTAAACTTAACCGATTTTAATTATGTCCACATACAAATACAATACAATATAAACGAAATCCACCCGTAAGTCTCGAAAATAGGGTGTAAAGTTTATTTAGACGACATTTGATCTTATAATATTCCTTATTTCACACAAAAAGTGTAAAAACTTTTAATCAAAAGTAAAACCTGGCTTCAGAGAACAAAGAATAATAAAATATTTTAACATCGTGAAGTCAGTGTGTACATAGCGTATAAACAAGTAAAATATTAAAGTTTTATTTTAAAACATAAAATTGACAAACAAGCTACGTGGTAGAGCAACGCTGCAGCTATATTATGGTGTTAGCACAAATGGGTCGGCTCAACCGGGGTAGAACCACGCTCTCAAAGAATACCAGCGTAAGGTAGTAGAGAACCGGAGCCCTTTTTACTGGAAACGAGGCATTCCATATTAGTCCGTAGGATTGACGACACATCTACATGTAATTCATACCCGAGGATAAATGTATATATCTATGAGCTACAGCATCCACTTACCACCAGGTGGACTGTGTACACGTTTGTCAGCTTTATTTTATGAAAAAAAAACTACTAGCTACCAGTAAAACTGGCTTCTACAGACCTTGGAAAATTGCAACTAACTTTAACAACTTCAACGATTTATAGCTTCTTATCCCTCATGAGTACATGACTAATGTGGAATGTCACATAGACTGTAATTATG
The DNA here is from genome assembly GCA_033319125.1 of Parnassius glacialis. Classification (NCBI taxonomy): domain Eukaryota; kingdom Metazoa; phylum Arthropoda; class Insecta; order Lepidoptera; family Papilionidae; genus Parnassius; species Parnassius glacialis. The sequence continues at coordinate 20,449,549 of JAVANC010000023.1, read as the reverse complement.
CTGTCCATATCCTTTAAACCAAAAGCCATGACAGAGTGAAAGAGTGAGCGCCACGTAAATTTTAAGTGATGCAATAACTAAGGCCAAAACCATGCTCAAGCTAATAGCTTGAGCATGGTTTTGGCTATACACACTCACGTAAAAAATGCACCAAAAATTATTTGCAACAGTGGTGAATTTTAATGGACTAATAAAGAAAGAAAGAAGATAGACGTGTTTGTGAGTGCGTATAGAAGTTGAGTATGGTTTGGGCATCACACGAAATGTACGCAGCACACCGTTTTGCTTTCTTTGTTAGTCTCAAAGTAAATTTTTATATTTAATTTATTTATTTATAAACTAAAAAAAATACTAGCACAAAGTCTATGATATATTCTGCATGATTTATAATTTATAAAATTTGTTTAATGATATAGAAAAAATTGAATTTTAAATTCATTATAAACGATATCTCGTAGCTCGTAGCTGCCACTGTTTTACTCTAGAACTGAATTTTTAATAAAAATGTTGCCTTTTTTCGTAATTTACACCTTCATTCATTGCTGTAAAGTGATGTAAACGCTTCATTACACCGTCTCAAAAGTATTATATCAACCGTTTTCAGGTGGCTTCAATTTCTTAATGAAAAAATATGTTAAGATATTTTGTATAGCAAAGAAAATAATGAAAGATTTTCAATCACCTCAAGGTGAAATATAGTATTATTAAAAAAACATTTTTAAATAACAAGCTTTTATTTAAATGCTCTAAAACGAAGAAAAGTTTAAATTAAATCAAACCCATCAATTCATTATATTCCACAATTTAAAAGATATAAAAAATTGTCACGAGATTTACCCATTTTATAAAAAAACATATTTTGGCCCCGCGTACCTGGTGGGGCCGAAATTCCGCTCGCGATTAAAACTGCTCGGGGCAAGCGGAGCAATAAGTTTAAGGCGAATGCGACTGTCACGCTATCCGTGAATATTTGCAATATTAGAGGACTTCATTCAAACCTTAACGCCGTACACTATCATCTGGAGACGGCGAAGCTAGCCTTGTTCCTTTAACCGAGAACTCCCCGGTCGATAATTCATATCTCTCCTACCCGGGGTAAATTACAACACTCTTTTGTGCCCCGGGCTGGAGTTTGCGTATACGTCAGAGAAAATATCTGTTTTAGACGCCTCGACAGTCTCGAAGATATGGATTTGTCCATCCTATGGCTGCGCGTAGACAGCGATGATCAACTCCGGATCTACGGATGCCTCTATAGGTCCCATAGAGGTAATGCCGACACAGATCGACTCATCGACCACGTCCAAATGTCTACAGACTCTGTGCCATAACAGGTCCCACCCGCAGAGATCACGATCTTCGGTGATTTTAACGCCCACCACGCTGAAAGGTTTGGTTCCCGTTAAATCGATCATGCGAATAGATCTCTTTATGACTTTGCTTTGGCTTATGTTCTGACACAACTGATTACTTTGTCTACGCGACTCCCAGATATGAGTTGACAACGAACTCCTGTGTTGCAACCGTAACACCAGATGTCCATGGTGGCGATTGAGACATAGCATCAGGTGAGATGCATGGTGATTTGCCTTCCCCTTTAAATTTTTGAAGTTATACTTCTTTGGGGCATTAGGGAAAAATTATGAGAGTGAATTTTTTAAAAGGCGCGCGCATCGTACAAAATTCACAACGACACCTAAAACAAAACCATGAAGTTGTTACGATGCGCGCGCACACTGACACCTCAAAGCGACAACTTCAGTGGGTAACTGTCTCTCAAGTTTTCATGCAAAATAATGGGAAGAAGTATAACTGGTTACGTGCGTACATATGTACACACACACACACACTTTTGTTTTAATTAGAATTGCTTATTTATATCAATAACAGGTTACATATTATTGTATTCTTATGTTTTAGTAATGCAAAATCCTGATTCCGAAAAGGCTTTAGCACCATTGACCACATACATACCCTTTGGCAAAGTGTACAAAAGTCCAAGGAGTACAATTTGCCACTATGTCTGGCGTATGTGGACTACGAAAGCATTTGATTCCGCCGAAATTCGGGCGGTGCTGCAGTCCCTTCAGCGATGCCAAGTTGACTATCGGTATATCGAAGTGTTGAAGTGCTTGTACAGTATGGCTACGATGGCTATCCGAGTACAGAACCAGAGTACGAAACCTATCCAACTGCAGAGAGGTGTAAGACAACGTGACATTATATCCCCGAAAATCTTCACCGCTGCATTGGAAGATGTTTTCAAGCTACTGGACCGGAAAGGATACAGTATTAACATCAAAGGTGAGTACATCACTCACCATCGATTTTCTGACGATATATCCGACGAGTATCGCCGGAGGACCTAAGCACTATGCTCAATGACCTCAATGCCTCCCAACGGATAGGTCTTAAAATAAACATGGACAAAACAAAGATCATGTATAACGTCCATATCACACCCATGCCAGTATTTGTTGGGAGCACTACGCTCGAATTTGTTGACGAGTATGTTTATCTGGGACAAATAGCCCGAGTAGGTAAGTCCAACTTCGATCGAGAGGTCAATCGACAGATTCAACTCGGTTGGGCAGCGGTCGGGAAATTACGGCACATCTTCTCGTCAGATATACCTCAAAACTTGAAAACGAGACTGTACAACCAGTGCGTGTTATCAGTGATGACCTGTAGATCTGAGGCGTGATCCTTCACTACTGGCCGTATGAGGAATCTCAAGGTCGCTCAGAGAGCTATGGAAAGGGCTTTACTCGGAGTTTCTCTGCGTGATAAACTTAGAAATGAGAATATCCGCAGTAGGACCAGAGTGACCGACATAGTCTAACGGATTAGTAAGCTGAAGTGGTAATGGGCCGGCCATATAGCTCGATGTACCAACAACCGATGGAGAAAAAAGGTTCTCGAGTGGCGGTCTCATACCGGCGGGCGAAGTGTAGGACATCCCCCCACTAGATGGATTGTCGACATGGTAAGACATGCAGGAAGTCGATGGATGCAGGTGGCTCAGGACCGTGCTTTGTGGCATTCTTTGGGGGATGCCTATGTTCAGCATTGGACTTGTGAATGGCTGTAATGACTTTTTTCTTATATAATAATAAATTTTATATTATTACCAATAAAAAGGTATCTCAAAATTCTTTGGATTACTTTTTCATTCTGAATAGTTTATATTTTTTCGTAAATACGATGAATTGAATACTAAATAGCGCTGTAAGACCGCAGGTTCGAATTTCGCACAGAACAATTGTTTAATGTAGGTTGTAATAATAACTATAAATCCATAAATAATTGGATGTTGCATGTTTTTACATGTTTGTCAAAATAAATTTAAAAAAATCACCTGTAGTTATACAAGAAATATCAGAACTTCTTAATTGCACGAGAAGGTATGAACGGAAGAATAAAATTAACGTTTTCTATTTGTGGACTCACGGATCTCATCGACAAATTGCTCGGAATCCTTTTCACAAAGTTATCTCGAAATCGTGTCCCGTGCACTATATATAGGGCACTGCTATTGTCTTACTATTGTGTCTGGAAACTGGACAGTGAAAGTGTTAATATATTCCAATTATTTACAAAGTGTTTTCTCTTTGTGTATTGAGCCATTTTCATTAAATTTCCATAAAATTTTATTTTTATTTCTTAAAACGTTTATGAATTTATTACCCTCGAGCAACTGTGCTAAGTAATTTATTTTTTATTTTTGAATAATTTATTATGAATGTCTGTTCGGTTTCAGATCTATTCGTGATTAACTAAGCATTATTCTAATATTTAGACGGCTCCGTGGCGCATTGGCTTAGCAATGAATAGCAGCGCTAAGGACCGCGGGCGGTTTCGAATCCCGCACGGAACAAGTATTTGTATGGCTTACTGGATGTCTGTCCTTGTACAATTCATGTTTGTAAACTGTCACCACGATACAGGAGAGAATACTATTGTAAAGGTTACTTTTTTAAAAAGGAAATATATGAACTTAGTTTTTTACATGGTAGAGCCACGCTGGGTATGTACATACATATAGCTGCAACATGAATCGGTCTACCGGGGAGAAACCACGCTTGTACTGAATAAAACTAACCAATAGATGAACTGTGTACACATTTTTCGATTTTGTTACGAGTCGTATATCTTTATTATGGATTCTAATACGCAGAGAAACTTCGAGCATAGCCCCCTTCATTGCACGCTAAGCGACTTTAAGCATCATCATACGGGCAGCATTGTAGTAGAATTTCACAGTTCCATTTGTCATAACAACATTTGTGTAACACCTACTGATTGTATTCTGAAGCTCTCCTGATGTTCCATCGATTGAATTCTTCGAATAATATTTCGAAATTGTCTCAGTAGTCGAAATCAATATTCGTACGATAAGGTTATTTGAGATTACTAGATTTCTTATAAGATTATTTTCTTTTATGAAAAAGGAGCCCTGGTCTTAAATAAAGCTATGATAGGTATTTGTGGATAATTCCAAATTGAATTTTTTGTGTGAGCCGTTTACAAAATTTGTTTTATAAAAACGTCACCCAAACTTTGGTGTTCACGTAGCGTACCATTTGAGATCGTTTTATTGTGCGTAATTTTTCTGTTCTCACACCTCGATAAACGCCTTAGTTTTATATTGTGTACATTTATTTAAAGTTATGTTTTTTTTTTTAATAAAATTGAAATGACAAACGAACTTACTGTCTTGTTGGAACAAACTTACAGTCCAGGTGGAACGAACTTACAGTGGAGATGGACTATGAGTTCATTTGTTACTTTAGGATGGTAAAAGAAGACTTCAGTCCTCCATGGATTGATTCCGTGAATTCCATGGATGGACACACACATAGAGCCAATTTCAAACATAGAAAGCTACAGATACATTAAGACGTAACACTACACAGCCTGTAATTAACTAATGAACTTTCAGTCTAGGTGGAACAAACTTACAGTCCAGGTGGAACGAACTTACAGTCGAGGTGGACTGTGAGTTTATTTGGCACTTTAGGATGGTAAGAGATGACTTCAGTTTTCCATGGATTGACTCCGCGACTTCCATGGATGGACACCCACATAGAGATAATTTCAAACAAAGAAAGCTACAGATACAATAAGACGGAACGCTACACAGCCTGTAATTAACTAATGAACTTTTAGTCTATGTGGAACAAACTTACAGTCCAGGTGGAACGAACTTACAGTCGAGGTGGACTGTGAGTTCATTTGTCACTTTAGGATGGTAAGATATGACTTCAGTTCTCCATGGATTGACTCCGCGACTTCCATGGATGGACACACACATAGAGCCAATTTCAAACATAGAAAGCTACAGATACACTAAGACGTAACGCTACACAGCCTGTAATTAACTAATGAACTTTCAGTCTAGGTGGAACAAACTTACAGTCCAGATGGAACGAACTTACAGTCGAGGTGGACTGTGAGTTCATTTGTCACTTTAGGATGGTAAGAGATGACTTCAGTTTTCCATGGATTGACTCCGCTACTTCCATGGATGGATACACACATAGAGATAATTTTAAACAAAGAAAGCTACAGATACAATAAGACGGAACGCTACACAGCCTGTAATTAACTAATGAACTTTCAGTCTATGTGGAACAAACTTACAGTCCAGGTGGAACGAACTTACAGTCGAGATGGACTGTCAGTTCATTTGTCACTTTAGGATGGTAAGATATGACTTCAGTCCTCCATGTATTGACTCCGCGACTTCCATGGATGGACACACACATAGAGCCAATTTCAAACATAGAAAGCTACAGATACACTAAGACGTAACGCTACACAGCCTGTAAATAACTAATGAACTTTCAGTCTATGTGGAACAAACTTACAGTCCAGGTGGAACGAACTTACAGTCGAGGTGGACTGTGAGTTCATTTGTCACTTTAGGATGGTAAGAGATGACTTCAGTTCTCCATGGATTGACTCCGCGACTTCCATGGATGGACACACACATAGAGATAATTTCAAATAAAGATAGCTACAGATACACTAAGACGGAACGCTACACAGCCTGTAATTACACTGGCTATTTATAGATACCCTTCAGACTGGAACAAAGCAGCAAACAAGCACTAGCTAGCATTGCTGTTTGGCAGCAAAAATAATTAAGAATGTGAGAATTATTTTTTTATTAATTACGTTACGTAAGTTAGGTTAATTACGATTCCCTTACGGAATCTTAAGCAGAGAAGGACTAAAGTAAAGATACAGCCTATGTACATTCCACTCTTGGGCACAGTCCTCCTCTCATTTCGAAGAGGGTTTTAGGATAGGGAATTTTCCGCTGCTTTTCCGCAATGCTCGTCGGTGGACTTTAAAATGTCTTCGAAATGTATTTTTATAAATTTTCTAACATGCAGATTTCGTTCATATGTTTTATCGCCGCCGAGCACGTGATAAATCAGCACTTATGTTACAATTAACAATTTTATTGGTTCCGGCGGATAGAACCCGTTGAGAGCCGTCGTGAATCGAGTGATATGTTTGATAATTTTTATTTTAAATATAAGTAATAGCCTTATTATCTTTAGATCAAACACTTAAACGAACAGTCAGCCAGATAAAAGCTACAGATTGACTGATTTACTCGTAAATGCACTCAATAATATCTACTAGTTTTTTTTAACAAACAATTGGATTTATGGAATAAAGAGAAACGATAATCTTCAAAACTGTTGGTTATAGCGGAGCTCAGCAGCCTCTCAATGAAAACTTATTTATGGGCTCTTTGTAACAAACGACTGTTGCAAATTGCGTCCGCTTTAAAGTAACCGGCGACTGCAGAGCAAAATTGTCTCTTTTCAAGAGGAGTTAGTAGTATAAAGTAGTCGCTTTGAGTGCTGGTTATATGGAAATAGGGGTTCCTTAAAAAACAAAGGTCAAAAGTTGAAAAGAGTTTTCAGGCTACACTAACAGCACTTTTTCCAATAGCGCCGTATGTATATTAAATTCATCCACATATTCGTCTAATTTTTATTACAATTATTTATATCTATAAGCTTACTAACGATCTTCCGATTCCTATTATAATCTTGTTTAATATAGATACTTATTTGCGTTCCACAATAAGTTTTATTTTCTTTTATGGAAAGAGTCGATTCAATTCACTAATAATTCATTGTTGCTGTGTAAAAAATATGTTTTTTTTGTTTAATTATATACTATTTAAAATATTTTTGCATAATCATCATCATTATCATTACTGCCCTCCACAAATCCACTGATCCACTGCTATATAACATAGGCCTCCCCCAAGGAATGCCACAAAACACGGTTCTGAGCCACTATAGCCTTTTCGGAATCCGGCTTGTTCGGGAGGCAGGAAGTGGTCGAGTATGCGTACGAGACGATTCGTAATGACTCGAAAACAGCACGTAGACGCGGCTCAGAAGGGAAATTAGTCTGTAGTTCTTCAAAAGAATCCACTTCTGCTCCACGCTTAGGAGTAATCCCACCGTGGAGGACAGTATTAAAGGGCTTCTGAAGGACTTCAAGTACTGGATTTCCATCCCCTTTCAGAAGCTCCGCTCGCACGGAGCCTTGCCATTTCTAAGGCGCTGGAGGGCCATTGTAATCTCGCTCAGACTGACGTCCGGGATATAACCGGAATAGTGTCGCTGTGATCTGTACAGCTGCCCATAGAACCTCTCGATCTCACTCAAAATCTCAGGTGTCCCGGAAACGATACTGCCACACTCGGTCTTCAGCTTTGACAGTTTGCTCTTTCTGGCAGACAGATTTCTTGCAAAGACTTTGGAGCCTTGGTTCCGCTCGATCGCTTTTTCATTACGAACTGCGTTGCGTAAGTCTCACTGCATGCATTTGGAGATCTGTCTGTTCAGTTGACTGTATGTTATAAAATCTGTTGAAGACTGCAGCTTCATTTCTCGTCTAACAGCCATAACTCTAGAGAATTTTTGTGTTCTTCTGCGACGGGTCTTGCAGAACTTTAGCTCCGACCGCATGGACAGCTTCCACGAGCTTGTCATTCATATCGTCCACTTCATTGCAGTATTCTAGGCACTGAAAACGGTTTTGTAACTTGAGTTGAAAGGTTTCGAGACTTAGGATTAGAGCACGAGGGGGACGTACCGTTGACTTCACTAGACGAGACCTCGGCAACTTAACTTTTAGATTCAGTGTACCTCTAACTATTCGGTGATCGCTACTAGTTTTCATCCTCGTGATCACTGAGATATCACTGAACAGTTGCCGTATGCACTTCCTGTGGGGCCACTTCTGGAAGAAAGAGTTCCTCATAAAGAGTCCCTGTTTTTCCATGAAGTCGGCCAGCTGCTGGCCCCTTGGGTTCCGTTGCCCTATTCCGAATCTCCTTACCTTCAGCTCAGCGTTCTCTCATGTGCCTAGTTTTGCATTGAAGTCTCCTACTATCATTGTATAGTGGGTTTTGGAGGAATGCATGGCTCTAGATATATCCTCATACATTTCTCCACCTCTTCATCGAGATGTGCCGAAGTAGGTGTGTGAACGTGTATGACCTTCAACGAACACCGTTTGGTGATTCTGAGTATAAGGTTCGCAACCCTTGTCGACACACTTCTTGAATCTCAACAACAGCTTCACCTACTCGATCCAATTACAATTGCAATTGCAGCTAAGAATCATCCTGGTGACCCCGTAAGTACCCCATAAAATTTTCATCAAAATCGGTCAAGCCATTTAGGACGAGAAGAATTACGAACACAAGCACAGGAGAATTTTATACATAAAGATGTTAATTACTCGTAAATAACTCTGCCCCACTTTTGTCCGCAACAAGGAGTAATATATGTTTTATTAAACACGAGCGACGGAACTTTTTATCACTTTATAAATTGAATAAAATGCAGTCCTGGTTAAAATGAAAACCGACGATTTTCTCCAATATCGTCCATTGGAGCGATATTCTGTAGCATTACACAATGGAAACTTATCGGTCAGCTTTCCAATGATAGGGTAGGACTAATGCAAACTGCGCTACATTTTCAACAATAATCGGTGGATCATACATACGGAGACAGTACATTATTCTTTAAATTCTGCTAATTTTTGATGCGATTTCCAGTTTAGCATTAAAATAAAATAATTGTATGGACTATATCGCGTTTCAAAAATTATGTTTATTCAATGGTAGTCGTCACGTATATATGAGAAATCATTATTAAGTATTTTAGTGAACAGTAACGTAAAAAATATCAAAAACAACATTTTTTTCACTCTTTGACGCTTTTATTTTGGTCATCCATATTATTTACTATTTAATCTAATGAAGGTGAAGTTATAAATTATTGTTTTGTGGCATGGCATTCCTTGGGGAGGCCTATGTTTAGCTGTAGACTTATTAAGAGCTGTTATGATAAGGATCATAATAATGATCAAGGTATGAAGTTGTTAATAGTAGTGTTACGGCCTGCAGCTGCCCTTGCAAAGGTCAATATCCAAGGCCCATGAGCGGAAGGTTCAACGGGCAGTCGCGGGTTCGAGCCCGAATGGCTATATGGAAATGTCCTATCATAATAAACTATATGGGAGAATGCTAGAAATACATAGTACGTACCAGTATCAGAAGCTAACTTCGCACCCTACACGGTCGCGTGCCTTCGGCCGCGATGACCTTGATACGCGGCTTCACCGCCTCGCGGTCAGCGAACCACTCTCTCCTCTTCGCTCACGCGTCGAGCCACTGCAAGCCGCACACGGCCGCCCCACCTCGGCGTTTACCTCAACTACATACCATCGGGTGAGGCGCCAGCTCGAACGTAATTGGATGGCGTTCAAAAATGACCAAATTTGGGCATAAACAAGTAGAATAAATAACCGACATATCGGTAAGCTGAAGTGACAATGGGCCAGCCTCGTACTGGAAAGCGAATTGAAGAGCGGCCCGCACTACATGGAGCGACAACCTGATAAAACATGCGGTAAGTTGATAGATACAGTCTTTGTCATACAGGGAGGTATATAGTCTCAGGACTGCGTAGAGGGGAAGGTCTATGTTCAGCAGTGAGCTTGTGAGGGGCTGTAATGATGATGATGAAGATGATACATAGCAGAAGTTGTAAATGGCTGCTGGCTTTCGAAAGAATTCCGGGTCTGAATGTATATACATTGTCCACATGCAATTTATCTATGTAAAATGCCTCCACGATTCTAGAGAAATTCCTAATAAACTTTTTTGAAATTGAAATCAAATACTATAATAAAAAAAAAAACTAAAACTAATAACTTAATTATTATACAGTCCTACTCCCCGCGGTACCGTGCCAAGAACGCTATCGCGTCTCTGCTTTTGGCTAATTAAAAATAATGTAATTTTCTTTCTTATTATTGTTTTTGAAGGTTCAGAGAGCTACTATGGTTATTTAATATTTTATTTGGCCTTTATGACAAATGGCTTCCTACTTTTGAATGGCGGGCTGATTATGAATGCAATGAATGCACAACAAATTATGCTCTAGATTACAAATAATATTGAAAGAATTATGAGACGCATTCTCATTTTAATGGAGCTTTTTAACTTTATATATAAAGGACTCTTTATATATAAAGGACTGCATGTGACAAATTAAAATTAAGAGGTCTAGGTCGTTGACCTCCTTTCCTTCCTTGGAATCCGTCTGAGTATTAATTCAAATCTGTGTTCTTATAGTCTTTCAAACTTTGTCTTTAAGAATAACAACGAATGAAAAGTACGGGCATAGATAATATACTACATTGCGTACGGTTTCAACCGCAGTTTTTTTATTTTTAGACGTTATTAGGAAGACGCTGCTGCCCACCTCCTGATTGTTTCCCGCTGTCACTTCTTAAGACATCCACATGATGATAGTAGTGGATATTTTATACCGCCACTACACGGTGCTAAATAACCATAAAAACCTAAACCAAAATAGGTGTGCTTGTAGTCCGTTCTAGTCTCAATGTCAGTTTATCCATTTGGTGACAAATTTTGTACGTGTTAGAGACACACTGTTGCTACATTATGGTTGTAGTACGAATGGGTCGTCTCGACCGGGGTAGGGCCACACTCTAACAAAATACTAGCGTAAAAGAGCAGCTTAATGCTTCTGCGCTTCGTATAGTGAGTCTAGAGAACCGGAGACCCTTTTTGATGGAAAAGAGACATTTCATCTCAATCCTCAGGGGTAACAACGCATCTGCATTATATTTATTAATTGAGGATTAATGTTGTGTGGTCATTTGTCACCCTTATTCTATGAAAAAAAATGTATGTTCAATTTTATTGCTTAAAAAATACTACCGAATTGATTTCAAAATTCGACTTGAACTCTGGGTGATTCAAAACTGAGAGATCGTCACCGTCATCATTACAGCCTTTCACAACTGAACTTAGCCTCGCTCCCCCATGGAAATCTACAATACACGTTCATGAGCCACCTGCATCCATCGACTTCCTGCATGCCTTTCCAGGTGGTCACTTCATCTAGTGGCGGACCGCAAATCTATCAAAATTGGGAGATACGAATTTAAAAAATTTAATGATCTATGCTTAGTTCAAGCTTTAACATAATAAATAAATGAAAAGCAACACAATTATGAACATAAACTTTCGTGCTATATTATATAAAATTAATTAGATTGGCCGCTTTAAGTCTCAATTGTTAGATTATCAATATGTGTTCATTTTTTATATTAAGTTTCTAAACGATTAATTGTTTTTGTCATGTTATTTTCTTATCAACATTATGGCTATTTCCTGTATTAAAGTAGATGAGACTCAGTTTTAATTTTTAACGGTTAAGAATTATAAAGATAAATTTATTACTTTTAAAATGATTAATATTAAAACATTTTAAAAGTAATTATAGTCACATAATTAATCACTTAATAAAAAAAGTACTTATTTCAAATGTTATTGTAACTAGAGAGGAAGCGAGCAAGATGGCGGGATTAGACGCTATTAAGTGACTAAGACTGATCTGTAAAAATTTAATAAATAAGTAAAAGACATCCAGATCTATTAATTTTACATTTTAGAAGTGGGATATCTAAATCTATCGTCCATAAAGGTTTGTTGTTGGTAAAATATTAACTCCAGTACTCGGTAAGTGAAAGAAATACAATTCTGTACAATTGGTATAATCTTCTATTTGATTGTAACGTAATGGATAAAGTTGTGTCGTGTGAATTTATAAAAAAAAATGTTTTTACGAAGCGGTTTGAAGTGTAATAGTATAATAATGACAAAATAGTTATTTATTTACACTATAATCATGGTGTTTATTTTTTTTCTCATAGTGTTATAATCGATGGATTATATTGTAGTTGCTTTTCATTGTTTTAATAAAAAAAAACATTTTTAATAGACACAAAAAAAAATCCATGCGTTAACTCATAAATCGGACACAGTTTACTGCGCCGGCTCATTGCTTTACTTAAAATTACGTCATGGCGCAACAAAATTTTTATGCAGTTGTCAAATCTCAATCAATGTTGTTAAGTTTCGGGAGCGGTGCTGAAAGTTTTATAAAAAAAAGAACTAAATACGTCGTGATGACATTTATTACTATTATATTACAATAATGCATTAAAATTATTTTATTGCAATACTGACTTCCTTAACTAAGTGATTACATGACTATGATGAGTTCTATAATCAATCTTATTCTAAATGCAACGGCTTATATAGCATGGTCAAAACAAGTCTGTTGAGTGAAAGTATGACGCCTTGGTTGAATCAGCAATAACAACTACAGTGGAGTCTTCTGTAACATTATACTTCACAACATGTTTTCAGTGATCTAATACCAAAATCTTGGGCTGGACAGATTGGGATCAACAGAGGTTGTTATGATTTTACAGTTACTCCTAGACTGTATAACTAAGTAAAGGCTTGTGTACAGTGAGTAGAATACACAAAATATTTTACGGCACATGATTCATTTAGTATGATCATTTTAACCACAAGTGCGGTAGAAAATATACCTAGGTTGGAAATTTCATTTTATAGCAAATGGATGATGCAGGGCTTATTTTTGAACTTAATTTTGGTGTGGTAAATGTAAACAATATTTCTTAATTTTATAGGTAAAGTCACTATCTGACAAGAATTTATTAACACTCAAATGGTACACAAGATAGGCAATAGATGACAAATAATTTAATATTAATTTGAAAGCTATGGAATCTTTGATTGTTATCAGTGGGTTAGATAGAATGATTTTGTTTAATATGGTTATTCTTACTGTGTATTTGAACAGTTAAAATGTATATTAACTATCTCTAAAGCACCACACTAATTTAAAGCTAATCACAGACTTGTATGAGTGTAGTTTAGCAAACTGATACTTCACAGATAAGTTTGGTGACACTGTAAGCAACAGCAGAGTATGTTTTATGAATAGGTCTTTTTCGTCAGTATTTAATGCTCAATATGTAACAAGTTGAAGGATTTAAGTGAATATGAACGTTGAGATTTTAACAGGATTTTATTTCAGTTTTATAATACAACTGTATAATATAACATTTTTATTGCAATATGAAATCATTAATGAAACATAAATATGTATGTGTGTATGTGCCTATATTGGAAGGAATATGGACTGAAAATTTATCAGTTGTATAATAATGAAAGGTGTCAAATTTGTTTGTCTTTCTTCTTTATGTGTGCAAAATAGTCATGGAAAATATTGTTACAGATACTGTAAATAACTCAAAGAAGAAGTGTTCGGTTTACGATTATACTATATATTATTTTTGTTATCATTGTAATTTTAACAATATAGTTAACAATAACAATTAACAATTTAACAATATTAAGACATAATTATACGTGTTATCTCTTTTATACACAATAGTAGTTATACATAAAATATGTGTGATCGTGGTTTAACACCCCCTTTACCATCTTTAGGAGATGATCATATGGATCGTGCCAAGTCGTACCGTCCTAGCCGTAAGCGAAATTGTAGCGAGTCCGTTGGGCATTTTACTTCAGACTCAAATTCGTCATACAGAGAATACTCGCGATCACCTACTAGGCAACAAAATCGCCACCGTTGTAGATGTCGGCAATGTCGTCAAACACCCACTCGTGGCAGACAGACTACTCGTAAACCTCGTATTGATTCTGCTTCACCTGTTCAAAATCTAACGAAACGGCAGTGCCGCCGGCGTCTTCAACGTGATAGCACTCCGTGCCATACTTATTTTGAACGGTCGCAGCGCAAATCAAAGCACTCAGATAAACACAAAAATATACGGCGTAGCATATCTAGTGATACATCCATCGAAAATGCAGATTCTAGGCAAGCTTCTGACAATAATCTACTTAAACAATTGGTAAGTGCACTACAAGGTAGTAATTCGCGAGTACATGTACCAACGCACGTGCAAGGTGCACAAAGTATTATCACGGAATTCAACCCTAGTTCTAAAGCACAAACCATGAAAGACTGGCTCATAAAGATAAACGAATCGGCGGAAATGTATGGTTGGTCGGAACAACAAACCATGTTCTATGCTTTGCCAAAGTTAAAGGGATTAGCAAAAAAATGGTATGATGGACTTACGAGTGTAAAATTTAGTTGGGCAGAGTGGCAGGTAAAGTTATTGGAGACGTTTCCCTGCGACCAGAACTACGGAGATTTATTGTCCGAGATGTTAAGTCGTAAAAGTAGACGTAAAGAAACTCTTGTTGAGTATTACTACGATAAGATTATGCTTATTAATAGGTGTCACCTAGTGGGGCGACAGGCAGTGGATTGCATAACTCACGGGATATTTGATTATAACGTGAGAATGAATGTACAAGGTGCACCTTATGATAACCCGGAACAGGTCTTAAATTACTTTCGCTATATTACCGGTAATAAAACTGAACCACCACAGTTTCCTAGACGGTTTAACCCTGATCTGCGTGACAAAAGAAATGATAGCGTAAACAAATATCCAAACCAATCCATGCAAGAGGTAAAAAGTAGAAATAATCACGACTATTTTAATAACAAAAGGACCATGAGCCACATAACGTGTTTCAATTGTGGCGAAGTAGGTCATACAGTTCTGAAGTGTACTAAAGAAATACTAAGGTGCAACAAATGCAAACGCCATGGCCATAAAGATATGAATTGCAATTCACAAAATTATCATAAACCAAACAACACAAACCACGAAGAGATTAATAACATATCAAAGACGGTATTAAATATAGATGGAACAATGATGGATAGTAATCAAAAATATTTTAAAGATGTTAAAATTAACGATATAATAATAAAAGGATATATTGACTTTGGGAGCGAGTGTACTCTCTTGAGTGACAAAGTGTGTAAAGACTTGAATTTAAAAATTTCTTCAGACGAGTTGCCCATTTTACGGGGATTTGGTAATAGTGCCATATCTCCAATTGGTAAAGCACAAGTAAGAGTAAGAGTCGATTTTGTGGATATAGGATTAATAGCATATGTTGTGCCTGCGTCTTTGTTGCCAGCTGAGGTACTCATAGGGCAATCTCTCTCTGAACATCCTACTTTAAGAGTATTTAAGACGGATAAAGAATTGACGTTATACCAGATTACTGCTAACAAATCAAACTTGCTGGTATTAACAACTGTAGACGATTACATGATTAAAAATGATACAGTAATAGAAGCTGTTAGCGTTCCCCAGTTTACAGGATTCGTGAGCATAGCATCAGAGATACAGCGATTCAATGATTCACAATATTTAATCTTACCCGGAATTTATGCTATCTATGATGGTATCGTCCGTGTAGTTGTTATAAGTTTATGTGATAAACCCTTTTCTCCTAAGAAAGGCAAAATCGTAGCAAGAGGCGTAGGAATACCAAAACAAATATTCGCCACCAACGAGGAAAACAGTTACGTGGTAAATGTGAGGCGTATAGCCACCGATGTTTCTTCAATTACCATCGATGATTTAAATACAGATCCAAATCTCGAACCTATGGCTAAATCGAATCTCTTAGATCTATTAAATTCGTACAGAGGGTGTTTCGCTTTTACCACCAGGGAATTAAGAAAGACTTCAATTGCTGAAATGCGAATAAAATTAAATGATGCTGCACCGGTTACCTATCGGCCTTACAGATTATCTCTTTCTGAAAGAGAAAAGGTTAACCGCATAATTAACAAACTTTTGACCAATGAAATTATAAGAGAATCTGATTCTGAATATGCAAGTCCCATCATACTTGTTTCAAAAAAAAATGGTGACCTTCGACTTTGTGTCGATTACCGCGCATTAAATCGAAAAACCATCAAAGATAAATATCCGATGCCATTGATTGAAGACCAAATAGATAACCTGCAAGGCCAAAGGTATTTTACTACGTTGGATTTGACGCAGGGTTACCATCAGATCCCTATGTCAGATGATTCTAAACACTTTACTGCTTTTGTTACTCCAGATGGACACTTTGAATACAATCGAATGCCATTTGGACTAACAAATGCACCCGCAATATTTCAAATGATGATCCATAAGTTACTAAACAAACACAAAATCCCGGGTGTTATGGCATACACGGATGATATTGTTATCGGGGCGAAGACCATTACTGAAGGGATATAAAAATTACATCAAGTTTTAAATATTTTGCGAGAAGCGAACTTAACGTTGAATTTAAAGAAATGCCATTTTTTCAAAACCACAATTGACTATTTGGGATTTGAAGTGTCGGAAAATGGAATTCGCCCTGGTACACGGAAAACAGAACCTGTATTATCGTTTTCAACACCACGAAACCCTCATGAAATTCGACAGTTTATCGGGTTAGCTAGTTTCTTCAGAAAGTTCATTCGCAATTTTGCTACTATTGCTCGACCATTAACGTCGTTAACTAAAGCGAATACCCCATGGACTTGGGGAGAAGATCAAATTAAATCTTTCCTTAAAATTAAAGAAATACTTACAGACAGGCCTGTGTTAGCAATATATAACCCAACCTACTTGACCGAACTGCATACAGATGCAAGTCAACTCGGAATAGGCAGCATGTTGTTGCAAAAGGAGAACGAGAAATCACCCCTTCGGGCTATCGCATATTACAGCCGGCAGACTTCGGTAGAAGAACAACATTTTCATTCATACGAGTTAGAAACTCTTGCGGTGGTGATGTCCTTAAATCGATTTCGTGTCTACTTGCTGGGAGTTCAATTCAAGATAGTTACCGACTGCAACGCTTTAAGGACAGCATTAACCAAGAGGGATCTTGTACCGAGAATTGCAAGGTGGTGGCTTCTTGTTCAAGATTTCGATTTTTCGATCGAATATCGTCCTGGTACGCAAATGCAACATGCGGACTCTTTGAGTCGTAATCCTTTGCCCGCCGATGATAGTGATTCCTTAGATTTACACGTACTTAATGTTGTACAAGACGAACATTCCGTACTAGCAGCGCAGTTAAGTGATCCTAAACTAAAGCTTATAAAAGCAATACTCGGTAGGAATTGCACTGAAGCTAAAGATATTAGGCATAACTACACATTGAAAGATGGTAAGATATACAGAAAAGTTGGCGATGTCTTGAGATGGGCAGTACCACGAGACGCTCGCTGGAAAATCTGTCAGTTCTGTCATGATGACAGTGGACACTTTTCCTATGAGAAGACTTTGGAAAAGGTGCGCAGAGATTACTGGTTCTCTGGTATGGCTCGATTTGTAAAGAAATATGTGCGCGCATGCATACCTTGTGCCTACGCTAAAGAACCATCTAGAAAGAAACAGGGTCTTCTGTATCCAATTTCGAAACCTAGTACACCATTTGAGTGTATACATATAGATCATGTTGGGCCGTTTGTACGCAGTAAGACTGGAAATACTTACGCACTAGGAATCATCGACGGATTTTCTAAATTAATTGTGCTACGTGCTGTTAGAAACACAAAGAGCAAGACTTCGATACAAGCGCTGCGTGAATTTATCGGATTGTTTGGTTGTCCTAAGGTAATAATTTCAGATCGCGGAACTAGTTTCACCTCTGATGAATTCAAGAAGTTTACGGGAAAATATAAAATTAAACACGTGAAGAACGCTGTCGCCACTCCACGTGCCAACGGGCAAATTGAAAGATATAATCGGACAATTTTGGGCTCTCTAACAGCCCTAAACATCGATAAAGATAAAGAAGATCGACATCGTGATTGGGACTGCAATTTAAACAATGTGCAGTGGAGCTTAAATAACACTATAAACAAAGCCATTGGAAAGACACCAGCGCAAGTCGTTTTTGGTAAAGACACGGTTAATAGTGCCGAAACTCATTTACACGAAATCTCTGAAAATTTAACACTAGACGAAAACATCCATGAGACTCGTAAGCAAGTTTCCTCCCACATTTCGAAGCAGCAGGAAACAATGAGACCAGATTTGATAAAAAGAGGTGTACAGCTAATACATATAAGTTGGGAGATCTGGTTATGGTTGCCAAAAATGTACGTAATGTTGGCAACAGCAACAAACTCGTTCCACCTTTTAGTGGCCCTTACAAAATAACAAAGGTGCTAGGGAACGATCGGTATGAGGTTTGCAGTGTTGAGGGCTTTTCATCCCGTAAATATAGAAATATTTATTCGGCCGATAAAATAAAACCTTGGATACGACTTGGCTCAATCCCCGATTCAGATTCAGAAAATCAAGGCTCTTATTCTGACAGTGACCAGTAGTTTGTAATAAGGTTTAATTATTCTAATTCATTTTGCTATGTAAAAATAGTTAATGTTATTAATGATAAATCACTTTGTTTTTATGTTGTACTTGTACGTAAACCGACACTAAATCCGCCGGAATCTAGTATCGTACTCCGAGGCTGTGATGGATCAACGCAGACATAATATCATAAAGTTGGTAACTGGGTAGAGACCGATGCATCCTGTGCGTGCACGCGGTATCCCTTCAAAACAGGGTTGAGGCCGATACACCCTGTGTGTGTACGCGGTAGCCCACCAATTTAAAGTAGATAGACTGAGGCCAATACACCCAGTGTGTGTACGCGGTATTTCATTTATTTCAGAAGGAGAGACCGATGTACCCTGTGAGTACACGCGGTAAACCCATGAAATAACAAAATGTGTGAACAGAGACCGATGCATCCTGTGTATGCACGCGGTTAGCATCTACAACTGATTCCAAAGCTAAGCATAAATCAGAGCATAATAATAAATGAGTGTGCAACTCCGTAGTAATACTTCATTTCGTGAACTAATGCTGGGAAATTCTGTGGTTACAAATTGTAACATAAGTACTATGTGAAGGATGTTCCGTCAGAGTGCTGTGATAGTGCCAAATTATAAATAATTCGTAATTCGTATGTCTGTGTGTCAATAATATGTATTACAATTATAATGGATACTACTGTTAAGTTTACTGATTACAATTATATTTTAGAATACAAGTAGAATCGAATGAGGGCATTCAATTAATAAGTAAGGATGGCCGAATTGACAAACTTTATTTTGTTAACAACATGTATATTAGTACATATTTTCTTTCTTAGCTTAAATGAAAATCCATATTAATTCACAATTGTATTTTTTTTAAATGTGTATTAAACATATTTTCTCTGATAGCTTAAATGTAAATTCATATCGTATTTAAGTTTATTGATTAAAAAAAAATGTTTAAAAAAAACTCTCATAACATGATGTCAAACTGCCTGAGGACAGGCAGTAAAAATCAGAATGGCCGATTGTTAGATTATCAATATGTATTCATTTTTTATATCAAGTTTCTAAACGATTAATTGTTTTTGTCATGTTATTTTCTTATCAACATTATGGCTATTTCCTGTATTAAAGTAGATGAGACTCAGTTTTAATTTTTAACGGTTAAGAATTATAAAGATAAATTTATTACTTTTAAAATGATTAATATTAAAACATTTTAAAAGTAATTATAGTCACATAATTAATCACTTAATAAAAAAAAGTACTTATTTCAAATGTTATTGTAACTAGAGAGGAAGCGAGCAAGATGGCGGGATTAGACGCTATTAAGTGACTAAGACTGATCTGTAAAAATTTAATAAATGAGTAAAAGACATCCAGATCTATTAATTTTACACAATGTATGTCCATAATCCTGTGGACTACGGCTTCTACGCGGGATTAGCGCCATATCGATTCGCGGTAACTCTGAAAAATATAACTGAAACGCTTACAAATATTTTTAACCTGGTCTGTCTTATCTCCTTTGCTTTGGAAATGTTGTACTTTTGTCCTATGGAACCTTGTGCAATACACTCTCCTGAAATATTATTCTTTATTTCAGTCTTCCAATTCTATTTCCAAATATATTGAAAATAGCAGCGTTGAAGAGTTTTGGGGATATAACGTCAACGTGTCTTACATTTTTCTGCAGTTGGAGAGGTTTTGTACTTTGATTCTGTACTGACGACAACGAGCTTTTTTAGCCAGCCTCAAAAACAGGTTACAAAAACATTGTAGTGATAAGTCACAAAAAGTAGCACACTAAGATTTTTTCATCTATTAAAAACATTCAGGTTTGAAACAATTATTTGTAAGCCATACGAATACTTGTTCTGCATTTGATTCGAATTCGCAGTCCAACAAACCCACATTCTACTGTGCTACCGAGCTGCATGTTAGATGTAGCGTCTTGTTTACAAGTTTCAAACGTTATGTAAAATGATTAACAACTACGGTCTAACGCTTTGAATGTTGGCAAAAAGCCAGATCTACATTTACGGATGATTATTATTATTATTACACTTACTGTGGAAATATTTTCATTACGGAGCATTTTTTTTTATAGGATAAGGGTGACAAACGAGCACACAGTCCACCTGATGGTAAGTGGTTGCCGCGGCCCATAGACATCTACATTTATCCTCGTTTGCGAATCAAAATGCAGATGCGTTGTCACCCGTGAGGACTAAGATGGAATGCCTCATTTCCAGTAAAAAGGGCCTCCGGCCACCTGCACTCACCAAGCGAAACGCAGAAGTAAACCTTTACTTCACGCTGGTATTCTGTGAGGTCGTGGTACCACCCCGGTTCGAGCCGGCATAATTTTAGATAGTAATAATGCTTATCAATTAAATAAAGAAATTTTTCAATGTATGTAAAATGTTTTACAATGTATTCTATAATAATAATAATGTCCTCCAGACCGAATTTCAGTTACGGGGGCCAGTCTTAACTGAATCTAGCCATTTGCGCTGGACAGCATTATAGCGCGCAAGCACAAGTGCGGTCTCTATTCGATCAATCTCTTAGCCCGATAGGGCGATAATCCGACAATACCGGATTAGATCAGACGTAGGAACAATGGCTTTACGTTATATGCGAGGAACGCGAGTGAAACACTGCCAACCTTCTGACCGCGGGCCGATAATTTCTTAAAAACAAAAAAAACAATAACTGATTTTGGTCAAGCCCTGATTTGAACTTGGACCTCATCAGTTCATCAGTTCATCAACCTCATTAAATGAGTCTGTAATTACGTTTACAATCACTAGACCAACGCTCCTTGTTATCTGCAAAAAGGAAAAAGAATATATCAAAAGGATAAAGAAGCTCGTGAATGACTTAATTAATAGTTATTTTATTACACAGACTCTCGCACTTTGCGTTCAGTACTTGAAAGTATTACTCTATATTTACTAGCAACAGTGTTTTTCTCAGTTTTTCTACCGACGTCAAAAATGAGACGGTACTCAATTCGACTGTATTTTGTTTATGTGTACCTCATAACTTTTTATCGGATGAACCAATTTCGATGATTCTTTTTTTATTTGAAAGTTGGTGCTTCACATGTGGCCTATATAAATCGAGGTCTGACTAATAGTTTCTTAGTTATTCTTAATAATTTATATTGAAGTCGGTTGTACAAAATTTTTCATTTTAAATTATTTATACTATAAAAGTGCTACTACTACTACTACTGACTTATATAAAAGTTTACTGCTGAACCTAGCCTTCCCCTATAGGTTGCTTCATATGGGGCTGGGGGTGGGGTGTGGGGGGATTTTGCTGTAGTAGTTTTATTATTTTGAGTTGTAATCAAGAAGATACTACTGCTCATCTCCTGTCTCAGTTTACCTTTGTTGCCTCTTACGACACCTACAGGACGGGAGTGGATATTCTTACACCGCCACTACACACACATGGCTAGCAATCCCCGAGGAAATGGCCGTGAGTGCGTAACGAGCCGTTATTAACGATCCATATATTTTAGCTAAACGTGACCGTTAGCTAAAATATATGGATTTAGATAGAAAGTTGTGACAGAAGTAATGAAGTGACTAGCCCATCGCCTACACAAAATCACAAACCGACGGGTCCGTGGCGCAGTGGCTTGGCAATGAGTTGTTACGCTGGGTGCCGCGGATTCGATCCCCGCACGGAATAAGTATTTGTATGGCTTACAAATAATTGTTCCGGGTCTGGATGTTTGTCCTCGCGAAATTTATGTTTGTAAACTGCCTCTACGATACAGGAGAAAATTCTAGTGTGGGGGTAAAATTTTTTCAAAAAACACAGTTGGCACATTTTTTTTTATTATAAGTCCCAGACCAATGTGGGAAAAAATTATCGTGCTCTTGTCCCGCACTTAAACTGGTATTGACGCAAAGTATTTACATTTCAAACTAGACTTACTGAATATGGATAAGTTTTCCTAAGTAAAATTCTGTGCAAGCTTATGAAGATTCGCACGATACTGCCACCGCTGTCACCGCTTAATAGAGTATCGAACATTCCGTAAGTTTTTTTTACATGGGGAAATGCCTACGCATACCCGCCTCGCGGGGGCAAGGACGGGTTATGTCGGACTCGCACCGACTAAAACCCCATGGTGTTCCACCCTAGTCGCATATTGGCAGGGCCACGGGAACGCTTTCGCACACTTCCGCGGCCCCACCTGCGCCGGCCGCCCCATGGCGGCCCCTCCTCGGGGGAGGAACACTCCTCCCCCATCTCCTTCTCCGGTAAGGCGCACCAGAACACATGGCGCGCCCTCCTCCTCGGCCTCCAATTTCACATGCGCAACGGACGCCCCCGTGTCCGATGCGCGAAGGCCATGGGGCCAGGAAAAACTAGCACTCAGGAGCACCAGCCTTCTTGACCCCAGCGGCGGATCTGGTCTATGGCTCCGCCGCCAGCCAAGATTCGGCTGCGGAGGGTAGGGAGAGCGGCGCCTCGCAATACCGACACTCCTCTCCCCCCGCAGCCCCACCACCACCGCATCAATGAACGGTGCGGCCCCGTCTGAGTCGCGGAGGATAGGGCGAGTGGCGCATCGCCATACCAGCACTCCTCTTCCTCCGCGACTCCACCTTGGCTGCAGCGGTAGAGGGTGCGGACTCCCCTCTCACCGCAGCCCCCCGACACACATCCGAAGTGGGCTTCCCAAGCCCACTCGGAGTGGCCACCTCAGGCCGGCCCTACACCACGGGCCAGCCAAGGGGTTCCTCTTCGTTCACCGCGGCTGACCAAGCCACGGCTACTAAGCCCCTCCGCCACGACAAGGCGGGAACCCGTTCGGGGGGGATTCCGTAAGAACCTACAGCTACTGTCTTCTTATGCGCCCGTAATAAATAAATAAAATGTATTTTCCTTTTTTTTAAGACCATCCTCCTCCAGGTCATCTTCTATGCAATTAAAAATGTACTCTCACCTCTTCCCACGAACTACTACAACACCAGGGGAATTGCACAGTGCGATGCCGGCCCTTAAAAAAAAGCAGTAAGCTCGTTTGTTAAAGGTCTCTAACGCCCGAACTTAATAACGTATCTCTTTTTTAAGATTAAAGACAACCCGAGATTGTACCCTATCCAAAGATCGATCTAAATCCACATCCCAATAGCATATGTTAACGAGCCCACTCTTTTTTTTGCGGCGATCGCAGTCGATCCAAAAATCTATTCGATTACACTCGACTGTTTCGTTGTATGCATAAGGACTGTTGTTTCATTCAAATAGATGTATTAATATAATAACATAAAATGATATTTAAAATTTATTACTATTTTTTATACTAATTATACATTATTACTTTTTTCTCCCTAAAATTTTTAAATTATTATATTTTTATTAAATCAAAATAAATCTATAGTAAAAAGTTCTAACTAAGGCTAGGGCTCGGAACCGGTTTAAAAAGAGCGGTTAATTACGATAAATTACCGGTAAATTTAGCGCTCCTTCAATTACCGGTTAAATAATTAACCGGTTTTTATTAAACCTAAACGATAAAGGTAACCGGCTACTGAATGGTTTTGACACCCAAATTAACCGGTTAATTCCGTAAAACGTAAAGGCAGAGACAGGTAGATTCACGTTGTGAGGGGCTTATGCGGCATCGCCGCATGAGGGCATACTTATCATCAATATTATCTGCCTTTAAGCGATACGTATTTTCTGTCGCGATCAGGGTGTAGTGGGAGTTTGGCGTTTACGAAAAACATGAAAGTAGAAGAGAACTTTTCAAGAAAAAAAGGCAGTTGTTGTGTTTGGTTTGTTGGTTAAGACTGGACTTGTCTTATAACGAAGAAAATAATTTATTCTTGTGTCATCATCATCCTTCATAATTACAGCCTTTCGTAAGTCCACTGCTGAAAATAGGCCTCCCCTAAGGAATGCCACAAAGCACGGTCCTGAGCCACCTGCATCCATCGACTTCCTGCATGTCTTACCAGGTCGTCACTCCATCTAAAGGAGGGTCAACCTAGACTTTGCCTACCGGTACGAGGCTACCACTCGAGAACCTTTCTTCCCTATCCGTTGTCGGTTCTTCGAGCTATATGGCCGGCTCACTGCCACTTCAGCTTACTAACTCGTTAGGCTATGTCGGTTACACTGGTTCTACTGCAGATATTTCTAAGGTTATCACGCAGAGAAACCCCGAGCATAGCGCTCTCCATAGCTCGCTGAGCGACCTTGAGCTTCCTCATACGGCCAGCAGTGAAGGACCACGTCTCAGTTCCGTAAGTCATCACTGGCAACACGCACTGGTTGTACAATTTCGTTTTAAGGTTTTGAGGTATGTCTGACGAGAAGATGTGACGTAGTTTGCCGAACGCTGCCCAGCCGAGTTGAATCCGTCGATTGACCTCTCGGTCGAAGTTGGACTTACCTAGTCGGACTATTTGTCCCAGGTAAACATACTGGTCAACAACTTTGAGCTTAGTGCTCCCAACAACTACCGGCATAGGTGTGACATGAACATTAAACATGATCTTTGTTTTGTCCATGTTCATCTTAAGACCTATCCGTTGGGAGACTCTATTGAAGTCATTGAGCATGGTGCTTAGGTCCTCCAGCGATTTTGCCATAAGGACTATATCGTCGGCAAATCGAAGGTGAGTGATGTACTCGCTATTGATGTTAATACCATATCCTTTCCAGTCCAGAAGCTTGACATCGTCTCCCAATGCAGCGGTGAAGAGTTTCGGGGATTTAATATCATCCTGTCTTACACCTATCCATTAGAGCCATTCTAACCTCGTTAAGACTGACGTCCGGAATATCTTCGGAATAGTGTCGGATAAGACTCGCTCTTGGATCGTTACTCACACTTGCGTGTGGCTCCAACGATGACGTGTACAGCTGCCCATAGAACATAAACTTTTAAAAATATCGTGTTATGTTAAGAAAGTTCATCATTTATTGCGATATATTACTAAAACTAATGACATTGAAATAAAGATGCATAGCGTAATTTTAATAGAAAACGTTAAATATAATTAAATTCAATTTAAATATATAACTTCAAATTAAACTTTATATCGAAACTCCATTTCAAAGTGAAGATAACGCATAATTAATTGAAACAGAACTTACATCTGTTATTTACATCTGTTATATATACGATCGTTGCTGAAAGATGAAAAAATATGAGGGAGTACGTTACAAGGCAGTCGCATTGATGCAATGAATATAACGTTTATGTGTCTAAAAACCTCGTGAATTAAACAGAGGGCAGCGATACAAAGTTGGGTGCAAGCGGGGTAAGGGAGAGGGGGATATTACAAAACTTGGTTTTAACCGGTTAATTCTTACTACCTAAACCTAAATTTGTGAAAAACCGGTATTACGCAAAAACCGGTTTTGGGTCAATGACCGAAACCGGTTTAGTATTTGAACCGGTCTCCGAGCCTTTAGAACAAAAATTATATAACGGAACGTTGCCGGTAAGAACCGTCTCCGTAGCGTCAGTGCGTCGGTCAAAAAAAAACGGTCATTGTCAAATTTCACTGCTTAGTTTCGATCGTGTGTGTTTGTTATTAATTTTTGAGCGTATATAAACCTTATAAACCACCAAATATACCAATATAAACCAGCAAATATATTGTGTAAAATAAAAGAAAACACGTAACAGTTTTGAACTAGAAGGCTTAATCCTAGGCTTTTCTCGGATTGCGAATTTGGATTGTTTACACCATTGATATAAGAAAAATACAGGATAAGCAGTAAATTGCATATATATTTTTTGGTTATACAAATTAAATGCAAACATGAACCTTGCCAACAAAAATATATCTGTCTCATTCTCACACGTTATGATTTTCAAATGTGAATGAATTTAGTATGAATGATTTAGACTTGAAGAATGTATGGAATAATGTTAAAAAGATTTTGGTGGATACAGCCACCGAAGTATGTGGTGTAAGTAAGAGAACGAATGAAAGGAAAAGTAATACGTTGTGGTGGGATGATGAGGTACGGATAGAAGTTGAAGCAAAGAAGAAAGCATGGCTAGATTTACTAGCAACCAAAGCTGGTAATTCTGGCGGTATGAATGATGAG
This sequence comes from Parnassius glacialis, assembly GCA_033319125.1. Classification (NCBI taxonomy): domain Eukaryota; kingdom Metazoa; phylum Arthropoda; class Insecta; order Lepidoptera; family Papilionidae; genus Parnassius; species Parnassius glacialis. Next base: position 20,422,760 of record JAVANC010000023.1, on the reverse strand, counting down.
ATTGAAAGAAAAAAGGCAGAATTTAGACGTATAAATCAGAGAGTAAAAGAAGTTGTTGAAAGGAAAAAGCAAGAAAGGACAGATAAGAATGATAGAAGAATATCTGATAACTTCCAGGCAAATATTAAAATGTTCTGGAAGCTCGTAAGAACTGCCAGGGGCAATTCAAAACAGCCTAGAATGAATGTTATACGAGACGAGAATGGCTGCATGCTGAATGATGAAGTTTCGAATTTAAAGAGATGGAAGGAATACTTTGAAAGCGTTTTTAAGAGTGAAGAGTCTTCTGAAGTAAGTGAAATAGAAATTCCGGAAGAAGTGGAGAGAGGTAGAGAAATAAGTGTAGATGAAATAGTGAAAGCAATGAAAAGCATGAAAGCAGGTAAGGCAGCCGGATATGATAGAGTATCACTCGAAATGCTAAGGGCTGGAGAGGGTGTAGTTGCAGGCCTGCTGTACACCTTGTTTAATTTATGTTGGGAACTGAAGCGGGTACCGGAAGACTGGTGCAAAGCCGTTATAGTCCCAATATATAAGGGAAAGGGGTCGCAGCAGGACTGTAAAAACTACCGTGGTATCAGCTTGCTTAGCATTGTGGGTAAACTGTATGCTAAGGTGTTAATTGAAAGAGTTATGGAAGAAACTAATGGAAAAATTTGGGATGTGCAAGCTGGATTTAGAAAGGGGATGGGGTGTACGGATCAAGTCTTTTCCATGCGCATGATTGCGGAGAAATTTTTGGCCAAAAACCAGAAAGTTTTTTGTGCGTTCATGGACTTGGAAAAGGCTTATGACAGAGTGGACAGGAACGTGTTATGGCAAACACTGACCTCATTTGGGTTGAGCGCTGGTCTGATACAGGCATTGAAGTCTCTATATAGGGACTCTAGTGCCTGTGTCAGGATCAACGGGGCTTACTCGGACTGGTTTGGCATCCATAAAGGTGTCAGACAGGGCTGTGTGGCTTCCCCGTGGCTGTTCAACCTATTTATGGACAGTTGTTTGGAAAATTTGAAAGTAGAAGAATGCGGGTTAAGAATGGGTGAGTTAACCGTCAAATGCCTTTTGTACGCCGATGATCAAGTCATACTTGCGTCTTCGGCGGCCGAGCTGCAAATGATGGTTACATTAATGAACAGGACATTAAAAGAAAAGGGAATGAAAGTGAACGCAAGTAAGACGAAAGTTATGGTTTTTGAAAGAGAAGAAAGTAAAACGATATGTGAAATAAGAATAGAAGGGGAGTTGGTAGAACAAGTAGATGAGTTTGTGTATTTGGGATGTGTGTTCAGCAAGGATGGTAGATATGATAAGGATATAGAACGACGAGTGAATGCAGGAAATAGAGTGAATGGGGCTCTACACTGTATTGTGAAAAGTCAGAATGTGTCCAAAAAGGCACGTATGGCAATTCACAATGCTGTGTTAGTGCCTACTTTAATGTATGGTAGTGAAAGTTGGGTGTGGCAGAAGAAGCACGAGAGTAGAATAAATGCTGTAGAAATGCGGTCATTAAGGAGTATGTTAGGGATGAATCTGAATGACAGAGTGAGAAATTGTTTAATAAGAGAAGAGTGTGGTTTGCAAGATGATGTTGTGACCAGGATTAAGAAAGGAATGCTTCGGTGGTTTGGTCATGTAGAAAGAATGAATGAAGAAAGAGTGACAAAGCAAATTTATGTTGCAGAGGTGAACGGCAGAGTCGGGAAGGGTCGCCCTAGGCGAAAGTTTATCGACCAAATTGGCGATATATTGAAAATGGGCCAAATCAAGAGTACCTTTAACCGACGAGCGTGTATGCGTAGGTATATAGATGTGGAGGAAGCGAGAGAGGTCTGTCAGGATCGTGCCAAATGGAAGTCCATAGTCTCTGCCTACCCCTCTGGGTGACAGGCGTGAGTGTTTATGTGTTATGTAAAAAAGATAAGTACATATCTTAGACTACAATTTTCTGTTGACAGTTTTCATAATTTCACCAAGCTCCACCTTGAAGCATGACGCCATTTTAGGATGACGTTCATTTGTGGTAGTTCGTCTGTCATCTAAGCCTTGTTCGGAGTTATTTTTTATTTTATTTTATTTATTAAGGAACAGCAAACAGCTACAAAATACAGTAATATCTAAAATACAATAACATGATGTATTTTCACAATAATGTAGCCCACAACGCTATCCACATATTAATTACAATGTTAAATGAAATTGTCGCACACGCTGAATAAAAACTTAATCACTGAAAACTAAAAACCAAGGAGCTAAAATAATACTATTTTTAGATTTTTAGTTTTTCAAATATAGATCTTTTAAAAGCAAGAACATTAGGTGTAAACAAGTCTATATTACCATCAATGAAAAACTCGTTAAAGGAATGCATCATACGGCGAACTGGCGCGCGCAAGCCGGTATTTGTACGACATGTACTGACGGCGAACAAGTTACGAGTGCGCACAGCTCGTATATGAGCACTTCTAGGAACTGCAAAATTTAAATAGGAAACTAACTCAGTACTGCTAAATTTGTTGTTGACTATTTTATACAATGTTATGGCTTCAAGATATTTACGTCTACATTCAAGCGACAAAACACCAAACTCTCTCAGCAATGGGATACGAGACATGTAAGATTTATGGCATCTATAGTACATGGCACGTAAAAACTTATTTTGAACTTTCTCAATAGCTTCTTTGTATACTTTATAGTAGGGATTCCATATAGGTACAGCAAATTCAAGCTGGGAACGAACAAGAGTTTTGTAGAGGTATAAGTATGTGGTTGTGCGTTTAAAATCAGTAGAAGATCTCATTACAAACCCGTACATTTTAAAAACTTGTTTGACAATTTTATCAATATGGATGTTTAGTTGTAGCTTAGAGTCTAACTGAATCCCCAAATCCCTTAAGTCTGTCACTCTGGTCAAGGACTTTTTACAAAGGATATAATTAAAATGGACAATATTTTTCTTTTTTGTAAAGCTTATGTATTGACATTTCGGAATGCTCAATTGTAATTTATTAATGTTGCAATATGTTGTCAATCTGTCAAGGTCGCTTTGAAAAGATATACAGTCATCTATATCTTTAATAATTTTTTTATGCTTTAAGGTCATCGGCATATAATAGAAAATTGGAGTTAAGGAAACATTTGTATACATCATTAATAAAAATAATAAATAACAATGGTCCAAGAATGGATCCTCGAGGAACGCCAGATGTAACCAAAACGTCCCTTGACTGATATCCATTTACTACAACTTTTTGGGTACGGTTTTGAATATAGGATGCAAACCAGTGCAGCAAATTACCACGAATACCGTTGAATGCAATCTTGTTAAGAAGAATCTCATGATCCATCTTGTCGAAAGCTTTCTTAAAATCTGTATATACAGCATCTAATTGAAAGCCGTCATCAATTCTTTCAAATAAATTATTCGTAAAAGTTAGTAAATTACTAGTAGTAGATCTATGTTTAACGAAACCATGCTGTTCTTCAATAATAGCCTTATGTACAATTGGGTAAATTTGGTTGTGAACTAATTTTTCGAGGACCTTCGACAGGACGGAGAGAATAGAGATGGGGCGATACTGTTGAACATCATGTTTTGACCCACTTTTATGAACTGGAGTTATATTTGCGTGTTTCCACTTCCTAGGAAAAACACTCTCTGACAAACACTTATTATAGATAATATGCAAAGGCCTATACATATTTTCAGCAGTTTGTTTGAAAAAGAGTGGAGGAAGGCCATCTGGACCAGGACTCTTGGAAGTGTCTAAATTTTTGAGTTCATTTAGAATTTCAGTTTCAGTGAAGTAAAGATTAGAAATTAAAATATCGTAACTTGAGGTACAGGGTGGAGGCTGCCAATGCGAAAGAGAAGGGGAAGAGGGCTCAAGTACCGATTGAAAGAAGTCCGAGAACATATTACAGACCGTCTCGGGTTCGCTAGATTTAAGGTTATGGTAATGCAAAGTAGACGGGATTTTAGTCTCAGTTTTGCAATTCGATGCATAGGTCCAAAAATGTTTTATATTTTTAGTTATATTTTCCTCTACAGTGTCCATATACCTACGATAGCACTGTTTGCATTGGATCTTGAATTGTTCTTATTTTGCAGTGTTACAGTGAATGTTGACTATTTTGGAGCTTTTTTGTTCATTAGTAAAGGGTAATTGAGCAAAAACCACATGACAAAGTGTTGCATCAATGGATGTAATTCAAATTCTCGTAAAAATGAAGAAGGATTATCATTTTTCAGGTTAGTTATAATTTTTTTCCATAATTGTATATTTTTTCGTGTGAATTGCGTTTCGTGTTCATGTTATGGGTTCTAAATCGTATTTCCCGCTATTATTTAGAATTTCCAATGACTATTATCATGTAAATTTAAACAAGTAAACATTTTGATTGTTTACATTTTTACATAGTGTTGCCCTTACGTGCTGTCATGTTTTGAAATTAGCGATATAAATTTTAACAATAATATTAATGTAGTCCTAAGATCAAATAATGTTTTAGATACGTAGACTGTATATTTAATCAAACGATCGATTGAGAGCTTTTCATTTAAGAAAAGCACTTGAAAATAGTGTATATCGTAAATTTTCTATGATAGTTTTTTTCATCAAAAGATTTCATGATGTTAAGATTATTTTTGATTGGTACTTAAGGATGCATAATATTTATTTTAGGTTGCCAAAAAATGAAGGCCTTCAAAAATTGTGGATTGATAATATAGGCCAGGAAAACATAAAACCTGCAGTAGTAAGAAGAATCTGCTCCTCGCATTTTGAAAAAGAATTTATAAATAGAACGCTGGGTGTAGTTTGGCTTAAAGGTGATTTGGTTCATGTGTCTAAAATAAATTTTCTGACTAAATAATATTATTTCGTCACGAATAAATGATTTTAATCAGTATACATTATTGTTATTTTATTTATTTTTTATCCTTACTCTCTCGTTTACCTCCAGTATCTACCACTAATTACGCTACTGGTGAAAGTCATTACAACTTGCAGGTTGTAAACACTATAAAATTGATATTTTGTGGTGTTACACAAATGGGATATAATGAGGAATGAGTATGGAAGTGGAAGTCTGAAGTGGCGCAGCCACCACTATTGATCGAAATGTTACATGGAAATTGGTTGTCATATGGTATGAACATGGGATGCTGAAGATTGAGGAATACGTTAGGATAGTTAAATGGTTAATGGATTGTGTGAACGGTGATATGGTTAGAAAGGGGCTGCTCAACTCGATTAGATTACTGAGATAAATAAATAAATAATATTTATTATATAAAAAAGAGAGATGACGACTAGCAACTATGTATGAAAGAACAGATGCTCCACAAACTTTAAATAAATCAAGATAAAGGCCAGTCTACTGCACGTTCATGGTGACTTGAACTGGTAACCGACCATTACCACGAAAGAAAGGTGTTGTCGAATCTTTATGGTGGCTTGGAGGTTAAGAGCGAGCGCTAGTCCGTGCATATATAGTTGAAAGAAAACTTGATGGTGTCTCAGATCACAGTATGCAAAGCGAAGCGTGAAGGTACAGGACTTGCGCTCGCAACTAACTTCCGAGCCGCTATAAAGTCTATATATGTGATATAATTCACGCAACCTGGACGCATATCGTTGGGGCTGGTTCGATGTGGTGCAGGACAAAACCACTGGGAAAAACTTAGGGGAGACTTCTGCCTAGCAGTGGGATAGCATGGGCTGGACAAAAAATCATACGAAGCCTAATACATTGCCTATAGTGGTGGTTTCCTTAATCACTGCAGAGGAGAAAAAAATGCATGCGTCGACCCAGGGACGCACGGATGGAGTGCTTATGTGGAGATTGCCGTCGTTACGAAAAAACGTTAGCTCGTTGCACGAACGCAGTATAATATTCTGGTGCACGTCGTATACGTGTTCTGAAAAGAAAGGAGTTAAAGCTTCAATCAAGTGCTCTTTCCTTGGTCTCTTCGCTCACTTTTGACTGTTGCTTCACCATATCTTAAAGCAATTACAGTTTCAAAACTTTCCTATTCTGAGGTTTTTTTTTAATAGGATAAAGGTGACAAACGAGCACACAGTCCACCTGATGGTAAGTGGTTGCTGCGGCCCATAGACACCTACATCTATCCTCGTTTGGGAATCAAAATGCAGATGCGTTGTCACCCGTGAGGACTAAGATGGAATGCCTCATTTCCAGTAAAAAGGGCCTCCGGCCACATGCACTCACCAAGCGAAACGCGGAGGTAAACCTCTACTTCACGCTGGTATTCTGTGAGGTCGTGGTACCCCGGTTCGAGCCGGCCCATCCGTGCGAGAGCAAATGCTGCCGCATGGCTGTACCAATGTTAAAATTGTTGAACGTAAATTGAGTTGAACGTAAAATTTATTTATTTATCTTCTCAATACAACTATTACTACAGGATTAACCCAATGCAATAGTGTAGTGATCTAATATTTGTTTATTTAATATATACCTATGAGATGGACAATACGTCATAATTTATCGGTTTTATAAATTATCGGTTCGCAAAGCACTCTTCTCCCTGGACGTCAGCAAGTCGAGTAGGCCCGATGGAGTCCCTCCCATTGTGCTGAAGACGTGTGCTCCGGAAATGGCACCGGTTTTAACGCGTCTTTTCCGGTACTCCTACTCCCAAGGCGTAGTCCCGAATTCATGGAAGACAGCTTTGGTCCACCCGATCCCTAAAAAAGGCGACCGCTCAGACCCGTCCAACTACAGGCCTATCGCCATCACCTCCTTGTTCTCCAAAATAATGGAAGCCATTATAAACTGCCAGCTCATGAGGTACCTTGAGGATCACCAGCTGATTAGTGACCGCCAGTACGGTTTTCGTCGGGGTCGATTATCTTGTGATCTTCTAGTCTACTTAATTCATAGATGGGCGGAGACAGTAGAGTCCAAGGGGGAGGAATTGGCCGTTAGTTTGGACATAGTGAAGGCCTTCGATTGGGTCTGGCACAAAGCGCTTCATTCGAAGCTTCCTTCCATTGGGTTTCCCGAGAAATTGTCCAAATGGATCACCAGTTTCCTTGCTGATCTGAGCATCAAGGTCGTAGTAGACGGTGCATGCTCTGATTTCAAGCCTATCAACGCTGGTATTCCACAAGGCTGCGTGCTATCACCAACGCTGTTTCTCCTGCATATCAATGATATGTTGCTAACTGGTAGCATTCATTGCTATGCAGACGACAGCACTAGTGATGTCTTATATACCGGCCGTGCCAATATTTCTCGGGAAAACGTCGCCGAGTACCGGGACAAACTTGTGTCTGAAGTCGAGTCTTTGCTTAACATAGTCTCAGATTGGGGCAGACTAAATCTAGCCCAGTTCAATCCCCAGAAGACACAAGTTTGCGCGTTTACCGCTAAAAAGAAACCCTTTGTCGTATCTCCTCATTTTCAAGGCACTCCCCTTGCTGCCTCAGCCAGTATCGGAATCCTTGGCGTCGACATATGGAATAGTGTGTAGTTTCGTGGTCACTTGGAAGGGAAGGCCAAATTGGCCTCTAAAAAGCTTGGCGTGCTCAGCAGAGCGAGACAGTATTTCATGCCGGCACATCGCTTGAAACTTTATAAAGCGTGAGTTCGGCCCCACATGGAATACTGTTCTCATCTCTGGGCCGGGGCACCCCAGTGCCAGCTCCTTCCACTTGACCGCATCCAGTGCAGAGCGGTTCGAATCGTCGACGACTGAGTTCTTTCTGATTGGCTCGATACACTGGCACTGCGTAGAGATGTTGCATCTCTTTGCGTATTTTATCGCATCTATCACGGGGAGTGCTCTGAGAAATTGTTCGGACTAATTTCAGCCGCTCAATTTCACCATCGCACATCGCGACAAAACTCGCGTTACCATCCATACCATCTGGATGATTGGCGGTCCACCACTGTGAGATTTAGAAGTTTTCTCCCTCACACAACTTCCTTGTGGAATCAATTACCACCAGCGAATTTTCTGGACCGATACGACTTAGGAACCTACAAGAATAGAGCTTACACCTTTCTAAAAGGCCGGCAATGCATCTGCAATTCCCCTGGTGTTGCGGTTGTTCATGGGCGGCGGTAGTCACTTACCATCAGGTGAGCCGCATGCTCGTTTAAAAAAAAAATTATATAGCATCGACACTGACGCTATTTCTTGTGGGTGGATTGGTCGCCATATTTGAGAAAAACTTGAATTCAGATCACGTGAGCACATGCCATATCCCCTATTTTTCTTATATCTATGGTTTACACCGATCGAACCAAACGTCAAAATTGACAGATAGGTTATTGATACACACAAACTGTCATTCACCCACAGAGGTGTATCTTTTTTTGTAATCCAACCTCCAGAGGATAGCTTGCTTCTGCAGATAGTAATTTTAATCTGTGGATTGATTATTGGCACTATATAACCATAAAATGGATTGAATTACCAATCTTCGATTGCTAAAAATAGATTAAGATCGAATATTAATTTCGGGCGTAAGTCGTATTGGAGGTGGATAGTTTTCTTCAAACTTATATATCCTTTTATGATTCCTTTTTTAGGGTTCCGTAGTTACACAACAAGGAACCCTTATATTTTCGCCATGTTCGTTCATCCGTCTATCAACTAAACCGCTGTTTTTGAAAATGTGAAACGCATACACGACAGTCGTATATGAAAAAAAAATTAAAATGTTTATTTGTCTCAAAAGAGTTACATGGATTATAATTTAGAATTTAAAATTTTGTACACCCAACTTCAGTATAAGTTATTAAGAATAACTCAAAAACTGTTAGTCTGACCGTGATTTAATTCATATGGGACCACACAAGAAGTACCAGCTTTTAAATAAAAAAAAGAATCATCGAAATCGGTTTACCCAGTAAAAAGTTATGAGTCGAATTGAAAACTCCATAGATAATAATTAAAAATTAAAAATTTTGTACAGCCAACTTCAATATAAGCGACTTCAATATAAGCTATTTAAGAATAACTCAATAACCATAGGTCTGACCTTAATCAAATTCTATTACTTACTTATCTTCACGCACAATCCCTGACGCGGTAGCCAGAGAGAACAGATCGCCAAGTGTCACGATCCTTACATACCTCTTTCGCTTCTTTCAGATTCATTATCTTCTTCATACATGCACGTCTAGGTATCCGAGTACTCTTAACCCACCCCTCTTCGAGCAATTTGCTCATGTGAGCAAATTGCTCGAAGAGGGAGTCTTTGAAAGTTAGTCTCGGTCTACCTCGACACCTTTTAATATTAATTATCGCGCTATATATTTTCTTCACCATTTGGTCTTCACTCATTCGCTCAACGTGCCCAAACCATCGAAGAACGCCCTTATCAATTTTTGTGATAAGGTCATCTTTCAAACCTGCCATATTTACTACGCCTTACCTTTTGACTAACGTAGTCAGGGCACCATTCCCGGCAGCGACACGCCTGTCCACATCTAAATCACATCTTCCATCCCGGCTAAAAGCACTCCCCAAGTATACAATTTCATTTACCTGTTCTAGACATTCCTGATTTACCCATATTTCACACTTCGTTCTCTCTTCGTCCCTTTCAAATACCAGAACCTTAGTTTTATTAGCATTCAAACGGAGACCTTTAATTTCACATTCCTCTTTTATACACGTGACTAATGCCTGCAGTTCTGCCTCTGATGGTGCAATAAGCACTGCATCATCAGCATACAGCAGACAACTTACTTTATATTTTACTTTTATATTATATTTTAAATTCTATCAATTCTATAAATTAATATGGGACCACACGAGAACTATCAGCTTTCATATAAAAAAAGAATCATCGAAATCGGTTCCCCCAGTACAAAGTTATGAGGTAACACACATAAAAAAACATACGCGTCGAATTGAGTACCGTCTCCTTTTTGGAAGTCGGCAGATAAATGCACTTAATAATATCTACTAGTCTTTCAACAAACAATTGGATTTATGGAATAAAGAGAACCGATAATCTTCAAAACTGTTTGTTATAGCGGAGCTCAGCAGTTCCTAACAATGGAAACTTATTTATGGGCTCTTTGTAACAAACGAATGTTGCATTTTTTACGTCCACTTTAAAGTAACCGGCGACTGTAGAACAATCTTATCTCTTTTGAAAAGGAATTAGTAATATAAATTAGTAGCGTTGAGTGCTAGTTATATGATAAGAGAGGTTCATTTAAAAATAAAACAATGGTCAAACTTAAAAAGGATTCCCAGGCTATACTAACACCACTCGGATATAGAAGATTTTCAGCTGAACGGAGATTTCCGCCGCCCTGCTCCAATGCGTGTTAATAGGCTTCACATGTCTTCAAAATATTTTTTTAATTTCTCAAACATACAGGTTTCCAGACAGACATCGCTGTTTCTTTTCAATACCGAATAACTTTTAAATCAGCACATTATATTGCAAACAGGGGTTGCTCGTGTACTGTGAAATTTATACAGCGTATAGCCCAGGCTACCATGGCTATAATATATTTAATATTTGTCGTTGTTCAAGGAACACTCAAGTGATAAGTGACATTTATTATTATTATTAAATATTTAGTAAGCGAGAAGGAAAGTAAACTATATTGACAACAGCTCCACCTACCGCATCCAACCACAACTAAGAACTGTCTTGGTAACCGCATAAGTACCACATAAGATTTTCATTAAAGTCGGTCAAGCCGTTTAGTAGGAAAATAATTACGAACACACGCACACTGGAATTTTATACATAAAGATATTAATTATGTATAATATCCGTAAATATTTCCTCCTCATATTTGTCCCGCAACATTAACATACGAGTATACCTATTTAATACAACTTAAATAAGGAGTTAATAAATGTTTGGTTAACAATTATCGACGGATTTTTTATCACTTTATAATTTGAACAAAGTGTAGTCCTGGTTAAATAGAGAACCGATTTTCTCCAATATCGTCCATTGGAGCGATGTTCTGTAGCATTGCACAATGGAAACTTATTGGTCAGCTTTCCATCGATAGGGTAGGACTATTGAAATCTGCGCTACATTTTTACCATCGAACACACAGAGACCGTAACTATTTCTCAGATTCTGCTAATATTTTATAAGTTTTCCAAACATGAAAATAAACTAATTTTAGGGATTTTATCGAGTTTAAAAAATATCTTTATTTAACGGGTAGTATTCGCGTATATTATAAGAAATCAATATAAAGTGTTTTAGTAAACAGTAACGTAAAGTCTCGAACACAACATATTGTCCTCCACTCTTCAACGCATATATTTTGGCCCTCAATAATATTTGCTATTTAATTAAATGAAGATAAAGTTATAAAATACCGTATTATGTGGGTTTAGAACTGTTATAATAAGCATGATGATGAAAGTATGAAGTTATTCTCAGTAGAACCAGAATAACCGACATCGTCCAAAGGTAAGCTGAAGTGACTCCCATATATAATGTACTTTGTGCTGAAGTGGCAATGGGTTAGCCTTGGTCTGGAAACTGAAGTGAAGGGTGGCCCCCACTACATGGAACGACAACCTGATAAGACATGCGGGAAGTTGATAGATACAGTCTGTGTCATACAAGAAGTTCTATAGTCTCAGGAGCTGCGTTTTGGGGAAAGACCAAGTCAAACATTTTCATCATCAATTCATTTTATTATACGTGGTAGAGCCATGCTGTAGCCATATTATGATTGTAGCACGAATGGGTTGCCTCAATCGGGGTGGGACCACGCTCTCACAGAATACCAGTGCAAAATAGCAGCTTAATGCTGCTGTGTTTCGTATGGCGAGTGTAGAGAACCAAAGACCCTTTTTACTGGAAACGAGGCACTCCATCTTAGTCCTCAGGGCTGACAACGCATCTACATTTTGATTATTAATCAAGGATAAATGTAGATGTTTATGGGCCACTTACCATCAGGTGGACTGTGTGCTCGTTTTTCACCCTTATTCTATTAAAAAAACAGTTTGCTTGTGTGGTGCTGTAATAATGATGATGAAGATGATGAAGATGATATACAGCAGGAGTTTTAAATGGCTGTTGGCCTTCGTAAAAAATCCGGGTCTGGATGTATGTCTACATGTAATTTATGTATCGCGTGTAAAATGCCACCACGAATGAAGAGAAATTTCTAATAAACTTTTTGAAATAAAAATTAATATTATAATATATTTATTTTGAAAATTTTTGCTGTTGCTTCTCGGCCTTTGGCCAATTAAAAAAATATCTTTCTTATTATTTATTATTATGAAGCTCTCTGAAAACACTATTTAATATTTTATCCGGCCTTAATGACATACGGTGCTGCAAATGGTGACCTAATTTTAAATGGCGGGCTAATTATGAATGCAATGAATGCAGAACAAATTATGCTCTAGATTACAAATAATATTGAAATAATTTTGAGGCGCGTTTTCATTTTAATAGAATTTTTTAACTTTATTTATAAATGATTTTCAAATTCATTGCAGTCTATAAAAAGTTAATTGCTAGACAATCTACACCATGCATCCCATAGGCAGGATATTTACCATAAATGCCACGATGGGCATGCGACTACCATACAACGGTGGTAGAGCCATGCAGCAGTTTTTGCTGTTGCACGTATGGGCCGGCTCGAGCCGGGTTAGTACCACGACCTCACAGAATACCGGCGTGAAGTAGAAGCTCTGCTTCTGCGTTTCGTCTGGTGAGTGCAGGTGGCCGGAGGCCCAATCCCCCCCCCCCATCAACATGGTAGCGGAATTACACAATAGACTACCCCAGGAGGGTACCAGTACCCCTGGAGAATCCCTCGCTGAGCATCCACGACCATGTTATTCCAATCCTGAGCGTGGGTGCTCAGGCTGCCCCGCGTATTCTGGGGGGGGCAAAATTCCGCTCAAAAACATAACTGCTCGGGGTAAACAGAGCAACAATACCAAGGTGACCCCTGCTACGCTATCCGTGAATTTCTGCAACATCAGGGGACTTAACTCTAACCTAAACGCCGTCCACTACCATCTCGAGACGGCGAAGCCGGCCTTGCTCTTCCTGACCGAGACGCAGGTTTCCTCTCCGGCTGATATTTCGTATCTCTCCTACCCTGGGTACAAATTGGAGCACTCCTTTGTGCCTCGGGCTGGAGTTTGCGTGTATGTCAGAGAGGACATCTGTTCTCGACGCCTCGGCAGTCTTGAAGGTTCGGACCTGTCCATCCTTTGGCTACGCGTAGACAGCGACGACCATCCGCGCGTCTACGGGTGCCTCTATAGGTCCCATAGCGGTAATGCCGAAACAGACCGACTCATCGACCACGTCCAAATGGCTACAGATTCCTTGCTACAACAGGTCCCATCCGCAGAGATCGTGATCCTTGGCGATTTTAACGCCCACCATGCCGAATGGCTCGGTTCACGTTTAACCGATCATGCGGGGAGATCTGTTTATGACTTTGCCTTGGCATATGGTCTGACACAACTGGTTACTTCGCCTACGCGGATTCCAGATGTGGACGATCATACACCTTCCCTGTTGGACCTTCTGCTGACCTCTCATCCGGACGGATATCAGGTTTCCGTCGATGCCCCTCTCGGCTCTTCGGACCACTGTTTGATCTGGAGTATGGTGCCACTCACGATCCCTTCGAGGTTGCGTTCTGCAGGTTGCCGCCGTGTTTGGCATTACAGGTCGGCGGATTGGGACGGAATGCGGTCTTTCTTTGCATCCTACCCATGGGGGCGGGTTTGCTTCTCGCCGGATGATCCCAGCGCTGTTGCTGACTCTGTCACTGATGTGGTGCTACAGGGAATGGAACTATTTATTCCATCATCTGTGGTACCCATCGGAGGCAGATCTCAGCCTTGGTTTGGTCGCTCCTGTAAAACTGCATTACGCAGTAAGCAGGAGTGTTATCAAGCCTGGGCTGCGGCTTCGGCGACTCGGGATGTAAACACCAGCACACTTAAAAAGAAGTATAACTTCGCCTCCAGGTCCTTCAAAAGAGTTATTGCCAAGGCAAAGTCAGAGCACATAGGCAGAATTGGCGAGAAACTAGTTCGCCTTCCTTCGGGAACCCGTGCATTCTGGTCTCTCGCCAAGGCTGTCCAAGGGAATTTCTGTAAGCCATCACTACCATCTCTGCACAGGGAGGACGACTCACTGGCCCATGACGCAAAAGACAAAGCCGACCTTTTAGGCTCCCTTTTTGCGTCCAACTCGACTCTTGATGACGGGGGGAAAACACCGCCGACCATCCCGCGGTGTGAGTGCTCTATGCCGGATGTGCTGTTCTCACAGCGCTCGGTTCGCAAAGCACTTCTCTCCCTGGACATCCAGAAGTCGAGTGGGCCTGACGGAATCCCCCCAATTGTGCTGAGGACGTGTGCTCCGGAGTTGGAACCGGTCCTAACGCGTCTTTTTCGGTACTCCTACTCCCAAGGCGTAGTCCCGAATTCATGGAAGACAGCTTTTGTCCACCCGATCCCTAAAAAAGGCGACCGCTCAGACCCGTCCAACTATAGGCCTATCGCGATCACCTCCTTGTTCTCCAAAATAATGGAAACCATTATCAACTGCCAGCTCATCCGGTACCTTGAGGATCACCAGCTGATTAGTGACCGCCAATACGGTTTTCGTGGGGGTCGATCAGCTGGTGATCTTCTGGTCTACCTGACCCATAGATGGGCGGAGGCAGTAGAGTCCAAGGGGGAGGCGTTGGCCGTTAGTCTGGACATTGCGAAGGCCTTCGATCGGGTTTGGCACAAAGCGCTTCTTTCGAAGCTCCCTTCCTATGGGCTTCCCGAGAAATTGTGCAATTGGATCACCAGCTTCCTTGCAGATCGGAGCATCAAGGTTGTTGTAGACGGTGCATGTTCTGACTACAAGCCTATTAACGCTGGTGTTCCACAAGGCTGTGTGCTATCACCAACGCTGTTTCTTCTGCATATCAATGATATGTTGCTAACTGGTAACATTCATTGCTATGCGGATGACAGCACTGGTGATGCTCTATACACCGGCCGTGCTAATATTTCTCGGGAAAACGTCTCCGAGTACCGGAACAAACTTGTGTCTGAAGTCGAGTCTTTGCTGGACGAAGTCTCGAACTGGGGGCGACTAAACCTAGTCCAGTTTAATCCTCAGAAGACACAAGTTTGCGCGTTTACCGCTAAAAAGAACCCCTTTGTCGTATCTCCTCAGTTTCAAGGCACTCCCCTGGTTGCCTCAGCCAGTATCGGAATCCTCGGCGTCGACATATCGAGTGACGTGCAGTTTCGTGGTCATTTGGAAGAGAAGGCCAAATTGGCCTCTAAAAAGCTTGGCGTGCTCAGCAGAGCGGGACAGTATTTCATGCCGGCACACCGCCTGCAACTTTACAAGGCGCAGGTTCGGCCTCACATGGAATACTGTTCCCATCTCTGGGCAGGGGCTCCCCAGTGCCAGCTCCTTCCACTTGACCGCATCCAGCGCAGAGCGGCTCGAATCGTCGACGACTGAGTTCTTTCCGATCGGCTCGACTCATTGGCGCTGCGAAGAGATGTTGCATCTCTTTGCATTTTCTTTCGCATCTACCATGGGGAGTGCTCTGAGGAATTGTTCGGATTAATCCCAGCCGCCAAATTTCACGAACGCACATCGCGGCAGAACTCCCGATACCATCCACACCATCTGGATGATTGGCGGTCCACCACTGTGCGATTTAGAAGATGTTTTCTTCCTCGCACGACTTCCTTGTGGAATCGATTACCATCAGCGATTTTTCCGGACCGATACGACTTAGGGACCTTCAAGAAAAGAGCGTACTCCTTTTTAAAAGGCCGGCAACGCATCTGCCATTCCCTCCCTGGTGTTGCAGTTGTTCATGGGCGGCGGTAGTCACTTACCATCAGGTGAGCCGCATGCTCGTTTGCCCCCTCTACTATAAAAAAAAAAAAATAAAAAAAAAATAAATGCAACTGCACGAGTGGGGAATGCGGCGTGGTCCCATTCCCTATTCGTGCAGAATAACTGCGTGAATTAGCAGCTTAATGTTGCTGTGTTTCCCATGGTGAGTGTAGAGAACCAGAGACGCTTCTGCATATTGATTTTTAATCTAAGTTCTTAATGTTAAAAAAATGTTTTAATACTGTTTTTGAATTTTTGTGAATTAGAAATAACATTTTTTGCACAGCAACTAGTAATGATAGACGAGTTGAATCTACTCTTTCTCTAAATGAATATATATTAAAACTTATTTTGGAACGCAAATAAGTACCTATTTATGTTAAGCAAGATCATTATAATATTATTTGTTAAAATTTGAGAGATATAGCGTTAGTAAGCTTATAGATATAGATAACGGTAATAAAATATGCGGTTGCCAACCTGCCTGCCAAGCGTGGCAAGTGTGGCAATATCACCCCTATGAGCTGACCTACGGGGGAGATCTACGTTGTATATCCCAGTGCAGATAGTATAGCCTGAGAATTCTTTTCAACTTTCGACCTTTGTTTTAGTTTTAAATGAACCTCGAGTATAACATAACTAGCACTCAAAGCTACTACTTTACACAACTCATTCCTCATGAATAGAGCCAAGTTTGTTCTGCAGTCGCCTGTTACTTTCAAGTGGACGCAATTTGCAACAGTCGTTTGTTACAAAGAGCCTATAAAAAAGTTTCCATTGCTAAACACTGATGAGTTTCACTATAATCAACAGTTTTGAATATTATTAGTTCTCTTTATTCCATAAATCCAATTGTTTGTTGACAGACTAGCAGATATTAAGTGCATTTATGAGTATATCGTTCGAGCTGTGGCTTGGATATGGCTGACTGTTCGCTTATGTGTTTTTTTTTATAGGAGAGGGGGCAAACGAGCATGCGGCTCACCTGATGGTAAGTGACTACCGCCGCCCATGAACAACTACAACACCAGGCAGGGAATTGCAGATGCGTTGCCGGCCTTTTAAAAAGGAGTACGCTCTTTTCTTGAAGGTCCCTAAGTCGTATCGGTCCGGAAAAATCGCTGATGGTAATCGATTCCACAAGGAAGTCGTGCGAGGAAGAAAACATCTTCTAAATAGCACGGTGGTGGACCGCCAATCATCCAGATGATGTGGATGGTATCGGGAGTTCTGCCGCGATGTGCGTTCGTGAAATTTGGCGGCTGGGATTAATCCGAACAATTTCTCAGAGCACTCCCCATGGTAGATGCGAAAGAAAATGCAAAGAGATGCAACATCTCTTCGCAGCCTCAATGAGTCAAGCCGATCGGAAAGGACTCGGTCGTCGACGATTCGAGCCGCTCTGCGCTGGATGCGGTCAAGTGGAAGGAGCTGGCACTGGGGAGCCCCTGCCCAGAGATGGGAACAGTATTCCATGTGAGGCCGAACCTGCGCCTTGTAAAGTTGCAGGCGGTGTGCCGGCATGAAATACTGTCCCGCTCTGCTGAGCACGCCAAGCTTTTTAGAGGCCAATTTGGCCTTCACTTCCAAGTGACCACGAAACTGCACGTCACTCGATATGTCGACGCCGAGGATTCCGATACTGGCTGAGGCAACCAGGGGAGTGCCTTGAAACTGAGGAGATACGACAAAGGGGTTCTTTTTAGCGGTAAACGCGCAAACTTGTGTCTTCTGAGGATTAAACTGGACTAGATTTAGTCGTCCCCAGTTCGAGACTTTGTCCAGCAAAGACTCGACTTCAGACACAAGTTTGTTCCGGTACTCGGAGACGTTTTCTCGAGAAATATTAGCACGGCCGGTGTATAGAGCATCACCAGTGCTGTCATCCGCATAGCAATGAATGTTACCAGTTAGCAACATATCATTGATATGCAGAAGAAACAGCGTTGGTGAAAGCACACAGCCTTGTGGAACACCAACGTTAATAGGCTTGTAGTCAGAACATGCACCGTCTACAACGACCTTGATGCTCCGATCTGCAAGGAAGCTGGAGATCCAATTGCACAATTTCTCGGGAAGCCCATAGGAAGGGAGCTTCGAAAGAAGCGCTTTGTGCCAAACCCGATCGAAGGCCTTCGCAATGTCCAGACTAACGGCCAACGCCTCCCCCTTGGACTCTACTGCCTCCGCCCATCTATGGGTCAGGTAGACCAGAAGGTCACCAGCTGATCGACCCCGACGAAAACCGTATTGGCGGTCACTAATCAGCTGGTCATCCTAAAGGTACCGGATGAGCTGGCAGTTGATAATGGATTCCATTATTTTGGAGAACAATGAGGTTATCGCGATAGGCCTATAGTTGGACGGGTCTGAGCGGTCGCCTTTTTTAGGGATCGGGTGGACAAAAGCTGTCTTCCATGAATTCGAGACTACGCCTTGGGAGTAGGAGTACCGGAAAAGACGCGTTAGGACCGGTGCCAACTCCGGAGCACACGTCCTCAGCACATTTTGGGGGATTCCGTCAGGCCCACTCGACTTCTGGATGTCAAAGGAGAGAAGTGCTTTGTGAACCGAGCGCTGTGAGAACAGCACATCCGGCATGGAGCACTCACACCGCGGGATGGTCGGCGGTGTTTTCCCCCGTCATCAAGAGTCGAGTTGGATGCAAAAAGGGAGCCTAAAAGGTCGGCTTTGTCTTTGTTTGATCTAAGATAATAAGGCTGGTATGTCAGTGACTACTGACTATTTATAACTCTTTATGTAAGACTAGTGATCCACTCCGGCTTCACACGGGTGATATCTGGATCTCGACAACAGCGCCAAATGTCGGGTCCAATTCTGTGACGGTTAAGGCAAATCCTCCCTAACAAAGGGGAGGCTCATATCCAGAATAGACCTTAAAGGGATGATGGTATTTCATTAAGTTTCTCTTAGGAATACTGTTCTGTGACTTGCACTCAAGTAAACACACTTGAGAGTCGAGGTTTGTTTATTAATCAGTGTGGCACTTAGCTGATATCGTAAACCTAAACCGCATCTTGAGCTATGTTAATTAATAGGATCATAACCTCAAGATTGTACTCAAGTGCGTGTACTTGAGCTGAGTAACGTTTGTTAATACGGGCCGTAGTCCTCAGAGGCGGCAACACATCTATAGCCTTCTCTGTTTGAAACTAGTTGCTGCTGTCCATGAGGATCCTCAGCGGTCTGTAGAAATAGCAGTTGTTTTGGGTCGTCGCTCACTTAGCGGTCAGCCACCGCAGAGTCTACATCACCTGAATATACCTTGTGTAGAGGCGAAACACGTGGCGTATTGTCGTCAGTGGTGTGTCTTTCCTAGTGAAGTGGTGTTGGGCGTAGTGGTGCTGGAATTAGTGGTGACGGGGATAGTGCACGTTTAACAGTGGTAGAGCCACGCGGCAGCTTTTGCTGTCGAATGGATGGGCCGGCTCGAACCGGGGTGGTACCACGACCTCACAGAATACCAGCGTGAAGTAGAGGTTTACCTCTGAGTTTCGCTTGGTGAGTGCAGGTGACCGGAGACCCTTTTTACTGAAAATGAGGCATTCCATCTTAGTCCTCACGGGTGACAACGCATCTACATTTTATAGAGGATAGATGTAGATGTCTATGGGCCACAGCAACCACATACCATCAGGTGGACTGTGTGCTCGTTTGTCACCCTTATCCTATAAAAAAAAGGAGTTTATAGAGGTGTACAAACAAAAAATTTACGCACGATTTAATAATCTCAAATGGCATGCTACGTGAAGGAAGACCGAAGATTTTGTAAAATTTTTACAAAACCAATTTTGTTAACGGCTCAAATTAAAATATTCAATTTAGAATTATCCACAAATAGCTATCATAATTTTTATTTAAGAAAAATGCTCCTTTTTCTTTACAGAAAATAATCTTATAAGAAATTTAATAATCTCAAATCAGATCAGATCATACTATTGTTGGTTTTGACTACTGAGACAATTTCAGTCAGTGATGAAATAATGATATTTGTTACGTGCTCCTTCAGCGCTGGTCATATGACGATGCTTAAAGTCGTTCAGCGTTCTATGAAGAAGGTTATGATGGAAGAATTTCTACGTAATAGAATCCGTAATAAAGATATCTGACACCTAAAAACATCGACAAATGGACACACAGTACATCTGATAGTAAGTTTGATTCAGTACGAGCGTGGTCGTTTCCCAGTAGAACCATTTATATGGCAGCTATACGTCCCCAGGGTGGCTCTACCATATAAAAAAAACTTAGTTTATATACTTAGTTAATCATGAATAAACCTGACACCACGAGCATTTTCGCCATTCACAACATGTTAATCGAACATAAAAAAGAAATTGCGTAATTAAATTGCTGGAGAATAATAAATTCTTATAAATTTTTAAGAAATAATAATAAAATGCTAGGGAAATTCAATAAAAAATTGCTCAATATCAAAGGGAAAATACACTTTGTGAATAATTGGAATATATTTAGCCTCGATTTCGAGGTAACTTTGTGAAAGGGATTCCGAGCAATTAGTCGAAGCGATCCGTGAGTCCTCAGATAGAAAACGTCATTTTTATTCTTCCGTTCATAACACTTTGTATAATTAGGAAGTTTTGATATTTCTTGTACAGCCACAGTTGATTATTAAAACTGTTCTGACAAACGTGTGCATTGTACAAACATCTCTTATCCAATTGTTTCTAATCCAAACAAATATTCTGTGCGGCATTTAAACCTACGGTCCCGCAGCGTCGCAATCAAACTTTTGGCCACGACGCTTCTAAGCCAATTCATCGTATTTACGAAAAAATATAAGTTATTTAGAATAGAAAATGGAATCCGAAGAAGTTTGAAATATATTTTTATTACTATTAATAATAATAATAATATAAAAGTAATATATTATTATTTTAGAGCATTGGTAGCTCAGAGCATAAGCGTTCGCCGTAAATGTCACAGTACGCGATCATCACAGGATCTATCTCCGCTCGCACCTATGAGTTTGTGAATTGCAATTTTGAAGTGATGGTTTACCACATTACACACGAAAACGTTATGAGGAAACTTGTATGTCTAAGATATAAAATGAAACATTGAAAACATGTGAGTACACGTATTCGGGTAGCGCGGTGGACACTATTTTCTTGTCCTAAAACCCTCTCAGTAATGAGGGGAGGCCTGTACGTGGCTGTGGGACGGATATAGGTAACTTTGGATATACTTTTGTATTAATAATGAATGTCAATATCCAGTATCCATCCGTTTTATTTGTAAACAGAAATAAAATTTTCATTAATTAATAATCATCTTGAGGTGGTTGGAAATCTTTTACTATTTTCCTTATTATACAAAATATCGTGATATTTTTTTCATCAAGAAACTGAAGCCAACTGAAAACAGTTGATGTAATACTTTTGAGACGGTGTAACGAAGCGTTCATATCTTATAACAGCAATGAATGAAGGTGCAAATTAGGCGAAAAGGCAAGATTTTTATTAAGAAGTCAGTTTAATCAAATTATATAAAAAAATTAAAACAATGGCAGCTACAAGCTACGAGCCAACATTTAAAAATAATAATTTAAAATTCGAATTTTTTTCTCTATCATTAAACAAATTTTATAGACTATAGCGGTCCGCACCGGCTTTGTGTAATTGAGTTTGTAAAGCGTCCACGGACGCAGTCAAATACACACAAATAATTCATCAAAATCGGTCGAGCCGTTTTCGAGTTTAAGTGAGACTAACGGACAGTAAGGATATATTATTATTTTGTGTGCTTTTAGAACATTATCAGAAAAACGGTAAGATTAAAAGTAAAAAATGTTTTTTTTGGAAAATAATTTAAAAAGAACATAACAGAAACATAAACAGAAACATTTTTATTCAATATAGAAAATAAATAATATTTATTGTTAGTCACCCTTTTGTTTACCATTGTTTCGAAAAAAACCTCCGTCTTGGGACGAACTAACTCAATATAAAAATTGTTATAGTGAGACTCAGACCAACAAAGAAGGAAACACGGAGTGCTGCGTACATGTCAAGTAATACGCACGAATACGAGACGACGCACACATATGCACTAAACTTGAGGATTTGTGGCGCGTTACTGTTCTCACAACTTTTTTTTTATTGCATATCTCACAACTGATGAAAAATGTCATGAACATTATGCCAAAACACGTGCAGATATACGCATGGACTGATTCATTCATGGTAGTTCTTGGTTGGTTAAATGGTGACGTCAATAGATGGAAAGAGTTTACAGAGTACGTACAATACTCAACGTCATCCCATCATCATCTTGGCACTATGTTGGCAACTCTGTAGATTGCACTACAAGAGAACTGCCGTCACAAAAAGAAAGGTCTTGAATAGAAATGAATAGAATAGAATAATTTTCATTCAATATTTTCCAATAATTCTTATTGAAAGCCATTTTTGTTTTCATTACCACTGGTACGAAATAAATCTCTGTCCTGGGAAGAACAAGCAAGAAACCCAGCGGGACGTTTTTTAAATAAATTTTACAATATAAATGATTAATTGAGAAACAATATATTAAATTTGTTAATTAAAATTGAAAACAAATTGAAATCCTATTGAATCGTAACTTGAGTTACTGTTAAGGATCGCGTATCAACAGAGACTAGAACTTTGTGTATAAACTAATCCTTTATAGCCAGTGTGTCCCATACGCAACTGTCTACGCGCTTATTGATTGTTGTAGTTTGATGGATGGGATTGGAGGAGCTTTGAGACTAACTTTATGCATATCTTTATTTTCATGTAGTACTATCCGCCCCGGCTTCGCAAGGGTAATTTTTGGATCTCGACAACAGCGCCACCTACCGGATCTAAATGTAAACATAAATCATCTAGGGGGTCCATTCAAAATACTCTAAAACATTCCATCAAAATCGGTCGAGCTGTTTTTGAGTTTTAGCGTAACTAATTGACAGCAATTGATTTTTATATATAGAGATAAAGAATATGTAATGGAAAATATATACTGTAATTATATATAATTGAATATATATAGTGGCGGGCGCAATACGGAATCATTATTTATCAGGGCTCCGCTGAAAATCAGCGCTGCTGCAGTATCTGTGGTAGCATATGCTGAGACGGAATCCTTTTGGCATCACATCACTCACTCTTGCTGAGATTTATTTTTATTTATGTTTTTCAACTACTTTCTACGTTTTTATGTCTCATTATTTCTAAATGTATATTTTGTGTGTGTATTGATGCTAATAAACATATGTCTATGTCTAATTAAGATTATTCTAAAATTCATAGAAATCGTATAAAATGACAAGCTTTTTTTATAGGATAGGTTGACAAACGAGCACACAGTCCACCTGATGGTGAGTGGTTGCTGTGACCCATAAACATCTACGTCTATCCTCAATAAATAATAAACATACATACATAAACACTCACGCCTGTCACCCAGAGAGGTAGGCAGAGACTATGGACTTCCATTTGGCACGATCCTGACAGACCTCTCTCGCTTCCTCCACATCCATATATCTACGCATACACGCTCGTCGGTTAAAGGTACTCTTGATTTGGCCCATTTTCAATATATCGCCAATTTGGTCGATAAACTTTCGCCTAGGGCGACCCTTCCCGAAATAAATAATCAAATCCAGATGCGTTGTCACCCGTGAGGACTAAGATGGAATGCCTCTTTTCCAGTAAAATGGGTCTCCGGATCTCTGCACTCACCATACGAAACACAGCAGTGTGAAGCTGCTATTTTACGCTGGTATTCTGTAAAAGCGTGGTCCTTCCCCGGTAGATCCGACCCATTCGTGCTACAACTATACTACTAATATAGCTGAAGCATGGCTCTACCACGTAAAAAAGTTGTTGAGAAATGTGATATTTTAAGCGACTTCAAAACAAGGAGGAGGTTAACAACTCAATTTTATGTCTTATATTGTATGTATGTAACCTGAAACGATTTCAATTATCTTTTATTATAGTCGTTATGCTTCAGGTCTAGTCTCATGTAAATTAAGAGAAAAAATCCACCCGTAATCCTAGTAAAATAGGGGGTGAAGTTTAGTCTTGTGTCATGCTTAAATGTCCTCAAATGAAAAATGATTTTCCTTATCCCACATAAAAAATAAAATATTATAGTTTTATTCTAAAACATAAAATTAACAAATAAGCTACGTGGTAGAGCCACGCTGCAGCTATATTATGGTTGTAGCACAAATGGGTCGGCTCGACCGGTGTAGGACCACGCTCTCACAGAATACCAGTGTAAAATAGCAGCTTAATGCTGCTGTGTTTCGTATGGTCAGTGTAGAGAACCAGAGACTCTTTTTACTGGAAACGAGGTATTCTATGTAAGTCCTCAGGAGTGACAACGCATCTGCATATTGATTTTTAATCGAGGATAAAGGTTGATGTCTATGGGCTACAGCATCCACTTACTATCATGTGGACTGTGTACTCGTTTGTCACCCGTATTCTATAAAAAAGCTACTAGCTTCCAGTACAAGTGACTACTACAGGCCATGGAAAACTGCAACTAACTTTAACAACTTTAAAAATTAACTGCTTGTAATCACTCATATGTCCATGTTCATTAAACCAAAATCCACTACAGAGTGAAAGACTAAGCGCTACGTACATTTCAAATGATACAAAAACGAAGCCAAAACCATTTTCAAACCTATTGTAAGAACACGCAGTCACGTACACAAACGCATCTTAAATCATTTGTAACCCTTCACATTCTATTAAGTGCATGTTAGGCTTGACCATTCTCCCGTGTAGTGGCGGGTAAGTATATCCACTACCCTATATCTTCCCGTGGGTGTCGTAAGAGGCGGGTAACTGAGGCAGAAGATGGGCAACAGCATTTTTCTGATAACAGTAAAACAACAATAAAAAAAAACTGTGGTTGCCAACTCGATCACCAAGCGTGGCAACTATGGAAATATACTCCCCAATGAATAAAGTTATGAAGAGACGGCCCCAAGTCCCCGGCGGATGAAGAAGGACGAGAAGTCCAATCTTCTCGTCCTTCATTGAGTGGAGCGCGCTGTTTGGGTTAGTACTATCCACACACGGTGTGGGTCTGTGTGCGCCCCCACATTTTTTTTATAATGTGTGAGAGCGAAACCTTTGCATCGGGTATTTGTATAAAGATAAAGTGAGCCTTCTCCTAAGGATTGATTAATAAAAAATTTACTGATGTGAGACTATTACAATCTGAAAAAGGGGTGGTTTTTGATTCCCTAACTATTTTGAGCCTTTTTTTTCGTGAGCGGGGTACTTTAAAAATATTATTAAGCACAAATACTCACGGCTTTTGATTGCACTAGTGAATATTGAATCTTCCAAGAGTCACCTAAAAGCACTGAGTTACTACACAAGCACAAAGTAATAAGTTCTTAATTAAAATAAAGAGTCTTTGACAAACCCTTAAAGACAAAAGCTTTTAAGGTTATTATTCATTAGCCTAGTGTCATAATAAAAATATTTAACATTATTATACAGCAGCAGGGGAACATAGAGGTGGCGAATTTTCACCTTTTAACTTGAACATATACGTAGGTCACTCAATATGTTTTGAGATGCTCGAAATTTAATATTGGAACGCACCCGTGTTATATGTTTCTAAAAAACAAATTTATTTAAAACTAGCTTCTGCCCGCGACTTCGTACGCGGATCCTGTTACTTATGCCAGCGACAACGGGGTCGTCAAAATCGAAGATCTGAAACGTCTGATGTTGAATTCTAAGAGCCCGGGGACGGGAAAACAACGTGATTCCCGAGACGATTCGAGACGTTCTAGATCTTTCATTTTTGTAAGTCAATATGAAATGCCCATCAGACTAAACAACTTTTGCTAAGACGTCATTCCTATATATGTTATAGTGTCGCTGGGCTGTGGATGGAGTGTAACTTATATACAGGGATTGCCACAGGAAAATAATTTAAGACATGATTTAAATAGACAAATGCATAATTTAATATGTAATAATAATTTAAATTTGACATATAATTGTAATGACAATAATGACAAATTTCATGTAATTGACATATATAATTTAATAAAAAAGTTTTGGACAAAAGATAGGTATTACCTATCCAAATATAATTTAAGACTGATAGCAAATGTGCTATCTTATTATTTACTTTTTAACTCAGCCAAGTTTTTGGCTACCAGGACTGCTTTTATTGGGCAGGATAATTATTTGACAATTAATTTGGAATCAGTTCCAACTAATTTAAATTAGTAAATGCGACAATACAGGTAATCTCTAGCAATAATAAGAGTTTAATTAACTTTGAATGTAGCCCACAAATAAGTAATAAAAGTTGTTTACACCTGGTGCATCAAAATATACAAGGCATGATGGGCAAAGAATTAGAAGTTGAATTGTTTTTAAATAGTAACAACATACATATCCTTTGTATTACTGAACATTGGCTAAAAGATTATAATTTCATGTTTAATTTCAGAAATCACCAGGTGGTCAGTTCCTTCAATAGAGAAAAAAGTTTACGTGGTGGCTCCTTAATACTAGCAGATAAATCATTATTATATAAAGAACGTAAGGATATAGTGAGCCTCTCTGTTGAGCGAACTGTAGAAATGGCTTGTGTCAAGCTCGAGCACCTCTTTGTTGTAAGTTTTTACAGACCCCCATGTGCTACTTATGACTATTTTGAAAGGATTGTGGAAGAAGTTTTGCTCAAACTTAGAAGACAGAACAAGTCTGTTGTAATATGTGGAGACTTTAACATCAATCTCCTTGAAACTTCTTCCATTAGTATTAAGTTTAGCTCATTGTTTAAATCATATAATCTTGTTAATTTATTTTTAGAACCAACACGTATTGCTGGGCCTAGTGCGACCTGTATAGATAATATTTTTACAGATGTTAAGCCCTTGCATAAATCAATTATTCAAAATTTAAGTTCAGATCACTGTGGACAGTTGGTATCATTGCCTTACATACACAAGAAACAGAAAAATAAGAAAGTTGTGTTTGTTCCAATAAATGAACATCGCTTGGAGAGGTTTAGAAGTAATATAATAAAAAGACTTCCATTACTTTCATTTAAAAACAGTGCTAATTATTTGTATGGTACATTATTTAAAATTATAACTCGTGAATTTAGTAGGATATTTACTTCTAAAACTTCCTCTTTTAACAGTCGCAAATCATTTAATGAATGGGCGACAGTAGGAATTTATAAGAGTAGGCGAAAGTTATACGAGCTTTATAATGAAAGATCATATAATAGTAGTGTTATATTTAGAGATTATGTAAAAACATATTCTAAAATATTTAAAAAAGTGTGCGCCACAGCTAAGGCTTTACATTTAAGTAACAAAATTAAAACTGCGTCTAACAAAATTAAAATGACCTGGAGAATAATAAATAGTGAAACAGGCAAGGTCAAACCGCGCAACTCGGATTTTCAATTGAATAATAACAATAATTTAACCCGATCTGATCAAGCTGTTGCTATGGCTTTTGAGAAACATTTTACTGATGTTCTTTTTTGACAACTAAATCAATAAACTCTTCTCCTACTGTCGCTGAATCATTGCTCAAACAAAATGTAAAGGCTTGTTCAAATACTTTTAAATTCTATAGATTACTGCCAAAAGATATTGTTAAATATTTTAAAACTATTGATGTTAAGAAAACGGCAGATTTATGGGGGATTTCCGTTAAAGTTATTTTATCTATAATAGATATAATAGCACCTTATCTAGCCACTATATTTAATACAAGCGTCGAATCTGGTGTGTTTCCTGATTTAATGAAACTCGGTAAAGTCATACCTTTATTTAAATTTGGTAGTACATTAGACCCCGCCAATTTTAGACCAATTTCTGTACTACCAACATTTAGTAAAATTTTTGAAAAAATAATTTTAGATCAGATGTTAAGTTTCTTTAATATTAATAAATTGCTACATAGAAATCAATTCGGGTTTACAAGGGGTCGCTCAACAACTGACGCTGGAGTTGAGCTTATTAAACATATTTTTTGTGCATGGGAGAATTCAGAGGATGCTTTGGGTATATTTTGTGACCTTTCCAAGGCCTTAGACTGCGTTCACCATGAGACATTAATCAGGAAGCTACAGTACTATGGTGTCAAGAACACAGCGCTTAAACTTATAATTTCATATTTAAGTAATAGAATGCAGAAAGTTATTATCAATGGTAAAAGTTCTTCCGGCTCACCTGTACTAATGGGTGTCCCTCAGGGCTCAATTCTCGGCCCATTCCTATTTCTAGTGTATATTAATGACTTACCTTCTATTGTAGAGGATAATCATGATATAGTATTATTTGCTGATGATACTTCTTTGATTTTTAAACTTAAACGTTAATCATTTAAATGTGACGAAGTGAATAATGCTATATCAAAATTAGTGCATTGGTTTAACGTTAATAATTTACATTTATACGGAAATAAAACTAAATGTATTAAATTTACAACAACGAATGTTAAAAATCTGAGAACCAATGTGTTTTTAAATGGGGAAGAACTGAGCCCTGTTGAATCCACTGTTTTTCTTGGCATCACTCTCGACGCAAAGCTTCAGTGGGGCCCCCATATATCCAAACTAGCAAGCAGACTAAGTTCTGCAGCCTATGCTGTAAAAAAGATAAGAAAACGAAAAAGAAAGTCTCACGAGTGTCGAGACAGCTAGATTAGTTTATTTCAGTTATTTCCATAGCATAATGTCTTATAGGATTTTGCTATGGGGAAATGCGGCTGATTCAGAAACTATTTTTGTTTTACAGAAGAGGGCCATTAGAGCTATTTACAACCTAAAACCGAGAGAGTCTCTTAGAGATAAATTTAAAGAAATAAATATATTAACTTTGGCCTCTCAGTATATTTACGAAAATTTAATGTATGTTCACAAAAACAAAGGTAGTTTTAGTAAAAAAAGTGATGTGCATTCTGTAAACACTAGGAACAAACACAAGCTAGTGATACCAGTTTCTCGACTCCACAGAGTCAGTAATTCATTCTTGGGGCAATGTATACGCTATTACAACAAGGTCCCGGAAAGTGTACAGGCTCTCTCTATTAGCAAGTTTAAATGTTTTGTTAAGTTGAAACTGTATAAAAAGGGTTATTATAGTATAAATGAATACATGGTTGATAATAACCCCTGGGAATGAGGTGATCGCTTCCAAGCTGTTTCTAAAATAAATTTTGTACTTATATAGTTGTATAACCATTATTGTAAAATTTGCTTTAAAAAAAAGTCCCGCTGGGTTTCTTGCTGGTTCTTCCCAGGACAGAGGTTTTTTTTTTCGAACCAGTGGTAAAGTAAAAAATGACTTTCAATAAGAATTACACATGTGATCTATATTGAATAAAAAATATTCTATTCTATTCTATTCTATTCTATTCTATTCTATTCTATTCTATTCTATTCTATTCTACTCCTTGTGTGTTATTAAGTTAATATATTGGTAATATTGTTTAGATCACGTTCACATGAGGCTTAAGTACTTATAGAACAAAAATACTTCAGCGCAAAGCTTCCGGGTAAACTATGTTGAAAGTTGACCCGTCCGGCACGTGAACATAAAGATTTCTAGCACTGCTAACCCGGGAAAGAGCGACGTACAACTGACCATGCGAGAAACAACTGACACCGAGATCTACTCCAGCAACACGAAAAGTCTGCCCTTGAGCCTTATTAATTGTCATTGCATAACACAATGATACTGGGAATTGCGTTCTTTTAAA
This sequence comes from Parnassius glacialis, assembly GCA_033319125.1. Taxonomy (NCBI): domain Eukaryota; kingdom Metazoa; phylum Arthropoda; class Insecta; order Lepidoptera; family Papilionidae; genus Parnassius; species Parnassius glacialis. The sequence continues at coordinate 20,393,101 of JAVANC010000023.1, read as the reverse complement.
TTGGAATGGAAAATTATTTGGTATTATGGGAATTCTGGGAATAAAGACGGTTTCTCCTGCACCGCCACCTATTAAAATTTGAGCCTTGATTATATTTTGTTGCAACTGGGTTACTTTTAGCCGAGTTCCATTGCAAAGTTGTGGTGGTCTTAAATTTCGGAGCAGAATAATCGGAATGCCACTTTTTAAACAAATTTCACGAGAAGGAAGTCCGGGCATATTTAAAAAATTTAAAAATTCTATCGGGTAATTAGTGGCTTCATGTTCATCGACCATTCTATTTATTGAACTATAAACTTTGCTTCTACCTGTATATTCGACAGTATTTTGTTATTAATCTCAGATGCCTGGTCATTGCGAGGAGTTAAAATGGATCTTTCGCATAGCCAAAAATTGTCCCTATTTAATATAATGGTTACGTCACCGTAAACTGACGATATAAGATGTGGTTGGGATTGCACTATACAACATAGCTCAGGCGTCAGAATAAGTTTTCCTTGGCGTAGTTGTGGATAGGTACCTTCCCTATTCTTTAATAATTTATCAGAAAATTGACGATCATCCGGGCTATCTCCAGTTCTCACTCGCATGTTTATAGTCAAATGTACCGATTGTATATCACGCCACAAATTTTGGCAAGCTCTAACCTCATCAACTCGGGTTCCCCGTGGTATTACCCCTTACCGGTAATACCACGGGGAACCCGAGTCGTCGTCGTCGTGTCGTCGAGTTGTCGGATATCACCACAAAATAAAACCGTGATACAGTCCATTGATCGATTTTTTTGTTTTATATCCCTTAAAGTTCTGTCTACCACTTCTATTCCTTTTCGTTGGGCCATCGTTCATTAATCCCATATTTTTTTTATAGGATAAGGGTGATAAACAAGCACACAGTCCACCTGATGGTAAGTGGTTGCTGCGGCCCAAAGACATCTACATCTATCCTCGTTTGCGAATCAAAATGCAGATGCGTTGTCACCCGTGAGGACTAAGATGGAATGCTTCATTTCCAGTAAAAAGGGCCTCCGGCCACCTGCACTCACCAAGCGAAACGCAGAGGTAAACCTCACGCTGGTATTCTGTGAGGTCGTGGTACCACCCCGGTTCGAGCCGGCCCATCCATGAGACAGCAAAAGCTGCCGCGTGGCTCTACCACTGTTAGAAATATGATTAAATATGATTGATTAAATACATGTATGATACCATATGATTAAATTACACTCACGTAATACCTTAGCTTTGTCGCTATTTCTTGAAATACTACAGGTTGGACTTTCCGTGCGATCTAAATCAATTGGTATTTTAAACATAGTGTGAGCAGTTTTACCTTCTGGTAGCAATGTTGCAGCTATACCTGATAAACCACGGCAAGAGCAATTTTACGCTAATTTTGAACATAAGCTAATATTAATTTAGTCAAAAAGGTTTTCCCAGTTCCTCCAGGTGCATCTAAAAACCATATTGTTCCCAAATTATTCTGAACACTCGCGCACACGCGATCATAGACTGAACGTTATTCTGCAGTTATCATTGGGACACCGTTTTCTAATGTTGCCAGCAGTTCCACTGAGTTGTAACCAATCTCTGCAGAATATTCCTTATTGGTAACCTTTCCGACTGAGGTTGGTGTTGGCAAACCATATTCACAGAGTGATTTACCGCCTACTGCTGTTAAGTTATCCTGAAGAAATAATTAGCACAGATTTATAGCAAGATCACGGAAATTATCATTAGTTACGCCTTCATCATTGTGAGATATATTCCGAAGAAAGTCTTCTGCAAATTTTTCTTTATATTTTTCCCATAATTGTACAGCATCTGACAAATTACAAAATGTGAGTAATGTTTCAAATAAATGGCGTAACCGTCGTTGATTATCACTAACACAGGATTCTGCTAAAGCGTCATCCCAATGCTGATCATTTTCAAGCAAACGACGCGCTTGGCAAGCTGCGTGATAAGTTGGGTAAACAACATCGTCTACTTTTCTCAAATCTGTAAATGATGTTGGTCCTCGCACTGTATGTAATAATAATCGCAAACAGAAACACTCAGCGTTGTTAGGATGAACGGTATACACTCTACCAAAAACATGTTCTTTGAAAATACCTGACTCGCCATCTACAGGCCTGCCACGGCGTCTACGATTAAAGACACCTCGTTGCTTATCGTAGGTATAATACAATGGAACTTCTTCATACAAAAGAGATTTTGCAAAATCATCACTTTGGCAAAGTCGAAAGAATGCTAATAAAGTTGTTTGTCTAGGGTTCTCTAATCGTTCTGTAACATTTTCGGCGTTAAAATATATACGTTAACCGCCTTTCTAGATGAACACCCAGATGAGTCACAGGTGGATATCTTTCGTGAATGTTGAAACTTAAGATCCGCCACACAGCTTCTGAAGAGCTGATATATCTGCCTGACTGAAATCTAGTAACTTCATCATGTTCATTTTTCAACGCAAATGTAGCTTGGTCACTGCCCTTGTTAATATACTTACAAATATATCTTATTGACTCTACACTATTACACATTTCAACATTTATGTGAGTTTGAAATGCTCTAGACATCACAGGCGAATACGGAACGACCCACCTATTATCTAAAGTAACCTGTTGTCCAGACACTCGCTTTTCAACAGTAAAACCACCATTGTCTCTTGAACGGCGACGATATAATGGGTATCCATCATGTCCTGTTACAGTTTCATCCACTAATGCTTTTGGATATCTTTTAGTGCAACGACCGTCTTGCATGCAAGGAGCATTCCCGTTAAATGCACCACATGGACCATGTATCATATGAGTTTTAACAATGTCCTATAACACGGCATCTGCAATCGGATCTGGAATTTCAGCACTGATTGAACTGTCTACATCATTAGGTCAAACCTTATCTTTTAACCAAAGCAGGATATGTGCGTGAGGTAAGCCGCGTTTTTGCCACTCAACACTATACATATAACACAATACATCTCCAAAAATGTTATCTTTGGTAAGTAGATCTATCATTGATTTTAATTTTAAATGAAAAACTCTTGCGATAATATCATGGCGGTCATGCGGTGCTTGAACCTCAATAAGCTCCCGAGTGATTTCATCCTACTTGGGATTGGTAGTTACAGTAATAAATAAGTCGGGACGTCTATATTTTCTTACGTAACGAAAAGCATCTTGAGTACGTTCGTGCATGTAGCGTGGACCACCAGTAAAAGAAGAGGGTAAAATAACTAAACGGCCCATATTCACCGTATCATTATCTTGCTGCATGGCGTCGCGAAGATGCACGTATTCTTCAGCGCACAGCTGCCTTTGATTAGATAGTATATAAACTAATCTTTAGGTTTCAATTTTCGTGTACATGTCAACAATAAACTGATTGAATAAGCCACGAAAACGTTGAAAGTATACAAATCTATTCCCTCTCACTTGCAAGTGGTAACAATAAAATTGAAGGCATGACATCTTTTTATTATAATTAGGTGCGCCTGTACGCGGATCAGTTTGGTATAAAGCGAAATTATAACCATCTTCCCCTCGAGAGTATATCAAAGGATATTGCAAACTGTCGTAAGCCCTGTGGGTTTCGTAAATACGTTGCAAACGATTGACTCTGGAACGGATAACGATATCACGCCTACCACATTCCTGGTCGACCAATACTACAGCAACTTCATTCGTGGATGGAACGTTATAACGCCCAGGGTGTTCCTGAGTTGGACACCTATCGGCATTTATAACAATTTTATAATTGTTATCACCATCTTGAGGAAGAGCTTCTAATGCCGATTTAAAACTGCATACATACGAATTAACCTGAAGAAACATAAAGATAATCGTTTTTTAGGTGGCATTGTGTATTTTATTTTTAATCGACAGCATTCAGTTACCTAACAAAATAATCTACGTTAGAGGTCCTAACTATAGCTATAGCTATGCACTTAAAAAAATCTAAATGCCTACTTAAATAATAAAACGGATCGTAAATAAATCATTAAATCCAAAATTAAATTCTTATAAATATATAAGGTCGCTCAGCGAGCTATGGAGAGGGTTATGCTCAGAGTTTCTCTGTGTGATAAACTTAGGAATGAGGATATCCGCAGTAGAACCAGAGTGACCGACATAGCCCAACGGATTAGAAGCTGAAGTGGCAGTGGGCCGGCCTTATAGCTCGAAGAACCGACAACCGATGGGGAAGAAAGGTTCTCGAGTGGCAGCCTCGTACCGGTAGGCGAAGTGTAGGGCGTCCCCCCACAAGATGGAGTGACGACCTGGTAAGACATGCAGGAAGTCGATGGATGCAGGTGGCTCGGGACCGTGCTTTGTGGCATTCCTTGGGGGAGGCCTATGTTCAGCAGTGGACTTGTGAAGGGCTGTAATGATGATGATGATGATGATGAAATATATAAGTAGGTACCTAAACTACGTCTAATAGAATGAAATAACCTATTTGATACCTAGGTACCTATTTAAAACTACAGCTAAATATAAAAAAGTTTAATTTATAATTAAGCTAATACTAAAAAATATTTAAACACTACCAAAATAACTAATACCTATTTTATAAAATAACAACCAAAGAAATCTAAAAATAAATTATTAAACGTAAGAGTAGACTAAAAGTCGCGCTGATAAGCACGGTTTGTTAAAATCAATTATTGTCTGTCAATAAGGTCGAACACTGAACGTCTATTCGCATCTACAGCCAAATATTGTATGAAGCTCGCACTTTTTTTTGCGCCCGAAGCAATTGGAAAAGGGCTACCACAGAGGGAGGCGGAAAATGCATTATGCATACCACGACAGCCGGTCTGTCCTGGTTATGCGGGACTACTGCCTACCGGGGGACCTAAGTGATACCCGCTAAAAACCGCCTTTAGGGACTGGCAACCAGCTGTTTAAAGCTTCTTTTGCCGTATCGGAAGCGACCCTCTTTTGGGAAAAGAGGGCGCAGTCAAGCTCGCCCTCGGACCCCCCCGACTTTTTATACCTTCCGCCGCGAGCCGCGTCGTGCGCGGCGACCGTTACACAAAAATAATCCTTATAGCATGATTCAGCATTCACGCACGATGGATTATTAGCGTATTTCATGTATAACTTTGGTGTTTCTATACCGATTTCTATGATTCTTTTTTATTGAATAGATAATAATGTTAACTTTTTTTAATTAGGGACGAGTGAGAGTGTTATAAACGTAAGAGTAGACAAATATAATCAGAAAGCTCCGAACTGCTAAGCTATCGGGAGTAACACGTGTTATTGTGAGTCAACCATAAAAGATAGACATATGCTGTCGTGGGATAATTTTTATATAATTTTAAGGAGAACATTTCCGTTATAAATGATTTCTGTGTAGCTTTAACCATTAAGGCTGCACACGCGACGGAAGCTTAAAAAATGGAGTAATTTCTCCCGATTCACCAACATTTACCTTCACTGCTCTGCTCTTCTTATCTTCTTAGCGTGATGAAAATTATACTATAACCTGCCCAGGAGTATGAAAAATGATTGTACAAAGTTTCGTTAAAATCCGTCGAGTAGTTTTTGTTTCTATAACGAACATACAGACAGACAAAAATTTTAATGTTTGCATTTTTGGTATCAGTATCCATCACTAATCACCCCCTAACAGTTATTTTGGAAATATATTTCATGTACAGAATTGACCTCTCTACAGATTTATTATAAGTATAGATAGAACATAGCTAATTGCTCAATATTAAAAAAAACAAAGTTCTATTAATTTTCCTGCAACGCTTCCCACGCTTTTCATTTAAAATGATGGACCTTAACCGTGAACATTTGCACGATATGATATATTATGATTATACATTTGGTTTAACCGAACAATTAAGTTTATAACGGCTAAAATCAGCATTAGGGGACTCAGCTCCATCACGCGCAACAATTTTTAGGGTTAAAATTAATATTAAAGATGACCAAAGAACCGGAGCCCCGGTTCTTTGGTCATCTTTGGCAAACGGCAGTTACGACAGAAAATGTATGGACTACTGAAATGTTGGTGCGATAAGACTCACGAATCACATATACGGAATCTAAAAGATTGTAGGCATTAGTTCGGGGAGCATTCATACCATCCTATATCAACATCTCGGAGTGAGGAAGCTTTGTTGTCGATGGATCCCTCGTTTGCTCTCCGAAAGCGAAAAACAGACTCGTGTGGATTGGTGTCCTGAAATGCGTCTACATCTTGAAAACGGGGCATCTATACGTGTTCCAGAAATCGTTACTGGCGACGAGACATGGGTCTATCAATGTGATCCGGAAAATAAAAGGCAATCATCGGTATGGGTCTACTCAGACGGACAATTACAAAACTGCAAAGATCTCGCAACGCCGGCAAAATGGTGGCTAGTTTTTTTTCCCGGAGTGGACATTTGTCGACGTCAATGCTGGAAAATTGTAGTTCAGTCAACTCTGAATGGTATACTACAGATGCATTATCCAAATCTTTTCAAGCTGTGCGAGAGAGAAGACCAAAGAGCGGGCTTCGGGGAATCATGCTGAATCATCCCATAGATGGGCGGAGGCAGTAGAGTCCAAGGGGGAGGCGTTGGCCGTTAGTCTGGACATTGCGAAGGCCTTCGATCAGGTTTGGCACAAAGCGCTTCTTTCGAAGCTCCCTTCCTTTGGGCTTCCCGAGAAATTGTGCAATTGGATCACCAGCTTCCTTGCAGATCGGAGCATCAAGGTCGTTGTAGACGGTGCATGTTCTGACTACAAGCCTATTAACGCTGGTGTTCCACAAGGCTGTGTGCTATCACCAACGCTGTTTCTTCTGCATATCAATAATATGTTGCTAACTGGTAACATTCATTGCTATGCGGATGACAGCACTGGTGATGTTCTATACACTGGCCGTCCTAATATTTCTCGGGAAAACGTCTCCGAGTACCGGAACAAACTTGTGTCTGAAGTCGAGTCTTTGCTGGACAAAGTCTCGGACTGGGGGCGATTAAATCTAGTCCAGTTTAATCCTCAGAAGACACAAGCTTGCGCGTTTACCGCTAAAAAGAACCCCTTTGTCGTATCTCCTCAGTTTCAAGGCACTCCCCTAGTTGCCTCAGCCAGTATCGGAGTCCTCGGCGTCGACATATCGAGTGACGTGCAGTTTCGTGGTCACTTGGAAGAGAAGGCCAAATTGGCCTCTAAAAAGCTTGGCGTGCTCAGCAGAGCGGGACAGTATTTCATGCCGGCACACCGCCTGCAACTTTACAAGGCGCAGGTTCGGCCTCACATGGAATACTGTTCCCATCTCTCGATTGACCCGTATGACCTGAGGGTCGGTGGGGCCATGGGAGGTGGAGGGTTGTTCCCATCTCTGGGCAGGGGCTCCCCAGTGCCAGCTCCTTCCACTTGACTGCATCCAGCGCAGAGCGGCTCGAATCGTCGATGACCGAGCTCTTTCCGATCGGCTCGATTCATTGGCAATGCGAAGAGATGTTGCATCCCTTTGCGTTTTCTTTCGCATCTACCATGGGGAGTGCTCCGAGGAATTGTTCGGATTAATCCCAGCCGTCAAATTTCACGAACGCACATCGCGGCAGAACTCCCGATACCATCCACACCATCTGGATGATTGGCGGTCCACCACTGTGCGATTTAGAAGATGTTTTATTCCTCGCACGACTTCCTTGTGGAATCGATTACCATCAGCGATTTTTTCGGACCGATACGACTTAGGGACCTTCAAGAAAAGAGCTTACTCCTTTTTAAAAGGCCGGCAACGCATCTGCAATTCCCTCTTTGGTGTTGCAGTTGTTCATGGGCGGCGGTAGTCACTTACCATCAGGTGAGCCGCATGCTCGTTTGCCCCCTCTCCTATAAAAAATGATCACGATAACGGCTCTTCACATACCTCCCTTAGAACAAAAGCATTTATTGAGGAATCTGGTGTTGAAACTCTAAGTCACCCACCCTACAGCCCTGACTTAGATCCTTGTGATTTATTTTTGTTCCCAATAGTCAAAGAAAAACTAAAAAGCAAAGTTTTTTCAAGCGTCGAAGAAGCCGTGGCTGCCTACGAAGAAGCGTTTTCCGACTTGTAGTGTTTCGAGTGTTTTCAAAGTTGTTTTAGGCGAATGGAACTTTGTATAGAGCATATGGAGAATATTTTGAAAAGATGTAAATTAATATTAATAGCATCTAGAATACTTTTTGTATATCTCAAAACTTATTGAATAAGATACGTAGTTATTTGAAATTATATCTCGTTATCTTTTGATACTTCGTAACGCATAATATGTTACCTTTCATATTGTAATTAATGTAGTAATCCAAATAATGATCCTAAAACTTCCGAAACAGACAAATAACAAATGTAGTGTATATCCATGCTGATATTTTCACTCAAATTGCTTAAATCTAATCCCTAGCTTCATATAATAGGCCCAACAAAATCATCTTATATTAGTGATCGATGGTTGTGAAGGGTCTTTTGAGTGTATCCAAACTTAAGAGGGTCGTCAATGGCTTTACATTAGACATGATCTAATTTTCCGATCTTAAGCTTGCCCAATTATAAATCTATATATATATATATATATATATATATATATATATATATATATATATATATATATATATATATATATATATATAGTGTGTGGCAGAAGAAGCACGAGAGTAGAATAAATGCTGTAGAAATGCGATCCTTAAGGAGTATGTTAGGGATGAATCTGAATGACAGAGTGAGAAATTGTTTAATAAGAGAAGAGTGTGGTTTGCAAGATGATGTTGTGACCAGGATTAAGAAAGGAATGCTTCGGTGGTTTGGTCATGTGGAAAGAATGAATGAGGAAAGAGTGACAAAGCAAATTTATGTTGCAGAGGTGAACGGCAGAGTCGGAAAGGGTCGCCATAGGCGAAAGTTTATCGACCAAATTGGCGATATGTTGAAAATGGGCCAAATCAAGTGTACCTTTAACCGACGAGCGTGTATGCGTAGGTATATGGATGTGGAGGAAGCGAGAGAGGTCTGTCAGGATCGTGCCAAATGGAAGTCCATAGTCTCTGCCTATCCCTCTGGGTGACAGGCGTGAGTGTTTATAGATAGATTATAGATATATATATATATATATATATATATATATATAGGTTATATAATTTTGAATATGTAACGGGTGCCACACCTATTTAATATAAGAAGTATAGCTTTTTTTTGTAAGGACTGATTTTTGAATCATCAGATCGAAAATATAATATCAAATAAATTTACAACTTGACTGAACATAAAAGTAAAACATTTAAACAACTGTATTAGTATAAGTGTAATTTTAAATATTTGGATATTTACGAAAAACTATTATCTAACGATTGACAAAAGAGCCCTATTACAAACAAATAATAAAATAAGTGAACCGGAGATCCTTTTTATTGGATACGAGGCATTCCATCTTAGTGCTAAGGGCTGACCATGCATCTGCATTTTGATTTTTAATCGAGGATAACTGTAGATGTCTACGAACCCCAGCATCCACTTACCACCAGGTGGACTGTGTGCTCATTTGTCACTCTTATTATATATAATAACATGCTTGAATAGGTTTTAGTATTTATACTACAAGGAAGTAGTGCGAGGAAGAAAATATCTTCTAAATCGCACAGTGGTGGACCGCCAATCATCCAGATGGTGTGGATGGTATCGGGAGTTATGCCGCGATGTGCTTTTGTGGAATTTGGCGGCTGAGATTAATTCGAATAATTCCTCAGAGCACTCCCCGTGGTAAATGCGAAAGAAAATGCACAGGGATGCAACATGTATTCGCAGTGCCAATGAATCGAGCCGATCGGAAAGGACTCGGTCGTCAACGATTTGAATTTGAATGGATGGAATTGAATAATAGATTTTGGTTTCAACTGTACAAAATAATAATACTTCTAAAATTTTAATTAATTTTGTTAACTCTAATGGTGATTTCACACTGCGCGTGATTATCACCGCGCCGCGCCGCGCAAAGGCTGTGACTCAAATTCGTTCAAAGTGGGTAACTTCAAAGTTCATAAGATTGGTGCGGCAGGCGCGAGTGCACTCGTGGTGACTTGAGCACGCGTGGTTTACGCAGGTTAACGCGTCGCTATGTTCATTTCCTTTCAACTTGTGCGATCATTAAGTAATATTGAAGCAAAATCTATCTAGTAGATATGGAGTAGATTAATGAAAAAAATTCTTAGCTTTATTGAACTTGCGTGCTTCGTTCTGTCTAGGTGACGCGGCGTGGTGGGTCCAACGTGTGCCGTAAAACGGGTAGCACCAGCTGGTCTGTGGTGCGTGCTCGTACTTTTAAACTCGCTCGTAAATTTATAAATCTAAAAAACATTACGACAGGTCCTTTGCACAACAGTGAAATCTTAAAGACAATCATAGCTGAAGCATACAATTTTTATGCTTACCTTATTAAAATTAATACGCTGTGTAATAGTTTCTTCACCTTTTAAACTTTAAAACTTTTAAAATTCTTAACTCAAAAACTTTACTAGCCAACTACCTAACTCTACTAGGTGAATATATATTTCTACAAAGTGAAAACAAGTCTTATTTAAAAAGTTTCTTGCTTAATGAAATTTCGTTTGAATTATTTTTAAATCTAAAATGGGACAGTTTACATTAATTCTAACTAAAGCAACTATCGTTGTAACATTTTTTATTTCTTTTTTTTTGCACTACTTCTACTTCTGTGACCACACTTCTACTACACTGGGAGTTCTGATACCCAGATTAGCATATCCTAACATTATAATATTACCCGCTATACTCCTATTTAAAAGGCCGACAATGTACCTGCAATTCCCGTAGTGTTGCAGTTGTTCACGGGCGACTGTCGACACTTATCATTAGGTGAACTGCATGCTCGTTTGCCCCCTCTTCTATAAAAAAATACAAGCAATTTAAATTTTAAAATAGACCTTTAGCAATAAGAAATGATGTTTCAATCGCAAGTCTAAGTATAGCTAGGTGTAGCAGATATAAGTCCAACTTTTTTATATATTACTGGAGTTTGCGTATACGTCAGAGAGGGCATCTGTTCTCGACGCCTCGGCAGTCTTGAAGGTTCGGACTTGTCCATCCTTTGGCTACGCGTAGATAGCGACGATCATCCGCGCGTCTACGGGTGCCTCTATAGGTCCCATAACGATAATGCCGAAACAGACCGACTCATCGACCACGTCCAAATGGCTACAGATTCCTTGCTACAACAGGTCCCACTTGCAGAGATTGTGATGGCGACTTTAAGGCCTATCACGGCGAATGGCTCGGTTCACGTTTAACCGATCATGCGGGGAGATCTGTTTATGACTTTGCCTTGGTATATGGTCTGACACAACTGGTTACATCGCCTACGCGAATTCCAGATGTTGAGGATCATACATCTTCCCAGTTGGACTTTCTGCTGCCCTCTCATCCGGACGGATATCAGGTTTCCGTCGATGCACCTCTTGGCTCTTTGGACCATTATCTGATCCGGAGTGTGGTGCCACTCACGCGGTTGTGTGCTGCAGGTTGCCGCCGTGTTTCGCATTACAGGTCGTCGGATTGGGACGGAATGCGGTCTTTCCTTGCTTCCTACCCATGGGGGCGGATTTGCATCTCGCTGGATGATCCCAGCGCTGTTGCTGACTCTGTCACTGATGTGGCGCTACAGGGAATGGAATTATTTATTCCATCATCTGTGGTACCCATCGGAGGCAGATCTCAGCCTTGGTTTGATCGCTCCTGTAAGAATGCATTAAGCAGTAAGCAGGAGTGCTATTGGGCCTGGGCTGAGGCTTCGGCGGCTCGGGATGTAAACACCAGCATGCTTAAAAAGAAGAATAACTTCGCCTCCAGGTCCTTCAAAAGAGTTTTTTCCAAGGCAAAGTCAGAGCAAATAGGCAGAATTGGCGAGAAACTAGTTCGCCTTCCTGCGGGGATCCGTGCATTCTGGTCTCTCGCCAAGGCTGTCCAAGGGAATTTCTGTAAACCATCACTACCATCCCTGCACAGGGAGGACGACTCACAGGCCCAAGCCACCAAGACAAAGCCGACCTTTTAGGCTCCCTTTTTGCGTCCAACTCGACTCTTAATGACGGGGAGAACACACCGCCGACCACATCGCGGTGTGAGTGCTCCATGCCAGATGTGCGGTTTACACAGCTCTCGGTTCGCAGAGCACTCCTTTCCCTGGACATCCATAAGTCGAGTGGGCCTGACGGAATCCCCCCAATTGTGCTGAGGACGTGTGCTCCAGAGTTAGCACCGGTTCTAACACGTCTTTTCCGGTACTCCTACTCCCTGGGTGTAGTCCCAAAATCATGGAAGACAGCTTTTGTCCACCTGATCCCTAAAAAAGGCGACCGCTCAGACCCGTCCAAGTACAGGCCTATCGCCATCACCCCCTTGTTCTCCAAAATAATGGAATCCGTTATAAACTGCCACCTCATGCGGTACCTTGAGGATCACCAGCTGATTAGTGACCGCCAGTACGGTTTTTGTCGGGGTCGATCAGCTGGTGATCTTCTGGTCTACTTGACTCATAGATGGGCGGAGGTAGTAGAGTCCAAGGGGGAGGCATTGGCTGTTAGTTTGGACATTGCGTAGGCCTTCGATCGGGTTTGGCACAAAGCGCTTCTTTTGAAGCTCCCTTTCTATGAGCTTCCCGAAATATTGAAATTGGATCACCAGCTTTCTTGCAGATCGGAGCGTCAAGTTTGTTGTAGACGAAGCATGCTCCGACTACAAGCCTATTAACGCTGGTGTTCCACAAGGCTGCGTGCTATCACCAACGCTGTTTCTTCTGCATATCAATGATATGTTGTAAACCAGTAGCATTCATTGCTGTGCGGATGACAGCACAGCAATGAATGCTACCGATGCTCTATGATGATGCTCTATAAACCGGCCATGCTAATATTTCTCGGGAAAACGTCGCCGAGTACCGGAACAAACTTGTGTCTGAAGTCGAGCCTTTGGTGGACAAAGTCTCGGATTGGGGGCGACTAAATCTAGTCCAGTTTAATCCTCAGAAGACACAAGTTTGCGCGTTTACCGCTAAAAGGAACCCCTTTGTCGTATCTCCTCAGTTTCAAAGTACTCCCCTTGTCGCCTCAACCAGTATCGGAATCTTCGGCGTCAACATATCGAGTGACGTGCAGTTTCGTGGTCACTTGCAAGTGAAGGCCAAATTATCCTCTAACAACTTGGGTGGTTGGCTGGTACAACGCCTGCAACTTTCAAACGCAAATTCAGCCTCACATGTCATACTGTTCCCATCTCTGGGCTTGGGCTCCCCAGTGCCAGCTCCTTCCACTTGACCGCATCCAGCGTAGAGCGGTTCGCATCGTCGACGACCGAGTTCTTTCCGGTCGGCTTGACTCACTGGCATTGCGTAGAGATGTTGCATCTCTTTGCGTATTTTATCACATCTATCACGGGAAGTGCTCTGAGGAATTGTTCAGATTAATCCCAGTCGCCAAATTTCACGAACGCACATCGAGGCAGAACTCCCGATACCATTCACACCATCTGGATGATTGGCGGTCCAACACTGTGTGATTTAGAAGATGTTTTATTCCTCGCACATCTTCCTTGTGGAATAGTTTACCACCAGCGATTTTTTCGGACCGATACGACTTAGGGACCTTCAAGAAAAGAGCCTACTCCTTTTTAAAAGGCCGTCAATGCATCTGCAATTCCCCTGGTGTTGCGGTTGTTCATGGGCGGCGGTAATCACTTAATTAGTCATTAGGTGAGCCGCATGCTCGTTTTCCCCCTCTCCTATAAAAAATATTAATAAATTACCTCATCAGTAGGATTTTTTCGTATGGTCGACTATTTGTTATGCAAATATACAATGACAAATAACCAGACCTGTTTACAATTAATTACCAAGAATAATCAACTAAAGGCGATACAAAATACTAGTTTCCCGGGGGGAATTGAAGCAATAGCTCGCTGTACAATAACTCTGTGTTTAGACAAAGACTTTGTTTAGATAAAGAGTAGTAGTGCTAGTTTAGACTACTGAGACTTCAAGTCCGAAAGTCCATACACCTCAACTAGAAAACAATTTGTATTTTTCTGTGTTTACATACATACACAGAACACTTATTACATGAAAATCGTAAAAATTAACTGTTTTGGTTGTATTTGAGTCCCTATTAGACCTTATTACATTGTTATTCTAGTCAAAACACGTATTTATGTAGATCGTAGCGCAAGAAAATGTTATAACCCTTGGTTATTAGGTTGTGTTAGGCCCGTTTCTTGCCAAATAGTCCAACTGGAGATAATGTTACCTATTTCTTCCGCCCATCAATTTTAGATAAATTTTAAACGAGAGTAATATATTTAGAATTAAAAAGAACATCACACTCACACATCTGTTGTTGGATTTCAATTCGAAAACCAAAGTGACTTTGACCTAATTATACATGTACCCAAACAATACGACGTACGTACATTCATTATCGCCAGATTTTGTCGTCGTGATGGTTATCTACATTGAAAACGTGACTTATGATGTGTGTGATTACGCACTAACAAGTTACAAGCCATGTTAGTTAAGCTTTCGCTATAAATTTTATAGTACACGAGCAACCCGGCTTCAATCAGCACCACGTTTGACTGCGTGTTCGGCGCTGAAAGAAACTATCGTGAGGTTACCAAAATATTTCTAAAATATGAGAAGTCCGTCAACATCCATTGGAGCATCAAAGTGGCGGACTAATTCCTCCATAAACCTCTCAGAAATGAAAGGATGCCTGTGTGCCTGTGTGTTTTTTTTATTAGCAACCGCAACAGCATCCTCATGTTTTTCTTACTTTGAGTTGCTATCAAGAGGACTTTTTATAGGAGAGGGGTAAACGAGCATGCGGTTAACCTGAAAGTAAGTAACTATCGTCACCCATGACCAACTGCAACACTAAGGGAATTGCAGATGCGTTGCCGGCCTTTTAAAAAGGAGTAGGCTCTTTTCATTGGTTCATAGCTTAAACTTTAATCTACTACAGAGTTGGTGAAGAACTTTTAGTGATTCGCGTTTGCTGACGGCGAAGTAGCTAGTTTTATTATCTTTTTTTTGGAGAGGGGATAAACTCGCATGCGGCGTTCCTGATGGTAAGAGGTAACTACTGCCGCCTATGAACATCAGCAACACCAGGCAAATTGCAGATGCGTTGCGGGTCTTTTATAAAAGTGTAGGCTCTTTTTTCGTTCAAAGACGAATAATTAAGTGTAGCAAAATATATACTCGTACCATATCACAACAACACTCTAAGCGTTTTAATATATTGAAGCTGTTACATACAGCTTATGTAATATGTCGAAAATGTATTTATTATAGTTCGGCCGTTCAGAGAATGCGTTCCTGGCACGTCGCGATTGAACTGACGACGTAACTTTGTAATGGCGTTGCAGTTACGATAAAAATATTTTTGCTGGTTGTTTACCGTTTTAACAATTGATGAACATTAAAACAACATTATTATATCAATAATCAATGAATGTTATAATTTTGTGCCAAACTGAGTGTCAAATAACTTGGTAAACAATATTTTTCTAAATGTATACTGCGCTATTACATGGTTATGTCAGCGCTTTACATTTGTAGTGCTGTGCTAACAATAACAGGCAATAACAGTATCGTAATCTGTTTTTATACAGTTATACTTTATAAATTAATATGTTTTGTGTTTCTTTTTAAGAATTTGAAAAGAAGGGACTATAAGATAACTTTTATTAAATATAAAAATAAAACTACGACCAAACCGAACGCTCGAAAGAAAGTAGCATTTTTATATTGAGGTTGAAAATGGTAACCCCAAATGGCGTTATGGGCCGCCATTTTGTGACGCTAAAACAGTCGTCTGTTGTCGTTTTATGCGCATAGACCACGTTCTTCAAGTGTTTTCGATCTGTTTTTATTTGATTACCCGGCTTTCGTTTAATGGACTGTTTCTGCCTTTCAAACTGACATCGGCGCTAAATCGGACTTCGATTGTGTTTTGTATTGCGTTCTTTTTACTTTTGGTGCATAAGAATGCCTAAACGTGGACAAACATTGAAAAGTGGAGCCCGTGAGTTAATCATCAAGCTCAAAGATTACTTTGAGCGGAAGCGGCAAAATGGCGGACCCTGCGGCGGGATAATGTCGTGTTCATTGACGAGACATGGCTAAACGCCAATCACACGGTTTCCCGTTCTTGGACGTATGATACACAAGCGTCGACGTTGAAAGTACCAATGGGTAAGGGGGCCTGTCTGATAACATGCCACGCAGGTTCTGCAAAATACGGCTTTGTGGAGAACGCGTTACTGGCATTTCAATCAAAAACCACAAATGACTACCACGAGGAAATGAATGCCACTACATTTAAAGTGTGGTTCCAGAACGTGCTTTTGGCCAGCCTACCAGAGCCTTCTGTAATATTCATGGATAATGCCTCCTATCACTCGGTTCAAATACAGAAACCACCTACCCAAGCTAATAAAAAAGTAGAAATGGTTGCTTGGTTACACGCAAAAGGCATGACGCAAATATGCAGATGCTAAAACGAGAGCTAATTAAATTAGTTAAAGAAAATAAAGCGGCAAATTTGCGATACGAAATCGTTTAACTGGCTCTGGAGTACAGTCATCGCGTTCTAAGAATTCCACCGTATCATAGCCAATATAACGCGATTGAGCTAATCTGGGCTCAAATAAAAGGTTACGCCGCCCGCCACAATACTTCCTCGCCATTCAGCACGAAAAAGATGATGACCCTATTAAAAGAAGCCTGCGGGGAAGTCACAAGAGATGACTGGGCAAAGGTTGTTGAGAAGACTAAAAACCTGATTGTGGAACATTTTGACCGAGATATCTTGTCTTGGCTTGATTCTGTTATTGATAATAATATAATTATACATGTAGGCGAAGATGATGATGAAGACACCACCTCCTCAAGCGAATCGGAGTCTGATTAATATTCTGTACGCACATTCAATTCAATGTACTTTATTGCATAGAAATACAGATTGAAACTTTGTAACAAAGAATAAATAAAACAATTTTATTATATTAATATTACCTTTTTTTGGTTTCCACATAAATTACTAAAATAAACGAAAATAATCTTAAAAATAACGCGGCGGTTCCTTTTGGAGGAACGGTAACGAACTCAGTGTTATGTTGTGCCCATCACTAGTCGTGACTAACTGATAGGTGTCAGGAACGCATTCTCTGAACGGCCGAACTATAATATATTTGAGATTTAGTTTGCTCTGTCATTTTCAAGGTCAAATCAATTCTCAACCTATTTAAATGTCGTATGACATTGAATATGTTTTTAGTCAATTTCTTCATTATTTTTTACTGCTAAACATAGGCCGCCCCCAAAAAATGCACAACGGCCGGTCCTGGGCAACTGCATGCATCCACTGTATCTTAGATGTCTTACCAGGTCGTTACTCTATTTTATTACTCTGGTTTTACAGCGGATTTAATTATATTGGAGTTTCTTATGCAGAGAAACTTAGAGCATAGTCATTTAATCAATTCAAGTAATGTGCCAAAAATTATTTGATGGTAAAGCGTGTAACCAGTGGCTAGATTTCTTAGTCGAAACAGCTAGAAGGCGTGCCTGCTCTTGGTCACTATGGAAATTTTAATACAAATCTTTCAGCATATTCTGTACCAACGGAATATCCCACTGTTTTTGTTGGTAAACTTCCGGTGTAACATTCTCGCCGGGACAGAGCGTTCGCTTTGTCTGCCCTGCCTCCGTAGCAAAACACAAGTCTACTTTATAATTTAAAATTATGCGACCTAAGTCACTGACACTATGTACGGAAACAAGGAACATGCAACGCTAGCAAGAATCACATCACACACAAGAACCAATATCACCAAATTTTATAGATAAAGTAGCTTGAGTCCAGGCTGTTGTATTTAAAGTTAAATTTGGAATTTTTGCTATTAATATATATATAATATTTAGCTATTTTACGATTATTATCAATATCTTTTAAAATATCCGAACATTTCCAGACTGGACACGAGCGTAGGAAGTATGTAAATCGATGTACAAAGAGAAAATATTTTAAAATAGTAAGAGAAATGTGGGGGTTTAATTTATACAATTTATCAACGTGGTTTAAAAACTGATCAAATTTTGTTTTTAAAACAAGTTCAATATTATCGAAAATCATCGGGGCACTTAGCAGGTATAGCGATTCTGTACTGACAGTTTTTATTCCTGGAGAAATATGGTTGAAATTTTGAATTAATGTGTCTCCGTAAAAACTAGATAAATTATTGGAAAAAATATCTTACATTTATTGCTATTTGGTACAAGATCAATATTTATAAAATTTCTAAAAATATGAGTAAGTTCACTGAGGCCTTTATCTGCTCTACCTTCCAGTGTACCGTTGTCCAGGTACCAGACATTCAGATTGGATTTGAAATTTGAAATAATGGTTTGAATTACCAAACTGAAAAGTGCTGGAGCTAGTTGGTCACCCTGCTGAACACCGACAGCAGAATCGATTATATGGTTTTCATAAAACAAGTTAGTATTTTGAATATAACATTGTCAAACGTAATGATAACTTTCGGGGGTATTGTTAGCAACTTCTTTCAGCAGGGTTACCCTATCGATAGATTTAAAAGCATTCCTAAGATCAAACTTCACAAGAACATCTGCATCAGAGTTTGTTAAAAACATACGCACTGAATGTACCGCCGCCTCGCTAGTGCCAAAGCCTAGCTGAGTAGGCTGAAATTTTGTCTTAAGGTTAAAGATTATGTTCTGCAAGTTAATATTGAAGTTAAGCGTCGAAATGTGGAACCAACGGCAATGTGACGGATACCGTTATCCTTTTTTTTGAAGGAACTTAATCTTGCCCCATATAAGAATGGAATGAAATTTGATTTACTATTATCAGAAAGCATAAAATTACATAATTTTGTAATGTCATTAAGAAGTAATCCACCGGCGTCACCAGCAGAAGCGCTTACAAGATCTTTAAGATGTTGAGGCGTAATTCCATCAATGCCGCCAGTAGAGCCATTCGAAAATCACATAATTGCTTCCCAAGTGTCTTTTTCAGAAATTCGTAAAGGTTGCATAGGAGTATTGGGGGGCATCGGTAAACTCTGAGAAGGATCAACTGAAGGATGCTACTGACGAAGACCTTCAAGAGTTTCGCCATTACGAGGAGCCAGGATGTTGTCTGAGAATAAAATACGGGATGCATTGTCGCCACCCATTACTTTCGATTCTACTACTTTTTTAAATCAAATTTAGGACGAGGTAGAGACAAATGAGTATTGATTGGGTAATCTAATTTTAAAAAGATATCTCTTTTAGTTGAGACGTAATTGTTTTATTTATTGTTTTTAAAAAATGAAAATGGAAATACGCGAAAGTATAAGGTTTTTGGCAACTCATTTCACTATTAGAGAAACAATTTTGAATAGTGTATGACAATGCATTAGTAAGCTGTATCCTCGTACCCCTAGGGATTCTTTTAACCACTGGTACATTACGATGACAATTGTAAATTTGCTCCGAAAAAAATTGTGTCATTAGAGAAATTACTAATAGAGTTATGAATTTCTAGGGTATGCTGTGAAGCCGAAATACTATGATATCAAAAGAACTTCTTAAAGTGAAGTTAGATCATTATTATATGAGTCGCTCCATTCGAAGATACAGTTAACTTAGGTTGTCCCTTAACCTACTCGAGGAATTCGCACGTTTAGAAAATCGGACTATTGTAAATCTTTTTTTTTTGTTGGCAGTTCCCACTCTCCGTTAACCCGTCGTTCTGTTATCCACTTCATTCTTTTTAGAGACATTCATTTATGTTTTTTACATTGGTTATGGATGGGTGGGTCTTTTGTATCTTCGAATGAAGCGACTCATACAGTAATGATCGAACTTCACTTCGAGTAGTTTGTTTGATATTATGTTATATTTCAGATGCAATTAAATTTATTAGATGTTTAGAGATAGTTAAATTCATAGATAAATATTATTAGGTTAATAGGAAAACACTTTAATTTGCGTTAAGAAAAATATAATAATACTTCCAACTTTTTCTTAATGATTTAACCAAATAAATACATAATTTGTCTTATTATTTGTTAGTTTTAATACTAATTGCACAGACGGATCGAGAAAATTCTCCTTCATCCGTAACTGGGCGGTCATAGAAACTAGCGAATGTCATAGTTGAGGTAGACCATCCAGCCGTAACTGGGCGGTCATAGAAACTAGCGAATGTCATAGTTGAGGTAGACCATCCAGCCGTTTTTCTTATGGTGTCAATACAAATTCCAGCGGAGGCCGCTGCCGAAGTAGAAGTGTGACGGTGAATATAGTTACGTCCACACCACTCTCTCCTAAAGTTTGCTTTATCTACAGGCTTATAGTTTGTGACGATACCTTTTTATAAGGATTTTTATGAGTAAGCAAGAGATTATCAGTCCCTTCAGGTCGCAGCCCAGATGTTACTATAAGATAGTCGTCAAGGGTTCTTGCTGGAGATATGTTTAGGTTCTCCACGAAATATGGCAGGAATAATATTGCGTGCTCTCGATTTGGCGCTGAAGTTTTAATTGTGTCAGGTATAAAAAATTTAGCACCTGACCTGGGGATCTTATGATATTAGAGATTCTTATTAGAGAGAGAGAGAGTTTGTACACGATGAGTACCCAAAGTAAAAAGTATTGATATTTGCTTTGTAAGTTTTATTAGGCTTATATTACTATTTGGATACCATTTGTATACATAATCAAGTACATTTTTAGGATCCCAGGTAGTTGTGTATTTGGGAAGGGAAGGTCTTTGTCTATAAATGCCCTTTAATAACCGCTTAATTTGTTCATCTGACCGTATATTATTCCCGAGGAGTAGAGACAGGATAGAGCGATGACTATGAATAGACCCATATGACGCTCCATTTTTGTACAGATCCACTATAAATTACATTATGGCTGATAATGGAGCTTGAAAAGTATTTACTTGGTTGCTTATACAAAACTGCCACCACAGTCAGTGCATACTAGAATATTGTTTCATAGTGTTATCTGAGATGGATCCTAGCATGAGATCTAGTGTTATTTCCGGAGTGTTCAATCTCTTAAATGCTGCCCTGAGAGCATCGTGGCCGAAAGGGAAAGGCTGGCATGAAATTGGTGACGTAACAACAACTCAAAAGGTAGATAGATAATCTCCGATATGAGTATTCTTTTTAGCAGTTGAAACCAAGCTTTTCCTGGCCATAAGGAAGCAATAGAATACCGGTGGATTTATCACTAATATTTTTGTGTAAGCATCTTAGTATTAAGGCAAACGATGGAAATTCGTAGAAGAACGACGAGCTCCAGTTAACTGTGAAAGCGTCATTTGTCATTGCGTCGGGGTCTGGTTTTCACGAGATATATTGAAGGAATTTCGCGTTGGTACGAGAAGCGAAAAGATCAATTTCGGGTTCTCTCAGACTTTGAACAATTGTTTAGAATGCCTGTTCCGATAATTCCCACTCCGTATCTACGTTTACTTTTCGTAATTCTTCATCAGCTTCGCGGTTGTCGAGTGTGTTAATGTAGAATGTTCTCTATGAGACTTCTCTCACCATTGCCAAATAGTTTTGGTCATATTATTTAAATGTGGAAACCGTATTCCCCATACATATACATACACATACAAATACATACAAAAATTAGACGGCTATAAATGTTGGCTGAGCGAAGGCGAGTACCAACGTATGGACAGCCCATTTGTCTAGGCCTCACCATTGCCGTTGAGGTTCGCCTAGCTGACCAAGACGATGAAGCAGACGAGCGCCATCGTGTATACATCGTGCCTTTCCACCCCTCGGAATCACGTGCGATGATTCATCTCACTTCATAACAGTGTCGGTTTTTCTGCACAAATCAAAAGCGCTCGCCTGCACTCGGCAAGTCGCACACATGTTAGTCAGCCATGTCAGTTACAGCTTGGTGAGATGTTATGTTTTCTACCGACTTCAAAAAAGAGGAGGTACTCAATCCGACTGTTTTTTTATTTTTTATGTGTGTTACCTCAATTCGACTCACTGTATTTTTTTATAGGATAAGGATGATAAACGAGCACACAGTCCACCTGATGGTAAGTGGTTGCTGCGGCCCATAGACATCTACATCTATCCTCTATTACAAATCAAAATGTAGATGCTGACAACGCATGAGGACTAAGATAGAATGCCACATTTCCAGAAAAAAGGGCCTCCGGCCATCTGCACTCACCAAGCGAAACGCAGAGGTAAACCTCTACTTCACGCTGGTTTTCTTTGAGCTCGTGGTACCACCCCGGTTCGAGCCGGCCCATCCGTGCAACAGCAAAAGCTGCCGCGTGGCTCTACCACTGTTAACCACTGGACTGTATTGAGAATGAGTGATAGCTATAGCATGATGGTATAGCTATGCCAAGATGCGATAAATGACGCTGCAGTCAAGTTATATTGATGGACTAAAATAACTTATATTCATATCTAGCTGTGCTCACGAGTTCGGTCACGTGGAATTATAATAATTTATTTTTACTTTTAACTGAGGCGAAGACGTAGAAAGATACTTATCTGGATAAAAAATGCAGTTAATCAGTTATTCATAACATATTATATGTCAAAAAAGAAAATCACAAAATCTGAACCCGGTAGTTGGCAATGTGATCGAGTTATTAATAGATTTTATAACTGCCCTGTTAAATAAAATCTGGATTGAATTCGAAGTAAAACTCATCAAGTCACCTGCCGGAAAGGGCATAATAACGTACGCCAAATAATAAAAAATGAAAGATATATTTTACTTAGTCTTTTCTAAGTGCACTTCCGTTAACCGGTTTCTTCGGTTATTTAGCTTACTTTACAAATATTATTTAATTAAAATTATATTGATTATTTTTATGTCGTGTTTTTTGAAGTAAAGTTCTATATGTTGTCGAGTAATTAACAAATTTCATACTTACCCTATTAAATAAATTCTGGATTGAATTCGAAGTAAAACTCATCAAGCAACCTGGCGGAAAGGGCGTAATAACGTCCGCCGGCCCAATTATTGTAATGAAATAAGTATTTTTACGTAGACAAAAATTCATTTATTTAACTAATAATGTGCACATCGGGTATAAAAACTTACAAAAATATTAGTTATTCAAAGTTTAAAATAGTTGTATGTATACTTAGCTATATGTATATATATATATATATATATATATATATATATATATATATATAGCTTAATATACGCGACAGATCGCCTCCTACTTTTTTTTTGAGGACACGGCGCTGCTCCTCCCAAGCTACACACTCAGCGAGCGTGTGTTGCGCCGTGTCCTCTCCGCAATGGACGCAGTGGTGGCACCGAGCGTCCGGCTCGCTGTCTATGCGGCAAAGGTACTTGCCGAAGCAGCCATGCCCCGACAGCACCTGCGTCACCCTAAACGACAGGGAGCCGTGCCTTTTCCCGAGCCGGTTCACCACTTGTGACACCGCAGCCGTGGCAACCAACGTTGCTTCCCTGTGCGAGCTCCCCCGGGCAGTGACAAGCGTGTCGTCCGCATAACACGTCAAGTCGGCGCCCGAC
Source organism: Parnassius glacialis (assembly GCA_033319125.1). Lineage (NCBI taxonomy): Eukaryota > Metazoa > Arthropoda > Insecta > Lepidoptera > Papilionidae > Parnassius > Parnassius glacialis. The sequence goes on along the minus strand of JAVANC010000023.1, from coordinate 20,369,483 downwards.
GGGAGTTCACCTCTCAGCACCCAGTCGTAGCCGATGTTCCACAGAAGCGGTTCCAAGACCGATCCCTGCGGAACACCACACGACATGACGCGCCGACCTGCGCCGTCACGTCGCCGATATATAATGCATCTCTCCGCGGCGGAGGTAGGGAGGCACGTGATGGTCATTCAGAGCCTCCCGCGTACAACTCCAGGGTAAGGTGTTGAAGGCGTTGGAGATGTCTAAAGACACCGCCAGTACCACCCCACCCCGGGACACTGTCTTCTCCGCCAGGGCCCTCACGCGCGTAATAGCGTCTATGGTGGAGCGCCCGCGACGAAAACCAAACTGGTTCTCTTCCAGGTCCAGCCCATCTCTGCAGTGGTGAGTGTGCAAGTGGCTGACGAGGCGATCTGCGATAATATGCTCAAAAAGTTTGCCCGCCTCGTCGAGCAGCACTATGGGCCGGTAGGTGGACGATGAGTCCGCGGGGCGCCCCTCCTTCCTGAGCAGGACCAGCCTCCCCCCCTTCCACACACTGGGAAACTGACCCTGCTCGAGACATGCCGTGAAGAGCCCCCTCAGCTGGGGCTCTAGCTCCTTCAGAGCCAGGACGAGAGCTCGACCAGGAACTCCGTCGGGTCCGGGCGCTGTGTTCTTAGCTCGGAGTCGCGACACGGCCGCTCTCGTCTCTGCTTGCGGTACCTCGGGGACTTCGGTGCTCTCCTCTTCTGGATAGTCTGTGGCTGAGAGCGAAGCCATCGCCGGGGGAACTTGTCCCACTCGCTCAGGGAAGAGAGCCGATACCACCGCCTCTAGCAACTGGGGTTGCATCGTTTGTGTTAGTGGAGGCGCCCAGGGATGCAACTTGCCCCGTACCCAACGGTAGGGGCGCCCCCACGGATCCCGATATAGGGACCACAGCAGCTCCTCCCTGGCACGTGACTTTGAGTCGCCAATGACCAGCCACAGAGTGTCCTTAGACGCGCGGTACACCTCATAAAGCGCGTCCTCCTCGGCGGAATCCCGTCGACGCCGCCTCCGGTATCGGGTGTATCGGCGACGAGCCGCAACGCACGCTATGCGCAATTGCGCGATCTTGGCGGTCCACCAGTACACCATGTACGCCAGAAACCATAGCGCCACCGCTTCGACGTCAACGGGGCCGTCCGTCGTCGACTCCCAGATCCAGGACTGGACTAAGGATGCTTCCTTGAGTAGTTCCCTGTCGATGTGCTTAAGCGCCCAACGCGGGCCGTCGTTAATCGGGGTTGTTGGATGGCGGCCGCTCGCAGTCTGGGCAGAGACGTGGAACCAGATATATCGATGGTCCGACAGCGTCTCCACCTCTGCGGCGACACGCCAGTCGCGGACTCAGCTGGCGACAGAGGGGCTAGTAAGCGAGACGTCACTATCGACCCACCCCGCTGCCGCACGCACGTGTATTCCGAACCCCGATTCAGGACGACCAGACCAGTCGTCACCGTCCACTCTTCTAGCACCTCGCCTCGAGGGTCAGTGACCGGAGATCCCCACGCCGATGACTTGGCGTTGAGATCCCCGAGCACCAGAACGGGACGAGGGTGATAGCGGCCTACGACGGCGCCCAACTTGACAAGGAAACTCTCAAAGTCGGCGAGACTCTTGTTGGGGGAGAAATACGCCCCTACAATAACGATGCCGCCCGAGACGGCGAGGCGACCACAGCCACGTTAATCGACCACTCTGCCATGCTCTGGAGTAGGAGATCCTGAGCTCTGGCACAGTGATTGATGTTGCCCTGGAGAAAATGGAGAGAATAGAATTGTGCCATTATTGACATTCCATTCATCCACTTCGCCCGGACGTGCCCTTTTTCCAGGCACCGGAAGCACTGCAAAAACCGGGGCTGTAGAAGCTTGGTTTTTGCCGCAACCCAGCCTACCAGCAATTTGCCGCTATCAGCGATCTTCTTCGCCGACGCCATAGGGGACTGAACCCAGACCGCGCCGAGTCCGGTGGCGTCGGTGCGTATATCGCCAGTCCGCACCTTGTCCGGCGGACAACGCTTCTGGCAACTGCCGCCACCACCTCCTCAGAGGTCACGGAGTCGTCCAGGCCAGCTATCCGCTCCTCTGCGGTTTTCATTGTTCTGGAGACCCGGACGTCCTCAGGGTTGAGGACTTCCCTCATCTTGGCGGCCAGTGCGTCCGCCTTTTCGGCACTGCCGCTCACAGTACCGGCCACCTCGAACAGCCGCGCACCCGTGGCATCCTGCCTGAGGGTGACGGACTGAAGGCCAAGATCTGATAATTTGATCTTGGCCTTGGCCTCAGCGATGACCGACTGGTGCGTCACGCCACGCTCCACAGCTCCGGGCTGCAACGTAAGCGTCACAGCATTGGACCGCGGAACATGCACAGCCGGTCTCTTGCGTCCGCCTTTCGCAGTCCGCCGCGCAGGTTGAGGAGCCGTCTTTGCGGTTCCACCTGGGGCGCATGCAGCTGCTGCGGCCTTCTTGGCGGTTTTGCGGGCCTTTTTGCGGCCCACGACTTTTGCCCAGGTCTCACCCTTAGACCCGACAGTCGTTGGCTGCTCGCTCGAAGGAGCTCCCTCCGCGGGCTTTTTGTTATCCTCCGCGGGCTTCCCCTTTTGAGGCGCAAGTCTCGGCGACTCCTCAGTTCTCCGTGTGTCCGCCGCCAAAGGCGGACGGAGGATTTCCGCCGGGAGACTCCGTGAAATCGACTCCAGACGAGCGTTAAGCATGTTCCCGCACTGAAGCATGCAGATTCGGACAATGCGCTCGACCTCTTCGTCGGTACGAGGGCTTGCCGGTTGCGGTGCGGGAGTCGGGGCCACTACAGGCGCGGCATCGGTGGACGTGCGTCGCTGCTGCTCTTCGCTCAGCGCAGCGACTTGCCGCCGGAGGTCCTCTAAGTCATTTCTGAGGCGGCTGTTTTCCTCCTGTAACTTTGCGACCTCATCAGAGGCCCTCCTATTGAGGAGGATGCCAACCACCTCCCTAATATCCGCGGCAGCCTCCTTTAAGCCACGGGTGAACGTGCCCTTTAGGCTGCCGGACTTGGTGGCAACCTTCAGGACTAAGTCCACCCCATCCAGAGCCAGCTGGCTTAAAGCCACCGCAGATGGCTCTCCCCCTTCCGCCGCAAGAGCAGCTCATCGCTCGCAAGCAGGTCGGGCCATTTACGACACTTGCGCTGCTCCCTCTTGGCGGCGTTGCGCTCCGCTTTTGAGCTCCCCAGCGAGGCACAGCTTTCACCGCCATCGTCAGGGTCCTCCGTAGTGAACCCCATGTCACTTTCTGCTTCACTAGCCGCCGAGGTATTGGAGCATATGAACCGTCCGTGCTTATCCCTCGGCGGCTGTGAAGCACTCGCCCCTCGATGCCTGCCGACCCCTCCCCGAAGTCGGTAACTTGGGGGCCGGCAGGCCTTCCTCTTCTGAAGACCGGCACACTGGACGTTTCCTAGCGGAAGATGTCCCACGCGACCGATTTCCACCGCTTCCAGCTTGATTTTCGATCTCTACAGTTTTTTTTTAGTTTTAAATATTTAGTTTTTTCCATTTTCATCCCACGAGTGTGGAGAAAATAACGGTCCATCCGAGCAGCGCCTCCTTTGCCCGGATAAGCCTATGCGTATCCCGTCAAGGGTGTCGGCCGGTACCCCGACGGGGGCAACGCTAACGACTGAACATTTACCCATCAGCCATGCAGCTCCTTACGGCGTGCCACGCTTGAGCTTCGGGTGATTTTTTAAAGAGGTTATCATCCTCGCGACTCCAGGCGGTTAAGCCAAGAGCCCTCGGCCATTTAGGCGCCGCGAGACGTGATCCACGACACGCCAGAGGGATTCCGAGGTTAGAACGGTGGCAGGGTCGATACGGGTTCTTCCCATGCCTGCCCAGTGACCGGGTGAGGGAACACTGAGCCCATTCGGTTTCCTTTTTTACAGGGTGTAGTCCCTGAATATCCCGCAATTACGGGTTGCTCGGCGTCGGCAAAAGCCGAGTGCACCTGGCACCTCACCGCGCATGTCGCATTCTCTGTTCCTCTCAACGGAGAGGCTACGGGAAGCAACTATTAGGCCCTCCATTATCCAAACAAGCCCTCAGCCAGCCAGTTTTGGTCCGCAACGGTTTCCCGCTACCACCCATATCTGAGTGGCGTTCCCCTATCCGCCACCTGGGGACGCGCCCGATGGGAGCTCTGGCAAATCCACACGGGCGCGCGTCGTACCTACACTAACTTCACTAAGGTCGTGACATCGGCATATCAGTCAGCTGTAATCACTTTAGTGGTCGATTATCACAACTTTTAAAATTGTATTTCGACCGATTGTGGTAATTATACACAAAAACTAATTTATGACTATGTCTACTTGACGACCACGAAGATATTGTTCAATATGTCCGCCTTGTACCTCTATGCATTTGCGACACCGGATTATAATGTCTGAACGTACGCGTTGCATAACAGATATTTCGGACTTTATTTTTTCAAAGCATGCGAATATTAGTGTACGCATTTCCGCCTCGGTATCGCATGTTTTCTGGAATACAGACTGTTTAATCCCACCCCAGTGATAAAAATCTAAAGGTGTGAGATCAGGTGATCGCGCCGTCCAGTTGACCAGCCCACCGCGGCGACCCATCTCGCACCGAATTCATTATCCAAAAAATTTTTTACACAACGGGAGAAATGCGGTGGTGCGCCATCGTGTTGAAACCACATGCGACGAACGAGTTCTAGATTTATTTCGTCAAGTTCATTACTTAGTTCTTCTCGCAAAAAGCGTCCGTAGTTTTCACCACTCATTGTGTGGTCAAGAAAATACGGACCAATAATTTTGTCACCTATAATTCCCGCCCAAACATTGATTTTCCATCGGTGTTGAAAGTGGCTTGGTTTATAGGAATGTGGGTTAGTCGTCGACCATACGTGTTCATTATGAGCGTTAAATACGCCTGTTCTAACAAAAGAGCATTCATCCGTGAAAAGTACGCGGTTCAAAAACTCAGAATCTCTTTCAACCTTATCGAGTAACCATCTACAGTAATCTATTCTCGGCTCGTAGTCGTTGGCAAGAAGACACTGAACTCGACGATAAAGATACGGGTGATTGAGGGCTCTCCAAATACGCGTATGGTTCATACCTAGTTCACGTGCCACCGAGCGAGTGCTCCGCGTCGGATCTTTCCCAAACATGTCGAGAATGTTCTCCTCGATGTCTTCGTCGTACATTCTCGGTCTTCCTGAATCTGTACGTTGTTGATCACGGCCATTCACACTGCCAGTGTTGTACATACGAATGTGAAGTCGTTGGAACGACATCGCTGACGGCAATGGTATTTTTCGTGGAGTAGCAAAGCGCTCCTCATAAAGTCTTCGTGCTTCTGCATAATTGCAGTCACATTTTCCGAGACACATCAATATATTAAAATATTCCTCGTTTGAGTAAGACATCGCACACAACACAAGTCATTCACGGCGGATACTTAATTTCGCAATATAAAAAACAGATCAGTCCGGAAATAATTTACGCGGGCGAAATACCTATCAATATCAACGCATTGACACAAAACCTTGGAGGCGCTCGCCGCGCAGCGGCTTGCTTTGTGGAGGCCGTGTCAGTGACCTCACTGCGGCCGTAGATAATAATATGTCAGCACGTGTCGGTAAGTTCAGAAGCAAATAACATTTTTAGAAATGTTAAATTTAGTAAGTTATCTGATAAGAAACTCATAAATTCCATTTATAGTAACCAAAAAAAATTCGATATCATAATTGCAATGCCTATGTGCACACCAAAACGTCACTGAAACGACCAACGGGGTTTTTGTTACATACTGTATATATATATATATATATATATATATATATATATATATACGTGTGGCGGGTAGAAGCCAAAGGAGAGATCTCCCGCCAAGAGATCTCTGCTTTGGCTTATATATATATATATATATATATATATATATATATATATATATATATATATATATATATATAAGCCAAAATACGCTCCCGAAAACTTAGACAGGCGACAGCACCAAGTATACCTTTGATCATGGGTCACAAATAAATTTAATCCTGATGAAAAAAAAATCATATTTTTACAACGTTTTATTAGATTTATTCACGCGCCATCATGTTAGTACAGCTAAATGAAACGATAATTTCATAAAAAAATCATGAAAATACTGAAACCTAAAACCAGCAGTGGAATAACTGAATTCATATCAGCTGATTAAAGGTCAATGTACGCGCGAACGCAAATTCGCGCGGTCCGCAACTAGCGGGCTATACCACAATACCTAATAATTTACAACACTTGTCTAAATACCTAACTTATCTACTTAACATACTATTTTGCCACTGTACTTGTCTCCACGTAGCCATTTTAATCCGAATTTACAGGTTAAATAACCCAAATAACTGGTTCGATTTCCCGCTAATAACAAAATACATAAATGAAATGTAACCAAGGTTAGAGTCATGCGTTTTTATTCATCGTGTAGGTATGTTTATTATTCTCATGTATTCAGTTATGTATGTATTCAGATTAGTTCAGTACTAAGTTATTTAAAAAAAATAGTTATGAAACAGCTTACCGCTCTAAATCCTCCGTGGTCTTATGAGATGCGGCTCAAATTGTGCTCCATTCATTTCAAGGCAGATTTGGGCTCGGTGTTGCGTCTCCTCATGGAGGCGGGGCATCATCGTGTGATCTTCGACACAGTCCGTACGTAGTTTGTCGAAAACATCCACGATCCTTTTGTAGTTTCGTCAGCACTATCACACTCACAATTAAAAACACTTTCTTTCACATACCCCACAGAAAGAAGTCTAACGGGGTCAGATCTGGTGGCCAAGCGTGTGGTCCTAGTCCGCCAAATCCAGCGATCATCAAATAGCTCATTGAGGCGCTCACGGACGAACCTCACATGTGGAGGGGCCCCATTATACTGGATCCATGTGCGGCGATATTCAGCCAACGATAGGTCGTCTAAAATGTCTGTCAACTGTTCATTTATAAAGTTTAGGTATCGCTGTCCGTTCAGTCGCTGTGGCAGAAATACTGGTCCCAGTATGCGATCCTTAAATAAACCTGCCCATACGTTAACCGACCATCGGGTTTGGTGCCCGGTTTGTCGAACAGCGTGCGGGATAACCTCTGAATACACGTGTGTATTTCTTCGGTTCCACAGGCCGTTTCTGGTAAATGTCGACTCATCCGTTCAGATAATGTGCTCAATGGAACCAGCCACACGTTGTTGCTGGTATAATAACCAACGGCAGAAAACTCGTCGGCGGTCGTGATCGCCGGGAACTAAAGCTTGCACTTTGTGCAATTTGTATGGGCGCATTCGGTTACGCTTCAACACTTTGTGCACTGCACAGTATGACACAATTGTTCCATCCCGACGTCTTAACAATTTATTTAGCGATACTTCGTGTACCTAGGTTCGGATACATAACATGTTGTCGTATTCACAATCACTATAAACGTACGCGTTAAGCATTATTAAAACAAAAAACGTAACAACAAGTAACAAAATCAACACGGAACTGTTTCAAAAACTACAATTAAACTGAAACCTACTGCGTCACAGCGTGATGCGACACGAGCCGGGCGGGTTCCATTATTTCGCACCGAGCTAGCAGGTCGAGTGGAGGGAGGTTACAGTCGCGTTCTAAAGTACTGCATGGTATTGGGATATTGTTTTATAATATTATAGTAAGTAATTAATTGTTTTATTGTAGAATCATAATAGGTGCCTTACTTGGAATTAAAAATGGATAATGTTTACTTGAGCATTATTTGTTATTTATATCGTAAAATATAAAGTAGTTTGTAACAAGAAAACTTAAGGTAAGGGTGGCACGCCGTCCATTATGTCGTCTTGGGTCACATGGAAGCCAGATGTTGAAGGTGTGTTGGTGTTACTGGATGTTACTTCATCATCACTTTCATCTTCGCTTGAGCTTCCGTCATCAGGTCGATCACATGGTAATTTTTTCGGTATTCTTCCTCAACACTTTTAAATTTACTGCACAATTTTCCCCATTCACCTTCTCATATCATATTTACCTTTTCGTTCACTAGTTTAGTCATAAAAAAATAGATATAAATAATTTTTCTTTCCTTCCTTTTTAAAACATCGTCGCGAGTCGCAAAGTAAGCTGTGTATGCAACTGTATTTTTGGAGCGAACAAAGCGCGGGAACCAATAGCATGCAGGCACAGTAATACTGGCGGATTGTTCCCGCACCCCCTTCGTACCAATATGTGATAAATCGCTGTGCCCAAGTTCAAGGCCAGCGTTCTTTTTTCACCGTTCGCGCGTACATTAACCTCCATTAGTCAGGTGATATCAATTCAGTTTTCACTGCTGGTTTTATGTTTCAGTATTTTCATGATTTTTTTTATGAAATGATCGTTTCATTTAGCTTTACTAACATGATGGCGCGTGAATAACGCTAATAAAACGTTGTAAAAATATGATTTTTTTTTCATCAGGATCAAATTTATTTGTGACCCATGATCAAAGGTATATTTGGTGCTGTCGCCTGTCTTAGTTTTCGGGAGCGTTCCAAAAATACCCTGTATATATATATATATATATATTATTTCTTCACCGGAAAATGAATGTATTGTTTGACAGTCCTAACATAAACGAGTTTAGTAAATATCTACAACATAATATACAAAAGCTAAATATTGTCCACATGAATTTACGATCAATAGTTAAACAATTTTGTCTGGTTTTACAACTCATTCATCATACTTCTTAAATTGATTTGGACGTTATTATATTAACAAAGTTACTAAAATGTTAGTATAGTCCGTTCGCGTTAAGAAAATAGTGAGTCATCAGTGCAACTACAGGGTAAAGGTGTATTCACAGTGGAGTAAAAAATTTTTTTTTTCATACATTTAATTAAGTTTAATGGAAACAAATTTTCTTAAAATTACTTAAATCACTAATCAGTATCGCTAGATTACTCCAGTTACATTAATTATGAAAGAATTTTGTTTTGCAAGTTCCATGATGTCATCCAAATTCCACATGGTATTTTCTTCGCGTATCACGTGGTCGCAGCAATTCTTCCAACGATTAGCGTATATTAATGCTATTGCGTCATCTAATAATTTTTTTATGTCACTCATTTTGAACGTGGAGTTATTGGCACCAACATAATTTTTTATTTGCGCCCAAACCAATTCAATTGGATTATGTTTGCTATGCTAAAGCGGTAGGCGAAGAATTGTAATGCCAATACCGATTATAGCAAAGCATTTGATCGTATTGATCATGCTATATTAATGGAAAAGTTATCGACAGCCGGTATAAGAGGTGACTTATTTAGATGGTTTACATCCTATATCGCTAATAGATCACAAGCGGTAATTCTGAATGGATTTACATCATCCTGGGTGCCTGTCTCCTCCGGAGTCCCACAAGGTTCTTTACTTGGCCCTTTGCTCTTCGTAATTTTTATTAATGATATAAGTGAATGCTTTTTAAACATAAATTTTTTACTTTTCGCTGACGATATGAAATTATTTAGAATAGTAAATAATTTCGACGATGCGCTATACTTACAAAACGATCTATTCAATTTTGACAATTACTGTAGGCGAAATAAACTTGATATTAACGTAGAAAAATGTTTTGTGTGTCTTTCGGGCGTAAGCGTAATATTAACATATTTAAATATACCCTTAAAGGCTCAGAATTATCCAGGTGCAACGAAATAAGGGACTTGGGTATTACCATTGGCAACAAATTATTATATGACCAGCACATTGAACAAATTGTTAATAAAGCATATAAAACTCTTGGCTTTATCATTAGATCATGTTTCAGATTCCGTAATTTAAAATCTATTAAATTTTTTTATTGTTCACTTGTTCGAACTAATCTGGAATACGCAAGTCAAATATGGAATCCTCAGTACAATATTTACGTTAATAAAATTGAATCCATCCAAAAAAGATTCATCAGATATGTGTGCTCAAAATTCCGCATTTCCAAAGAAAACTACGAGCTGCTGTGTGGTCGTCTTCACCTTCTCCCTCTGCAAACTAGACGTTACACAGCAGACCTGGTTTTACTATCAAAAATCGCTCAGGGCCACATAGACTGTCCAGACTTATTAAATAAATTACTCATCTCAACCCCCACTCGTTCACTACGTTGTAATAATCTCTTACATATACCTTCTTATCGCACAAACTACAGACGCAATTCCTTCTTTATAAGAGCATCTAATTCTTTTAACAGACTGTCTAAAGACTATGATAAGGTGGACCTTTTCTGTACCAACAGTTCTGCCATTTGTAAATTAATCACCTCTAATTTCAGCAACAGTCAACAATTAAATAACAATCAATAATTTTAGAAAATTAGTTTGAACCGGCAGCAAAGTGTATTTGTTATTTATGTATGACTATTGTTTATCTATATGTGAAAACTTTTTATTGGCTTAGATTGTAATTTACATGTATGTTATATTTTGTTAAGATTAAGCTGTTAGTTTTTCAGTAAATAAATAAATAAATAAATATATTACTTTATCTATTAAATATTTATTATATTGTACTGACTTCAACTGGTCACTGTGAACTCGAGTTTCTAATTTCTTGCATTTTAATTGGCTGCGGGGCGTGGCAAAGCCGGCGGACAACGATGACTCACTATTTTCTTAACGCGAACGGACTATAGTTTAGGAGTAATAAAGTCGGGAAACTTCAGTCTAGGGCGTCTCCTCCATTTAGTTCTGCAATATAAATTTGCTTTGTCACTCTTCTCTCATTTATTCTTTCTACATGACAGCGATTTGGTCCAATCTATCGAAGAATTTATCCTTTCCTAATCCTGGTCACAATATCATCATCATTTGCATCATCCAGGTAAAAGTATTTATAATAAGTGTGATATATCAAGTGAGGCTTATGTTCAGCAGTAGAATTGTGAAGGGCTTTAATTATGATGATGATGATGATGATGAATAAACCTAGCAACCTAACAGCATAGCAAAGTGGCGAAGCAGTCAGCTTTGTAGCGATTTCTAACGGTTGCCGTTGAGCAATCATTTTCAAAATAGGAGGTTCAGATGCCTGGGTGATCAGTAATCGATTGCTGAAAACAGAATTTAAAAATTCGAAACCGTTCTCGAGATAATCGTGGGACAGACGGACAGACGGACGGACAGACGGACAGACGGACAGACGGACAGACATCGTGAAATCAATAAACCTAGCAAGCTAACAGTATAGCAAAGTGGCGAAGCAGTCAGCTTTGTAGCGGTTTCTAACGGCTGCCGTTGAGCAATCAGTTTCAAAGTAGGAGGTTCAGATGCCTGGGTGATCAGTAATCGATTGCTGAAAACAGAATTTAAAAATTCGAAACCGTTCTCGAGATAATCGTGGGACAGACGGACAGACGGACGGACAGATGGACAGACGGACAGACGGACAGACGGACAGACGGACAGACGGACAGACGGACAGACATCGTGAAATCAATAAGTGACTTCGCAAGCTTCGCCACTTAATAAGTGACTTCGCAAGCTTCGCCCCTTAATAAGTACCATAATATTATTAGAGCTTCTATGAAGCTAATTTATTTCCTTTTATAAACTGTAATGATGACAGTTTAAAGAAAAACATATTTATCAATGTAAAAATAGTCGAGTAGGCGTATATCCTTGCCGTACCGTACGAAAAGTAAAATACAGTACGCGACGCAATTCGTCAACAAACTCCAACTGTAATTACTTTTGGAGCCAAATTAATTACGCCAACGAATTTTCTGCTCCTGGCCGATGTCAGTAAATTGCTGCCAGCTTCGCATTCATTGTATGAAAAAGCGTTTCGCTTTTTACTGAAAAGGGAACTTTAAACGGCGTTCATTATGTTAAGTTTTCGGTATTCGACAGCTGCTTATAAATGAATACTGCGTATGTATAAATGTGTAAATTCGTGAAGCAAATTCACGAACTAACACATTTTCAAATATAAATCACCATTTAACATGTAATAGCGTTGTAACTATGTCCACTACTCCATATCGCCCCGGAGTGCTGTAAGATTCGACAGACGGAATCTGAACTAGGAGAATGGTAGCAGCATCTTCCTTATGACAGGTAGTAAGTAGTGGTAACTATGGCAAAATCTCCTCTATGTGGTAATCTTTAGGGGAGGCTTCAGCAATGGGGAAAGAGGGACTCTTTATGATGAACTTTTTCTTCCAGAGCGACCCCACAGGAAGTGGACCTGGTCAAACCCCGACGACTCGACAAAAAGTGAGATTAACTTCATTATGACGACCAGACGACAACCGTTTAGTGATGTCTCAGTGATCGCGTGGTTGAAAACTGGTAGCGATCACCGAATGGTTAGAGGCACACTGAACCCAAACGTTAAGTTGGAGAGGTCACAAATAAGAAAAAGAAAAATGAGGAAGTTGTCTTTGTTCCAATAAATGAACATCGCTTGGAGAGATTTAGAAGTAATATAATAAAGAGACTTCAATTTCTTTCATTTAAAAATACTGTTAATTATTTGTATGGTACATTATTTAAAATTATAACTTGTGAATTTAGTAGGATATTTACTTCTAAAACTTTCTCTTTTAACAGTCACAAATCATTTAATGAATGGGTAACAGTAGGAATTTATAAAAGTAGGCCAAAGTTATACGAGTTTTAAAACAAAAGCTTTAAATAAGTAAGTAATAAATAACTAAGGCTTTAAATTTAAATAACAAAATTAAAACTGCATCTAACAAAATTAAAGTGACTTGGAAAATAATAAATAGTGAAACGGGCGACGTCAAACAGCGCATCTCGGGTTTTCAATTGAATATTCACAATAATTTAAATGAATATAATCAAAAAGTTGCTATGGCTTTTGAGAAACATTTTACTGATGTTCTTTTTTTGACAAATAAATCTTAATTAATTCAAGCGTCGAATCTGGCGTGTTTCCTGATTTAATGAAACATAGTAAAGTCATACCTTTATTTAAATCTGGTAGTACATTAGACCCCGCCAATTTTAGACTTATTTCTGTACTACCAACATTTAGTAAAATTTTTGAAAAAATAATTTTAGATCAGATGTTAAGTTTCTTTTATATTAATGAATTGCTACATAAAAATTAATTCGATTTTACAAGGGATCTCTCGACAACTGACGCTGGAGTTGAGCTTATTAAACATATTTTTTGTGCATGGGAGAATTCAGAGGATGCTTTAGGTATATTTTGTGACCTTTCCAAGGCCTTCGACTGCGTTCAACATCATACATTAATCAGGAAACTACAGTACTATGGGGTCAAGAACACAGCGTTTAAACTTATTATATTATATTTAAGTAATAGAATGCAGAAAGTTATTATTAACGGTAGAAGTTCTTCCGGTGTACTAATGGGTGTCCCTCAGGGCTCGATTCTCGGCCCATTCCTTTTTCTAGTGTATATTAATTAATTACCTTCTCTTATAGGGGATACTCATGATATAGTATTATCTGCTGATGATACTTCCTTGATTTTTAGACTTAAACGTCAATCATTTAAATGTGACGAAGTGAATAATGCTATATCAAAATTAGTGAATTGGTTTAACGTTAATAATCTTCATTTAAACGGAAATATAACTAAATTACTGAAGAACTGAGCTATGTTGAATCCACTGTTTTTCTTGGCATCACTCTCGACGCAAAGCTTCAGTGGGACATCCATATGTCCAAACTAGCAAGTAGACTAAGTTCTGCAGCCTATGCTGTAAAAAAGATTAGAGGTCTCACTAGTGTCGAGACAGCTAGATTAGTTTATTTCAGTTATTGCCATAGCATAATAACATATGGGATTTTGCTATGGGAAAATGCGGCTGATTCAGAAACTATTTTGTTTTACAGAAGAGGGCCATTAGAGTTATTTACAACCTAAAACCGAGAGAGTCTCTTAGAGATACATTTAAAGAAATAAATATATTAACTTTGACCTCTCAGTATATTTACGAAAATTTAATGTATGTTCACAAAAACAAAGGTAGTTTTAGTAAAAAAGTAATATACATTCTGTAAACACTAGGAACAAACACAAGCTAGTGATACCAGATTCTCGAATCCCCAGAGTCAGCAATTCATTCTTGGGGCAATGTATACGATATTACAACAAGGTCCCGGAAAGTGAACAGGCTCTCTCTATTACCAAGTTTAAATCTTTTGTTAAGTTGAAACTGTATAAAAACGGTTATTATAGTACAAATGAATACATGGTTGATAATAACCCCTGGAAATGAGGTGGTTGCTTCCAAGCTGTTTCTAAAATAAATTTTGAACTTATATAGTTTGTACAACCATTAATATAAAATTCCCTTTTTAGAAAAAAAGTCCCGCTGGGTTTCTTGCTGGTTCTTCCCAGGACAGAGGATTTCTTTCGAACCAGTAGTAAAGTAAAAAATGACTTTCAATAAGAATTACACATGTGATCTATATTGAATAAAAATTATTCTTTTCTATTCTATTCTATACGTCTAATGAAGTCAACGCACGAGGGGCGTGCTCTAATCCAAAGTACCGAAACCTTTCAGCTCGAGTTACAAAATCATTTTCAGTGTCTAGAAGATTGCAATGTATTGGACGATATAAATGACAAGCTCGTGGAAACTGTCCATGCGGTCAGAGTTAAGTTTTGCAAGAACCGCCGCAGAAGAACACAACAAGCTCTCCAATCATACTCTCAATCTTATGGATGTTAGACGGTAAATAAAGCGGCAGTCTTCACTAGATATGACAGCATACAGGTCACTGAATAGACAGATCTACAAACGCATGCGGCGGGACTTACGCAACTTTAATACTGCTCGTATTGAATAAGGGATCGAGCGGAACCAGGGCTCCAAAGTCTTTGCCAGAGATCTGTCTGTCAGAAAGTGCCAACTGTTGAAGTTGAAGACCGAATGTGGCAGCATCGTTTCCGAGACACCTGAAATTTTGAGTGAAATTGAGAGGTTCTATGGGCAGCTGCACACGTCATCGTTGGGGCCACACGCAAGTGTAAGTAATGATCCAAGAGGAAGTCTTATCCGACACTATTCTGATGATATCCCGGACATCAGTGTGAGCGAGATTAGAATGGTTATGTTTTTGATGGCATCTTACTTACTTATGGTAGAGCCATGCTGCAGCTATATTAATAGTATAATTGTTGCACGAATGGGTCGGCTCGACCGGGGAAGGACCACGCTCTCACAGAATAGCAGCGTAAAATAGTAGCTTAATGCTGCTGTGTTTCGTATGGTGAGTGTAGAGAACCGGAGATCCTTTTTACTGGAAAAGAGGCATTCTATCTTAGTCCTCACGGCTGACAACGCATCTGCATTTTAATTCGCAAACGAAGATAGATGCAGATGTGTATGGGCCACAGCAGCCACTTACCATCAGGTGGACTGTGTGCTTGTTTGACACCCTAATTTTATATAAAAAACTTCTTTTTGTAGATAGTTATATCTAGGTACCTATATACACTTATTGTTCTAATTTTATTATACATATATAGGTACACTGATTCATTCACTGCAAATATAACTTTGTAATCCTATATATTTATATTATTTATGCGGTTGATGTATCTCGAAAACTGGACCGAAATTGCAAAATATTTTAGTTTTTCCTTGATTTATATACTAAAAAATAATGGTATTCCAAATTTGAAGCTTCTATGTCTGCAAGAAATGCCTTAGAGTTTTTATGATCGGTTAGTCAGTGAGTGACAAAGTTAAGAAACTTTGACTAGTTGTAACTTTTAAAGTACTGGTTCAAATTTAATGAAATATACCGAGTTTCTGCAATGCCTATTTGACTAAAAAAATTCAGGCTTCTAGTTTTATCCACAACGAAGTTATAGGGTTTCGAAAATGGCCTGAACTGCTTCGAGAAAAGGATGTTACGGCCCTGCCGCTTCTTTGCTCGACTTGGCGGGGGTACTGCCATGCCCCCAGATTGTACAACCAGTGTGTGTTGCTAGTGATGACCTATGGATCTGAGATATGCTTTTTTACAGCTGACCGTATTAGGAAGATCAAAGTCGCTCAGCGACCTATGGAAAGGGCAATATTCGACATTTCTCTGCGTGATAGACTTAAAAACGAGAGTATCCGCAGTAGACCCAGAGTAACTGACATAGCCCAAAGAATTAGTATGCTGAAGTGGCAATGTGCCGGCCATACAGCTCAAAGAACCGATAACCAATGGGGAAGAAAGGTTCTCGAGTGGCAGCCTCGTACTGGCATGCGAAGTGTAGAGCGTTCTCCCACTAGATGGAGTGACGACCTGGTAAGATATGCAGGAAGTCGATGGATGCAGGTGGGTCGGTACCGTGCTTTGTGGCATTCCTTGGGGGAAGCCTTTGTTCAGCAGTGGACTTGTGAAGGGCTGTAATGATAATGATGAATAAAGAATACTTATTGAAAGTCACTCTCGACACCCGCAACCAACTTTAAACAAAAAAAGGCTACAGATAAATTCACACCCCTTAGAATTAATATGTAATGCCTCACAGTGTTTAAATATACTGACTCTCTATAATATGTTTCAGACCAGAACAAAGCAGTGCACGTACGCCTGCTTGGCGGCAAAAATATGTAAGCACCCTCCTAGGCATAAAAGAAGACCTACTAATGAAATGTACTACTAATGAAATACCTAATGAAATATCCTTTAAGATAATTTGAAGATAAAACGTCCGAAAATTTCAATCACTTTACGGAATGATTTTTATTTGATTTGGATACTTCGATTACGCATAACGTTCGTTTCTGCTCTCAGCTAATTTTCTCCAATTGACCCATAGCAATTTCTGATTCAATCAGTTTGCCTCAACATCGAGTTCCATTTCTCTTGTAGATCTTAATTTGGTTAGATTAATTAAGAGATATTATATAAGTACTACTTCGTTTGTGGTCTGTGGGCTGGGACTAGACGTTTACCTTAAATTTAATATTAATACACATTTCATAGTGCTTGAGTTACTAGTACAGTATCCTCGGCACCGTTTTGTAGTTTTAATTGCTGACTTTTCAGTCTAGCGGGTGAAGAGAATTATCGATTATAGTAGATCGATATATTAACTATGCGACAACCCCACTGGAACAACACGTGACGGCTCCGTTGTGCAGTAGCAATGGAGTTATGGCGCTGTAGTCGCGGGTTCGAATGTCGCACCTTTGACGCTGCTCCACATCGTCGGTCTGCGTATTTTAAGTCTGACGTAAACGAAATGGTTATATCGCACTACGCATAATTATACTAGCTCTGTATACCCTTTAGACTTCGACACAGTAGTGCAACCGCTGCTATGTTGCGGCACAAGTAGTTAAGTGGCTGGTGACTACCCAAATATCTAATAGGCGAAAGGAGTCATATCACCTAAAACTAAAATTATTAATGTTATATGACTTTAATAGTTCAATAGTCTAATAATGAATTTTCAATTTAAAGCTAAGTAAATAAAGTCGCAGATTGGCTCGTAAAAGATAATAAAAAATATACTGATTAAATAAACAAAACGTTTTAGTAAACAGTAAACGTAATCCTACTTTTATTAAAAAATAATAGGAAAATTGATAGACTACTCAAATCTAAGCTACGTACTTAGGATAAAATTGAAAGACGATAAAATTGAAAGACTTAACATGTGGGAATACTTGTGATTTTAAATTAGAATTCCTTTTTTACGCAACGTTGAGTGACACTATATTTTATCTTTTGTAGTTAGGATAAGGGTGACAAGCGAGCACACAGTTCACCTGATGGTAAAGTGTTGCTGTGGCCCATACACATCTATAGTATGTGCCAAATCGATTGAGAAAAACGGACAATGACCTTTCGGTCGTTTAACCAGGGGTTACAAACCTTCAATATATAGGCACATTTTATATGTAGTACTTTCTTTATTTATAATGATTTTTTTATAATGATTGATATAATATATATTTATTAACTATTATTAAAAAGTTATGTGAAAGATCGCTGTAGAAGAAAAATCATCTATTGTTATAAAGTACTTTATTCATTTAACAACAAAAAACATTAATTTATAACACATTTTTTTTTTTTTTATAGAATAGGGGGCAAACGAGCATGCGGCTCACCTGATGGTAAGTGACTACCGCCGCCCATGAACAACCGCAACACCAGGGGAATTGCAGATGCGTTGCCGACCTTTTAGAAAGGTGTAAGCTCTTTTCTTGAAGGTTCCTAAGTCGTATCGGTCCGGAAAATTCGCTGGAGGTAATTGATTCCACAAGGAAGTCGTGCGAGGTAGAAAACTTCTTCTAAATCGCACAGTCGTGGACCGCCAATCATCCAGATGGTATGGATGGTAACGCGAGTTTTGTCGCGATGTGCGATGGTGAAATTTAGCGGCTGGAATTAGTCCGAACAATTCCTCAGAGCACTCCCCGTGAAAAATGCGATAAAATACGCAAAGAGATGCAACATCTCTACGCAGTGCCAGTGTATCGAGCCGATCAGAAATAACTCGGTCGTCGACGATTCGAACCGCTCTGCGCTGGATGCGGTCAAGTGGAAGGAGCTGGCACTGGGGTGCCCCGGCCCAGAGATGAGAACAGTATTCCATGTGGGGCCGAACTTGCGCTTTGTAAAGTTGCAAGCGATGTGCCGGCATGAAATACTGTCTCGCTCTGCTGAGCACGCCAAGCTTTTTAGAGGCCAATTTGGCCTTCCCTTCCAAGTGACCACGAAACTGCACACTATTCGATATGTCGACGCCAAGGATTCCGATACTGGCTGAGGCAGTAAGGGGAGTGCCTTGAAACTGAGGAGATACGACAAAGGGGTTCTTTTTAGCGGTAAACGCGCAAACTTGTGTCTTCCGGGGATTGAACTGGACTAGATTTAGTCGCCCCCAATCCGAGACTTTGTTAAGCAAAGACTCGACTTCAGACACAAGTTTGTCCCGGTACTCGGCGACGTTTTCCCGAGAAATATTGGCACGGCCGGTATATAAGGCATCACCAGTGCTGTCGTCCGCATAGCAATGAATGCTGCCAGTTAGCAACATATCATTGATATGCAGGAGAAACAGCGTTGGTGATAGCACACAGCCTTGTGGAACACCAGCGTTGATAGGCTTGAAATCAGAGCATTCACCGTCTACTACGACCTTGATGCTCCGATCAGCAAGGAAACTGGTGATCCATTTGCACAATTTCTCGGGAAGCCCATAGGAAGGAAGCTTCGAAAGAAGCGCTTTGTGCCAGACCCGATCAAAGGCCTTCGCTACGTCCAAACTAACGGCTAATGCCTCCCCCTTGGACTCTACTGCCTCCGCCCATCTATGAGTTAAGTAGACTAGAAGATCACCAGCTGATCGACCCCGACGAAAACCGTACTGGCGGTCACTAATCAGCTGGTGATCCTCAAGGTACCTCATGAGCTGGCAGTTTATAATGGCTTCCATTATTTTGGAGAACAAGGAGGTGATGGCGATAGGCCTGTAGTTGGACGGGTCTGAGCGGTCGCCTTTTTTAGGGATCGGGTGCACCAAAGCTGTCTTCCATGAGTTCGGGACTACGCCTTGGGAGTAGGAGTACATATAAAGATTCGAGTGATAACGACACCGAATAAGTACGTACTTATGCAAAAGATAAAACTTTATTTTTAATATTATATAAGAACTTTATTTTTATTCGGTGCAATCATCCCTCGTATCTTCACTTGATGAACTATCTGTAACATTAATTACAAAGCGATCTGCAGTTTGGTCAATTCTATCATCCATGCCACGCATTTTTTGTTCAACCTTAAGGACATGCTGAACACAGTTTTTCCATTTATCTGGCGTGATTTGAGTTAAACCATCTTTAAGTAAATTTTTAACATCTTTTAACTTGAAAGTTGTATTTTTTCGTGCAACGTACCCTTTCACATCTGCCCACACAAGTTCAATGGGGTTAAGCTCACAGTGATAAGGAGGTAACCTTACCACTGTGATGCTTTTTTCTTTTGCCATCTCGTCGGTGACGTAACTTCGATAGTTATCTTTAACTGCCTTTATTTTTTCCATTAAGTGGGTCTTTGTGTCCGAGGGCACGTATGCGATCTGTTTAGATTCTAGCCATTCCTGCATATTTTGTTTCCGCCAAGACATTGTTGGGGTTTTTTCTAAACGTCTGGAGTGGTAACTAGCGTTATCCATAACTATGACATCGCCGCTTTGCAGTTTTTCTATTACTTTTCTAAACCAGTCCTCGAAATGGAGAGCGTCCATACTCTCATGGTAGTCACCAGTAGATGATGATTCAAATACCCAATCACATCCCTCCAAAAAGCCATTTTCATTGCCAACGTGTACAACTATTAATCGCTTTCCTTTACCCGAAGGGGCTTTCGCGCCAGTAGAGTAGCCTTCTAACCGTGATTGACGAGAAGATTCAATTGTGGTGTCTTCCCATACCTTTCCCATAGTATGACCTGCGTTAATCCATGTTTCGTCAAGGTAAAAAATGTTACGTCCCTCGTTTCTTAATATTTGTATTTCTCTCAAATATCTGGTACGCCACAGAACTATCTCTGGGCGATCTATTAGACCACTTTTTCTGTTTCTCTTTATATATTTGAATTTTAAATGGCGCAACACACGTCGCAGGGAAGTTTTGCTCAAGTTTGGCAACTGGTCATCTTGATTTATACTGAGCAAAATTTTGTCTAAAGTCGGTAATTCTCCTGCAAGAAAGAACTGATGCACTTTCGCTCTTATAGCCGATTTATCAAAATCGTCCAACTTGTCAATTACAGACTTTTTTCTTTTATTAATTATTCCCTTTTCTGGTATTTTATGGGAATCTCTATACACGCTTAATACGCGATATATAGTGCTCTTGCTGACTCCTGAGATCTCCGAAACCTTTTCTACCATATTAACGTTTGAAGGATACACGTCTTCGGGCCAGGTGTTTTTGACATATTTGTATACATTAATGATAATCTCTTGTTCCCCGACCGACAAAGTGGTAGGTTTTCTCTTTTTTACTGGTGACGTTAAAGGTGCTCCAGAAGATGGGCCTGTAAATAAATGACAAAAATATACTACCATAGTACTACATCACATAAATACATATTGTTTTAGAAAATAAATACCACATGGTCACATAAAAAGAGCGCTTTAAGAAATAGAAAGGCTACGTCGTCGCATTTGTACCTATTTGTACGTACCTGCTACGTTTATTATGGGTCGGCGACGTCTCTTTCCACTTGATGTTGAAGGACCGGGTCCTTCACCAAATTCTCCTGAACTCATGTCGATTTAGTAACGACCGTCACAGTAAAACTAATATAACAGATTCAAAAAACAAAAACTTAACGATATAACAAATTTAACAGTAAAAACTCAACTAAAACAATGCAATGAATGCTATGAATTACCCGAGACGTACACACGCAAGCGCTATCCGAACACGAATGAAAACAAAATGGCGGACCGGCCCAAAAAAGGTGACGCATCTCTGGCTGCCATTGTCACGTTTCTTTTAGAACGAACTGACGTAACGCGCGTTTTGTTTATTTTAAAGGGATGAATTTGCAAAAGCTCAATATGGTGATTATATTGCTTCAAATATTTTTTTAATATGAAACTGTTATTAAATGAATTGCTGCGTTACTTACCATAAATTGAAATATAAAATATAACACATTTTTCGCGATGTACCGTAAGATTTTACTATGTTTATAGGAACCACAGACAATATTATTTAAGAAACAAAAAAACAAAACATATGTGCTGACCTAGAAGTGGGAATAATATCAATATTTAAATATTGTTATCACATCTAAATTGAGATTTTGTAAGTTACGCCTTTTGACACTCGGCTCATATCTGAGGTCATTGTCCGTTTTTCTCAATCGATATGGCACATACTATAGATCTATCGTCGATTACGAATCATAATGCAGATTCTTTGTCACCCGTGAGAATTAAGAAGCATTGCCTCTTTTCCAGTAAAAAGGGTCTCCGGTTCTCTACACTCACCATACGATACACAGCAGCATTGAACTGCTATTTTACGCTGGTACACTGCGAGAGCGTGGTAATTCCTCGATCGAGCCGATCTATTCGTGCTACAATTATACTATTAATATAGCTGCAGCATGACTCTACCACGTTAATTTAAATCTGTCCACGAATTTAAAAAGTTTCCAGTAAAGTAAAGTTGAAATTAAAAAAAAGTCTCTGTACAGTGTACACTAGATTAACTAAAAGGCGGTATGTTTATCACGATTGCCACGTTTGTCAGGCGGATTGGCAACTGCAGTTTTAAATATTACTGAGCTGTTATCAGGAAGATATGCTGCTCATCTCCTATTTCAATTCAATTGCCTTCTGTCACCTGTTGTGACACTCACAAGATGACTAGGGTGTTAGTTGATCTTCATTCGTTATCACTACATAACTTACCCTAGAATTACATTCTAATAAAATTATTTGCGTATTGCCATATCATCATCGTCATTACAGCCCTTCACAAGTCCACTGCTGAACATAGGCCTCCCCCAAGGAATGCAACAAAGCATGGTCCTGAGCCACCTGCATCCATCAACTTCCTGCATGTCTCACCAGGTCGTCACTCCATCTAGTGGGGGGTCGCCCTAAACTTCGCCTACCGGTACGAGGCTGCCACTCGAGAACCTTTCTTCCCCATCGGTTGTCGGTTCTTCGAGCTATATGGCCGGCCCACTGCCACTTCAGCTTACTAATTCGTTGGGCTATGTTGGTTACTCTGGTTCTACTGCGGATATCCTCATTTCTAAGTTTATCACGCAGAGACACCCCGAGCATAGCCCTCTCCATAGCTTGCTGAGCAACCTTGAGCTTCCTCATACGGCCAGCAGTGAAGGACCGCGTCTCAGATCCGTAAGTCATCACTGGCAACACGCACTGGTTTTGCCGTATATTTACATTAAACAGATTTTTAAATCGTTTAAAAACATGTAATTGCTGTTTAATTTTAACTTTATTTGTTTAATAATACGATCACTTTAACAATGTTGGCTCATTACAACAAACGAATGTGTTACTAATTACAACCTTCAACGCATTTACAATAATACTAAAAGAAAATTATACCTTGGAAGCAGCGTTTTAAGAGTTAGTTTAGTATTTAATTTTAAGTTTGTTCAATTAAAATGTGCATAGTTCAATGTCACGGTTAGCCTGGCTACCTTCAGTTTTTTAATATTAATTTTTGGTTCTATATACGCAAAATGAACTTACAGTATCTTGAAGTCTTGCAGTGGTATGCTTGGATTTGGATTTAATTTTGTTAATTATAGGATCCTAAGCAGATGGCAGCACCAATCCATCTCCTCTATTGAAATTAGGATGTTTTTTAATTTCAATAGCCTCGCGAATCATCCTTGGTAGGAATCGGTGTTTTTTTGCGAGGATTTGTGGTCTATCAAATCTAATATAATGGCGGGGACGATCTTGAACATGTTCACAAACTGCAGACTTCCCTATACGTCGGTGCTTCACGTCAGCTATATGTTCTTTAACGCTCGGTATCGGTTGGTATGGGTATTTTTTCTGTACACAGTATGACCAATAGTGTTATCAGGATTTCGGATGACTAAAACATCTTGGTCATCCGTCATCATTAATCTTCTTCGGCAGCTTGTAGTGGGTTTTTATGGAAGCTCTCTTCAATATGTAGCCCGAAACGTCAGCAATTAAAATAAGTAAAAATTAATTGAACGCGATATAATTAAAAAATTGTAGTATTCCAATGTGCAGTATTCGTGCAAATAAAAAATCACCACTTGTAATCTTTAAAAAAATTATATTGTAGAAGTAAATGCGACAAATGACTACAAAGTTCATTTGATGGGAATTGAATATTGTGGTTCATAGATCTACTTGCATAAAACACCTTGATGAAAAAGATTACAAAGGACGAAGTTAATGCATTTAAGGCCTTTTGTCATTCTCTACCAGTCAACACTGGGTTGGCGGACATAACAATACTACAAAAAATAAAAATAATTGCAATACATAAACGGTCTTACGTACTAAACTAATGAAAAACAGATACCCTTAGCAATATAGTTATAATACTATTACTTATTTATTTATATTTTAGTACCGTGTAGTGGCGGTCAAGAATATCCACTACCCCATATCTTCCCGTGGGTGTCGTAAAAGGTGACAAAGGGAAACAGGCAGGAGATGGGCAGCAGCATCCTCCTGATAGTAGCCAAAAGTACAATAAAAAAACTGCGGTTGCCAAAACGCTCGCCAAGCGTGGCAACTATGGCAAATACCCCCCTATGAATAGAGTAACAAAGAGACGGCCCCAGTCAACGGCGACCCCGCTATTCCTGGCTACGGTGGCGACCATGGTAACGGCGGGGCAGTTGGCGGGGTAGTAGGGTGTTAAGAATATCCGGAGGAGGTTCGGTTGTCACCTTAAACGAATCGACCTGGCAACGTACAACGCACGAACCCTGAGGACTGACGAGAAGATCGTGGAGCTGAAAGAAGAAACAGACAAGTTACGCTGGCATATTATAGGATTATCCGAAGTCCGAAGAGAGGGGGAGGACACGGTAATCATCGAATTTGGCAACTTGCTCTATCACCGGGAGGGCGACCATCTGTCCCAAGGAGGTGTTGGATTTATCGTCCACAAGTCTCTCGTTAACAACGTTGTAAAGATCGAGAGTGTGTCGACGAGGGTGACGTACCTTATACTCAGAATCACCAAACGGTATTCGCTGAAGGTCATACAGGTTTACGCACCAACCTCGGCACACCCCGATGAGGAGGTGGAGGAAATGTATGAGGATATCTCTAGGGCCATGCATTCCTCCGAAACCCAATATACGGTGTTAATGGGAGACTTCATTGCAAAACTAGGCACAAGAGAGAACGGTGAGCTTAAAGTAGGGAAATTTGGAATAGGGTAACGGAACCCAAGGGGCCAGCAGCTGGCCGACTTCATGGGGAAAGAGGGACTCTTTATGATGAACTCTTTCTTCTAGAAGCGGCCCCACAGGAAGTGGGCCTGGTCGAGCCCCGACGGTTCGACAAAAAATGAGATTGACTTCATTATGACGACTAGACGACAACTGTTCAGTGATGTCTCCGTGATCGCGAGGGTGAAAACTGGTAGCGATCACCGAATGGTTAGAGGCACACTGAACCTAAACATTAAGTTGGAGAGGTCTCGTCTAATGAAGTCAACGCTCCGTCCCCCTCGTGCTTTGTTCCAAAGTCCTGAAACATTTCAGCTCGAGTTACAAAACTGTTTTCAGTGCCTAGAATACTGCAATGAAGTGGACGATACGGGAATGACAAGCTAGTGGAAACTGTTCATATCGGTCGGAGCTAAGTTCTGCAAGATCCGCCGCAGAAGAACACAAAAAATCTCCGATCACACTCTTAATCTCATGGCTGGTAGACGGGAGATCAAGCTACATTCTTCAACAGATTTGACAGCATACAGGCAATTGAACAGACAGATCTCCAAATGCATGCGGCGGAACTTACGCAACTTCAATACAGCTTGTATTGAAGAAGCGATCGAGCGCAACTAAGGCTCCAAAGTTTTTGCCAGAGATCTGTCTGCCAGAAAGAGCCAACTGGCAAAGCCGAGGACCGAGTGTGGCAGCATCGTTTGCGGGGCACCTGAGATTTTGAGTGAGATTGAGAGTTACTATGGACAGCTGTACACGTCATCGTTGGAGCCACACGCAAGTGTGAGTAACGATCCAAGAGCGAGTCTTATCCGACACTGTTCCGAAGATATCCCGGACGTTAGTCTGAGCGAGATTAGAATGGCTCTCCAGTATCTTAAAAACGGCAAGGTCCGAGGCGAGGATGGAGTTACAGCGGAGCTTCTGAAAGCGGGTCGAGAACCGGTACTTGAAGTCCTTCAGAAGCTCTTTAATTCCGTCCTCCATGGTGACACTACTCCGGAGACGTGGAGCAGAAGTGCGGTGGTCTTGTTCTTCAAGAAAGGTGACAACGCTCTCTTGAAGAACTACAGACCGATTTCTCTTCTAAGCCGCGTCTACGTGCTGTTTTCGAGAGTCATTACGAATCATCTCGCGCGCAGACTTGACGACTTCCAGCCTCCCGAACAAGCCGGTTTCCGAAAGGGCTTTAGCACCATAGACCACATACATACCCTACGGCAAATTGTACAGAAATCCGAAGAGTACAATTTGCCACTATGTCTGGCGTATGTGGACTATGAGAAAGCCTTTGATTCCGTCGAAATTTGGGCGGTGCTGCAGTCCCTTCAGCGGTGCCAAGTTGACTGTCGGTATATCGAGGTGCTGAAGTGCTTGTACAGTAGGGCTACGATGGCTATCCGAGTACAGAACCAGAGTACAAAACCTATCCAACTGCAGAGAGGTGTAAGACTGGGTGACGTCATATCCCCATAACTCGTCACCACTGCATTGGAAGACGTTTTCAAGCTTCTGGACTGGAAAGGATACGGTATTAACATCAATGGCGAGTACATTATTCACCTTCGATTTGCCGACGATATAGTTCTTATGGCCGAATCACTGGAGGATCTAAGCACTATGCTCAATGACCTCAATAGTGTCTCCCAACGGATAGGTCTTAAGATGAACATGAACAAAACAAAGATTATGTTTAATGTTCAACCCCTATGCCGGTAGTTGTTGGGAGTACTAAGCTCGAAGTTGTTGACGAGTGATAAACTTAGTGAGAGATTTCTGGATAACTCGGTATTTAAATAATAAAACACGGTGTGACTTCACTCAATACATGTTATTGAGCGACTGACGAGAAAAAACGCGCGGTGGCGCCTACCTACATAATACAATATTAATTTATACCTACATATATCACACCTCCCTTCTTAATATATGGTATTATCAGATATTATTAAGTAAGTACATAAATTATGTAATCACAAATTTACTTATAATAATACCTTAACTATATAATACATTATCTATAAATCTAATAAACTAAACTAAACTTAGTTACTAAATCTAATAAACTAATAAACTAAGCTAAACTTGAAACCTAACTTAACCTAACCTTACTTATAATAATACCTTAACTATATAATACATTATCTATAAATCTAATAAACTAAACTAAACTTAGTTACTAAATCTAATAAACTAATAAACTAAGCTAAACTTGAAACCTAACAACAGGTTTACGAACTCGCCCGGATCGGGCTCGAGGCGGTTCAGGCGACGGTGCACTAGGTGACGTTGGCGATGTACTATATTCGATTCCAGGACTTTTAATGCGTTCACTCGAAACCCGTTTCCTCTCCTTTCCCGAATCACCCACAACCGTAGTCGGAGATGTGTCCGGGCCGTCGTCCTCCTTCGACATTCCGTCTCTCGCCGAGCCACTACTATCAGGTATTTGTACCCTCATTGACTCGCTTTGCTCCTCAGGGTATGGTATGTCGTACAACCCTGATCTGCGCTTGATTTGATCAACGTGCTTAACTACTTGTCGACTGTCCCCCTTGTCCACAGCATATCTCCTTGAACCTTCGCCCTGAACTATCGTTCCCTTCACCCACCTATCCTTGTGGCCGTACTCTCGCACCCACACAGGTTCCCCCGGTGCAAACGAGCGCTGCACCCCGCCCGTGTACTCCACTTGCTTACTTTGAGCCTGATTTACATTATTTATGAGCGCGCGATCGCTTCGTAATAAGTCTAGCCGTGATCGTAACGTTCGTTTTTGTAACAGCATTGAAGGGCTTTCACCTGTGCTGCTATGTATACTGTTACGATAAGTAAGTAAAAATGTTTGCAACGCGGCGTCGACATCGATTGATTCCCTATGTGCTTTTTTTATTGCTTTTTTACAAATATTTACAGCATTTTCCGCGGCGCCATTCGAAGACGGGTGATAAGCAGGCGAGAAACGTTGCTGAATACCATTTCGTGTTAAAAACTCCTTAAATTCCGCGCTAGTGAAGGGTGGCCCTTGATCCGATACTAGCTCTAGTGGTAAGCCGAATCTTGCGAACGTACACCGTAATACCTTAATAACCGCTGTAGCATTTGTTTTTGGCATTTCAAACACTTCTAGCCATTTCGTACTGGAGTCTATTAAAATAAGAATTTTTTTTCCGTTAAAAGGGCCTAAAAAATCTATATGGAGTCTGCTCCATGGCTGCAAATGGTACGGCCAAGGCTGCGGTGGGGTGCGCGGGGGTGCTTGTGACTCCACCGCGCACGTCTCACATGCTCGGCATTCGGATTCGACGTCTGTATCTATATTAGGCCACCATACGTAACTTCGAGCTATGGACTTAGTTTTAACAATGCCCATGTGACCAGTATGTAATTGCATAAGTATTTTTTTTCTTAAAGTGCGCGGTATCACCAAGCGGTAACCCCACATAATACAGCCCCTATCTATGTATAGTTCATTACGTTTAATATAATATTGCTGCAACACTTCTTTTGGGCAGGACGCGGGCCATCCGGACTGAACATAGGTTAAAATTCTACTTAATTCCGGATCGCTTGCTGTTGCCGTTCTGACGTCATCATTTGTGACCGGGAGAAAATTTTCTACGAAATTAATGTAATTCATTCCCTCCGACTTCGGAAGCCGTTTATGTACCGGTTGCGGCAAACGAGATAACGCATCTGCACAATTTTTGTGTGAACTTACATATTCTATGTCATACAATAATACTGCCCAACGCTGTAATCTCGAAGCGGCCATAACTGGAATGCCCACTTTACTGCCGAAAATATACGTCAAGGGTTTGTGATCAGTCCTTAAAACGAATTTTCTACCATATAAGTACTGATGAAACTTTTTAATACTGAATATTATTGCTAAGGCCTTTCGATCTATCTGCGCATAGGCCCGCTCGGCCGCGCTGAGAGTACGCGACGCATATGCGATCGGCCGCTCTCCCTCCTCAGTGATATGCGATATCACGGCGCTGACTCCGACCCCGCTGGCGTCTGCTGTCAGTACCACGGGTAAGTCTAACGTATAATGAGCAAGCACTTCGCTCGAACTTAATATTTTTTTTACTTCATTGAATGCCAATTGACACTCAGTACTCCACAGGAATCGAACCCCGGTTTTTAGCAAACGATATAACGGGGCCAGCAATGAACTAACATTTCGTACGAATTTACCATAATACATTACTAGCCCGATGAAAGATCGCAGTTCTGAAATATTGGTGGGTGCAGGCGTATTTACAATTGCCCGGACTTTTTCCGGACACGTGTGAACACCCTCTTTACTAATGACGTGCCCTAAGTAGTTAATAGATTCTGCGAAAAATACACATTTTTCTTTCTTAACGCGCAACCCGTGAGACTGCAATCGCTCAAACACTTTATATAAATTTTTTATGTGACTACGACTATCAGGACCCGTTATAATTACGTCATCTAAAAATACACCCACGTTCGGTAACCCTGTCAATAATTCTTCTAAGTGTTTTTGAAAAATTCCCGGACTCGACGACAAGCCGTAAACTAGTCGATTGTACATGTATAAACCCTTATGTGTATTGATAACCGTATACTTTTTTGATTCGTCAAGCTCAAACTGAGCGTACGCCTGAGATAAATCAATCTTACTGAAACGTTCACCGCCATGTAAACGCGATAACAAATCATCTATGCGTGGCAAGGGATAACGGTCGACTTCTAGCACTTTATTCAGTGTTAATTTATAATCAGCGCATATTCTAATATTACCATCCTTTTTGAGAACGGGTACAATGGGTGTGGCCCAGTCGGAGCGCTCCACCGGCGTGAGGACGCCATCTCGCACCAGCTGCTCGAGCGCTCGCTCCACCGGTTCCCGCAGCGCATACGCCAGAGGACGCGCGCGCATGAACACCGGCCGCGCCCCCTGCCGCAGGTGGATGCTAACCCGCCCGCCGCTGAACCGTCCAAGCCCATCCGCAAATACTTCACTGAATCTATACATAAAATTACTTTCGTCAAAATCCTTATAATTAACATTGTTTACATCGTGATACTGAAACACTGGTAGTTGAATTTTAAGTTCGGCTAACCACTGTCGACCCAAAAGAACGGTTTTACCATCTCTGATTATGAACAAATTTAATTTTTTTTGTGTATTTTTATACCTCACTAGTGGCGTAGCCACCCCCACCGGACGAACTATTTCACCTGTATAATATCTAAGTAAAACATTACATTTGCTGATAGGTAAATCACTAAAATTATGTTTATAAAATTTGTAACTTATACAAGATACGGCGCTACCCGTGTCACCGCGTCCGTTGCCACGTCGAGTCGCTGCCATCGCCTGGCACTCAGCCGTGCTCGAGCTGCCCGACGATTCACCTTGCCCGTATCCTTCCACAGCCGCTGCATCCTTCTCCGCCGCCTCCATGTTCACTGCCAAGCTATACGCTTTCCCATATTCCAACGTGCCTTCTGCGAATAGTCGTTGCCTTATAGTTTCACTTAGAATACCGCACACCAGCTGATCTCTTAAACTTTCTTCCAACCATTGACCAAATTCACAAGATTTCGACATTTTCTTCAATATTGCTGCATACTCCGCTATTGTTTCACAACTTTTTTGTTTCCTATGCCGGAATTTATATCTTTCTGCGAGGGTACTTGGTTTTGGTTGGAGATGTTTTTCTAGAATGTTTGTGATTTCCAAAAAAGATTTATCTTTTGGTTTGGTTGAAGTACATAAATTCACTAACAGTTCGTAACACTCGGCTCCCATCACGGTAATTAACGTCGGAACTTGTAAATCCTCCGAAATTTTGTTGACAACAAAATATTGTTCGAGGCGGTCGACGTATGACCTCCAATCGTCCTTATGTAGGTCAAACTCAGGAATTTTTCCAATCGACATTTTAATTAAATACTTGTCGTTTACAACTACTTTTCCAAGAGTTCGTTGCTATCCTCGTCGCCACTGAGAGATTTCTGGATAACTCGGTATTTAAATAATAAAACACGGTGTGACTTCATAACATGTATTGAGCGACTGACGAGAGAAAACGCGCGGTGGCGCCTACCTACATAATACAATATTAATTTATACCTACATATATCACACTTAGGAATGAGGATATCCGCAGTAGAACTAGAGTAACCGACATAGCCCAACGGATTAGTAAGCTGAAGTGGCAGTGGGCCGGCCATATAGCTCGAAGAACCGACAACCGATGGGGAAGAAAGGTTCTTGAGTGGCAGCCTGGGACCGGTAGGCGAAGTGTAGGGCGACCCCCAAAGAGATGGAGTGATGACATGCAGGAAGTCGATGAATGCAGGTGGCTCAGGACCGTGCTTTGTGGCATTCCTTGGGGGAGGCCTATGTTCAGCAATGGACTTATGAAAGGCTGTAATGATGAATGATGATGATGATTCATTTATTTATTTATATACACTTTATTGCACCTTAAAGTATTACAAAGGGCGTACTTAATGCCTTTAGGCATTCTCTCCCAGTCAACACGAGACTTGTGGAAATTATGTGATAGGTGACAGAATAAAACGAACAATAGAGTAAATCAAGGAAAAAACTACTGATAAACTTAAAAATAAAGTAATATTATACATATAAATACAATAAACTTATATACATAAAATATAACACAGACAATATTATTCTTATATACAAATACATAGATACATAAATATATACATATTATAAATAAAAATAGATATATAACATAAACCTATTAATAAAATAACAACAAATGTAACCAAATTAACCATATTAATCATCTAATATCTTCATAAAGTGCTTATGTACCAATCTTTTAAAAGCAGACTTATTAGATGTTTTTCTGATGTCATCGGGCAAGGAGTTCCAGCGCAGTGTAGCCTGAATGGTGAAGGATTTACCAACAAAATTAGTAAAATGTAGTAGGAGACTTAGTTTATTATTATACGAGGAACGCAGAGTTCTATCATGCGTTAAGGAAATATACTGAAATTTCTCCTTGAGATAAGAAGGAGTGGATGAATCATTTAAGATAGAGAAGAGACCAAGCAAAATTCTACAGTAACGCCTCTGTTTAATAGTGAGCCACTTAAGGCGAGAGCGATAGTGAGTGATATGATCAAATTTACGAAGATTGAAAATGTATCTGACGCAATTGCTGAGAAGGCGCTCTAGCTTGATAAGAAGATTTTGATTTAAATCCGAGTAACACACGTCAGCATAATCAATGATCGATAGTATAAGTAACTGTACAAGCATAATTTTAGCCTT
Source organism: Parnassius glacialis (assembly GCA_033319125.1). Classification (NCBI taxonomy): domain Eukaryota; kingdom Metazoa; phylum Arthropoda; class Insecta; order Lepidoptera; family Papilionidae; genus Parnassius; species Parnassius glacialis. The sequence continues at coordinate 20,337,208 of JAVANC010000023.1, read as the reverse complement.
AAAGGGGAGAAAATTCTTCAAGTGATAAAGAGAACGTAAAGACCCAGAAAATTTACGACATGTTTCGGAGATATGAACCCCCCAGGACAGAGTACTATCAATATGGAGTCCAAGATTTTTAACTGAGGCAGAGAACGGCATCAGGCGATCATTATAATAGACGGGAGATAGGCTAACGGCATCTATTTTTGCAAGATTCTTGAGCTACCCATACTCACCGCTTGGCATTTCGTAGGGTTGACAGACACTCCAAAGCACATGGACCAATCACGGACTGACTTGAGATTGGAATTCAATTTATTAATCGCATTATGGATGTCACAAATGTCAGACTATATATAAATTTGTAGGTCAACAGCATACAAATGGTACGAACAATCAATATTAGATGTCATGGAATTAATAAAAATAGAGAAGATTAATGGAGAAAGTATACCGCCTTGCGGTACGCCAGAAAACAGGTCAACCCACTGTGAAGTCTTTTGCTCCAAGTGGACAGACTGTTAACGTCTGCGAAGATAAGATGAGAACCATTCCAGGACTGACGGTGCAAACGTATAATAAGAAAGGATAGCAAGAAAGATATCATGGTCAACTGTGTTAAAAGCGTTAGAAAACTCAACGAGCATCAGAACTGTAACTTTCTTGTTTTCCATTCCTTCTCTAATATCTTCAGTTATTTTAAGTAAGGCAGTTGTAGTGCTGTGACCAGGACGAAACCCGGACTGAAAAGTACTCAGCAGGTTATGTTTATATATTAAATTGGAAATTTGCTTATGAACACAGGCTTCCAGAACTTTAGATAGGAAAGGTAAAACTAATATGGGACGGAAGTGATTGGGAAGTGTAGGATTGGTTACTTTAGGAAGGGGTCTTACGAAAGCCTTTTTCCACTGACTAGGAAACTGACCCGAGTTAAGCGAAAAATTAACAATATGTGTGATTGCGGGGAGAATGTGTTCTAGAATATTAATAATCATGGCTCTACTAATATCATCGCAACCGACAGCCCTTGGATTTTATTGCCAGAAGAGTCTTTCCAATTTCATCATGATCTACAGGGTTAAAAAGAAAGACTGGTATGTGCGGAGACGGAATTGAAGCTATGTAAGCGACTGTTTTGGATCGGATTGAAAGGTCTAATGCAGAAGCAGAAGCAAAATGAAGATTTAAAACATCGTGAGAAAGAGATAAACCACAATCCAAAGAAGGTATTTTACCCACACCTAGAGAACTAAGGAATTTCACACATCAGCTGTATTATGTATACATACATTCTGGATCTATAAATTATTACGTAGGTACCTACGCTTGTGGGCTGCTGGAGCTTTTTATCGTGGAGAGAACAGAAAGCTTATGCCAATCGCATACCGGCTAAAACACCACGGTGGTCACCATCATCGTATATGAGGGGTTCCAGGATCCCCGTTTGGAACGCAACAGGGGTCCCCCTCTTGTTTTGCTTTATTAAAGCACGTTCTGGAGGCATTTCTTATTACCCCTATCACCTTTGCAGTGCTATCATGGTGCTCGGAAACAGGCTGTAGGTGGGCTGTAATTTCATACGACATTTCGGTTTTATTGAAAAAAAAAATCACATATCGTTGAAATTTTATTTTAATTACTATTGTAGCAGCCAGGCTAATCAACCCTAAACCGTTTAATAAATAAATCATCATCACCATTACAGCATTTCATAAGTCCACTGCTGAACATAGGCCTCCCCCAAGGAATGCCACAAAGCACTGTCCTGAGCCACCTGCATCCATCGACTTCCTGCATGTCTTACCAGGTCGTCACTCCATCTCGTGGGGGACGCCCTACACTTCGCCTACCAGTACGAGGCTGCCACTCGAGAACCTTTCTTCCCCATCGGTTGTCGGTTCTTCGAGCTATATGGCCGGCCCACTGCCACTTCAGCTTACTAATCCGTTGGGCTATGTCGGTTACTCTAGTTCTACTGCGGATATCCTCATTCCTCAGTTTATCACGCAGAGAAACTCCGAGCATAGCCCTCTCCATAGCTTGCTGAGCGATCTTGAGCTTCCTCATACGGCCAGCTGTGAAGGACCACGTCTCAGTTCCGTAAGTCATCACTGGCAACACGCTCTGGTTGTACAATTTCGTTTTAAGGTTTTGAGATATGTCTGACGAGAAGATGTGTCGTAGCTTCCCGAACGCTGCCCAGCCGAGTTGAATCCGTCGATTGACCTCTCGGTCGAAGTTGGACTTACCTAGTCGGACTATTTATCCCAGGTAAACATACTCGTCAACAACTTCGAGCTTAGTGCTCGCAACAACTACCGGCATAGGTGTGACATGGACATTAAACATAATTTTTGTTTTGTCCATGTTCATCTTAAGACCTATCCGTTGGGAGACACTATTGAGGTCAGTGAACATAGTGCTTAGTTCCTCCAGTGATTCTGCCATAAGGACTATATCGTCGGCAAATCGAAGGTGAGTGATGTACTCGCCATTGATGTTGATACCGTATCCTTTCCAGTCCAGAAGCTTGAAAACGTCTTCCAATGCAGCGGTGAAGAGTTTCGGGGATATGACGTCACCCTGTCTTACACCTCTCTGCAATTGGATAGTTTTCGTACTCTGGTTCTGTATTCGGATAGCCGTCGTAGCTCTACTGTACAAACACTTCAGCACTTTGATATACCGACAGGCAACTTGGCACCGCTGAAGGGACTGCAGCACCGCCCAAATTTCGACGGAATCAAAGGCTTTCTCATAGTCCACATATGCCAGACATAGTGGCAAATTGTACTTTTCGGACTTCTGTACAATTTGCCGAAGGGTATGTATGTGGTCTATGGTGCTAAAGCCCTTTCGGAAACCGGCTTGTTCGGGAGGCTGGAAGTCGTCAAGTGCAGACTTGACGACTTCCAGCCTCGGACTTGCAGACTCGCTCTTGGATCGTTACTCACACTTGCGTGTGGCTCCAACGATGACGTGTACAGCTGCCCATAGAACCTCTCAATCTCACTCAAAATCTCAGGTGTCCCGGAAACGATGCTGCCACACTCTGTCTTCAGCTTTGACAGTTGGCTCTTTCTGGCAGACAGATCTCTGGCAAAGAATTTGGAGTCTTGGTTCCGCTCGATCGCTTCTTCAATACGAGCTGTATTGAAGTTGCGTAAGTCCCGCCGCATGCATTTGGAGATCTGTCTGTTCAGTTGCCTGTATGCTGTCAAGTCAACAACCGTCTAACAGCCATGAGATTAAGAGTGTGATCGGAGAGTTTTTGTGTTCTTCTGCGGCGGGTCTTGTAGAACTTAGCTCCGACCGCATGGACAGTTTCCACGAGCTTGTCATTCATATCGTCCACTTCATTGCAGTCTTCTACGCACTGAAAGCGGTTTTGTAACTCGAGCTGAAAGGTTTCGGGACCTTGGAACAGAGCACGAGAGGGACGGAGCGTTGACTTCATTAGACGAGACCTCTCCAATTTAACGTTTAGGTTCAATGTGCGTCTAACCATTCGGTGATCGCTACCAGTTTTCACCCTCGTGATCACGGAGACATCACTGAACAGTTGTCGTCTGGTCGTCATAATGAAGTCAATCTCATTTTTTGTCGAATCGTCGGGGCTCGACCAGGTCCACTTCCTGTGGGGCCGCTTCTGGAAGAAAGAGTTCATCATAAAGAGTCCCTCTTTCTCCATGAATTCGGCCAGCTGCTGACCCCTTGGGTTCCGTTGCCCTATTCTAAATTTTCCTACTTTCAGCTCACCGTTCTCTCTTGTGCCTAGTTTTGCATTGATGTCTCCCATTAACACCGTATATTGGGTTTTAGAGGAATGCATGGTTCTAGAGATATCCTCACACATTTCCTTCACCTCCTCATCGGGGTGTGCCGAGGTTGGTGCGTAAACCTGTATGACCTTCAGCAAATACCGTTTGGTTGGTTCTGAGTATAAGGTACGTAACCCTCGTCGACACACTCTCGATCTTTACAACGTTGTTAACGAGAGACTTGTGGACGATAAATCCGACACCTCCTTGGGACAGATGGTCGCCCTCCCGGTGATAGAGCAAGTTGCCGGATTCGAGGATTACCGTGTCCTCCCCCTCTCTTCGGACTTCAGATAATCCTATAATATGCCAGCGCAACTTGTCTATCTCTTCTTCCAGCTCCACGATCTTCTCGTCAGTCCTCAGGGTGCGTGCGTTGTACGTTGCCAGGTCTATATATATATAATATATAAATAACGTTACCCTGCTGCTACCATAACGCAAAAGGTGAAGGTCTGAAGGAAACATTTATTACAAATATCATCAGCGCCGCACCGTCTTCACACGCCTGCTATCTTCAAGCATCCGTCGACCATTTTCGAGCCGTTTCGGTCAACGCCGCAGCTTGCTTTTTCTTGCTGTTCCGGAGTTGTGTCCCTCGCCGCCGCCGCTCGCCGATTACGCGCGCGCGCCGGTCTGCACCTCTTTTATAGCCACGTACAGCATCGCAGCTACGAGAAGCTATCGACGAGTCTTACGCCGGCAAACGGAGCGCGACATACATATAATAGTTATACATAATATTTTATTGATTAATGTTTATTGGTCAAAATGTATGTATTATAATTGGCTCAGTAAATAAATATTTTTCTATTGGTAAATTAAGGATGTAGCCGGGCGTATAAATATAGGCAGGGTTCGCTGAATAAATACACCATTCGCCTGCACATAGTAAGGCATATCAAGAAATAGTTTCATTTCTCCGCCACTAGACCACTCGGAGTCTGTTAATAGTGGACCCATACGCCACTATTACACTATACTTGCAGGTTTTGTTACTAAATTTGCCTTTACCATCGAGGGCGCGGTAAATCAGCGCTTAAAATTGTAACAAAGAATTTAATTGGCGCCGGCCGTGATCGACTTTTGTTTGGTAGCGTTTTATGAAATTTTAAGAAGAGCACTGCGACGCTGATACCGGGTTGGGCGTTTAAACACCCGCACAGAAGAAGTGTTATTTGGCTTACATTTTTTTAATATACAATAAGGGCGATAAGCGAGCACACAGACACAGTAAATATATAGTCACTTGATTGTAACTGTGTAGTATCAAAGCGCAGAGGAGTTATCACGTCTGAGGTCTAAGATGGAATTTGTTTCAGGTTGGATCTCCGGTTCTATACGTAACATATGAACCACAGCAGCATTATTAGTCTATTTTATGTAATACGCCTTCACGATGTTAGGAGACTATAATAGAGGAACCGTTTCTTTAATAACGATGCCAAATTTTAATACCACTTACAGCAATAAATGAAAATTTTGAATATATCTGATTATTTTCTTTTCATTGAATAAAACTAAATTTACGGATTTTTCACGTTTAATAAAGTTATTTATCTTATTTTTATTTATTCCCGACGTTTCAGGTACTGAAAAGCAAAAAATAAGATAATCGAGTTTATTAAACACGAAAAAATCCGTAAAAGTAGTTTCATTCAATGTGTAGTTTTCGCGTAAATATAAGAAATCAGTATTTTCTTTTCACTCAAATTGAACGCAAACCTATGAAGATAGAAGTATTTTATAAAAATAATCTAGTATATAAATCTATAAAAAATAGATGTAAATACTTAATTGTAGAAAATAACGAATATTAAAAAATCAAATAACAACAAACTATATTAGCTAATTAGTTAATAATATTCTTCATATGTTACTGTTAAGTTTCTCCATTATATGTGCTCAAAATACTACAGAAATCGTCATATTCCTGTTAATTAAAAACGATCAAAAGCAATAAGCATTAAGACACTGAACTTAGAATTTCGCGACGTTGTGTTGTAAGCTCTTTAGGTTGGCAATTTTCCAAACACTTCTTCCATTACTGCTAATTATAGAAATATCATGGAATATTGTAAAAATAAATAATCTTATACGTAAGTATAATAATTTCAATATTAACACTGCGTGTCTTTGTGATCCATTATTTGATTAAGTACGCATCTGCATTTCGATTCTTAATCTAGGATAAATGTCTTTGGGCCACACCATCTACTTAACATCAATTGGATTGTGTGTTCGTTTGTCAGCCTTATTCTAGAAAATTTAGTGAAAACTTATATAGCTTGCACTTTACGTATGTATTAACACGAACTTGTAAATTTTTATAGTATTTTCATTATTTTCGTATTTTTGCCTGTATAATATTTATTCATAATATAATACTGAATAAATTTATCTGTTTATTTTCTCTTCACCATAGAAAATATATTGCAATGCAGGTGAAACTCTCTGTAAATAACAATAAACCTTCTTATAATTTCTTCCTTTAAATAAAAAAAAATATCTACAAGAACCAATAAAGAGTCAGTCCAGAATGAATGTTAAATAAGTTTTACATGGTTTTACTAGCACTTGCTTCGGCGCACTTAAGAGGCGTATTACAAAAAAACGCGAAATTACAAGGTTTCCTCGTTGAAATTTTATGTTTATCGTTCATTTCTTGAAATAACAATTACTTGGTAAAAATAGTTCGTTTTCTCTCCTCAAATAAGCTCGGAATGGATTTTAGATAACTTATTTATTTAATCAGTAATAATCATTCTCCCGATGCATGTTTAGGCAAAAACTCTCGAAGACATGATTTGGGAGCTTTAATTTGTAGATACTATTGAATATCGACCATCAAAAAAAATATTTTTATCTCCCAAATATCCTACACTTTAATAATAATGGAATACATTTTCGTTATATGCTTTTCACACTAGGAAAAAAAATTCGACATAATTCAAAAAACGACCAAAAAAGCTTCGATGCAAGCCTCTATATTTCCGAAGTTCTACATCACATAGATGTAATATTTATAGCAAAATAATCATCAACATTTGCTTAAACTATGCTATTATTTTTACTTTTAAAATCGTTACTATTATATTATAATTAATTAAATAAAAGTACTATATATTTAACTACACCGGCCATCTGAAATCATTAACGCGCGAGCGCTTGCCGAGGGTGGACCTGCGTCAGTTTATTTCGGGCGCTGCATGGTTTCGATACTACCGTAGTGTGCGTCGATTGCCTGGATACTAGAACATTGTCAACTACGACCGCAATTTTTGATCGATCGGTTTAAAACTATTTTATATAGTTATAATTTAGATCACGTCTCTTCCAATAAACATGGTAGGGACAAGAAGTCTGCAGCATGTGCACAATTGAGCAAACAAAAAAATATTATTATAGAAAAATGTGGTCTATTCATTGACCTAGATCATTGTTATTTGAGGGCTTCACCTAATGGTTTATACAGCAACGGTCTTATTGAAGTTAAATATCCTATTTCAGCTTTCGGAATAGATTTTGTTACGGCCTTTCGACAAAAAAAAGTTAAAGGTTATAAATTCAGTGATTCAAGTGTAACATTAAATCAAAATAATGACTGGTTTTACCAAATCCAAGGCCAGCTTCATTTAGCAAATAAAAATGTCTGAATACTTGCCATAATATGTATTGGCCCAGATTAATGCAGTAAAAGTACTAAAAATTTACAAATACGACCAATTTTAGATTTTCAATATGTTACCCAAGTTACAAGCTTTTTATGAAAAGTGTGTACTGCCTGAAATTAATGAATCGAGAAAAGTTCGGTCAATGCCGTCGCAGCAAATATTTTTCTTATAAAAAATATATATATATTTTTTTTATAGGATAATGGTGAAAAACGGGCACACATTCCACCTGATGGTAAGTGGTTGCTGCGGCCCATAGACATCTACATCTATCCTCTATTACAATTCAAAATGCAGATGCGTTGTCACCCGTGAGGACTAAGATGGAATGCCTCATTTGGCCTTTGCCTCACATGGAAGTAAAAAGGGCCTCCGGCCACCTGCACTCCTCAAGCGAAACGCAGAGGTGAACCTCTACTTCACGCTGGTTTTCTGTGAGGTCGTGGTACCACCCCGGTTCGAGCCGGCCCATCCGTGCGACAGCAAAAGCTGCCGCGTGGCTCTACCACTGTTTATAGTAATTGACTGTAAGTACCGATTAAAAAAATATTAGTTACATTTGGTTGTTATATTTATTAAAACAGGTTGCAACCGTTTATTTATTTATACCACTATTCTACCGGTAGTAGACATAATCGATTATTAACATTCGATTACAGCGTAACAATTAAAATATTTATGTGTACTTATTTTGACACTAAATTTCATAAATAATTAATAATATATCAAAATGGTATATAATAATAAATTATATAATAATATAATAATAAATTAATAAGATAACATTAAAATGACACACCAAAAAATATTCCATCCACTGAAGTCCATCCTAAGAAAACTTTGTATTATGGAAGATCAAGATCGTTTAATCGCCATACTCACAGTATTATAGTGCGAGCGAGTGAATAGATATGAAAGAAAGTATCGGTCGCGTAGTTCGCCGCCCGCTCGGTGCGTAAAATACCTAAATTTGCGAAACGCCGAAATGTAAGAGGGCTCTTAAGGATTATAGATGTCTTAGTGGATACTTTAATATAATTTAAAAATCTTCGACCTATTAACAAAGCATGTATTGAGTGATCCATGTTATTATATGATCCATATTTTAACAGTGGTAGAGCCACGCGGCAGCTTTTGCTGTCGCACGGATGGGCCGGCTCGAACCGGGGTGGTACCACGACCTCACAGAATACCAGCGTGAAGTAGAGATTTACCTCTGCGTTTCGCTTGGTGAGTGCAGGTGGCCGGAGGCCCTTTTTACTGGAAATGAGGCATTCCATCATAGTCCTCACGGGTGAAAACGCATCTGCATTTTGATTTGTAATAGAGGATAGATGTAGATGTCTATGGGCCGCAGCAACCACTTACCATCAGGTGGACTGTGTGCTCGTTTGTCACCCTTATCCAATAAAAAAAAATTACGTGAAAGTATTGTCCTCTTACATTTTGATGAATAAAAGTTTTTAACGTACCTTTCAGAAAAAGAAATGGTTTTCTGGCATAAAGTTGTTGATAAATTACCAGAAACGAATGACAACTGAAAACTCCTTAGCATAAATAATTAGACTTCCAAAGATATTACCTTATAGCAGGTCCCATCCTCAGAGATCGTGATACTCGGTGATTTTAACGCCCACCACGCTGAACGGTTTGGTTCCCGTTTAACCGATCATGCGGGTAAATCTGTCTATGACTTTGCCTTCGCATAGGGTCTAATACAACTGGTTACTTCGCCTACGCGGATCGCAGATGTGGAGGATCATGTACCTTCCCTGTTGGACCTTCTGCTGACCTCTCATCCAGACGGATATCAGGTCTCTGTCGATAACCCTCTGGGCTCTTAGGACCATTGTCTAATCCAGAGTACAGCGCCACTCACGCTCCCATCACAGTTGCGATCTGCAGCTTGCCACCGTGTTTAGTTGGTCGGCCGATTGGGACGGGATGCGGTCTTTTTTTGCACCCTACCCTTGGGCGCGGGTTTGCTTCTCGCCGGAAAATCCCAACGTTGTTGCCGATTCTGTTGCTGATGTGGTACTTCAGGGTATGGAACTATTTATTCCATCCTCTGTGGTGCCCATCGGTGGCAGATCCCAGCCATGTTTTGGTCGCTCCTGTAAAATAGAATCACGCTAAAAGCCGGAGTGCTACCGGGCCTGGGCTAACGCATCAACGTCTCGGGATGTAAACACCAGCGCACTTAAAAAAAAAAGTATAATTCCGCCTTCAGGTCCCTCAAAAGCGTCATTGTCAAGGCAAGGTCTGAGCACATCTGCAGAATTGGTGAGAAGCTAGTTCGCCTTCCTTCGGGAACCCGTGCATTCTGGTCTCTCGCCCAGGCTGTCCAAGGGAACTTCTGTCAGCCATCTCTTCCATCTCTGCACAGAGAGGACGACTCACTGGCCCATGCCGCAAAGGAGAAAGCCGATTTGTTGAGCTCTCTTTTTGCGTCAAACTCGACTCTATATGACGGGGTTAACACACCGCCGACCATCCCGCGATGAGAGTGCTCCATGCCGGATGTGCGATTTACACAGCGCTCAGTTAGTAAAGCACTCTTCTCCATGGACGTCAGCAAGTCGAGTGGGCCTGATGGAGTCCCTCCCTTTGTGCCGAAGACGTGTGCTCCGGAGTTGGCCCCGGTTTTAACGCGTCTTTTCCGGTACTCCTACTCCCTAGGCGTAGTCCCGAATTCATGGAAGATAGCTTTGGTCCACCCGATCCCTAAAAAAAGTGACAGCTCAGACCCGTCCCACTACAGGCCTATCGCCATAACCTCCTTGTTCTCCAAAATAATGGAATCCATTATAAACTGCCAGCTCATGAGATACCTTGAGGATCACCAGCTGATTAGTGACCGCCAGTACGGTTTTCGTCGGAGTCGATCAGCTGGTGATCTTCTGGTCTAACTGGCTCATAGATGGGCGGAGGCAGTAGAGTCCAAGGGGGAGGCATTGGCCGTTAGTTTGTAGTGTTGGGTGGTTCGGGGAATAAATAAAACGTCCAATAGTCTAGACTGTAGGTTTAATACTAACGCTCTCTTATTCTATCCTACATATACAACGTGTCCCAAAATTCAACGATAAGCCAACACCGGAGGATAGACCTGCCCCTGACTAATCGGGGAAAAAAAGATATCCCAATTATATTTTGTTATATAAAAAAAATGAAATTCTTCAGAAATTGAGACCGTTTATGATATTTTTCACTACCATGACCACAATTTTTTAAATATTTTTTTCTTTTTTTTATAGGCAACCAGAATAGTACTGCTATCTACCACAATTCTTAAAAACTTCAGAATAACTCTCGTTTTATCACGAAAATTAATGAAACTTATTTTATTACCTAAATTTTTTGAAGACTTTTACTTTTAACCAAATTTAACTTATCGTGGTGTAAAAAAAAAGTATGAACACTAGTATGGCAAGTTTTTTTAAAAATTGACACAACTAACCAACATTTCAAAATGGTATAATACTCTAGGAAAACAAGTTATAAAAAAATATGGGCCTATTATTTCTAAACAGGGGCCAAATTCCTTAAATTGTAATTGTCAGTAATCACTTTTCCTACATGCCCAAAATGGGTTCCTGTTACAATTTCTAGGAATTCGAATGGGGCATTAATACCTTAGATGTTAGAGAGAGATAGATATATAGAGATATTTACGTTAAAAAGAGACAACAACAGGGCAGGTAGAGAAGCTGCTATTATTCTCAGCAAGTCGGTTCAGTACGCTCTGCTCCTTTGTTTACTGCGCACCGTTCCCAATTCAACTTACGTGGCCCTCGTACATACTATCGACTTTTGGCTTGGCTTTTTGGACTGGAATCGACCTGCGAACTTAACTGACCTGGCATTATTTGGACTGGAAGTGATCTGCAAACTGAACTGACCTGGCATTATCTTGGACTACGATTGTGTGTTTTGTGATTTAGAGTTCTGGCGCATTTTGGACTGTTTGGCGTTTAACATGCCGCAACCGTACACACCACAGAAATACGCTAATATGCATTTAATCTATGGAGAATGCCGATGTAATGCTAACGCTGCTAGCAGATTGTATCGAGAAAGATACCCAAATGCTCAAAAATATCCTGATTATCGAGTGTTTATTAATGTGCATCAAGCGTTTTCGGAGGGTCGTATGCCATCCAATAGGACAAGCGCTGGAAGACCTAGATTGGATCGTCATGAAGAAGTTCTCAATGAGATAGAAAATGACTCGACTACTTCGGTACGTGCCATAGAAGAAGCTACAGGAATCCCGAAAAGTTCTGCACATCGAATATAAAAACGTCACAAGCTTCACCCATATCACTACAGGCGTGTGCAGACGTTATTACCGCGGGACTATCCGCTACGGGTCACATTTTGCCGTGTAATGCTGCAAAGGCACAGTGAAGATCACCACTTCCTAGACAAAATTCTATGGTCGGATGAAACAACGTGCAAGAAAGATGGGTATTTAAATCTTCACAACCTACATAGTTGGAGTAATGAAAATCCACACTTGATGAGGCAAGACAAATCCCAATATCAATTCAAGGTTAACCTATGGGCCGGCATATTAAATGGAAAAGTAATTGGGCCCTTTGAGTTACAAGGAAACTTAGATGGCATTAGTTATTTAAACTTTTTACAAAATGACTTGCAAGAATTGTTAAACGACGTGCCTTTAAGTGATCTTCAAAACATGTGGTTCCAAAATGATGGTTGCCCAGCACATTATGTCCGTCCTGTGCGAGAATATTTAAATCAAGAGTATCCAGGGCGTTTGATCGGGCGACTTGGTCCTATCTTATGGCCACCCCGTTCACCCGATTTGAACCCCCTGGACTTCTTCTATTGAGGTTGTCTTAAAAACAGGGTCTACTCAAAACCCACTGTGACATTGGACGAGCTTCGTCGAAATATCACCCAGGCTGCTGATTACATTAATAGCAGAAGATATGCAAGACAAATAAAACGATCATTTTAAGGCGATGTCGTGCATGTATTAATGCTGGTGGCAAACAGTTCGAACATTTGCTATAATGTTAATAACTTAATAAATTACACGTGAAACTGTTTGAAATATTAAACATTTTACAAGAACTAGCATTTTTATTACACCCGACCGTCATTTGGCCCCTGTTAAGAAATAATAGACCCATATTTTTTTATAACTTGTTTTCCTAGAGTATTATACCATTTTGGAATGTTGGTTAGATGCGTCAATTTTTAAAAAAAAACTTGCCATACTAGTGTTCATACTTTTTTTTACACCACGATAAGTTAAATTTGGTTAAAAGTAAAAGTCTTCAAAAAATTTAGGGAATAAAATAAGTTTCATTAATTTTCGTGATAAAACAAGAGTTATTCTGGAGTTTTTAAGAATTGTGGTAGATAGCAGGACTATTCAGGTTGCCTATAAAAAAAAATATTTAAAAAATTGTGGTCACGGTAGTGAAAAATATCATAAACGGTCTCAATTTCTGAAGAATTTAATTTTTTTTTATATAACTTAAAATATAATTGGGATATATTTTTTTTCTTTTCTTCCCCGGTTAGTCCCGGGCAGGTCTATCCTCCGGTGTTGGCTTATCGTTGAATTTTGGGACACGTTGTACATAAGCACACACTACACGCCCATCGGCAAAAAGAAAAAAAAATCATTAAAAAATATTTTTTTTATGTAAGTAACATAACTTGGTTTATACAAAAAATTAAATTTTTTTTACATTATTTTAAAATATTAAAATTCTTATACTATAACATACTTATATCATAATAAAAAAAAATCGTAAACACAGTAATTTTAAATAATTTTATTTTTATTTATAGTAATAATAACAATTTCATTTGTTTATGTATATGATCTAGTGCGATGTTTATGTATTGACGTATGTTTACCTTTGTAATCTATTGTTACATTTGGTTCACAATCTTCGGTAACCTTAAATGGTCCTATACAAAGAGGATCAAATTTGTTTACACATTGTTCATTCTTAAGGAGTATCATATCACCGACATTATATTTAATTGGATTGGTATAGTAATCATACTTTGTTTTCCTACTTTGTTTGCTTAAAATTAAATTATTTCTTGCATCATATTGCCATTTTTGAAGTCTATATCTAAGTTGTTGTGAATTATCATATGGGTTATATAAGGGGTCTATATCTAAAGTTAAATTAGTTGGCAAACGGCAAAGATTCCCAAAAACAAGCTCATATGGAGTATACTTGGTTTCCGTGTGTACAGTGTTATTATAACCAAAACACCAATACGGTAACCAAGTGCTCCAGTTATGTGGTTCATTACCTGTTTAAATTCTGAGAAATCACATTAGATTTTTGTGGCTGTTTTCTAAGGAACCTATAGGTTGGTGATGATGTACTGTTGATGTTACCTGTTGCATTTTGAGAATACGGCACACATCTTTCATGACGGTTGAAACGAATTCGGTCCCTTGGTCAGATATTATTTGTCGAGGAATACCATATCTCAAAATAAAATTATTGATAAAAGACGATGCCACTGAAATAGTATCCTTATGTTTAAGCGGATAGGCTGCAACATACTTACTTACAAATTGAATAATTATGTAAACTATCGGTTTCAGGCCTAAAATAACTAAGATTGACCTGATCCTCTCGTGTATTTAATATTTTTATTGGTATTTTCCTGTTATTCGCTTTGACAATTCCACCAGACAGAAAAACTCCCTCGCATAACTCTTTTGGAAAGACAACACAATCTTCTTTCATAGTCGTATTGATATAAAATAAATTCTCGCATCTCCGAGCTATACTCAAATAATTTTTATTTCCCAAAATACCCATATGCAATGGTAAAGTTACTAATTCATTCATATTATGCAGTGTAATATTATTCAATTCAAAATGTATGCTACAATTAAACTTACGTAAAATATCTATACCTAAAATTCCAGAAGTTTCACACGGCAACTGATTTATAACATGAAACTTATTATTAAATTTCAGCCCGTCAACAGACAATGTTAAATTAACAAATCCCACGGTTCGTAATTTGCCTCCAATTCCGTTTATTGTAATCGGTTTCTTTTGTAATAATATGTTTAGTTTTTTTTTATAAACGTTGACCCCACACTAGGACTTTACTCAATGTGTAGTGTCCGCGTAAATAAAAGAAATCATTATACAATAGGTATTATTCAAACTATATTTATCTCTACGTACGTGTCACTTTTGCTCTAACAGAGCACACATATTGTCAATGTCTGAAGGCAAATTGCCGTCATATGCAATAAATGGATTCAATCAACGACTGTTTGCTAGCCTGGTTAGATTAATAGCGGAAACACACGGTTACAAGTTACATAATAAATTAACGACCTTAGTAGTGATAAGGGACACGGATCTACCATTGTACCTGCTTCCCACATTAAACTCACGAATAATATTCAAGAAAGTTTTTTAATTAAAATTAATTGCATCTTTAGAAACCATCGATTTTTACAAAGTCCTTTTGAAGAGAAAACTTCTTTAGTATCATTGCGATTAGAAAACTCTATGAAACGAAAAATCAACACTAAAAAGAGACAAACATTATAGTAATCTATGAGCAGTAAGTATTAAGGAGGAAATATTCTCTTGATGTTAACCTAACACTACTCAAATATTTCTGAAGAGACCGAAACAGGTAAAAATCTGAGCGTGCAAGGACAGGATATGGTGGATGCATTAACACTGCCCAACCAAGCTCTCTAAATTTTTGCTGAGTGGCCAAGTAGCACCCACGTACCAGTAGGCTAAGTGTGGGGTGCTCCCCCACTAGATGGATTGACAACCTGGTAAGACATGCAGAAAGTCGATGGACGCAGGTGCAGAAGAAATGGTGGTAGAAAATACGCAGGTAAACTTTTATAGTAATTTTTGAAGTGAATATTACAATAGCCTAATACATATATTATGTTGTAGGGAAAATATTTAAGTACATACTATGATGAAATTGAAAACTTGGAGTCTGTAAAATATGTAATATGATACATGTAGAACAAAATGTAAAGTAGTTTTTTAAACTTGGTAACAATATTATAAATAAACCCTACCATTAACCTACTCCTGATACTCTTCATTCGCCTCATTCTCTCAAAAATTAGTTTTCTGAAAGTTTCACATCTACTTCATGTGAAATGCACACAGTTTTTTTTTAATTACATAGAACACAAGAGTTTTACTCTTTGAATACGGAATCCTAAATAGCATCTACATAATTCAAGCATCCCTATAAAGTTTCCATACACATTTTCAGATAATACTTTGCTTACTTTGTTGATGTTGAAACATAACAGTTTAAATTTAAAAAAAAACGCATAACATCTTAAAAGTTTATTGACTAATATATACCTATACCTTCAGATTTAACAAGAGTTTCGTCAAAGTTTTATTTTGACTAGCTTTTACCCGAGAGTTCACCCGTATAGAACTTAAAAAAAACCTGCTGATCCATAGTAGTTATTTGGTTTGCTAGCAAATCTTTGGCCAAATAATGATTCAATAAGTTTCATTAAATTGAAGCAACTCTCCACTGACACTACATTTTGATTAATAGTAATGAGTATGGTAAAAACTTTGCAGCTACATTATGGTAAGTGGCATGAATGGGCCGGCTTGACCGAGGTAGGGCCACGCTCTCACAAATACCAGCGTAGAATATCAGCTTGATGATGCTGTGTTTCGTATGGTGAGAGAACTGGATACCGTATTTACTGGAAACGAGGCATTCCATCTCAGTCCTCAGGGGTGACAACGCATATGTATTTTGATTCTTAATCGAGCATAAATGTAGATGTCTATGGGCCACAGCATCTACTTACTATCAGGTGGACTGTGTAACCGTTTGTCACTCTTATTCTATAAAACAAAACTGTTTTCTGGGAAAAAAAATATAGTGGATCTACCATTAAGTCCTGATATGTGCGCTCTTTTGTCCACATTGTGTCAGATCCACTGTGTGCTTTTTTGTCACCCTTATCAAATAAAATAAAATAAAAGTAAATAGAAATAACTTTATGTATAACTTATTTATTAGAAATAACAACAAAAAAGGTTTATATGTCAGTAAAAAACTACAACTTAATGAAGTATGAGTTAGTACCCACACTAGGTAATCAAGTATCGTGAGTACCCATTTAACAATGTAGGTTTTTAGTTTTTGTTCTCTTTACTTAAACAAAAAAATTATTACTATTATGCAAATGAAATAAACATTAAGAGATTGAATAAATCGTACGCACTTCTTTATAATAATTGCAGTTGCCCTCATGCTAGGTGTGAGAATATTTTTCTGTCGATTAATAATTTAAGGAAGGCAGCAAAACTTTAGTAAAATGATGCCGTAAGTATCATCAAAATCGGTTAACTGTTTCCAATTTATTAAAAAATATACATAAAAAACGTACGTGTCCGGTAAAAAATATTCTCGTTTCTGAACTCGGTTAAAAATAACAATACACGTTTATAACATGTATCTTAGAAAAAAATATATGACATAGATGTAAGTACATACATAGCTGCAGAAGATACAGCTATGTATGTATATCAATAATATTTAAGATTGCAATATAGGCCTCCATTTGTAGTCATTGCGACTGCTAATAGAGAACTATATTGTAATGATTTTGAATTCGAAAAGTCATGTAAATATTCCATGACCCATTTACTAATGGCCCCATTACAAAGCTAGTCTAAAAAAATGGCAGTTCTTCCTCTTTTCATTAGCAGCTTTCTGCTCTGGTTACTTTAAAAGCATTTTGTTTCCAGGTGCTTAGGCGCTAGATATTTTTTAATTATAAACTAACAATTAAACTTTGTTCTCGGCGGCAGTGATTTATTATTTTTCCTTTTTTATTATTTAGTAGAAATATGCAATTAATTATTACAATTTTCCAATTTATATTTTTGTTAATAAATTAGTACTAGCTGTTACCCCAAACTAAACGTCCAGCACTTTTTGTAATAAGATTTTCCAAAATTGCCAAAATTTATTCCGAGTAAATTCAATCTAAAAGTTAGATGACATCTTGTTGTAATAAATCACTGCTTGTCCCTGAAAAACTTTTTTAATAAAGATAATTTCGGCACATTTCAATAAAAATTCTACCGCCTTAGACAGGACGAACGCAAGTTTAAAAATAGCTTATTAATAGATAAAATTTATAACTTCCTACATTTGAAAATTATTAATTATGACATAATAGAGAGTCATATCGTTTGCCGTCACAGAATACGAATCGAGTTTAATGCCAAGGAGCTTATAGATTTTTTTTATAAACACATCGACACGGCCAACTTTGACAAATACGACCGTCCTCTGCCTTTTCTTCATGAATTTCTGTAACAAACACTATTAATCACCTCGTCCGTTCATCCATCCTGACATGAATAGGTACACTGTCTCTATCTTTGTTCATTTAAGGACCCACACACATACGCAAGGATATTACGTTTGACCTCATGCAAACTAACACTAGCTAAGGTGTCCTTTCGACTAGTCGTCATCTCATATGACAACATGAACCGGATAAAAAAGTAAACAAACAAAAGTTATCGATGGCTGCCGGACGCGGTGCAAGTGTGTTCATGCCGATGTATTTTTTTTCAAGGCAGGTTTAATGTTGTTCAGTTTGTTCCAACTCATTACTAGATTGCGCTTTAGCGTATCAACTTCTATACTGTTCAACCGACAGCCATGAACATTGATATACACAGGCAAGGCAAAAGACACATGAATATAAGGCTTATGGAATAACCAATGTGCTCTAGATATAACATAATTTAAGAAGTTAGCGGGTTAGCAATTCGGCTTGCCTCATCAGCGGTCATCGCGAGTTCGTCGATTGTGTACGGAGTCCAAGCGAGTAGCTTCGGCCATGTTTTGAATTAAAAAAATGTGTTTAATAGCACTATTTACAACGACAATCATTCTATATTAGTTATTATTATTACAGTCTGGTCATAAGTATTGTCTCACAGTAAAAACTTTTCTTTTAGAATGCTGGCCACAAAAAAGATTATTGAATTCTTTCTAACTTTTTAGAATTTTACTCATTTTTAAATATGGAGTGGACGCTTAAAGAAGACCGTGTTGCAGTTATTGCGTTGTATCGTTGCGGTTACGCGCCAATTCAAATTTTTGACATACTGAAAAATTTGAATATAACCAAAAGATTCGTTTATCGTACCATCAAACGATACAATGAAGACTCTAGTGTAGATGACAGGTAAAGAAGTGGTCGCCCTCGGTCTTTTAGGACTCCAGCAGTGATAAAAGCTGTGAAGGCGCGAATTCAAAGAAATCCCAAACGAAAGCAGAAACTGTTGGCCCTTCAGATGGGGTTAAGCAGAACCACGGTGAAAAGGGTGTTAAATGAAGACTTAGGGCTTCGGGCATATCGAATAAAAACAGGACATCGTTTGGATGCTCGTCTAATGGACCTGAGACTGAAGAGATGCCGCGCTTTGTTGAAGCGGTACGCGGGAAAAAATATCGGGAAATTCTATTTTCGGATGAAAAAAATTTTACCGTAGAAGAGAGCTACAACAAGCAAAATGATAAGGTGTACGCACACAGTAGTGAAGAAGCGAGCACCAATATTCCGCGTGTCTAACGAGGTCATTTTCCATCCTCGCTCATGGTATGGTTGGGAGTTTTTTTATTGGGGCTTAACAGAGGTACATTTTTGTAAGAAAGGTGTAAAAACGAATGCAGTTGTGTATCAAAATACAGTCCTGACGAACCTTGTCGAACCTGTTTCTCATACCATGTTCAATAACAGGCATTGGGTATTCCAACAAGATTCGGCGCCAGCTCATAGAGCGAAGAGCACACAAGACTGGCTGGCGGCGCGTGAAATCGACTTCATCCGGCACGAAGACTGGCCCTCCTCCAGTCCAGATTTGAATCCGTTAGATTACAAGATATGGCAAAACTTGGAGAAAAAGGCGTGCTCAAAGCCTCATCCCAATTTGGAGTCACTCAAGACATCCTTGATTAAGGCAGTCGCCGATATTGACATGGACCTCGTTTGTGCTGCGATAGACGACTGGCCGCGCAGATTGAAGGCCTGTATTCAAAATCACGGAGGTCATTTTGAATAAACTTTAGTGTCATAAGAATATGTTTTGTTAAGTTCATTTTGGTATATAAATGGTTACATAATGAATAAACTTGTTTCAATTATTTCATATTAAACATGTGACAGAATTTATGACCTGACTAGGTATTTTTTTTTATTTATTTATTTATTTCATTTCATCTTACAAGCTAACAGATGACACATCCAAAACGCTTATAAGATTAACAATTCGGTATTACACATCCTCGTCATTATATAGGTAATAGCAAAATTGTTTTACAATATCCTAATTAACAATACATCAATAATATCATAGAAAAAAAATCATAAAATTACAATCTGAGTCCATAAATACATTAATATTAAAATAAAATAGCAATAATAATAATAAAAAAAATAAAAAATAAGAGAAACAATACGCAACCAGCAATTATAATAATTAATTATGAAAACAATATATTATGTAAGTTTGATGGCTAGAATTTATTTAAAATTATTTGAATTTCTTTATACAAATGTCCTAATCCATCGGCAAATAAGTCTAGCTCTTTGTGCTGTGCAAGTATGTCCCCAATAATGCGGAGTGCGCGGTTGGTGGGCGCTTGACGAGCGCGCTCAATACGTGCGCGGGGGGGGCTCCAGCAGTCGCGGCCGGCGCCGCGGTGCCACCTGCCCCTGCGAGTTTGCTGACACGTTCACAGGGACCAAGATGCGGACACGCTCTAGTATTTGGGGACTATCAATCCTATTGTGAATTATGGACAGATATTGCATGACTTAAGACATTGCCCTTCTAAATTTCAACGTTTCAATGTCCACCATACCAGACACGAATAAGGAAGGGTATAAGTAGGGATAGTATCCGTACTGCTTCTTATATATCCATCGAGCAAATTTACGTTGTATTTTTTCAATCATTAGAACGTATTTCTCTTCGTAAGGATTCCAGATAACAGCACCGTACTCGAGTTTACTGCGCACATAAGCATTATATAATACTTTTGCGACCCGTGTATTATCAAATTGTGACGCAGTCCTTATGACAAACCCTAACATTTTATGCGCTGACTTACAAATTTTGTTGATGTGCGTGTGAAAATCTAATTTGCAATCTAATAGTAATCCTAAGTCCCTAATCTCTTTAACTCTTTCCAAAGGAGCGTCAGTCAACTTATAATTAAAAATAAAGGGCTGTGATTTTCGCGTGAAAGTTATTATTTTACATTTGAGATTATTGAACGGAAGGTGGTTTTCTTGACTCCATATAGACACAGCATCAATATCTCTCTGTAATGTCACGGCATCAGCCTCAATTTCAATACCCAGAGTTAGTTTCAGGTCAACCGCAAATAGGAGACACTCTAAAGTCAAACAACATCTGGCAAATCGTTGATAAATATAACGAATAGCAAAGGTCCCAACGTACTACCTTGACTCACTCCTGACCTAGTAAAGTAGTCTCCAGAGTTATATCCACTAAGCCTCACATATTGACGTCGATTATTAAGGTAACAAGAAAAAAAATTGAGGAGCTTTGTTACGAATCCAACAATGGCCAACTTTTTTAACAGTACATCGTTATCCACAAGGTCGAAGGCTTTCTGGAAGTCAAAGTAAGCCACATCAACTTTCCTTCGCTTATCCATTTGTGAGCAGATATAGTCTACATACGCGTCCAAGTTGGTAATGGTGGAGCGAGCTGTACGAAACCCATGTTGACCATTATGCAGCTGTTGACCGATTTGGCATTTGATGGTATCACTTAGAATTGCTTCAAAGATCTTACCAAAAACGGATAGGACAGCTATAGGTCTGAAAGAAGTAACATTTGTGCCTCCGTCTCCTTTAGGAACAGGAGTGACTCGAGATAGCTTCCAGCTCTCAGGATATCTTGACTGCGTCAATGAAAGATTATACAAATACAGAAGAGGCCGCCCAAGAACTGATATACAGTCCTTAACTAAGAAGACAGGAATGCCATCCGGCCCACCAGCCGATCGTGGCTTAAGGCGTCTCACTGCCTTCTTCAGATCGTTTTCATCAACTGTCGTGATGGAAACTGAGGTCATATCTCGATGTATATGTGCATATGCAGCTTTTGCAGCAGTATCCGGGTTTAGCACGGGTTTCTCTGCATGAAAAACGGACGCAAAATATTTAGCAAAGGCATCGGCTGCGGCTTGATCTGTCACTGCAGTATTTTCATATATATATGTATCTATGCACCTTCTATTGTTTTTCTTCTCCTTTACATATTTCCAGAATTGCACAGGATCGTCAATGATATTTTTTTGTAGTACAGTCATATATTTCCGGTATTCGCAGTCAATCAATTTCTTAACTTTTTCTCTATAATATATAAACATAGCCTTATTAAATTCTTTGCCCTCTTTTTTGAATTGCTTATGATGAAAGTGTTTGTTTTTTATATTTTTTATTATTTCTACGTTGTACCAGTTTGGATATATGTATCAGGTATATATATATGTGTTGTATCCAACATCCTCCCTAATGATTTATGAAACAATATAATTAATTTAGGTAGAGAAATTCACAGAGACATTTATTGACATACTCTACATAGATCCCTAAATTATAATTATATTTTTGTCTTTCGCTATATCTGCCGATGTATTGGTTTGTGAAGCATTTGGGTTGATCTCAGCTCGTGGTAGCTGGTTACACATTATGGCGGCTGCCGAAAGTTGCTCAACGTAGGACCACATCACTTAAAGTGAGCAGTGGACTCACGCCCTGCGGCTAGAAGCCGTGCTGACCATACTATAAAATTGCAGAAGCAGTGTTATGGTAGGTAGTGGCGATTACAGAGCGCCCATGTGTCGCTTATTTGACGTGTGCTCAAGCCGTGTGGGGAACTTCTATCTATGTTTGTGCATAAGGTAAAGGAGCCAAGCTCTATTTTACTTGTTTTCCAGATTTTGTTTTGGTAGCATACGGTCTAGTCGAATTATCGTCCTTTTTCGGGGAGTGTGGAGCCGTGTGTCTCCCCCACCTTTTTAAAAGTATGGGAGAGCGAAGCCTTTGCATCGTGTTTTTGAAAAAGGGCTGTAGGAGTGATTAGTATCTACCAGGTGTACAAATAAAAGGTAGTCCCGTACTAACACACACTATTTAATATACACGCAAATACAAAGTCACACCGAAATAAATATACAGAAGGAGAATGCAACGTAAGTTCTAAACAAGGAGGAAAAAGTACAGTGGTAAAGAGAAACTCAAAATGTAACAATAAATTAAGAAAGATAGGCACACGTAAACAATTATTAAAATGTCTACAATACAATGAGATGATCTCTCCGCGTCGAAGCCCGTAAGCGACTGCTCGACTGATCATGGGGCGGTGCTCTCCCACCGCGAGCCCGCAACCTCTGCCTCAGGATATTACCATATATGGTGTTGTATCGACGATGCCGCACGGGATCGAATCTACGAAACGTCGACCAACGGATAGGACGAGTGTATAGTGTAAATGTGCGTGTGTGTGTGACCGTATGATTGTATGTTTGTGTGAAATGTAGGAGATCCCCTACATCACCCCCCTCCAGAGACCTGGTTAAGGGCAATAAAAATCGGTGAATCTCACTCTACGTCCTGAACGTGTTATATATTCATTCAAATTATAGTTTTGTACATGATCTTGATTTGGGGCTTCACACAATATATATGCTGGTTTAAGTCGATCAACAGACACTGTGGATGATTTACCGTTAATTAATATATTGAAGGTTTTGTCTGACCTAGCGAACACTTTGTGTGGTCCACTATACGCGGGCTGGAGGGATCCACGAAATGCATCCTCCAGTAGGAAGACGTGTTCACTGTTAGCGAGGTCTTTAAAAATAAAAACTTTATTACTATTATGGCGAGATGCTGGCACTGGGTGTAATTTTTGTGCAAAACTGCGTAAGCGGGATATGAACTCAGTCATGTCCGCTGCGCTGTTGTCTTGAGGCTCAAAGAATTCACCAGGCAGCCTTAATGGTTCGCCATAAAGTAATTCGGCGGAAGACGCCTGTAAGTCTTCCTTAAACGAACTGCGTATGCCCAACAATATCCACGGTAGTGACTAGGTCCATTTATCTCGTGCGTGTCATATTATTGACGCCTTCAGTTGCCTATGAAAACGCTCCACTAGACCGTTACATGCGGGGTGGTAAGCAGTTGTTCGTCGGTGTTGAAATCCCCCGTTGTTGTTGTTGTTGAACCCCTGTGTTGAAATTCTTGCAAGGTGTTGAAATAGCGCAGACTTAAACTGACGTCCGCGATCTGTAATTATTTCTGTTGGGCAACCGAATCGAGATATCCAACATGACAGCAATGCCTTAGCGACTGTTTCTGCTGTTATGTTGGTAATTGGGACGACTTCGGTCCATCGTGTAAAACGATCGACACACGTTAAACAATAGCGGTAGCCCTCCGATAGTGGTAACGGTCCGACTAAATCTATATGGTTCTGTTTAAAACGTGCACGAGGTAGCTTAAATGTGCCAAGTGGGGTTGTAACATGTCGACTTACTTTGGATCGTTGGCATGATAAGCAACTTTTAGCCCATTCACGACAGTTCTTCCTAACGTTCGGCCAAACAAATCTCTCAGATACTAATTTAGCAGTAGCATTTGCGGCTGGATGACTTAAGGAATGTAAGCTATCAAATACTTGCTTCCGAAAAAACTTTGTCACGAATGGCCTGGAAGTCGGTGTACTGACGTCACAGTATAATGAAATACGGCTTCCAGGTATGGTTAATTTTTCAAGACGCAGTGAAGAGCCTTCTCGGATAAGCTTTTCTAACTCGGGGTCAGAAACCTGACTTTTTGCTAAAGCTTCGAGGTCTATTGGAGCTTCCAAAACTTCAACCCGGGACAAAGTGTCGGCAACAACATTGTCCTTGCCAGAAATGTGTCGGGTGTCTGTGGTGAATTGAGATATATAATCCAAGTGTCTGTACTGCCTAGGAGAACAGTTTCTTTTTCGTTCGTGAAATGCGAAACTGATCGGGTTATGGTCAGTGTACACTATAAAATTTCTAGCTTCCAGCATGTGGCGAAAATATTTGATTGCCTCATATATTGCCAGGAGCTCCCTGTCATAAGGTGAATATTTTTTTTGAGACGTGCTAAGTTTGCGTGAGAAAAAAGCTAAGGGCTGCCATGCGTCGTCTTTCAGCTGTTGTAATACAGCTCCTATTGCCTTGTCCGAAGCGTCTGTGACAAGAGCGAGTTTTGCCTGGCAATCGGGATGCGCTAACAATGCAGCGTCAGAAAGACTTTCTTTGCAGGCCTCGAAAGCTTTTAAAGATTCGCCTGATAAAATAATTGGCTGTTTATTTTTCAGCACGCCTTTTAATAAATTGTTAAGTGGCGCTTGCTTTTCTGCCATACGTGGCAAGAAGCGCATGTAAAAATTGACCATGCCTAAGAAACGTCGTAGCTGACGTACGTCAGTAGGCAATGGAAATTTTTTAATGGCCTCGATTTTCGAGTCCAGTGGTTTGGTGCCTGACGCCGAGATGCTATATCCTAAAAAAGATATTTCTCGGGCACCGAAAACGCACTTAGACGTGTTTATTAACATGCCATATCCCTTAAGTATGCTAAATATTTTACGTATATGTACTTCATGTTGAGCCTCGTCCTTTGAAAATATTAAAAAATCGTCTAAGTAGCAATAACAAAAGTCTAACCCCCGAGTCATTTCGTCTACGAACCTCTGGAACGTCTGGCTCGTGTTTTTCAAACCGTAATTCATGAAAGCAAATTCAAACAGGCCGAAAGGTGTTGTTACTGCGGTTTTTGGAATGTCGTCGGGATGGACCGGTATTTGGTTATAGGCCCTGACAAGGTCAAGTGTACTAAAGATGGTACAGCCTGAAATACTGTGTGCGAAGTCCTGAATATGCCTAATTGGATACCTATCGGGTATCGTACGGGCATTCAACATGCTATAGTCTCCGCAGGGACGCCAGCCATTATCTTTTTAGGGACTAAATGTAGTGGTGAAGACCACGGGCTTTCCGATGGTCTGACTATTCCGTTATCGAGCATAGATTGAAATTCCTGTCGAGCAATTTTAAGTCTATCTGGAGCGAGGCGACGTGGTGTGCAAGATACTGGTGGACCTGGTGTCATGCGGATATGGTGTACAGTGTTGTGTGGTGTGGTGCGGTGCATACCTGCTGGTCGAGTGATCTCGGGAAATTCTGCCAATATTTTATGGTATTTTGTCTCCTCAGTTAGGATTTTTATTGATAAAATATTATTAAATTTAACTCGTGAGGCAGTGGCTGTTACACACGTGGTGTTATCAACTATACATTTATTTCGACAATCTACAATAATGCTATAGTGATTTAAAAAATCTACACCTATGATAGCTTTAGTTACATCTGCAACTACGAAACGCCACGAAAATATTCGACGTAAACCAAAGTCTAAATTTAAGTACACATAACCATAAGTGTTAATACATGAACCATTTGCTGCACTTAGCTGATACGTGGTCCGGGCACGACGTTCTCGTAGCAGCGACCGCGGGAAGACGCAGAGGTCGCTTCCAGTGTCGATCAAAAACTGGGTCTTCGAGGCGCGGTCAGTGATGAATAAGCGACCAGTAGACGTGGGGCAATCGTCGGTCGACATTACCGATTGCCCTTGGGGTTTTCCGACTTGAAATCGCATGGTCGGACGCATTTGTCTGCTTTGTTGCCGTACTTGAAGTGATACCAGCAAGTAGGATATTTATTATAGCTGGACTGAGATCTTGACGTAGAACGGTGTTTTCGCACAATATGTCTAGAGCGTGATCGTGATCTGCTGTTCCTTTGGGTAAGTGTAAGCGCTTCGACTTCTTTTCTGAGCGCGATGACTTCTTTGGCAAGATCAATGTCATTCGTTCCACCGAAATGAGCTTGGCTTGTGGACGCTATCTGGGGTGCTGAGGGCACAATGTCATGGATTCTGTCAGCAATGTCGGCTAGATTATCAATCGAAGTAAACGGTTGACCTGCCAGAAAAGTTTGGATACTAATTGGTAGACGGCTAATCCACATAGTTTTCATGAACTCTTCGGAGACTTGAACGCCAGCGAGGCCTTTGAGGTGTCTGAGGAACTGAGACGGCTTTCTATCCCCCATTTCCTCATGCATCAGTAACTGAGTGAGCTTTTTTTCCTTGGACGCACTCAATCTTTTGACTAACTCACTTTTTAGCTTGTCGTATTTATTCATCGCTGGTGGGTAAATAATTATGTCCTTAACTTCCACTGAGTACTGGTTGTCTAGTTGCCCTATAACATAATTAAATTTGGTTGAGTCGCTAGTAATTCCTGATATTGCGAACTGTCCTTCCACTTGCGCAAACCAGATCTCGGGCTCGTCAGACCAAAAAGGTGGAACACGTACTCCAACTTTCATAATTTCCTGCGGTATAACATTTTCTGCTTGGACGGTATTCGAACACTGCCGCCGCGTAAGGTCACCTTCAAATGTTCTCGCATCTTCGACGTCTTTGTTTTCCACGTTGCTCATTGTGTCCTACGAGGGTCACCAATGTAGGAGTAATATGTATCTACCCGGTGTACAAATAAAAGGTAGCCCCGTACTAACACACACTATTTAATATACACGCAAATACAAAGTCACACCGAAATAAATATACAGAAGGAGAATGCAACGTAAGTTCTAAACAAGGAGGAAAAAGTACAGTGGTAAAGAGAAACTCAAAATGTAACAATAAATTAAGAAAGATAGGCACGCGTAAACAATTATTAAAATGTCTACAATACAATGAGATGATCTCTCCGCGTCGAAGCCCGTAAGCGACTGGTCGACTGATCATGGGGGCGGTGCTCTCCCACCGCGAGCCCGCAACCTCTGCCTCAGGATATTATCATATATGGTGTTGTATCGACGATGCCGCACGGGATCGAATCTACGAAACGTCAACCAACGGATAGGACGAGTGTATAGTGTAAATGTGCGTGTGTGTGTGACTGTATGATTGTATGTTTGTGTGAAATGTAGGAGATCCCCTACATCACTATTGCCAAATAGTTTTGGTCATATTATTTAAATGTGGAAACCGTATTCCCCATACGATTTATGTTGCAAATGGCAGTGGTGTTGTCCACGCGAAGTTAACTAGACAAATTAGAGTGAGCAATAGCAAAGCTTTCCAAGCCTAGGAAAACGGCTAGTAGTTCTAGGTAATTAATGTGAAAGGATAATTCATTGTCCTTCCATCCACCATTTATTCTTTTACCGTCACAAATAGCCCCCCAGCCTGTATTGGACGCATCAGTATATATTTGTAAAGCAAATTTTTTGTCTGGCTTCAATGAATTGCTAGTGGACAATACGTTTTGTTTCCACCATTGCAGGTTGGGTTAAATAATAATTGAAAGTTTGATTTTCGCTTTAAAATCGTTGTATTTTAGTAAGGCTAAATTTTCTGTCGTGCGAGAATTTCGGTGTATGACCAACCATATCTAACGGCTGGACAGGCTGCAGTAAGTATTACTATTAGTTGTGACAATTCTCTGACAGAACATTTAGGGAGTAAGACAATTTTTTTGATATACTGTTTGAGTCCAGGGACCCTGGATGGTTTAAATTTACAATTGGACTTAGTAGGAGGCGCTCTTGTCGAAATCCAGAAATTAGACGGCTATAAATGTTGGATGAGCGAAGGCGAGTACCGACGTATGGACAGCCCATTTGTCTAGGCCTCACCATTGCCGTTGACGTTCGCCTAGCTGAGCGAGTGCAGACAGCGCCATCGTGTATACGGATCGTTTGGCGTGCATTTCCACCACTCGGGATCACATGCTACGATTCGTCTCACTTCACAACAGTGTCAGTTTTTCTGCACAAATCAAAAGCGCTCGCCTGCACTCGTAAAGTCGCACGCATGTTAGTCAGCCATGTCAGTTACAGCTTGGTGAGATGTTATGTTTGCTACCGATTTCAAAAAAGTGGAGGTACTCAATTCGACTGTTTTTTTTTATTTTTTATGTGTGTTACCTCAATCCGACTCACTGTATAGACTGTATTGAGAATGAGTGAAAGCTATATCATGATGGCATAAATATGCTAAGATCCGATAAATGACGCTGCAGTCAAGTTATATTGATGGACCAAAATAACTTATATTCATAACTAGCTGTGCTTGCGAGTTCAATCGCGTGGAATTACTACTTTTGTCATGATGAATTATAATAATTTATTTTTACTTTTAACTGAGGCGAAGACGTAGAACGATACTTATTTCGATAAAAAATGCAGTTAGTCAGTTATTCATAACATATTATATGTCAGAAAAGGAAATCACAAAATCTGAACCCGGTAGTTGGCAATGTGATCGAGTTATTAATAGATTTTATATCTATATTTAAATAAAATCTGGATTGAATTCGAAGTAAAACTCATCAAGTCACCTGCCGGAAAGGGCATAATAACGTACGCCAAATATAAAAATGAAAGATATATTTTACTTAGTTTTTTCTAAGTGCACTTCCGTTACCCGGTTTCTTCAGTTATTTAGCTTACTTTACAAATATTATTTAATTAAAATTTAATTTGATTATTTTTATGTCGTGTTTTCTGAATAAAGTTCTATATGTAGTCGAGTAATTAACAAATTTCATACTTACCCTGTTAAATAAATTTTGGATTGAATTCGAAGTAAATTTCATCAAGCGACCTGGCGGAAAGGGCGTAATAACGTCCGCCGGCCCAATTATTGTAATGAAATAAGTATTTTTACGTAGACAAAAATGCATTTATTTAACTAATAATGTGCATATCGGGTATAAAAACTTACAAAAATATTAATTATTCAAAGTTTAAAAACTATAATAATAATTAAAAAAAACTAAAACTAGAAACTTAAATATCATATAGTCCTACTCCCCGCGGTATCGTGCCAAGAACGCTGGTTGCGTTTCCCCGCTGAATGGCTATACTTAGCCTTTGAGCGAGGAAAGAACCAGCCCTCTTATTGCCAGCAGCAACGACCAGCCACGGATGGAGTTCCTTTAGGAACTTCACCGCACGTGGGCCCCACGGACCGATAGTCTCTACAGCAAATGGCACAAATATGTAGTCATCTCTCAGCGACTCATATTTGCGCCACTTACTCAGTTCAGCTGCCTCTGATGCCGCCCCGGCTCTAAACGAGGTACCCCTGAGATGAGAGACCGCCAGAGTGTCTACGCAAGTAGCATCCCACACTAGGGCTTTACCTCTCTCCCAAGGGACCAATGTCATACCGTCGGGGCTCTTGTCATCGTCTCTAAATATTCCACAAGGCTCTAAAATTGAGGGAACATTTATAGAGACAAGAGCCCTTCGGATGACATCGTTCAAAGAACTGTGTCGTGAAAATCTACCAGCGCTTTTCTTACATGAAAGTCTGTGGAGCCCAAACTTGTCGACGCTGCTACCACAGGGACACTGATGGGGTTGACAAATCGCCGCTCCTAGTCGGATTCCTCCGGCAATGCGTAAGCTTTCCGCATCAAGTAATGTGCCGAGATTACTTGATGGTAAAGCGTGTAACCAGTGACTAGATTCCTTAGTCGAAACAGCTAGAAGGCGTGCCTTATCTTGGTCACTATGGAGATTATGTAACAAATCCTTCTGCACGCCCTATACCAACGGAATATCCCACTGTTTTTGTTGGTTAACTTCCAGTGGAACATTTTCACCAGGACAGAGCGTTTGCCATGTCTGCCCTGCCTCCGCAGCAAAGCATAGGTCTACTTTTTTATTTAAAATTATATTACATAAGTCACTGACACTATGTACGGAAGCAAGGAAAGCAGGCAATGCAACGCTAGAAAGATTTCTCACACCAATGCCACCAAACTTTATAGGTAAAGTAGCTTGAGTCCAGGCTGTTGTATTTAAAGTTAAATTTATAATTTTTTCTATAGCTATTTTAAGATTATTATCAATATCTTGTAAAATATCCGAACATTTCCAGACTGGACTCGAGCGGAGTAAGTATGTAAATCTAGGTACAAGGAGACATTATTTTAAAATAGTAAGAGCTATGTGGGGGTTTAATTTATACAATTTATCAACGTGGTTTAAAAACTGATCAAATTTTGTTTTAAAACAGGTTTAATACTATCGAAAAACAACGGGGCACCTAGCAGGTATAGTGATTCCGTACTGACAGTTTTTATTCCTGGACAAATATGATTAAAATTTTGAATTAAAGTGTTTCTATGAGAAGTAGATAAATTATTGGAAAAAAAAATATTTTACATTTATTGCTATTTGGTTCAAGACCAATATTTTTAAAATTTTGAAAAATATGAGTAAGATCACTGAGGACGTCATCTGCTGTACCTCCCAGTGTACCGTCGTCTAGGTACCAGACAGTCAGCTTGGATTTCAAATTTGAAATAATTGGTTGAATTTCCAAACTGAAAAGTGCTGGACCCAGTGGGTCACCCTGCTGAACACCGACAGCAGAATCGATAACATGGTTTTCGTAAAACAGGTTAGTATTTTGACTATAACATTGCCAAACGTAATGATAAAGGAGATGAACTTGATTTCATACAAGCTTGGGCCCGGCGTGAACAAACTTAAAATATGTGTTAGTTTGAAGATTTAAATATTTGCTACTTATATCCAAAAATCATATTTTTGCCGGGCCTGGGGTTTTTGTTATTATTTTGTTTTATGATTTCTAGGTTATGCAGTAAAATCACTGGTTCTTGTGAAAGGTTGTTTGAATAAATTGAAAAAAAAATCACAATATAATGCAGTTTTGTAGTTATTATTATATAAAGTAAAATAAAACTCAACCTTTTTTAATTTTCTAACTATTTTCTGCAATTATCAATAAAATATCATCTAAAAAAACAGCCGGAGGCTGTACATTTTCTGTTCTATTCCTCTCAAAACTTAAGTATCATATTAGTTTCATTATATGGGTGCAACACACTACTGTCCTGTGATCCGAGAGAAAATTCAAGATCCAAGTTAAATACGAAAAGACGAAAGTAAGAACACGAAATCTATCCAGAAAAACAGCTACAATGCCAAATGTGCATGCCGCATGACAAGCTGAAACTTGAAGTTGTCAAGTTAAGTCTCCTTTGGAATATGCAATGATCAATAACCATACAGCCTATTCAGTCGTGTAGGATAGTATTCAAATGTTTTTTGATTTAATGACATAGCCTATTCAATCTTTTTCTAAATATATTATTTTAATCAATATTAATAACTAATGATTCGCGTCAATGTCTCAATATTATAATTTTTTTTGGTAAGGAAGGTTATTTTATTATAAAAATAGCCTTCATTACTCACTATTGCCTAGACAGAACAGAAAGATATTTAAAAACGTTTCGTTTTTGCTAAAGCAAAATCATTAGCTTTCTATTTCAATTTAAAAAAAAGGTTTGTATGATTACCCCAAGGACTACAGAAATAAAAACTATTTACTTATGCTTATAATTTATTGTTATATTACCAACCCACTTTTGTATAACTGTTACGAACGATGTCAACAACCCAATTTTATACATCTCCTTTCGGGCGTATTATTAGCCACTTCTTTCAGCAAGGTTACCCTATCGATAGAGTTAAAAGCATTCCTTAGGTCAACCTTCACAAGAACATCTGCATCAGAGTTTGTTAAAATGTACGCACTGAATGTACCGCCGCCTCACAGCCACCTCTAGTGCCAAAACCTAGTTGAGTAGGCTGAAATTTGGTTTTAAGGTTTAGAGGGTTTAGAGAGATTATGTGCCTGCAAGCTAATTTTGAAGTTAAACGTCGAAATGTGGAACCAACGGCAATAGGACGGATACCGTTATCCTTTTTTTTGAAGGCACATAATCTTGTCCCATATAAGAATGGAATGAAATTTGGATTCACATTACCAGAAAGCATAAAGTTACATAATTTTGTAATGTCTTTAAGAAGTACTCCGCCGGCGTCACCGGCAGAAGCGCTTACAAGATCTTTAAGATGTTGAGGCGTAATTCCGTCAATGCCGCCAGCAGAGCCATTCGAAAATGACATAATAAAATAATTGTATGTATACTATTAGTATATATATATATATATAGCTAAGTATACATACAATTCTATACTATTCTATATATATATATATATATATATATGTATATATATATAGAATAGCCCCGCACTACCACTAGGAGCGTTGACCACTCCCCGGGATACTTTGCCCAGCGGGAGATCTGCCCTTGTCCTTCTACACGCCACACGTATATATATATATATATATATATATATATTATTTCTTCACCGGAAATATATGTATTGTTTGACTGTGCTAACATAAACGAGTTTAGTAAATATCTACAACATAATACACAAAAGCTAAATATTGTCCACATGAATTTACGATCAATAGTTAAACAATTTTGTCTGGTTTTTTTAAAATTGTTAAAAAGGTTAAAATTGATTTTGACGTTATTATTTTAAGAAAGTTACTAAAATGTTAGTAGTTTAGGAGTAATAAAGTCGGCAAACTTCAGTCTAGGGCGTCTCCTCCATTCAGTTCTGCAATATAAATTTGCTTTGTCACTCTTCTCTCATTCATTCTTTCTACATGACAGCGGTTTGGTCCAAACCATCGAAGAATTTATCATTTCTTAATCCTGGTCATAATAACATCATCATTTGCATCATCCAGGTAAAAGTATTTTTTTTTATGATAAGGGTGACAAACGAGCACACAGTCCACCTGATGGTAAGTGGTTGCTGCGGCCAATAGACATCTACATCTATCCTCTATTACAAATCAAAATGTAGATGCGTTGTCACCCGTGAGGACTAAGATGGATTGCCTCATTTCCAGTAAAAAGGGCCTCCGGCCACCTGCACTCACCAAGCGAAACGTAGAGGTAAACCTCTACTTCATGCTGGTATTCTGTGAGGTCGTGGTACCACCCCGGTTCGAGCCGGCCCATCCGTGCGACAGCAAAGCTGCCGCGTGGCTCTACCACTGTGTATAATAAGTTTATTCTATATTATTATTATTAATTTATTCAATAATTATAATAAGTGTGATATATCAAGTGAGGCTTATGTTCAGCAGTAGAATTGTGAAGGGCTGTAATTATGATGATGATGATGATGATGGATAAGTACCATAATATTATTAGAGCTTCTATAAAACTTATTTATTTTCTTTTATAAACTGTAATGATGACAGTTTAAAGAAAAACATATTTATCAATGTTAAAGATCGTCGAGTACGCGTATATCCTTGCTGTATCGTACGAAAAGTAAAATACAGTATGCGACGCAATTCGTCAACAACCTCCAACTGTAATTACTTTTGGAGCCAAATTAATTACGCCAACGAATTTTCTGCTCCTAGCCGATGTCAGTAAATTGCTGCCAGCTTCGCATTCATTATGTGAAAAAGCGTTTGGCTTTTTACTAAAAAGGGAACTTCAAACGGCGTTCATTATGTAAAGTTTTCGGTATTCGACAGCTGCTTATAAATGAATACTGCGTATGTATTAATGTGTAAATTCGTGAAGCAAATTCACGAACCAACACATTTTCAAATATAAATCACCGTTTACCATGTAATAGCGTTGTAACAATGACCACTACTCCATATCGTCCCGGAGTGCTGTAAGATTCGACAGACGGAATCTGAACTAGGAGAATGGTAGCAGCATCTTCCTTATGAAAGATAGCAAGTAGTGTTAACTATGGCAAAATCTCCTCTATGTGGTAATCTTTAGGGGAGGCTTATGTTCAGCAATTGGGAAAGAGGGCCTCTTTATGATGAACTTTTTCTTCCAGAGCGACCCCACAGGAAGTGGACCTGGTCGAGCCCAGACGACTCGACAAAAAGTGAGATTGACTTCATTATTACGACCAGACGACAACCGTTCAATGATGTCTCAGTGATCACGTGGGTGAAAACTGGTAGCGATCACCGAATGGTTAGAGGCACACTGAACCCAAACGTTAAGTTGGGGAGGTCACAAATAAGAAAAAGAAAAATAAGGAAGTTGTCTTTGTTCCAATAAATGAACATCGCTTGGAGAGGTTTAGAAGTAATATAATAAAGAGACTTCCATTTATTTCATTTAAAAATACTGTTAATTATTTGTATGGTACATTATTTAAAATTATAACTTGTGAATTTAGTAGGATATTTACTTCTAAAACTTTCTCTTTTAACAGTCCCAAATCAGGAATTAGGATATTACATTATTAGGATTAGGAATTTATAAAAGTAGGCGAAAGTTATACGAGCTTTAAAATAAAAGCTTTAAATAAATAAGTAATAAATAACTAAGGCTTTTAAATTTAAGTAACAAAATTAAAACTGCATCTAACAAAATTAAAATGACCTGGAGAATAATAAATAGTGAAACGGCGAGGTTAAACAGCGCATCTCGGGTTTTCAATTGAATATTAACAATAATTTAACTCAATATAATCAAAAACTTGCTATGCCTTTTGAGAAACATTTGACTGATGGTCTTTTTTTGACAAATAAATCTTAATGATTTATTTGTCAAAAAGTTTAATTCAAATTTCAATTCATCTCCCACTGTCGTCGAATCTTTGCTCAAACAAAATGTAAAGGCTTGTTCAAATACTTTTAAATTCCACAGAGTACTGCCAAAAGATATCGTTAAATATTTTAAGAGAGTTGTTAAGAAAATGGCAGACTTATAGGGAATTTCCGTTAAAGTTATTTTATCTATAATAGATATAATATCACCTTATCTAGCCACTATATTTAATTCCAGCGTCGAATCTGGCGTGTTTCCTGATTTAATGAAACATAGTAAAGTCATACCTTTATTTAAATCTGGTAGTACATTAGACCCCGCCAATTTAGACTAATTTCTGTACTACCAACATTTAGCAAAATTTTTGAAAAAATAATTTTAGATCAGATGTTAAGTTTCTTTAATATAAATAAATTGCTACATAAACATCAATTCGGTTTTACAAGGGGTCACTCGACAACTGACGTTGGAGTTGAGCTTATTAAACATATTTTTTGTGCATGGGAAAATTCAGAGGATGCTTTAGGTATATTTTGTGACCTTTGGAAAGGTCCCAAAATATACCTAATGCCTTCGACTGCGTTCAACATGAGCCATTAATCAGGAAGCTATAGTACTATGGTGTCACGAACACATCGTTTAAACTTATCTAAACATAATTGACAATGACAGCTGAGTAGCTGAGATGCGACTTTTGGACTTTGGACTTTTTGCTTATTATTTTATATCAATCTAAAGGTCTTTGACCAGTGATTTTAAAGATAACATGTCCTGAGTGGGCTTAGCCCACGTAACTGGCCTTTTACTTGTTATTTCATATTTAAGTAATAGAATGCAAAAAGTTATTATTAATGGTAAAAGTTCTTCCGGTGTACTAATGGGTTTCCCTCAGGGCTCGATTCTCGGCTCATTCCTTTTTCTAGTGTATATTAATTAATTACCTTCTCTTATAGGGGATAATCATTATATAGTATTATTTGCTGATGATACTTCCTTGATTTTTAAACTTAAACGTCAATCATTTAAATGTGACGAAGTGAATAATGCTATATCAAAATTAGTGCATTGGTTAAATGTTAATAATCTTCATTTAAACGGAAATTTAACTAAATTACTGAAGATGCAAGAAGAAGCTATGTTGAATCCACTGTTTTTCTTGGTATCACTCTCGACGCAAAGCTTCAGTGGGGCATCCATATGTCCAAACTAGCAAGCAGACTATGTTCTGCAGCCTATGCTGTAAAAAAGATTAGAGGTCTCACGAGTGTCGAGACAGCTAGATTTGTTTATTTCAGTTATTGCCATAGCTTAATAACATATGGGATTTTGCTATGGGAAAATGCGGTTGATTCAGAAACTATTTTGTTTTACAGAAGAGGGCCATTAGAGCTATTTACAACCTAAAACCAAGAGAGTCTCTTAGAGATACATTAAAAGGTATAAATATATTAACTTTGGCCTCTCAGTATATTTACGAAAATTTAATGTATGTTCACAAAAACAAAGGTAGTTTTAGTAAAAAAGTGATATGCATTCTGTAACCAGTAGGAACAAACATAAGCTAGTGATACCAGATTCTCGAATCCACAGAGTCAGCAATTCATACTTGGGGCAATGTATACGATATTACAACAAGGTCCCGAAAAGTGTACAGGCTCTCTCTATTACCAAGTTTAAATCTTTTGTTAAGTTGAAACTGTATAAAAACGGTTATTATAGTACAAATGAATACATGGTTGATAATAACCCCTGGAAATGAGGTGGTTGCTTCCAAGCTGTTTCTAAAATAAATTTTGAACTTATATAGTTTGTACAGCCATTAATATAAAATTCGCTTTTTAAAAAAAAAATCCCGCTGGGTTTCTTGCTGGTCCTTCTCAGGACAGAGGATTTCTTTCGAACCAGTATGAAAGTAAAAAATAACTTTCAATAAGAATTACACATGTGATCTATATTGAATAAAAATTATTCTATTCTATTCTATTCTATACGTCTAATGAAGTCAACGCACGATGGGCGTGCTCTAATCAAAAGTACCGAAACCTTTCAGCTCGAGTTACAAAATCATTTTCAGTGTCTAGAAGATTGCAATGTAGTGGACGATATAAATGACGTCAATAGTTGCACGCTAGACACTGTGGCGAGCGTACGTAGTTATTAACTAGCTACTCGGTACTGTGCGAGCGTATCTTAACCTACCCACTTTTAAGTAATAATGGACGAGAACGAATCGGATTGTGATAATTCTGATATGAATGAGTCGGCGATAATAGAGGAGAGTGAACGGGGTGTGCAAGAGTTATCAAACGTGCAAACACGGCTAATTCAGAACTCAAAAAAAATGAGAAAAGACCACGAGAAAGTGAAGGCAGTAGTGAAGACGGGTTTGAAACTGTAACAAGAAGGAAGACGAAAAGGTTTATTAGAAGTGAATCTGCAGATAATAATAATGAAAATAAAATAAGTAACGAACACAGCGTTAACGAAGTATTTGAGGTAAGCTTATTCGGTTTGCAAGTACTCCCTAAACAAATGACCCTGGCTAGATTATTAAGGGATGAAAAGATATCGAACGTAATTAAAATTAAATACAAAAGCCCTTTCAAAGTTCTGATCCAATTTAATAATAAAACACAAGCTGAAAAGCTCATTAAGTGTGAGAAGCTTATTGAGAAAGATATAAGAGCTCATTTTACTAATATAAGTCATTTATCATATGGAATAATAAGGGGGATAGAAATGGAAATTAATGAGAAGGAATTGTTACAAAACATCAGCAGTACATATAATATTGTTTCAGCCAAAAGATTAAAACGCATGGACATAGGAGGTAAATGGATAGACAGTGAAACAGTAAGATTATGTTTTGAAAACGAGTTCGAGCCTTCATTTATATCCATTTATGGCTGTAGAATTGAAGTAGAAAGGTATATATTTCCAGTTACTCAGTGCTCTGGGTGCTGGAAGTTTGGTCATATAAAAAAGTTTTGCAAGTCAAGTAAAAATATCTGCCCTAAATGTGGAGGAGCGCATGATAATTGTGAAAGAGATGTTTTTGAGTGCCCAAATTGTAAAGGACCACATATGGCTCTTGATAAGACGTGTCCGGTTTTTGTAAAGGAAAAAAAGATTTGTTGTTTGATGAGTGAACATAATGTAACGTACAAAAAAGCATTGGAAATGTTTTTTAAATACATTAAAGAAAACCAAAAACCAGACGAATCATTTCAAATTTCCACTACTAGTAACAATTTTGATAGTATCATTATACCTAAAAATAAAATAGATAATGTTCTGCAACAACAAGCGATGTCAGATTTAGGACCTTCAAAATCTACAAGGAAAACATATAGCAGTGTTTTGCATCAATACTTCTCAGGGGAGCCGTTACAAGAACAAAATAATATGAAAAACGCCAATAACGGAATCTCTCAAAAGAAAAATCTTAATATAAGAAAACAAGAGGGAAAGGGTAAGACCAAAGGACACAAAAAACATGAAAAGGAGTTTGATAACGTAGGTGGTGATAGTGAAGGAAATTTTCTAGGAAATAGTGAAGTCAGCGACGATGCAGATACAGAAGAAAACACACAAAAAAGAAAAAGTACATTCGCTATTTGGAAATTTGTTACAAAAATTAAAAAAAATCATCATTTCAGGGGATACATTTGAAGATAAAGTTATTTTAGTGCTGAAAGCCATATGTGAAGAAATCAGAAAATATATAGCTAATTTTTTTGCAGGTGAAGGTTTGGCTCAAAGTGTTTTTAATTTGTTTAATGGATAAAGACTTTAATTTAAATATACTTCAATGGAACTCACAAAGTGTGAAACCTAAACTAATTAGTCTCGAGGCTCTTTTGAATCAAGAAAAAATACATATTGCAATAATTTCTGAAACATGGTTGAATGCAGAGACTGGTCTCCATATTAATGGATATGATATTTATCGTAATGATCGATTTGACTCTTATGGGGGTATGGCTGTCATTACTCATAAATCAATTAAAACACATATTTATCCCGTCAATTTAGTAAATCCTCGTATAGAAGTTATTCGTATTAAATTGCTTAATTGTAAGAATTTACACAATATTTTCTCAATTTATTGCCCATCTACAGTACGTACATCTCCAGCGGATTGGGATAATATTTTTAGTTTAACATCTAAAAAAACTTTGATCGCCGGCGATTTCAATGGGCATCACACTAACTGGTCCTACAAATCGGACCAGAGAGGTATACATTTATTCCACTCGTCTCTAGAAAACGGTTTTACATCCATCAACAATGGTGAGGCAACTAGAGTTAAATTAGTCAATAATATATTACGAAAATCATCACCAGAAATAACCTTCGTATCATGCGATATAGCTATAAACTTTAAATGGCAGGTACTTAACGAAAATTTAGGAAGTGATCATCTTATTATAAAATTTGCAATGAGCTTTAAAGATTATTTTGAATGTAACGAGAAACGTAACTTTAAACAAGCTGATTGGAAATTGTACAATAAAGATTTAATTAATTCATTTTCAGAGAGATATAATCATGATTTGTCGACGAGCGATATTCAAAATTCATACGACTATTTACTTGAACAAATTAATATATCAGCGAATAAAAATATACCAGTAATCAGATTTTGTTCAAACCCAGCTAGTAAATTTAAACCAAAGAAATATTGGTGCCCGGCTCTATCTAAAGCAGTCGCAGAACGTAGACTTGCCCTAAGTACATTCAGAAAAACACCAAATAATTATGCAAAATTAGAAGAGATGGTAACAAAAGCCAAAAACGAAATACAAAAGGCAAAATCCTATGCTTGGAAGAAATTTTGTAATGAGATTGATGGGTCTACAACGGTATCAGATATGTGGAAAAAAATGCGTTGGTTTAAAGGGTACCAACAAGTAACATTTCATCCATCCGAGGATAAGAAAAAGGACCTACTTCGCTCCCTTACGCCGGATTCTGCAATGTGTTGTCCACCTCAGTCTGTATCGTGTAATAAGCTACTACAAGTACCGTTCACAAAGCAAGAATTGGATCATAGCTTAAAAAAGAAGAACAGTGCACCTGGAAATGATGGAGTCACTTACTCCATGGTGTTTAATTTACCGCCAGCTGGGAAAAATATCTTTTATACTTATATAATGCCATATTTAGGTTCAACATGGTACCGAAGCAGTGGCGTACAATTTTAGTAGTCCCAATTCCTAAGGCAGGTGCTGAACTAAATAGTGAAACTAAACTTAGACCTATTTCTCTCATTTCCTGTCTCTGCAAAATATTTCACAACATGCTAGGTAAGAGAATAGAATGGTATGTAGAAAATCACAATATTTTGTCATCACGCACAAACGGCTTTAGAAAAGCTCAATCTTCTCTAGACTGTTTATCAAGGCTAGTAACTTATACACAGTTAGGCTTTGCTAGTAACATCCCAACCGCAGCTTGTTTTCTTGACATTGAAAATGCATATAATAATATTTTAGTGGATAAAGTTGTTAAGACATTAGATGAAATAGGAATTGGCAAAGGTATATGTAACTATCTTTGGTCGTTCTTAAGTGAGAGATATTTAATGATTAAAAATGAGAAAAAGGGTTATGCTCACGATATTAGGTGTACCAACAGGGGCCTTGCCCAAGGAGATCCAATATCTCCTTTACTTTTTAATATTGTAACCTTCAGGATTTGTCGCCAGATTCAAAATGTCTTTGTGTCTCAATATGCCGATGATTTTGTTTTCTATGTGAGTGACAGGAACTTACAGAATTGTGAAAATAATTTACAAACTGCAGTAAATGCAATGATAATTTTGATAGATGAAATAGGACTCCAATTATCGGCATCTAAATCAAAATTATGTGTTTTTATCAGAGGTTATAAAAGAAGAGAAATTACTTTAAGCATTAATAACAATATTATCCCGGTACATGAAAATGTTAAATACTTAGGGCTATGGCTGGACAAATCGTTGAGATGGACTAAACATGTTAATGAGATCGTAGAAAAAACTTCTAAATTCTTAAATATACTAAAAGTCTTGTCCGGGCCTGCTTGGGGTGTACATCCTAAGCATATGCGCACTATATATATCTCTCTATTAAGAAGTCGGCTAGATTTTGGATGCTTTTTATACGATAATAGCGCTAAAACACATCTCTCTAAACTAGATAAGATCCAAAATAAAGCCCTTCGAATTATGGGGGGTTTTATCAAAAGTACACCTATCCATGTCATGGAGAGTGAGCTAGGCATTCAACCATTGTTCGTAAGAAGACAATATTTAGCATATAAATACTGTATCAAAAACATGTCTTGGACAGATAATGCTACAATTAAAATACTGAATGATCTTAGTTCTGTTATTAATAATAGATACTGGCACAATAAAAAAAAAACCATTACTTTCACTTGCATACGATGACTGTAAACTATGTAATATTCACAATTCTTATCCGTTACAAATGTTTAAACTTAATATTTGGGTTTACTATATAGATATAAATGAAACTATTCAAGTGAATTTAGATTGTGTTCAAAAGAATAAAAACAGTCATGAAGCTATGTAACTTAGAATCTATGTATTAAAGGAAATAGATGAAAAATATGCTAACTGGCACCAAATATTTACTGACGGATCTAAGAATCGTGTGGGTTTAGGTGCTGCATATTGTCATCCTAAAGAAAAAATTACAGCTATGTTTAGAACAGAACTAAGACTATCAATAATGACGATGGAACTCGTTGCAATATCTGAAGCTTTGAAATATATTAGCAATTTAAGTGGACAATATTTTGTTATTTTTTCAGATAGCAAAAGCACTTTACAACATTTAGCTCGATGCGCCTCTGGTCATAGCAGAGGTGCACCGATAGCTTATGGGATATTAAACCAACTATATAATTACAGAAGTTGCTATATAAATATAAAATTGCAATGGGTTCCATCGCATATAGGTTTAAAGGGAAACGAAGAGGCTGACTTATTAGCAAAAGCCGCTATAACGCATGGAATCGAATTAAATATTTTACCAATTTACACGGAAATCTTGACAAAATTCAAAAACCTTTGTTATGATAAATTTAGAGAGTATTTCGATGAAAGAAGCAGGGAAAAGGGAATATGGTATAAAACAATACAAAGTGAGCCTCTTCGAATACCGTGGTATAATAATATTAAAATGAATATAAACCATATAATTGTTATTCATAGGTTACGTTCTGGGCACTACCCCAATAAAAAAATTGTATTTTTAATGAAAAAAGCAGACTCACCCAATTGCGATATTTGTCATATTATAGAAGATGTCCAACATATGCTAGCAAAATGTGTCAAATATCAAAGGGAAAGGGAGAATCTGGTACAAAAATTTAGTATCAATTTGTGTGAAACGGGTTGGTTTTTGAGTATACTTGCGGAGCCACACTCAGCGGTAGCAAAATCAGTCAGTTCCATATTTTTACCACATTGATTGCCCCTTTCCAAATAGCATTTGTGAAACAGGAATAAGCTAGGTTACGATAAGGCTGACATATCCTTGTAGGATAAAAGCCTTCTTAAATAAAGATAGATAATAAAAAAAAATATAAATGACAAGCTCGTGGAAACTGTCCATGCGGTCGGAGTTAAGTTTTGCAAGAACCGCCGCAGAAGAACACAAAAAGCTCTCCGATCATACTCTCAATCTTATGGATGTTAGACGGTAAATAAAGCTGCAGTCTTCAGTAGATATGACAGCATACA
Organism: Parnassius glacialis; assembly: GCA_033319125.1. Taxonomy (NCBI): domain Eukaryota; kingdom Metazoa; phylum Arthropoda; class Insecta; order Lepidoptera; family Papilionidae; genus Parnassius; species Parnassius glacialis. The sequence continues at coordinate 20,294,307 of JAVANC010000023.1, read as the reverse complement.
GGTCACTGAATAGACAGATCTACAAACGCATGCGGTGGGACTTACGCAACTTTAATACTGCTCGTATTGAATAAGCGATCGAGCGGAACCAGGGCTCCAAAGTCTTTGCCAGAGATCTGTCTGCCAGAAAGAGCCAACTGTCAAAGCTGAAGACCGAATGTGGCAGCATCGTTTCCGAGACACCTGAAATTTTGAGTGAAATTGAGAGGTTCTATGGGCAGCTGCACACGTCATCGTTGGGGCCACACGCAAGTGTGAGTAACAATCCAAGAGGAAGTCTTATCCGACACTATTCCGATGATATCCCGGACATCAGTGTGAGCGAGATTAGAATGGTTATGTTTTTGATGGCATCTTACTTACTTATGGTAGAGCCATGCTGCAGCTATATTAATAGTATAATTGTAGCACGAATGGGTCGGCTCGACCGGGGAAGGACCACGCTCTCACAGAATACCAGCGTAAAATAGTAGCTTAATGATGCTGTGTTTCGTATGGTGAGTGTAGAGAACCGGAGATTCTTTTTACTGGAAAAGAGGCATTCTATCTTAGTCCTCACGGCTGACAACGCATCTGCATTTTAATTCGCAAACGAAGATAGATGCAGATGTGTATGGGCCACAGCAGCCACTTACCATCAGGTGGACTGTGTGCTCGTTTGACACCCTAATTTTATATAAAAAAACTTCTTTTTGTAGATAATTATATCTAGGTACCTATATACACTTATTGTTCTAATTATATTATACATATATAGGTACACTGTTTCATTCACTGCAAATATAACTTTATAATCCTATATATTTATATGGGATTACAAAGTTATTTATGCGGTTAATGTATCTCGAAAACTGGACCGAAATTGCAAAATATTTTAGTTTTTCCTTGATTTATATACTAAAAAATAATGGTATTCCAAATTTGAAGCTTCTATGTCTGCAAGAAGTGCCTTAGAGTTTTTATGATCGGTCAGTAAGTGAGTGACAAAGTTAAGAAACTTTGACTAGTTGTAACTTTTAAAGTACTGGTTCAAATTTAATGAAATATACCGAGTTTATGCAATGCCTATTTGACTAAAAATTCAGGCTTCTAGTTTTATCCACAACGAAGTTATAGGGTTTCGAAAATGGCCTGAACTGCTTCGAGAAAAGGATGTTACGGCCCTGCCGCTTCTTTGCTCGACTTGGCGGGGGCACTGCCGTGCCTCCAGATTGTTCAACCAGTGTGTGTTGCTAGTGATGACCTATGGATCTGAGATATGCTTTTTTACAGCTGGCCGTATAAGGAAGATCAAAGTCGCTCAGCGAGCTATGGAAAGGGCAATATTCGATATTTCTCTGCGTGATAGACTTAAAAACGAGAATATCCGCAGTAGACCCAGAGTAACTGACATAGCCCAAAGAATTAGTATGCTGAAGTGGCAATGTGCCGGCCATACAGCTCAAAGAACCGATAACCGATGGGGAAGAAAGGTTCTCGAGTGGCAGCCTCGTATTGGCAGGCGAAGTGTAGAGCGTCCTCCCACTCGATGGAGTGACGACCTGGTAAGACATGCAGGAAGTCGATGGAGGCAGGTGGCTCGGGAACGTCCTTTGTGGAATTCCTTGGGGGAGGCCTATGTTCAGCAGTGGACTTGTGAAGGGCTGTAATGATAATGATGAATAAAGAATACTTATTGAAAGTCACTCTCGACACCCGCAACCAACTTTAAACAAAAAAAGGCTACAGATAAATTCACACCCCTTAGAATTAATATGTAATGCCTCACAGTGTTTAAATATACTGACTCTCTATAATATGTTTCAGACCAGAACAAAGCAGTGCACGTACGCCTGCTTGGCGGCAAAAATATGTAAGCACCCTCCTAGGCATAAAAGAAGACCTACTAATGAAATGTACTACTAATGAAATACCTAATGAAATATCCATTAAGATAATTTGAACAGCTCAGCTAAAAATAATTGCAATCAAGATAAAACGTCCGAAAATTTCAATCACCTTACAGCAAGATTTTTATTTGATTTGGATACTTCGATTACGCATAACGTTCGTTCCTGCTCTCAGCTAATTTTCTCCAATTGACCCATAGCAATTACTGATTCAACCAGTTTGCCTCAACACCGAGTTCCATTTCTTTTGTAAATCTTAATTTGGCTAGATTAATTAAGAGATATTATATAAGTACTATTTCGTTTGTGGTCTGTGGGGTGGGACTAGACGTTTACCTTAAATTTAATATTAATATATATATTTCATAGTGCTTGAGTTATCAGTACAGTATCCTCGGCACCGTTTTGTAGTTTTAATTGCTGACTTTTCAGTCTAGCGGGTGAAGAGAATTATCGATTATACATTAACTATGCGACAACCCCACTGGAACAACACGTGACGGCTCCGTTGTGCAGTAGCAATGGAGTTATAGCGCTGTAGTCGCGGGTTCGAATGTCGCACCTTTGACGCTGCTCCACATCGTCGGTCTGCGTATTTTAAGTCTGACGTAAACGAAATGGTTATATCGCACTACGCATAATTATACTAGCTCTGTATACCCTTTAGACCTAGACACAATAATGCAAGCGCTGCTATGTTGCGGTACAAATAGTTATGTGGCTAGTACCTACCCAAACAACTAATATGCGAAAGTAGTCATACCACCTAAAACTAAAATTATTAATGTTATGTGATTTTAATAGTACAAATCCTGCGCCCTCTTTTCCCAAAAGAGGGTCGCTTTAGATACGGCATAAGAAGCTTTAAACAGCGGGTTGCTAGTCCCCAAAGGCGGTTGTTAGGGGGTATCACTTAGGTTCCCCTTGTAGGCAGTGAGTCCCCCATAACCACGATAGACCGGCTATCGTGGTATGCGCAATGCATTTTCCGCCTCCCTACGGGGTAGCGCTTTTCCAAATTGCTTCGGGCGCAAAAAAAAAATAGTCTAGAAATTAATTTTCCATTTAATGTTAAGTAAATAAAGTCGCAGATTGGCTCGTAAAAGATAATAAAAAATATACTGATTAAATATACAAAATGTTTTAGTAAACAGTAAACGTAATCCTACTTTGATTAAAAAATAATCAGAAAATTGATAGACTACTCAAATCTAAGCTACGTACTTAGGATAAAATTGAAAGACGATAAAATTGAAAGACGTAACATGTGGGAAAACTTGTGATTTTAAATTAGAATTCCTTTTTTACGCAACGTTGAGTGACACTATATTTTATCTTTTGTAGTTAGGATAAGGGTGACAAGCGAGCACACAGTTCACCTGATGGTAAAGTGTTGCTGTGGCCCATACACATCAGATCTATCGTCGACTACGAATCATAATGCAGATTCTTTGTCACCCGTGAGAATTAATATGCAATGCCTCTTTTCCAGTAAAAAGAGTCTCCGGTTCTCTTCACTCACCATACGAAACACAGCAGCATTGAACTGCTATTTTACGCTGGTATACTGCGAGAGCGTGGTTATTTCTCGATCGAGCCGAGCTGTTCGTGCTACAATTATACTATTAATATAGCTGCAGCATGACTCTACCACGTTAATTTAAATCTGTCCACGAATTTAAAAGTTTCCAGTAAAGTAAAGTTAAAATTAAAAAAAAATCTCTATACAGTGTACACTAGATAACCTAAAAGGCGGGATGTTCATCATAATTACCACGATTGCCAGGCGGATTGGCAACTGAAGCTTTAAATATTAAGTTATCAGGAAGATATGCTGCTCATCTCCTATTTCAATTGCCTTCTGTCACCTGTTGTGACACTCACAAGATGACTAGGGTGTTAGTTGATCTTTATTCGTTATCACTACATAACTTACCCTAGAATTACATTCTAATAAAATTATTTGCGTATTGCCGTATCATCATCGTCATTACAGCCCTTCATAAGTCCACTGCTGAACAAATGCCTCCCCCAAGGAATGCCACAAAGCACGGTCCTGAGCCACCTGCATCCATCGACTTCCTGCATGTCTCACCAGGTCGTCATTCCATCTAGTGGGGGGTCGCCCTACACTTAGCCTACCTGTACGAGGCTGCCACTCAAGAACCTTCACTCGAGCCACTTCAGCTTACTAATCCGTTGGGCTATGTCGGTTACTCTGGTTCTACTGCGGATATCCTCATTTCTTAGTGTATCACGCAGAGACACCCCGAGCATAGCCCTCTCCATAGCTTGCTGAGCGACCATGAGCTTCCTCATACAGCCAGGAGTGAAGGACCACGTCTCATATCCGTAAGTCATCACTGGCAACACGCACTGGTTTTGCCGTATATTTACATTAAACAGATTTTTAAATCGTTTAAAAACATGTAATTGCTGTTTAATTTTAAATTTATTTTTTTAATAATACGACCGCTTTAACAATGTTGGCTCATAACAACAAACGAATGTGTTACTAATTACAACCTTCAACGCATTTACAATAATACTATAAGAAAATTAACCTTGGAAGCAGCGTTTTAAGAGCTAGTTTAGTATTTAATTTTAAGGTTGTTCAATTAAAATGTGCATAACTCAAAGGCATATTGTAATAATAAAATTTTGATAAGTGAACTGTTTCGAAATAGTTTTAACTACATATGTGTTATTTGACTTTGTTATTCTTTTAAATAAAACCAATTTTACGGATTTCATCGCGTATATTAACTTATTTTATATTCCCAACGTTTGGGGTGCTTTCCAGCACCCGTGGTCACGAGGGACTGAGGTGTTTGACGTCCTGATGTCATAGCACGGCTACCTTCAGTTTTTAATATTCATTTTTGGTTCGATTTATGCAGAATGAGCTTCCAGTATCTTGAAGTCTAGCAGTGGTATACTTGGGTTTGGATTTAATTCTAATATTTATGGGATCACAAGCAGATGGCAGCACCCATCCATCTTCTCTATTGAAATTAAAAAGAATTTAATTGGTGCCGGCCATGATCGACTTTTGTTTGGTAGCGTTTTATGAAATTTTAAGAAGAGCACTGCGACGCTGATTCCGGGCTAGGCGTTTAAACGCCGCACAGAAGAAGTGTTATTTGTCTTACAATTTTTTTTATATACAATAAGGGCGATAAGCGAGCACACAGATCACTTGATTGTAACTGTGTAGTATCAAAGCGCAGAAGAGTTATCAGAGAATTTGTTTCAGGTTGGATCGCCGGTTCTATACGTAACATATGAACCACAGCAGCATTATTAGTCTATTTTATGTAAAACGCCTTCACGATGTTAGGAGACTATAATAGAGGAACCGTTTCTTTAATAACGATGCCAAATTTTAATACCACTTACAGCAATAAATGACAATTTTGAATATATCTGATTATTTTCTTTTCATTGAATAAAACTACTTTTACGGATTTTTTCACGTTTAATAAAGTTATTTATCTTATTTTTATTTATTCCCGACGTTTCAGGTGCTGAAAAGCAAAAAATAAGATAATAGAGTTTATTAAAGACGAAAAAATCCGTAAAAGTAGTTTCATTCAATGTGTAGTTTTCGCGTAAATATAAGAAATCAGTATTTTCTTTTCACTCAAATTGAACGCAAACCTATGAAGATAGAAGTATTTTATAAAAATAATCTAGTATATAAATCTATAAAAAATAGATGTAAATACTTAATTGCAGAAAATAACGCATATTAAGAAATCAAATAACAACAAACTATATTAGCTAATTAGTTAATAATATTCTTCATATGTTACTGTTAAGTTTCTCCATTATATGTGCTCAAAATACTACAGAAATCGTCATATTCCTGTTAATTAAAAACGATCAAAAGCAATAAGCATTAAGACACTCAACTTAGAATTTCGCGACGTTGTGTTGTAAGCTCGTTAGGTTGGCAATTTTCCAAACACTTCTTCCATTACTGCTAATTATAGAAATATCATGGAATATTGTAAAAATAAATAATCTTATACGTAAGTATAATAATTTCAATATTACCACTGCGTATCTTTGTGATCCATTATTTGATTAAGTACGCATCTGCATTTCGATTCTTAATCTAGGATAAATGTCTTTGGGCCACACCATCTACTTAACATCAATTGGATTGTGTGCTTGTTGTCTTATTCTAGAAAATTTAGTGAAAACTTATATAGCTTGCACTTTACGTATGTATTAACACGTACTTGTAAATTTTTATAGTATTTTCATTATTTTCGTATTTTTGCCTGTATAATGTTTATTCATAATATAATACTGAATAAATTTATCTGTTTATTTTCTCTTCACCATAGATAATTATGTGCAATGCAGGTGAAACTCTCTGTATATAACAATAAACCTTCTTATAATTTCTTCCTTTAAATAAAAAAAATATCTACAAGAACCAATAAAGAGTCAGTCCAGAATGAATGTTAAATAAGTTTTACATGGTTTTACTAGCACTTGCTTCGGCGCACTTATGGATTCTAGATGTCTTAGTGGATACTTTAATATAATTTAAAAATCTTAGACCTATTAACAAAGCATGTATTGAGTGATCCATGTTATTATATGATCCATATTTTAACAGCGGTAGAGCCACGCGGCAGCTTTTGCTGTCGCACGGATGGGCCGGCTCGAACCGGGGTGGTACCACGACCTCACAGAATACCAGCGTGAAGTAGAGATTTACCTCTGCGTTTCGCTTGGTGAGTGCAGGTGGCCGGAGGCCCTTTATACTGGAAATGAGGCATTCCATCTTAGTCCTCACGGGTGACAACGCATCTGCATTTTGATCCGCAAACGAGGATAGATGTAGATGTCTATGGGCCGCAGCAACCACTTACCATCAGGTGGACTATGTGCTCGTTGGTCACCCTTATACTATAAAAAAAAATTACGTGAAAGTATTGTCCTCTTACATTTTGATGAATAAAATTTTTTAACGTACCTTTCAGAAAAAGAAATAGTTTTCTGGCATAAAGTTGTTGATAAATTACCAGAAACGAATGACAACTGAAAACTCCTTGGCATAATTAATTAGACTTCCAAAGATATTACCTTATAGCAGGTCCCATCTTCAGAGATCGTGATACTCGGTGATTTTAACGCCGACCACGCTGAACGGTTTGGTTCCCGTTTAACCGATCATGCGGGTAGATCTGTCTATGACTTTGCCTTCGCATAGGGTGTAATACAACTGGTTACTTCGCCTACGCGGATCCCAGATGTGAAGGATCATGTACCTTCCCTGTTGGACCTTCTGCTGACCTCTCATCCAGACGGATATCAGGTCTCTGTCGAAAACCCTCTGGGCTCTTCGGACCATTGTCTAATCCGGAGTACGGCGCCACTCTCGCTCCCATCGCAGTTGCGATCTGCAGCTTGCCACCGTGTTTAGTTGGTCGGCCGAATGGGACGGGATGCGGTCTTTTTTTGCACCCTACCCTTGGGCGCGGGTTTGCTTCTCGCCGGAGATCCCAACGTTGTTGCCGATTCTGTTGCTGATGTGGTACTTCAGGGTATGGAACTATTTATTCCATCCTCTGTGGTGCCCATCGGAGGCAGATCCCAGCCATGGTTTGGTCGCTTCTGTAAAATAGAATCACGCTATAAGCCGGAGTGCTACCGGGCCTGGGCTGACGCATCAATGTCTCGGGATGTAAACACCAGCGCACTAAAAAAAAGTATAATTCCGCCTCCAGGTCCCTCAAAAGCGTCATTGTCAAGGCAAGGTCTGAGCACATCCGCAGAATTGGTGAGAAGCTAGTTCGCCTTCCTTCGGGAACCCGTGCATTCTGGTCTTTCGCTAAGGCTGTCCAAGGGAACTTCTGCCAGCCATCTCTTCCATCTCTGCACAGAGAGGACGACTCTCTGGCCCATGCCGCAAAGGAGAAAGCCGATCTTATAAGCTCTCTCTTTGCGTCCAACTCGACTATAGATGACGGGGAGAAATACATCGCCGACTATCCCGCGGCGTGAGTGCTCCATGCCGGATATGCGATTTACACAGCGCTCAGTTAGTAAAGCACTCTCCTCCCTGGACGTCAGCAAGTCGAGTGGGCCTGATGGAGTCCCTCCCTTTGTGCCGAAGACGTGTGCTCCGGAGTTGGCTCCGGTTTTAACGCGTCTTTTCCGGTACTCCTACTCCCTAGGCGTAGTTCCGAATTCATGGAAGATAGCTTTGGTCCACCCGATCCCTAAAAAAAGTGACAGCTCAGACCCGTCCCACTACAGGCCTATCGCCATAACCTCCTTGTTCTCCAAAATAATGGAATCCATTATAAACTGCCAGCTCATGAGATACCTTGAGGATCACCAGCTGATTAGTGACCGCCAGTACGGTTTTCGTCGGAGTCGATCAGCTGGTGACCTTCTGGTCTAACTAGCTCATAGATGGGTGGAGGCATTAGAGTCCAAGGGGGAGGCATTGGCCGTTAGTTTGTAGTGTTGGGTAGTTCAGGGAATAAATAAAACGTCCAATAGTCTAGACTGTAGGTTTAATACTAACGCTCTCTTATTCTATCCTACATATATATAAGCACACACTACACGCCCATCGGCAAAAAGAAAAAAAAAATTCAAAAAATATTTTTTTATGTAAGTAACATAACTTGGTTTATAAAAAAAAATAAAAAAGTTGTAGTTGTTGTAAATTAAAATATTAAAATTCTTATACTATAACATATGTACTTATATCATAATAAAAAAAATCGTAAACACAGTAATTTTAAATAATTTTATTTGTATTTATAGTAATAATAACAATTTTATTTGTTTATGTATATGATCTAGTGCGATTTTTATGTATTGACTTATGTTTATCTTTGTAATCTATTGTTACATTTGGTTCACAATCTTCGATAACCTTAAATGGTCCTATATACAGAGGATGAAATTTGTTTACACATTGTTCATTCTTAAGGAGTATCATATCAACGACATTATATTTCATTGGATTGGTATAGTAATCATACTTTGTTTTCCTACTTTGCTTAAAATTAAATTATTTCTTGCATCATATTGCGATTTTTGAAGTCTATATCTAAGTTGTTGTGAATTATCATATGGGTTATATAAGGGGTCTATATCTAAAGTTAAATTAGTTGGCAAACGGCAAAGCTTCCCAAAAACAAGCTCATATGGAGTATACTTCCGTGTGTACAGTGTTATTATAACCAAAACACCAATACGGTAACCAAGTGCTCCAGTTATGTGGTTCATTACCTGTTTGAATTCTGAGAAATGACATCAGATTTTTGTGGCTGTTTTCTAAGGAACCTATAGATTGGTGATGATATGCTGTTGACGTTACCTGTTGCATTTTGAGAATACGGCACACATCTTTCATGACGGTTGAAACAAATTCGGTCCCTTGGTCAGATTTTTTAACATTGGTAGAGCCACGCGGCAGCTTTTGCTGTCACACGGATGGGCCGTCTCGAACCGGGGTGGTACCACGACCTCACAGAAAACCAGCGTGAAGTAGAGGTTTACCACTGCGTTTCGCTTGGTGAGTGCAGGTGGCCGGAGGCCCTTTTTACTGGAAATGAGGCATTCCATCTTAGTCCTCACGGGTGACAACGCATCTACATTTTGGATAGATGTAGATGTCTATGGGCCGCAGCAACCACTTACCATCAGGTGGACTGTGTGCTCGTTTGTCACCCTTATCCTATAAAAAAAAATATATTGTTTGTCGAGGAATACCATATCTCAAAATAAAATTATTGATAAAAGACGATGCCACTGAAATAGTATCCTTATGTTTAAGCGGATAGGCTGCAACATACTTACTTACAAATTGAATTATTATGTAAACTATCGGTTTCAGGCCTAAAATAACTAAGATTGACCTGATCCTCTCGTGTATTTAATATTTTTATTGGTATTTTCCTGTTATTCGCTTTGACAATTCCACCAGACAGAAAAACTCCCTCTTTAACGCATACTCTTTCGGAAAGACAACACAATCTTCTTTCATAGTCGTATTGATATAAAATAAATTCTCGCATCTCCGAGCTATACTCAAATAATTTTTATTTCCCAAAATACCCATATGCAATGGTAAAGTTACTAATTCATTCATATTATGCAGTGTAATATTATTCAATTCAAAATGTATGCTACAATTAAACTTACGTAAAATATCTATACCTAAAATTCCAGAAGTTTCACACGGCAACTGATTTATAACATTAAACTTATTATTAAATTTCAGCCCGTCAACAGACAATGTTAAATTAACAAATCCCACGGTTCGTAATTTGCCTCCAATTCCGTTTATTGTAATCGGTTTCTTTTGTAATGATATGTTTAGTTTTTTTTTTTTAAAACGTTACCCCCACACTAGGACTTTATTTCATGTGTAGTGTCCGCGTAAATAAAAGAAATCATTATACAATAGGTATTATTCAAACTATATTTATCTCTACGTACGTGTCACTTTTGCTCTAACAGAGCACACATATTGTCAATGTCTGAAGGCAAATTGTCGTCATATGCAATAAATGGATTCAATCAACGGCTGTCTGCTAGCCTGGTTAGATTAATAGCGGAAACACACGGTTACAAGTTACATAATAAATTAACGACCTTAGTAGTGATAAGGGACACTGATCTGCTATTGTACCTGTTTCCCACATTAAACTCACGAATAACATTCAAGAAAGTTTTTTAATTAAAATTAATTGCATCTGTAGAACCCATCCATTTTTACAAAGTCCTTTTGAAGAGAAAACTTCTTTAGTATCATTGCGATTAGAAAACTCTATGAAACGAAAAAGCAACACTAAAAAGAGACAAACATTATAGTGATCTATGAGCAGTAAGTATTAAGGAGGAAATTTGTTGTAGGGAAAATATTTAAGTACATGATGACATTGAAAACTTGGAGTCTGTATAATATGTAATGTGATATATGTAGAACAAAATGTAAAGTAGGTTTTAAAACTTGGTTACAATATTATAAACAAACCCTACGATTAACCTACTCCTGATACTCTTCATTCGCCTCATTCTCTCAAAAATTAGTTTTCGGAAAGTTTCACATCAACTTCATGTGAAATGCACACAGTTTTTTTCCCTATAAAATTTCAATACACATTTTCAGATAATACTTTGCTTACTTTGTTGATGTTGAAACATAACAGTGTAAATTTAAAAAAAAACGCATAACATCTTAAAAGTTTATTGACTAATATATAATTATACCTTCAGATTTAACAGGAGTTTCGTCAAAGTTTTATTTTTGACTAGCTTTTACCCGAGAGTTCACCCGTAAAGAACTTAAAAAAAACCTGCTGATCCATAGTAGTTATTTGGTTTGCTAGCAAATCTTAGTCTAAATAATGATTCAATAACTGTCATTAAATTGAAGCAACTCTCCACTGATACTACATTTTGATTAATAGTAATGAGTATGGTAAAAAATTTGCAGCTACATTATGGTAAGTGGCATGAATGGGCCGGCTCTACCGAGGTAGGGCCACGCTCTCACAAATACCAGCGTAGAATATCAGCTTGATGCTGCTGTGTTTCGTATGGTGAGAGAAATGGATACCGTATTTACTGGAAACGAGGCATTCCATCTCAGTCCTCAGGGGTGACAACGCATATGCATTTTGATTCTTAATCGAGCATAAATGTAGATGTCTATGGGCCACAGCATCTACTTACTATCAGGTGGACTGTGTAACCGTTTGTCACTCTTATTCTATAAAACAAAACTGTTTTCTGGAAAAAATATAGTGGATCTACCATTAAGTCCTGATATGTGCGCTCTTTTGTCCACATTGTGTCAGATCCACTGTGTGCTCTTTTGTCACCCTTATCATATAAAATAAACTAAAAGTAAATAGAAATAGCTTTTTTATAACTTATTTATTAGAAATAACAAGAAAAAAAGTTTATTTGTCAGTAAAAAACTACAACATAATGAAGTATGAGTTAGTACCCACACTAGGTAATCCAGTATCGTGAGTACCCATTTAACAATGTAGGTTTTTAGTTTTTGTTCTGTTTACTTAACAAAAAAATTATTACTATTATGCAAGTGAAATAAACATTAAGAGATTAAATAAATCGTACGCACTTCTTTATAATAATTGCAGTTGCCCTCATGCTAGGTGTGAGAATATTTTTCGGTCGATTAATAATTTAAGGAAGGCAGCCAAACTTTAGTAAAATGATGCCATAAGTATCATCAAAATCGGTTAACTGTTTCCAATATATTAAAAAATATACATAAAAAACGCACGTGTCCGGTAAAAAATCTTCTCGTTTCTGAACTCGGTTAAAAATAACAATACACGTTTATAGAACAATGTTAGTAACATGTATCTTAGAAAAAAATATATGACATAGATGTAAGTACATACATAGCTGCAGAAGATACAGCTATGTATGTATATCAATAATATTTAAGATTGCAATATAGGCCTCCATTTGTAGTCATTGCGACTGCTAATAGAGAACTATATTGTAATGATTTTGAATTAGAAAAGTTATGTAAATATTCCATGACCCATTTACTAATGGCCCATTACAAAGCTAGTCTAAAAAAATGGCAGTTCTTCCTCTTTTCATTAGCAGCTTTCTGCTCTGGTTACTTTAAAAGCATTTTGTTTCCAGGTGCTTAGGTGCTAGATATTTTTTAAATTATAAACTAACAATTAAACTTTGTTCTCGGCGGCAGTGATTTATTATTTTTCCTTTTTTATTATTAAGTAGAAATATGCAATTAATTATTACAATTTTCCAATTTATATTTTTGTTAATAAATTAGTACTAGCTGTTACCCCAAACTAAACGTCCGACACTTTTTGTAATAAGATTTTACAAAATTGCCAAAATTTATTCCGAGTAAATTCAATCTAAAAGTTAGATGACATCTTGTTGTAATAAATCACTGCTTGTCCCTGAAAAACTTTTTTAATAAAGATAATTTCGGCACATTTCAATAAAAATTCTACCGCCTATCACAGGACGAACGCAAGTTTAAAAATAAGCTATTTTTAAACTTGCGTTCGTCCTGTGATAGCAAAAATTAAAATTAAATTAATAGAAAAAATTTATAACTTCCTACATTTGAATATTATTAATTATGACATAATAGAGAGTCATATCGTTTGCCGTCACAGCATACGAATCGAGTTTAATGCCAAGGCGCGCTTATAGAATTTTTTTATAAACACACCGACATGCCAACTCTGATATATGCGACCGTCCGTGGCCTTTTCTCCATGAATTTCTGTAACAAACATTATTAATCACCAATTCGTCCGCTCGTCCATCCTCACATGAATAGGTACACTGTCCCTATCTTTGGACATTTAAGGACCCACACACATACGCCAGGATATTACGTTTGACCTCATGCAAACTAACACTAGCTAAGGTGTCCTTTCGACTAGTCGTCATCTCATATGACAACATGGACCGGATAAAAAAGTAAACAAACAAAAGTTATCGATGGCTGCCGGACGCGGTGCCAGTGTGTTCATGCCTCGATGTATTTTTTTTTCAAAGCAGGTTTAATGTTGTTCAGTTTGTTCCAACTCATCACTAGATTGCGCTTCAGCGTATCAACTTCTATACTGTTCAACCGACAGCCATGAACATTGATATACACAGGCAAGTTAAAAGACACATGAATATAAGGCTTATGGAATAACCAATGTGCTCTAGATATAACATAATTTAAGAAGTTAGCGGGTTTGTTATAGCAATTCGGCTTGCCTCATCAGCGGTCATCGCGAGTTCGTCGATTGTGTACGGAGTCCAAGCGAGTAGCTTCGGCCATGTTTTGAATTATTTAAAAAATGTGTTTAATAGCACTATTTACAACGACAATCATTCTATATTAGTTATATATATACACAGTCCGGTCATAAGTATTGTCACACTGTAAAAACTTTTCTTTTAGAATGCTGGCCACAAAAAAGATTATTGAATTCGAATTTCAAATTCTTCATGAAAATAAAATGTATACTTTATAGAATTTTACTCATTTTTAAATATGGAGTGGACGCTTAAAGAAGACCGTGTTGCAGTTATTGCGTTGCATCGTTGCGGTTACGCGCCAATTCAAATTTTTGACATACTGAAAAATTTGAATATAACCAAAAGATTCATTTATCGTACCATCATACGATACAATGAAAACTCTAGTGTAGATGACAGGTCAAGAAGTGGTCGCCCTCGGTCTTTTAGGACTCCAGCAGTGATAAAAGCTGTGAAAGCGCGAATTCAAAGAAATTCCAAAACGTAAGCAGAAACTGTTGGCCCTTCAGATGGGGTTAAGCAGAACCACGGTGAAAAGGGTGTTAAATGAAGACTTAGGGCTTCGGGCATATCGAAGAAAAACAGGACATCGTTTGGATGCTCGTCTAATGGACCTGAGACTGAAGAGATGCCGCGCTTTGTTGAAGCGGTACGCGGGAAAAAATATCGGGAGATTCTATTTTCGGATGAAAAAAAATTTACCGTAGAAGAGAGCTACAACAAACAAAATGATAAGGTGTACGCACACAGTAGTGAAGAAGCGAGCAACCATATTCCGCGTGTCCAACGAGGTCATTTTCCATCCTCGCTCATGGTATGGTTGGGAGTTTTTTATTGGGGCTTAACAGAGGTACATTTTTGTAAGAAAGGTGTAAAAACGAATGAAGTTGTGTATCAAAATACAGTCCTGATGAACCTTGTGGAACCTGTTTCTCATACCATGTTCAATAACAGGCATTGGGTATTCCAACAAGATTCGGCGCCAGCTCATAGAGCGAAGAGCACACAGGACTGGCTGGCGGCGCGTGAAAAAAAATATCGACTTCATCCGGCACGAAGACTGGCCCTCCTCCAGTCCAGATTTGAATCCGTTAGATTACAAGATTGGCAAAACTTGGAGGAAAAGGCGTGCTTAAAGCTTCATCCCAATTTGGAGTCACTCAAGGCATCCTTGATTAAGGCAGCCGCCTATATTGACATGAACCTCGTTCGTGCTGCGATAAACGACTGGCCGCGCAGATTGAAGGCCTGTATTCAAAATCACGGAGGTCATTTTGAATAAACTTTAGTGTCATAAGAATGTTAAGTTCATTTTGGTATATAAATGGTTACGTAATGAATAAATTTTTTTCAATTATTTTATATTAAACATGTGACAGAATTTATGACCTGACTAGGTATATATATGTGTTGTATCCAACATCCTTCCTAATGATTTATGAAACAAAATAATTAATTTAGGTAGAGAAATTCACAGAGACATTTATTGACATACTCTTCATAGATCCCTAAATTATAATTATATTTTTGTCTTTGGCTATATCTGCCGATGTATTGGTTTGTGAAGCATTTGGGTTGATCTCAGCTCGTGGTAGCTTGTGGCACATTAAGACGGCTGCCGAAAGTTGCTCAACGTAGGACCACATCACTTGAAGTGAGCAGTGGACTCACGCCCTGTGGCTAGAAGCCGTGCTGACCATACTATAAAACTGCAGAAGCAGTGTTATGGTAGGTAGTGGCGATTACAGAGCGCCCATGTGTCGCTTATTTGACGTGTGCTCAAGCCGTGTGGGGAACTTCTATCTATGTTTGTGCATAAGGTAAAGGAGCCAAGCCCTATTTTACTTGCTTTCCAGATTTTGTTTCGGTAGCATACGGTCTAGTCGAATTATCGTCCTTTTTCGAGGAGTGTGGAGCCGTGTGTCTCCCCCACTTTTTTAAAAGTATGGGAGAGCGAAGCCTTTGCATCGTGTTTTTGTATAAAGAAAAAGTGAGTCATCTCTTAAGGATTCGTTAATAAATAATTAATGTGAAACAATACGATGTTGAAAAAGGGCGATTTAACATTCATAAACTATTTTGAGCCTTTCTCTCATAAGCGGGGTTCTTATATTAAAATACACTAGTGAATATTGAGTCTTCCAAGAGACACCTAAAAAGCTAAGATACTATACAATTACAGCTTAATAAAGTTCTTAATTAAAATAAACGGCCTTTGACAAACTTTTTAAGACAAAACCTTTTAAGATTTCTCATTAGCCTCATTTCTTATACAGCAGCGAGGGACATATAGAAGTGGGAGGGTGTACATTTTAAGTAAAATGTAAAGTTATTGGAAATAATATCATTTTATCTTTAGATATACCGTAACACATGATATGTTACCTTTCATATTGTAACTATTCATTGATATTTTTAGTCAATGTCAATATTTCAATCCCTGGCTTCACATACGAGGTTCTACTTCACTGAAAGTTTTTGGAACTGGCCACTTGTAAACGCTATAATAAAAATAAGTTTAAATTTTGAAAACCGAACTCTTTGCCTATATTATTGTGTATGTATTTTAATTTGTCATTGTGTATGTTATTTAATTTGTCATTTGTTTACGATTTGGCGGCAAGTTGAAAATTGTCTGTGTCACGTCAGCATGAATTTAACGCTAGAAAATTTTCGTACAATTATTTGTTATGAATTTCGATGTCTTTGAGTCAACAATTCGATTGGCCTTTCATGATAAAGCCCCATTTTGTGCCAATGTTAAAAACTGGTTTAATGAGTTCAAACGTGGTCGCATTAATCTCACCGATGATCTGCGTGAAGGACGGCCTTCTACGGCGATGCCTGACGATAACATCAGTGTTGTGTGGCGTATAATAGAGACTGACAAAAGAGTGACTTATCAGCAGATTTGGACAAACTTATGCATCGGTATGAGTCAAGTGCACAAAATCCGCCATGAACATTTAGCGGTCAGGAAGCTTTGTACCCTCATAATTTCAATTTCACAAGATTGGTGTCGTAAAATGGTTCAAAGATTTGACGGAGGTGACTCAAATGCTGTGTTCGATATACTTACGGGTGATGAAAGCTGGATTTATTGTTACGATCCTGTAACTAAGAGACAGTCTGCTGTCTGGGTGTTTCCTTCCGAGGAGTTGCCAACTAAAGTGAAGAGAGGTCGAAACGTGGGAAAAAAGATGGGACGCAACAATTGTTTTAGAGGATCGAAAAACAGTGACTGCCGACTGGTACAATAATAATTGTTTACCACTTGTCTTGGAAAATGTTCGGGAGAAACGACCTCGCAGTAGAATTATCCTTCACCACGACAACGCCTCGTCACACACCGCCAAGCAACCAATCGACTACTTGGCGACGTCAGACGTGGAATTACGGGGATACCCGCCCTATAAACCCGATCTAGCACCTTGCGATTTTTATTTATTTCCGAAAATAATAGAAAAAACTTCGAGTTTTATGGATGCCGAGGAAGCAGTGACTGCGTAATATAATAATAAGTGTAATTTTTAAACTGTTCGTGTTATATTTGGATATCTACGAAAAAAATTTATCTGACGATTGAAAAATCCATCAGGGGTAATAATGCATCTACATTTTGATTTTTAATCGAGGATAACTATATGTCTATGAACCACAACATTCACTTACCATCAGGTGGACTGTGTGCTTGTGTGTCACTCTTATTCTATATAATAACATCCTTGAAGAGGATTTAGATACGAGCTTTTACTGACATTATTCATACTTTATTCATTGCTTTGAATATTTTTTTAACGTTATTCGTAACTTTAAAAGTGACCTCAAGTGTGTCGGTCGCCAACACGAATATAAGTAGCGTAGCGAACTTCCTTCCTATTCTATAAACTTCACATATAATTTTATTATTCTTTCAAACAAGAAACAATAGACCAACGGCATATCCGACGTCCGACATTAATATTTTCATACTGCTCAAAATTACAATGAAAACTACTTTCATTTTATACTAAAAGTACTTGGCTAAAGAGACAATTTTCTTTCATGGCAAAGTTACACTTTTGAACTGTCACGCGGAATGATTTTTTTTAAATTTATCTTCAAGATAGTTATAAAGGCAGCCCAATTACTCATTCCTTTGCTGTCAAGAATGCAAAGACTGGATTTTAATAAAAAAATAGCTTGAAACATTTTTACATGTTGTACTCCTTTTAAGCATAGGAGTCAGTCTGGGTGGTTACCGACTTTCCAACTATTTCTACCGCAAACACCAGTGCCTGTACTACTTTATTCCGGTCTGAAGGGTATTGAGAGCCTGTATAATAATATGTGAGACATTTTGTATGTGGTAGAGCCATGCTGCAGCTACATTTCGGGTATTGTTGTAGCACGAATGTGTCGGCCCGACCGGGGAAGGACCACGCTCTCACAGAATACCAGCGTAAAATAGCAGCATAACGCTGCTGTGTTTCGTATGGTGAGTGTAGCGAACCGGAGACCCTTTTTACTGGAAAAGAAACATTCCAACTTTGTCCTTACAGGTGACAACGGATATGCATTTTGATTGTCTTTGTCGATGTCTATGGGCTACAGATACCACTTAACATTAGGTGGACTGTGTGCTCGTTTATCACCCTATCCTATAAAAAAATCCATCTTAGTCGGCAAAAGTGACAACGCAACTGTTGCCTTCTTTGAAATTGGTTGCTGGCGTCCATGGGCTGCAATAGCCGCTTACCGAGGTGGACTGTGAATTCGTTTGTAACTTTAATTGTAAACAAAATATTCTTATATCGATTTTTTTTGTAATTTGTTATAATATGCTGATATAAGGGATCACGATTTCTTTTATTTAGATGAATATATTACATAATTAAAACAAATTGGTTGTCACGGGACGCACGGCAGATGTGAAGCAGCATAGTTGATAGTAGAATTTAATTCCTGTGGTTTCTTTAATTCCTGTTTTACTGTGCAGTCCAACTGCTTTGGAATGCGATGCCTGTTGATATCAAGAAAACTAGTAACAATAATTATTTTAAGAGACTTTAAGAGAATTTCATAACAAGAATAATACCACCTGATTTATGCGACTTTTTTTTCTCTCTCTTTCACTTTATAAGTGATATTCTTTAAATTATGTATTTTAATGTGTATAATGTTATTTTATTTTTGTATTATATATAATTTATTTAACGATTTTGTATATAAGTACCCGTTTATATATCTATTATTCATGCTGTATTATATAAGTTGATATTAAGTATGTATGTTTTTAGTAATTATTTTCTATTTGTTATTCATTTATCAAATGATTGTAAACACCTGCCACAGTTTCACAAATCATACATGGTTGTCTGGTAGAGAATGCCATAAATCATTAAGTCCACCCTTTATGACCCTTATTATAAGGTGTATAATAAAGATTAAATAAATAAATAAATAAAATAATTATTGTAAGCCAATAAAGAAATATGGAGTAGAAAAATGAAAAACGAGTATACATACTATAGTGGAATAGAAAGGCACATGCATTACACAACTCACACAGAGAAGCAACGAAGTGTATAGAATACGTGCACGCACACACAGGGGAGTCGAAGGCGGTAGTGTAGAAGGACGTGACGGCTTAATAGAGAGTCATGTCGTTTGCCGTCGCGGCATACGAATCGAGTTTAATGCCAAGGCGCGCCAATAGTTGTTTCAAATCAAAATAACAAAATTTTATGAATGCGATCGCGTTGTATAACTTAATGATACTATATGCTTGACGTTTCGAATGCTTTGCCGCGAGAGAGACGCGGTCTATATCGACTCATCTAAACTATCTTGAGATTTTGTTTCGATATACTCATACGTTCTTATTACAAAAAAGTTGAAAATAATCCAATAAGGGAAAGATAGTCTCAGATGAAAAACTATAACCTATAACACGAAAAATGTTTAAAGTATGGAGTTCGACAGCAAAAATGTCAAATTACGCTAAGACTATGACGCCGCGAGCAAGGGACTTCTTTAATTAGAAAGACTATTCTTAAACCATTGTGCAAGCCCGAGACTATAAATAAACGACTTTTTGTGATACGAATAATATCTAATGTTATCGATTTGACTTTTCAATAACATCAGCAATGTATACATTAAATCAGAAATTTAAAATTAAGAGTAATATCTTCGAAGCTAGAAGCTAGCAGAGTTTTAAACTTTGTTAGAAGTTTAAGCTTCTCACAGTGACCTATATGAAGTAAGCAAGATAGTTTTGCTGTTAATTGACAAATAATCGTTAAAGATATAATTGAAGTAAAACTTTAAAAATTAAGTTAGTCGGTCATTTATAATATATTATATAGACTTAGTTCCGTGTAGTGGCGGTCAAGAATATCCACTATCTCATATCTTCCCGTGGGTGTCATAAAAGGCGACAAAGGGAAACAGGCAGGAGATGGGCAGCAGCATCTTCCTGATAGCAGCCAAAATTACAATAAAAAACTACGGTTGCCAACCCGCTCGCCAAGCGTGGCAACTATGGCAAATACCCCCCTATGAAGAGAGTAACAAAAAGATGGCCCCCAGTCCCCGGCGGCT
Source organism: Parnassius glacialis (assembly GCA_033319125.1). Lineage (NCBI taxonomy): Eukaryota > Metazoa > Arthropoda > Insecta > Lepidoptera > Papilionidae > Parnassius > Parnassius glacialis. The sequence continues at coordinate 20,274,007 of JAVANC010000023.1, read as the reverse complement.
CCGCTATTCCTGGCTACTGTGGCGACCATGGTAACGGCGGGGCAGGGGGTGCTAAGAATCTCCGGTGGAGGTTCGGTTCTCCGATCACACTCTTAATCTCATGGCTGTTAGACGGGAGATGAAGATACATTCTTCAACAGATTTGACAGCATACAGGCAACTGAACAGACAGATCTCCAAATGCATGCGGCGGGACTTACGCAACTTCAATACAGCTTGTATTGAAGAAGCGATCGAGCGGAACCAAGGCTCCAAAGTCTTTGCCAGAGATCTGTCTGCCAGAAAGAGCCAACTGCCAAGGCTGAGGACCGAGTGTGGCAACATCGTTTCCGGGGCACCTGAGATTTTGAGTGAGATTGAGAGGTTCTATGGACAGCTGTACACGTCATCGTTGGAGCCACACGCATGTGTGAGTAACGACCCAAGAGCGAGTCTTATCCGACACTGTTCCGAAGATATCCCGGACGTCAGTCTAAGCGAGATTAGAATGGCTCTCCAGTATCTTAAAAACGGCAAGGCCCCAGGCGAGGATGGAATTACAGCGGAGCTCCTGAAAGCGGGTGGAAAACGGTACTTGAAGTCCCTCAGAGGCTCTTTAATTCCGTCCTCCATGGTGGCATTACACCGGAGGCGTGGAGCAGAAGTGCGGTGATCTTGTTCTTCAAGAAAGGTGACAATGCTCTCTTGAAGAACTACACACCGATTTCCCTTCTGCGACGCGTCTACGTGCTGATTTCGAGTCATTACGAAACGTCTCGCGCGCAGACTTGACGACTTCCAGCCTCCCGAACAAGCCGGTTTCCGAAAGGGATTTAGCACCATAGACCACATACATACCCTTCGGCATGTTATACAGAAGTCCTAGGAGTATAATTTGCCACTATGCCTGGCGTATGTGGAATATGAGAAAGCCTTTGATTCGGTCGAAATTTGGGCGGTGCTGCAGTCCCTTCAGCGGTGCCAAGTTGACTGTCGGTATATCGAAGTGCTGAAGTGCTTGTACAATAGGGCTACGATGGCTTTCCGAGTACAGAACCAGAGTACGAAACCTGTCCAATTGCAGAGAGGTGTAAGACAGGGTGACTTTATATCCCCTAAACTCTTCACCGCTGCATTGGGAGATGTTTTAAAGTTTCTGGACTGAAAAGGATATGGTATTAACATTAATTGCGAGTACATCACTCACCTTCAATTTACCGACGATATAGTCCTTATGGCAGAATCGTTGGAGGATCTAATCACTATGCTCAATGACCTCAATAGTGTCTCCCAACGGATAGGTCTTAAGATGAACATGGACAAAACAAAGATTATGTTTAATGTCCATGTCACACCTATACCGGTAGTTGTTGGGAGCACTAAGCTCGAAGTTGTTGACGAGTATGTTTACTTGGGACAAATAGTCCGACTAGGTAAGTCCAACTTCGACCGAGAGGTCAATCGACGGATTCAACTCGGCTGGTCAGCGTTCGGGAAACTACGATACATTTTCTCATCAGACATACCTCAAAACCTTAAAACGAAATTGTACAACCAGTGCGTGTTGTCAGTGATGACTTACGGATCTGAGACGTGGTCCTTCACTGCTGGCCATATGAGGAAGCTCAAGGTCGCTCAGCGAGCTATGGAGAGGGCTATGCTCGGAGTTTCTCTGCGTGATAAACTTAGAAATGAGGATATCCGCAGTAGAACCAGAGTAAGCGACATAGCCCAACAGATTAGTATGCTGAAGTGGCAGTGGGCCGGCCTTATAGCTCGAAGAACCGACAACCGATGGGGAAGAAAGGTTCTTGAATGGCAGCCTCGGACCGGTAGGCGAAGTGTAGGGTGACCCCCCACGAGATGGACTGACGACCAGGTAAAACATGCAGAAAGTCGATGGATGCAGGTGGCTCAGGACCGTGCTTAGTGGCATTCCTTGGAGGGGGGGCGGGGCGGGCAATGTTCAGCAGTGGACTTATGAAAGGCTGTAATGATGAGGATGAAGATTTGTGCCAAAAAAGAAAACTGCAAAATCGGGACCCGGTACTTGGCAATGTAATCGAGTTATTAATAGATTTTATATTTACCCTGTTAAATAAACTCTGGATAGAATTCAAAGTAAACTCATCAGGCCACCTACCGGAAAGCGCATAATATTAGTAGTACGCCAAATAAAAAAAAGTTAAAGATATATTTTTACTTAGGTTTTTCTAAGTGCACTGCCGTTAACCGGTTTCATCAGTTATTTAACTTACAAATTTTAATAGTCAGATTAATTTCTACATACAGTAAAAAATAAAAAATATTTGATCTTATTCTAAAACAAATTAAATAAAACGTAGAACGTCCATAGCTTCCTAAGTTCATTGACTTTATATAGATTTGTAAAAGATAGACAGAACAATTCAAGAGGCTTTCGTGTATTTTCAAGTGGGAGACGTGCAAATGAATCTGTTCACATCTGATTGATTGACAGGTGTAAACGAACGAACATTATGCAATAGGATTGCTAAAAGAGAAACTAGTTTTTGGATTTAATTTTTTTTATACAAACATTTCCTCTGGGGCAAAATCTCAGACATATCTCATATTATAGCAACATAGCAATAAAAAAAATGTCTTTTCTTGTCTAGCAATCTATTAAAGTTTTTTATATAGAATAAGGGTGACAAACGAGCCCACAGTCCATCAGATGGTAAGTGGTTACTGTGGCCCATAGACATCTATATCTAACCTCGTTTGCGAATCAATATGCAGATGCGTTGTCAGCCGTGAGGACTAAGACGAAACTAAGTTACTATTTTAAGCTGGTATTCTGTGACAACGTGGTTCTTCAACGGTCAAGCTGACCTATTCGTGCTACAGCTACACTATTAATATAGTTCCAGCATGGCTATATCACGCGTAACAAGTTGTAACAGCATGTATATTATATGAACCCACGTTTTATGCTAATGTACCGATATGGGCATAATTTGCCATCGAACATTAGAATTTCTAGCAAGCCTGCAAGAGCAAGCCTTTCAATAATTCTGGCAGAAGTTTTTTTCAGGTAGGTCGTGCGCGTGGCTCTTTGTCTTTGTAGTTTATATATATAAAATATAAACTACAATACACAATACAACTAATATAAAATTTTAATTTATATTGACATGAGGAGCAGCAAAACAAATTAAATAAGACACATATATATATATTTGTTAATTATTGAACAAATGGATATGATCAATGACCCTGTAAAAACCACCTGTGTATGTATCTATTGATTTATTTGTAAATTACGAAGTTCAATAATATTTTGAAAATGGAAGAGAAACTACATCATGTTATAATAGAAACTATGACGTGGTAGTTTAAGGAATAAACGCGTTTTTCTTAATAATACGCGAGCAAACCGATTCCGATCGCTGCCGGCAACAATGAATTGGTTGTGCTCGGCGGTGAAAAGAAACAGTGTTTACGTATCTTTAAGAAGTTCAAAAAACGAGGATAAATATATTCCGTCAACACGCATTGGGCATTCCAAAACTTTATAAAATAATAAGAGATGCTTACCACAGCGACTGTTTTCTTTACTTCTTCGTCCTGGATTATTTGAAAACATAAAAACTCGCCTTTTGACTCTATGATGTCACTTAGGTTTTTTATATTTATTTTGTATAGGATAAGGGTGACAAAAGAGCACACAGACCACCTGATAAGTGGTTGCTGTGGCCCATAGACATCTACATCTATCCTCGATGACGAATCAAAATGCAGATGCGTTGTCACCCGTAACATGGAATGCCTCGTTTCCAGTAAAAAGGGTCTCCGGTTCCCTACACTCACTATACAAAATACAGCAACGCTGTTATTTTGTGAGAGCGCGGTCCTTCCCCGGTCGAGCCGACCCACTCGTGCCATTACAATCACTCTATTTATATTGATCGTAGATAATATATAAACAGCACCTTAAATTTAGATTTAGGTAATCAGTAAAAAATATCATGAGAGGCCAAATATACTTCTGTTTATATGCTCAACAAACTACGAATAAGTATGGGATGATTAAAATTACAGGTTCTCTCAAAAATATAGCGATATAAAAATGTCTAGTACTCCAATGTAGACATACGCAGTACTTTTAACGCTCTTTTGATTGGGCACACTCCTGTCATAACTGGTCAATCGAAGGAATTGGTCAACCATAGATCAATCAATCTACCTTAAGTTATCTGGCCATAGCGATATAAAAATACCTAGCACCCTAATATAGACATACTTAGTACTTTTAACTGTTTTGATTGGTCACACTCCTGTCATAACTGGTCAATCGAAGGAATTGGTAAACTATAGATCAATCAATCCATCATAAGTTATCTGGTCATAGCGATATAAAATACTCAATACTCAATAACTTTATTGCATTCCATAGGTTACAAAAGGTGTTACAGAGTTTTATGGTATCTCTATGGGCCCTGATGGGCGCAGCAATATTATGAAGGAGGAACATTTATTATTATAATTATTGCTATTTTTAAATAATTATTTAATATTAATATTTGTTATATTATTTAAACATTCACACATTGAATTTTAAATACGGTTATTATAATTGTTATAATTTATTAATGAATTGATTTTGACATTTAATGTATTATTGTAATTAGTATAATTAGCACAGTTGAATTTTTATTTAATTAATTGAATCATTTTAAATTTTATTTGAATTTTTATTGTAACTTATTTAGTAGGATGGCATTTCATTATTACCTATTATATTTATATTTATTATCTATATTATATTAAATTATATTTTTATCTTCTAAAAATTCAGAAGTATTATAGTAACACTTGTTTATAAGTAGTTGCTTTAATTTTTTTACGAATTGTTTTTCGTCTTTAATGTTTTTTATATATTCGGGTAATTTATTATATATTTTTATAGTCATGGCGAATGGGCTGGAAGAATGAGATTTCAGTTTTGAAACTGGCAGCACTAGTTTGTTTCTCTGTCTTAGATTCCTAGATATGATGTCATCTCGTTTTGTGTAGAAGCTTGGATTTTTTTTGACAAATTTGCATAGTTCCAAAATATAGATACAGGGCAGGCTTAAAATGTTATACTTCTTGAAGTAAGGCTTACAGCTTTCTGTGTTTTGTATATTAGCTATGATTCGTATTAGTTTTTTTTGTTTAGTTAATAAACTTGGGGCATCAGTACTGCCTCCCCATAGGACAATGCCGTAGCTGAGCCATGCATGTGCATACGCGTAGTAGGTTGTTATCGCGGTGGTTATGTCTATTGTTTTTTTTTACTTCTCGTAATGCGTACATAAAACTGCTTAACTTTCTATGTAATTTTTCTATGTGTGGTTTCCAAGTAATATGGGTATCTATTATTAGGCCTAGCAGTGTGTGCTCGTTAACAGTATCTATAGTGAAGCCGTCATTATCTATTTTTATATCTAATTTTGGTTTTTGATATGGGTGAAAAGACATTATTTTAGTTTTTGATAAGTTTATCCGCAGGTTATGTTTAGTTAGCCAGTCCGTTGTTTTGAATAATATGCTGTTAATTTTTTCTGTTAGATATGTTGGACTTTGGCTTGATACAAGAATAGAAATGTCGTCCGCAAACATGACACAGTATTCGTTCAGAGCCTCTGCAAAGTCATTAATGTAAATTAAAAACATAAGACACCCCAGCACGCTGCCTTGAGGTATTGAGGCTTTAATAGTTTTAGTATCGGATCTAATTTTTTCAATTTTGTGTAATTTATCATTGAAATACTCTATTTCTACTATTTGCGTTCTATTGTGTAAATATGATTTTAACAGATTGTAGCACGGGCCTCTGATTCCTATGTCATATAATTTATTTAGTAATATGTTATATTGCACTGTATCGTATGCTTTTGACATGTCTAGTAGTATTCCTATAGCATAATTTTTATCGTTAATTATATTATGTATTTTTTGAATGTAATTATAAATTGCTAAAACTGTTGATTTGTTTTTGCGGAAACCGTTTTGACTTTCACTAAAGATATTATATTTTTCGCAGAATTTATAGATACGATCGTATAATGCTTTCTCAAATATTTTGGAAGCTGTGGGTAGTAAGGCAATAGGTCGATAGTTGTCTGGGTCCGTTTGTGTACCTTTTTTATAAATGGGTTTCACGAGTGAACTTTTTAGTATATCTGGGAATACGCCTTCTTCAAAAGATTGATTTATTAATAATGTTAATGGATATACTAAAGCGCTTGCACACTGTTTGAACAAGGTTGGGGGAATCTCATCAACACCATAGCTTAGTTTATTTTTTAGACTCTTTAATATTTTAAGTATTTCTTCAAATCCTACTCTGCTTAGAAATATTGAGTTTTCTGATGGACGTAGAACAGGAAGACCCTTTGCTTGTGGATGAATTGTTTCACCAATATTGGTGAAGTAATCATTAAATTTATCGGCAATCTGTTTTGGGTTAGAAGAAATTTGGTTGTTTATATTTAATTTAATATTTGATTTTACCTTTAAATTCACTTTGTTTGTGCGTTCTCGAACAATATGCCACATTGTTTTCATTTTATTATTAGACTGCTTTATCTTGTTTATATAGTGTAATTTTTTTGACGTTATTATAACCTTTTTTAATATTTTTTCATATTTTTTATAATAATCTCTAAGAATTTTATCATTTGACCTTATAATGTGCGATTTGAGCAATCTTTTGTTATAACAAGACTTTTTTATTCCAACGGTAAGCCAATGTTTTTTATAATTGTTTTTTATTTTTATTACTTTTTTTGGTATATACCTAGCATCCCAATATAGACATATGCAGTACTTTTAACTCTTTTGATTGGTCACACTCTATGTCATAACTGGTCAATCGAAGGAATTGGTCAAACATAGATCAATCAATCTATCATAAGTTATCTGGTCATAGCGATATAAAAATACCTAGCATCCCAATATAGACATACGCAGTATTTTTAACTCTTTTGATTGGTCACACTCTATGTCATTTGGTCTCTCTCTCTACTCTATGCCAGTTGGTCAATCGAAGGAATTGGTCAAACATAGATCAATCAATCTACCATAAGTTATCTGGTCATAGCGATATAAAATACCTAGCATCCCAATATAGACATATGCAGTACTTTTAACTCTTTTGATTGGTCACACTCTATGTCATAACTGGTCAATCGAAGGAATTGGTCAAACATAGATCAATCAATCTATCATAAGTTATCTGGTCATAGCGATATAAAAATACCTAGCATCCCAATGTAGACATACGGACTACTTTTATCGCTCTTTTAATTGTTCACACTCTTTTTTAGAAATGCAAAAAAAATAGTTACTTTGCCCTTCTTTTTAAATTTACAAATATTTTTATAATTAAACCGTAAATATTTTAATAATGATTTTTAAAATGTGTTTATAGATACGATAAGTCGAATCTGTACTAAAACCGAATCAGCACGCCCCGACTCTACCTAGTTTATTCTGCCCTACCCCCAGAGTGTTTTTGTAAAGCAGGGAGAACAGCTCCCGGCGGCCGTAGCAAATCGCACGCAGCTGCGCGTGCCGTGCGAGCGGCTGGGCGACCAATAAACCAAAGCTATGGAGATGAACATAGGTGCCTGCGATTTACTACGCAAGGGCAAAGGTGCTGCATTTTCGGCAGCACCGAAGTCGTTGCAGAAGTAACTTTGGATTAATATTCCACCTATTATTATTTAGCCGCTATTTAGCTTCTACTTTCACTTTGTTATTTTTTTGTATGTATGTTACAAAATATCTGTGAATCGGGAAGAGACTTGAGGAAGGTTGATTCCATATATATTTGGATAAAAAAATTAGTTCTTTAAAATTAGCTTTCATTAAAAGTAATTTTGAGCACAATAAGATAATTAATTGACGCTTTTGTCGACTTTTGTAGAACCAGAGTGACCGACATAGCCCAACGGATTAGTAAGCTGAAGTGGCAATGGGCCGGCCATATAGCTCGAAGAACCGACAACCGATGGGGAAGAAAGGTTCTCGAGTGGCAGCCTCGTACCGGCAGGCGAAGTGTAGGGCGTCCCCCCCACTAGATGGAGTGACGACCTGGTAAGATATGCAGGAAGTCGATGGATGCAGTTGGCTCAGGACCGTGCTTTGTGGCATTCTTTGGGGGAGGCCTATGTTCAGCAGTGGACTTGTGAAGGGCTGTAATGATGATGATGATTTGTCGACTTCGATTTTAACTTCAATGTATGTAATAATTATTACATATTATTGATTACTTATTCAGGCTAGCTTTGTTCCTGTTCACTTAATCAGTTAAACAAATCCTAGATTCATAATGCATTTGTAATTCTCTTATAATTGTGTTTACCGTGTAGTGGCGGTGTAAGAATATTCCCTACCCCATATCATCCCGTGGGTGTCGTATGAGGTGATAGAGAAATATAAATCAGGAGATAGGCAACAGCGTCTTCCTAATAATGACTAAAAATAAAAAATTGCGGTTGCCAACCCGCTTGCCAAGTGTGGCAACTATGGCAAATATCCCACTTATGAGACAATCTGTGTGGGAGGCCTGTGTTCAACAGTGGATTTTAATAGGCTGTAATGGTTACAGTCTATCTTATCAAATTGCCCGACCGAATTTACAGATCACTTTTATATATCAAGGAATTTATCAAAGTATGAATTATATTAAACCTTTTTTTTTTCTATATTTTGGCGATTTCTTAGACGTAAATTCATGTTTATGATCTAAATATCTTCTAGACTAACCTAACTACAAACATTCGCGTAATCATTTCCATAGTTTTGATGTTTGTTAGGTCAGTTTGTAGGCCGAGTAATTCTAGCAGTTGTTAACGATGGCGTGATTCAATTTTGCACATAAGAAAAAGGACTCGGGAATTTTGTTATTTTTAACATCCCACGAAAACATAGGAATGTTATTTTTGTAGAGTGTATCTGTGTGTCTGTGTGTGTGCCTGTGTGTTTGTGTATATATGTGTCTGTCTGTGGCATCATAGCTCCTGAAAGGACGACCCGATTTTGATTAAGTTTTTTTAGTTTGATAGGTGTCTTAATCGACAGTCTTTTTAGCTATATGTCAAGAAGATCTGTTCAGCCGTTTGAAGATCACCAGCTCTTTTATTCGGGGCTTTTTAAAAGTTTTTATATAAGTTATGTCATATAATATTGTTTAATAAAAGGCTCGCAGGATTTCTTGCTGATTCTTCCCAGGGGCTTTTTTCCGAACCAGTGATAAAAGCATAAACGTCTTTCAATAAGTATTCTTGTAATCTATATTGAACAATAACTGTTCTGTTGTATTCTGTTGTGTGGGAATAGCGTTGAAGATTCTTGTAAACCTTTCTACTAAGCAAATTTCTCTTATTACTACTTTTCACGTCGCGCATTTAAGGTTTTAAGATTCTTAATTTTTGAATTCTCCCTGCCCATCTCATCTATACTTAAAGGGCTGACTTGGGAACTCCACCTTAAGTAGTTGTTGGTCATAATATCACGGTCTGTCTTAAATCGTTTTTTCTCACAGAAAATCAGCTTAAAATAGCATTACGTGTTGCTGTTTGGTAGGATGGTTGTCACGAATCGGAGACTTTGTTTCTGGCCTGTTACCAGTAAAAAATTTCATTACCGTGCATTGGCATCCTATCTAAGACCTCACATAAACGTAAACGTGTGCGTTGGTGTTTTTATCATATATAAAGAGATGAAATGAGAATATCATGTCTATAGTCATTTCATTCTACGCTTATTTGAATAACAATTATTTAATTAAGTTTTTGGAGAGAAGACCAAATGGTCTCAATTTATGTATCTAACACCAAAGTAAAACTCTTAACAATTTCTGTGAATAAAATATTTTAGTTTCAAACAAATTTTATCAGGTTGTCGGCTATATTGAGTTGACAATTTTCTCATTTCCTGTCGAGATATCAATTATAACTTACCAAAATAATTTAACGTCCTACAACGTCCCGTAAATAAGTTAGTACCGATAAAGTTTACTTTGGAGCAACGTCGTTTAACTCTGAGCAGGGTTGTAATGTTATCTCGTACTTGAGACTTTTATTAAAGGTTATAAAAATTCCCCTAAGAACGAAAGCCCCAAAATGTTAACACTTTCTGTATTCTAAGTGATGATTACTTTGACTGAAACGCACGCAGTGAAGTGGCGGCGTAAGAGAGAAAAGAGAGAGAACTCACTATCCCATATCATCCAGTGTGAGTCGTTAGAGACATCAGGGGTCAACTAAAACAAGAGACGCGCAGCAGCGCCTTCCTAATAACAATTGAAAATTGTAAAAAACTGCGGTTGCCAAGAATGGCAACATTTTGATTCATTATAAGGCAGTGCTTGATTATAATGCCACCAGATGGTAAGTAACTATGTTAAATATACCCACAATGAGACATATTTGCGAGGCCTACGTTCAGCAAATTTCTTTGAACTTTGAACTTAGATAAGTTGTAATGATAATGATGATTATTTATTATTACATTACTGTTTAAGTTTAAAAGATGACAATATCTTGTAATACTTAAAAATCTATACAAATAAATAAAATTGAAGTGTCTGTTTGTAATGTTAAAATTTTTACTAAACGCATATAAAAGTATATACGATATTTATAACAAAAACACAATTTTTAAAGTGTTTGTCTGTCCGTTTGTTCCAGCTTATTTCCGAAACGGCTGGACCGATTTCTACGGGACTTTCACTAGCAGATAGTTGATGTTATAAGAAGTAACTTAGGCTACTCATATTTGAGAAAAATGAATTAGGATTCCGCGCAACATAATTAAAACCCTAAATTAAACGCGGGCGAAGTCGCGGGGAACAGCTTGTAATAAATAACAATAAAGCTATAAGCTAGTGACCTACAATACAGGGTTTTTATACCTACATCAGGTACCAGTCACTCATAGGTAAGGCACCAGTCTGGTAATTTTGTAATACTTATAATAAAGATTACCTACTGTGAAAAGAGAATATATGGATTCATACATTCATTCATTCATAATTTAAATTTCCTATTAATAAAAGCATAAATTCTATATCACGCTTTGTATACATTTGCTGCTACAGTTAGTAGCCAGAACCAGCAGACCTTTTTGCTGGTAACGTATCATTCCATCTTAGTTCTCAGGGGTGAGAACAAATATACATTTAGAAATTTTATCGGGTATAGATTTAATGGTCTACGGACTACAGCATCCACTAACCATCACGTGGACTTTGTGCTCGTTTGTCAATCATATTTCTCTAAAAAAGATTTCTACTGAAAAATATTAATCCGTAACGAATAAAAAACCTAACCTAAAAATGTTTTCATATTATGTACGTTACGTATACCGAGTGACGAAAAAGTTATCAGATAAAATGAAAAGACGTATGCTACATAAATTTCTTTAAACATACACAACAAAAAAAAAATTAACAATTAATACATTAGTCGGGGTAGCATTTTTTTCGTTTCAATATTAAATAACATCATGTGAATGCTGTTGGGAAAAAAAATGGGATGAAAAACTAAATGCTAAATCGCTTTGTCTAAGCGTAATATTACTGATATGAATAAACATAGAAGGCAAATTTTGCGTTCAAGCCTACTCATATTTAAGGAATGAAATTGGGCGCGAATATATAAAGCTTAGAATTTAATTTATACAGTGAAACTAAGACCGTGTACTAAGGTCAGTTGACTTATTTATCACATTGGTCCGAATTTATTGTAGCGTTAAACTATTTGAGATAATTGATCTGAGGTTATTCCAAACCAAATTTTGAGGTTAGTTCATAATCAAATAAATATCCGCATGAGTTGTCGAAACATCAGATCAAAAGCGCTTTTAATAAGATCGAAGAAACTTAAAGATATTGACAATGAATGGCAGAAATACTTTGAAAAGGACTCCTACCACGTAATTCTTAGTGCGTTGATGATTCGCATATATTAGCGATTAGAGTACTATCGCATCGCGAGTCCTGGATTCGAATGCCACATGGAGCGAAAATTTTTCCAGAAATAAAATATTGTTTCTCGAGTCTGATTTAGTTGTACCTGTTCTCTTGTTTCTAGCATAGCTGTATACTTAAACTCCGATCTTATTTCATATAAGTCGTACTTTTTTTCTTCCTCCTGCTTTTCAGCCCTTAAAAGTCCACTGCAGAACATGGAAGCATTTCACATTTTACAAGTTCAAGGTAACAACCAGAAATTTCGTTTTACAAATTTCTTTATATTTCCATCCATAAAGATGCATGTTGTTGAGCATAAAACAAAATTTGTTCTCCGCATAGTTCAAAAACTTTATCAAATAAATATTGGGGTTAAAAAGGGTTATTATATTATTAATGAATTTATGGATGATAATAACTCTTGGGAATGTTACCAAACTATTTATAATTCGTTTTGTTTAGTTAATTGTGTAACATAGTTTATAATTGTAAACTTTTTTTTTATAGGATAAGGGTGAAAAACGAGCACACAGTCCACCTGATGGTAAGTGGTTGCTGCGGCTGCGGCATCTACATCTATCCTCGTTTGCGAATCAAAATGCAGATTCCGTGAGAACTAAGATGGAATGCCTCATTTCCAGTAAAGAGGGCCTCCGGCTACCTGCACTCAGCAAGCGAAACGCAGAGCTAAACCTCTACTTCACGCTGGTATTCTGTGAGGTCGTGGTACCAGCCCGGTTCGAGCCGGCCCATTCGTGCGACAGTAAAAGCTGCCGCGTGGCTCTACCACTGTTAAAAACTTATTTGATTTGATTGAATTTTTTTTAAGTTTACAATTTTGGTGCTTTTCAGAGGTAATTTCCGAATCAATGACAAATTACACATAAACGTGACTTTTAAGAAGTATTATTTATAATCTATATTGAATAAAAAAGTTTGTATTTCTATAAGCGTCCTCTGATGGATATGGGTCTCTTGTTTCAGAAGCCACCGCAAACCCTGGCATGCAAATTAGCGATCTCAGTACCAAACTCCCGCACTTTAGTCCTGGACATTGCTCCTGTCACCGGCCTGAGTATTTTACGTCTGGCGAAAATGGGAAGGCTAAACCGCTACAAATTGAAAACCATGAGATCTTTCTCGCATTTCTCAGTCGCCTCTTACGACACTCACGGAACGAAATGTGGTGATGGACTCTCTTACGCAGTCATTACACGGCTAAAGGCTTAAAATAAATGATGTACTAGTAATTTCTAATTTTAAGTTAGTTTATATTTGAGAATTATTATTTACTGATTGCAACTTAATAAATAATAAAGTGATAATTTATTACACATGTATCAGTAAGGAAAGCTTTGTAAAGTCAGCCGTGTACTAGTTCTGTTTTTGTTAATATGTGTATATGGCTCTTACGATACAGGTCTGCGAGCCTAGTGTGAGAACTGTTATATTATTTGTAAAGGTGCTAACTGTCAAATAAAGTATTTTTCATTTTCATTGTGTGATTAGCGATAAAGGAGCATCGTAAGAAAACCTACATGTCTAAGATAATTTAAATTTTATACATGTGAATGCGTCTTTACCAGTAAAAAGGGTCTCCGGTTCTCTGCACTCACCATACGAAACACAGCAGTGTTAAGCTGCTATTTGACGCTGGTATTCTGTGAGAGCGTGGTCCTTCCCCGTTCGAGCCGACCCATTCGTACTACAACTTTACTACTAATATAGTGTGTGTGTGTGTGTGTGTGTGTGTGTGCGTGCGTACATTCGTACTACAACTTTACTACTAATATAGTGTGTGTGTGTGTGTGTGTGCGTGCGTGCGTGCGTGCGTGCGTGCGTGCGTGCGTGCGTGCGTGCGTGCGTGCGTGCGTGCGTGCGTGCGTGCGTGCGTGCGTGCGTGCGTGCGTGCGTGCGTGCGTGCGTGCGTGCGTGCGTGCGTGCGTGCGTGCGTGCGTGCGTGCGTGCGTGCGTGCGTGCGTGCGTGCGTGCGTGCGTGCGTGCGTGCGTGCGTGCGTGCGTGCGTGCGTGCGTGCGTGCGTGCGTGCGTGCGTGCGTGCGTGCGTGCGTGCGTGCGTGCGTGCGTGCGTGCGTGCGTGCGTGCGTGCGTGCGTGCGTGCGTGCGTGCGTGCGTGCGTGCGTGCGTGCGTGCGTGCGTGCGTGCGTGCGTGCGTGCGTGCGTGCGTGCGTGCGTGCGTGCGTGCGTGCGTGCGTGCGTGCGTGCGTGCGTGCGTGCGTGCGTGCGTGCGTGCGTGCGTGCGTGCGTGCGTGCGTGCGTGCGTGCGTGCGTGCGTGCGTGCGTGCGTGCGTGCGTGCGTGCGTGCGTGCGTGCGTGCGTGCGTGCGTGCGTGCGTGCGTGCGTGCGTGCGTGCGTGCGTGCGTGCGTGCGTGCGTGCGTGCGTGCGTGCGTGCGTGCGTGCGTGCGTGCGTGCGTGCGTGCGTGCGTGCGTGCGTGCGTGCGTGCGTGCGTGCGTGCGTGCGTGCGTGCGTGCGTGCGTGCGTGCGTGCGTGCGTGCGTGCGTGCGTGCGTGCGTGCGTGCGTGCGTGCGTGCGTGCGTGCGTGCGTGCGTGCGTGCGTGCGTGCGTGCGTGCGTGCGTGCGTGCGTGCGTGCGTGCGTGCGTGCGTGCGTGCGTGCGTGCGTGCGTGCGTGCGTGCGTGCGTGCGTGCGTGCGTGCGTGCGTGCGTGCGTGCGTGCGTGCGTGCGTGCGTGCGTGCGTGCGTGCGTGCGTGCGTGCGTGCGTGCGTGCGTGCGTGCGTGCGTGCGTGCGTGCGTGCGTGCGTGCGTGCGTGCGTGCGTGCGTGCGTGCGTGCGTGCGTGCGTGTGTGTGTGTGTGTGTGTTTGTTGAGGAGAAAGAGAAAACAACTTCAAAAGCGTGTGTGTTTAAATCCGCTATTCCACTATAGTCGTGAACCCCTCCTAATACAAGCATTTTAAGCTTACCCGGAGTGATTCTTGTGTTGTATTTTTTCAATAAAATTGCTGGGATTTTTTTTATTTACCATATTATATACGTGCTTATGCTTTTTAGAAAATATGCTCATCATAAGTTCTTTGTATTTCAGTTTATCTCATTTCCTATATTTATTAAGTAAAATTTTTTCAAGAGTATGATTTTTATTTTGTTTAGCGTCATAAATATTTTTTTTTATGGGAAAAGGGTGACAAACGAGCACACAGTCCACCTGACGGTAAGTGGTAGCTGTGGCCCATAGACATCTACATCTATCCTCGATTACGAATCAAAATGCAGATCCGTTGTCACCCGTGAGGACCAAGATGGAGTGCCTAGTTTCCAGTAAAAAGATTTTCGGTTTCTCTACACTCACTATACGAAACACAGCAGCGTTAAGCTGTTATTTCACGCTGGTATTCTGTGAGAGCGTGGTCCTTCGCCGGTCGAGTCGACCTATTCGTGCTACAACTATACGAGTAATATAGCTGCATGGCTCTACCACGTAAATATCGCACTTCTTTTCTTATAAGAAAAGAGAAAACTGTCTTTAATGGTATTTGAGAAACTTAAACGTAACGTTCGAGGCTTGTAAGTCATACTTTAAAAGTTATAGGACCGAAGGAAAAAATAAAAATATACAATTAATAAGTAAATTTTATGATAATATCTAAAATAATTTCAATTTTATTTTTGTATCCAAATGTAAAGTGAGACCCTTTCAAGTGAACTTAAAAATATTTCAAGGTGACAACTATAATGTAGTCTAAATAGTCACATAAACATTTTATTTATTACTTTCCCAATTTTAGGGGTGAAATTATTTCTCCAAATTAATATAGGACCACTCATGAAGTATATATAATATGAATACCTTTTTAATTGAAAATAAAAATCATATAATCGGTTTACTATTGACGAAGACATCGTGAAACATAGATACAAAAAAGTACATACAGACGAATTGAGAACCTCCTCCTTTTTTGAAGTCGGCTAAAAAGAAACTCCGATTTGTTACTACTAATGCTATATCACACAACAGCACTACGATCCTACTTAACACAAGTATTCTGTGAGAGTATCGTTTTTCCTCGGTCGAGCCGTGATTGCGCAGGGGTTAAGCGCTCGCTGTAAATTTCAGTCCGTGTAAGTAAGTATTAATCTCTGCCGGCAGCAATGAAATTGTTTATTACAATTTTAAATGCTGATCTACCATGTGCTTGGCGGTGAAAGAAAATATATTGAGGAGGGAACCTGTAAATTATGGAAACAAAAAAATATTTCGAAAACATATGAAGTCCATAACACGCAGTGGAGCAGCACGGCGGACATCCTTTGCCCGAAAAACCCTCTTAGACATAAGAGGAGGCCTGTGCCCAGAAGTGAAAAGTACAATTTACTTTACCGGTCAATCTGACACAATCATGCTAAGGACATAATATAGTTGCAGCATAGCTCTACTACTTGGCGGGCAGTTGCGAAACTACGTTAAAACTACAAACTTACGTTTTATGGATCTGTCACAAGAGACTTTATACTTAAAATAAACTATATGCTACAGCTATACAGTGTGCAGTGTGCAGTTTCCTGTGTTTATTTATCGCTCTTATATTGTTAAGAAATATACATACATATATATTTTAATCTGACGTATATGCCAGTAGTACGAATAATCGATAAGAGATAAATGAACCAAAGAGTGGTGGAGGTGTAGAATGATTCATCAGCCCTTCCATCCCGTATTAGAATTTTCCAAATGATCTTATGTCTTCTGATAGTAAATTACACAGATAATTGACGGAGCGCAGTATCAAGGGTGCAAAACGTCTGGTAATGCGGTCGCTAAGCGTGACAATTACGACAAATTCTCCTTACATAGGGTGAGGACTATTGGCAGCATTGGATTATTACGAGTTTTTAAAGAAGAGGAAGCAGAATACCGGCATTTATCAAAAGACTGAAAAATCACGAATTACTCTAGGAGTCCTGCTTATTCGAAATCTAAGTACGAAACTTCTTTCGAAGCTTCTTTCCTATGGGCTTCCCGAGAAATTGTGCAATTGGATCACCAGTTTTCTGGCTGATCAGTGTATCAAGGTCGCAGTAGATGGTACGTGCTCTGATTATATGCTGTGCTGTGCCTATTAACGCTGGTGTTCCACAAGGCTGCGTGCTCTCACCAACGCTGTTTCTTCTGTATATCAATGATATGTTGCAAACCGGTAAACATACATTGCTACAGAAGGAAACGGAATGATCAATTCTCTAATGACTTTACAGTATTGAAGACTGTTATTATACAGTTTTATTCCTCTTCATCATCATGGAGAGAAGGAATTGCTAAAATTGTCACGTTTGCCAGGCGGATGGACTATCACAGTACTACGTTTTCGTTTCACAACTTTGACGCTACTGCCCGTCGCAGGTTTGGGTATTGTACGTATGATGAAAATATATTTGATAATACAGGCATCTATCCTAAATATAATAATATAAAATATCTCTGGTATTTCCCATAGTCGCTTTTTATGACTCTTACTGAAACAAATCATTGGGGTGAAATTTTCTGTAGATTTATTTCACTCTAAGCTAAGAAAAAGTTTCTTCGTATTTTATATAAAATTTCAAGAATTTTGTTTCAAAGTTTAATTAAATTTAATTATAATATATATCTGCCAAACAGGTGTAAATCTGGGGGTCAAGTCAGGGATATATGGTGGATGCATTAACACTTCCCAACCAAGCTCTCTCAATTTTTGCTGAGTGGCCAAAGATGTGTGTGGTCTGCCGTTATCAAGATGAAAAACTACTCCTTTTCTGTTGATCGATTTCGGCTGTTTTTTATTCTCAATTTCTTGCCTGAGTCTCATTACTTGTTGGCAGTAGAGATCCGAATCGATGGTTTTACCCGGCGGTAAAAGTTCATAATAAACGATGCCCTTCCAATACCACCATAAACACTGCATCACTTTACAGCGTGTTAATCCACGTTTTGCTTCAGTCTGTGGAGTTTGATTACCTTTTGACCAAGATTTTATGGCATTTTCTTGTCGTAGGTGATCCAGTTTTCTACACTAGTGATCAATCTTTTCAAAAAATGGTTCGGTTTTATTAGAGAATCGCAAATGAGTACACGAATCATTAGGTTTATTTCATAACGATTTCTTATATTTACGCGAACACTACACATTGAATAAAAGAATTTTTACGGATTTTATCGCGTTTAATTTAGTTGTTTTAATTCCCTACGTTTCGGATGATTTAAAGCACTTATGATCACGGGCGGACTGAGGTGTTTGACGTCTCGATGTCATAGTTTGCCAGGTAACCTTCAGTTTTTGAATATTAAGAACTTGGTACCGCTGAAGGGGCAGCAGCAGCGGGTAAATTTTGACGGAATCAAAGGGTCATAGTTCACATACGCAAGACAAAGTGCACATCGTATTTTGCGGTCTTCTGTACAATGTGCCGAAGGGTATGTATGTGGTCTATGGCAATAAAAGCTTTTCGAAAACCGGCTTTTTCGTGAGGTTGGAAGTCGCCGAGTCTGCGTACGAAATAATTTATAATGACTCATGAAAACAGCATGTAGTTGCGACTCAGAAGGGTAGTCCTCTGTAGTTCTACAAGAGAGCGTAGTCACCTATCTGAAAGAACAAGACCACTTCTGCTTCACTCCTCCGGAGTAGACCCACTACTGAGGACGGAATTAAAGACCTTGTGAAGGACTTAAAGTAGTGGTTTTCCACCCGTTTTCAGAAGCTCCGCTGTAATTCCGTCCTCGCCTGGAGCCTTGCCGTTTTTAAGGTGTTAGAGAGCCATTCCAATCTCAGTCAGACTGACGTCCGGAATATCATCGAAATATGCGGTGCGATGAAATATAATGTTTATTTTATTTAAAAAATCACCAAGAAAGTTATTTGGAGGATCATGTTATTTGGCGTTATACTAACTTTATTTGAATTCGAAAGCGATAAATTGAAATATTCAAACGAAGAATAAATTTAACACACAAAGTTAAAAATGAAATCTATGAACTGTTGAATGATTGACAATTGTACATGAAACCGATAGAATTTCAAAAGCAGCATTGATTTATAGAGCGAAATACAAGTATCTATCTAATAACAGGTGTTTCAAAAGAAAGCTTAATATATTTGTTTACTTATACTGCATGAACGCAACTTTCGGAGGGGCACGGGGGATATACCAATCGGAGCGTTTCTCGGGAGGGGATCGTGCGTACGCGAAATTTACAAAAATGTTAATTCTGGGACTATAGCGGGAAGAAATTTCTCCAATATTCGAGGTTTTCCTCACTTTAGTGATGCGCCAAGAATTCCTCTTATTCGGAAATAGATAAAAAAGTTTGAGGATATCGGTTCAAGACTAAATAAAGCCAAACCAGGCGCCCAATGTTATTCAGAAAGGAAGAGAACGTAAAAGGGGTTAATCGGTCTGTTCGTGATCATCCCGATCTCTCCATTTGCAAGCATGCGAGGCCAATGAATGTGTATAGATCATCATCATCATCATCATCATCATTACAGCCCTTCACAAGTCCACTGCTGAACATAGGCCTCCCCCAAAGAATGCCACAAAGCACGGTCCTGAGCCACCTGCATCCATCGACTTCCTGCATGTCTTACCAGGTCGTCACTCCATCTCGTGGGGGGACGCCCTACACTTCGCCTACCGGTACGAGGCTGCCACTCGAGAACCTTTCTTCCCCATCGGTTGTCGGTTCTTCGAGCTATATGGCCGGCCCACTGCCACTTCAGCTTACTAATCCGTTGGGCTATGTCGGTTACTCTGGTTCTACTGCGGATAACCTCATTCCTAAGTTTATCACGTAGAGAAACTCCGAGCATAGCCCTCTCCATAGCTCGCTGAGCGACCTTGAGCTTCCTCATACGGCCAGCAGTGAAGGACCAAGTCTCAGATCCGTAAGTCATCACTGGCAACACGCACTGGTTGTACAATTTCGTTTTAAGGTTTTGAGGTATGTCTGACGAGAAGATGTGTCGTAGCTTCCCGAACGCTGCCCAGCCGAGTTGAATCCGTCGATTGACCTCTCGGTCGAAGTTGGACTTACCTAGTCGGACTATTTGTCCCAGGTAAACATACTCGTCAACAACTTCGAGCTTAGTGCTCCCAACAACTACCGGCATAGGTGTGACATGGACATTAAACATAATCTTTGTTTTGTCCATGTTCATCTTAAGACCTATCCGTTGGGAGACACTATTGAGGTCATTGAGCATAGTGCTTAGGTCCTCCAGCGATTCTGCCATAAGGACTATATCGTCGGCAAATCGAAGGTGAGTGATGTATTCGCCATTGATGTTAATTCCGTATCCTTTCCAGTCCAGAAGCTTGAAAACGTCTTCCAATGCAGCGGTGAAGAGTTTCGGGGATATAACATCACCCTGTCTTACACCTCTCTGCAATTGGATAGGTTTCGTACTCTGGTTCTGTACTCGGATAGCCATCGTAGCTCTACTGTACAAACACTTCAGCACTTCGATATACCGACAGTCAACTTGGCATCGCTGAAGGGACTGCAGCACCGCCCAAATTTCGACGGAATCAAAGGCTTTCTCATAGTCCACATACGCCAGACACAGTGGTAAATTGTACTCTTCGGACTTCTGTACAATTTGCCGTAGGGTATGTATGTGGTCTATGGTGCTAAAGCCCTTTCGGAAACCGTCTTGTTCGGGAGGCCGGAAGTCGTCAAGTCTGCGCGCGAGACGATTCGTAATGACTCTCGAAAACAGCACGTAGACGCGGCTCAGAAGGGAAATCGGTCTGTAGTTCTTCAAGAGAGCGTTGTCGCCTTTCTTGAAGAACAAGACCACCGCACTTCTGCTCCACGCCTCCGGTGTAATGCCACCATGGAGGACGGAATTAAAGAGCTTCTGAAGGACTTCAAGTACCGGTCTTCCACCCGCTTTCAGAAGCTCCGCTGTAATTCCATCCTCACCTGGGGCCTTGCCGTTTTTAAGGTGTTGGAGAGCCATTCTAATCTCGCTCAGACTGACGTCCGGGATATCTTCGGAATAGTGTCGAATAAGACTCGCTCTTGGATCGTTACTCACACTTGCGTGTGGCTCCAACGATGACGTGTACAGCTGCCCATAGAACCTCTCAATCTCACTCAAAATCTCAGGTGCCCCGGAAACGATGCTGCCACGTTCGGTCTTCAGCTTTGACAGTTGGCTCTTTCTGGCAGACAGATCTATGGCAAAGACTTTGAAGCCTTGGTTCCGCTCGATCGCTTCTTCAATACGAGCTGTATTGAAGTTGCGCAAGTCCCGCCGCATGCATTTGGAGATCTGTCTGTTCAGTTGCCTGTATGCTGTCAAATCTGTTGAAGAATGTAGCCTCATCTCCCGTCTAACAGCCATGAGATTAAGAGTGTGATCGGAGAGTTTTTGTGTTCTTCTGCGGCGGGTCTTGCAGAACTTAGCTCCGACCGCATGGACAGTTTCCACGAGCTTGTCATTCATATCGTCCACTTCATTGCAGTCTTCTAGGCACTGAAAACGATTTTGTAACTCGAGCTGAAAGGTTTCGGGACTTTGGATTAGAGCACGAGGGGGACGGAGCGTTGACTTCATCAGACGAGACCTCTCCAACTTAACATTTAGGTTCAGTGTGCCTCTAACCATTCGGTGATCGCTGCCGGTTTTCACCCTCGCGATCACTGAGACATCACTGAACAGTTGTCGTCTGGTCGTCATAATGAAGTCAATCTCATTTTTTGTCGAACCGTCGGGGCTCGACCAGGTCCACTTCCTGTGGGGCCGCTTCTGGAAGAAAGAGTTCATCATAAAGAGTCCCTCTTTCTCCATGAAGTCGGCCAGCTGCTGGCCCCTTGGGTTCCGTTGCCCTATTTCAAATTTCCCTACTTTCAGCTCACCGTAGAGGGGTATTTGCCATAGTTGCCACGCTTGGCGAGCGGGTTGGCAACCGCAGTTTTTTTTTTTTTTTTATTGTAACTTTGGCTATTATCAGGGAGATGCTGCTGCCCATCTCCCGCCTGTTTCCCATTGTCGCCTTTCACGACACCCACGGGAGGATATGGGGTAGTGGATATTCTTGACCGCCACTACACGGCATCACGTTCAATTCACAGATATTACACGAAAAAGGTTTTTCACCGGTATGTATTTTCATATGTTTTTGCAAACTACATTTCGTAATACATCTATATTCACAGACATTACACGAAAAAGGTTTTTCTCCGGTATATATTTTCATATGTGTTTGCAACTTACTTTTTCTAATACATTTATATTCACAATTATTACAACAGTACATTTGTTTAGCGACGTGCGCCTTAAGATGTGCCAAAATGTAACGTTTTTGAGATGTTTTAAATTCGCAAATATCACAATTAAATATTTCTGTTTGTTGTGGTACTGCAGTTTGTTCTACCACACCACATTTACCACCACATTTAGCACAAATATCTAAAGTTGCACCCCTATAAATTTTTTAGGGCAGGAATTGAAACCTCAATATGTCATTTAGAGGTTGGAATTCATAAACCAGGCATTGGAGCACTTAAAAACGTTTACCAACATCTTGTTTTCGAAGAAGCTCATTTTCACATTAATGGACACGTAAATAAGCAGAACTGCCGCTACTGAAATGAACCAATCCAAAACGTATCTATTATCAATTTTTTAATAATTTTTCATGAGGTTTTTGATTCATTTTTAGCATTTAGCATAAAGTGATTATTTTGAGATTTTTTAAGTTAATTTGATAATTTTACTGTACCTCTTAGAATATGGTTTTAAAAGTAATTTATCTTTAAGGTTCTAAGATAACCCGTATTTCCATTGGAGTGAACGTTTGTGTTTGCTACATTTCTTGATTCCAACAGAGAGCCATTTTGGTCGTGTTGTTGTCTTATTTTAAAATTTTAATATAGGAAAAAATTTGTTATTAAATAATCTAAATAAATCATATACCAAAATGAAAGCTTAATTTGCGTCATTTGTTTCAAAAATTTTACTGAATTTGAGCTCATTAATGCACTCCTTGTACTTTCTCAAATAACACGCTTATGAGAGAACCAGTAGTCAAATAAACAACACTTTTTTTAAAGGGCAACATAAATATTGGGCTTTATGGTCGCAAAAACCTAATTAAAAAATATCAGATTTAGTTCCACGTATGTTGTCAATATAGGAACAACTGCTTGGTCGTGTCGGTTCTTTGAGCGATTGTTTTAAGTTGAATCCAATATACCTCCATGGCATTCTTACTCTTTTTCAGCATATCTATATTAAAGTCACCACAGACAACGATTTTTTTTGTAACATTTTTACTTAAAATACATAGGATGTCATTTAAATTATTGAAAAATATGTCAAGATATTTACTAGAGCTTTTTCTCTTTGATACTCTATATAGACAGAGCATAACCATTTTATGATCTACTAATTCAACAGCAATTACGTTGGAATTTTGTATGCCCTTTATTACGCTAAATTCATATTATGTTTTACTAGAATATATGTCCCCCCTCGGTGTTTGATACGGGAAAAATGAGAGGCTGGGACATAGTTAGGGATTTGAAGGAGTTCAATATCATCGTCTATCTATCTATCTCTCCTAAATCATGCAAATATACAGTCAACATATCTGATTTAGCAATAAGTCCACTAATGTTTTAGTGCATTATATTGATACAATTATAGACGAAAAGAACCACTACCGTTCTAATTTGAATTTACAGGATCCAGCCTCAAGGAGATAGAGTCTCGTGTAGCAATACATAAGTAAATGTCCATTTGAGATACTACATTACAATATGTCATTTTGGTCATTCCAGTTTATTTAGTAGAATACATGTCATTGGAGTCCTTATTATATAAAATCAAATTCACACTACATTTCGAAGTATAATACAACCGTAATAATTCTCTCAGCTAATAGCAACATACATACGTAGGAAATTGATTACGTCTTTACAAAAATTCAAACCAACAAATGAAGCATTTTCGTATTTGTCACATAGTCTACACAATTCATCGTTCAATTTTGTTTCTTTAAGATATTTGTTAAATTGGGGTTCCCAAATAATTATATGTGCATTTAGGATTGATTGAATCTATAATTCAAATTCATCTCTCACCGCAGAAATGCAGCCATCTTCTGTGAAGCTAAGTACAATTACAAAATCATTCATTGTTAGTTTAGGTATTTCAGTGATACAGGAGTTCAAAAAAGCGAGAAGCTTGCTTACTTCGAGAAGCAAAATACATCATATTTGGTATCTATTAGTAGTTGTAAGGTTTTCTGAACGTCATGGCCCTGCTGATCTGCAAGAATAGTTTTGAAACTTTGTGTCTTTGTATTTCCGAGAATAATGAAATTACAGTTTCGACTTTCCAGTATTTTTTATAGTAACTCAAATTTGAGTCGGGAATGTATTATGCAGATGTTCATTTAGTACTGTGTCATCTGTTATTGAAGAAGAAATTGCAGTCTCCACTCTCCAGTTCGTTTTTAGCGTTGCATTGATTGTAACTAGAGTCAGGAGTGTACTAGGAAGGTGCTCATTTGGTACTGTATCATCTGCCAACGATGTGATGTCGTTAATGAATGTTGCAGAATATTTAATGTCAAAACTTACCATTGAGTTCTCATTTTGGACATTGTTCGCTTCTTTAATACTTTGCAATTGCTCATTTTTTTTTGGAATTTATAGTTTTGAAATTCTAAACAAAGATTATTTATTTTTCTTTGTCTCCTTTTTGTTCTTTGTTTGTACTTTTTATTGAGATATATTTTCTATTAAAACTGGCTAAATAATTTTCGGAAAATATTTGAGTTGATTTATTAACTGATGTGCAAGTGGTATTTTTAGGTGATTATGGATATTGCGCTGAAATTACGTTTTTTACTCAATGTTTATTTGTAGTTGATATAGTAGGTACTTGATAATTTTTCAGTAATTCCAAGCTTTTTGTAGAGTGCTATGACTTTCGAAGACTTCTGTTTTTCAGGTGTTGATTTTGCATATTTCAATTTACGAATTCCGAGCTAATTTTAACTTTAATGTCGAAATTTGTACTTCATATTCTTCGATAATAATATAATTTTTGCCTTACGTGGTAGGTAAACCTCTCATTGATGAATCCAGTATTAAATTGTTTTCGATATCCATAGCTGTTTCGTCAAGTATACTTACATTTATTTGGACATACTTGTTTATTTTTATAAGGTATTTTATTCTGTTCTCCATCCATATTGATTAGTTATGTGAGGATGTAAAGTGAGTTTTTGTTGCCTGAACTATAGAATTTTCCTGGTTATAACCAAATACCCTGGTTCTTCTCATGTAACTTCGTACACAAAAGTTCGTGAAATTTTCAAGGTAAATTAATCTCCAGGAGAGATGACATATTGCCTCCCCCCCCCCCCCTCGCCGTACTGATTTAACGACTGTGGACGTTTTTCTGTAAGGTTTCCTTAAATATAAAGTTTACGATAGAACCAACTTCCCTGGCACAGTTAAAACAAAATGCCATCAAACACATAACTTGTTAAAAAACCAAGTCACGCAATTCAGTTCTTCTACCGTAAAAAGTTGTGAGATCCATGTAATACCAAGTCGGTTTATTTATTCAGACCCTACTTAAGAGTCCTTCTGTCTCAAGTTATTACGTAATTAGCTAACCTAATAACATTTTATAGTGGCCATATCAATATTAAAAATCTTTTATGTTTTAAATAAATAGATTGACTTGGCCATAGCATGAAAACACAATGTATCTCACAAGTAATACATATTATATTAAATTAGATTGTTTAGTGCGATTGCCAAGTCAATCAATGTATTTTGTAGGATTTATGTAGGATTACAAAGTTATTTATGCAGTTGGTGTATCTAGAAAACTTGACCGAAATAATAAAATATTTTAGTTTTTTCTTGATTTATACACCAAACAATAATTGTATTTTAAATTTGAAGCTTCTACGTCTGCTATAAGTGCCTTAGAGTTTTGATGATCGGTCAGTCAGTGAGTGGCAAAATTAAGAAATTTTGACTAGTTATAATTCTTAAACTACTTATTGAAATTAAATGAAATTTGAGAAATATTGTGTTTATATAATGTATGCTTGGTTAATTAAAATTCAGGCTTCTAGTTTTATCCACAACAAATTTATAGGAGGTCGAAAATGGCCTGAACTGCTTCGAGAAAAGGATGGTACGGCTGTGCCGCTTTTTTGTACGACTTGGCGGGGGCACTGCCGTGCCCCCAGATATTCGCCACGAAATCGGAGCCATTACGAAGCATACTTGCAAAGTCGTCATCAGGAATTTTAGTGTTAGATTGAATGAATGTCGTGCACACGAGGGTAGACATTTTTGGACAACATTATTATAAAAGAAATAAGTTCCCAAAGAGAGAAATTTCATTACTAATAAACATTTTTTGACAAACGTCCCACTACTGGGCACAGGCCTCTTCTCATTTCTTAGAGGGTTTTAGGGCTAAGAAATGTCAGCCACGCTGTAATAATGCGTGTTGGCGAACTTCACATGTCTACGAAATATTTTATTTTATTTCTCAAACATGCTGGTTTCCTCACGTTGTTTTCCTTCACCGCCAATTACATGGTAAATCAGCACTTAAAATTGCAATTAACAATTTCATTGGCACCGACGGGGATCAAGGCCGGGATGCTCGCGTACTGTGTTTATAATAATGTAAAGCTTATTTAAATTTTACTAACTTTTATCTTTTATTTGTTTTTATTAATACGTTAACAATTTAATTAAGAAATTAATGAAACTATTCCCAGTGTGAATTCATTTATAAGAATAAAAGTACAGAAGAAAATAAAGATAAACAGAATGCGAACTCACAATAACAGTACTGGCTTAAAATACAATCACACTGCGTTGATGAGATCCTGAGCGTAACCGTTCTGTTTATTTTTTTATATAGAATAAGGGTGATAAACGAGCATTTAGTCCACCTGATGGTAAGTGGATGCTGTGGCCCATAAACATCTACATCTATCCTCGATTAAGAATAAAAATGTAGATGGATTGCCACTCCTGAGGACTGTGATCGAATGCCCCCTTTCCAATAAATAGGGTCTCCGCTTCTCTACACTCATCATACGCCACACTGCAACATTGAGCTGCTATTTTACGCTGGTATGTGTGAGAACGTGGTTCTTCGTGGTGGACCCATTAGTGCTACAACCATAATATAGCTGCAACATGGCTCTGCCACGTATATATATATATATATATATATATATATATATATATATATATATATATATATACCCGCAAAACGACATGAAGTAGTGGATTCTCTTACCACCACACGGCAATTCTATTTACTCCTATTTATATAAACAACATCAATTACATTTTTCAATTCAATTCATTTTTGTATTAGATTATCATAATTATTCAAAACTATTTGTATTCTGAGGCGAAGATCTCATCATAATATCCATAACTTGAAAATAACTTAATAGTTATAACGATACAAAAATGTCATTAACTCTTCTTTTTTACCAGCCCGTTAAAGTCCACTGCTGGAATTAGGCTCTTCCGCTTTTTAGCTGAAATTTCCATAATCGCCACGCTTGGGAAACGTCTCCAAGTTTGATGACGCTCCCCGTCGCCGCGCTGGTCTGGCTATTTTAAATACGGCGTAAATACGTTACTGATAAACCGCCATCTATCCGACGCCGTCAGATCTTTCTCGCATATCTCATAGCCAACCACGACACACACGGGAAAAATGTGGAGATTGATCCACATGGCGTTAACTCAGGCAATGAAAAGTATAAAAGTAAACCCACGGCCTCTATATGTAAAACCGTTGGGCATAGAACACCTCACAACTTCTGGACAGATTGATAAAGCAGTTAGTTCACCGCACTGCTTTACTGCCTGTTGGCAGACTTCATATGTCTTCGAAACATTTCATTCCTAAATCACGATGCTGCAGTGGAAGAGACATGGGAACAACTACAAAACCGCTAGGACCAAAAATTTATTTTTTCATAAATGTTAGCTTTGATAGCTCTTCCCGTCGCAAGTTTTGCAGCACAGTATCTAGGTAGTTCCACTACTTCGTTGCCTTCCTTCCTTGAACTGTTGCTTAAGGAAAGGGATGATAATGAAAAAGAAATAGTTAGCATAATTGCCAAAAATACACAATTGAAATGTGATATGGTTAAGTTAGATACAGAATACACAAGTGTTATTAAAGAAAGAGATCAGCTACAGGGAATGGTTAATGAGTTTGACCGATGCAGCAAGGAATATGAGGAAGCTCTCAGGTTCATTGCTGCATTTAAGTTACAGTTCAATGAGGCTAATGAGCAAATAATACAATTTAAAACAAATATAGATAATCTTAACGCCTCCCAGACTCAAAGCCTGTTCTCTGAGCTTGTGCAATGTAATACTTCAAGAATTTTACAGCAATCTGCAACTATAGACTTGACTGGTGACGACTCTTCCACTTCAGGAAACTCAGTGAGGATTAATTGCAGTAAAACCAAATTGAAGAAGTATATAAAAGTTAATAAACACATAAGGAAAGTACAAAAATTAATAAAAAATAAGATTAATACCAAAAATTATGTTAATTTATGTAAACAAAAGCAAGCATTGATATATGAACTTAATTTGTATTCAATTGAGGTGGATAACATAAGAAAATGTTATGAGACTGACGTAGAGTGCCTTAAATCAGAAATATTATCTCTTACAAATTCCCTTCAAACTGTATCCCATAAATATAAATCAGCCCAAAACGAAATAAAAGAACACATACTGGCTATGGATAATCTGGTAAAGACATGTAAATACAATGAGGAGCGTTTTGACTCCTTAGTTAAACATCAATGTGAGTGTCAGCATTCAATACCAGCTTCTTCAGAGTCGGTGTGTGCTGATAATATTATACCACCACCAAAACTCTATGACAGTGCCATAGCAGAGGAGCTTAAAATAAAAAATAACTTAAATATTAACAAAAATAATATAATTGTGTGTACATGCTATACTCATATCGGAAAGCTGGCTTAAGCCAGAACTCTCGTCCACGTCTTATAGTCTTCCAGGTTATATTTTACTCCGTAACGACCGCACTGGTAAAAGGGGCGGAGGTGTCGCTATATATCTGCGTAGTGATATACCTTATAAAATATTAAACACGTCTTCTTCTCTATATTCCGGTTCTATGGAATACATATTTGTCGAAGTTAATGTCAAGAGTGTTAAAGTGTTTCTTGGAGTTGCCTACTGTCCACCTCAAGTGGACTACTTCTCCGATTTGGAAGAAAATTTGTTGCCTTTCAGTTCTTCCTACACACATCACATTATCATGGGAGATTTTAACACTGACCTATTAGGGGTTTCTCTCAAATCTTGCAAACTGAGGTCTACCATGATGTCGCATAATTTCACTATTTTGCCTCTGAATGCAACACATCACAATTTCCATTCTGCTGACACGTGGATCGACCTTATAGCCGTCTCCTCCGTTGAACACGTTGTCAATTATAGACAATTCCCTGCTTCTGGATTTTCACGGCATGACTTGCTTCTCCTGTCATATAAATTAAAGTCTCCCAAGCCTTTATCTGTGTCTATCGCTATTCGAAGTCTTGCTAGACTAGATATAGACAAGCTCAAGCGTGATGCGGATGCTATTAACTGGTCATCTGTGTATACTGCTTCCACAGTTGATGAAAAAGTCGACTTCTTTAACAGTAACATATTAGGATTGTATAATCAACATGCTCCTAAACGTGTCGTTCGACTTAAGCGTCCTCCTGTTCCATGGATCACGACTGGGGTAAGAATGGCTATGGCAAAACGCGACAGAATGTTTCGCGCTTTTAAGAAGAATCGCACTGATCTAAAGTGGCAGGCATATAAAGCTGCGAGAAATCGATGCAATCAGATGGTGAGAGCTGCTAAACGCCGATATATTCACGAACAAGTACTTAATTCGTCTTCGGCTGATATATGGAAGTTTCTCAAAACGCTTGGATATGGAAAATCGCAATTCGACTATAATAGCATAACCTTTTCTCCTGACGATTTCAATCGTCATTTTCTGTCTTCTCAAGCAGTTTCTGATATTTCTAGAGCTAATGCTATCTCATTTATATCTTCCATGCCTCCTTATTCTCACGAAACTTTCACTTTTTCTCCTGTAGACGAAGGCGAGATACGCAAAGCACTTTCTTCTATTAAATCGAAAGCCATTGGTTGTGATGATGTGAGTAGGGTAATGGTTATGCACGTGTTGGATGCTGTTTTACCCGTGATAACTCATATCATTAATTTTTCGCTGATGAATGGTGTTTTCCCAACTCTCTGGCGTAAAGCCTTTATTATTCCCATTCCTAAATCCAGCGATTGCAACGCTATGTCCAATTTCAGACCAATTTCTATTCTGCCTTTTCTCTCTAAGGTTCTGGAAGCTGTTGCTCATAAACAGATTTCTTCTTTTGTTTTTTCAAATAATATTCTTTCTCCTTATCAGTCGGGTTTCCGCCCTGGTCATTCTACTACTACTGCTCTTCTCAAGGTGACGGAAGATGTTCGAGAGGGGATGGAAAAATCAAAACTGACCGTCCTCATCTTAATTGATTTTTCTAACGCATTTAATTCTGTTGATCATTATATCTTGTTGGCCCTTCTTTCTCATTTGAATATCTCGTCTTCAGCTCAGGAATGGTTCTCATCATATCTTCGAGGGCGCCAACAGGCCGTGCGCACTGGACATAATATACTATCGGACTGGTGTGATGTGTCTACTGGCGTCCCTCAAGGCGGTATAGTCTCTCCTCTTCTGTTTTCAATTTTTATCAATCTCATCACATTAAATCTCAAATGCTCTTACCATCTGTATGCTGATGATCTGCAGTTATATGTGCAAATGGAACCCTCAAGCATCTCTAATGCTATCTCATTATTGAATGATGACTTGAAATACATCTCCGAATGGTCCACTGTGTATGGCATAAACGTGAATCCATCTAAGTGCCAAACAATAATCTTAGGTAGCCCACGATTATTATCGAAACTAGATATTCCCACCATACCATCAATTATGTTTAAAAATAATGTCATACCATTCTCTCCTTATGTAAAGAACCTTGGTCTGTACGTTGACGGTTGCTTAACATGGAACAAACATATACAGGAGGTGAGTCGCAAAACTACTGGAACTTTGCGATCTCTATATCGATTAAAAAATTTTCTTCCCACCAATACCAAGATTTTACTTGTCCAGTCCCTTATCTTACCGATTATTGATTATGTCGATGTGTGTTGCTCAGACCTGTCTCAACATCATCTTAATACATTGGATCGTCTACTTAACAATTGTATCAGATACATTTATGGTCTCCGTAAATACGACCATGTATCTTCTTTTCGTGCTCAGCTAAATTGGCTGCCTATCCGTCAGCGCAGACATGTCAGAATGCTCTGCACCATTTTCACGATTCTGAACGATCCATGTGCTCCCGAGTATCTGAAATCCAAATTTCAATACCTGGGAGATTCTCATAATCGCTCTCTCCGTTCATCGGCTAACCTTAAGTTGCTCACTCCTTTACACCGTACTGGTTATTTATCTCAATCTTTCGCCCTCACGGCCATCAGACTCTGGAACGACATCCCTCTTGACATTAAAAAAGCTTCCAACAAGTTTCTTTTTAAAAATCAAGTCCGTAAGCATATGAAAAATTGTTGCAGGTTTGAACAAACATAGCTTTTATTTTCATACGCATATGTATATGTCATATTTGTTCTGACATAGATAATATTTATATGTATTGTGTATATATGTAGTGTATGCGTGTATATGTGTATGTATGTATTTATATATGTATATATTGTGTGTATTTAAGTATATATGTCTATGTATGTGTGTGTATATTTATAATTATATGTATATATGTATAAACAATTTCTTTTCTTTTAGCGCTTTCTATTTTGATTACTGCTGCACCGCCTCTTGTTTGTCTATCTCTGTTTAGCCTAATGGTTGACTGGGAGAGAATGCCCTATGGCATTAAGTCCGCCATATGTACAACATTGTGCATAAAAGCTTAAATAAATAAATAAAAATAAATTGTGTATAGCGATGACATAGGAAAAAATTTAGGCATAACTTTAAATTACTCTTTAAAGGGACAAAAAATTACAAATTGCTGCATGCCTGGAGCATCTTTTAGTGATATCCTAAATAAAATAATAGTTACTAAATTTTGCCCAAATAGTACAATAATAATTTTTGTTGGTAGAAGAGGCAGTGTAAACAACAAACAGATATTAAGATATATTGAACAACTTAATAACTTAAATGTACTCAAAATTGTCATGTTCACACTGCCTTATATACAGGGATTGCCACAGGAAAATAATTTAAGACATGATTTCAATATACAAATGCATAATTTAATATGTAATAATAATTTAAATTTGACATATTATTGTAATGACAATAATGACAAATTTCATGTAATTGACATAAATAATTTAATAAAAAAGTTTTGGACAAAAGATAGGTATTACCTGTCCAAATATAATTTAAGACTGATAGCAAATGTGCTATCTTATTATTTACTTTTTAACTCAGCCAAGTTTTTGGCTACCAGGACTGCTTTTATTGGGCAGGATAATTATTTGACAATTAATTTGGAATGAGTTCCAACTAATTTAAATTAGTAAATGTGACAATAGAGGCAATCTCTAGCAATAATAAGAGTTTAATTAACTTTGAATGTAGCCCACAAATAAGTAATAAAAATTGTTTACACCTGGTGCATCAAAATATACAAGGCATGATGGGCAAAGAATTAGAAGTTGAATTGTTTTTAAATAGTAACAACATACATATCCTTTGTATTACTGAACATTGGCTAAAAGATTATAATTTCATGTTTAATTTCAGAAATCACCAGGTGGTCAGTTCCTTCAATAGAGAAAAAAGTTTACGTGGTGGCTCCTTAATACTAGCAGATAAATCATCATTATATAAAGAACGTTTTATTAAACAGTGGTAGAGCTAAGCGGTAGCTTTTGCTGTCGCACGGATGGGCCAGCTCGAACCGGGGTGGTACCACGCCCTCACAGAATACCAGCGTGAAGTAGAGGTTTACCTCTGCGTTGCGCTTGGTGAGTGCAAGTGGCCGGAGGCCCAATTCCCCCCCCCCCCCAACAACATGGTAGTGGAATTAAATAAAAGACTACCCCAGGAGGGTACCAGCACCCCTGGAGAATCCCTCGCTGAGCATCCACGACCAAACTACTCCACTCCTGGGCGTGGGTGCTCAGGCTGCCCCGCGTATTCTGGGGGGGGCGAAATTCCGCTCAAGACGAAACCTGCTCGGGGCAAGCGGAGCAAGAAGACAAAGGCAACCCCTGCCACGCTTACCGTGGATTTCTGCAATATCAGGGGACTTCATTCAAACCTTAACGCCGTCCACTACCATCTGGAGATAGCTAAGCCGGCCTTGCTCATTCTAACCGAGACACAGGTGTCCTCTCCGGCTGATACTTCGTATCTCTCCTACCCGGGGTACAAATTAGAACACTCGTTTGTGCCCCGGGCTGGAGTTTGCGTGTATGTCAGGGAGGACATCTGTTTTCAACGCCTCGGCAGTCTTGAAGGTACGGACCTGTCCATCCTATGGCTGCGCGTAGACAGCGACGACCATCCCCGCGTCTACGGGTGCCTCTATAGGTCCCATAGCGGTAATGCCGACACAGACCGACTCATCGACCACGTCCAAATGGCTGCAGACTCCGTGCTACAACAGGTCCCATCCGCAGAGATCGTGATACCCGGTGATTTCAACGCCCACCACGCTGAATGGCTTGGTTCTCGTTTAACCGATCATGCGGGTAGATCTGTCTATGACTTTGCTTTGGCATATGGTCCAACACAACTGGTTACTTCGCCTACGCGGATACCAGATGTGGTAGACCATGTACCTTCCCTGTTGGACCTTCTGCTGACCTCTCATCCGGACGGATATCAGGTCTCCGTCGATGCCCCTCTGGGCTCTTCGGACCATTGTCTGATCCGGAGTACGGTGCCACTCACGCTCCAATCGCAGTTGCGATCTACAGCTTGCCGCCGTGTTTGGCACTATAGGTCAGCTGATTGGGACGGGATGCGGTCTTTTTTTGCACCCTAACCTTGGGGGCGGGTTTGCTTCTCGCCGGAAGATCCCAGCGTTGTTGCCGATTCTGTTGCTGATGTGGTACTTCAGGGTATGGAACTTTTTATTCCATCCTCTGTGGTGCCCATCGGAGGCAGATCCCAGCCATGGTTTGGTCGCTCCTGCAAAATAGCATCACGCTATAAGCAGGAGTGCTACCAGGCCTGGGCTGACGCATCAACGCCTCGGGATGTAAACACCAGCGCACTTAAATAGAAGTATAATTCCGCCTCCAGGTCCTTCAAAAGCGTCATTGCCAAGGCAAGGTCTGAGCACATTGGCAGAATTGGCGAGAAGCTAGTTCGCCTTCATTCGGGAACCCGTGCATTCTGGTCTCTTGCCAAGGCTGTCCAAGGGAACTTTTGTCAGCCATCTCTTCCATCTCTGCACAGAGAGGACGACTCACTGGCTCATGCCGCAAAGGAGAAAGCCGATCTGTTGAGCTCTCTTTTTGCGTCCAACTCGACTCTAGATGACGGGGGGAACACACCGCCGACCATCCCGCGATGTGAGTGCTCCATGCCGGATGTGCGATTTACACAGCGCTCGGTCCGCAAAGCACTCTTCTCCCTAAACGTCAGCAAGTCTAGTGGGCCCGATGGAGTCCCTCCCATTGTGCTGAAGACGTGTGCTCCGGAGTTGGCACCGGTTTTAACGCGTCTTTTCCGGTACTCCTACTCCCAAGGCGTAGTCCCGAATTCATGGAAGACAGCTTTGGTGCACCCGATCCCTAAAAAAGGCGACCGCTCAGACCCGTCCAACTACAGGCCTATCGCCATCACCTCCTTGTTCTCCAAAATAATGGAAGCCATTATAAACTGCCAGCTCACGAGGTACCTTGAGGATCACCAGCTGATTAGTGACCGCCAGTACGGTTTTCGTCGGGGTCGATCAGCTGGTGATCTTCTAGTCTACTTAACTCATAGATGGGCGGAGGCAGTAGAGTCCAAGGGGGAGGCATTAGCCGTTAGTTTGGACGTAGCGAAGGCCTTTGATCGGGTCTGGCACAAAGCGCTTCTTTCGAAGCTTCCTTCTTATGGGCTTCCCGAGAAATTGTGCAAATGGATCACCAGTTTCCTTGCTGATCGGAGCATCAAGGTCGTAGTAGACGGTGCATGCTCTGATCTCAAGCCTATCAACGCTGGTGTTCCACAAGGCTGCGTGCTATCACCAACGCTGTTTCTCCTGCATATCAATGATATGTTGCTAACTGGTAGCATTCATTGCTATGCGGAGGACAGCACTGGTGATGCCTTATATACCGGCCGTGCCAATATTTCTCGGGAAAACGTTGCCGAGTACCGGGACAAACTTATGTCTGAAGTCGAGTGTTTGCTTAACAAAGTCTCGGATTGGGGCCGACTAAATCTAGTCCAGCTCAATCCCCAGAAGACACAAGTTTGCGCGTTTACCGCTAACAAGAACCCCTTTGTCGTATCTCCTCAGTTTCAAGGCACTCCCCTTGCTGCCTCAGCCAGTATCGGAATCCTTGGCGTCGACATATCGAAAAGTATGCAGTTTGGTGGTCACTTGGAAGGGAAGGCCAAATTGGCCTCTAAAAAGCTTGGCGTGCTCAGCAGAGCGAGACGGTATTTCATGCCGGCACATCGCTTGCAACTTTACAAAGCGCAAGTGCGGCCCTACATGGAATACTGTTCTCATCTCTGGGCCGGGGCACCCCAGTGCCAGCTCCTTTCACTTGACCGCATCCAGCGCAGAGCGGTTCGAATTGTCGACGACCGAGTTCTTTCTGATCGGCTTGATACACTGGCACTGCGTAGAGATGTTGCATCTCTTTGCGTATTTTATCGCATTTATCACGGGGAGTGCTCCGAGGAATTGTTCGGACTAATTCCAGCCGCTCAATTTCACCATCGCACATCGCGACAAAACTCGAGTTACCATCCATACCATCTGGATGATTGGCGGTCCACCACTGTGTAATTTAGAAGAAGTTTTCTCCCTCGCACAACTTCCTTGTGGAATCAATTACCACCAGCGAATTTTCCGGACCGATACGACTTAGGAACCTTCAAGAAAAGAGCTTACACCTTTCTAAAAGGTCGGCAACGCATCTGCCATTCCCCTGGTGTTGCGGTTGTTCATGGGCGGCGGTGGTCACTTACCATCAGGTGAGCCGCATGCTCGTTTGCCCCCTATTCTATAAAAAAAAACGTAAGGATATAGTGAGCCTTTCTGTTGAGCGAACTGTAGAAATGGCTTGTGTCAAGCTCGAGCACCTCATTGTTGTAAGTGTTTACAGACCCCCATGTGCTACTTATGACTATTTTGAAAGGATTGTGGAAGAAGTTTTGCTCAAACTTAGTAAACAGAACAAGTATGTTGTAATATGTGGAGACTTTAACATCAATCTCCTTGAAACTTCTTCCATTAGTATTAAATTTAGCTCATTATTTAAATCATATAATCTTGTTAATTTATTCTTAGAACCAACACGTATTGCTGGGCATAGTGCGACCTGTATAGATAATATTTTTACAGATGTTAAGCCCTTGCATAAATCAATTATTCAAAATTTAAGTTCAGATCACTGTGGACAGTTGGTGTCATTGCCTTACATACACAAGAAACAGAAAAATAAGAAAGTTGTGTTTGTTCCAATAAATGAACATCGCTTGGAGAGGTTTAGAAGTAATATAATAAAAAGACTTCCATTACTTTCATTTAAAAACAGTGCTAATTATTTGTATGGCACATTATTTAAAATTATAACTTGTGAATTTAGTAGGACATTTACTTCTAAAACTTCCTCTTTTAACAATCGCAAATCATTTAATGAATGGGCGACAGTAGGAATTTATAAGAGTAGGCGAAAGTTATACGAGCTTTATAATGAAAGATCATATAATAGTAGTGTTATATTTAGAGATTATGTAAAAACATATTCTAAAATATTTAAAAAAGTGTGCGCCACAGCTAAGGCTTTACATTTAAGTAACAAAATTAAAACTGTATCTAACAAAATTAAAATGACCTGGAGAATAATAAATAGTGAAACGGGCAAGGTCAAACCGCGCAACTCGGATTTTCAATTGAATATTAACAATAATTTAACCCGATCTGACCAAGAAGTTGCTATGGCTTTTGAGAAACATTTTACTGATGTTCCTTTTTTGACAACTAAATCATTAAACTCTTCTCCTACTGTCGCTGAATCATTGCTCAAACAAAATGTAAAGGCTTGTTCAAATACTTTTAAACTCCATAGAGTACTGCCAAAAGATATTGTTAAATATTTTAAAACTATTGATGTTAAAAAAACGGCAGATTTATGGGGGATTTCCGTTAAAGTTATTTTATCTATAATAGATATAATAGCACCTTCTCTAGCCACTATATTTAATACAAGCGTCGAATCTGGTGTGTTTCCTGATTTAATGAAACTCAGTAAAGTCATACCTTTATTTAAATCTGGTAGTACATTAGACCCCGCCAATTTTAGACCAATTTCTGTACTACCAACATTTAGTAAAATTTTTGAAAAAATAATTTTAGATCAGATGTTAAGTTTCTTTAATATTAATAAATTGCTACATAGAAATCAATTCGGTTTTACAAGGGGTCGCTCAACAACTGACGCTGGAGTTGAGCTTATTAAACATATTTTTTGTGCATGGGAGAATTCAGAGGATGCTTTGGGTATATTTTGTGACCTTTCCAAGGCCTTCGACTGCGTTCACCATGAGACATTAATCAGGAAGCTACAGTACTATGGTGTCAAGAACACAGCGCTTAAACTTATAATTTCATATTTAAGTAATAGAATGCAGAAAGTTATTATCAATGGTAAAAGTTCTTCCGGGTCACCTGTACTAATGGGTGTCCCTCAGGGCTCAATTCTCGGCCCATTCCTATTTCTAGTGTATATTAATAACTTACCTTCTTTTGTAGAGGATAATCATGATATAGTATTATTTGCTGATGATACTTCTTTGATTTTTAAACTTAAACGTCAATCATTTAAATGTGACGAAGTGAATAATGCTATATCAAAATTGCACTAATTTTGATATAGCATTATTCACTTCGTTGGTTTAACGTTAATAATTTACATTTAAACGGAAATAAAACTAAATGTATTAAATTTACAACAACGAATGTTAAAAATCTGAGAACCAATGTGTTTTTAAATGGGGAAGAACTGAGCCCTGTTGAATCCACTGTTTTTCTTGGCATCACTCTCGACGCAAAGCTTCAGTGGGGCCCCCATATATCCAAACTAGCAAGCAGACTAAGTTCTGCAGCCTATGCTGTAAAAAAAGATAAGAGGTCTCCTAGTGTCGAGACAGCTAGATTAGTTTATTTCAGTTATTTCCATAGCATAATGTCTTATGGGATTTTGCTATGGGGAAATGCGACTGATTCAGAAACTATTTTTGTTTTACAGAAGAGGGCCATTAGAGCTATTTACAACCTAAAACTGAGAGAGTCTCTTAGAGATAAATTTAAAGAAATAAATATATTAACTTTGGCCTCTCAGTATATTTACGAAAATTTAATGTATGTTCACAAAAACAAAGGTAGTTTTAGTAAAAAAAGTGATGTGCATTCTGTAAACACTAGGAACAAACACAAGCTAGTGATACCAGTTTCTCGACTCCACAGAGTCAGTAATTCATTCTTGGGGCAATGTATACGCTATTACAACAAGGTCCCGGAAAGTGT
Source organism: Parnassius glacialis (assembly GCA_033319125.1). Taxonomy (NCBI): domain Eukaryota; kingdom Metazoa; phylum Arthropoda; class Insecta; order Lepidoptera; family Papilionidae; genus Parnassius; species Parnassius glacialis. The sequence goes on along the minus strand of JAVANC010000023.1, from coordinate 20,235,150 downwards.
ACAGGCTCTCTCTATTAGCAAGTTTAAATGTTTTGTTAAGTTGAAACTGTATAAAAAGGGTTATTATAGTATAAATGAATACATGGTTGATAATAACCCCTGGGAATGAGGTGATCGCTTTCAAGCTGTTTCTAAAATCAATTTTGTACTTATATAGTTGTATAACCATTATTGTAAAATTTGCTTTAAAAAAAAAGTCCCGCTGGGTTTCTTGCTGGTTCTTCCCAGGACGGAGGTTTTTTTTTCGAACCAGTGGTAAAGTAAAAAATGACTTTCAATAAGAATTATTTCAATACAATTACATGTGATCTATATTGAATAAAAAATTATTCTATTCTATTCACATTTTAATTATTTTTTATAAATTAATAAAATCAATGTGTGACTGAAGAACAGACAGCTTATGTAAAAAAAAAGGTTCTCGAGTGGCAGCCTCGAATCGGTAAACGTAGTATAGGGAGGTCACCACTATATGGAGTAACGCCCAGGTAAGAGATGCAGGAAGTTGATGGATGTATGTGGCCCTCGTGAAACTTTCTTGGCCATGGGCTATTTCTTTTTCGAGCTATATGTGCGGCTCATTGCTACTTCAGCTTACTGATCGCTTAGGCTAATAGAACAGACCAAGAGACAAGCGTCATATTTCCTCCCTACGTATAATATTTGTTGAAAGAAATAGCAAAAGTGATATTTAATGGAAACGTCAGTTGGAAAACGGATCTACGGAATGACCTAAAATCATTCAGTCTTTTTATTTATTTATTTAAAACATTATATACACACGTGATATATAGGCGGCCTTAATGCCTAAAGTATTCTCTACCAGTCCACATTGGGATGATGCAGAGAACGAATGAAACAGGAGTAGCTCAGCGTATTTTTACACATATAACATGGTATAAAATGTGAACGTTACATAGTATATACATATATATATATATATATATACTAAGACTTAGATTTAGAAAGTTCATTTTATGTAGTACCTAAAATTATGGGGGATAATAATCCACCGTTAAGTATTAAAGTAGATTTCGTTCACAAATATTTAGGTGTCACCCTTGAAACGAGGCTCACTTTTGAGCCCCATGTCAAAAGAGTAATCCGCAACGCACGTTTTTATTTGAGTAGGCTCAACAGTGTGTTGGACCGACACAGTAAAATGTCCCTCTGCAACAAGCGAACCCTTTACAAGGTCTGTATACGACCAGTCATGACTTACGCGGGCCCCATATTTACCCACACTAATCCCAAAACCATTAACGAACTCCAAATAGTTGAAAACCTCTTCTGTTGTCGAGCTACGAACGCACCCTGGTACGCACGTAACGCCGACCTCCATCGAGACTTAGAGCTCCCCACAGTCCAGCAATTTCTGAAAACACTCTCTTAGAACTTTTTCAAAGCCTCAGAGTCTCACTCTAATCATTTATTCCTGAGGCAGCTTCCTATGCAGCCCCACTCCTCTCTCTTTATCGAGTCCGAAGAGATAAAGTCTCTCTCAGACCCGCCAAATAAGCTTTCGGCCGACCTGAACTGCCTTCTGGCGGCTCAGGCCGACTCTTCTTAATTTGCCTTAGTAAGGCTCCCCTTCAACGGCTCGTCTCCGCCTGCGCCCCCTTTTCCCTAAAGAGGGTTGCTTCCGATTCGGCAGAAAGGCCTCATAAGCCAATGCCAGTCTCACAGGTGGTGTTTAGTGGGTAGCACTTAGGGTGGTCAAATTAGTCGCAGTGAGTCCCACATAACCACGACAGCCAGCTGTCGTGGTATGCTTAGAGCATTCACCACCTCCATTTCTGGTTTTCCGGGGGTAGACCATTTCAATTGCTTCTGGGCGCAAAAAAGGAGGCCAGTGAACTCCTTGGTCAGATAACACTTATCTCTGTTCATTATGAAACACCAAGGTTCACATACATTATCTTTATCATCCATAATGTTTTTTATCTGATAACACAAACCAAAACTGTTTTTATGTATTAAACATCAAATAAGCATTTATTTTTTTTACAAAATTTGCATTCACGTTACACAGGTGATTACTATGTAATACATGACTATAAATTTATTTCAAAAAGAAAAAAAAAGTTATCGTTCCGACCAGGGAGCGAACCCGGGACCCTTGAATATTATCTCGATATTTCTTGAAAATTTTACTAAATGCTTTCTACATAGAATAATTATCACTTGATGATCCTTAGAAGCTGTTTGTAAGTGGTAAACTAATAAATTGAAATATTATTTTTGGACGCGTCGCCAACACCAGTAGTCTGATGATTTTTAATTTACACAATTAGACAATTTTTTATTTAAAACAGTTATATAATTGTGGCTTGTACCAGCAGACTTTTTTTCACACATGAGCGCGGTATAACCAAACTCCACGTGGACGAAGTCACGAGCAAAAGCTAGTCGTTTGATATTTATGAATGACAATCAGTTAAAATAATGCATTACCACGCTTTCTGAATTTAAAAGACAAAAAGGACAAAATGATTAAGATATTTTAGTCCAGTTTTCTTCATTCGCATAGATTACTTATTATTAACTTTCTCTGCAAATTTGGACGTATATTGCAAAATAACTCTGTATTATGCCATTATGCTGGTATGAAGTCAAGCGAAGGGGAGGAGTGTAAAAGGTGCGAGTCATCTGGTACTGAGATTGCCATTCCGTCTATCAATACTAAACGTAATGATTATAGTAAATCAAGTTATTATCGAAGTGGCCAAGACTTATGAAGGAAAACAAGAAGCTGATACATAGTAAATATAAAAGTGGAAGATAATATGTATATGCGTTCATTCATCATTCATTCATTACAGTGTTTATATAAAAGTTCACTGTTGAACGAACGTAAGCCTCCCCCATAGATTGTTTCATCATGGCAAAATCCCCCAACTTTGCCATAGTTGCCAGGTGCCCAGTTTGGTAACCGCAGTTTTTTATCATTATTATCAAGATTATAATTGGTTACCAGGAAGATGCTGCCGCCCATTTCCTGTTCCAGTTTCCCTTTGTCGCCTCTAACGACATTCATGGGAAGATATAGACTAGCAGATCTTTTACGCTGAAAGAACATCAATAACTCAACTTTGATGATGCGGATTTATATCAATAACTGAACATTGACGAGGCAGATTAACATTTACAACTCAGCATTGAGGACTCGGAAGATGATCAACAACTCTACGTTGAGAAGAATGAAGATGGATAAATATCAATAACTTAACGTTTATGAGTTGGATAAACACCATAAACACAACGTTGATGGCGCGGATTGAACATCAATAACTCAATAGGAGAACATTATGCAAGAAATAAACATAGAATGATATTAGTTTCAATGGGATATTATTAATTTTATTCTTAGTTTTGGAAGACGAAAATGAGTCTGTGTATGCACAAAACAATACATATTGTTTTAAAGAATAGAATCAAACACTATGACACTTAATGTCAAACTTTCGACCTTTAAACTATGGTCTCTGTCTCATTTGGCAACCTCGAGTACAGGCGCAGAGTAGCCAGTCTCTCGGTATTCTATAGGATGCATTTCAGTATATGTGCGCAGGAGTTACACGCTTTAATTCCTCCCTCTCCTTTCCACCATCGCACAACCAGGCGTTCAGCGGGTCTTCACCGTTTTGTTGTCGATATTCCACGCATTAGAACCAAAAGGTTTGCTTTATCTTTTGTAATTCGTACAGCAAAGAAGTGGAATAATTTGCCGGCGTCTATCTTTCCGTCCGAATACATTTGGGCATCTTCAAGGCAAGAGTGAATAGGGTTTTGTTACGCTAAGACAGTGCGATTTACCATCTACGGCTGCGTCACCACTTACCACCAGGTGGGATTGTAGTCAAGTACTGGCTTATTATAAGTAAAAAATGCCCCTAAATGGGAAGATAAAATTAAACTATAATTTAATAGCATCTTTATGTATATTATATATAAATTACTATACTTCTAACCACATTATTTTAAAAGTCTGAAATTTATCTCATCATTACCTGTATGCGTTACTTACAGCTCAACATGGTGGAAATACAAGTCTTGACCTATATTTTCTACTCAGTTAACTTTTGAATTATCGTAATATCAGTCTCATTAATGACTATGAAAAAATGTAAGAACAAATTTGTAACTTTAGCACTGCTTAAGTTGTTTCGTGATTTTTATCAAATTTACACTTCGTGGCAAATCTCCACCTGTATTATGTGCTGCACTAATGGTTTGGCTCAGCCAGGAAAATACTACGCTCGTTCATATTACCATGTAAAATACAATCTCGCTATGTAAATGTTGGAAACCAGACACATTTGTTGCCGGTGACGTGGCATTATTTCTTAGTCTTCAGTAGTGACAATGCAGAATTATTTTGATTCTTAATAAGGGATTTCTTCCTAAAGCTTCCCTAAAGGTATTATACTGTTATAATCTACAATGAATATAAATAGTGAAATATTCTATTCTAGTCTAAATTTATAAAGTTCTATTACTCGCTTTGTTCAAGATCTATAATAATTTACAGGGAATAAGGAATACAAAAATAATATCTTAGATTTACGCCTATAAGTTTCTATAGTTCTCATTGGCACCATTCATAACGTTCTCGACGCCTTCAGACATTTGAGAAGTATAAGCTTCTCAAATGTCTGAAGGATCTTAATTAATTTTCAACACATAAATGAAATTTCGTTCATTTACATTCATTATTATATTCAAGTGAAAGCGTCGGTGTTTAATTTAGCTTGATATTAAAGTCGCATAAAGAAAGTAATTTCATTCGGCTAAATAAATTATTATTTAGTGTTTGCTCTTTTAAATGACACATCTTTTGATTTTTTAAATAAATGATCGCAATAAACTGCCAGTAACATAATACATCATTATAATACTATGTCACTTATTTTGTATAGTACATTATTATGTCAAAATAGTTTTGTTTTACGAAAAGTAACTTAATTAGTACTACTTCATTAGTACTTAAGTAGTACTTAGTAGTTTTGCGTGGTAGAGTCATGCTGCAGCTATATTACTGGTATAGTTGTAGCACGAATGGGTCGGCTCGACCGGGGAAGGACCACGCTCTCACAGAATACCAGCGTAAAATAGCAGCTTAATGCTGCTGTGTTTCGTATGGTGAGTGTAGAGAACCGGAGACCCTTCTTACTGGAAAAGGGGCATTCCATCTTAGTCCTAACGGGTGACAACGCATCTGCATTTTGATTCGTAATCGAGGATAGATGCCATGTCTATGGGCTACAGCAACTACTTACCATCAGGTGGACTGTGTGCTCGTTTGTCACCCTTATCCTATATAAAAAAATTTTTTTTTATTAAAATTGAAGTCAAAACAGTCACAATAACACCACCTGATGGTAAGTGGTTGCTGCGACCCATAGACATGTACATTTATCCTACTAGCACCCGTGAGGACTAAGATGGTATGCCTCGTTTCCAGTAAAGAGGGTGTCCGGTTCTCTACACCAACCATACGAAATAGCAGCATTAATCTGCTATTTCACGCTGCTATTCTGTAAGAGCGTGATCCTTCTACGGTCGAGCCGACCCATTCGTTCTACATCTATACTACTAATATAACAGCAGCATGGCTCTGCCACGTGTAGAGCAATACAGCGTCTAGGGATTTCGAACTCAAAATCCGAAAACTTTTAATTAATTTGTGTTAAACTTTGTGTTTAAGATTAAATACTGAAAAGATTACCATTATTATTGGTTTATTAATTTATTATTTTAAGGTTTTATTTTACCGTCCCAATAACAAAAAAGTAAAGTTGTGGTAGTCAAATCAGTATTCAACAACAATTGAAATAAGGAAAGAAAAATAATTTTTATTTTCATATAATATGTATTGTAAATTTACTTCATAATTAATTAAAACACAATATAGAGGCGTAAATAGTTAAATTAGTTAATGCGCCTAAAGGCTTACAAAGTAAAAGGATTTTAGAAAACTCATTCACAGATATTGGATTCCAAACTTTGATTACTTTGGGCGTTTAATGCACAACTAAATGGACTTTAATTAATTTCTACAGATATTAAACTAAAACGTAGGTAGTTTATATAAATTAAATTTATCATTTTTATAATATTTAAAAAAAAGTTTAAAAAAGAGATAATTGCAGCCTTTATACGTCCTATTGCTGAGAATGGTTATGGAGCAGTCAGTCGCGTAAATCCAGTTTGCCATATTTCGAGCTTCACATGATTGGTGAACTTCACATGATATAGGAAAAAAATTTTCTTAGACATGCAGATTTTCTTACGATATTTTCCTTCACCACCGAGCATGAGGTAAATCGGCATCAAATATTTCACTACTCTAACGGAGACTAGCCATCGGCGCAGAACAAGATTACAATGTACAAATGTATGCAAGAAGAGGTGCACTCTCTATTATACGGCAATCCGACACGACTGGAAAGAGATCGGGCGCAGGACCAACGGCTTTAAACTTGTTTTCCGAGTTACAGGGGTGAATCACCGCCAACTTTTTACTGTAAGCTGCCATTAAGAATGTTTCAGAGAATCACACAATAACTGGTTTTGGCTCGACTCGGGATTCATACCCGTGACCACCTAATCTGCAGTCGCGCTTACGAGCGCTAGACCAACTGGGCGGCCATGATCACATAACAATATGATAAGTGGATCGACAACCGTTTAAGCCTGAGTTCATTGTAAACTATGTAGAACAACATCGCCTGTGCCATTATAACGGATAAACATCGTTAGCTTGGCCATTTTCCAATTCAAAATGATTTACTAAACTCTTCCAATAGTTTTCCAGTTGCCGTTCCCATCGCTGTTGGTTTTTCGAAATACGCAAAATAGAGTACAAATATGTTTTTGGTACAGCCATATATATATATATATATATATATATATATATATATATATATATATATATATATATATATATATATATATATATATATATATATATAATATAATACTACAATATGGTTATTGTTAGTAATATTGATTGATAACAATAAACAATCCAATAATTATTAATCGTTATTTTTATTTCGCGAAAAGTAAATTTTTCACACTTCTAGAAATGGATGGAGTCCTTGCGCAATTTATTTTGTTTGTAAACTGCCTCCACGGTACAGGAGAAAATCATAGTGTGGGAGTAACATTTTAAATAAAAAACTGTCATAAAAGAGCAGCTTGACACTGCTGCGTTTCGTATGGTGAGTGTAGAGAAACCGAGACCCTTTTTACTGGAAAAGAAGTTGTTGATGTAGTCCACGTTAGTCCTCACGGGTGACAATGCATCTGCATTTTGATTCGCAAACGAGAATAGATGTAGATGTCTATGGGCCACAGCCACCATTTACCATCAGGTGGACTGTGTGCTCGTTTGTCACCCTATACTATAAAAAAACTTGTTGTCAAGGCAAGTGACCATAACCAGACCAGACCTTTTTTACTTCTTTTATAAATCTGAAGTGACAAACGAACTTACAGCCTACCTAATAATAAGTGAATATTGCAGCCCATGGACATCGGCAGTGAACTTCTAGAAGGGTAGTTTTGTTGTTGCCAAAGTTGCCTCTCACGATCCACGGGATGACATTGTTTGATGAATAATGCCACTGCACGGCACCGAATCATATTCGCCAACTTTATTATTACAGTTATTATTACAGTGCACTAATTATAATATTAGAACAGACCTCAATAATTTAATAAAGCGTGGCTTTGTCATAAATCGACACTAAGTGTACAACTTCGTTTATATAACGCAGTGTTGTTCGTACCAAACAAAGTATGTGAATCCGAAGTTCAGTTAACTAAGTCATAAAACCCGTTGCTATTATCTAAAGGGGTTTTGTTTATACTGTAAAATTTATTGGTGATAATTTATTATTTAAGGTTAATATATGTTTACCTATGAGATGAAATGAAACACTTCTTCACCATTCATTATTATCGTCATCATCATCATCATTACATCCTATCAAATTTCTAATTCTGAACTCGCACAAAATACCAGCTTGAAATAGTTTTTTTTTATAGGATAAGGGTGACAAACGAGCACACAGTCCACCTGATGGTTAATGGTTGCGGCGGCCCATAGACATCTACATCTTTCTTCTATTACAAATCAAAATGTAGATGCGTTGTCACCCGTGAGGACTAAGTTGGAATGCCTCATTTCCAGTAAAAAGGGCCATACCGTGATGCTGCTGTATTTCATGCGATAACTTACGAGAATTGGGCAACATTTTACTGGTGATGAGGCATTTCATATTAGACCCCAGGTACAACATCGCATCTTTTGATTCTTTGATCTTAATCGAGGATAGACTAAAGTGTATTGGGCCAAAGAATCTACCTATAATCAGGTGGAATATGTTCTTACTTCTATACAAAGTCTCAACTAGCTTTGCTATCACTAAGTTATTAATGCCAGTTACGCTGTTGGATCGTAATAGTTTACACTTACCAAAATATACTATAAATAGTTAATATTATGAAAGTATTGCCACTGTAATAAATAGTGTACGAAGCTTCAGGCAAAGGTTTCTATGGCGTTGGTAAAAGATATTAAATATATTGTAAATAAAATAATTGTTTTTTAAATTCTGTTTTATTTTATCGTATATAATGAATGAACGATATATTCGTCAGTTTAACACAATGAGCACTAGAAATAAAAATGTGAGAAATAAATAAAAGGACTGGCATACATAAATTCATTGAGTTGTAGGAACGAAAAGCGTCCAACTAAGCATAACGCTGTGGCAGTGTTGCCATGGCTATTTTGCTGCTGTTCTTTTGTTTCCTTATATTTACCAAATTCTTGTCGAATATTTTCTTTTAAAACAAACAATTAAAATAAGAGAGTTAAACAGTAATGATACAATTTGTAGAATAATATTAAATATTAAATAAAATTAAAACCAAGCCACCGTGTAGTGTAAGACGATCCACCAGCCCAAAATAATACATATAAGTGAAAAAAACTCCTGAGAAGGAAGTGATCGCCATCATGCTTGTTCTATTGAAACTCATTTAAAAATTTTTACAAACAAAAAAATATAATTATTGGAAAATGAAATATGTTTAAAACATTTCCCGCTGGGTTTCTTGCTGGTTCTTCACAGGACAGAGATATTTTCCGAACCAGTGGTAAATAATAAAATTACTTTCAATAAGCATTATGTAATAATCAATATTAAATAAAAAATATTCTATACTTTTCTATTCTATTCATATTATCCCGTGGGTTTCGTAAGAGGCGAAAGAGGGAACTTGAAACAGGAGATGGACAATAGTAATTATCTGCCAAGTAATGATAATAATAAAATACTGCGATTGCCAACTCGACTGCCAAAATCTGACTGACAAAATCCAATCCAATCTAATATGAGGCACGATAAACTATAGTAATAAACTGTTTTTTTTTATAGGATAGGGTGAAAAACGAGCACACAGTCCCCTGATGGTAAGTGGTTGCTGTGACCCATAGACATCCACATCTATCCTCAATAAAGAATCAAAATGCAGATGCATTGTCACCCGTGAGGACTAAGATGGAATGCTTCTTATCCAGTTAAAAGGGTCTCCAGTTCTCTACACTCACCATACGAAACACAGCAGTGTTATGCTGCTATTTTACGCTGGTATTCTATGAGTACGTGATCCTACCCCGGTCGAACCATAACGTTTCACTCCTTTCGTGCTACGTGCTACGTAGGGTGTCTCTACCACCTATAAAGATATAATTTTTTGTAAAGAATGCTCTCTCTCAAATACTGGTATATATAATAAGGTAAACAGTGATAGGATTTACCGTCAATAAATATGACTATTTTATAAAAGTGAATTCTGAATAAAATTTCTCTTTGCTAAATTATGTCTCTTTTGAAAGCTACCAGAGCAAAACTGCACTAATGAAAGTCAGAAAAGCCAGCGTTTTATTTTAAATCACGCACACGTAGTAATGAGGCCTCGATTAATTGGGCTATGCGAAATTTTTAGCTGATTTTTTTCGATTTTTGGAAGTAACGTTATAGTTAGTTTTTAGATATTTTTTATTGTTTTGAACATTTCTATGCCATAGACCTTTTGATAATATACACTATTTCTTACTCTCTTAATATTTAAGGTCTGTTTTTTTTTTGTTTCTTCGGTGTAGGAAATTAACATGAGTCGAGGGTGCATTTCGATATTACGCAGACCCGGAAATTTCATATCATTTCTAGTCCATACAAATACTTATCATTTGCGAGAATCGAATCCGTTGCTCATAACAACGCAGCCAAACGCTTCAATGCTGGGCTACGATGCCTTAATAGCCAACGTTTTTGAAATAGTTATTCCGCAATCCGCTCAATGACACAACATGTAAATTTAAGCTGTGTTTCATGTTTCATATAGTTTCACATAATATAACTGGTGCAGACGTTATGCAAACGCAATTAGCTCTCTTTAAACTGTGCAATTAGCATGTTCCAGCTGTTTTTTTTACTAATGATAAGCCAGTGCTTGACTACAATTCAACCTAGCATAAATAAGGCCGAATAAAACGAAGCAAGTAGTTTGGTTTGGTTCAAATGCATTGAATATCGACAACAAAGGGCTAGAGACACGCCGATACCTAAGAACTGACGGTGGCCAGTGTAGTTCAAAGATACAGTGTAAGCAGGTTCCTTTAGTGATGAAGTGACACACTTAAATTATGGAAATAGTTATTTGTTACACTTAATGCATTTGAATATACTGCCATATGGATATAATATATATGGATATTCATCCCCAACGATAGTGTTTTTAATCATTTTTGTTTCAATCATTACCTTTGTAACCTACAACTATAATGTGCTTCTAAATACGAGGACTCAATTCGGAAGCATTTATTCCTCGTTGAATTAGCATCAATTCTTCGAGCCATATGAATAGCTTTAGTATAAATATACGACTTCAATGCGTTAGGTTGTTTTTGTTCACTTAACTTACTACGTCTACCACCTAGTAAAGCCTCTTTTTCTGCCTTTTTATAGTATATGGGTGACAAACGAGCACATAGTCCACCTGATGATAAGTGGATGCTGTGGCCCACAGATATCTACAATTTAAGATCAATTACAAAACTCAACGTTCCCATACGTTGAGAATATCAACTTAACTTACTTAACTTATCTTCACGCACAATCCCTGATGGGGTAGCCAGAGAGAACAGATCGCCAAGTGTCACGATCCTTACATACCTCTTTCGCTTCTTTCAGATTCATTATCTTCTTCATACATGCACGTCTAGGTATCCGAGTACTCTTGACCCTCCCCTCTTCGAGCAGTTTACTCACATGGTCTTCGAAAGTTAGTCTCGGTCTACCTCGACACCTTTTAATATTAACTTTCGCGCTATATATTTTCTTCACCATTCGGTCTTCACTCATTCGTTCAACGTGCCCAAACCATCGAAGCACGCCCTTATCAATTTTTGTGATAAGGTCATCTTTCAAACCTGCCATTTTGCGAATCTCTTCGTTTCGCTTTCGGTCGGCCATGGTAACGCCGCACATTTTACGAAGAGATCGCATCTCCACTGCATTCAACTTGATTTTATGCTTCTTCTGGCATACCCAGGTTTCGCTGCCATATAAAAAAGTCGGTACCAACACTGCGTTATGTATTGCAAGGCGTGCACTCTTCACTACGCCTTGCCTTTTGACTAACGCAGTCAGGGCACCATTGACTTTGTTCCCAGCAGCGACACGCCTGTCCACATCTAAATCACATCTTCCATCCCGGCTAAAAGCACTCCTCAAGTGAGAATATCAACGTTTAATAAAAAATATTTTCATTTCCTCAGTTCTTCCTAGGTCAAACTAGTTAGGCTGCGGTGGGAGGGGAGTTCTTTCCCCTTCCACTGCAACCGAGGTGGAGTCGCGGAGGAAGAGGACTGTTGGTATTGCGAGGCGCCGCTCTCCCTACCCTCCGCGGCCGAAACTTAGTTGGCGGCGGAGCTAGAGACCAGATCCGCCGCTGGGATCGGGAAGCGGGTGCTATTAAGTGCTCGATTTTCCTGGCCACATGGCCTCCGCATATCGAACTCGGGGGGGTCCGATACGCAGGTGGAGTTGGAGGCCGAGGAGGGGGGCGTGCCTTGTGTTCCTGGTGCGCCTTGCCTGTGAGGGAGAGTAGGGAGGAGAAGTCCTCCCCCGAGAAGGGGCTGTTATGTTAGTCGGTGCGAGTCCGACATAACCCGTCCTTGCCCCCGCGAGGCGGGTATGTGTAGGCATTTCCCCATGTTAAAAAAAGACCAGACTAGTTAAGGCTAAACTATTTAGGAAAAACTAAATTATCCTGGGCTAAACTAGTATATCCGAACACGTGCAGAATAAGCCGATTTAGCTTAGAACAAACTAGTTTGACCTGAAATCGGGTTTTACCACTAATATATACAATAGTGTTAGACTGTTTGATTAGGTATTTTTGTTACCTAAATAATTCTTAGAACGATTTCAGAAAAAACAAGGCGGAAATTTCGCGATTGGTGATTTAGATGGCTACTATCTCATCTGTAACAAGAATTAAGATTATTAAAACTATTTGATTTGCAAGTTGGTAACTCAAACATTGAACTCATAATGAAGAGAAAGTTTGTCAGTTCCAAATAACAGAAATACCAGACCTTATTATAAACATTACAGAGAATTGCCCGTAAGCCTGATATATATATACAAACTGTTAAGACGACCACAAAGCGCTTGTTAACTTGACAAAACTCCAATTTCAATCTAGTAGCTGTTCATTTACCGATGTACCCAATATTGCCACGGGAAGTTTCGAATTTATTATAATTCAGTGACCGTGTATTGACAGTTTACATCGAATGGAACTGAGTTTTAAAAATGATTACAGTCAAGTCTGGCAACTTTACCAATGGAAGGTAACTTTGCCATCAGTGGTGTACTGGTACAAAATTACGATTAACACGGAAAACGTAACGTTTTTTGAGATTTGTCATTTTTTGTATGAAAATTTAATAACTAATTAAGAGCATTATTTTCAATATGGCAATATCAGAGTAAATTTTGACATTCTATTTTACCGTGAAATTATGCCGGAGAATTAAACACCTTTTTCAGTGCTCCAGAACTTTTGTGGATTTTAGTTGAAATACTGTATGTACGCCTATATATTATATCTTTGTAATAACGTAATATTAATGGTTAAGAAATGTAATATTTCATTTTTAATACAGTAGTCTTAATAATAATAAGTACGTAATTAATATTTTTGACAACCCTGACACATATCTTCAAGTTTGTATGAAATATTGAAAAATGGGAGGGCAACTTTGCCACAAAAGTAAACTTTGCTATTTACAACGCAATTAAAGGAGCAAATCATAACTCTGAGTATTGTGTATTATATTATGAGGTAAACTTACCTTCAGCCTTGTAGTCAAATCCTATTATTTTCATTATAAACCCCGATGGCAAAGTTGCCACAAAGTTAGGTTAACTTTGCCATTTTCTTTTTATTAAGTATTTTGTCTATTTAATGTTATTATTTGTTTAAATCACAAATAAATACCAAATCTATGAAGAACACATTACATTTAACATTGACGCCCAGTGTGACAGTACATTTTTTGTTGGAAAATTGGTCCCAAACTTTTAAGTCCTTCCAAAAAGGCAAAGTTGCCAGGTTTCACGGTACTCCAAAATTTCAATTTTTATACAAATTTCACTCTTTATTCATTTTTATACAAATAACGTTAAAGTTAGAATTAGAACTCACTGGAGTCCTAAAACACAGTAATTCTACAAACTTAATGAAATGGTCATCTTGATTTGGATTTATATCAAGAATTTATATCACTTGATTGCAATTTTCTATATAGAAGCCAGGGCAAAGTATGCCGCCTATGATACTTACTCCTCGATAAGAAATCAAAATAGATACACTTACATAATTTGTCACCCCTGAGGACTAAGATGAAATGCATCGTTGCCAGTAAATAGTTATTTGGTTCTGGTCACTAACCACATGAAACGCAGCAACATTTGATGCTATTTTATGTCGGTTTTGTATCAATTTAGTGATTCGACTCGATTTTATTTTTACTATTTGAATTGAAGTAAGAGTCGAGTGACTCAAGTCCAGTCGAACTAGAGTTGATACTTGTTTCAATCGGGTAGTTTTTATAACATTACTCGAGTCGCTTTTAGAGTAATATTGTATTATAGTCTATCTATGTTTTTAAACAGGACGCAGAGATCAAAACAGGTTGATAGTTTTAAACTGGCCCTTTATGGCGCATATGATATACAAATATGTCATATCATAAAAATATTGATTGCTTGTATTTTCATTTTTTTATGTGAGGAACGAGCACACAGTCCACCTAAGTTATGCTGGTGCTGTGATCCATGGCTACATTTATCCTCGATCAAGTATCAAAATGCAGACGCGTTGTAATCCCGAAGGAACAAGATGGAATGCCTCGCTTCTAGTAAAGTGTCTCTGGTTATTTACACTCACCATACGAAACACAGCAACATTAACTTGCTATTTTACGCTAGTATTCTGTGAGAACGTGGTTCTACCCAGGTGGAGCCGACCCATTTGTGCTACAACAATAATATAGCTGCAGTGTCCCTCTACCACGTAATACAATAAACTCAAACGAATAGTAATCCATTACGCATTTATTATTATTTAGTTCCAAGCATTGAATACATTATAGCACATCATTTCATTTGCACATTGTTGATTTTAATTCGCGTGTATTATTCGCACTTAATACGGTACAACGACTACACATGCTGTGTTTGTTTTGTTAACAAACATTTAATTTATATTGTAAGCATTTGTATTGTTCTTTATTTGAGTTTCAACTTGCAATTTTAACAGTAATCACTTTGTAATCATTTAACGCTTACATAAATAATGTTTTAAATTCAAATTTTAATTAAGCATGTTAGTCGACAAATTTGCATTGACTGCATTGGCCTTATTTTTTTTTATAAATTAAATCTCTTCTTAAATTCTTTTCATCACGATGATAAATGAACACCTAAAATGCACTTAGGATATACGACAACAGGGATCGACCGCAAATTGCTTACACATTCATGTATTACTCATTCATCATTAAATTTAATTTTTTTATATAGAATGGGGGTGACAAACGAGCACACAGTCCACGTGATGGTAAGTGGTTGCTGTAACTCATATACATCTACATCTATCCTCAATTAAAAATCAAAATGCAGATACGTTGGCCACCCCTGAGAATTAAGATGGAATGTCTCGGTTCCAGTAAAAAGGGTCTCTGATTATCTACACTCACCATACGAAACACAACAGAATTAAGCTACTATTTTACTATGGTACTCTGTGAGAGCGTGGTCCTACCCCGGTCGAGCTGACCAATTCGTGCTACAATTTACTCTGAGCATCTTATTTTAATTCCACTACCTAAGTTATAATTTAGTTAACAATATTAAATAGTTCGTGTAGTGGCGGCTTACAAGGATCTACTACCCCATATCAGCCTTGGGTAACGTAAGAGGCGACAGAGGAAATGAAATAGACTAAGTACTACTAATAAATAAAAACTGTGGTTACCAAGCCGCTTGCCAACAGTGACAACAATGGCATAGATGAAATATAGGCAATCTATGAACTAGGCTTATGTAAGTAATGAAGAGACTAATTAAAATAGACATATGTTTAATATAACCCAAATAAAATTTAATTTTGTAACCCAACATTTTTTTTTAGTATGTGGTAGAGCCGTTGCAATGTACAAAAAAATGTAATGCTGCTGTATTATGTGTGACAAGTGTTGAGAACCTGAGACTCATTTAACTGGGTAACGAGGCATTCCATCTTAGTCCTTTAAGGAGATACGCATTTCCATTTTGGTTTTCAACTATATAATCACAGCATCTACGTAACATCAGGTGGACTATGTATTATTAGTCATACTTACTTTTATTTATTGAACTGAAAAGACAAAAGAGTTGACAGTTCGCCTAATAGTAAGTGGCTATTGCGGCTCATGAAAACCTGCAACCAGCTTTAACCAAAGAAATTTGTCACAACTGAGGACTAAAATATAATGCTAAAATAGATAAGAAAGTAGCCCCCCAACGGACTTCTATGCAGAAATGGACTCAATTATGTTTACAACATAGTAAACAAAAATATTTCTATAAAAAAACTAACGAATTATTTTTGTTGCTATTAAAAAAAACAACTAATTTCATCGTAACTATTATGTTAACATTGGTTGTGATTTTAGTTATAAATAATATTTTCTTTTTATATATTTTTTATAATATTTAAAATGCTTTATCTAAATACTAGCTGTGCCCCGCGGTTTCACTCATCACGTGTCCGAGGTGCGCGACATGACCTAGTTTTTTTTTTATAGGATAAGGGTGACAAACGAGCACACAGTCCACCTGATGGTAAGTGGTTGCTGCGGCCCATAAACATGACTGATGAAACATACATCTATCCTCTATTACAAATCAAAATGCAGATGCGTTGTCACCCGTGAGGACTAAGATGGAATGCCTCATTTTCAGTAAAAAGGGCCTCCGGCCACCTGCACTCACCAAGCGAAGCGCAGAGGTAAACGTCTACTTCACGTTGGTATTCTGTGAGGTCGTGGTACCACCCCGGTTTGAGCCGGCCTATCCGTGCGACAGCAAAAGCTGCCGCGTGGCTCTACCACTGTTCAAAGTTCAAGCATTTTATAACGGCTAGGGTTTAAGCGTCGTTCACGCGCCCAGCCAAGTATTGAATTATTTTAATTTTACATTATCTCTTAAACTATGCATCCAAATAACATGGTATAAAGAACAAAGTTTATCTTCATAAAATTGTCTTGATGATGAAGTAACTTTCGTTCGTAAGGATAAATAGGCCATGCCTAATAATAACGCTCATAAATCACTTTTAAATTTTCAATATTTTATTTGTCACAAAATACCAAATTATGGCTTATGTATAAGAAATAGACATATGGTATCGCGGATTTTTTTTTAGACGCAATAAAGGTCTATATTTTTCTAGAACATTGTATTTACTTATCCCTAACGATAACACCAGCGCACGCGGATAAATCATTTCGGGAGTGCTTTTTCTTCTGACTTGCTTAACAAAAATCCATATTCAAGGCTAACTGAGTAATATAGCTTAATGCTAGATAGCCTATACTATTCCACATGAATCTGGGTATAATATACAAAAAGAATTTTTTAAAGCGGACTGGTAGTTCCAGAGATTAGCGCGTTTAAACAAACAAAGAAACAAAAAAATCTTCCGCTTTATTATATTAGTATAGATTAGTATAGATTTAAGAAAAGGACTGTCTGCACATATTTTTTAGGTGGTAGAGCCATGCTGCAGCTATGTTATTGTTGTAGCACGAATGGATTGGCTCGACTGGGGAAGAACCACGCTCTTACAGAATAACAGCGTAAAATAGCAGATTAATGCTGCTGTGTTTCGAATATTAAGTGTAGAGAACCGGAGACCCTTTTTACTAGAAAAGAGGCATTCTGTTTTAGTCCGCATTTTGATTCGCAAAGGATAGATGTAGATGTATGTATATGGACCACATCAACCACTTACCATCAAGTGGACCGTGTGCTTGATTGTCACCTTATCCTATAATAAAATATCAGTTACTGAACACAGACATCATCTTTATTAAGTGTAGGGCGACATTACATGACTCAGAAATAAGTTATTTTTAATTCTTAGGTCATTAATATGTACAGTAGTAAGTACACGCAAGTTTCGTCAATATTTTTTTTCATCACCAGATATCACAGTTATAATTGTTTATAACGAAAGAAAAAAGAAGCAAAACAAAATGAAATTATAACATTTAAAACAACAATATTTTTGAAATTACAAATATATACATGTTGCTTAAATTGTTCAATGCATTTCCTGTATTGTTCAAAGCAGTTACAAATCGTGAGCCTTGATATTAGCACTTCAGAGAAAATTTATTTGTGATTATTACTGTAGCATTAAACTTATTATAGATAATTAAATGTAGCGTTGAATTTATTCTAGATTATAACTGTAGCGTTAAATATATTATAAATTTCAACCGTAGCGTTAAATTTATTATAGATTATAACTGTAGCGCTAAATTTATTATAGATTATAACTGTAGCGTTATATTTATTATAAATTGCAACCGTAGCGTTAAAGGAGACGGTCCATTTCTGGCCCAGTCTATGTACAATATACCGTAAAAAAGAGAAAAATTCTGGGATTTTGTTAAAAATAAAATGAGAGAATAAATCAAAATAAATAACTCGCAAAAAATAAAAATGCAATCCCAAGTTTCTGATGGTTTTACAAGAGGGTGCCCTTCCAGTCATAAAAAAGTAAAAAAGACACGGTTATTTGTCAAATGTCATTTCTGTCAAATGATATTTTTATTTATTCCGAGCTTGGTTGTGTAGTTCTGAATTCGTGAATGTGTTTAATTGTGGATTTCTTTGGCAATTTGGTTTTTTATGGACTTAATGATTTACATGAGATTTCGATTTCGTTGATATCGGACATCTGTATTCTGAAGAATCATATTTTGAATCAGTAAGCAGGTATGTACGAAAGAAAGATGTTTCCTTAAGCTATTAAACGCATTTGAATGACATGCTTCTATCTGTAGTCTGTTAATAATTATTAATTTCTACATATGTTCATAATGGCTGCAAAATCTTAATATGATGTAATTTTCTTTCAATTCACCTGTTAAAACATGTTGTACTGTTTAAAATGCGCTTCTGCAATATAGATAGTTTATTAAAATAAGATTGTTTTGTTCTAGATGGATGAAAATGCACCAATATGTCCACAATGTTTTGCAAACGTATTACAAGAATTATCTGTCGACACGAATCTTGAAAATGAGCTCCAGCGCCCTAATGCCAGTACTATCAGTATATTGTATGTTTGGTGTCAACGAACACAGGGTAGGGTAGCAGATAAGTTGTGACCCAATTAATTTCATCCCAACAAGACTCTGTTTTAATAAGAGGCCGTATAACATCTCGCCATCACTCGGGCAGAGCTTATTCTACATATTATATACTGTTGGCGAGACAAGGGACAAGTTGGAATGAGATGATTGCAGGATATTATTGCAGTTGCTCTTCTGGACAACAGACAGTGGGTTGCTGTGCCCACATAATGACCTCTGGTATTTGTGTTGGGCTCGGTATCAAAATTCTATTACCGCACCGGCCTCAACTCCGAATGGCATTTTAGTAAGAGAGGATTTTGAAGTAGGACAAATAAATAAAAAATTAAAAATTAAGCTGTTTTATTTATGTTTAGTATCCAAAACATGATTGACTTAATGTTTCACTTTCTATAATTCATAGGACTGTTAACCTTTGTTATGACATTATCTAGGCTTCAAATGTCTGTCAAGGCTCAAGGCATACTCTGACACGCTGAGGACCTGTTATATGAAAATATTTGTACACCGGAAACGGCAGAATATTTAGGATGCCAATCTTTTGTAACAAATGTAATGTACCATATTATAACAAATAAATTATATTATCTATGATTGTACCCTAGCACTTCAGCAGCCCAGGTAGACACATATACCTGAACAGAAATCAGTATTCAGGATTATTCTGTTTATCCACCTTAAAACAGCCACTCTAAGGTAAAATAAGTTAAATATATTCTATAAGATTGCACTAATCTTAGTAGTATATATGGGTGGATTTTTTAGGGCAGAGAAACGGAGTTACCCTCTATTAACATATAATCTCGGCTTTGAGCTATCTGTCACTAAATTGAGGTGAAGTGTGCATTAGTACACACTAATGAATGCAATGAAATAATTTTGTGCGTAGGCACCGTTGATTTATCTCAACAATCTTCTTGTCTGGAATTAGGTAGTACTTTTTACATTTGTTTTCTCCTGAACTGCATTTATGATATGCAAATATCAACAAGGACGTTAGTTGTTTTAAGGCCAAAAAAGCACACACACAATCTATAATACACTTTATTCGTGTTTTGATCAAAAAATACAACTTTTCTGCCC
Organism: Parnassius glacialis; assembly: GCA_033319125.1. Taxonomy (NCBI): domain Eukaryota; kingdom Metazoa; phylum Arthropoda; class Insecta; order Lepidoptera; family Papilionidae; genus Parnassius; species Parnassius glacialis. Next base: position 20,215,049 of record JAVANC010000023.1, on the reverse strand, counting down.
TACTTTCGTACTAGTTTCGAGACATTTTAGCTATTTTACATAATAAATCTACTTGATAGGCTATAGGTTATATAAGTATATCACAGACTAACTAGTAGATTCTACCCAAGAGTATATTTCAGAGATGACAGCTAACGTCAAATCAAAACGACATCAATCCGCCATTAGTGTTGCATTTATTGGTGAGAATAAAATATTAATTGCACTGAAATTAAGGCGAATTCGTGGATTTGAATGATCAAAAGTGGTTTACTATTTTATTTTAATTTATTTCCATTCTAGTACAAAACTAGGCCTACGCTTCATACAATTTTGGACCGTCTCCTTTATTATAGTATTTATTTATATGATAACTGTGACAAACGAGCACACAATACACCTGGTAAATAATAATAAGTAGGTGAAAAACTAGCACACAGTCCACCTGATGGTAAGTGGTTGCTGCGGCCCATAGACATCTACATCTATCCTCTATTACAAATCAAAATGTAGATGAGCCGCCACCCGTGAAGACCAAGATGGAATGCCTCATTTCCAGTAAAAAGGGCTTCCGGCCACCTGCACTCACCAAGCGAAACGCAGAGGTAAACCTCTTCTTCACGCTGGTATTCTGTGAGGTCGTGGTAGCTCCCCGGTTCGAGCCGGCCCATCCGTGCGACAACAAAAGCTGCCGCGTGGCTCTACCACTGTTAAATATTAGATTATAACTGTAGCGTTATATTTATTTAAATTGCAACCGTAGCGCTAAATTTATTATAGATTATAACTGTAGCGTTAAATTTATTATAAATTGCAACCGTAGCATTAAATTTATTATAGATTATAACTGTAGAGCTAAATTTATTATAGATTATAACTGTAGCGTTATATTTATTACAGATTATTACAACAGCATTTAGTTTATTATAGGATTATAACTGTAGCGTTATATTTATTATAAATTGCAACCGTAGCGTTAAATTTATTATAGATTATAACTGTAGTGTTTAATTTATTATAGATTATAACTGTAGCGTTAAATTTATTATAGAATATAACTGTAGCGTTAAATTTATTATAAATTGCAACCGTTGCGTTAAATTTATTATAGATTATAACTGTAGCATTAAATTTATTATAAATTGCAACCGTAGCGTTAAATTTATTATAGATTATAACTGTAGAGCTAAATTTATTATAGATTATAACTGTAGCGTTATATTTATTACAGATTATTACCATAGCATAAATTTATTATACGATTATAACTGTAGCGTTAAATTTATTAAAAATTGCAACCGTAACGTTAAATTTATTTAAGATTATAATTGTAGCGTTATATTTATTATAAATTGCAACCGTAGCGCTAAATTTACTATAGATTATATCTGTAGAGCTAAATTTATCATAGATTATAACTGAAGCGTTATATTTATTACAGATTATTGCCATAGCATTTAATTTATTATAGCATTATAACTGTAGCGTTAAATTTGTTATAGTTTAAGACTGTAGTGTTAAATTTATTATAGATTATAACTGTAGCGTTAAATATATTATAGGTTATTACTATAGCGTTAAACTTATTATTGATTATTACTGTAGCGTAAAATTTATTACAGGTTGTTACAATAGCGTCAAAATTATTATTGATTATTACTGTAGCCTTTAATTTATTATAGATGATAACCGCAGCGTTAAATTTATTACAAGATTATAACTGTAGAGCTAAATTTATCATAGATTATAACTGTAGCGTTATATTTATTACAGATTATCACCATTGCATTTAATTTATTATAGAATTATAACTGTAGCGTTAAATTTGTTTTAGATTAAGACTGTAGTGTTAAATTTATTATAGATTATAACTGTAGCGTTAAATTTATTATAGGTTATTACTATAGCGTTAAACTTCAAATTTATTATAGGATTATAACTATAGCGTTAAATTTATTATAGGATTATAAGTGTAGCGTTAAATTTATTATAGATTATTATTATAGCGTCAAAATTATTATTGATTTTTACTGTAGCGGTAAATTTATTACAGTTTATAACTATAGCGTTAAACTTATTATTGATTATTATAGTAGCGTTAAATATATTATAGATTATAACCGTAGCGTTAAATTTATAATAGGATTATAAGTGTAGCCTCAAATTTATTACAGGATTATAACTGTTGCGTTAAATCTATTATATATTATAACTGTAGCGTTAAATTTGTCGTAGGTTATAACTATAGCGTTAAATTTATTATAGATTATTACTATAGCATTAAATTTATTATAGTCTATAATTGTAACGTTAAATTTATTATAGATTATTACTATAGCATTAAATTTATTATAGACTATAATTATAACGTTAAATTTATTATAGAATATAACTGTAGCGTTAAATTTATTATAGATTATAATGTATAATTTCTAAATTGTTATAAGGGACTTTGTTAATATTCTGAAATTTAATGACAATAAGAGATAATAAAAAGTTGGTTAAACTTAATTTTAATGCAAGGAACCTTAATATTTACATACACTCATGCTAATTCTAATTCAATAAAATTATTATATATTAGATTTTATAAAATATAACAACATAATAAATTTACTAAAGAATAGAAATTAATATATCATGTTGAATTTATTATATCTTAGTACTGTGTAATAGTGGCGTTAGAATATCCACTATGTCATTTTGTTCCGTGGGTGTCGTTAGAGGCGACAGAGAGAAACAAACCAGGAGATAGACAAGAGCGTCTTACTAATAACAACCAATAAATAAAATGATAGCTAACCTGCCAGCCAAGTTTTTTTTTTTTTATAGGATAAGGGTGACAAACGAGCACACAGTCCACCTGATGGTAAGTGGTTGCTGCGGCCCATAGACATCTACATCTATCCTCAATTACAAGTCAAAATGTAGATGCTTTGTCACCCGTGAGGACTAAGATGGAATGCCTCATTTCCAGTAAAAAGGGCCTCCGGCCACCTGCACTCACCAAGCGAAACGCAGAGGTAAACCTCTACTTCACGCTGGTTTTCTGTGAGGTCGTGGTACCACCCCGGTTCGAGCCGGCCCATCCGTGTGACAGCAAGAGCTGCCGCCTGGCTCTACCACTGTTAAAATAAGTGTGGCAACAGTGGCAAATATTCCACTTATGAGGCAATCTATGGGCGAGGACTCTGTGCAGCAGTGGACTTTTATACATAGTAGTAGACTGTAACAGTTAAAGTTATAATTAAAGTTACAGCCTATATACATACGTCCCACTGCTGGGCACAGGCCTCCTATCATTTCTGAGAGGGTTTTTAGGGCAAGGAATTGTCCACTGCACTGCCCCAATGCGTGTTTGCGAACTTCAGATGTCTGCGAAATATTTTTTTTATTTCTTAGACATGCAGGTTACCTCACGATGTTTTCCTTAGGAAACTTTTTTACACTTAAAATTGCAATTAACAACTTCATTGGTGCCAGCGGGGATCGAACCCGGGTTGTACGCGTACTATGAAACTTACAGCGAGTGCTATCCATCTAAGCTACTGCGGGTCTGTACCAGTAACTGCATTTAATATTAATTTTTTTTTTGGAATCTTCAGCTCGACTCCCTACTTCAGGAAATCGAAGATCTCAGAATCCATATACAAGCATATGCTGATGATATCATATTAATAGCAAAAGGGAAAACGGCAAAGGACATAGAGACACAGCTAAATCCAGCACTAAACTGCATTTTGAACTGGAGCAAAGAAGAGAATTTACGAAACCAGTAAGCCCGTACACCTTGCCTCATCCAGCGGAGCGAATTAAAATCACATACGGCTCAATCACAGCGCAAAGCGACATAGACAACATTGGAAACAATTGACCATGCATTTATACCGATGGAAATAAAATTTCTGGCAAAGTGGGCGCTGCAATTACCTGCTGGATAAGTGGAAAAGAGAAATACAAAACGCGTTTAAAACTCGGGAACTATTGCAGCGTTTATCAAGCGGAGCTGGCAGCCATACTGACAGCTTTGGATACTATGCTCAAGCAAAAATCGCTAAAGAACGCAAACATAATTAGCGATTCACAATCGGCGCTGGATTGTTTATCGAACCCAAATACCCTCCACCCCATTGCAGCTGAGATATTGGATCGCATGGCAGATATAAGAAAGAACAATAGAGAAATAAATTTTTTCTGGGTTAAGGCACACTGTGGTATCGCTGGTAACGAGAGAGCAGACGAAATGGCAAAATCTGCAGCAGAAACCTCCAAACAGGCACCTGTCTACGACTGCTTCCCTCTATCATTTGCAAAGCGCCTAATCAGAGGGCAAACTTTACTCAAGTGGCAGGAAAGGTACACCGGTGCAGACACAGGAAGAGTAACAAGGACATTCTTCCCTCACGTCGAAGAAGCGTACAAGGCACTGCAGAAAATTAAAATGAACAATATAAGATCCCAAATATTTACCGGCCACGGTGGCTTTAAAGCTTACCTAGTTACAGTAGGGGCTTTGCACTAACTTAAAGCTATGCTTAAGTTAGTGCAAAGCCCCTACTGTAACTGCGATCAAGAAACAAAACAGTCTATCGAACATATACTCTTAGAGTGTCCCAAGTACTCAATAATTAGAATGAATTGCTAACACCGTATGGGCTTTGCGCTAAAGGAAGAGACCTTATGTAGAGCTATCAACGACAATGACGGTCGAATGCATTTCCTAAAGTTTGCGTAAGATTGTGTTAGAAAGACGCTTAAGGAGAATGGATCAAAAATTTATTAGGGTATTAATCATCATCATCATTACAGCCCTTCACAAGTCCACTGCTGAACATAGGCCTCCCCCAAAGAATGCCACAAAGCACGGTCCTGAGCCACCTGCATCCATCGACTTCCTGCATATCTTAGCAGGTCGTCACTCCATCTAGTGGGGGGACGCCCTACACTTCGCCTGCCGGTACGAGGCTGCCACTCGAGAACCTTTCTTCCCCATCGGTTGTCGGTTCTTCGAGCTATATGGCCGGCCCATTGCCACTTCAGCTTACTAATCCGTTGGGCTATGTCGGTCACTCTGGTTCTACTGCGGATATCCTCATTTCTGAGTTTATCACGCAGAGAAACTCCGAGCATAGCCCTCTCCATAGCTCGCTGAGCGACCTTGAGCTTCCTCATCCAGCCAGCAGTGAAGGACCACGTCTCAGTTCCATATGTCATCACTGGCAACACGCACTGGGTGTACAGTCTCGTTTTCAAGTTTTGAGGTAAACCTGACGAGAAGATGTGCCGTAATATCCCGAACGCTGTCCAACCGAGTTGAATCCGTCGATTGACCTCTCGGTCGAAGTTGGACTTACCTAATCGGACTATTTGTCCCAGGTAAACATACTCGTCAACAACTTCGAGCTTAGTGTTCCCAACAACTACCAGCATAGGTGTGACACGGACATTAAACATGATGTTTGTTTTGTCCATGTTCATCTTAAGACCTATCCGTTGGGAAACACTATTGAGGTCATTGAGCATAGTGCTTAGGTCCTCCAGCGATTCTGCCATAAGGACTATATCGTCGGCAAATCGAAGGTGAGTGATGTACTCGCCATTGATGTTGATACCGTATCCTTTCCAGTCCAGAAGCTTGAAAACGTCTTCCAATGCAGCGGTGAAGAGTTTCGGGGATATGACGTCACCCTGTCTTACACCTCTCTGCAGTTGGATGGGTTTCGTACTCTGGTTCTGTACTCGGATAGCCATCGTAGTCCTACTGTACAAACACTTCAGCACTTCGATATACCGACAGTCAATGAAGGGACTGCAGCACCGCCCAAATTTCGACGAAATCAAAGGCTTTCTCATAGTCCACATACGCCAGACATAGTGGCAAATTGAACTCTTCGGACTTCTGTACAATTTGCCGAAGGGTATGTATGTGGTCTATGGTGCTAAAGCCCTTTCGGAAACCGGCTTGTTCGGGAGGCTGGAAGTCGTCAAATCTGCGCGCGAGACGATTCGTAATGACTCTCAAAAACAGCACGTAGACGTGGCTCAGAAGGGAAATCGGTCTGTAGTTCTTCAAGAGAGCATTGTCACCTTTCTTGAAGAACAAGACCACCGCACTTCTGCTCCACGCCTCCGGTGTAATGCCACCATGGAGGACGGAATTTAAGAGCTTCTGAAGGACTTCAAGTACCGGTCTTCTACCCGCTTTCAGAAGCTCCGCTGTAATTCCATCCTCGCCTGGGGCCTTACCGTTTTTAAGGTGCTGGAGAGCCATTCTAATCTCGCTCAGACTGACGTCCGGGATATCTTCGGAATAGTGTCGGATGAGAGTCGCTCTTGGATCGTTATTCACACTTGCGTGTGGCTCCAACGATGACGTGTACAGCTGCCCATAGTACCTCTCAATCTCACTCAAAATCTCAGGTGTCCCGGAAACGATGCTGCCACACTCTGTCTTCAGCTTTGACAGTTGGCTCTTTCTGGCAGACAGATCTCTGGCAAAGACTTTGGAGCCTTGGTTCCACTCGATCGCTTCTTCAATACGAGCTGTATTGAAGTTGCGTAAGTCCCGCCGCATGCATTTGGAGATCTGTCTGTTCAGTTGCCTGTATGCTGTCAAGTCTGTTGAAGAATGTAGCCTCATCTCCCGTCTAACAGCCATGAGATTAAGAGTGTGATCGGAGAGTTTTTGTGTTCTTCTGCGGCGGGTCTTGCAGAACTTAGCTCCGACCGCATGGACAGTTTCCACGAGCTTGTCATTCATATCGTCCACGTCATTGCAGTCTTCTAGGCACTGAAAACGGTTTTGCAAGTCGAGCTGATAGGTTTCGGGAATTTGGATTAGAGCACGAGGGGGACGGAGCGTTGACTTCATTACACGAGACCTCTCCAACTTTACGTTTAGGTTCAGTGTGCCTCTAACCATTCGGTGATCGCTACCAGTTTTCACCCTCGCGATCACGGAGACATCACTGAACAGTTGTCGTCTGGTCGTCATAATGAAGTCAATCTCATTTTTTGTCGAACCGTCGGGGCTCGACCAGGTCCACTTCCTGTGGGGCCGCTTCTGGAAGAAAGAGTTCATCATAAAGAGTCCCTCTTTCTCCATGAAATCGGCCAGCTGCTGGCCCCTCGAGTTCCGTTGCCCTATTCCAAATTTCCCTACTTTCAGCTCACCGTTCTCTCTTGTGCCTAATTTTGCATTGATGTCTCCCATTAACACCGTATATTGGGTTTTGGAGGAATGCATGGCTCTAGAGATATCCTCATACATTTCCTCCACCTCCTCATCGGGGTGTGCCGAGGTTGGTGCGTAAACCTGTATGACCTTCAGCGAATACCGTTTGGTGATTCTGAGTATAAGGTACGCAACCCTCGTCGACACAATCCCGATCTTTACAACGTTGTTAACGAGAGACTTGTGGACGATAAATCCGACACCTCCTTGGGACAGATGGTCGCCCTCCCGGTGATAGAGCAAGTTGCCGGATTCGAGGATTACCGTGTCCTCCCCCTCTCTTCGGACTTCGGATAATCCTATAATATGCCAGCGCAACTTGTCTATCTCTTCTTCCAGCTCCACGATCTTCTCGTCAGTCCTCAGGGTGCGTGCGTTGTACGTTGCCAGGTCGAGTCGTCTAAGGTGGCAACCGAACCTCCACCGGAGATTCTTAGCACCCCCTGCCCCGCCGTTACCATGGTCGCCACCGTAGCCAGGAATAGCGGGGCCACCGAGGACTGGGGGCCGTTTCTTTGTTACTCTCATCATAGGGGGGGGGGGGTATTTGCCATAGTTGCCACGCTTGGCGAGCGGGTTGGCAACCGCAGTTTTTTATTGAAGATTTGGTTATTATCAGGAAGATGCTGCTGCCCATCTCCTGCCTGTTTCCCTTTGTCGCCTTTTACGACACCCACGGGGGGATATGGGGTAGTGGATATTCTTGACCGCCACTACAAGGCGTAATTACGCGTATTAATAAACATGCACGACGCGTATTAACAAATATGCACGGCGGTATTAATAAACAACAGAATATTTAATCACACAAAATTCAGCTTAATACGTATAGCCAATATTAAGTAGTATAGATTACTGTAAGCAAAACAGCTTAAAGTAAGTAGTACAGCAAAAGCTTCAATACAATCATAGAAAAAAAATGTACATATACGTTTATATATGCTTATGTGCGTGTATGTATGTGCGTATATATATATATACATATATGTATGTGTATATAAATGTTTATTTTATATTTTAATTAAGATCATTAAATATAAAAAAGAGCATCATGTTTAGCGTCATAAGTCCAATTTTATAAGTATAGTTTTTTTATTGAGAATTATAGTTATTAGGTAATTAGCATAGCTCACAGTAGATAAAACAGCATAAGCCTTAATAATATTATAGATAAGAAATAAAATAAGTATAGATTAACAGATATGTGTAAGGCAGGAAATGCCTTAAAATTGTATAAATAAAACAGAAGTCTAAAGTTTCATGTAGAATGATATACATATGTATATAAGATTAGAAAGGTTAAAAGGCGGAATAAAGCCATGCAAAGAATTAGATTAATTTAGTTAAATACAAAGTTATGCACAAAACAAAATGTATTACATGTAAGGCACATACTGAAAAAAAAATACAAAAGAAAGAGAGAAATACTGTAAGATTGACCACAAAAAAGAATAAAGGGTGCTGTAAAATAAAAAACAGCAGATGAATTAAGTGCCATTTAAAAAAAATATTAAAAATTAAAAAAAATTAAATTGTTTATTTATTTAACGTAATTTAAATTTTACTAAGGCAATTTTGTTCATCTGTTTACTGTCGTCTCCTGCTGGAGGGCTTCTATCATTACAGGGAGGATTTGTTGTAATTATCACGCTTGGCACACAGATTGGCAATTGTATTACGAGATGTTCCGCACCTTTAACGCTGTTTTACGTTGCTGGTCTGGGTACGAAGAGATGAGGGACGTATTCTCTTGCGCCGCCTATAAATTTAATTTTATATACTCATTTGTTTGCGAGCATACTGCGCCTAACGCGCCAAACCCGCTAGCGGCTAATCTTGATTGCCTCGCATACAGCTCGGTAAATCGGAATGGCTGGGCAATCAAATTTACTTGTTCAACAAGGGATTGATTTAAGTCTTACGCGCTCCGTTTGTCCTAAGAGACGCGTTCCCAAAACGCAGAATCAACCAACCATATGAATTGAATTTTAAATCAATTTACTTGACATGTCTAATATGAATCTCTTCCTATATTTATAAAGATGCACTGTTTTAACCGTGGTAGTTCAGCGTCTATGCGCCCGCTGTATATATCACAGAACGCGAACAACCCGGATTAAATCTTCGAAGGCACGTATTAAGATTTTAATTGCAATTTTAAATGCTACCGCATTTTCGGCGGTGAACAAAAACATCGCGAGGAAACCTGAATATCTGACAAATTTATAAAATAAAAATAAAATATTTAGAAGACATATTATGAAGACCGCCAGCACGTATTAGGCTGACGTGGTGGACTTTTCCTTGCTCTATAACCCGCTCAGAAATTAAAGGAGGCCTGGGCCCATCAATGGGATGCGTAAATGTAACTTTACTACTTTACTTTTACTGTTATAGATCTTAATAGTATAGTTTATGTTTTGGTTTATAGTGTATTACTGTATAGTCATCCCGTGTAGTGGCGGGACAGATTACACTAATACATAACAATATAACTAAACAAAACAAAATTTAATTGCCTTTATTAAAAAAATTATTGAGTTGAAAAATTTATGTTACCAAAAGTTATCGTGTTTACCCCTCCATGGGGACTTGATAAATCCACATCATAAGCCACTAAACCCACTTTTTTATGTAAAAATAGCAATTAATCGATTCAAAAAAAAAATTCAACAATCATTTAACTTTTTGAGAATATGATTTTTATATCATTTATATGTACATTATGATTGTTAGATACAATTTCATGTGACAAAACGTAGGAATCTTGATTTTAGGCCCTAGTAGAACATCCTCCGCGCTTTGCACTTAAGGCATGCAAAACGAGGATATTCGCAGTAGAACCAGGAAAACCGACATAGCCCAAATGATTAGTTAGCTGAAGTGACAATGGGTCGGCCATATAGCACGAAGAACCAACAACCGATGGGAAGAAAGGTTCTCGAGGCCTAATACCGACAGGCGAAGTATAGGGCGTCCCCCTACTAGATGGAGTGACGACCTGGTAAGACATGCAGGAAGTCAATAGATGTAGGTGGCTCAGGACCGTGCTTTGTGGCATTCCTTGAGGGAGACCAATGTTCAGCATTGGACTTGTGTAGGGCTGTAATGATGACTGTATAGTGGCGGAGTAAGAATATCTACTACCCTATATCATTCCGTGAGTATAGTAAGAGGCAATAGAGGAAAATTGAAACAGGAGATGGGTAGAAGCATCTTCCTGATAACAATTAAAAATAATAGAATAACGAAGTTGCCAACTAGCCTGCCAAGAGTGGCAGCTATGGCAAAATTGAATGAGGCTATCTAAAGGGAAGGTCTATGTTCAATAGTAGACTTTTCATAGGTTCTAAAAAATGAATGAACATAATTTAAAGATACAGTTGCACATCTCTAAAAATAATTCTGACAGCGCGTTTTTTAAAGATACAAAATAAAAATTAAAACGATAAAATTAAAACTAGTACTATAAAAATATAAGAAATGATTTCTAAATATTCATTCAACGTAGAAATTATTAACAGTATTTACGTTTTATTTGTTTTTAAATATTCCTTGTCCGAAAAATATCTATTACTATTTTGGCATTTAAAAAAATTATGACAAATAATATGGGCCTTTATTTATCATAATTGTTCCTTCTTGGTGAATGATCTAGGAATTCTTATTCGAACTAGATATACTAATACAGAACCTATCTAATGGCATAGCTAAAATGATTAGATGGTTGATATACAAAATTTAAGTAATTGCTGCTCGTGAACTATCATGGTTCAATATTATAAATTATAACTATTTGGCAAGTGTAGACAAGTTTTTAATTACTTTATTTCAGAAAGTAAGTTTCCAGCTATGCCAAATTAATGTTTGAAATATATTTTTATTTGTAGCAATATTAGTACCGACAGAAAAGATTATTGGAAAATTATTACTTTGAAACGAGGCCAAAAGAAACAAGACGAGGCGTGGTCGCTTCAGAAATCTAATTTAATACTTAACGGTGGATTACTAGCGCCCATTATTTTAGATACTACATAAAATGAACTTTCTAAGTCATTACTAACTACTAACGTTATACGTTCACATTTTAATCTATTTTATATGCGTAAAAAGATGCTGAGCTACTCCTGTTTCATTCTATCTCTGCATCATCCCAAGGTGGACTGGTAGAGAATGCTTTAGACATTAAGACCGCCTATATACCACGTGTATATATAATGTTTTAAATGAATAAATAAAAAAAACTAAATGATTTTTGGTCATTATAAATGACAGATCCGTTTTCCAACTGACGTTTCCGTTAAACATCACTTTTCCTATTTCTTTCAACAAATATTATATTTAGGGAGACAAAAAAATATCTTGTTCAGTTCTATGAGCCCAAGGAATCAGTAAGCTGAAGTAGCAATGAGCCGCCCATATAGCTCAAAGAACCAATAACCCATGGGCAAAAAAGATTCTCGAGGGCCAAATACATCCATCAACTTCCTACATCTCTTACCAGGTCGTCACTCCATCTAGTGGGGACCTCCCTATACTTGGCTTACTGATTTGAAGCTGCCACTCGAGAACCTTTTTTATATAAGCTGTCTGTTCTTCAGCCACACATGGATTTTATTAATTTATGAAAAAAATTAGAATGCGAAGGCAACGTAGTAGTTAAGCTACCTAGCTGCTGTACCGCAATACCTGCGACAAACAAGTGGTTAACAGTGGTAGTTAACAGTGGTAGAGCCACGCGGCAGCTTTTGCTGTCGCACGGATGGGCCGGCTCGAACCGGGGTGGTACCACGACCTCACAGAATACCAGCGTGAAGTAGAGGTTTACCTCTGCGTTTCGCTTGGTGAGTGCAGGTGGCCGGAGGCCCTTTTTACTGGAAATGAGGCATTCCATCTTAGTCCTCACGGGTGACAACGCATCTGCATTTTGATTCACAAACGAGGATAGATGTAGATGTCTATAGGCCGCAGCAACCACTTACCATCAGGTGGACTGTGTGCTCGTTTGTCACCCTTATCCTATAAAAAAGACAAGAAGATCACTTAAAGCTAATATTTATGAAAAAAAAATTTTTTTGGGTCTATTGGTTTTGTAGTTGTTCAATGAAATGTTTCGAAGACATATGAAGTCTGCCAACAGGCAGTAAAGCAGTGCGGTGAACTAACTGCTACATTATCCTGTCAGTTGGGAGGTGGTCTGTGCCTACCGAGCGTGGTAACTATAGCAAATATATACTATGAGGAAATCTATAGGTAGACTGAATATATTCAGTGGTGGACTTTTTATAGACTGTAATGAATGAATGAATGAGTAAAATATATATATATATATTACGTGGTAGAGCCATGCTGCAGCTATATTATGGTTGTAGCACTAATAGGTCCACCACGAAGAACCACGTTCTCACAGATACCAGCGTAAAATAGCAGCTCAATGCTGCTGTATGGCGTATGGTGAGTGTAGAGAACCGGAGACCTTATTTATGGGAAAGGGGGCATTCCATTGCAGTCCCCAGGAGTGGCAACCCATTTACATTTTTATTCGTAATCGAGAATAGATGTAGATGTCTATGGGTCACAGCATCCACTTACCATCAGGTGGACTGCATGCTCGTTTATCAACCTTAATCTGTATAAAAAATAAACAGAACGGTTACGCTCAGGATCTCATCAACGCAGTGTGATTGTATTTTAAGCCAGCATTGTTATTCAGAGTTTGCATTTTGTTTATCTTTAATTTTCTCCTGTTCTTTTATTCTTATAAATGAATTCCTTCTGGGAATAGTTTCATTAATGTCTTAATTAAATTGTTAACGTAGCAATAACAACAATAAAAGACAAAGTGAGTAAAATTTAAATTAGCTTTAAATTATTATAAATACAGTACGCGAGCATCCTGGCCTCGATCCACGTCAGTGCTAATGAAATTGTTAATTGCAATTTTAAGTGCGCATTTACCACGTGCTTGGCGGTGAAGGAAAACATCGTGAGGAGACCAGCATGTCTGAGAAATAAAATAAAATATTTCGAAGACATGTGAAGTTCGCCAACACGCAATATGACAGCGTGGCTGACATTTCTTAGGCCTAAAACCCTCTCAGAAATGAGAAGAGGCCTGGGCCCAGTGTCCAGTGTCCAGTGGGACGTTTGTCGAAAAAATGTTTATTATTTTGTTTATTATGCCCCCGCCAAGTCGTGTAAAAAAGCAGCACGGCCGTACCGTCCTTTTCTCGAAGCAGTTCAGGCCTATTTCGACCTCCTATAACTTCGTTATGGATAAAACTACAAGCCTGAATTTTCAGTAACCAAGTATGCATTGTGTAAACACGATATGTTTCAAATTTTATTCAATTTCAATTAGTAGATTAAGAATTATAACTAGTCAAAATTTCTTAATATTGTCACTCACTGACTGACCGATTATCAAAACTCTAAGGCAGGTACATAACAATACAATTATTGTTTGGGGTTTAAATCAAGGAAAACTAAAATATTTTGTAATTTCGGTCCAGTTATCTAGTTACACCAACTGCATAAATAACTTTGTAATCCTACATAAATATATAAGATTACAATGTTACATTTGCAGTAAATGAATCAGTGTATCTGTATATATATTGTGGAATTATTAAGGAATAATAGATGTAGATAGGCGCCTAGATATAGTTATGTTCAAAGGTAACTTGTAAAATGGTCAAGGGAATGAAAAAGCAAGAATGGGACATGTCTTATGAAGTTGTACCAAAATCCCGCAAAGTATTAAGGAGACTAAATTGCCCGAAAATCCGTAGTTGGTATTCAAGAAGTAGATGGTACCGGAAAAGAAAAAATGTAGGAATATCTATAAAAAGAAATGAGATGCCATCAAAAACATAACTTGTAAAAAAAGAACCAAGTCTCGCAACTCAGATCTTCTACCGTAAAAAGTTTTGAGATCCATGTAATACCAAGTCGGTTAATTTATTCAGTCCCTACTTAAGGGTTCTTCTGTCTCAAGTTATTACGTAACTACATCTTATAGTGACCATATCAATATTAAAAATCTTTTGTTTTAAATAAATAGATTGACTTGGCAATCGCACTAAACAATCAAATTTAATATAATATGTATTACTTGTGAGATAAATTGTGTTATCATGCGATAGCCACTATAAGATGTTGTTAGGTTATCTAATTACATAGTATTTTGAGACAGAAGGACCCTAAAGTAGGGTCTGAATAAATTAACCGACTTGGTATAACGTGGATCTCACATCTTTTTACGGTAGAAGAACTTATTTGTGCAACTTGATTTGTTTACAAGTTATGTTTTTAATGGCATTCGGTTTTAACTGTGCCAGGGAAGTTGGCTTACTATCGTAAAGGTTATATTTAAGGAAACCCTACAGAAAAAAGTCCATAGACGTCAAATGAGTACTGCGGAGGGCCCAATATGTCAACTCTCATGGAGATTAATTTACCTGGAAACATTTCACGAAATTTTGTGTATGAAGTTACATGAGAAGAACCACGGTATTTGGTTATAACCAGGAAAATTCTACAGTTCAGGCAACAAAAACTCATCTTACATCCTCACATAAGTAATTAATATGGATGGAGAACAAAATAAGATAACTTATAGAAATAAACAAGTATGTCCAATAAATGTAAGTTTACTTGACGAAACAGCTATGGATATCGAAAACAATGCAATACTGGATTCATCAATGAGAAGTTTATCTGCCACGTTGGGCAAAAATTATATTATTATCGAAGAATACGAAGTACAAATTTCGACATTAAAGTTAAAATTACCTGTGGTGATTAGGAAATCGAAAATTTAATTATGCAAAATCAACACCTGAAAAACAGAAGTCTTCGAAACTCATAGCACTCTACAAAAGCTTGCAATTACTGAAAAATCAATAAGTACTATATCAACTACAAATAAATTATTTATTTATTTACTCGTTATTGCACCAAATATAAGTACAAAAGGCGAGCTTAATGCTATATGGCATTCTCTACCAGCTAACCTTGGGTAGAACAGGGAGTGAGTTTTGGGCAGTTAAGTTGTCATTGTAACGTAATATCTGCTAACAAAAGCACTCAAATGGATATTAACTTAAATATTTTTACACGAGACTCTCTCTCCTTGAGGATGGATCCTGTAAATTCAAATTCGAACGGTAGTGGTTCTTTTCGTCTATAATTGTATCAATAAAATGCACTTAAACATTAGTTGACTTATTGCTAAATCAGATATATAGACTGTTTATTTGCATGGCAAAGTAATCGATGTGTTTTATTTCTCCGAACACAATATGGTAGACGATGATATTGAACTCCTTCAAATCCCTAACTATGTGCCAGCCTCTCATTTTTCCCGAATCATACGCAGAGGAGGGACATGTATTCTAGTGAAACATAATATGAACTTACCGTTAACATAATATTAACATAATATACTTACTAACTAACCGTAATTAAAGGCATACGAAATTCCAACGTAATTGAGTGTTGTGCTTTTGAATTAGTAGATCATAAAATGGTTATACTCTGTGTATATAGAGTATCAAAGAGCAAAAACTTTAGTAAATATCTTGACATATTATCAATAATTTAAATGACATCCTATGTATTTGACTAAAAATGTTACAAAAAATCGTTGTCTGGGGTGATTTTAATATAGATATGCTGAAAAAGAATAAGAATGCCATGTAGGTAGAGCTATATTGGATTCAACTTAAAACAATCGTTCAAAGAACCGACACAACCAAGCAGTGTTTCCTATATTGACAACATCTTTCATAACATACGTAAACCCAAATCTGATATTTTTGAATTAAGTTTTTCCCACCATAAAGCCCAATATTTATGTTGCCCTGTAAAAAAGTGCTGTTAATTTGACTATTGGTTCTCTTATAAGCGTGTAATTTGAGAAAGTACAACGAGTGCATTAATGAGCTCAAATTCAGTGATTTTTTTATAACAAATGACAATAAATTATTTTATAATTAATTTTTTCCAAAATTAAACATTTAAAATAAGACAATAACACGACCAAAATGGCTCTCTGTCGGAATCAAGAAATGTAGCAAACACAAACGTTCATTACTATGGAAATACGGATTATCTAAGAATCTTAAAGATAAATAGTAAGTTATCTTTCAAACCTCAAATCAAACCATATACTAAGAGGTACAATAAAATTATCAAATTTACTCAAAAATCTCAAAATAATCACTTTATACTAAATGCTACAAATAAATCAAAAGCCTCTTGAAGAACATATTAAAAAATTGATAATAGATGCGTTTTGGATTGGTTGCACTCCAGTAGCGACTGTTCTGCTTGTTTACGTGTCCATTAAGGTGAAAAGGAGTTTCACCCAAAAACAAAATGTTGGTAAACATTTTTAAGCGCTCAAATGCCTGGTTTACGAATTCTAACCTCTTAACGGCATCTTGGGGTTTAAATTCCTGCACCAAAAAAAATATAGGAGTGCAACTATAGACATTTTTGCTAAATGTGGTGTAGCGATGATCTATGCACATTCATAGGCCTCGCACGCTTCCGAATGGAGAGGTCGGGAAGATAACGAACAGACTGATTAATCCGTTCCACATTCTCTTCCGTTCTGAATAACATTAGGCGCCCGATTTGACTTTATTTAGTCTTGAACCGGTCTCTTCAAACTTTTTTATCTATTTCTGAATGAGAGGAATGCTTGGCGCATCACTTAAGTTTTTTTTATATGATAAGGGTGAAAAAGGAGCACACAGTCCACCTGATGGTAAGTGGTTGCTGCGGCCTAGAGACATCTACATCTATCCTCTATTACAAATCAAAATACAGATGCGTTTTCACACGTGAAGACTAGGATGGAATGCCTCATTTCCAGTAATAAGGGCCTCCGGCCACCTGCACTCACCAAGCGAAACGCAGAGGTAAACCTCTACTTCTGGTATTCTGTGAGGTCGTGGTACCACCCCGGTTCGAGCCAACCCATCTGTGCGACAGCAAGACCTGCCGTCTGGCTCTACCACGTTTAAAAATTAAGTAACGAAAACCTCGAATATTGGAGAAATTTCTTCGCGCTATAGTCGCAAAATTAACATTTTTGTAAAAAATTGCGTACGCACAACGCACGATCCCTTCTCCATACCCCTCCAAATGTTGCGTTCATGTAGTATAAGCTAAATAAAAATATATTAAGTTTTCTTTTGAAACACCTGTTATTAGCTAGATACTTGTATTTCGTTCTATAAATAAGTGCTGCTTTTGAAATTCTATCGGTTTCATGTACAAATGTTAATCATTTAACTGTTCATAGAATTCATTTAAGCTTTGTGTATTAAATTTATTCATCGTTTAAATATTTCAATTTATCGCTTTGGAATACAAATAAGTTAGTATATCGCCAAATGACATGATCCTCCAAATTACTTTCCTGGTGATTTTTTCTAAATAAAATAAACATTATTATTTCATCGTACCGCATATTTCGATGATATCCGGGATATCTGATATTTGAGTGAGTCTGAGTGAGATAAAAGTGGCTCTTCAACACTTTAAAAACACTTTAGCAGCACCGAGTGCCGTCGATGAAGCATGGTGTACAGATAAACCTTGTTAGGTTTTTGCGACATCGTGTTTGATTAATTTAAGCTTTTTTTTATGTTGATATAATAAATAAAAAAAAAGGAAAGGCTCCAGGCGAGGATAGAATTATAGCGGAGCTTCTGAAAGCGGGTGGAAAACCATTACTTGAAGTCCGTCCAAGCTCTTTAATCCCGTCCTCAATGGTGGATTTACTCCGGAGGCGTGGAACAGAAGTATAGTGGTCTTGTTCTTTCACATAGGTGACTACGCTCTCTTAAAGAACCACAGAACGATTAACCTTTTGAGTCGCAACCACATGCTGTTTCCAAGAGTCATTATAAATTATCTCGTACGCAGACTCGACGACATCCAGCCTCACGAAAAAGCTGGTTTCCGAAAAGCCTTTATTACCATAGACCACATACATACCCTTCGACACATTATACAGAGGACGGAAAAATACGATGTTCACTTTGTCTTGCGTATGTGAACTATGACCTTTTGATTCAGTCAAAATTTGCCCGGTGCTGCTGTCCCTTCAGCGGTACCAAGTTGACTGGCGGTATATCGAAGTGCTGAAGTGTTTGTACAGTACATCAGTTATCCGAGGTGTAATACAAGATGACGTTATATCCCTGAAACTCTTCCCCGCTGCATTGGAAAACGTTTTCAAGCTGCTGGACTGGGAAGAATACGGATTTAACAACAACGGCAAGTAAATCACTCATCGTCAAATTTCCGACGATATAGTCCTTATGGCAGAATAGCTTGAGGATCTAAGCACTATGCTCAACGACATTAAAAGTGCTCTACTAACGGAAAGGTCTTGAGATGTACATGGCCAAAACAAAGATCATATGTAATGTCCATGTCACACCTACGCCGGTACTCGTAGTTGTTGGGAGCACTAAGCTCGAAGTTGTTGACGAGTATGTTTACCTGGGACAAATAGGTTGACTAGGTAAGACCAACTTCGACCGAGAGGTCAATCGACGGATTCACTTGGCTGGACAGCGTTCGGGAGATTGACACATCTTCTCATCATAGATTTTACAACCATTGCGTGTTGCCAGTGATGACTTATGGATCTGAGATGTAATCCTTCACTGCTGCTCGTATAAGGAAGCTCAAGGTCACTCAGCGAGCTATGGACAGCACTATGTTCGGAGTTTCTCTACTTGATAAACTTATAAATGAGGATATTCGCAGTAGAAACAGAGTAATCGATATACCCCAACGGATTAGTAAGCGCTAAAGTAGTAACGGGCCGGCCATATAGTTCGAAGAACCGACAACCAATGGGGAAAAAAGATTCTCGACTGGCAGTCTCGTGCCGGTAGGTCAAGTGTAAGGCGACCCCTACTAGATGGAGTACCTGGTAAGACATGCAGGAAGTCGATGGGTGCAGGTGGCTCAGGGCCGTGCTTTGTGGCTTTCCTTATGTTCCTTATGTCAAGTTTATGTTCAGCAGAGGACTTATGAAGGGTTGCATTGATCATGATTTCATCGCAAGACTCGATAGTCGTAAGCTACGGTAGGGTACTGAACGGTTATCAAAAAAAAAACAATTAATTTAGTTTACTTCAATAGAAGATTACTTACCTTGTGGTGGCGATGTAAGAATATCCACTACCCCAAATCGATCCATGGGTGTTGTAAGAGGCGGCAGAGGGAAACTGAAACATGATATGGGCAGCAGCCCATATCAATAAAAGTACCTATTTTGCCAATCCGCCTCTCAAATGTTTATTGCAAATAGACCAATGAAATGAGTCACTCACTAAACAAAAATTAATTAATTAATTTTTTGTCAGAATCCATCGTGATCGAGCACTACTTACCAAAGTTTCTCCGTAATCTGATTAATGGTATAGGAATGGTCCTATAGAAGAATGGGAAAAGAGTGACAAAGTAAATCTATGTTAGGCATAAGCGGGAAGGGACGCCCTAGACGAAAGTTTATCGACTAATTGAATCGATATATTGAAGATGGGCCAGATTAAGAATACGCTTAACTTATGAACATGTATGTATGCTTAGGTATATGGATGTAAGAGAGACGAGAGTGGTGTGTCAGGATTGTGCCAAATTTCTTTTTGTGGCGTGTGTTTATGTTATGTATGTGTTGTATAACCAGTGCATGTTGCCAGTGATGACTTACGGAACTGAGACGTGTTCCTTCACTGCTGCCCGTATGAGGAAGCTCAAGGTCGCTCAGCGAGCTATGGAGAGGGCTATGCTCGGAGTTTCTCTGCGTGACAAACTTAGGAATGAGGATATCCGCAGTAGAACCAGAGTAACCGATATAGCCCAACGGATTAGTAAGCTGAAGTGGCAGCGGGCCGGCCATATAGCTCTAAGAACCGACAACCGATGGGGAAGAAAGGTTCTAGAGTGGCAGCCTCGTACCGGTAGGCGAAGTGTAGGGCGTCCCCCCACGAGATGGAGTGACGACCTGGTAAGACAGGCAGGAAGTCGATGAATGCAGGTGGCTCAGGACCGTGCTTTGTGGCATTCTTTGGGGGAGGCCTATGTTCAGCAGTGGACTTGTGAAGGGCTGTATTGATGATGATGTTGATGATGTGTGATACAACGCATACGAGACGAATAAAACAATTCTTTTATAATTTGTAAATATTTGACATTTAAAAACGTTTTTGTTTAAACTCATCAATAAGTTTTTGTGCTGAGAATTATCAACTCGCAAGAAAGTTTTAAGCTTGGCTCTAACTTTGTTTCATTGATAACTTAAGCTTCTCTTTTCGATTTGGAATTTTATATTGCGCGAAGGGTAAATTAATTATAAGCATTAAATGAATGAAACAAAGAAAATATATTTATTTAACCATAAACTTATTACATAATTAAACTATACGCTGGTTTCTGCAGTACGTTTTAGGCTTGTATCGCAGTAACACTGACTCACATACTTTTATTGTAGTAGCCCTTCGACAATACTTGTATTGTAGTCGAAAAGCCTGAGTTTCGCAATAATACCGCGAAAAATCCCCTATGAAGAAATTATCTGTAACGTTGAGGAATGTCTGTCTGAAATCAATGCAGGAAAGTAAGATTTAGAGACCATACATCAAGACATTTCGTACTTGTTACGTCGAAATTCAGCGCCGAAACTAAATCTCCCCAAAGATGAGAATAAAGCGCAGTACAACTTATGCAACAGACCAGAGCTTACGATTTTCTGTGCAGATATAGAAGTAATGGATGCGTCAGTTTATAATTTTACAACAACTTTTATCGGATGAAAGTACGTACAAAAAGGTCAAAACAGACAACCAATGTGCTTAAAACAACTAGCAATCTAGTAAACGCTCCCCTACGTCCCATAGTGAGCCAGATCGATTCGGCAACTTATAAGTTGGCTCAATACTTAGCAAAAATTCTGTCACCGCTGAGAGCACACAAAAAGTATTCGTACCATTTTGTTAGTGAGATAAAAGATCTACATCTCGCTGACAATAAAAGTATGGTCGGTTTTGATGTTCAGTCACTAATCAAATGCTTAACTATTGAAAATTGTATATTAATTGTAACTAGGAAGCTAAAAGATTACAACATGCCTACAGAATATGCAGTATTACTCAAACTCTACCTCACATGTGGCTATCTATTGTGGAAGGAGGAGATCTATAAGCAAATAGATGGTGTGGCGATGTGCTCACCTTAATCTCACATAGTTGCCGACGTATTCATGGAGGACTTTGAGGAGAAAGCCCTTCGTACTACTCCTGTAAATACCCAGATTTTACAAGCGTTACGTACGTGACACTTTCACAATTTTACTATCTGACAAAGTAACTGCATTTTTAGTTTTAGTTTTAGTTTAGTTTAGTTTTAGTTTAATTTTATAAACTATAAACTACAATTCATTCTGAAGTTAGAAGCAAACAATACTTTGGATTTCCTAGATGTTTTACTCATCCTAAATACTGATTGCACTATTGGTCGCACTGTGTATACGAAAAGGACCCATAGAAACCGATATTTAAATGGTTAATCGCACCATCATCCGTCACAGTTAGCTACCGTCGGAAAATCTTTATTTCAGAGAGCACGAGGGATCTGTGACAGAAAGATCTGGCCGCCGAGCTTCAGCACGTCGAGCAAGTATTGCAAGACAACAAGCTTCGGGTCCCGCGTCTACGTCACAGTGACCGAGTGAAGCAGGCCACAGTCGAGCTTATTCCTGCTGTACTACTCTACTTCAGAGGAGTACCAAACAAGGTGGGATACATCTTGAAGCAAGCTTCCGTCAAGTGTCATATCCCTCTACAAGATGCAGGAGTGTACAAGCTGGACTATGAATGTAGTCTCTCTTACATAGGACAAACAAAAAGATCTTTAAAAACCCGCGTAAAAGAACATATAGCTGACTTGTAGCACCGACGTTCCAGGAAGTCTGCAGTGTGTGTGAACATGTTCAAGATCGTCACCGCTATTACATTATATTTGATAGACCACAAATTCTCGCAAAAGAACACCGATTCCTACAAAGGATGATTCGCGAGGTTATTATATAAAAATTATCTATATTAAAGCATATATTATATTAAAAATCATATATATTAAAAATCATCCTAATTTCAATAGAGAAGATCGATGGGTGCTGCCATCTGCTTGTGATATGATGAATTTATGAAATTAAATTAATAAAAAATATAATATTATTAATTAATAAAATTAAATCCAAACCTAAGCACACCACTGCATGACTTTTAGATACTGTAAGCTCATTCCGCATAGATCGGACCAAAAATTAATATTCAAAAACTGAAGGTAGCCTGGCAAACTATGACATCCATACGTCAAACAATAAAATCCGTAAAAATAGTTTTATTCAATGTATAGTGTTCGAGTAAATATAAGAAATCGTTATGTAATAAACCTAATGATTCGTAAACTCATTTACGATTCTCTATTGAAACCAAACCACTTTTGAAAAGATTGATCACTAATGAAGAAAAATGGATCACCTACGACAAGAAAGTGCGAAAAAACCATGGTCAAACGGTAATTAAGCTCCACAGACTGTAGCGAAACGCGGATTAACACACTGTAAGGTGATGCTGTGTTAATGGTGGGATTGGAAGGGCATCGATTATTATGAACTTTTACCACCTGGTAAAACCATCGATTCGGATCTCTACTGCCAGCAAGTAATGAGAAAAAATTTCGAGATATTAATGAGAAAATTGAGAAAAAAAACAGCCGGAATCCATCAACAGAAAAGGAGTAGTTTTTCATCTTGATAACGGCAGACCACACACATCTTTGGCCACTCAGCAAAAATTGAGAGAGCCTGGTTGGGAAGTGTTAATGCATCCATCATATATCCATGACCTTGCACTCTCACATTTACACCAGTTTG
Source organism: Parnassius glacialis (assembly GCA_033319125.1). NCBI lineage: Eukaryota > Metazoa > Arthropoda > Insecta > Lepidoptera > Papilionidae > Parnassius > Parnassius glacialis. The sequence goes on along the minus strand of JAVANC010000023.1, from coordinate 20,191,866 downwards.
GCAGATGTATATTATAATTAAATTTAATTTTGTTTAATAAAATTTATAATGATATCAAATAAAGTTTTATTCTATACAATATTAAAAACTATAATAATAAAAACACAACTAAAACTCGAAACTTAATTGTCATATAGTCCTACTCCCCCCGGTATCGTGCCAAGAACGCTCGCTGCGTTTCCCCGCATAATTGCTATACTTAACCATTCAGCGAGAAAAGAACCAGCCCTCTTATCACCAGCAGCAACGACCAGCCGCGGATGAAGTTCCTTTAAGAACTTCACCGCACGTGGAACCCACGGACCGATAGTTTCTACAGCAAATGGCACAAATATGTAGTCATCTCTCAGAGACTCATACTTGCGCCACTTACTCAGTTCAGCTGCCTCTGATGCCGCCCCGGCTCTAAACGAGGTACCCCTGAGATGAGAGGCCGCTAGAGTGTCTACGCAAGTAGCATCCCTCACTAGGGCTTTACCTCTCTTTCAAGGGACCAATGTTATACCGTCGGGTGTCCTGCCATCGTCTCTAAATATTCCACAAGGCTCTAAAACCGAGGGAACATTTATAGAGACAAGAGCTCTTCGGATGACATCGTTCAAAGAACTGTGTCGTGAAAACCTACCAGCGCTTTTCTTACATGAAAGTCCGTGGTGCCCAAACTTGTCGACGCTGCTACCACAGGGGCACTCATGGGGTTGACAAAGTGCCGCTCCTAGTCGGATTCCTACGGCAATACGCAAGCTTTCCCCATCAAGTAATGTGCCGATATTACTTGATGGTAAAGCGTGTAACCAGTGACTAGATTCCTTAGTCGAAACAGTTAGAAGGCGTGCCTTATCTTGGTCACTATGGAAATTATGGAACAAATCTTTCTGCATGCCCCGTACCAACGGAATATCCCACTGTTTTTGTTGGTTCACTTCCAGTGGAACATTTTCACCGGGACAGAGCGTTTGCCATGTCTACCCTGCCTCCGTAGCAAAGCATAGGTCTACTTTATTATTTAAAATTATGTTACATAAGTCACTGACACTATGCAAGCAAGGAAAGCAGGCAATGCAACGCTAGAAAGATTTCTCACACCAATGCCACCAAATTTTATAGGTAAAGTGAGTCCAGGCATTTAAAGTTAAATTTAGAATTTTTTCTATAGCTATTTTAAGATTATTATCAATATCTTTTAAAATATCCGAACATTTCCAGAACTCGAGCGAAGTAAGTATGTAAATCTAGGTTAGGAGACAATATTTTAAAATAGTAAGAGCTATGTGGTGGTTCGATTTATCAACATGGTTAAAAAACTGATAAAATTTTGTTTTTAAAACAAGTTGAATACTATCGAAAAACAACGGGGCACCTAGCAGGTATAGTGATTCCGTACTGACAGGTTTTATTCCTGCAAAACCATGATTGAAATTTTGAATTAAAGTGTCTCTATAAGAAGTAGATAAATTATTGGAATTTTTTTTCACATTTATTGAATTGATAACATGGTTTTCGTAAAACAAGTTAGTATTTTGACTATACATTGCCAAACGTAATGATAAATTTCGGGGGTATTTTTAGCCACTTCTTTCAGCAAGGTTATCCTATCGATAGAGTTAAAAGCATTCCTTAGGTCAACCTTCACAAGAACATCTGCATCAGAGTTTGTTAAAATGTACGCACTGAATGTACCGCTGCCTCACAGCCACCTCTAGTGCCAAAGCTTAGTTGAGTATGCTGAAATTTGGTCTTAAGGTTAGAGATTATGTGCCTGCAAGCTAATTTTGAAGTTAAGCGTCGAAATGTAGAACCAACGGCAATAGGACGAATACCGTTATCCTTTTTTTTGAAGGCACATAATCTTGCCCCATATAAGAATGGAATGAAATGTGGATTAACATTACCAGGAAGCATAAAGTTAAATAATTTTGTAATGTCTTTAAGAAGTACTCCGCCGGCATCACCGGCAGAAGCGCTTACAAGATCTTTAAGATGTTGAGGCGTGTTTCCGTCATAGCCGCCAGCAGAGCCATTCGAAAATGACATAATTGCTTCTAAAGTGTTTTTTCGGAAATTTTTCTTACGTTTATTTAAAACTTTTAAATTTTTCTTTCTCTCTTTAATTTAATTAATTTAATTAAATTAAACTTTTAATAGAATTTGTATATAAAATACGAAGAAACTTTTTCTTACCTTAGAGTGAAATAAATCTACAGAAAATTTCACCCCAATGATTTCTTTCAGTGGGCGTCATAAAAGGCGACTTTGGAAAATATCAGAGACATTTTGTATTATTATATTAAGGATATATGGCGGTGTTATCAATATGTTTTCATCATACGTACAATACCCAAACCTGCGACGGGCAGTGGCGTCAAAGTTGTGAAACGAAAACGTAGTATTGTGACAATTCATCCGCCTGCCCAGCGTGACAATTTTAGCAATTCCTTCTCTCATTGATGATGAAGAGGAATAAATTGTTATAGTAACAATCTTCATTACTGTAAAGTTATTAGAGAATGGACCATTTCGTTTCCTTCTCTAGGTTTCGTAGATTTCGAATAAGCAGGTGTCCTAGAATAATTCGTGACTTTTTCAGTGTTTTGTTAAAAGCCAGTATTCTGTTTCCTCTTCTTTAAAAAGTCAAAGTCCAATGCTGCAAATAGTCATCCCCATAAGTAAGGAGGATTTCTAGTAATTGTCACACTTGGCAGTTGGATTGGCGACTGCAGTACCAGATGTTTTGCAGCCTTAATACTACGCTCCGTCAATTGTCGGTTTAATTTACTATCGGAAGACATAAGATCATTCGGACAATTCTAAGACGGGATGGAAGGGCTGATGAATCATTTTACACCTACACTACTCTGTATGTTCATTTATCTCTTATCGATTATTCGTACTACTGGCATATACGTCAGATTAAAATATATATGTATGTATATTTCTTAACAATATAAGAGCGATAAAAAGACAGGAAAGTTAACAAGTAGAGCCACACTGCACACTGTATAGCTCTAGCACGAAGTTTATTCTAAGTATAAAGTCTCTTGTGACAGATCCATAAAACGTAAGTTTGTAGTTTTAACGTAGTTTCGCAACTGCCCGCCAAGTAGTGGAGCCATCCTGCAACTATATTTTTTTTTATAGGATAAGGATGACAAACGAGCACACAGTCCACCTGATGGTAAGTGGTTCCTGCGGCCCATAGACATCTACATCTATCTTCTATTAAAAATCAAAATGTAGATGCGTTGTCACCCGTGAGGACTAAGATGGAATGCCTCATTTCCAGTTAAAAGGGCCTTCGGCCACCTGCACTCACCAAGCGAAACGCAGAGGTAAATCTCCACTTCACGCTGGTATTCTGTGAGGTCGTGGTACCACCCCGGTTTGAGCCGGCCCATCCGTGCGACAGCAAAGGCTGCCGCGTGGCTCTACCACTGTTAGTATGAGTGAGATTATGTCCTTAGCATGAGTGTTTCAGCTTGACCGGTAAACTGCGTGTTATAGACATCATATATTTTTTTCTTTTCCATGATTTACAGGTTGTCCTTAACATATTTTCTTTCACCGCCAAGCACATGGTAGATCAGCATTTAATTTTAAGTTTAATTGTAATAAACAATTTCATTGGTGCCAGCGAAGACCAATACTTTTTAGGCGGACTGAACTTTACAGCGAGCGCTTAACCCCTGAGCTACCACGGCTCGACCGAGGAAAAACGAAACTCTCACACAATACTTGTGTTAAGTAGGATCGTAGTGCCGCTGAGTGATATTGCATTAGTAGTAACAAATCGGAGTTTCTTTTTAACAGACTTCAAAAAAAGGAGGAGATGTGTACTTTTTTGTATGTATTTTTCACGATTTCTTCGTCAATAGTAAACCGATTTAAATGATTTTTTTAAATAAAAAGTTATTTTTCTGGAGTGGTCCCATATTAATTTGGAGAAATAATTTCACTCCTAAGTATGGGAAAATAATGGACAAAATTTTTATGTGACTATTTAGATTACTTCCTAGTTACCTTGAAATATTTCTAAGTTCACTCGAAAGGGTCAAAATATTTAACCTTACATTTGGATAGAAAAATAAAATTTTACTTATTTTAGAAAATGATATATAATTTACTTATTTATTAAATATTTTTATTTTTTCCTCCGGTGCTAAAACTTTTAAAGTATGACTTACAAGCCTCGAACGTTACGTTCAAGTTACTCGGTTACCATTAAAGACAGTTTTCTCTTCTCTTGTAAGAGAAGAAGTGCGTTGTTTATGACGCTAAACAAAATAAAAATCTTATATATACACACATATATATATATATATATATATATATATATATATATATATATATATAATCACGTCTCTTTCCCGTAGGGGTAGCTAGAGACCACTTCTTTCCACTTGCTACGATCCTTACATACTTGTTTCGCTTCGTCCACTTCCATTATTACCTTCATACATGCTCTTCGGTTTAGGGTACTTTTTTAAGACGTCCCTGATTTGGTCTAGAAACGTCCGCCTAGGTCTACCCCTTCCAACACTTTCATTCACACTCGCCTTATACACTTTTTTCATCAATCGTTCTTCATACATTCTCTCGACATGGCCAAACCATCTCAGCGTACCTTTCTCAGTTTTTGTCACTATATCTCTTTTCAGGCCACAACGTTTCCTTATCTCACTATTTCTTATCCTGTCACTGGGTTTAACTCCTATCATACCTCTTAACGCTCTCATCTAAACTGCATTTATTCTGCTTTCATATGCCATACCCAACTCATACTTTTGAAATTGGAATGTTACTTAATAAATATAGGAAATGAAATAAACTGAAATGAGCATATTTTCTAAAAATGTAAGCACGTATATGATATGGTAAATAAACATCCCAGCAATTTTAATAATAATAAAAAATGCTTTTAACAATTTAATAATACCTTTAACAACTTCTGGTAAGCTTAAAATGCTTGTATTAGGAGTGGTTCACGACAGTAGTGGAATGGTGGATTTGTACACACCAGCTTTGGAATTTGTGATTCCCACATTGCCATTAGGCTATTGTCGCTTAAGAAAAATTTAATCATTATTTTTGCTAAATCTTAAATTTAAATCTCTGCTCGCAATGAATTCTCGCAAACTTTCTGTTTCTCCTCAACATATTACATTTTATATATATATATATATATATATATATATATCCTAAAACTCTTTGCCGATATTAAAAAGTATTAGGTAACAAAACAAACAGTCAACAAAAGAGAAAAGAATCGATTCCATTCAGATGTAAACATAAATAAATCAATATTAATATATTAGCTAACAATTCTGTAAGTGATGACGCTGTTAACAAGAATGATCTCTACAAATCGCTTGATTAATGTCGGAACACGAGGATAATTCTCTGTAGTTACTCAAACTAACCATAAAATGATTTATGCTGCAGTAAACATTGAGCAATTGTACCCGTGAACAAGCCATCAAAGGTTCATACGTGGTAAATATGCTTTTGGAATTATGAAAGGCGTATAAATGTGTAGAAATAATATAAAATCATAGTAATACGTTTTATTTTTTAAAACCAAAGGTTAATAATATCATAAATTAAAACGTATGACTAAGGACTGATTTATCAATCATCAGCACGGACATAAATCATCGGTTAAAAGTTATCAATCAGTTAAATCAAATGGCTGAATATAACAATAATAATGTCCTCCAAATCTGAATATCGGACACGGCGGCCGGTCTCAATAGAGACTAGCCATGTGCGCAAGACAGGATTACAGTGCCCGAGTGTATGCGTAAGCACAAGTTGCACTCTCTGTTCCCTCACTCTCAAATTTAATAATAATAATATCATATTAAGACGGATCCAACACGACCAGAGCGAGATCAGGCAAAGGACCACTTTCCAAGAGGATTTTGGCTCGACCCAGTATTAAAACCTGGGATCTCATGATCAGCAATGGTATTTACGACCAATAAGCCAAACAAACAAGTGGGTTTATTGGGTTTGTGATTGTATAGGCGACGAGCTAGTCACTTATCACTTCTTTTTTAAAGTATAGGGTGACAAACGAGCACACAGTCCACCTGATGGTAAGTGGTTGCTGTGGCCCTTAGACATCTACATTTATCCTCGTTTGCGAATCAAAATGCAGATGCGTTGCCACCTGTGAGGACTAAGATGGAATGCCTCGTTTCCAGTAAAAAGGGTCTCCGGTTCTCTACACTCACCATACGAAACACAGCAGTGTTAAGCTACTATTTGACGCTGGTATTCTGTGAGAGTGTGGTCCTTCCCCGGTCGAGCCGACCCATTCGTGCTACAACTATACTACTAATATAGCTGCAGCATGGCTCTACCACGTATATACTTCTGTTACAATTCTCCATCCCCAATATGGGTGAAAAAGTTGTGGTAACATTTTTTTTGGCTAAAGGTGGTCCGATTGGCTTGCTGCTCTTAGGACTCTGCCTATAACCTCGGGTATAACAGGCATAATGTTTAGGAGTAGTTCCCGCCGGCGATAAAACACACATTCAAACGTCTACTACTAACTCTTGTGTCTATTCTACGAACTACTAGTACTAACGCTTGTGTAAATTTGCTCGTCACAACTATGCTACGACTTGCAGCACTACTTGAGAATATTGACTCAAATATTTTGTCTCTGACTCTTAGCGAATTTTTGAATACCACTTTGATGTCTAGAGCACTCAATTGTTAAATAGAGCAAGACATGTTAGGTACGTACATATAATATTTATTTTATATTAGCTATTGCACGCGGCTTCCCTTTCGTTGAAATTTTCCAGGAAAGGAAGGCGCAAAAAATATAAGAGCGTTTGGCCGTATTAGATTATAAGGGAATACGTAAATAGACAGTACTGCAAACTTTGCTAACGAGTTTTATCGTTTGACTTGTTTTGCGTCTTGCTTTCTACTTTTTCCTAACATGTAATACAAGGAGTAATAATGTCCGCAGGCAATCCTTTTTTTAACTGAGCAGCTAACAAACTATTACGTAGTGTTTAAATCAACGTAATCTATTCTTCGTACAACAGTACGTAAGAAAAGCGCTGGTAGGTTTTGCTGTCAAGTTATTGGAACGGCAATATCTGAACATCTATTGTCTTTATAAATGTTGTCTCGGTTTCAGAGCCATATGGAATATTTACACAATAGCAGGTAAATGAAGTACTTTGGTCCCTTTCGTGAGAGGCAAAACTCTGGGTGTGGGACTACGACACGTCTTATGTGCATAGATACTTTGACAGTCTCTCGTTTAAGGCCAGATTTGTATCTGAGTAAATGGTGCAAATATGAGCCTCTGTGTAATAATTGTGTAAGTATATATAATATATATTCCTTTTATTGTATAGAGACATCAGACAATTTTTGCCGTATCTAAAAATAGCATGATAAATAATGTCTGTCAACGTGAATACAGCCGCGAATAGTAATATAACGTCAGAAATAAGAAATCCTGTGCTTGGCACCATATCGCAAACCTAACTTTTTTTGAAAACGATATGAATGTAGTAATTATTGCTAGAGGCGTGCTAGTCGTTAGGTTTATTTAATTGCTTATTTTCAAATTTACGCTTTATTATTAACTTGTATTTTAATAAATCAAATAAGTATAATTTTTATTACCATGATGAAAATGATACTGAAACTAAAAACTGAAATTATCATACAGTAGGACTGTATGATAATTTAAGTTTTTAGCTTCTCCGTGATATAATGCCAAGAACGCTGGCTGCATTTCTTTGCTGAATAGCTATACTCGCTGAAATTCCATTGAATAAGAGATCTAAATCTCATACTCTATAATTATTATTATATAGTTCATGTTGAGTTTTTGGGCTTGTTTATAAAAATCTATCTAAATATTTTTCTTAAATAAGCTCACGAAGTCATAGAACGGCATCCACTAATTACGTCGGCTGCATATGTCCATGTATTGCAGTAGTTACTTGCCATCAGGTGAACTGTAAGTTCGTTTATTACTCGAGTTTTAAATAAAAAAAAAAACAGAATAAAACAAACAGGTGCTGTAATATAAAAAGCGCTGTACCCTTTGCAGTGTGCAGTTTTGTTAAAACGTAGAGACGTAGAGACAAAACTTCAAAACAAGTTTAAGTTTAAAGTATTTTAAGGAAGTTGTTTTTGACTCAACATAGCAGTACTCGTAGTTTTATTACTTTATTCGTATTTGAAATCTGTAGAGCTTTAAGGGTTGTAGAATTATTTACATTTCATTTAGTTTTATTGTTGATATTATTTCCCTAATGTTTTATAATAATTGCATTTCATTAGCCCCTCCTACGTATTTTATAAAAATACTTTTTTTTATATATTATAGAGTTATATAATATTAAAAATGTAGTTTCTGAATAAACCAAAAAATGCTTTTACTAAATAAAAAAATATATACGTTCCTAAGCTTATTGAACCATTTTATTTTGCACGCGTATCATAGGGTGGTATTTAGAAACAATTCCGAGTCAATTTCAAAATTTGGGTAGTATAGTATGTATTTTATAGTATTAAGGTGACAAGGGAGCACGGATTGGTAGCTGTGGTCCATAGACATCTACATCTGTCCTGGCTTAAGAATCAAAATGCAGAAGTGTTGTCACCCCTGAGGATTAAGATGGGATCCTGTGTTTGTGAATAGAATAGAATAATTTTTTATTCAATATTGATTATTACATAATACTAATTGAAAGTCATTTTTATTTGCCACTGGTTCGGAAAATACCTCAGTCCTGGAAAGAACCAGCAACAAACCCAGCGGGACTTATTTTTCAAACAAATTTCAACCATAACTTCGTTTATACAATTTTTAAATGAGTTTTCATAGGACCAGCATGGTGGCGATGACTTTATTCCCAGGGGTTATTTTCATTTATATATTTTTTGATATTTTAATAACCCTTTTTGTACAGTTTTTCTTTAATAAAACTTTTAAACTTGTTTATTGACAAACTATGAATATGTTCTGGGATTTTGTTGTAAAATCGTATACATTGCCCCATAAATGAATTACTGATTCTGTGTAGTCTAGTAACTGGCATTACAAGCTTATGTTTGTTCCTAGTGGTGAAAGTATACACATCCTTTACTTATTAAAGCTATTTATGTTTTTTTGCACATTTTTGCGATACCAAAGTTAATATGTATATTTCTTTAATTTTTTCTCTGACTGACTCTTTACAATTTAGGTTATAAATCGCCCGTACGGCTCCCTTTTGCAAAACAAATATAGCTTCAATATCAGTCGCATTATTTCATAGCAAAATTCCATAAGACATTACGCTATTAAAGTAACTAAAATATACTAATCAAGCTGTCTCAACATCTGTGAGACTTCTAATCTTTCTTACAGTATATGCTGCAGAAATAAGTCTGCTTGCTAATTTAGACATATGGAGGCCCCATTAAAGTTTTGCGTCAATAGTAATAACCAAGAAAAACAGTGGTATCCACAAGACTCAACTCCTCCCCATTTAACAGCACATTGGTTTTCGAATGTTTTACATTAGGTTTTGTAAATTTAATACACTTTGTCTAATTGCCGTTTAAAAGCATATTGTTGGCGTTAAACTAACGTACCAATTTCGATAGAGCATTATTTACATCATTCATCATCATCATTACAGCCTTTCATAAGTCTACTGCTGAACATAGGCCTCCCCCAAGGAATGCCACAAAGCACGGTCCTGCGCCACCTGCATCCATCGACTTCCTGCATGCCTTACCAGGTCGTCACTCCATCTCGTGAGGGGTCGCCCTATACTTCGCCTACCGGTACGAGGCTGCCACTCGAGAACCTTTCTTCCCCATCGGTTGTCGGTTCTTTGAGCTATATGGCCGGCCCACTGCCACTTCAGCTTACTAATCCGTTGGGCTATGTCAGTAACTCTAGTACTACTGCGGATATCCTCATTTCTAAGTTTATTACGCAGAGAAACTCCGAGCATAGCCCTCTCCATAGCTCGCTGAGTGACCTTGAGCTTCCTCATACGGCCAGCTGTGAAGGACCACGTCTCAGTTACGTACGGAACTTATTTACATGGTCACAATTAATTAACTGCCGTTTGAGTTTGAAAATTAAAGAGGTATTGTCAGCAAATAATACGATATCATGATTGTCCCCTACAAGATAATTACCTTATGTGTGTCATTAATATAGATTAAAAACAGGAATGGGCAAAGAATCGAGCCCTGAGGAAAGCCCATTGATACTATTGATCCGGAGGATCCTTTAACATTGATCGGGACTTTTTGAGTTCTGTTACTTAAATATGAAGTAATAAGTCTAAGCGCTAACATTTTAACACCGTAATCTTGTAGTTTCCTGATTAATGTCTCATGATGAACACAATCGAAAGCCTTGAAAAGATCACAGAAAATACCTAAGGCATCATGTGAATTCTCCCAGGCATTAAAATATATTTCATAAGCTCAACACTGGCGTCAGACGTCGAGCGACCCCTTGTAATACCAAATTGGTTTTTATGTAGTAATTTATTTGTATTAAAAAAAAATTAACAATTGATCCAAAATTATTTTTTCAAAAATTTTCCTGAGAGTTGGTAGTACAGAAATAGGACTAAAATTAGCGGGGTTCAACCTAATACCAGATTTAAATAAAAAATTGGTAAATCCAATTGGGCATACCTTAAGCGCATTAAAAAAATTACGTATAACTTGATTATACGGAATTTTTAAAGTAGTTTAAATACATCTATTGCAGCCGCCATCTGGGATATACATTTCGTCAGCACTATCGGCTTCTACACCCTCGAAAACCATGAAAATGTCCACCCATGATGAAAAAATTGATACCTATTGCAGCCGCCGTCTTGGATTTACATTTCGACAGCACTATCGGCTTCAGCACCCTCGAAAACCATGAAAATGACACCCAAGATGAAAAAATTGGTACTTACTTTAGCCGCAATCTTGGATTTACATTTCGACAGCACTATCGGATTCAACACCCTCGAAAACTATGAAAATGACACCCAAGATGAAAAACTTGATATCTATTGCAGCCGCCACCTTGGATTTACATTTCGACGGCACTATCGGTATCAGCACCCTCGAAAACCATGAAAATGACACCCATGATGAAAAATTGATATCTATTGCAGCCGCCATCTTGAATTTACATTTCGACATCACTATCGGCTTCAACACCATCAAAAACCATGAGAATTACACCCATGATGAAAACATTGATACCTATTGCAGTCGCCATCTTAGATTTACATTTCGACGGCACTATCGGCTTCAACACCCTCGGAACCCATGAAAATGACACCCATGATGAAAAAATTGATACCCATTGCAGCCGCCATCTTGGATTTACATTTCGACAGCACTATCGGCTTCAACACCCTCATAACTATGAAAATGACACCCATGATGCAAAAATTTGGTACCTAATTCAGCCGCTATCTTGGATTTACATTTCGACAGCACTATCGGCTTCAACACCCTCGAAAACTATGAAAATGACACCCATGATGAAAAAATTGGTACCTAATTCAGCCGCCATCTTGAATTTACATTTTGACAGCATTATCGGCTTCAACACCCGCGAAAACCACGAGAATTACACCCATGATGAAAAAATTGATACCTATTGCATTCGCCATCTTAAATTTACATTTCGACGGCACTATCGGCTTCAACACCCTCGAAAACCATGAAAATGACACCCATGATGAAAAAATTGATATCTATTGCAGCAGCCATCTTGGATTTACATTTCGACAGCACTATCGGCTTCAACACCCTCGAAAACCATGAAAACGACACCCAAGATGATAAAATAGATATCTATTGCAGCCGCCATCTTGGATTTACATTTCGATAGCACTATCGGCTTTAACACCCTCGAAAACCATGAAAATGACACCCATGATGAAAAAAATGATATCTATTGCAGCCGCCATCTTGGATTTACATTTCGACAGCACTATCGGCTTCAACACTCTCGAAAACCATGAAAACGACACCCAAGATGATAAAATTGATATCTATTGCAGCCGCCATCTTGGATTTACATTTCGACAGCACTATCGGCTTCAACACCCTCATAAACTATGAAAATGACACCCATGATGAAAAAATTGGTACCTAATTCAGCCGCCATCTTGAATTTACATTTCGACAGCACTATCGGCTTCAACCCCCTCGAAAACCATGAAAATTACACCCATGATGAAAAAATTTATACCTATTGCAGCCGCCACCTTGGATTTACGTTTCGACAGCACTATCTGCTTCAGCACCCTCGAAAACCATGAAAATGATACCCATGATGAAAAAATTATACTACTTACTTTTAGTACGTACCTACTACTATTATTTATTCTGTGCTTTTAAAATAATGTAATAAAAAAAATCTCTTATTATTATTATAATTAAGTATTTAAGAAATTTGGTTATTCGAATATTGTGTATTTGTACAGCGATCTTTTTGAGCCGCTGCAAACAACCGAAACAATGTCCACTCACAACGGCGACTGAAGCCGTACTATACTACTCTGTGACTGTAGCTCCCCATTTACAGAAATAATTTACATACGAGGCTACCTAATCAACGAAAAGAACAAAGGCAGAAAAATAGTTGACAAAAATTATCGCGTCTAGAAATAAGTTATATATAAATTGAGTTTTATTATTTTTCTATGATTTTTCAAACAAAAATGTATTTTAATTAAAGTCACAGAAAAACATACATTTTTGGGAATATCAAATGACTTAAATCATTTTTCTCTATTCAAGTGTTGTCATTTAGTATAATCATGCTATTTTCGTATAAACTTTTTAAGACTACCAACACAACACACAAAATATTTTTATATTAAGTTATTATTAGTAATAACTATACTATCAGTAATAATAAAAATAAAAGTGATATGGTTGAGAATAAGTTAATAAAAATAATAAGCAAAGCACTTCCTACAATAATACATTATCTCAATCATAGTACTATGTAACGATTCCATTTAATGTTATGACAACACTAGCTAAAATAAAATGTCACTGTTTTTTACTGGCTTTACGGCTCTGGGTTCTAGCCCTTCTGAGAATGTCACTATGACACACAGGCCCTGGAGCCAAGTCAGAAATATACATTTATAGTATGCAAATATATAATAGAGATACAATAATCTAAAAACTCTCAATTATGTATTATGTATTGAGCTAACATCAAACAACCACAGGAAGCATGACTTTTTCCAAGTGACATAAGACAACCTAAACAGCTTCAAATCTAAATATCTTTTTTGACGCCTTCTCAGGACAAAATTCTTTGACTGAATTATTAAGGGACAGGTGCTTAACATTTTAAGATATTTTTGATATATAGACGCTACTTTCCTTCTCAACTAATTTTATGTATGAAAGTCTGCCATTGTTCTTTCGCCATTTTGGAGCCGAAAAAAATTAATTATAGCTAAACAAAACAAAATTACACTGTCATTTACATTCAGTGGCTTCCCACATGATAGATGAAGATATTAAAAAATTGATGGAGTTAAACAATTGATATTTTTCAAAAGTTATCGTGTTTACAAGCCACAGGGGCATGATAAATCCACACCATAAGCCACTAAAACACTTTTTTTATTTAAAAATAGCAATTAATCGATTTTAAAAAAATATTAATAAGTTCAACAATCATTTATCTTTCTAACAATGTGCTTTTTATATCATTTATATGTATAATATGATTGCTAGATACAATTTTATTCGATAAAACGTTGGAATCTTAATTTTTAGGCAATAGTAGAATATACCTTGCGCTTTCGCTTAAGGTATGCAATAAAGGTATTACTATACTCTACTTCATTAAATCAGGAAACACACCAGAATCGATACAAGTATTAAAAGTAATAGCAAGATGAGGTGCAATTAAATATATTATGGACGCAATAACGTAACGGAAATCCCCCACAAATCTGCAAAATGTTTCACTGTAAACACAGGAGCATTGAGCTGCTATTTTAAGCTGATATTCTGTGAGAGCGTGATCTTTCGCGGTCGAGCCAACATTAAGAGCTACGAACATAATATAGTACACAACTGTATAATAGTCACCCCACCGTACGCGTTCTCCGTACGTCGCAACTAAATATTGTGATAGAGCCACGCTGCATCTACTTTATGGTTGTATCACGAATAGGTTGGCTCGACCGGGGTAGGACCACGCTCTCACAGAACACCAGCGTAAAATAGCAGCTTAATGCTGCTACATTTCGTATGGTGAATGAAGAGAAACAGAGACCCTTTTTACTGGTAAAGACGTATTGACATGTATTAAATTTAAATTTTCTTAGACATGTAGCTTTCCTTACGATGTTCCTTTACCGTAAATCACGTAATGAAAATGAAAATGAAAAACAATTACAAACAATTTAACAGTGGTTCTCACACTAGTCTCGCAGACCTGTATCGTGAGAGCCAGTGCATGGCTGTATATATATGTATAATACATGTGTAATAAATTAACACTTTATTGAATATTAACTTGCAATTAGGAAATAAGAATTCTCAAATATAAACTAACTTAAAATTAGAAATCACTAGTGCATCATTTATTTTAAGCCTTTAGCTGTGTAATGGCTGCGTAAGAGAGTTCATCACCACATTTCGTCCCGTGAGTGTCGTAAGAAGCGACTGAGAAATGCGAGAAAGATCTCATGGTTTTCAATTTGTAGCGGTTTAGCCTTCCCATTTTCGCCAGACGTAAAATAATCAGGCCGGTGACAGGCGCAACGTCCAGCACTAAGATGCGAGATTTTTGGTACTGAGATCGCTAATTTGCATGCCAAGGTTTGTGGTGGCTTCTGACGAAAAATACCCATATCCATCAAAGGACTTTTATAGAAATATAAACTTTTTATTCAGTATAGGTTATAAATAATATTTGTGTAAGTCTTTATAAAGTGCACATATAAAAACCAGGGAAACTACATATAATTTCATCGACGGAAAAATTATTAAAAAAGTATATAAAAAATTATTTATATTTTTATGAATATTTTAAAATTTGAAATTGCAGCTGCTAACCCTATTTAAATAAATTGTTATAATTTTTAAACTGAATGTTCTATCAAAGCGGATAAAATTTTTAAATGATTGTTAATAATAAGCCGTGCAAATAAATTAAATAATTCTAAAAAAAAAGAAACGCCATAAAACTAGAATAAAGAGGTATTTGATGAAAATCTGGTATTTTTTTCATCTTTTTTACAATAACTTTAAAATTTCTCGAAAAATCATCCTCTTAATCCTAATTTTTTTTTAATTTAAGTTATTCTACATCGTATTAGCTTTCCAATGGTAAAAAATGCGCGTTTATTACTCAAATGCAACCATTTTTATGAGTGTTTAAAAAAGCCCTTGCGTAGAGCCACAGAGCAAATTTTGCTTTGCGTCACAATGTGTTTGCTACAACGGGGTCTTCATTTTGAACATTTGCTTCACTTGACTTTTTGTTTTCAAATTGTTTTAATAAATAAATGATTTATGTAGATAAAATCTAGTTTTATTCCTAAAAATGTAGTTCTCTCTACCTGCTACGGTGCTTAACTGAGTTGTGTGCTTTTTTTTTAAATGCTGATTAATAAAGTTGTATCTGTGTAATAAACGTGCATTTTTTACCATTAGAAAGCTAACACGATGTAGAAAAACATAAGATTTAAAAAAATTAGGATTAAGATGACGATTTTTCGAGAAATTTTAAAGTTATTGTAAAAAAGATGAAAAAAATACCAGATTTTCATCAATTAGCTCTTTATTCTAATTTTATGGCGTTTCTTTTTTTGGAATTATTTACTTTATTGGCATGGCTTATTATTAACAATCATTTAAAAATTTATTTCACTTTGATAGGACATTCAGTTTAAAAGTTATAACAATTTATTTAAATAGGGTTAGCAGCTGCAATTTTAAATTTTAAAATATTCATAAAAAATAAATAATTTTTTATATTTTTTTTAATAATTTTTCCGTCGATGAAATTATATGTTGTTTCCCTGGTTTTGATATGTGCACTTTATAAAGACTCACACTGTATATGTATAATACATGTGTAATAAATTAACACTTTATTGAATATTAAGTTGCAATTAGGAAATAAGAATTCTCAAATATAAACTAACTTAAAATTAGAAATCACTAGTGCATCATTTATTTTAAGCCTTTAGCTGTGTAATGGCTGCGTAAGAGAGTTCATCACCACATTTCGTTCCGTGAGAGTCGTAAGAAGCGACTGAGAAATCCGAGAAAGATCTCATGGTTTTCAATTTGTAGCGGTTTAGCCTTCCCATTTTCGCCAGACGTAAAATACTCAGGCCGGTGACAGGTGCAACGTCCAGCACTAAGATGCGAGATTTTTGGTACTGAGATCGCTAATTTGCATGCCAAGGTTTGTGGTGGCTTCTGACGAAAGAGACCCATATCCATCAAAGGACTTTTATAGAAATAGAAACTTTTTATTCAGTATAGGTTATAAATAATATTTCTTAAAAGTCACGTTTATGTTTAATTTACAATTGGTTCGGAAATTACCTCTGAAAAGCACCAAAATTGTAAACTTAAAAAAAGTCAGGTAAGGAAAGTAACCCAGCGGGACTTTTTTTAAAGTTTACAATTATAAACTATGTTACAGAATCAACTAAACAAAACGAATTATAAATAGTTTGGTAGCGTTCACCTCATTCCCAGGAGTTATTATTATCCATAAATTCATTTATAATATATTTGTACTTTGCGTAAAACAAATTTTGATTTTTGCACAACAACATGCATCTTTATGGATGGAAATATAGGGAATAGAGAGGAAAGACGAAATTTCTGGTTGTTACCTTGAACTTGTGAAATGTGAAATGCTTCCATGTTCTGCAGTGGACTTTTAAGGACTGAAGAGCAGGAGGAAGAAAAAAAGTTCGACTTATATGAAATAAGATCGGAGTTTAAGTATACAGCTATGCTAGAAACAAGAACACAGGTACAACTAAATCAGACCCGAGAAACAATATTATATTTCTGCAGAAATTTTCGCTCCAAGTGTCATCGCGATGCGATAGTACTCTAATCACTAATATATGCGAGTCATCAACGCACTAATAATTACGTGTTACGATTCCTTCTCAAAGTATTTCTGCCATTCATTGTCAATATCTTTCAGTTTCATAAAGCCTTTGATCTGATGTTTCGACAACTCATGCGGAAATTTATTTGATTTTGAACTAACCTCAAAATTTGGTTTGGAATAACTTCAGATCAATTATCTCAAATATTTTAACGCTACAATAAATTCGGACCAATGTGATAAATAAGTTAACTGACCTTAGTACACGGTCTTAGTTTCACTGTGTACATTAAATTCTAAGCTTTATATATTCGCGCCCAATTTCATTCTTTAAATATGAGTAGGCTTGAACGCAAAATTTGCCTTCTATGTTTATTCATATCAGTAATATTACGCTTAGACAAAGCGATTTAGCATTTAGTTTTTATCCAACTTTATAACCATGGTATATATGTATATGGTAACCGGTACTGACTTATAATATAGAAATGAGAACAATAATTAATTAAATATAAATTTACTGATCTTTATTATGGTTCCGTAGTTAACTCATAGTTTCGTCATGTCCATCCGTCCGTCCGCGGTTATGCCCCTAGACCCTAGGTGCTACAAATCTGTAATTTAGCATAGTTATAGATATTATTCACGCCTAGCAAACTGTGAAATAAAATCTTAAAAAACATTTTATTTCGGGTACTTCCTATACAAGTAAATGGAGGATGATTTTTTTACCCATTTTTTTAGGTCTTCCAAAATCATTGGGGATGTGGAACAACGTCTTTTCGATTCTAGGGTCCGTTTGCTAAATATTTCTCCCCCCCCCCCCCTGTACCAACTAAACCTCTGTTTTTGGAAATGTGAAAAGTATACACAATAGTAGTATATGTAATGAATGACGATGATAAACGATTTTATAATTTTATTTAATAAATACCTACATTATAACATAAAAAGTACTTACGTTTTCATTTTTTATAGCATAGGGTGACAAACGAGCACACAGTCCACCTGATGGTAAGAAGTTGCTGTGGCCCATAAACATCTACATTTATCCTCGTTTGCGAATCAAAATGCAGATGCGTTGTCTCCCTTGAGGACTAAGATGGAATGCCTCTTTTCCAGTAAAAAGGGTCTCCGGTTCTCTACACTCACCATACGAAACACAGCAGTGTTAAGCTGCTATTTGACGCTAATATTCTGTGAGAGCGTGGTCCTTCCCCGGTCGAGCCGACCCATTCGTGCTACAACTATACTACTAATATAGCTGCAGCATGGCTCTACCACGTACAATATTTGATAAACATTTTAATTTAAATCTTTTGAAGACACGTCTTCCATCTCCTTTAGCCATTTATAAGATTAGAAGTGTACATATTACTGAGCCCCGCTCTGGATTTTTTCGAGACTTGAATACTTTAATTTTCTTGTTGGTATGTCGACCGTAGTTTTTGAAGTGATAACTTCTTAAGCGGCGGTGTGCACTTTTTTGTAATGGGTAAAAAATGTTAAACTCGCGTCAGGTCACGTGTCCTGATCGAAAATTCGTAAGACAGACGGAGAGGTTTAATTAATTTTCATTTATTAACTAATATAATTTTATTATTAACATTAGGTTTCGATCAAGTCTACTGTACTGCTTGACATTATTATTAAAATAGATACATATGTACTTACACATTATAGATGTAATATTTGTAATATGTTTATACTTTTTAGCATTTTACCTATATTTTCATAACATCATAATAAGCACATGTGCGGTCTAGGTTTACCAAACAAATAATTTCGAATGAAAATAAATGGAATAAGATAATAATAAATAATCTCTTGTTATTGTATAAATGAAATTATTGTTAAGTGAAATATGTTTGAAAAAAAAAAAGTCCCGCTGGGTTTCTTGCTGGTTCTTCCCAGGACAGAGGTATTTTTCAGTGGTAAATAAAAAATGACTTTCAATAAGAATTATGTAATAATCGATATTGAATAAAAAATTATTCTATTCTATTCTCCGCCATTCCAAAATATCAAAAATGCACAACGTTAATATTCAAGTTTTCACTTCTGCCGGCACTCCCGGAGTGCAACCCGTAGTATTTTTTGTAAGTTCATGCGTACCGAATCTAGTGATATTCATTTCTTGAACTATAGAATTATGTGCTGCATCCCGTTTTTGAATTATCTTGTATTCCGGAGATTGAAAGTTCTACAGACACGGATGTAGTTTATATAGCTGTATAAATTTAATAGTTATTTTAATGTCCCATTAATTATTAGTCGACATGATGGTGTATTTTATTTTATTTGGAGTTGTTTTAAACAAAAATTGTCTCAAGAAAGGATGCGCTCGGCCGAGCACTCGGCGCTATGTTTATACGTACCGAGTACTCGGCCGAGAGCACTGTCTCGCCCGTTTGCTCGGCACGTCTGGTTAAGGCATACGAGTAAGTATCTTCCGAGTTTTCTATACTTTACTTTTATGGAACTCTATTTTCATTGACAAGAAATGAAACAGTGTAATTTAAATCTGCAATAATTCTGGACTACAGTAATTGGGTTATTAATTATATTGGGTCACTGATTGATAATGCTATTATGACAATATCCTTTATTGTACATTTAGAAAACAAGTAACATAACAAGAAACAAACAGTAGAAAAACAAAAGGCGGCATTATAGGCCTTTTTAGGTTGCCTAGAAGAAATGTCGGTGTAACAACACCTACATTTCTTCCAGACAACCTAAAAAGGAAACAAAAAGGTAATATGTTATTTATAGTTACGTTATAATTATATCATTTATTTTTCTTTCGATTTTGTAACAAAATATTCTGTAGAGTGAGCTATTTCTTAACCTATTTTTTAAAGTAGTTTTCACTCCATAAACTTGCGAAAGTAAGTTCTATCATATATACGTAACATACATAATATGTACGTTACGTGGTACATCTTTTACGAGTATATTCATTCACTCCGAATGCTTCAAAGTTTCAAAAGGTTTAGCAAAGCTGTAGTTATTTGTTGGACTTACTTGGATTTCAAAAGGTTTCGGTATGTAAACGTAATCGTGATTAAGATAATCCCTCTTTGAAAACTAAACGTTTGGAGAAGGGAGTTTAATGTGTAAGTTTGCCAGTTATGATTTTTAGTTCCATTATAGCATCCCGGTAATTTAAAATTAAACTAGTTTCTGACAATCCATTACAAACTATTCAAATATTATACTAATTTTCGTAAGATGAAAACATTTTTAGGTTAGGTTTTTTAATTCGGTACGGAATATTTTTTTTCAGTAGAAATCTTTTTTAGAGAAATATGATTGACAAACTAGCACAAAGTCCACCTGATGGTAAGTGAATGCTGTAGTCCATAGACCATTAAATCTATACCCGATAAAAATTCAAAATGTATATTTGATGTCACCCTTGAGAACTAAGATGGAATGATAAGTTACCAGCAAATAGGTCTGCTGGTTCTGGCCACTAATTGTAGCAGCAAGGGTATACAAAGCGTGATATAGAATTTATACTTTTATTAATAGGAAATTTAATTTCACAATGATATTTATTAATAGTAAATTTAAATTATGAATGAATGAATGTATGAATCCATATATTCTCTTTTCACAATAGGTGAAAAATCTTTATTCTAAGTATTACAAAATTGCCAGACTGGTACCTTACCTATAAGTGACTGGTACCTGATGTAGGTATAAAAAACCTGTATTGTAGGTCACCAGCTTATAGCTTTATTGTTATTTAATACTAGCTGTTCCCCCCGACTTCGCCTGCGTGTAATTTAGGGTTTTAATTATGTTGCGCGGAACTCTAATTCTTTTTTCTCAAATAAAAGTAGCCTAAGTTACTTCTTATAATATCAACTATCTGCTAGTGAAAGTCCCGTCAAAATCGGTCCAGCCGTTTCGGAAATTAGCTGGAAATTTTAAAAATTGTGTTTTTGTTATAAATATCGTATAAACTTTCATATGCATTTAGTAAAAAGCTGTTATTTTAACATTACAACAGACACTTCAATTTTATTTATTGGTATAGATATTTTCGTATTATAAGATATTGTCATCTTTTAAATTTAAACAGTAATGTAATAATAAATAAACCTAGCAAGCTAACAGCATAGCAAAGTGGGGAAGCAATCAGCTTTGTAGCGGTTTCTAACGGTTGCCGTTGAGCAATCAGTTTTAAAATAGGAGGTTCAGATGCCTGGGTGATCAGTAATCGATTGCTGAAAACAGAATTTGAAAATTCGAAACCGTTCTCGAGATAATCGTGGGACAGACAGACAGACGGACAGACATCGTGAAATCAATAAGTGTCTTCGCAAGCTTCGCCACTTAATAATCATCATTATCATTACAACTTATCTAAGTTAAACGCTGAACATAGGCCTCGCATATATGTCTCATTGGGGGTATATTTAACATAGTTACTTACCATCTGGTCGCATTAAAGTCAAGCACTGCCTTATAATAAGTCAAAATGTTGCCATTATTGGCAACGTCACTTTTTTACTATTTTCAATTGTTATTGGGAAGGTGCTGCTGCCCATCTCCTGTTATAGTTGTCCTCTGATGTCTCTTACGACTCACACTGGATGATATGGGATAGTGAGTTCTCTCTCTTTTCTCTCTTACGCCGCCACTTCACTGCGTGCGTTTTAGTCAAAAGTTATCATCACTTAGAATACAGAGAGTGTTAATATTTTGGGGCTTTCGTTGTTAGGGGAATGTTTATAACCTTTAATAAAAGTCTCAAGTACGAGATAACATTACAACACTGCTCAGAGTTAAACGACGTTGCTCCAAAGTAAACTTTATCGGTACTAACTTATTTACGGGACGTTGTAGAACGTTAAATTAATTTGGTAAGTTATAATTGATATCTCGACAGGAAATGAGAAAATCGTCAACTCAATATAGTTGACAACCTGATAAAATGTGTTTGAAACTAAAATATTATATTCACAGAAATTGTTAAGATGTTTAACTTTGGTGTTAGATACGGTCTCAATCTGGTCTTCTCTCCAAAAACTTAATTAAATAATTGTTATTCAAATAAGCGTAGAATGAAATGACTATAGACATGGTATTCACATTTCATCTCGTTATATATGATAAAAACACCAACGCACACGTTTAAGTTAATGTGAGGTCTTAGATAGGATGCCAATTCACGGTAATGATTATTTTTACTGGTAACAAACCAGAAACAAAGGTCTCCGCTTCTTGACAATCATCCTACCAAACAGCAACACTATTTTACGATGATTTTCTGTGAGAAGAAACGATTTAAGACAGACCGTGATATTATGACCAGCAACTACTTAAGGAGGAGTTCCCAAGTCAGCCCTTTAAGTATAGATGAGATGGGCAGGGAGAATTCAAAAATTAAAAGTCTTAAACCCTTAAATGTGTGACGTGAAAGGTAATAAGAGAAATATTCTTTGTAGAAAGGTTCACAATAATTTTGAACGCTATTCCCACACAATAGAATACAACAGAACAGTTATTGTTCAATATAGATTACAAGAATACTTATTGAAAGACATTTATGCTTTTATCACTGGTTTGGAAAAAATCCCCTGGGAAGAACCTGCAAGAAATTCTGCGAGCCTTTTATTAAACAATATTATATGACATAACATAAATTAAAATTTTTAAAATACCTCCATAACAAAAAGAGCTGGTGATCTACAAACGGCTGAACAGATTTCATGAAATATAGCTAAAAACACTCTCGATGAAGACACCTATCAAACTATAAAAACTTAATCAAAATCGGGTCATCCTTTCAAGAGCTATGATGCCACAGACAGACACACTGGCCTACAGATACACAGATACACTCTACAAAAATAACATTCCTCTGTTTTCGTCGGAGGTTAAAAATAGCAAAAATTCCTGACTCCTTTTTCTTATGTACAAAATTAAGTCACGCAATCGTTAACAACTGCTAGAATTACTCAGCCATAAAATTGACCTAACAAACATCAAAACTATGGAAATGAATACTCGAATGTTAGTAGTTAGGTTAGCCTAGAAGATATCTAGATTATAAACATGAATTTACGTTTAAGAAATCGACAATAATATGGAAAAAAAGGTTTAATATAATTACAATAAATAATAAAATACTTTGATGAATTCTTTGATATATAAATATGATCTATAAATTGGTCGGGCAATTTGATAAGATAGGCTATAACCATTACACCCTATTAAAATTTACTGCTGAACATATATTGCCTCATAAGTGGGATATTTGCCATAGTTGCCACGTTTGGCAAGCGGGTTGTCAACCGCAGTTTTTTATTGTTAATCGTTATTAGGAAGACGCTGTTGCCCATCTCCTGATTTGTTTTTCTCTGTCGCCTCTTACGGCACCCACGGGATGATATGGGGTATATAATATTCTTACACCACCAATACACGGTAAACACCATTATAAGACAATTACAAATGCATTATGAATGTAGGATTTGTTCAACTGAACTGACAAAGCTACACTGAACAAATAATCAATAATAAGTAAGAATTATTATGTACATTGAAGTTAAAATCGGAGTCGATTACTGACTGTTTTTGTACTCTTCTCAGACAATATCGTACTTAACAAAAGCGTCAATTAATTATCTTATTTGCTCTAAAATACTTTTAATGAGAGCTGATTTTAAAAAACTATTTTTTTTACCCAAAAATATATACAATCAACCTTTCTCAAGTCTTTTCCCGATACACAGATATTTTGTAACAAAAAAATAACAAAGTGAAAAGAGGTGCTCATGCTCATCTCCAAAACTTTGGTTTATTGTTCGCCTAGCCGCTCGCAAGGCACGCACAGCTGCGTGCAATTTGCTACGGCGGGCGGGAGCTGCTCCCCCAGCTTTACAAAAACACTCTAGGGGTGGGGCAGACAAAGCTACATAGAGTCGGAGCTAGCTGATTTGGTTTTAGTACAGATTCGATTTATATTATCTATAAACACATTTTAAAAATCATTATTAAATATTTACGGTTGAATTATAAAAATAAACTATTGGTAAATCCAATTCCTATAAATCCAATTATGCACAAACCCTAACCACATTAAAAAATACGTATAACATGATTATACGGATTTTTTTAAATTAGTTTAAATACATACAAGTTTTCACTAATAACCTTTTTATACTTCTAATTTTCCAATTATTTTATGTCAAACTTCAATTTAAAAAAAAATGATTGTAAATTCAAAAGTGCACGAGAGTTTTGGCGGGAACTTGATCGGCGGCGGTTTGCTGCTCCTGTATTATAGTTTAAATAATAGTTTGAAGTGGATTTTGATATGTAAAAGTGGTGCGATTTTATGTATTAACTGTCTACGCATGTGAACTATTAGAGGAAACGGTGAAACAAGTGCTCTTATGGTAATGGATTCTCAAGATAAGCTGTTTGCATAGGCGACTTTAGATACCATCATCAACTGTCAGCTGCCTGCTGGCTCAAGTTGCCGTCAAAATCTCCCAAGGGCTGCACAATGTGACGATTCAACATATTGTGAAGCAGTGAACTATGAAGGATAATAATACATAAAGACAAAGCTTGCGGAAATTATAACAAACCGAATAATAATACTTAAGACTTGGCCTAAAGGTCTAGATACCAGGCCATAAACTCAAAAAAAAAGGTGCACGACTCATAATGCTCATATTTTTTTAAATTTATTTGGGACAACAAACAATAGTGCAATGGGTATTACAAAGAATAGAAGGAATTTGTATAGAAATGAATAATATGTTCAACAATTATTTATCTTTCTTACAATGTGCTTTTTATATCATTTCTATATTCAATATGATTGTTAGATACGATTTTATGCGACAAAACTTTGGAATCTTGATTTTAGGCGCTAGTAGAACATACCTACGCGCTTTGCGCTTAAGTCATGCCATACGTGTAAATTTGAAAAGAAGGACAAGAGACCTATTTTTTGAAATTTCTAAAAAAGTGTGTGAACAATTAAAAGAGCGTTAAAAGTAGTGTGTATGTCCACATTGGGGTGGTAGGTATTTTTATATCGGTATGACCAGATAACTTCTGGTAGATTGATTGATCTATGGTTGACCAATTACTTCGATTGACCCGTTATGACAGGAGTGTGACCAATCAAAAGAACGTTAAAAGTACTGCGTATGTATATATTGGAGTACTAGACATTTTTATATCTCTATATTTTTTGAGACATCCTGATTTTTAATCATTCTATACTACTTATTAGTAGTTTGTTGAGTAGTTATACAGAAGTATGAACCAATGAACGTTTATTTTTAGCCTCTCATCATATTTTTTACAGATTACCTGATTCTAAATTACGGTGCTGTTTATATATTATCTTTGATGAATATAAATAGTGTGATTGTAATAGCACGAATGAGTCGGCTCGACCGGGGAAGGACCGCGCTCTCTCAAAATACCACAGTAAAATAGCAGCTTAAGGCTGCTTTGTTTTGTATGGTGAGTGTAGAGAACCGAAGACCCTTTTACTGGGAAACAGGCATTCCAACTTAGTCCTCACGTGTGACAACGCATCTGCATTATGATTCATCGTCGAGGATAGATGTCTATGACTATGGGCCACATCAAACATTTATCAGGTGCTCTGTGTGCTCTTTTGTCACCCTTATCCTATACAAAAAAATATAGAAAACCTAAGTGATATCATAGAGTCAAAATGCGAGTTTTTATTTTTCAAATAATCCAGGACGAGGAAGTAAAGAATAAAGTCTCTATGGTAGGCACGGTTCTCTTATTATTTTATAAATTATTGGAAAAGAGATGAGTTGACCATGCAAACCTAATGCGCGTTGGCGGAATATATTTATCTTCGTTTTTTGAACTTCTTAAACATGCATAAACACTGTTCGTTTTCACCGCCGACTACGTGGGCTACCAATTCATTGGTGCCGGCGGCGATCGCACTCGGTTTGTTCGCGTATTATTAAGAAAAACGCGTTTATTCCTTTAACTACTACATTACAGTCTCTATTATGACACGATATAGTTTCTTTTCCATTTTCAAAATATTATTGAACTCCATAATTTACAAATAAATCAATAGACACATACACAGGTGGTTTTTACAGGGTCATTGATCATATCCACCTATTCAATAACGAACAAATATATATGTGTCTTGTTCAATTTGTTATGCAGCTCCTCATGTCAATATAAATTAAAATTTAATAAACTACAAAGACAAAGAGACAGGCGCACGACCTACCTGAAAAAAACTTTTGCCGAAACTATTGAATAGATTGCTTTTGCAGATTGCTATAAATTCTAATGTTCGATGATAAATTATGCCCATATCGGTACATTGGTATAAAACGTAGGTTCATATAATATACATGCTGTTACAACTTGTTACACGTGGTAGAGCCATGCTGGAGTTATATTAAGAGTGTAGCTGTAGCACGAATGGGTCGGCTTGACCGTTGAAGGACCATGTTCTCACAGAATACCGGCGAAAAATAGTAACTTATTTTCGTCTTAGTCCTCACGACTGACAACACATCTGCATTTTGATTCGCAAACGAGGATAAATGTAGATGTCTGTGGGCCACAGTAACCACTTACCATCAGGTGGACTGTGTTCTCGTTTGTCACCCTTATTCTATAAAATAACTATAATTGATTGCTAGACAAGAATATACATTTATTTTATTGCTATATTGCTATAATATGAGATGTGTCTGAGATTTTTCCCCAGAGGAAGTGTTCGTATAAAAAAAATTGAATCCAAAAACTGGTTTCTCTTGTAGCAATCCTATTGCATAGTGTTCGTTCGTTTACACATGTCAATCAATCAGTTGTGCACAGATTCATTTGCACGTCTCCCACTTGAAAACATACGAAAGTCTCTTGAATTGTTCTATCTTTTACAAATCTATATAAAGTCAATGAACTTAGAAAGCTATGGACGTTTTATGTTTTTTTTTTAATCTGTTTTAGAATAAGATCAACTGATGAGTTTTACTTCGAATTCTATCCAGAATTTATTTAACAGGGTAAATATAAAATCTATTAAATCACATTGCCAACTACCGGCTTCCGATTTTGCAATTTTCTTTTTTGGCACTAAGTCTATATAATATATTATAAATGATCGACTAACTGCATTTTTATCCAGATAAGTATCTCCCTAGGTCTTAGTGTCAGTTAAAAGTACAAATGAATTATCATTATATATTCATCATGACAAAAGTTAGTTCCACGCGAACGAAGTCGCGGGCACAGGTAGTTATATGAGAATATGATTTGTTTTAGTCCATCAATTATCAATATAACTTTACTTAACTTGACTACAGCGCCATCTATCGGATCATGCTATAGCCATCGCCTCGACAAAACAAATATGTAATATGAATAAAACCTCAACATAAAAAGATAAAAATCAGCTTCGGGCATTTTTTCTTACGGTTAAATTTCAAATAAGGTTTTAGTTCAATTATATCTTTAACGATTATTTGTCAATTAACAGCAAAACTATCTTGTTTACTTCATATAGGTCACTGTGAGAAGTTTAAACTTCTAACAAAGTTTAAAGCTCTGCTAGCGTAGCTTCGAAGATATTACTCTTAGTTTTAAATTTCTGATTTAATGTATGCATTGTTGATGTTATTGAAATTCAAATCGATAACATAAGATATTATTCGTATTACAAAAAGTCGTTTATTTATAGTCTCGGGCTTGCACAATGTTTTAGGAATAGTTCTTCTAATTAAAGAAGTCCCTTGGTCGCAGCGTCACAGTTTTCACGTAATTTAACATTTAAACTCCATACTTTAAACATTTTTCGTGTTATAGGTTATAGTTTTGCATCTGAGACTATCTTCCCCTTATTGAATTATTTTCAAGTTTTTTGTACATAAGAACGTATGAGTATATCGAAACAAAATCTCAAGATAGTTCGGATGATATACCGCGTCTCTCTCGCGGCAAAGCATTCGAAACGTCGAGCATATAATATCATTAAGTTATATTTATTATATTTTGATTTGAAACATTTATTGGCGCGTCTTGGTATTAAACTCGATTCGTATGCCGTGACGGCAAAAGACATGACTCCCTATTAAACCGTCACGTCCTTCTACACTACCGCTTTCGACTCCCCTGTGTGTACGTGCGCGTATACTATACATTTCGTTGCTTCTCTTTGTGAGTTGTGTAATGCATGTGCCTTTCTATTCCACTATAGTAACTATACCCGTGTTTTCATTTTCTACGCTATATTTATTTATTGGTTTACAATAATTATTTTATTTATTTATTTATTTAATCTTTATTATACACCTTATAATAAGGGATATAAAGGGCGGACTTCATGCTTTATGGCATTCTCTACCAGTCAACCCTTGTTGATTTAAGAAACTGTGGCAGGTGTGTGGTTTACAGTCATTTGATAAGTAGAATATATTTACTATAAACATACACACTTAATATCAACGTGTATAATAAAGCGTGAATAATAAATATATAAACGGGTACTTATATAAGAAATCGTTAAATAAATAAAATATAATCATCATTACAGCCTTTCATAAGTCCACTGCTGAACATAGGCCTCCCCCAAGGAATGCCACAAAGCACGGTCCTGAGCTACCTGCATCCATCGACTTCCTGCATGTCTAAACAGGTCCTCACTTCATCAAGTGGGGGGTTGCCCTACACTTCGCCTACCGGTACGAGGCTGCCACTCGAGAACCTTTCTTCCCCATCGGTTGTCGGTTCTTCGAGCTATATGGCCAGCCCACTGCCACTTTAGCTTACTAATCCGTTGGGCTATGTCTGTTACTCCGGTTCTACTGCGGATATCCTCATCTCTAAGTTTATCACACAGAGAAACCACGAACATAGCCCTCTCGATAGCTCGCTGGGCGACCTTGAGCTTCCTCATACGGCCAGCAATGAAGGACCATCTCTCAGAGCCATAAGTTATCACTGGTAACACGCACTGGTTGTACAGTTTCGTTTTCAGGTTTTGAGGTATGTCTAACGAGAAGAAATGTCGTAGTATCCCGAACGCTGTCAAGCCAAATTGAATCCGTCGATTGACCTCTCGGTCGAAGTTGGACTTACCTAGTCGGACTATTTGTCCCAGGTAAATATACTCGTCAACAACTTCGAGCTTAGTGTTCCCAACAACTACCGGCATAGGTGTGACATGGACGTTAAACATGATTTTTGTTTTGTCTATGTTCATCTTAAGACCTATCCGTTAGGAGACACTATTGAGGTCATTGAGCATAGTGCTTAGGTCCTCCAGCGATTTTGCCATAAGGACTATATCGTCGGCAAATCGAAGGTGAGTGAAGTACTCGCCATTGATGTTAATACCGCATCCTTTCCAGTCCAGTAGCTTGAAAACGTTTTCCAATGCAGCGGTGAAGAGTTTCGGGGATATAACGTCACCCTGTCTTACACCTCTCTGCAGTTGGATAGGTTCCGTACTTCGATTCTCTACTTGGAAAGCCATCGTAGCTCTACTGTACAAACACTTCAGCATTTCGATATACCGATAGTCAACTTGGCACCGCTGAAGGGAGTGCAGCACCGCCCAAATTTCGACGGAATCAAAGGCTTTCTCATACTCCACATACGCCAGACATAGTGGCAAATTGTACTCGTCGTCAAGTCTGCGTGCGAGACGATTCATAATGACTCTCGAAAATTGCTCGTAGACGCGGCTCAGAAGGGAAATCGGTCTGTAGTTTGTAGTGTTATGCTACTTACATATCATTTTACACTATTTTTCCATTCTGTTTTGATTTTCTGCATTCATATTTTGCATCACTTTTCACGCTATCAGTTATGCTACTTACATATAATTTTACACTATCTTTCCATTCTGTTTTTGATTTTCTGCATTTATATTTTGCATCACCTTTATTTCCATAGGATCCTGTAACGTTTTTACACAATAACAAATCATTTTTACTTCGTATTTTCACGCTTTCAGCACCTTTTAAATCGCTGTCAATGGAGTCTTACCTTTTCTATCTTTTATTGAGTTCTCCGTAACTCTGCAATTTCAGGTTTCGTGCGCGCTGCCGCGCTATAGTTTTTCCTATATGAATAATATCTCATTTCTTACTTAAATGTAACTGTTTTTCAATTATATACGTAAAACCAAAAATTTATATTTTTGACAACCATTATTTATATGGTTGTTATGGTAACTTTTATTCAAATTCGTCACTGGTCTGATGTTCTTATTTCGATATTTCCACATAAATACTCTTTTGCTCTAGGTCATTTACAATAAATTTCCTTTTAATTTAAATAATTTCTCGTTCTTTCTAAAAAGGCATAAAAGCCGAACAATCGGAGAATACAGGGAGTCTCGCTTCAGTTTTCAAACGTGAAGCATCTACTAAAGGCCTTATCCCGGGGCTGCATTGCCCTGGCGCTGAGTGCACCTACTGCTCGCGCTACCTTTGGGTGCTACGACTGCTTGCTCCAGGCCCTGAGTGCACCTACTGCCCGCGCTAACTTCGGGCGCTGCGACTGCTTGCTCCAAGCGCTGAGCGCAACTACTCCAGGCGCTACGTGCGCCGGCTCCGGACGCTGCGTGTGCCCAGACCAGGCGCTGCGTGCCATCACCGCCAAGAAACTACAAGCTCAGCGTGTGCCTACTTCTATTCCAAGCGCAGCGTGTGTCACTTCGACCTTTAGGCTCCACTACAATACAATATTCTCCTATCTTTACTTTTTTTATCTAATTGTAATTACACGTCATCCATCATCATCATCATATTTCATTTTTTTATAAAATTGTAAATACCTTTTTAAAAATTTAAATATATTATTTTCTTGTTCTACTTTTGTTGTTTTGTTGTTCTTAGGTTAGGTTCTATTATTTTTTTTTAATTGTCGCTTCACGACAGTTTGGCGCCCAACGTAAAAGTCCTCTTTCTCTCTTAATTCTTCACCTTTACTGCGCCTTGTCCATTCCCTTTTGATTTAATTGCTTTCCCTTTCGTTCTTAACTCATTATTCATCATTCATTTATTCATCCTTTTCATACCTTCCAAATTCTAAAACAAAACTTCTTCTAGTTTTTCAACTTATCTGGATTATATTTAGACCTACATATAACACTTCACTTACATTCATCACTCTAATATTTTTATTCTAGATAACTTAAAGAGGTACAATTTTTAATAAAATTTTTATTTCTTAAACTTAACTTTACACTTAATTATAACAATGAAAAGGGTTATTAAGTACGAATTCCTTAAAAAGGCCGAACTTGAATACGAAGTGAAGATTAGATGTGAGGAACCAGCTAATACTGTTTTGCTTCTAAAAAAACAAGTTTTGCGTTTAGTTGCGAATTCTCACCCTGAAGATATTCTGACTTCTCCAATTCCGATCGAGGATGACTTGTCTCAAATTGTTTCTACTTTGACCTATCTGGACTGTAAAATTAAAAAAAATTTTACAAGTTGAAACCAAATACTTACGACTAATAGAAACTTTTATTAACCATGTTTTTTACAGATTAGAGCGAATAGATACTGACTTATATCCAGACTTTAAAGCTAATTTCGATACTTTGAAGATGAAATTTGACGCTATTGCTAAACAATTCGAATCCTTGACTCCACCTTCAACTGAAAATGACTCTCCATCACTTGACCCTCCTGTTGACCCGACTGTCATGGAAACTCCTCTTGTTTTTTAAACTTCTGTTATGATCCATACCCCGTATCCTTCACGACCACCTCAATCTTTTTCTCCAATTAACGTCTTCAAAGATCTGAAAAGACACACCTTCAATGGTAAAAGCTGTCCAAGATCCTTTCTTCCAAAACTTGAAGAATACTACTTAGCTCGTGGCTTGTCCAAAGACTTATCGATTTCTCAAGCGTTCGAAATTTTTACCGACAATGCTCTTCTTTGGTTTAGATTTAAATATAATCAGAATCCAAACATAACTTGGAACGAACTTTCCTCTTTATTAATCAAAGACTTTGGTGGTTTTGACTATGATCATAAACTTCTAGAAGCGATTGGGAATCGAACTCAAGGCCGTGATGAAACTATCGTCATCTATATTTCTATTATGTCTGGAATGTTCTCTCGTCTTTCGAAGAAACTTTCTGAAACAGAACAATTGGAGATTATTTTGAGGAATATTCGCCCATGTTATTCAGTCTTCGTAGCTCTAAAAGACATTGACTCTATCGACTCTCTTCTGGCTACATGCCAAAACTTTGAAAAGTTCCTAGACATCGACAAACAATTTAAAGAACCAAATGTACAA
Source organism: Parnassius glacialis (assembly GCA_033319125.1). Lineage (NCBI taxonomy): Eukaryota > Metazoa > Arthropoda > Insecta > Lepidoptera > Papilionidae > Parnassius > Parnassius glacialis. The sequence goes on along the minus strand of JAVANC010000023.1, from coordinate 20,159,422 downwards.
CAAAATCCTCTTATTTCTGAATTCAACTACAAGCATTCCACTTCAAGTTCAGTTGACTCTCCAAATTCTTCCAATAACTCACGACCTTCTCCTCCATTAATGAATAAATTAACTTCATCCTACAAATACCCTTCTAGACAAATTAATAGTCTCTCTCAAACTAAAGCCCCTCAAGAAAGCTCTTTTTGTGTTCGCTGTCGCAAACAAGGTCATACTTTGAACACTTGTACTCAACCACGATTCGTGATATGTTTCAAATGTGCTCTTAAAGGATTTAAAACTGCAGATTACCCTACTTGTTCTCCCAAACCACATACTAGTTCAAAAAACTAACTGCTGACTTGAAAAGTAACTTAAACTTTGATAATGACGATTGGACAAGTTGGATTAAAACAATTCAAAACTTCTTTTCTTGTTACAAAATCTCTTCTACACTCTACTCCAAAGAGCAAGATCTTAATTGTCCATTCGTTAATGAAAAAATTATGACTTAACTTTATCTGGTTTACTAGATTCTGGCAGCTCAGTAACTATTCTGGGTAATAATTCTCATTTAGAAATTCTTAAACTGGGCTGTAAACTTTTCAAGTCAGATCTTATTACTGTCTCTACTGCTAATAATCAAAAAGTTAATTCCTTGGGTTATTTTGACTTACCTGTTCATTTCAATAATCAAACTCATTTGATTAAAGCTTACGTTTTCCCTGAAATATTTCCTTCGCTAATACTAGGTATTGACTTTTGGAGAAAATTTAATCTTTTACCTAGTGTTTTATCTTCTCTTAACTTTACAGAATCTAAATGCTCTGCTATCGAAACTAAAGATATTAAAGTTTTACCTTATGAGCATTTAACTCCTAACCAAAAGAACATCGCTAACGACATCATCCAACGCTTCAAGACAATTTCTTTTGAGGAAAAAGGTATCCTGGGAAGCACACATTTAATCACCCACAAGACTGATACTGGTGATTCTCTTCCAATCAAACAAAGATGTTATAGACTGTCTCCTGAAAAACAAAAGGCGTTAATTATTGAAGTTGACAAAATGCTGGGATGAAAGGTCATTGAACAATGCGAAAGTCCTTGGTTATCTCCAGTTCTCATCACTCCGAAGAAGAATGGTGAATGGCGTTTCTGTGTAGACAGCAGGAAGCTTGACTCAATTACACGTCGTGATGCTTATAAGTTGCCACTAATAAGCGAAATTTTGGACAACCTGAAGAATGCCAAATACTTATCAAGCATCGACATTGCGAAAGCATTTGGGAAATTCCCTTGAATCCTCCTGATAAAGATAAAACTGCATTATATGTACCTGGAAGAGGTATGTTTAGATTCAAAGTAATGCCTTTCGGACTCACCAACTCACCTGCAACTCTACAAAGATTAATGGATATGCTGTTTACTCCTGAATTTGAGAACAAGGTATTTTGCTATCTGGATGACATTGTTATTATTAGTGAGACTTTTGATGAACACATATCGCTTCTCATGAAAAACTTTCATATGCTAATCTAACTATTAACTTTGAGAAGAGTCAATTCTTCAAGAAAGAACTGAAATACCTTGGTTTTCTAGTGGACGAGTATGGTCTACGTGCGGATCCAGATAAAATTAAGCTATTTTAGAATATCCTGTACCGACTTGCAGAAAAGAAGTACGAAGATTCATAGGCACCTGCAGCTGGTTCAGAAGATTCATTCCAAACTTTAGCACTATTGCCTCTCCACTCAACCAACAAACCTGTTCCGGGAAGAACGCTCCTAAATTTTTATGGAATCCACAAGCTGCAGCTGCTTTCCAGAAACTTAAAGAAGCTTTGGTAACTGCTCCTGTCCTTGCTTGCCCTAACTTCGAACTACCCTTCTCTGTACATTGTGATGCATCAAATTATGGCACAGAAGCAATGCTTACTCAACATCAAGATAAAGAATTTACAATATATACTGATCATGCTGCACTTAAATGGTTTCAGAATTTATCAAATCCATCAGGAAGACTTGCTCGCTGGACTTTACGCTTATCATGCTTTAACTTTGTCCTAAAACATAAAAAAGGAAAGGATAACGTTGTTCCAGATTTATTATCAAGACATAAGAATCAAGAACGTCCTGATACACGAGAAACTTTACCTCAAGGCGTACATCCTATTACGATTGAAGAACCACCTGATCGTAGACTTGAGCACTACAACAAGATTTTTCTCGGATGCTCCAACAACCCAGACGCATATCCCAACTACACTATCAGGGATAACAAACTTTACCGCTGTATCCATCCTCCCGATCGTCTAAACGATGACTTTATTTGGAAAGAAGTTCCACTATCTCAAGATAGACATGTACTTATTGAAGCTAACCATGGTTCCCCTTCAGAACTTCATCTTGGTATCTTCAAGACATTCAAGAAAATATCTTTAAAATACTATTGGGCTGGTATGTTTAAGGACATTGCCGAATTAATCTCGACTTGTCAAACCTGCTAAACCTACAAACACCCTAATCATTCTCCCTATGGTCTTATGGGTAAACCCAAACTTTGCTCCAGACCTTTTCAAACTATATCCTTAGATCTTATGGGTCCATTGCCTATGACTCGAAGACGAAATCAGTATATTCTAGTAATTAACTGCAATTTTACTAAATATACTATGATTTTTCCCCTTAAACGTGCTACTTCAGCTAATATTATTAATGTTTTGGAAAATTCAGTTTTTCTAGTTCATGGCATTCCCCAAACTATTATAATGGACAACGCTGTTCAATTTCAGTCGCGAGAATTCCAGTCATTTTTAAATTCTTATAATGTTCCTTGTATTTTTCACACAGCTTTATATTGTCCTCAGGTTAATCCTACGGAGAAGTTTAATAGTACAATTATTACAGCTCTAGCATCTCTAGTAGGAGACGATCATAGATCCTGGGACAACCATCTTGCTAAGATTCAGTACGCAATGAACAGCGCTACAAATGTAGCTACTGGTTTTACTCCAAATTTTTTAGTCTTTGGTAGGGAAACAATACCTTGTGGATCCTTCTATACTCCAATTCAGAACCTCGAGGAATTGGTATTTATACCTCGTGATATTTACGCGTCTAATGCTGGTCTCCCCTCATCTATATTTCACAAAGTTCAAACTAAACTTCACATAGCTCACGCTAAAAATAGCGCTCGCTATGATCTTCGCCGGTCTTTTAAAAAATTTAATGTGGGAGACACTGTTTGGCGTAAAAACCATGTTTTAAACGATGCCGGCGCATATTTTAATGCTAAACTTGCCCCTAAGTTCATCAAGTGCAAAGTGATAGCTAAACTGTCACCACTAGTCTATATGCTTGAAGACCCTAATGGAGTTAGAGGCAAGTGGCACATCAAAGATGTAAAACCATAAATTTTCTTAACTTTTATTAACTGTTAATTTGTATATATGTATAAATATCACCATCATTTTCACCTTATTATTTTTATTTCTTTTAATTTGTTTGTTTGTTTGGTGATCCAGTGTTCTTCAACACATCTTGCTTTAAGACCTCGAATTTTAGTTGGATTAATCTTCACTTTTTATGTTTGTTTCAGACACATCTCGTTGGTGATGTTGCATAAGTCATAGCGACTAATGCTTGCTTAAGATTAAGTTCTTTATCTTTATCTTCACTTGGGAACGGCTGACTACTCCCTTAATTTTCTTTACCTTTATCTTCACTTGGGAGCGACTGACTACTTCCTTAATTTTTTCTCCACGCAGGAGCGGATGACAACTCCTTAAATAAGCCTGAATGTCCTTTCGAAAACACACTTTTAGAGTGGTGTCTCTTCGAGTAATTTTTTTTTCCACGCAGGAGCGGTTGACTACTCCTTAAATAAGCCTGAATGTCTTTTCGAAAACACACTTTTAGAGTGGTAGTCATTGAATGTGAACTCCACCCTTACCTGAATGCAGATGATGAATGTAAGAGATAGTATATCTGATTTTGCCTGTTGGTGTCTGTTTCTGCAAAGCTGTGTTTTTATGGTTTATTTTAGAATGTACATGTCAAAATTTTTGCTGAGTCAAAAATTTTCCAGGGTCGGGGGAAAAATGTAGTGTTATGCTACTTACATATCATTTTACACTATTTTTCCATTCTGTTTTGATTTTCTGCATTCATATTTTGCATCACTTTTCACGCTATCAGTTATGCTACTTACATATCATTTTACACTATCTTTGCATTCTGTTTTTGATTTTCTGCATTTATATTTTGCATCACCTTTATTTCCATAGGATCCTGTAACGTTTTTACACAATAACAAATCATTTTTACTTCGTATTTTCACGCTTTCAGCACCGTTTAAATCGCTGTCAATGGAGTCTTACCTTTTCTATCTTTTATTGAGTTCTCCGTAACTCTGCAATTTCAGGTTTCATGCGCGCTGCCGCGCTATAGTTTTTCCTATATGAATAATATCTCATTTCTTACTTAAATGTAACTGTTTTTCAATTATATACGTAAAACCAAAAATTTATATTTTTGACATCCATTATTTATATGGTTGTTATGGTAACTTTTATTCAAATTCGTCACTGGTCTGATGTTCTTTTTTCGATATTTCCACATAAATACTCTTTTGCTCTAGATCATTTACAATAAATTTCCTTTTAATTTAAATAATTTCTCGTTCTCTCTAAAAAGGTATAAAAGCCGAACAATCGGAGAATACAGGGAGTCTCGCTTCAGTTTTCAAACGTGAAGCATCTACTAAAGGCCTTATCCCGGGGCCGCATTGCCCCGGCGCTGAGTGCATTTCGATATACCGATAGTCAACTTGGCACCGCTGAAGGGAGTGCAGCACCGCCCAAATTTCGACGGAATCAAAGGCTTTCTCATACTCCACATACGCCAGACATAGTGGCAAATTGTACTCGTCGTCAAGTCTGCGTGCGAGACGATTCATAATGACTCTCGAAAATAGCACGTAGACGCAGCTCAGAAGGGAAATCGGTCTGTAGTTTGTAGTGTTATGCTACTTACATATCATTTTACACTATTTTTCCATTCTGTTTTGATTTTCTGCATTCATATTTTGCATCACTTTTCACGCTATCAGTTATGCTACTTACATATAATTTTACACTATCTTTCCATTCTGTTTTTGATTTTCTGCATTTATATTTTGCATCACCTTTATTTCCATAGGATCCTGTAACGTTTTTACACAATAAAAAATCATTTTTACTTCGTATTTTCACGCTTTCAGCACCTTTTAAATCGCTGTCAATGGAGTCTTACCTTTTCTATCTTTTATTGAGTTCTCCGTAACTCTGCAATTTCAGCTTTCATGCGCGCTGCCGCGCTATAGTTTTTCCTATATGAATAATATCTCATTTCTTACTTAAATGTAACTGTTTTTCAATTATATACGTAAAACCAAAAATTTATATTTTTGACAACCATTATTTATATGGTTGTTATGGTAACTTTTATTCAAATTCGTCACTGGTCTGATGTTCTTATTTCGATATTTCCACATAAATACTCTTTTGCTCTAGGTCATTTACAATAAATTTCCTTTTAATTTAAATAATTTCTCGTTCTCTCTAAAAAGGTATAAAAGCCGAACAATCGGAGAATACAGGGAGTCTCGCTTCAGTTTTCAAACGTGAAGCATCTACTAAAGGCCTTATCCCGGGGCCGCATTGCCCCGGGATCCTGCAAGCCTCCATCTACATTTGAAGTCGTCGGCGTAGTCTACTTCAAGCGCGGGGCCACACTACTCCGGGCGCTACGACTACTTGCTCCAGGCGCTGAGTGTACCTACTGCCCGCGCTTCCTTTGGGCGCTATGACTGCTTGCTCCAGGCGCTGAGTGCACCTACTGCCCGCGCTCCCTTTGGGCGCTGCTACTGCTTGCTCCAAGCGCTGAGCGCACCTATTTCAGGCGCTACGTGCGCCGGCTCCAGACGCTGCGTGTGCCCAGACCAGGCGCTGCGTGCCATCACCGCCAAGAAACTACAAGCTCAGCGTGTGCCTACTTCTACTCCAAGCGCAGCGTGTGTCACTTCGACCTTTAGGCTCCACTACAATACAATATTCTCCTATCTTTACTTTTTTTATCTAATTGTAATTACACGTCATCCATCATCATCATCATATTTCATTTTTTTATAAAATTGTAAATACCTTTTTAAAAATTTAAATATATTATTTTCTTGTTCTACTTTTGTTGTTTTGTTGTTCTTAGGTTAGGTTCTATTATTTTTTTTATTGTCGCTCCACGACAAGTTCTTCAAGAGAGCGTTGTCGCTTTTCTTGAAGAACAAGACCACCGCACTTCTGCTCCCCGCCTCCGGAGTAGTGCCACCATGGAGGACGGAATTAAAGAGCTTCTGAAGGACTTCAAGTAACGATTTTCCACCCGCTTTCATAAGCTCCGGAGTAATTCCATCCTCGCCCGGGGACTTGCTGTTTTTAAGGTGCTGGAGAGCTATTCTAATCTCGCTCAGACTGACGTCAGGGATATCTTCGGAATAGTGTCGGATAAGACTCGCTCTTGGATCGTTACTCACACTTGCGTGTGGCTCCAACGATGCCGTGTACAGCTGCCCATAGAACCTCTCAATCTCACTCAAAATCTCAGGTGTCCCGGAAACGTTGCTGCCACATTCGGTCTTTAGCTTTGACAGTTGGCTCTTTCTGGCAGACAGATCACTGGCAGAGACTTTGGAGCCTTAGTTCCGCTCGATCGCTTCTTCAATAAAAGCTGTATTGAAGTTGCGTAAGTCCCGCCGCTTGCATTTAGAGATCTGTCTGTTAAGTTGCCTGTATGCTGTTAAATCTGTTGAAGAATGTAGCTTCATCTCCCGTCTAACAGCCATGAGATTGAGAGTTTGATCGGATCTCTGACCATTCGGTGATCGCTGCCAGTTTTCACCTTCGCGATCACGGAGACAGTACTGAACAGTTGTCGTCTGGTCGTCATAATGAAGTCAATCTCATTTTTCGTCGAACCGTCAGGGCTCGACGAAAAATGAGAGAGAGAGCCCCCACTTCCTGTGGGGCCGCTTCTGAAAAAAAGAGTTCATCATAAAGAGTTCTTCTTTCTCCATGAAGTCGGCCAGCTGCTGGCCCCTTGAGTTCCGTTGCCCTATTCCAAAGTTCCCTACTTTCAGCTCACCGTTTTTTCTTGTGCCTAGTTTTGCATTGAAGTCTCCCATTAACACCGTATGCTAGGTTTTGGAGGAATACATGGCTCTAGAGATATCCTCATATATTTCCTCCACCTCCTCATCGGTACGTGCCGAGGTTGGTGCGTAAACCTGTATGACCTTCAGCGAAAACCGTTTGGTGATTCTGAGTATAAGGTACGCAACCCTCGTCGACACACTCCCAATCTCTACAACATTGTTAACATGAGACTTGTGGACGATAAATCCAACACCTCCTTGGGACAGATGGTCGCCCTCCTGGTGATAGAGCAAGTTGCCGGATTCGAGGATTACCGTGTCCTCCTCCTCTCTTCGGATCTCGGATAATCCTATAATATGCCAGCGTAACGTGTTTATCTCTTCTTCCAGCTCCCCGATCTTCTCGTCAGTCCTCAGGGTGCGTGCGTTTATGTTGCCAGGTCGAATTGTCTTAGGTGGCAACCGAACCTCCACCGGAGATTCTTAGCACCCCCGACTGGGGGCCGTCTTTTTGTTACTTTTGTCATGGGGGTTTTTTGCCATAGTTGCCACGCTTGGCGAGCGGGTTGGCAACCGCAGGTTTTTTAATTATTATTTCTGTTATCAGGAAGATGCTGCTGCCTATCTCCTGCCTGTTTCCCTTTGTCGCCTTTTTCGACATTCATGGGAAGATATGGGGTAGTGGATATTCCAAACCGCCACTGCACTGCAAATAAAATATAATACAAAAATAAAATAACATGATACATATTAAAATACATAATTTAAAGAATATCACTTATAAAGTGAAAACAAAAGTCCCATAAATCAGGTGGTATTATTCTTGTTATGAAATGCTCTTATAGTCTCTTAAAATAATAATTATTACTAGTTTTCTTGATATTAACAGACAACGCATTCCAGAGCAATTGGACTGCACAGTAAAAGAGGAATTAAAGACACAAAAGGAATTAAATTCTACTATCAACTATGCTGCTTCACATCTGCCGTGCGTCCTATGACAACCAATTTGTTTTAATTATGTAATATATTCATCTAATTAAAAGAAATCGTGATCCCTTATATCAGCATATTATAGCAAATTACAAAAAAAATCGATATAAAAATATTTTGTTTACAATTAAAGTTACAAACGAATTCTTAGTCCACCTCGGTAAGCGGCTATTGCAGCCCATGGACGCCAGCAACCAATTTTTAAGAAGGCTACAGTTTTGTTGTCACATTTGTGGACTAAGATGGATTTTTTTAATAGGATGGGGTGACAAACGAGCACACAGTCCACCTGATTATAAGTGGTATCTGTGGCCCATAGACATCTACATCTGTCCTCGTTTGCGAATCAAAATGCATATCTGTTGTCACCCGTGAGGACTAAGATGGAATGCCTCGTTTCCAGTAAAAAGGGTCTCCGGTTATCTACACTCACCATACGAAACACAGCAGTGTTAAGCTGCTATTTTACGCTGGTATTCTGTGAGAGCGTGGTCCTTCCCCGGTTGAGCCGACCCATTCGTGCTACAACTATTCATGATATATAGCTGCAGCATGGCTCTACCACGAACAAAATGCCTCACATCCTGTTATTATACAGGCTCTCAATACCCTTCAGACCAGAATACAGCAGTACAGGCACTGCTGTTTGCGGTAGAAATAGTTGGGAGGTCGGTAACCACCCAGACTGACTCCCAGGCATAAAAGGAGTTCCACAACCTAGATGTTTAAAGCTATTTTTAATTAAAATCCGGTCTTTGCATTCTTGACAGCAAAGGAATGAGTAATTAGCCTGCCTTATATAACTATCTTAAGGATAATTTAAAAAAAAATTCTGCGTGACAGTTCAAAAGTGAAACTTTGCCATGAAAGAAAATTGTCTCTTTAGCCAAGTTCTTTTAGTATAAAATGATAGTAGTTTTCATTGTAATTTTAAAAAGTATGAAAATATTAATGTCGGACATCGAATATGCCGTTGGTCTATTGTTTCTTGTTTGAAAGAATAATAAAATTATATGTGAAGTTTATAGAATAGGAAGGAAGTTCGCTACGCTACTTATATTCGTGTTGGCGACCGACACACTTGAGGTCACTTTTAAAGTGACGAATAATGTTAAAAATAATTCAAAGCAATGAATAAAGTATGAATAAGTACTATCAGTTAAATCCTCTTCAAGGATGTTATTATATAGAATAAGAGTGACAAACGAGCACACAGTCCACCTGATGGTAAGTGAATGTTGTGGTTCATAGACATCTACAGTTATCCTCGAATAAGAACCAAAATGTAGATGCATTGTTACCCCTGACTCCTAAGATGGATTTTTCAATCGTCAGATAAATGTTTTTCGTAGATATTCAAATGTAACACGAACAATTAAAAAATTACACTAATATTAATACAGTTGATTAACTGTTTTACTTTTATATTCAGTTGAATTATAATTGAATTTATACGTACGTGTAATTTCTGGATCTCGACAATATCGCCATCTGCCGGCTCCAATTGTGAATTTAAGCCAAGCAGGGGCCTACTAAAATAAACCCAAAAAATCATCGAAATCGGTCAAGCCATTTTCGAGTTGTTGCGAGACTAACGGACTGCAATTGATTTTTATATATAATGATTATATTTTCTATCTGATGATTCAAAAATTAACCTTTACAAAAAACTTCTTACATTAAATAGATGTGTATTATTAAATTTTATTATATAATTTAATTATAAAATTAAATTTATAATAATATATATTAATAATTTATATATATATATATATATATATATATATATATATATATATATATATATATATATATATATATTAAATTTAATTGGGCAAGCTTAAGATCGGAAAATTAGATTATGTCTAGTATAAAGGCACTGACTACCCTCTTAAGTTTGGATACACTCAAGAGAAAGGTCTCTTGAGTGTATCCTATCCATCGATTACTAATATAAGAAAGATGATCTTTTTGGGTCTATTACGAGGTGACACTGAAAGTTCTTAGAAAACCAAAAACTGAACAAATTAGCAAGTTATTAATATTAATAATATAATTACTACTACTTAAAAGATAAACAATATATATATATATATATATATATATATATATATATACAGGGTATTTTTGAAACGCTCCCGAAAACAAAGACAGATGATAGAAGATACTACACCTTAGCACATGGGTCACAAATAAATTTGATCCCGACGAAAAAAAAATCATCTTTTCCACAACGTTTTATTAACTTTATTCACGCTCCATCATGTTAGTACATCTAAATGGAACGATAATTTCATAAAAAAAATCATGAAAATACTTAAACAGAAAACCAGCAGTGAAACTTAAAAATTACATCAGCTGATAATAGGGTCAATATCCTCGCGGACGTCGAACGCTTATAGATCCCGTCACGTAAAAACGCTGGCCTTGAACCTGGGCACTGAGCGATTTATCGAAGTTTCATTTTTTAGTTTAATTTTTCATTTCTTATACAAAATCAAAGATAACGATGAGATAGTGTTTATAATTGTGTGAGTACTGAGTACCCAATTAGGTACGTTTATTAATTTCAATAATTTTTTGTAGTAAAGATAATGTAATAAAATGTACAAAATCAGGAAGGAGAGTAAAATTCCCTGAGTATTATTGCCCGTATCACGGTCTCTAGAGGGGGGGGGGGTGATGTGGAGGCATATCGAACCTGGAACTTCAAAGCGCGGCAGCGAGTGAGCGTTCAGCTGTCTTTATACTATGGTACAGCTACTACTGCTAGCTAAAGCGCCCTCCACATTCGCGCTGTGAACACATGTGAAAGCGAATGTGGATGGCTTTCGCGCCCGTTCACGGGCTTCGCGCCTGTTCACGCCTTGTTACCCGTTTAGTGTTGGTATTTTACGCCCGTATCAAAGGGTTTACGAGGCGCGAACCTCCCTCGAACGCAAGCGCATCCACACTCGCGCGTGAAATCAGTAATGCACGAGACTCGGTCACAGATTAGTTAATAGTTTACTAAACAGATACATCACTCTCATACAAAAGCGAAAATACCTACGCTATAATAGCCTACAAAATCTTAATAATAATATCTACTGTTCGCAGCGCGCATAAAGAGTCGAGATTGTGTTGACCGCCGTGCGACTCACGTGCAAGCGCGTCATCGCACGAATGCTCTAGGGTTGTACCTATGATGATTATTGAAATAAAACGAATCTTGCGAAATAACCATATTTTTTATTTGTCAATAAAATATGTTTGAGTTTTATAAAATGATTTATACATTTTTTTCCTTCAATTTGAAATCACGGTTATTAAATTTTATCGTTGAAAATGGTTGTCATTCAATTTATAAATTATAGCACTGTTATGCTTTGTTTCGATGTAATCTTATAATTAAGAAAAAAAAGACAATTTTTCATTTGTTTTTTGACTCTGACATCCATCCACTGCACAATAATTACGTGGTTTCGGCATTTCGACAAGTAAGCGCGGGAAACGTGCGCGGTGCAAGCGCTCTGGCGGGCGTGCGGCAGCCCAATGTCGGTTGTATCGTGGGCGATACGCAAAACGGTAGGCATATAACGCAGTGTCTTGAGCGAGTGACGGAGGCCTGACTCGGTGCCGTGAGGTTGTGCTTATTTGTATTTTTTTTATAGGATAGGTTGACAAACGAACACACAGTCCACCTGATGGCAAGTGGCTGCTGTGGCCCATAGACATTTACATCTATCCTCGTTTGCGAATCAAAATACAGATGCGTTGTCACCTCCGAGGACTAAGATAGAATGCCTCATTTCCAGTAAAAAGGCTCTCCGGTTCTCTACACTCACCATACGAAACCAGCAGTGTTAAGCTGCTATTTTACGCTGGTATTCTGTGTGAGTGTGCTCCTTCCCCGGTCGAGACGACCCATTCGTGCTACAACTATATGTATTACTAATATAGCTGCAGCATGGCTCTACCACGTATAAGATTTGTTTACGGAGGACGGTTCGTCAAAATGAGCGTCAGTTGGACGAACGAGCAAGAACTCATGTTGATCGAGTGTTATCATGCCTAACCCATTTTATGGGATGCTAAACACAAAGATCATAAAAATATTATTTTTTTATAGAATAGGGTGACAAACGAGCACACAGTCTACCTGATGGTATGTGGTTGCTGTGCCCCATAGACATATACACCTATCTTCGTTTGCGAATTAAAATGCAGATGCGTTGTCACCCGTGAGGACTAAGATAGAATGCCTCTTTTCCAGTAAAAAGGGTCTCCGGTTCTCTACACTAAAATGAAAATACTAAATGAAAGTACTAAAATGAAAACTGAAAGTACATGGCGCATGGATGCCAATAAAGGAAATAATGAGTATTGAAGTGACTGATTTAAAAAAATGTATCTTTGTCATCCACCTTTTCTCCATTTCTTTTTTATCTTTTATATACACGTAATTTAAGTGAGCCAAAGTGCATAGCGTCACGAGCGCGCGAACTAAACTGTGAACGATAGCGAATGTGGAGGGACATGTTTTTCGCGACGACTTCGCGGCAAAATTACAGCGTGAATTCACGCCGTGAATCACACAGGAGTCTGGAGCCCGCCTAACATATAGCACGACTGTATCAAGGTCAAACGGCCACGCCTCAATCGACTTGCGCGTGAGGGGGTTCCCCCCGCCAGTCTGCAGCTGTTACCGACGTAGAACGCATGTCACTGTATTCATTAATATAATTATTGTAGTCGCGAGGTACATATCGACTTGTGTATAAGTTCTATTGTTTGTGTTAAATTGTCTTTCCTTTCTTTTCACTGTGTACATTATCCGCCTTCTTAAATGTTCTGTGTACTTGTAGACAATAAACGTTTTGTGCGTTATATGTGGTGACTTTTATTGACACTCTAAACACCCATACAACCATAACTTTTAAATTCCATATGAAAATTAGTCGAAGGGATAAAACTTATAAATAATAAACGTTAACGATGTCTTAACATACATAACGCTTTAAGCTGAACGCACATATGTCCGCACCGTACGCATCGTACGCGCCGTACGCGCCGAGTTTTACTGATGGCCTCGCACATATGCCCGTACGCATCGTCCGCACCGTCCGCAAATCTTTTGTATTACCAACAACTTTTGTAGTTTTTTCCAACCACTGGTGTGAAACGGTACATTGAAATTGATCGCTCGAAATCACTATGGAAAGAAATATAGTAATAGCCTGCTTATTGGCATAGGAAGAAGAAAAAAAAATTCGGAGAAAAAGAGGATTCTGGATTCATAATATTAATTTAAAAAGGCAATTGTATGGAGAATATGAAGGGGATATACTTTATTTAAATATTTATTAGGTGATGATGAACGATTTTTCAGATATTTGCATTTAACATACAAAGTACTTCAAGAGTTGGTACATGTACTAAAACCATATCTTTCTATGGAAAACTCAAGATTAAGAAGACCAATTGAACCAGAAAAAAGACTTGTTGTATGTTTGAGGTAAGTATTTTTATTGATAATTTTTAGTAATCAGGTATAATTGGGTTTTTGAATTAAATTTAACAATTTTTTTAGTTCAGTATGTAAATAATTTATCACTAAGTATTCATATTCATAACCGATGTAAAAAAATCAAATTATGTATAATTAAATACGAATTAATTAAGTTATAAAAATACAAAAACTATTACGTAACCTATATCACCAGTTTTAGTGGAAAATCCACTAAGTTGGCAACATTACACAACACTGAGTATCCACACGCTCCAAACGCACCGCGTTATATGACGTCATCAGCATTCGTCCTTCGATATCGTATACCTACCGCATTTTATAAAATTCGGCGCGTACGGTGCGGGTGTAATGTGCGAGGTTTCATACGATTTCATACAACGAATTCTAAAATTCGACGCGTACGGCGCGGACATATATGCGTTCAGCTTTAACGGTGTGTGGAAGGTTCTCCAGTGCGTCAAGGACTTTACATTGTGCGCATTTGTTTTAGCGTATTTGATTAATAATTTTAGTTTTTAAAACAGTTCCGTGTTGACTATCTAAAGAAACAGTTTAATTGTGTTGTTTATTAAATGATTGTTGTTATAACTTGCTATTTATTACTTAATGATATTATCCTTGTTGTAACGTTTTAAGTTTCTTGTTTTGTTTTTATAATGCCTAAAGCGTACGTTTATACAAGCTCGCAGGAATGCTTCACATGCATTGCGAATTTACCGAGAGAAATTCCCGACCGCTCGACATCCAGCTGACTGATAACAGCAGCATTTCAGCGAGTGTTGGAAAATCGGCCCATTGCTCTGGTAGCGGCAGGAGGTGGAAGTCAAGAAGCTTCCTGAACGCTAAATGTTCATGAAGGATTTTTTGCACTTGACTCATACCGATGCCTAAGTTTGTCCGAATCTGCTTATATGTAAATTTTTTGTCAGTCTCTATCATACGCCGCACAACACTGATATTATCTTCAGTCAAGAGTCAGAGGCCGGCAGAGAGTCAAAAGGCTGTCCCCTACGCAGATCATCGGTGAGATTAATTTGACCACGTTTAAACTCAATAAACCAGTTATAAACAGTGGCATAAGAAGGGGCTTCATTGTGAAAGGCCAATCGCAGTATATCATAACTTACTTGTTGACTTGAATGACATCGAATGTCATAAAAATCATTGTACGAAAATTTTCTCGCTTAAATTCACGCTAACGTGACACAGACAATTTTCAATTGCTGTCAAATCGTAAACAGATGACGAATTATTAAAATTCTTGTACATACACAATAATATTGGCAAAGATTTCCGTTTTCAAAATTTATTTTATTATATCGCTTACAAGTGGCCAGTTCCAAAAACTTTCAGTGTCGCCCTCGTATATGAACCCAGGGATTGAAATTTTGACTAAAAATATCAATGAATATACACTGAATTTGTTATTTGTAAGTTTTCGAAGTGATTATGTGGTTTACTAAAATAATTATAATACGGAAGGTAACATAATGTGTTACGATATATTTAAAGATAAAATGATATTATTTCAAATAACTTTACATTCTAGTTAAAATATACACCCTCCCCCTTCTACATGTCCCCTGGTGCTGTATAATAATGACCAGGCTAATAAATTTCGATCTTAAAAGGTTTTGTCTTAAAAAAGTTATTCAAAGGCCGTTTATTTTAATTATTAACTTTATTAAGCTGTTATTGTATAGTACCTTAGCTTTTTTATTGTCTCTCGGAAGACTCAATATTCATAAGTGTATTTTAATATAAGAACCCCGCTGACAAAAGAAAGGCTCAAAAGTGTTTCATCATCATCGTCATTACAGCCCTTCACAAGTCCACTGCTGAACATAGGCCTCCCCCAAGGAATGCCACAAAGCACGGTCCTGAGCCACCTGCATCCATCGACTTCCTGCATTTCTTACCAGGTCGTCACTCCATCTCGTGGGGGGTCGCTCTACACTTCGCCTACCGGTACGAGGCTGCCACTCAAGAACCTTTCTTCCCCATCGGTTGTCGGTTCTTCGAGCTATATGGCCGGCCCACTGCCACTTCAGCTTACTAATCCGTTGGGCTATGTCGGTCACTCTGGTTCTACTGCGGATATCCTCATTCCTAAGTTTATCACGAAGAGAAACTCCGAGCTCCCTCTCTATAGCTCGCTGAGCGAGCTTCAGCTTCCTCATACGGTCAGCAGTGAAGGACCACGTCTCAGATGCGTAAGTCATCACTGGCAACACGCACTGGTTGCATAATTTCGTTTTAAGGTTTTGAGGTATGTCTGACGAGAAGATGTGTCGTAGATTCCCGAACGCTGCCCGTTGCTGAGTTGAATCCGTCGATTGAGCTCTCGATCGAAGTTGGACTTACTAAGTCGGACTATTTGTCCCAGGTAAACATACTCGTCAACAACTTCGAGCTTAGTGCTCCCAACAACTACCGGCATAGGTGTGACATGGACATTAAACATAAAATTTGTTTTGTCTATGTTCAACTTAAGACCTATCCGTTGGGAGACACTATTGAGGTCATTGAGCATAGTGCTTAGGTCCTCCAGCGATTCTGCCATAAGGACTATATCGTCGGCAAATCGAAGGTGAGTGATGTACTCGCCATTGATGTTAATACCGTATCCTTTCCAGTCCAGAAGCTTGAAAACGTCTTCCAATGCAGCGGTGAAGAGTTTCGGGGCTATAACTTCGCTCTGTCTTACAACTCTCTGCAATTGGATAGGTTTCGTACTCTGGTTCTGTACTCGGATAGCCATCGTAGCTCTACTGTACAAACACTTCAGCACTTCGATATACCGACAGTCAACTTGGCACCGCTGAAGGGACTTTAGCACCGCCCAAATTTCGACGGAATCAAAGGCTTTCTCATAGTCCACATACGCCAGACATAGTGGCAAATTGTACTCTTCAAACTTCTGTACAATTTGCCGAAGGGTATGTATGTGGTCTATGGTGCTAAAGCCCTTTCGGAAACCGGCTTGTTCGGGAGGCTGGAAGTCGTCAAGTCTGCGCGCGAGACGATTCGTAATGACTCTCGAAAACAGCACGTAGATGCGGCTCAGAAGGGAAATCGGTCTGTAGTTATTCAAGAGAGCGTTGTCGCCTTTCTTGAAGAACAAGATCACCGCACTTCTGCTCCACGCCTCCGGACTAGTGCCACCATGGAGGACGGAATTAAAGAGCTTCTGAAGGACTTCAAGTACCGGTTTTCCACCCGCTTTCAGAAGCTCCGCTGTAATTCCATCCTCGCCCGGGGACTTGCTGTTTTTAAGGTGCTGGAGAGCTATTCTAATCTCGCTCAGACTGACGTCCGGGTTATCTTCGGAATAGTGTCGGATAAGAATCGCTCTTGGATCGTTACGCACACTTGCGTGTGGCTCCAACGATGACGTGTACAGCTGCCCATAGAACCTCTCAATCTCACTGAAAATCTCAGGTGTCCCGGAAACGTTGCTGCTACATTTGGTCTTCAGCTTTAACAGTTGGCTCTTTCTGGCACACAGATCTCTGGCAAAGACTTTGGAGCCTTGGTTCCGCTCGATTGCTTCTTCAATACAAGCTATATTGAAGTTGCGTAAGTCACGCCGCATGCATTTGGAGATCTGTCTGTTCAGTTGCCTGTATGCTGTCAAATCTGTTGATGAATGTAGCCTTATCTCCCGTCTAACAGCCGTGAGATTAAGAGTGTGATCAGAGAGTTTTTGTGTTCTTCTGCGGCGGGTCTTGCAGAACTTAGCTCCAACCGAATGGACCGTTTCCACGAGCTTGTCATTCATATCGTCCACTTCATTGCAGTCTTCTAGGCACTGAAAACGGTTTTGGAACTCGAGCTGAAAGGTTTCGGGACTCTGGAACAGAGCACGAGGGGGACGGAGCGTTGACTTCATTAGAAGAGACCTCTCCAACTTAACGTTTAGGTTCAGTGTGCCTTTAACCATTCGGTGATCGCTACCAGTTTTCACCCTCGCGATCACGGAGACATCACTGAACAGTTGTCGTCTGGTCGTCATAATGAAGTCAATCTCATTTTTTGTCGAACCGTCGGGGCTCTACCAGGTCCACTTCCTGTGGGGCCGCTTCTTGAAGAAAGAGTTCATCATAAAGAGTCCCTCTTTCTCGATAAGTCGGCCAGCTGCTGGCCCCTTGGGTTCCGTTGCCCTATTACAAATTTCCCTACTTTCAGCTCACCGTTCTCTCTTGTGCCTAGTTTTGCATTGAAGTCTCCCATTAACACCGTATATTGGGTTTTGGAGGAATGCATGGCTCTAGATATATTCTCATACATTTCCTCCACCTCCTCATCGGGGTGTGCCGAGGTTGGTGCGTAAACCTGTATGACCTTCAGCGAATACCGTTTGGTGATTCTGAGTATAAGGTACGAAAACCCTCGTCGACACACTCCCGATCTTTACAACGTTGTTAACGAGAGACTTGTGGACGATAAATCCGACACCTCCTTGGGATAGATGGTCGCCCTCCCAGTTGTTGCCGGATTCGAAGATAACCATGTCCTCCCCCTCTCTTCGGACTTCGGATAATCCTATAATATGCCAGCGCAACTTGTCTATCTCTTCTTCCAGCTCCACAATCTTCTCGTCAGTCCTCAGGGTGCGTGCGTTGTACGTTGCCAGGTCGAGTCGTCTAAGGTGGCAACCGAACCTCCACCGGAGATTCTTAGCACCCCCTGCCCCGCCGTTACCATGGTCGCCACCGTAGCCAGGAATAGCGGGGCCGCCGGGGACTGGGGGCCGTCTGTTTGTTGCTTTAATTATTGGGGGGTATTTGCCATAGTTACCACTCTTGGCAAGGGTGTTGGCAACCGCAGTCTTTTTATTGCAATTTTGGCTATTATAAGGAAGATGCCGCTGCGCATCTCCTGCCTGTTTCCCTTTGTCGCCTTTTACGACACCCACGGGAGGATATGGGGTAGTGGTATTCTTGACCGCCACTACACGTGTTTATGAATATTAAATTGCCCCTGTTCCACATTGTATTGTTTCACATCAATTATTTATTATAGACTTGCAGACTTGACGACTTCCAGCCTCCCGAACAAACCGGTTTCCGAAAGGACTTTAGCACCACAGACCACTTACATACCCTTCAGCAAGTTGTACAGAAGTCCGAGGAGTACAATTTGCCACTATGCCTGGCGTATGGGGACTATGAGAAAGCCTTTGATTCCGTCGAAATTTGGGCGGTGCTGCAGTCCTTTCAGCGGTGCCAATTTGACTGTCGGTATATCGAAGCGCTGAAGTGCTTGTACAGTAGAGCTACGATGGCTATCCGAGTACAAAACCAGAGTACGAAACCTATCCAATTGCAGAGAGGTGTAAACATGGTGACGTTATATCCCCGAAACTCTTCACCGCTGCATTGGAAGACGTTTTCAAGCTTCTGGACTGGAAAGGATACGGTATTAACATCAATGGCGAGTACATCACTCACCTTCGATTTGCCGACGATATAGTCCTTATGGCAGAATCGCTGGAGGACCTAAGCACTATGCTCAATGACCTCAATAGTGTCTCCCAACGGATAGGTCTTAAGTTGAACATAGACAAAACAAATTTTATGTTTAATGTCCATGTCACTCCTATGCCGGTAGTTGTTGGGAGCACTAAGCTCGAAGTTGTTGACGAGTATGTTTACCTGGGACAAATAGTCCGACTTAGTAAGTCCAACTTCGATCGAGAGCTCAATCGACGGATTCAACTCAGCAACGGGCAGCGTTCGGGAATCTACGACACATCTTCTCGTCAGACATACCTCAAAACCTTAAAACGAAATTATGCAACCAGTGCGTGTTGCCAGTGATGACTTACGCATCTGAGACGTGGTCCTTCACTGCTGACCGTATGAGGAAGCTGAAGCTCGCTCAGCGAGCTATAGAGAGGGAGCTCGGAGTTTCTCTTCGTGATAAACTTAGGAATGAGGATATCCGCAGTAGAACCAGAGTGACCGACATAGCCCAACGGATTAGTAAGCTGAAGTGGCAGTGGGCCGGCCATATAGCTCGAAAAACCGACAACCGATGGGGAAGAAAGGTTCTCGAGTGGCAGCCTCGCACCGGTTGGCGAAGTGTAGGGCGACCCCCACGAGATGGATTGACGACCTGATAAGACATGCAGGAAGTCGATGGATACAGGTGGCCCAGGACCGTGCTTTGTGCCATTCCTTGGGGGAGGCCTATGTTCAGCAGTGGACTTATGAAAGGCTGAAATGATGATGATGATGATTTATTACAGAATCCTTAAGAGATCACTCAATTTATCTTTATACAAAAACCCGATGCAAAGGCTTCGCTCTCCCAAGAAAAAAAAAGTGGTGGAGGTACACGGCTCCATACAGGCCATCACCTTGTGTGGTTAATAACAACACAAAAAACGAGCTCTCCTCGAAAAAGGATGATAAATTCTGGACTAGACCGTACGCTTCTGAAAAAATCTGGAGAACTAGTAAAAGAGGGCTTGGCTCCTTTAACTTATGCACAAACATTGATAGAAGTTCTTCACACGGTTTGGACACACGTCAAATAATTGACACATGGGCGCTCTGTGATCGCCACTACCTGCGAGACCATTGCTTCTGCAGTTTCATAGTATGGTCAGCACGGCTTCTAGCTGCTGGGCGTGAGTCCACTCCTTACTTCAAGTGTTGTGGTCCTACGTTGAGCAACTTTTGGCAGCCTCCTTAATGAGTCACCAGCTACCACGAGCTAAGGTCAACCCTTATGCTTCACAAACCAATAAATCGGCAGATATAGCCAAAGCCAAATATATATTTATTATTTTGGCATCTATGTAGTGTATGTAATTAAATATCTGTGTGAATTTCCCTACCTAAATTAATTATATTGTTGTATAAAACATTAAGGAGGATGTTGCATATAACATCTATATAATTAATACGGAATAATTGTCGCTCTAAATAGTGCAATTACACACATTTTTTTAAATTCAAAAGGTGGCTGACGCTACTCGCTTGGACTCCGTACACAACCGACGGACTCGCGATGTGCACAGGCAAGCCGAATTGTTATAACGAACCCGACCTACTTAAATGTTGTCTAGAGCACTTTGGTTATCGAATCCACGCTTATTTATTTATATAACAATTTATGTACACACAAAGTAATGTTCCATAGTAAAAATAAAAAGATATTTTGTACAAAGGCACTGCTAATTTCATAAAATTTCTTCCAGCAGGCCCGATACTAGAAACCGCAAGTCCCGGTAAGAAAGTCTAAGCGACATTATAATAATAATTTTAAAGTTTCATTTTGATTCCATAGGCCTTACGTTCATTTGTCTTTTGTATAATGCCGTTAAAACCCAGCAGATGTTGCCTTGCCTGTATATATATATATATATATATATATATATTTATGGCGGTCGGTTGAACAGTATAGAAGTTGATATGCGCAATCTAGTGATGAGTTAGAACAAATTGAACAACATTATAACTGCCTTGAAAAAAAATACATATTATGTATTTCGAAGCACGAACACACTGGCGTCGCATCCGGCAGCCATCGATAACTTTCGTTTGTTTACTTTTTTGCCCGATTCATGTTGTCATATGAGATGACGACTAGTCGAAAGGACGCCTTAGCAAATGTTAGTTTGCATGCGGTCAAACGTAATATCCTTGCGTATGTGTGTTGGTCATTAAATGTCCAAAGATAGAGACACAGTGTACCTATTCATGTCAGGATGGACGAGCGGACGAATTGGTGATTAATAGTGTTTTTTACAGAAATTCATGAAGAAAAGGCTGAGGACAGTCGTATGTGTCAGAGTTGGTCGTGTCGGTGTATCTATAAAATACCGGTTGGATCAGAAGTGGGGTCTCCTGTTATATTTCTGAGACATATATAATGTGCGAAGTGCTAACTTACATGGTGATTGGTCAAACGGCGTCGAAATCTTTTAATCTCGTACAGATGTAACACATATAACTGCTCTGCTCTTCTCTTCAAACTATTTATCATATAACATTAGACTATTTTGTCAGCTGTCAGAGTCTCGTGTTCGTATTTTACAGAGGTAGGTATACTAGAGTGACATAACATTGTGATGTAGTAATTAAACATCAACAATCGTAGTAATCGGTAGTTTAATTTAGGAACGTTTATTTTTTTAATACTAGAATGATAATGTAATTAGTGATTGACCGAAGATTTGGTTTCGGTTTCGGCAAGTTTCGGCAAAAAAATCTAGTTTCGGTAATAGTTTCGATTTTGGTAAAAAATCTGCCGAACTTTCGGCGGCGTCGAAACTCAGTGTTCGTGGATTATCGTGCGTCGATCGAATGAGTTCGTGACTCGTGTATTATTCATAATTTATACAGAAACAGAAACTTTTTATTCAATATAGATTATAAATAATACTTATCGAAAGTCACTCTTTTATTTAATTACCAAAGGCTCGAAAAAAAACCTCTGTCCTTGGAAGAACCAGCAAGAAACCCAGCGGGACTGTTTTTTAAATAACAGCTGATTGTATCAGGGGCATAGCTTGGACTAATATAAACGTGGGCTAAGTTGCATCAGCGACGCCCCTTTTCTTTCGTTCCAAGGATCTACCCAATAGATCTATCCTTACAAACATGCTCTCACACGACATACCTACTCATATCTATTAATTCCTGACAAGTTTCGTATTCCGTCAATGTAACAGTCGTGGTCTTTAAAGGTGATTACAACGGCATCGCAGTCGCACTTAAGAGGGTCTTCTTGTGAGGCCCCTAACTAACACACTTCAATTTGTGATTTTTTTTTCGAGTGTAAAAGTGATCAAATTAATTAGTCATCTGTGGTAAAGTCTGGGGCATCGCATTTTAGGGAGCCTTGCAAGGACGTTTTAATTGCGAGCCCGTGTGCAAGGGCCCACTTCCCCCACGCCTAGCTACGTCACTGCTTACAATCATGTGTGTAACACAATTAACAACAAAAAACAAATTAGAAATAGTTTGGTAGTGATTCCCAGGGGTTATTATCATCCATAAATTCCTTAATATTATAATAACCCTTTTTATACTTTGAGGACTTTTGTATATTTTCTGGGATTTTGTTAAGTTGTGTGTGTATTATGTGTGAGTAGAAAAATGTTCGCCCTGTTGTGGCGGTGAAAGAAAATCCACCACCTCACATATCGTCCCGTCGTAAGAGGCGACATAGGAAAACAAAGTGGACAATGGTGGGCTACATCATCTTCTTGATAACAGCTCAAATTGATTAAAATAATAATTGCTGCTGTTGCCAACCTAGGCGGGTTAGCTTAGTAGTTAGAAATCTAGCGTGGCAACGCAATTTTTTTTGCAACATTTGCTTTGGATATTTATCCAGCTACTTGACAATTTATGGGAGAGGCCTATGTTCATTTCAGTGGACTTTTGATAGGCTGACGATAATATGCTCTACTTATCTTTGCATGCCTTAATATTTACTGTAGAGTGAAAACATAAAATAACATACCCGAAAACACGAATGAAATAAAAAAGCACATATTGCCCCATGTAATGTAAAAAAATAGCAGCTTACATACAACATGTATGTAAGCTGCTATTTTTTAACTTATTTTTTACTAATGGGCACAGGCCGCAGAGTTTTTGGCCAAAAAAGTATGCCATCAAAAACATAACTTGTAAAAAAAGCCAAGTCTCGCAACTCAGTGCTTCTACCGTAAAAAGTTGTGAGATCCATGTAATACCAAGTCGGTTAATTTATACAGTCCATAGATTGATACACAGATTGACTTGGCAATCGCATGAAAACACAATATATCTCACAAGTAATACATATATTAAATTAGATTGTATAGTGAGATTGCCAAGTCAATCTATGTATCAATCTATGAACTGAATAAATTAACCGACTTGGTATTACATGGATCTCACAACTTTTTACGGTAGACGAACTGAATTGCGAGACTTGGCTTTTTTTACAAGTTATGTTTTTGATGGCATCTCATTTCTTTTTGTAGATAGTTATATCTAGGTTGCTATTTACACCTATTATTCCATTATACATATGTAGGTACACTGATTTCTTCAGTGCAAATGTAACTTTGTAATATTATCTGTTTATATGGGATTACAAAGTTATTTATGCACTTGATGTATCTCGAAAACTGGACCGAAATTGTAAAATATTTTAATTTTTCCTTGATTTATATATTAAACAATAATTGTATTCCAAATTTGAAGTTTCTATGTCTGCTAGAAGTGCCTCAGAGTTTTGATGATCGGTCAGTCAGTGAGTGACAAAATTAAGAAACTTTGACTAGTTATAATTCTTAAACTACTGGTTCAAAGTTAATGAAATTTGAAATATATTGAACTTATATAATGCCTACTTTGTTAGTAAAATTCAGGCTTCTAGTTTTATCCATAACGAAGTTATAGGGTTTCGGAAATGGCCTAAACTGCTTCGAGAAAAGGATGGTACGGCCGTGCCGCTTTTTTGCTCGACTTGGCGGGGGCACTACCGTGCCCCCAGATTCGCTGCGCTGATTCCAACGTGGAATGAATAAAATGATAATGATTTAATTATTTACATCGTATATTCAGTAGCATTGTATTATTTCATTTTATCAATGACTTGCCATTTTAGTTTATTTAGAAGTAAGTAGGTGGCGATCTAGTAATATCAGCAATAGAAGCGAACATTTATTTAATATATAAATAAGGGATAAAGTGTCAATCAAGTCAAATGTCAAATCAGTCAAGTACAATGTCAATTCTCTTACAAGTTCTGTTTCTGTTAAAAAATACACTATCAGCGCCGCTAGCGGTGAAAAACGATTTAATATGTCGTCATATGACCATATTATGAAATAGTAACGTTGTGTTTAGTTATTAATATCTTCAAACGATTTCTATTCATTGATTTGGTCAAGCTATACCATGAAATGGTCAACAAATAGTGTTAAATGAAATGAAATGACCACACCATTTCACGAAATGATAGACTACTTTATGATATAATATGATCATGACATATATAAAAATCTCTTGAATAAAACTATAATGATAATGAAAATTTTGCAACAATAATGAAAGTTTTAATCACTTGACATATATACAGGGTATTTTTGGAACGCTCCCGAAAACTAAGACAGGCGACAGCACCAAGTATACCTTTGATCATGAGTCACAAATAAATTCGATCCTGATGAAAAAAAAATCATCTTTTTACAACGTTTTATTAGCTTTATTCACGCGCCATCATGTTAGTACAGCTATAGTATGTGCCA
Source organism: Parnassius glacialis (assembly GCA_033319125.1). Lineage (NCBI taxonomy): Eukaryota > Metazoa > Arthropoda > Insecta > Lepidoptera > Papilionidae > Parnassius > Parnassius glacialis. The sequence continues at coordinate 20,134,487 of JAVANC010000023.1, read as the reverse complement.
TATCGATTGAGAAAAACGGACAATGACCTCAGATATGAGCCGAGTGTCAAAAGGCGTAACTTACAAAATCTCAATTTAGATGTGATAACAATATTTAAATATTGATATTATTCCCACTTCTAGGTCAGCACATATGTTTTGTTTTTTTGTTTCTTAAATAATATTGTCTGTGGTTCCTATAAACATAGTAAAATCTTACGGTACATCGCGAAAAATGTGTTATATTTTATATTTCAATTTATGGTAAGTAACGCAGCAATTCATTTAATAACAGTTTCATATTAAAAAAATATTTGAAGCAATATAATCACCATATTGAGCTTTTGCAAATTCATCCCTTTAAAATAAACAAAACGCGCGTTACGTCAGTTCGTTCTAAAAGAAACGTGACAATGGCAGCCAGAGATGCGTCACCTTTTTTGGGCCGGTCCGCCATTTTGTTTTCATTCGTGTTCGGATAGCGCTTGCGTGTGTACGTCTCGGGTAATTCATAGCATTCATTGCATTGTTTTAGTTGAGTTTTTACTGTTAAATTTGTTATATCGTTAAGTTTTTGTTTTTTGAATCTGTTATATTAGTTTTACTGTGACGGTCGTTACTAAATCGACATGAGTTCAGGAGAATTTGGTGAAGGACCCGGTCCTTCAACATCAAGTGGAAAGAGACGTCGCCGACCCATAATAAACGTAGCAGGTACGTACAAATAGGTACAAATGCGACGACGTAGCCTTTCTATTTCTTAAAGCGCTCTTTTTATGTGACCATGTGGTATTTATTTTCTAAAACAATATGTATTTATGTGATGTAGTACTATGGTAGTATATTTTTGTCATTTATTTACAGGCCCATCTTCTGGAGCACCTTTAACGTCACCAGTAAAAAAGAGAAAACCTACCACTTTGTCGGTCGGGGAACAAGAGATTATCATTAATGTATACAAATATGTCAAAAACACCTGGCCCGAAGACGTGTATCCTTCAAACGTTAATATGGTAGAAAAGGTTTCGGAGATCTCAGGAGTCAGCAAGAGCACTATATATCGCGTATTAAGCGTGTATAGAGATTCCCATAAAATACCAGAAAAGGGAATAATTAATAAAAGAAAAAAGTCTGTAATTGACAAGTTGGACGATTTTGATAAATCGGCTATAAGAGCGAAAGTGCATCAGTTCTTTCTTGCAGGAGAATTACCGACTTTAGACAAAATTTTGCTCAGTATAAATCAAGATGACCAGTTGCCAAACTTGAGCAAAACTTCCCTGCGACGTGTGTTGCGCCATTTAAAATTCAAATATATAAAGAGAAACAGAAAAAGTGGTCTAATAGATCGCCCAGAGATAGTTCTGTGGCGTACCAGATATTTGAGAGAAATACAAATATTAAGAAACGAGGGACGTAACATTTTTTACCTTGACGAAACATGGATTAACGCAGGTCATACTATGGGAAAGGTATGGGAAGACACCACAATTGAATCTTCTCGTCAATCACGGTTAGAAGGCTACTCTACTGGCGCGAAAGCCCCTTCGGGTAAAGGAAAGCGATTAATAGTTGTACACGTTGGCAATGAAAATGGCTTTTTGGAGGGATGTGATTGGGTATTTGAATCATCATCTACTGGTGACTACCATGAGAGTATGGACGCTCTCCATTTCGAGGACTGGTTTAGAAAAGTAATAGAAAAACTGCAAAGCGGCGATGTCATAGTTATGGATAACGCTAGTTACCACTCCAGACGTTTAGAAAAAACCCCAACAATGTCTTGGCGGAAACAAAATATGCAGGAATGGCTAGAATCTAAACAGATCGCATACGTGCCCTCGGACATAAAGACCCACTTAATGGAAAAAATAAAGGCAGTTAAAGATAACTATCGAAGTTACGTCACCGACGAGATGGCAAAAGAAAAAAGCATCACAGTGGTAAGGTTACCTCCTTATCACTGTGAGCTTAACCCCATTGAACTTGTGTGGGCAGATGTGAAAGGGTACGTTGCACGAAAAAATACAACTTTCAAGTTAAAAGATGTTAAAAATTTACTTAAAGATGGTTTAACTCAAATCACGCCAGATAAATGGAAAAACTGTGTTCAGCATGTCCTTAAGGTTGAACAAAAAATGCGTGGCATGGATGATAGAATTGACCAAACTGCAGATCGCTTTATAATTAATGTTACAGATAGTTCATCAAGTGAAGATACGAGTGATGATTGCACCGAATAAAAATAAAGTTCTTATATAATATTAAAAATAAAGTTTTATCTTTTGCATAAGTACGTACTTATTCGGTGTCGTTATCACTCGAATCTTTATATGTGTTATAAATTAATGTTTTTTGTTGTTAAATGAATAAAGTACTTTATAACAATAGATGATTTTTCTTCTACAGCGATCTTTCACATAACTTTTTAATAATAGTTAATAAATATATATTATATCAATCATTATAAAAAAATCATTATAAATAAAGAAAGTACTACATATAAAATGTGCCTATATATTGAAGGTTTGTAACCCCTGGTTAAACGACCGAAAGGTCATTGTCCGTTTTTTTCAATCGATTTGGCACATACTATAAATGAAACGATAATTTCATAAAAAAAAATCATGAAAATACTGACATTAAACCAGCAGTGGAATGACTGAATTTATATCAGCTGATTAAAGGTCAATGTACGCGCGAACGCAAATTCGCGCGGCTTGCAACTAACGGGCCATACCACAATATCTAATAATTAACAACACTTGTCTAAATACCTAACTTATCTACTTAACCTACTATTTGCCTCTGTGCTTGTCTCCACATAGCTACTTTAACCCGAATTAAGAGGTTAAATAAACCCAAATAACTGGTTCGATTCCCCGCTAATGAAAAAATACATAAATGAAATGTAACCAAGGTTGGAGTCATGCGTTTTTATTCATCGTGTAGGTATGTTTATTATTCTCATGTATTCAGTTATGTACCTATTCAGATTATTCCAGTACCAAGTTATTTAAATAAAATAGTTATAAAACAGCTTACCGCTCTAAATCCTCCGTAGTCTTATGAGATGCGGCTCAAATTGTGCTCCATTCATTTCAAGGTAGATTTGAGTGTAGGCGGGGCATTATCGTGTGGTCTTCGACACAGTCCGTACGTAGTTTCTCGAAAGCATCTACGATCCTTTGGTGTATTTCATCAGCACTATCACACTCACGATTAAAAACCCTTTCTTTCACATACCCCACAGAAAGAAGTCTAACGGGGTCAGATCTGGTGACCGAGGTGGCCAAGCGTGTGGTCCTAGTCTACCGATCCAGCGATCATCAAATAGCTCATTGAGGTGCTCACGGACGAACCTCACGATATGTGGAGGGGCACCATCATGCTGGAACCATGTGCGGCGATATTCAGCCAATGATAGGTCGTCTAAAATGTCAACCAACTGTTCATTTATAAAGTTTAGTTATCGCTGTCCGTTCAGTCGCTGTGGCAGAAACACTGGTCCCAGTATGCGATCCTTAAATAAACCTGCCCATACGTTAACCGACCATCGGGTTTGGTGCCCGGTTTGTCGAACAGCGTGCGGGTTAACCTCTGAATATACGTGTGTATTTCTTTGGTTCCACAGGTTGTTTCTGGTAAATGTCGGTTCATCCGTCCAGATAATGTGCTCAATGGAACCAGGCACACGTTGTTGCTGGTATAATAACCAACGACAGAAAACTCGTCGGTGGTCGTGATTGCCGGAACTAAAGCTTGCACTTTGTGCAATTTGTATGGGCGCATTCGATTACGCTTCAACACTTTGTGCACTGCTCAGTATGACACACTTGTTCCATCCCGACGTCTTAACAATTTATTTAGCGATACTTCGTGTACCTAGGTTCGGATACCTAACATGTTTGCCGTATTTACAATCACTATAAACGTACACGTTAAGCATTATTAAAACAAAAAACGTAACAACAAGAATAATACCAACACGAGCCGGCCGGGTTACATAATTGTTTCGCACCGAGCTAGATACAGGTCGAGTGGTGGGAGTATGGTTACAGTCGCGTTCTAAAGTACTACATGGTATTGGGATATTGTTTTATAATATTATAGTAAGTAATTAATTCTTTTATTGTAGAATCATAATAGGTGTTTTACTAGCTACTTAGAACTTTGGAAAAGGTTGGAATTAAGAATGGATAATGTTTACTTGAGCATTATTTGTTATTTCTATCGTAAAATATAAAGTAGTTTGTAACAAGAAAACTTAAGCTAAGGGTGGCACGCCGTCCATTATGTCGTCTTGGGTCACATGGAAGCCAGATGTTGATGGTGTGTTGGTGTTACTGGATGCTACTTCATCATCACTTTCATCTTCGCTTGAGCTTCCGTCATCAGGTCGATCACATGGTAAGTTTTTCGGTATTCTTCCTCAACACTTTTAACTTTACTGCACAATTTTCCCCATTCACCTTGCCCTATCATATTTACCTTTTCGTTCACTGGTTCAGTCATAAAACAATAGATATAAATAATTTTTCTTTCCTTCCTTTTTAAAACATCGTCGCGAGTCGCAAAGTAAGCTGTGTATGCCACTGTATTTTTGGAGCGAACAAAGCGCGGGAACCAATACATGCAGGCACAGTAATACTGGCGGATTGTTCCCCCGTCGCGCCCCCTTCGTACCAATATGTGATAAATCGTATAGTGTTCAAGGCCAGCGTTCCAGTGCACAAGTTCAAGGCCAGCGTTCTTTTTTCACCGTTCGCGCGTACATTAACCTCCATAAGTCAGGTGAAATCAATTCAGTTTTCACTGCTGGTTTTATGTTTCAGTATTTTCATGATTTTTTTTATGAAATTATCGTTTCATTTAGCTGTACTAACATGATGGCGCGTGAATAAAGCTAATAAAACGTTGTAAAAAGATGATTTTTTTTCATCAGTATCGAATTTGTTTGTGACCCATGATCAAAGGTATACTTGGTGCTGTTGCCTGTCTTAGTTTTCGGGGACACAAATAAATTTGATCCTGATGAAAAAAAATCATCTTTTTACAACGTTTTATTAGCTTTATTCACGCGCCATCATGTTAGTATAGCTAAATGAAACGATAATTTCATAAAAAATATCATGAAAATATTGAAACATAAAACCAGCAGTGGAAACTGAATGGATATCACCTGACTAATGGAGGTTAATGTACACTCGAACGGTGAAAAAAGAACGCTGGCCTTGAACTTGGGCACTGAGCGATTTATCACATATTGGTACGAAGGGGACGCGACGGGGGAACAATCCGCCAGTATTACTGTGCCTGCATGCTATTGGTTCCCGCGCTTTGTTCGCTCCAAAAATACAGTCGCATACACAGCTTACTTTGCGACTCGCGACGATGTTTTAAAAAGGAAGGAAAGAAAAATTATTTATATCTATTGTTTTATGACTAAACTAGTGAACGAAAAGGTAAATATGATAGAAGAAGGTGAATGGGAAAAATTGTGCAGTAAATTTAAAAGTGTTGAGGAAGAATACCGAAAAAATTACCATGTCATAGACCCGATGACGGAAGCTCAAGCGAAGATAAAAGTGATGATGAAGTAGCATCCAGTAACACCAACACACCTTCAACATCTGGCTTCCATGTGACCCAAGACGACATAATGGACGGCGTGCCACCCTTACCTTAAGTTTTCTTGTTACAAACTACTTTATATTTTACGATAGAAATAACAAATAATGCTCAAGTAAACATTATCCATTATTAATTCCAAGTAAGGCACCTATTATGATTCTACAATAAAACAATTAATTACTTACTATAATATTATAAAACAATATCCCAATACCATATAGTACTTTAGAACGCGACTGTAACCTCCCTCCACTCGACCTGTATCTAGCTCGATGCGAAAAAATATAACCCGCCCGGCTCGTGTCGCATCACGCTGTGACGCAGTAGGTTTCAGTTTTGTCGATTTGTTTATTAAATTGTAATTACGTGTTGGTATTATTCTTGTTCGTTTTTTGTTTTAAGAATGCTAAACGCGTACGTTTATGGTGATTGTGAATACGACAACATGTTATGTATCCGAACCTAGGTACACGAAGTATCGCTAAATAAATTGTTAAGACGTCGGGATGGAAGAAGTGTGTCATACTGTGCAGTGCACAAAGTGGTGAAGCGTAACCGAATGCGCCCATATAAATTGCACAAAGTGCAAGCTTTAGTTCCCGGCGATCACGACCACCGACGAGTTTTCTGCCGTTGGTTATTATACCAGCAACAACGTGTGGCTGGTTCCATTGAGCACATTATCTGGACGGATGAGTCGACATTTACCAGAAACGGCCTGTGGAACCGAAGAAATACACACGTGTATTCAGAGTTTAACCCGCACGCTGTTCGACAAACCGGGCACCAAACCCGATGGTCGGTTAACGTATGGGCAGGTTTATTTAAGGATCGCATACTGGGACCAGTGTTTCTGCCACAGCGACTGAACGGACAGCGATACCTTTACTTTATAAATGAACAGTTGACAGACATTTTAGACGACCTATCGTTGGCTGAATATCGCCGCACATGGTTCCAGTATGATGGTGCCCCTCCACATGTCGTGAGGTTCGTCCGTGAGCGCCTCAATGAGCTATTTGATGATCGCTGGACTTGGCGGACTAGGACCACACGCTTGGCCACCTCGCGCACCAGATCTGACCCCGTTAGACTTCTTTCTGTGGGGTATGTGAAAGAAAGGGTTTTTAATCGTGAGTGTGATAGTGCTGACGAAACTACAAAAGGATCGCGGATGTTTTCGACAAACTACGTACGGACTGTGTCGAAGACCACACGATGATGCCCCGCCTCCATGAGGAGACGCAACACCGAGCCCAAATCTGCCTTGAAATTAATGGAGCACAATTTGAGCCGCATCTCATAAGACCACGGAGGATTTAGAGCGGTAAGCTGTTTCATAACTAATTTTTTTAAATAACTTAGTACTGAACTAATCTGAATACATACATAACTGAATACATGAGAATAATAAACATACCTACACGATGAATAAAAACGCATGACTCTAACCTTGGTTACATTTCATTTATGTATTTTTTCATTAGCGGGAAATCGAACCAGTTAGTTGCGTAATTTAACCTGTAAATTCGGATTAAAATGGCTACGTGGAGACAAGTACAGTGGCAAAATAGTAGGTTAAGTAGATAAGTTAGGTATTTAGACAAGTGTTGTAAATTATTAGGTATTGTGGTATGGCCCGCTTGTTGCGGACCGCGCGAATTTGCGATTGCGCGTACATTGACCTTTAATCAGCTGATATAAATTCAGTTATTCCACTGCTGGTTTTAGGTTTCAGTATTTTCATGATTTTTTTTAATGAAATTATCGTTTCATTTAGCTGTACTAACATGATGGCGCGTGAATAAAGCTAATAAAACGTATTAAAAAGATGATTTTTTTTTCATCAGGATCGAATTTATTTGTGACCCATGATCAAAGGTATACTTGGTGCTGTCGCCTGTCTTAGTTTTCGGGAGCGTTCCAAAAATACCCTGTATATATATATATATATATATATATATATATATATATATATATATATTAGTAATTGCAATAAATAACTTATCAATTTTCATATTTTTGATATACGTCAATATTATCTATTGAATTATTACACTTTTCAAATAAAATAACAAAAATACTAAAAAACTAAACGTTAAAATTTTGAAATAATTTTAAAAGTCTAATCATTTAATCATATACATGTAAGTTATTTATATTATTTCATTTTTAGTAACTGAAGGCAAAATATACTACTTTTCCATTTGATGATAGATGGCGCTGTTTTAAATATCAAATCGGTGTAGCTACAAATTATTTTACCAAGATAAACAAATATGGTATTTATTTGAAAAACACCCGTCAGCCCACCTATAACCAAGATATAATAGAAAATTAATATCTAAAGGAAATAAAATACTTAACCTTCCTTTTTTGAAGTTCCGTATTAAAATAAAAAGTAACCTATAAGTTGCCCCAGGTAACTCACTATTCACATACAAAATTTCATGAAAACCGGTTCAGTAGTTTTTGCGTGAATCCGGAATACACAGACAGGCAGACAGACAAAAATTCTAAAAACTACTAATTTGGTCTCAGAAACCTTTACTTAGTCCCCTGGTTCAAGATCAAGAATATATTAGAATTACAGACACGACCTTTATACAGATTTATTATATGTATAGAGTAATAGATAGATTTTTATATATTAGCCGTGATAGCTTAGGGGCTCAGCGCGAGAAACCTTGGTTCGTTCCCCGCCAGCATCAATTAAATTTTTAACTTTGGAAATGTATTATTATTTATTATTTTCAAAAGTAGAAAGTTATAGATTTTATCTATTAAAAAGCTATTTGTCGTTCGTCCTGTGATAGGCGGTAGAATTTTTATTGAAATGTGCCGAAATTATCTTTATTAAAAAAGTTTTACAGGGACAAGCAGTGATTTATTACAACAAGATGTCATCTAACTTTTAGATTGACTTTACTCGGAATAAATTTTGGCGATTTTGCAAAATCTTAATACAAAAGTGCAGACGTTTGGTTTGAGGTAACAGCTAGTACTAATTTATTAACAAAAATATAAATTGGAAAATTTTAATAACTCATTGCATATTTCTACTAAATAATAAAAAAGGAAAAATAATAAATCACTGCCGCTGAGAACAAATTTTAATTGTTAGTTTTTAATTTAATAAAATATCTAGCACCTAAGCACCTGGAAACAAAATACCTTTAAAGTAACCAGAGCAGAAAGCTGCTAATGAAAAGAGGAAAAAATGCCATTTTTTAGACTAGCTTTGTATTGGGCCATTAGTAAATGGGTAATGGAATATTTAAATAACTTTCTAATTCAAAATTATTACAATATAGGTCTTTATTTGTAGTCGCAATGACTACAAATGGAGGTCTATATTGCAATGTTAAATTTTATTGATGTACATATGTACATAGCTGTATCCTCTGCAGCTATGTATGTACATCTATCGTATTTTTTTTTCTAATGGTCCCCACTCACGGTCAGTTCAACTGATCATTCCAACTGATCAGTACAAACTAGGGCTGTTGATATTTTTAAAATATCGGATTTTCAATATATCGATAATTATAAATATATCAATATCAGAGTTTTATATATCGAAAACATAAGCGATATAATGATGCTTATTGCTTAAAAATGATTCACACGGTTTATAATTTAGTATATTTATTCATCATTAACTGTGGTAGAGCCACGCGGCAGCTTTTGCTGTCGCATGGATGGGCCAGCTCGAACCGGGGTGGTACCACAACCTCACAGAAAACTAGCGTGAAGTAGAGGTTTACCTCTGCGTTTTGCTAGGTGAGTGCAGGTGGCCGGAGGCCCTTATTACTGGAAATAAGGCATTCTATTTTAGTCCTCACGGGTGACAACGCATCTACATTTTGATTTGTAATAGAGGATAGATGTAGATGTCTATGGGCCGCAGCAACCACTTACCATCAGGTGGACTGTGTGCTCATTTGTCACACTTTTCCTATAAAAAAAATCATCATTATTGCAGCCTTTCATAAGTCCACTGCTGAACATAGGCCTCCCCCAAGGAATGCCACAAAGCACGGTCCTGAGCCACCTGTATCCATCGACTTCCTGCTTGTCTTACAAGGTCGTCACTCCATCTCGTGGGGGGTCACCCAACACTTCGCCTACCGGTACGAGGCTGCCACTCGAGAACTTTTCTTCCCCATCGGTTGTCGGTTCTTCGAGCTATATGTCCAGCCCACTGCCACTTCAGCTTACTAATCCGTTGGGCTATGTCGGTTACTCTAGTTCTACTGCGGATATCCTCATTCCTAAGTTTACCACGCAGAGAAACTCCGAGCATAGCCCTCTCCATAGCTCGCTGAGCGACCTTGAGCTTCCTCATCCGGCCAGCAGTGAAGGACCACGTTTCAGTTCCTTATGTCATCACTGGCAACACGCACTGGTTGTACAATTTCGTTTTAAGGTTTTCAGGTATGTCTGACGAGAAGATGTGTCGTAATTTCCCGAACGCTGCCCAGCCGAGTTGAATCCATCGAATGACCTCTCGGTCGAAGTTGGACTTACCTAGTCGGACTATTTGTCCCAGGTAAACATACTCGTCAACAACTTCGAGCTTAGTGCTCCCAACAACTATCGGCATAGGTGTGACATGGACATTAAACATAATCTTTGTTTTGTCCATGTTCATCTTAAGACCTATCCGTTGGGAGACACTATTGAGGTCAGTGAGCATAGTGCTTAGTTCCTCCAGCGATTCTGCCATGAGGACTATATCGTCGGCAAATCGAAGGTGAGTGACGTACTCGCCATTGATGTTGATACCGTATCCTTTCCAGTCCAGAAGCTTGAAAACGTCTTCCAATGCAGCGGTGAAGAGTTTCGGGGATATAACGTCACCCTACTGACTACCTATCCAATTACACCTCTCTGTAATTGGATAGGTTTCGTACTCTGGTTCTGTACTCGGATAGCCATCGTAGCTCTACTGTACAAACACTTCAGCACTTCGATATACCGACAGTCAAATTGGCACCGATGAACGAACTGCAGCAAAGCCCAAATTTCAATGGAATCAAAGGCTTTATCATAGTCCACATACGCCAGACATAGTGGCAAATTGTACTCTTAGGACTTCTGTACAATTTGCCGAAGGGTATGTATGTGGTCTATGGTGCTAAAGCCCTTTCGGAAACCGGCTTGTTCGGGGACTGCAGCACCGTTCAAATTTCGGCGGAATCAAAGGTTTTCTCATAGTCCACATACGCAAGGCAAAGTGGCCGATTATACTCTTCTGTCTTCTATACAGTCTGCCGCAGGGTATGTATGTAGTCTATGGTACTAAAGCCTTTTCGGAAACCGGCTTGTTTGGGAGGCTGGAAGTCGTCAAGTCTGCGCGCGAGACGTTTCGTAATGACTCTTGAAAACAGCACGTAGACGCGGCTCAGAAGGGAAATCGGTCTGTAGTTCTTCGAGAGAGCGTTGTCACCTTTCTTGAAGAACAAGATTACCGCACTTCTTCTCCACGCCTCCGGTGTAATGCCACCATGGAGGACGGAATTAAATAGCTTCTGAAGGACTTCAAGTACCGGTCTTCCACCCGCTTTCAGAAGCTCCGCTGTAATTCTATCCTCGCCTGGGGCCTTACCGTTTTTAAGGTGCTGGAGAGCCATTCTAATCTCGCTCAGACTGACGTCCGGGATATCTTCGGAATAGTGTCGGATGAGACTCGCTCTTGGATCATTACTTACACTTGCGTGTGGCTCCAACGATGACGTGTTCAGCTGCCCATAGAACCTCTCAATCTCACTCAAAATCTCAGGTGTCCCGGAAACGATGTTGCTACATTCTGTCTTCAGCTTTGACAGTTGGCTCTTTCTGGCAGACAAATCTCTGGCAAAGACTTTGGAGCCTTAGTTCCGCTCGATCGCTTCTTCAATACGAGCTGTATTGAAGTTGCGTAAGTCCCGCGGCATGCATTTGGAGATCTGTCTGTTCAGTTGCCTGTATGCTGTCAAGTCTGTTGAAGAATGTAGCTTCATCTCCCGTCTAACAGCCATGAGATTAAGAGTGTGATCGGAGAGTTTTTGTGTTCTTCTGCGGCGGGTGTTGCAGAACTTAGCTCCAACCGCATGGACAGTTTCCACGAGTTTGTCATTCAAATCGTCCACTTCATTGCAGTCTTCTAGGCACTGAAAACGGTTTTGGAACTCGAGCTGAAAGGTTTCGGGACTCTGGAACAGAGCACGAGGGGGACGGAGCGTTGACTTCATTAGACGAGACCTCTCCAACTTAACGTTTAGGTTCAGTGTGCCTCTAACCATTCGGTGATCGCTACCAGTTTTCACCCTCGCGATCACGGAGACATCATTAAACAGTTGTCGTCTGGTCGTCATAATGAACTCAATCTCATTTTTTGTCGAACCGTCGGGGCTCGACCAGGTCCACTTCCTGTAGGGCCGCTTCTGGAAGAAAGAGTTCATCATAAAGAGTCCCTCTTTCTCCATAAAGTCGGCCAGCTGCTGGCCCCTTGGGTTTTTTTTTATAGGATAAGGATGACAAACGAGCACACAGTCCACCTGATGGTAAGTGGTTGCTGTGGCCCATAGACATCTACATCTATCCTCATTTGCGAATCAAAATGCAGATGCGTTGTCACCCGTGAGGACTAAGATTGAATGCCTCATTTCCAGTAAAAAGGGCCTCCGGCCACCTGCACTTACCAAGCTAAACGCAGAGGTAAACCTCTACTTCACGCTGGTGTTCTGTGAGGTTCCGTTGCCCTATTCCAAATTTCCCTACTTTCAGCTCACCGTTCTCTCTTGTGCCTAGTTTTGCATTGAAGTCTTTCATTAACACCGTATATTGGGTTTTGGAGGAATGCATGGCTCTAGAGATATCCTCATACATTTCCTCCACCTCCTCATCGGGGTGTGCCGAGGTTGGTGCGTAAACCTGTATGACCTTCAGCGAATACCGTTTGGTGATTCTGAGTATAAGGTACGCAACCCTCGTCGACATACTCCCGATCTTTAGAACGTTGTTAATGAGAGACTTGTGGACGATAAATCCGACACCTCCTTGGGACAGATGGTCGCCCTCCCGGTGATAGAGCAAGTTGCTGGATTCGAGGATTACCGTGTCCTCCCCCTCTCTTCGGACTTCGGATATCCTATAATATGCCAGCGCAACTTGTCTATCTCTTCTTCCAGCTCCACGATCTTCTCATCAGCCCTCAGAGTGCGTGCGTTGTACGTTGCCAGGTCGAGTCGTCTCAGGTGGCAACCGAACCTTCACCGGAGATTCTTAGCACCCTCTGCCCCGCCGTTACCTTGGTCGCCACCGTTGCCAGGAATAGCGGGGCCGCCGGGGACTGGGAGCCGGTTCTATGTTACTCTCATCATAGGGTATTTGCCATAGTTGCCATGCTTCGCGAGCGGGTTGGCAACCGCAGTTTTTTTATTGTAAGTTTGTTGTTATCAGGAAGATGCTGCTGCCCATTTCCTGCCTGTTTCCCTTTGTCGACTTTTACGACACCCACGGGAGGATATGGGGTAGTGGATATTCTTGACCGCCACTACACAGTATATTTATTAAACAAATTAAATTATAAATGTATGAAAATGTTAGGTTATAGTTCTTATTAATTATTTTACTAAGAACTATAACCTAATTATTAAAGAGCCTTGATAGCTCCGATAGTTAGCGCTCGCTGTAAATTTCACAGTACGTGAGTAACCCGGGTTCGATCCCCGCCGGCACCAATAAAATTGTTAATTGCAATTTTGAGTGCTGATTTACCACGTGCTCGGGGATGAAGGAAAACATCGTAAGGAAATCTGCATGTCTGAGAAAAAAAATGAAAATTTCAGAAAATGTGAAGTTCCCCAACACGCATTGGGGCAACTCGGCGGACGTTTCCCTAAAACTCTCTCAGAAGTTAGAAGAGGCCTGCCCAGCTGAGGAGTACCCAGCATTGGAACGAATATAGGCTGTAACTTTAACTTGAATTATTGTTTAATTTAAATAAGACAATTATGTTTACCAATATTTGTCAGTAAGAGTTTTCAAAAATACTCGTTGTTTTATATGTTCAGCTGTTTCAATACTCCAATTATTGGGCACTAAAAGATTGATTGTAAAAGTAATTCGTTCAGATGCTTTGGATGCAGCTGAAAAAATCAAGTATTTAACAGCTATTTCTGATAGCACGTAAGTAAATCATAAGACGCCTAAGCGATTAAAAGAACTTGAGGCTTATACCAACTTCGAAGCACTTATTTCGTCGTTTTCTCTAATAGCTCATATGTGCAGACACTTAAAACACATAATCGCATCACTTTGATAAAAATCTATTTCAAACGATTATTTAAACAGTAAAACAGGAGCAACCATCCGTTAATGGTCAAGCTCCTGCCAAAACTCACAATAAGTAAAGTAGTACTAAATTTCATAGATTATAGTGATTTTCATATCACAGAGATATACTGTACAAAATTACATTTCTTTTTAAGATAATAAGCAAATAAATAAACTGGGGAAAAATGAAAAACATAATATAGTGTAAATAAAGTATATAGATTGGGTCCATCAAGATTAGGATTTAAGTTTACGATGGTGTTGTAGATTAAATGGTTTACGTGAAAAAATTAAAAAATTAACTATTTTAAAAAATATATCGCCTGTCGTATATCTATATTTCAATATCAAACTTATATTTCAATATATGTCGTCAAAAATATTAAAAATAAATATCGATATTTCTAAATAATAAAATAGATTTTTCGATATATCGATATTTTATCAACAGTCCTAGTTCAAACGTGGGGCGTGGCCGTGGGCGTTTTGTTTGCGTGACTCCTATAAAATATCATATATATATATATATATATATATATATATATATATATATTATACAAATTATATTTTATAATACCTAAATCTTATTTAATAGCGTTTCCTGTCTATTAATATATGTATATCTATACAAATAAATAAAATTGAAGTGTCTATTTGTAATGTCAAAATAACAGTTTTTTACTAAATACATATGAAAGTACATACGGCACTTATAAAAAAACACATTTTTAAAATCTTTGTATATCTTTCATTCCGTCTGTCTGTCTGTCTGTCTGTCTTTTTGTTCCGGTTAATCTCCGAATCGGCTGAAATTTGACGAGACTTTCAGTGGCAGAAAACTGATATTATATGGAGGATTTTATGCTAATTTTAATTTAGAAAAAGAATTAGGGTTCCGTGCAAAAAACTAAAACCCATGAAATCCAATCGTAATTAATTACACGCGGGCGAAGTCGTGGGGAACAGGTAGTTAATAGATAGGAAATGATATTTTTAATTTATAGGAGTCACGCTAACTAAACGTGCACGGCTGCGGCTTCATCGATCGAGAAATGTAATCCGTTCCGTATATATGTATATAAATAACGTTTCCTATATTTTAACACTTTTAAAGATATTTTTACTCATGATAAGGTCAGTATTAAGACACTTTTAAGAAATGAGGTTAGGTATTATGATAATTTTACTCATTATAGTAAATTTTATTATTTAATAAATGTGTTATTTATTTTTATCTGTTTATTAAATTATCTATCTGTAGAGCGGGCGACACTTCACTGATACTAACTTGCACTCCGGTTACGGTGAACCCAAAAAAAATCCGTGGGCACATTCTGAAGGTCTTATGATGAACAGATAAAGCTTATCGGTTTTCAGTAACGGAAATAGTTAGGATGGCCTAGTTTTCTGTGTTTATCTAATTGAGCTCTCGACGTGTTACATACTAAAATAAAGTTGAAGCACCCAAACCTCACGAATTAAAATAAGTTAAACAAAATAAAATCCGTAAAATTTGTTTTATTAAATGTGTAGTATTCGTGTAATTAATCAGTCAAAAATCATTGAATTCTCAATACTGCGTACTAGTAACTTGGTCATTTATAGAAATTGGTGTTAATGGTGCTTGTAGGTTTTTTTGAAGTACGCAGATATTTTCGTCTTCTGGTTGTAGTTGGTTATGCTTTTTCCGTTCTGCCTTTTTTATTTATTTTATTTATTTTATTTTTATTTTATTTTATTTTATTAAGAAAACCAACAGCTTTACAAATTGTATATCTTATAACTATGTGTAATGTAGTATTGCCAATAACAGGTTTCCCTTAAATTAACAAATGGCACTGTAACAATCAAACTTTGTTAGTGCTAAAATTAACTCTATAAATATACTGAGGAATTCAAGGATGCCATCCGCTTAAACCTATCAATATTATAGATAGTTAAGTAGAAACTAAACTAAACTGTACACCACATAAAACAAATCAGGTAAAGAAATACAATATACATGTTTGTGAAAGTAATATATAAGTACCACCCATTATAGACGTAGACAGAGATAATGACAGAAGGCAAAGACAAAGAAGAAAAGTAAAGGTATAAGTACAACTTTTGTTTATAGCACTTAAAATTTGTGAGAGTTTATGATGATTTCTGTCACCTTCTTTTTGAAAGTTAACTTGCTTGAGCGAAATAAGTCAACCTGGCTAAACTTTGTATTATATGTTCGGGGTAACCTAACCATGACAGTATTCGAACCGTAGTTAGTGCGACGATGAGGCACATTGAATAGCGGTGTGTGACGTGTTCGACGCCTAGGAGTGCAGAATGCTACTTTATGTAACAGTTCTGAACAGTCTACTCTGTCCCGAACAATATCAAATAGGAAGCAGACATCTAGTGTATCCCGTCTTTCTTCCAAAGTTAATAGGTTATTTTCGTGACAGGCTCGAGTATATGATTCATGCGACCGACGACATCGATACGAGATGTGTCTTAAAAATATTTTTTGTATGCGCTCAAGGCGTTCTTTATAGACCTTGTATTGAGGGTACCAAATCGGACTAGCGTATTCTAGCAGACTACGTACATATGCATAGTATACAACCTTCAGTGAGCCTATATTCTTAAATGTCTTGCAGGCTCACAAGACGAATCCCAAATTTTTATGTGACTTTTTTGTGACTAAGTCGATATGATCAGTAAATGACATTTTGCTATCGAGGTAAACCCCTAGGTCACGAACCAAATTGACTCTTTCAATGTGAACACCATTAAAATTATATGTGTATAAGATGGGGTTCGCTTTGCGAGTGAAAGATATGCACTGGCATTTTTTGGCATTCACTGTAATCTTATTAGTCATGTAATAACTATACAATACGTCCAGTTCCGCCTGTATCTTGTAACAATCATTGATGCCATTTATTCTCAAAAAGATCTTTTTATCGTCTGCGTACATCAGATGTTTAGAGTGCATGAGACAATTAGGCAAGTCGTAAATGTACGCATTGTAGAAGAGAGGTCCCAAATGCGAACCTTGGGGAACACCGGAGAGTATTTCTGTGTAATCCGATCTGAATCCACCCACCACAACCGCCTGGGAACGTTTACTTAGGTAAGAATCTATCCATCTTAGAAGATCCCCGTGTATGCCAAGTTTCCCTAGTTTGTTTAAGAGTATGGAGTGATCTACCCGGTCAAACGCCTTCTCAAAGTCCGTGTAGATCACATCCACCTGCCCACCATTTTCCATATTACTAATCACGTATTCTGAGAAACAAGCCAGGTTAGTGACAGTCGACCGCTTTTTAAGGAAACCGTGTTGATTCTCGGGTATTTGTTGTGCTATTATGGGGTAAATATTGCTATAAATAATTTTTTCAAAAACCTTGCTTAATGTATTAAGTATCGAGATACCTCTGTAATTTTCTACTTGGGTTTTAGACCCTTTCTTATGAATGGGTACGATGAGAGCTTTTTTCCATATATCAGGAAAGACACCTTCCTTTAAAGAAGAATTGAAAATATATGCAATAGGCACAGCGAGAACTTTTGAACATTTGACCCAGAACATAGGTGGGATTCCATCGCAACCAGCACCTTTATTAATGTCCAAAGATTTTAGATAATTTTCCACTAAACTATGAGATATGGTGATTTGAGATATTGAGTTTAAAGATGCACTTTCTGCTGAACTGTGATGATCTGGAGTAGATGGGGCGCCGAATACGCTTCGGAAAAATTCGTTAAAGGCGTTACAAATAGAAGTTTCATCTGTATAACTTATATCTTTATATATTAATATACTAGGGTAATTGGACACGCGTCGCAAAGATTTCAAATATGACCAGAAAATTTTGGGACTCTTTTTTAGCGCACTTTCAGTATTAGCAACATATATATCGTAGCACGAACGTTGCACGCGTTTTTGCCTGTTACGTAATAAACAAAATTCGTCATAATCTAGCATATTGTGAAATTTTTTCCAGCGCTTGTGTGCTTTAAGCTTTTCCTTGATGATTTTAATCAGGGCCGGACTGTACCATACAGGATATTTGTGATTTTTAGAATATTTACTACTTAGTGGAATATGTTTGTGAATTATATTATTTATAGTTGTATAAAAAATGGTAGTGGCGTTCTCTGTTGTTTGTGAATGAAAAAGTGGCCGCCAGTTGCATTCGCTAAGAGAATCAATTATATTTTCATAGTCGCCCTTTCTAAAGCGATATCGAGGTGGAGCGATTTCTTTAAACGGTCGCATGGAGATGTCAAAAATATCAATATAAAATGGAGGATGAGCGATGTCCAATTTAGAAAGCGGTTGTGTACACCACTTATCTCTAAGGACAAATTAGAAAATACAAGATCAAGAGTGTTACCGGCGTGATTTTTTAAAATGTTATACTGATTCAGGTTCAAAAAACTTAAACTTTCCGTAAGGAAAACACCAGCATTCTGTACGTCCACGCTACCATATTTTGTATGATGCGGTCCATTTCGGTCCCATTTGATACAAGGTAAATTAAAATCCCCAATCACTAAAAAGTGACTATCGGTGTGCATACTATGCAAGTGCTCGATTAAATTGACTGTGTAATGAATATCTAATGGAATATTTATATGATGTGGAGGTATATAAACCGCCAACAAATAAAGATCATTACGTGATGAGAGCGTGCGCGCAGGTATTTTTACTAATATTATTTCTGTGGAATGTGAGTCGAAAAGATCTATCTGCACAGCTTCTAGTTCCCGGCGCACCAGTATCATTACCCCCCCGCCTGACTCCTTTCCGCTTAGAGCTAGATCTCGATCCACTCTAAATACATCGTATCGGCCGTCACATAACTCGCCATCGTAGATACCGTCGTGAAGCCATGTTTCAGTAATAGTAATAACATCCAGGTCAGTACATAATAAGTTTTGTCTAAATTCAAGACTTTTTGTCCTAAGGCCGCGAATATTCTGATAGTACAAGTTTAATCTTGAATTAGCCATTTCTAAAAAATTGCTCCAAAAATAGATTATCAAGCAAGATCAAAATAAAAGTCTCAGCATAATATGACTTGGGGATGTATTTAAACACTATAATAAGCCTCCTGAGTAAGAGCACACACACCCAGATCCTACGTGAATGTAACATACAATGTAACTTCATCGAGACAGTAAAAATATTCTTAATTAAGAAGGTATACTTGAAAAAATATAATACTTTGACGAGATTGTTGACGGCGCGAGCAAAAGTTATCAGTTGTTTGAGTTTATTATGAATCGAAATGAATAAAGGATTCTCACTAAAAAAGGGTGCAAGTTTCTGTGATTTCTTATAATGGTATTCTCTTAATGTTCCGTTTGGTATATGGTAGTTTAGTTTTTTATCTAAAATATGACTTAGTAATTTGGATTTGATTAAGTAAATTTTCGCGTAATAAATATAAATAGTTGAAGTGTTATTGGAAAAAATGTTTCCGCAATAATAATAATCTACCACAATACTGCAAGCAAATATTAATCGTATTACTTGTATGTGAATAATTTTCATAAATAATATCTTTATCAACCGGCTCGCTATACTCGTCCTCAGTCGACGCACAATAATTGCGCGAATGGTTTGTGAATTAGCCATGAGCTCGTAGTTAGTAGATGATACAGAGTAGTACAGTTCATAGAGGTAACAATAAAAATGTGGATGAGTCGTTATGATAACATCCTTGAATTCACATATAAAAAACTTAAGGTTACTAGTAATTAGAATATAAAAAAGTTTGTTGTTTAAATTTAAAAAACTGCGTATGAAAATTAAAATGAGAGCACTAAATATTATTTGAACGCTAATCTTCACACAATCTTCCTTAGATCCTCTTCTGTGGCTATTAGTATTGGGGGTGATGTATCTGCTTTGCGAACAAAAATTCTTCCGTTTTTTGTCCAGGCGTAGAGGAATTCGCGTTTTTTAGCAGTTTCCTTAGCTTTCTTTAAAAGTTGTTTATTTTGCACAGTCAGGTGTTCGTATATATAAATAGGTCTACAATCGCCTTTTAGGTTGATATCAGTTGTGGTAATGCGGCGTTTGCGCGATGCGGATATCAGATTGTCCTTCAGCA
Source organism: Parnassius glacialis (assembly GCA_033319125.1). Lineage (NCBI taxonomy): Eukaryota > Metazoa > Arthropoda > Insecta > Lepidoptera > Papilionidae > Parnassius > Parnassius glacialis. The sequence continues at coordinate 20,114,448 of JAVANC010000023.1, read as the reverse complement.
ATCTTGAACTTAATTTTGCCACTATGACTCTGGGTCTGCCTTGGATTTTTGTTTTTGGTGTTACTCTGTTTGCATGAATAATATCGTTATGCTGCAACGGGACTCCCAATTGGTTCCCCAAGGCTACGATTATATTTGTTAGGTTCTCGCATTTATCCTCAGGGAGACCAACTATTTCTAAATTCAAAAGACGCTCCATTTGTTCTTTGTAGTTGATATCTGTTCTAAGTTCAGTGTTCTGCTTTTTCAATTCAATAATTTCACGGCGCATTTCTTCAACATTTTTGTTTGTGCTGGATAGTGTCTGTATACTTTTTTTTATAGTGTCATGCTCATCCGATGAAAATTGTGTCAATTCCTTAAGAGATATCATCTCCTTTTCCAGAGTAGTTTGTTTTTTATGTAAATCTTGAATATTTATGTTTATCTTGCGGTAATCCTCTCGAACACAGTTAATATCTGATTTCACCTCCATGATGATGTCATTGAGTTTTGATATATCTTGTTTCATGACGGTGTTTATGCTGTCATTGATATGCGATATTTTATCATCAAAGTCAATTTTTATAGTGTCCAGTTTTGATAATATGGACTCTGTGAATACCCTAAAAGCATCCGATACATCCTCATCGTATTTACGCTTTCGAAGCGTCACTCTCATTTCTTGTAGATCTGGATCACTATCGTAGCGTTTTGTTGGTGAGCGATACATGGCTGTGTGGTCTAAGCTCGTTACTACTCTGTGCAAGTGCGCACGATAACACGATATGCGTAAGTAGGATGCGTAATACAGTGGCACTAGTGTATGAATAAGACAACTCACTTGTTATGAGGCAGGATCCGGCAGCAAGTCTTGCGGACACTGAATACAATCTTGTTATCGAGATCTTAAAGTTTTTATTTGAGTGATAAGCGTTGCAAAAATATATTAAATGATTATTACAGTTTGTTCGCGTCCGACTGACACGGACAGCTACGGCGTAATTAATAGTAAATTTATTGCCTGTAAAATATATGGTCGATTTCTAATTTTGTACCTACTTAGAAGTTTTGCTGCTTTTTAATTGCCTAAAAACATTATAAAGTGAGTAATAATACTGTTTTTACTATTTATTATATTTATATTATTAGTGTAGTTATTTGTTGAGCCCTTCCAAATGAACCCAAACACGATGGTGTTTCGTAGTGGCATAACTGATATCTTTTACCCCACCTTATTTGTTCACCATCATGAATGTAATATAATCATATTAAACTAGGTCTTTATAAACCCTTTCAAATGAGTTCAAACACGATCGTTCTACCTAGTGCCGCCACTGAGATCCTATACTCACCTTCGCATTGCACCATCAGAAAGGAGAGGTCACAACAGTCACCTAGGTCTTTATGAGCCCTTTCAAATGAGTTCAAACACGATCCTTCTATCTAGTGCCGTTACTGAGATCCCATACCCACCTTCGGATTGCACCATCAGAAAGGTGAGGTCACAACAGTCACCTAGGTCTTTATGAGCCCTTTCAAATGAGCTCAAACACGATCGTTCTATCTAGTGCGGCCACTTAGATCCTATATCCATCTTAGGATTGCACCATCAGAAAGGTGAGATCATAACAGTCACCTAAGTCTTTATGAGCCCTTTCAAATGAGTTCAAACACGACCGTTCTATCTAGTGCCGTCACTGAGATCCTATATCCACCTTCGGATTGCACCATCAGAAAGGTGAGGTCACAGCAGTCACCTAGGTTTTTATGAGCCCTTTCAAATGAGCTCAAACATGATCGTTTTATCTAGTGCCGCCACTGAGATCCTATATCCACCTTCGGATTACACCATCAGAAAGGTGAGGTCATAACAGTCATCTAGGTCTTTATGAGCCCATTCAAATGAGTTCAAACGCGGTCTTTCTATCTAGTGTCGTCACTGAGATCCTATACCCACCATCGGATTGCATCAACATAAAGGTGATATCATCACAGTCATCTAGGTCTCCTATCTATCTATCTATACCTATCTGAAAATGAGTCCAAACACGATGGTTCTACGTATTAGCGTCACTGAAATCCTTTACCCACCTTCTGAGTCCACCATAAGGAAGGTGACATCATTACCATCACCTTGGTTTCCATCCTCTGTCAAACCAACTTCTCTAAATATATATAAAGGCTCCGTGGCGCAGTGGCTTAGCAATGAATTGCGGTGCGGGTTCGAACCCCGCACGGAACAAGTATTTGTATGGCCTACAAATGATTGCTCCGGGTCTGGATGTTTGTCCTTGTGCAATAGGTGTTTGTAAACTGCTTCCACGATACAGGAGAAAATCCTAGTGTGGGGGTAACGTTTTTTTTTAATAAAAAAAATATATAAAATAATATAAAATCATAAAAAAAATATTATAAAAAATTATAAAATATATACAAAAGCTACTAAGAAAGTAAGTTCTTACCAATAATGGAAACGAAGTGAAGACAGCGGATCACGGTGCGCCCGGAAAAATACGTGGGTTGCCGTCAGTTAAAAATTTTAACGTAAGATTTCACATTCACGATCAGTTTTTGGATGTACGTCAGTTCAACGGAGCACTTTAACTGACAGCACGCCCGAATAAAATCCGTGTGTTGCCTTCAGTTAAAAATTTCAAATTAAGATTTCACATTCACGGTCAGTTTTTGGATGTACGTCAGTTAAACTGATCAGTTTAACTGACCGTGTGTGTCCACCATTAGATGTATGCGACTAACATTGTTCTATAAACGTGTATGTATTGTTATTTTTAACGGAGTTCAGAAACGAGAAGATTTTATATTGGATACGTACGTTTTTTATGTTTTCATTAATATGTCGGAAACAGTTAACCTATTTTAATGATACTTACGGGATCTTTTTATAAAATTTTACAGAAAAATATTCTCTCACCTAGCATAAGGGCAACTGCCATTATTATTAAGAAGTGCGTGCGTTTTATTCTATCTCTTAATGTTTCTTTCGTTTTTACACTAGTAATTATTTTTTTGTTTAGGCAAACAAACAAAAACTAAAAAAAATATTGTTAATGCTAAATGAGTATTCACGATACTGGATTACCTAGAGTGTGTGTGTGTGTGTGTGATACTTCAATGAGTTGTAGTTTTTTACTGTCAAATAAACTTTTTACTTTTTTCTATTAAATAAGTTACACTTCAGGTTAGTTCTATTTACATTTAGTTTATTTTATATGATAACGGTGACAAAAGAGCACACAGTGGATCTGACACAGTGTGGACAAAAGAGCGCACATATCAGGACCTAATGGTAAATCCACTATAAAAAAATCCAGAAAACAGTTTTGTTTTTACAATAAGAGTAACAAACAAGTATACATCCACCTGACAGTAGGTAGATGCTGTGGCGCATAGACATCTTCATTTATTCTCGATTAAGAATCAAAATGCAGATGCGTTGTCACCCCTGAGGACTTAGATGGAGTGCCGCATTTCCAGTAAATAGGGTATCCGGTTCTCTCACCATATGATACACAGCAGCATCAAGCTGATATTCTACGCTGGTATTTGTGAAAGCGTTGTCCCACCTCGGTCGAGCCGACCCATTCATGTCACTTATAATGTAGAAGCAGTGTGGCTTCACCACCTTAAAACTTTTTACCGTCTTCATTACTATTAATCAAAATGTAGTCTCAGTGGAGAGCAGCTTCAATTTAATGACACTTATTGAATCATTATTTGGTCAAAAATTGGCTAGCAAACCAAATCATTATTATGGACCAGCAGGTTTTTCTTTAAGTTCTACACAAGTGAACTCTCGGTTATAAGCTTGTCAAAAATAAAACTTTGACGAAACTCCTGTTAAATCTGAAGATAGTATAGTAATATATTAATCAATAAACTTGTAAGATATTTTGCGTTTTTTAATTTATTATGTTTCAACATCAACGAACGAAGTAAGCAAAATATTATCTGAAAATTTTGTATTGAAACTTTATAGTGATGCTTGATTTATGTAGATGCTTTTTAAGATTCCGTATTCAAAGAGTAAAACTCTTGTGTTTTAATTCAATTTAAAAAACTGTGTGCAGTTTACACGCGTTAGATGTGAATCCTAAAAACTAAACTTCGAGAAAATGAAACGAATGCAGATTATCAGGAGTAGGATAATTTTATGGTTTATTTATAATATTGTTACCAAGTTTAAAAAAATGTTTTATATTTTGTTCTATATATATATTACATTACATATTATATAGACTCCAAGTTTTCAATTTCATCATAGTAAATACTTAAATATTTTCCCTGCAACAAATTTCCTCCTTAATCCTTACGGCTCATAGATCACTATAATGTTTGCCTCTTTTTAGTGTTGCTTTTTCGTTTCATAGCGTTTTGATGATCACAATGATACTAAAGAAGTTTTCTCTTTAAAAAAAAAACTTTAAAAAATACGGTTGGGTTCTACAGATGCAATTAATTTTAATTAAAAAACTTTCTTGAATGTTATTCATGAGGTTAATGTGGTAAGCAGGTACAATGGTAGATCAGTGTCCCTTATCACTAATAAGGTCGTTAGTTTGTTATATAAGTTGTAACGTCTATTAATCTAACCAGGCAAGCAGACGGTTGTTGATTGAATCCATTCATTGCATATGACGGCAATTTGCCTTCAGACATTGACAATATGTATGCTCTGTTAGAGCAAAAGTGACACGTACGTAAAGATAAATATATTTTGAATGATACCTATTGCATAATGATTTATTTTAATTACGCAGACTGAATAAACTTATTATACTAAATTATTATATGCTAAATTGCTGCAAAAAAGGAAATCGTAAAATATGGACTCAATAAGTGTCACTGTGGTCGAGTTGTTAATTAATTTTATATTTCAATTGTAAAAAGTCCAAAGTGAACTTAGAGTAAAAATCATCGCGCTATCTACCGAAAACGAATGAATGTCTGCCGCACTGACTGGGCTCCAAATAACTGAAGAATAACTAAAATAATAATAACTGTAGAAATTACACTAATATTGTTGCCTACCGTAACGATTAAGGCAAATCCTCCTTGCAATAGGATTAGCTCATTTCTAACAGTGCACTTTTGACGGGCTGATAAACAAAAAGAAAACAAAGTTATTTTTTTTTCGATCGCAATGTAGTTAGTATTTACAACATTCCTATCTAAGATTAGGTAAATTTAATATTTAAATTAAAGTAAAGTTATATACCGTAAATTTACTACTTATTACCTTTTCAAAATAAAAAAAAACTTGAATATTGATAATATTTGAAGATTTATATAGCCATATTCAATCATTATTATTAGTAAGTGAAAAATGTAAATTGAGGTATATATTTTACAAATTGTTATAAATATTAAATAAAGTGAAACCTACACACATGATGTTTTGAAACATAATACATTCAACAATTAAATGAAAGCATATTGATTATGTTCATGGCCACTGTATGAGAAAGTAAAATAATCTTAGCGTTTTGCCTTCTCTACCTGGTAAGATATTACAGATAGAACAAAGAAGTAAGCTTAGTTTGTATAATAAAATTAAAAAGTGTTAAATTATACGTAAAGTGCAAACTATATAAGTTTACACAAGTTTTTTAGAATAAGGCTGACAAACGAGCACACAATCCAAATGATGTTAAGTATATGCAGTGGCCCATATAGACATATATCTTCGATTAAGAATCGAAATGCAGATGCGTACTTATTCAAGTAAATGGATCACAAAGACATAGTGGTAATGTTGAAATTATTATAGTTATGGATAAGATTATTTATTTGTACAATATTCCATTATATTGCTATTATTAGCAGTAATGGAGTAAGTATAAGTGTTTGGAAAATTGCCAACCTAACGAGCTTACGACACGACGTCGCAAAATTCTAAGTTGAGTGTCTTAATGATTATTGCCTTTCATCGTTTTTAATTAACAGGAATGTGACGATTTCTGTAGTATTTTGAGCACATATAATACCAGATGGAAGTTAGCGTAGAATAGTCTTTTTTTAACTAAACTGTATGCCAATTAATTACTCCATAAATGCTCCAGCAGAATCCGAAATTGCTCCACCTCTATTGTTATTAGTTAATTTATAATTCATTTTTAAAAAAAATTAAGTATCGACAATTTAATTTTGCTATAAAATATAAAATATCTACTTTTTAAAATTAAACTGTATGTCAATTAATTGCTCCTTAAATGCTCCAGCAGAATCCGAAATTGCTCCACCTCTATTGTTATTAGTTAATTCATAATTAATTTTTAAAAAATTTAAGAATCAAAAATTTAATTTTGCTATAAAACATAAAATACATACTTTTTAGAATTAAACTGTATGCCAATTTATTGCTCCTTAAATGCTTCAGCAGAATCCGAAATTGCTCCGCCTCTATTGTTATTAGTTTATTTATAATTAATGTTTAAAAAATTAAAGTATCCAAAATTTAATTTTGCTCTAAAATATAAAATATTTACTTTTTAAAATCAAACTGTCTGACAATTAATTGCTCTTTAAATGCTCCAGCAGAATCCGAAATTGCTCCACTTCTCATCTTCAGAGATTTGCGATCAATTTGAGTGAAAAGACAATAATCAGATATATGCAGAATTCTCATTTATTGCTCTTAGGGGTATTAAAATTTTGCATCGTTATTAAAGAAACGTAATCATAGTCAATCATAGTCTCAGAAAAATCATAGTCTCCTATCGCTGTGAAGGCGTTTTACATTAAATAGACTTATAATGCTGCTGTGTTTCATATGTTACGTATAGATCCGGAGATCCAAACTGAAACAAATTCCATCTTAGACCTCAGACGTGATAACGCTTCTGCGTTTTGATACTATACAGTTACAATCAGGTGATCTGTGTGCTCGCTTATCACCCTTATTGTATGTAATAAAATTATAGGCCAAATAACAATTGTTCTAAACTCCCAGTCCGTAATCAGCGTTGCAGCCAAAAGCATAAGTGCTCTTCTTAAAATTTCATAGAACGCTAGCAAACAAAGGTCGATCACAGCCAGCACCAATTAAATTCTTCATTATTTCAAGGGAATGTGAAGTTTTTTTTAATAAAACCGAGATGACTTATGAAATTACAGCCTACCTACAGACTGATTCCGAGCACCATCATAGCACTGCAAAGGTGATAGGGGCAATTATAAAAAGTGCCCCCAGGACGTGCCTTAATAAAGCAAAGCGAGAGAGGGGCCCCGGTTGCGTTCCAAACGGGGATCCCGGAACCCCTCATATACGATGATGGTGGCCACCATAGTGTTTTAGCCGGTAGGAGTTTGACATAAGCTTTCTGTTGCCCTTGTAACCGAAGGTATCTTGTAGTGTTATGCTACTTACTTATCATTTTACATTAATTTAAATCCATTTTTCCATTCTGTTTCAATTCTCTGCATTCACTTCAAATCGGGATATTTTACATCACCTTTATTTCCATAGGATCCTGTAACGATTTCAAACCATAAGAACACAATCACAAATCATTTCTACTTCGTATTTCCACATTATCAGCACTTTTAAATTGGTGTCAATGAAGTCTACCTTTTTTCGATCTTTTAGTTAGTTTTCCGTAACTCTACAATTTCGGGCTTTGTGTGGGTAGTTGCGCTACTTTTTTTCCTATTTCAATAATATCTCCTTTGCCACTTAAATCTTTCCATTTTCTTATAACAAGCCTAAAACTAAAATTTGACATGTTCTGTTACTGATGTTTATTTGGTCTCCATGGAAATTATATTCAAATTTGTTACCGGTCTGTAGTTTCTATTTCGATAATTCCACATAAATACTTTTTCCTCTTGACCATTTACAAAAAATTTGCGTTTAATTTAAATAATTTTTCCGTTCTCTCTAGAAAGATATAAAAGCCGAACAATCGGTGAAGAAATTCAGTCTTGCTTCAGTTCTCGTATCGGAAGCATCTTCTAAAGGCCTTATCCCGGGGCCGCTCAGCCCCGGGATCCTGCAAGCCTCTATCCTGCCTGAAGCCACTGGACTCTACGATCCGTTGCTCTGCCTGAAGTCGCCGGATCCTACAAAACGTTGCTCTGCCTGAAGTCGCCGAGATCCCACAAGTCTCTACTCTACCTGGAGTCGCCGGAACCTACAGACCTCTGTTCCCCCCGAAATCACCGGAACCTACAAACCTCTGTCCCGCCTGCAGTCACCGGATCCTGCAGGCCACTGCGCTGTCTGAAGTCGCTGAGGATCCTGCAAGCTCCTGTCTGGGCTGAAGTCGCCGATCCTGCAATCGCCGCATTCACCTGAGGTCGTCCCCTAGAGACGCCCACGCCTACCCACCTACGCCGTCCGTGCTCGTTCCAGACGCTGAGAGCACGCTTGGGATCTTCGGACTCAGCTACGACATAAATCTTTTTTTTATTACCTTTTTTTTTAAAAAATAATTTGTAAATCACATCATCCATTCTCACATTCATACTCCATCTTTGATATATAAAATTGTAAATACTTTTTTAAAAACTTAAATATATTATTGTCTTGGTCTATTTGGTTGTTTTGCTGATCGTAGGTTAGGTTTTCCTTCTCTTTTAATTGTCGCTTCACGACAGTTTGGCGCCCAACGTAAAAGTCCTCTTTCTCTCTTAATTCTTCACCTTTACTGCGCCTTGTCTAGTTCCTTTTGATTTAATTGCTTTCCCTTTTGTTCTTAACTTACTATTCATCATTCATTTACACATCCTTTTCATATCTTCAAAATTCTAAAACAAAACTTCTTCTAGTTTTTCAACTTATTTGGATTATATTTAGGCCTACATATAACACTTCACTTACATTCATCACTCTAAGTTACATTCATCACTCTAATATTTTTTATTCTAGATAACTTAGAGGTACGATTTTTAATAATATTTTTATTTCTTAGAGCCTGTCCAGAAAGCGCGTTTTACGCGCGTATCCACTCGCGCGTAGGCACTCGCGCGTTCTCGAGATACTAGAGCTACATACATGCCGTCCAGATGCTCTCGCGCGTTACCTCACACGCGCGTAAAACGCTTGCAATGAGCGGGACTCTCGACTCGCTCGTTTTACGCGCGTGCGCCGCGCGAGTCGAGATACTCCGGCGCCATTGCTGCGTCCAGTACTACGCGCGTGTCCGTGGCGAGTGGACGTATTTGGTTCAAAATGGAGCGTGATAACTTTGACACGGAACTTTTTATTGACGAAATTGAGAAAAGGGTAGCTATATGGGATATGGAATCATCAGATTATTCTAATAGAATCATTAAACGTAGGAACTGGGAAGAAATAGTAGAAATTTTTTGTGAAGCTGGTGATTCCGAGGAGAAAAAAAAAACTTTAGGTAAGTAAATAATATTTTATTAAATAATAATATTCCTTGCACATATTTTACATTAATAAACTATATCATTTTATCTTGCCAAGGGAGTTTGTCTTCGTTAACAAAATAATCAGCAAATCTATCTCTTGTATTCAATGATCTCGCATTAGGCCTCACTGCCTCAGTGTTCAAATTAATCAGAGATGTTTCGTAAAGAGTGTGATCATACCTGTAGCCATCCCTTAACCTTACGTAGTTATGGAGAACACAACAAGCCTTAATGATATTTTCTGCAAATTCTATGTCTACATTCAACGGTCTATGAAATATTCTCCATTTATTTACTAAGATGCCAAAGCAACATTCAATGTAACGCCGGGCTCTGGATAAGCGATAGTTGAAAATTCTTTTTTTAGTTGTTAGAGATTTACCGCAATAAGGGCGCATTATATTTTCAGACAGACTAAACGCCTCATCTCCTACTATGACATGAGGTAAGGGGGTTGTATCTGTTTGCGATATTGGCTTTGGATCTGGGATATCTAAAGTTTTCTCGACAAGTTTTTTATATAAAATAGAGTCTCTAAAAATTGTGGAGTCATTACTTTTTCCATATGCGCCTATGTCCACTGCAATAAAACAATAATTTGCATCGCATACGGCCAACAAAACAGTTGAAAAGTAACTCTTATAGTTATAAAAAAGAGATCCAGAATCATTAGGTTTTATAATACGGATGTGCTTGCCGTCAATGGCGCCGATGCAATTTGGAAAATTTGTGTATTTTTGAAATTGTTTCGAAATTTCTTTCCATTCAGCCTTCGTTGGTTCTCTCATTACTATATTTTGCAGTTTGTTCCATATGACGTAACAGGTTTTCTGTACTATTTCGATAACTGTAGACTTTCCTAATCTGTAGGCATAATGCAGGTCCGCAAAATAACATCCTGTAGCCAAATATCTGAAAAGAAAGTTACATAAGAATTATTATTTTATTCTAATCTTTTTATTGTTTACAGGTACTTTATTGCAGAAGAAGTGGAAAGGGTTGCGTGATGGCTTTGTAAGAGAAATGAAGAAGAAGAAAACCACACCGTCTGGATCAGGAGCCTCCGGCAAAGCCAAATATATTTATTTTGAACGTTTGATGTTCCTCGAAAGATCGACACGGAATAAAAGAACTGAGAGCAACATCAACACCGCGTCTATTGCAGCTGAAGAACAAGAGTTTTCGGGCGATGGGGAAGATGTAATGAGACCTCCACGTAGTCAGGCGAAAAAGAAGAAAAACCTAAATGCGGCCGACGAAGAATTTCTCTCCATCATAAAAACAAATTTAGCATCTGGAAATCAGCCACAGACATCAAACCAAATGGAGTCAGATGATGACAAACTATTTTGTTTGTCCTTACACAAAGAGCTTCTTAAAGTACCAGAGGAAAACAGACTTCAAACAAAAATTGAATTAATGAAAGTACTTCAAGCTCAACAAGCTCTGTGTCTTAAACCTGCAGCTGCTCGTTCCGACTACCAACCTTCGACACAATGTCATTACCAAACAGGAATGACACAACGTGGACAGACAGATTATTTTGGAGAAACAGGATATACCGCAACAGACCCTTCAACATCTTCGTTTCCACCTGCAACCTTTTCGACTTACAATCGAGGTTATTGCACTGCGTCACGACCACCAAAGACGTCTAGCTACAAAAACCCATCACCGGCATCTACACAAGATTCCAATGAATCTGAATTAATGGAACTATACGATAATTAAATTAAATGTTAAGTACCTACCTATATTATATAAGAATGATTCCTAATTTTTGTTAATTTTGTTCAAATTCTTTATTTTTGTTAATTGGGTCTTAGTTTATAATTACTAAAGCAATAAAAAATATTACCTCAAAGTAATCACGAGTTTTTCTTCTGCAGAAACAGTATCCCGTACCACATAATTTTGACATGGAGTCAAATCTTCTTTGATAATTTCTAGTAAATCATCAAACGATGCTACTGACATCCGAAAGTAGTTGAAAAACTTTTCACTATATTCTCTGAGTTTTGGGTATAAAGTTATATACATACTATGCGTCATTCTGTCACGTAGAATGGGATGCACGTTAAATCGTCGACTTTCTCTTCGTTTACAACGTCTCCATCGACGGTATGCAAGCCACAACACAACCGCTGTAGCCGAGTCCATGTTTATAACTGACCAAATCCGTCTCATCTCATGCGCGCGTAAGAACGCGCGTGATTTCGCCGCATCTGGACGCAATACAAATCAAAACGCGCGAGTGGACGCGCGCGTAAATCGCGCTTTCTGGACAGGCTCTTAAACTTAACTTTACACTTTGCACTTTATATAAAATTGTTTTTGAAAGCTGAAGCGAAACAAACCATAACTTTTCTAAACATTTATTAACTGTTCATTTGTATATATGTATAAATATCACCACTTTCACCTTATTATTTCTATACATTTATTAACTGTTAATTTGTATATATGTATAAATATAACTGTTAATTTGTATATATGTATAAACCTTCACTTGGGAGCAACTGACTACTCCCTTAATTTGCTTTATCTTTATCTTCACTTGGGAGCGGCTCACTACTCCCTTAATTTTCTTTACCTTTATCTTCACTTGGGAGCAGCTGACTACTCCCTTAATTTTTATCTTCACTTAGGAGCGGTTGACAACTCCTTAAATAAGCCTGAATGTCCTTTTGAAAACACACTTCTAAAAGTGGTGTTTCTTCGACTAATTTTTTTTCTTCCCACACAGGAGCGGTTGACTACTCCTTAAATAAGCCTTAATGTCGTTTTGAAAACACACTTTTAGAGTGGTAGTCATTGAATGTGAACTCCACCCTTACCTGAATGCAGATGATGAATGTAAGAGATAGTTTATCTGATTTTGACTGGTGATGTCTGTTTCTGCAAAGCTGTGTTTTTATGGTTTATTTTAGAATGTATATATCAAAATTTTTGCTGAGTCAAAAATTTTCCAGGGTCGGGGGGAAAATGTAGTGTTATGCTACTTACTTATCATTTTACATTAATTTAAATCCATTTTTCCATTCTGTTTCAATTCTCTGCATTCACTTCAAATCGGGATATTTTACATCACCTTTATTTCCATAGGATCCTGTAACGATTTCAAACCATAAGAACACAATCACAAATCATTTCTACTTCGTATTTCCACATTATCAGCACTTTTAAATTGGTGTCAATGAAGTCTACCTTTTTTCGATCTTTTAGTTAGTTTTCCGTAACTCTACAATTTCGGGCTTTGTGTGGGTAGTTGCGCTACTTTTTTTCCTATTTCAATAATATCTCCTTTTCCACTTAAATCTTTCCATTTTCTTATAACAAGCCTAAAACTAAAATTTGACATGTTCTGTTACTGATGTTTATTTGGTCTCCATGGAAATTATATTCAAATTTGTTACCGGTCTGTAGTTTCTATTTCGATAATTCCACATAAATACTTTTTCCTCTTGACCATTTACAAAAAATTTGCGTTTAATTTAAATAATTTTTCCGTTCTCTCTAGAAAGATATAAAAGCCGAACAATCGGTGAAGAAATTCAGTCTTGCTTCAGTTCTCGTATCGGAAGCATCTTCTAAAGGCCTTATCCCGGGGCCGCTCAGCCCCGGGATCCTGCAAGCCTCTATCCTGCCTGAAGCCACTGGACTCTACGATCCGTTGCTCTGCCTGAAGTCGCCGGATCCTACAAAACGTTGCTCTGCCTGAAGTCGCCGAGATCCCACAAGTCTCTACTCTACCTGGAGTCGCCGGAACCTACAGACCTCTGTTCCCCCCGAAATCACCGGAACCTACAAACCTCTGTCCCGCCTGCAGTCACCGGATCCTGCAGGCCACTGCGCTGTCTGAAGTCGCTGAGGATCCTGCAAGCTCCTGTCTGGGCTGAAGTCGCCGATCCTGCAATCGCCGCATTCACCTGAGGTCGTCCCCTAGAGACGCCCACGCCTACCCACCTACGCCGTCCGTGCTCGTTCCAGACGCTGAGAGCACGCTTGGGATCTTCGGACTCAGCTACGACATAAATCTTTTTTTTATTACCTTTTTTTTTAAAAAATAATTTGTAAATCACATCATCCATTCTCACATTCATACTCCATCTTTGATATATAAAATTGTAAATACTTTTTTAAAAACTTAAATATATTATTGTCTTGGTCTATTTGGTTGTTTTGCTGATCGTAGGTTAGGTTTTCCTTCTCTTTTAATTGTCGCTTCACGACAGTTTGGCGCCCAACGTAAAAGTCCTCTTTCTCTCTTAATTCTTCACCTTTACTGCGCCTTGTCTAGTTCCTTTTGATTTAATTGCTTTCCCTTTTGTTCTTAACTTACTATTCATCATTCATTTACACATCCTTTTCATATCTTCAAAATTCTAAAACAAAACTTCTTCTAGTTTTTCAACTTATTTGGATTATATTTAGGCCTACATATAACACTTCACTTACATTCATCACTCTAAGTTACATTCATCACTCTAATATTTTTTATTCTAGATAACTTAGAGGTACGATTTTTAATAATATTTTTATTTCTTAAACTTAACTTTACACTTTGCACTTTATATAAAATTGTTTTTGAAAGCTGAAGCGAAACAAACCATAACTTTTCTAAACATTTATTAACTGTTCATTTGTATATATGTATAAATATCACCACTTTCACCTTATTATTTCTATACATTTATTAACTGTTAATTTGTATATATGTATAAATATAACTGTTAATTTGTATATATGTATAAACCTTCACTTGGGAGCAACTGACTACTCCCTTAATTTGCTTTATCTTTATCTTCACTTGGGAGCGGCTCACTACTCCCTTAATTTTCTTTACCTTTATCTTCACTTGGGAGCAGCTGACTACTCCCTTAATTTTTATCTTCACTTAGGAGCGGTTGACAACTCCTTAAATAAGCCTGAATGTCCTTTTGAAAACACACTTCTAAAAGTGGTGTTTCTTCGACTAATTTTTTTTCTTCCCACACAGGAGCGGTTGACTACTCCTTAAATAAGCCTTAATGTCGTTTTGAAAACACACTTTTAGAGTGGTAGTCATTGAATGTGAACTCCACCCTTACCTGAATGCAGATGATGAATGTAAGAGATAGTATATCTGATTTTGACTGGTGATGTCTGTTTCTGCAAAGCTGTGTTTTTATGGTTTATTTTAGAATGTATATATCAAAATTTTTGCTGAGTCAAAAATTTTCCAGGGTCGGGGGGAAAATGTAGTGTTATGCTACTTACTTATCATTTTACATTAATTTAAATCCATTTTTCCATTCTGTTTCAATTCTCTGCATTCACTTCAAATCGGGATATTTTACATCACCTTTATTTCCATAGGATCCTGTAACGATTTCAAACCATAAGAACACAATCACAAATCATTTCTACTTCGTATTTCCACATTATCAGCACTTTTAAATTGGTGTCAATGAAGTCTACCTTTTTTCGATCTTTTAGTTAGTTTTCCGTAACTCTACAATTTCGGGCTTTGTGTGGGTAGTTGCGCTACTTTTTTTCCTATTTCAATAATATCTCCTTTTCCACTTAAATCTTTCCATTTTCTTATAACAAGCCTAAAACTAAAATTTGACATGTTCTGTTACTGATGTTTATTTGGTCTCCATGGAAATTATATTCAAATTTGTTACCGGTCTGTAGTTTCTATTTCGATAATTCCACATAAATACTTTTTCCTCTTGACCATTTACAAAAAATTTGCGTTTAATTTAAATAATTTTTCCGTTCTCTCTAGAAAGATATAAAAGCCGAACAATCGGTGAAGAAATTCAGTCTTGCTTCAGTTCTCGTATCGGAAGCATCTTCTAAAGGCCTTATCCCGGGGCCGCTCAGCCCCGGGATCCTGCAAGCCTCTATCCTGCCTGAAGCCACTGGACTCTACGATCCGTTGCTCTGCCTGAAGTCGCCGGATCCTACAAAACGTTGCTCTGCCTGAAGTCGCCGAGATCCCACAAGTCTCTACTCTACCTGGAGTCGCCGGAACCTACAGACCTCTGTTCCCCCCGAAATCACCGGAACCTACAAACCTCTGTCCCGCCTGCAGTCACCGGATCCTGCAGGCCACTGCGCTGTCTGAAGTCGCTGAGGATCCTGCAAGCTCCTGTCTGGGCTGAAGTCGCCGATCCTGCAATCGCCGCATTCACCTGAGGTCGTCCCCTAGAGACGCCCACGCCTACCCACCTACGCCGTGCGTGCTCGTTCCAGACGCTGAGAGCACGCTTGGGATCTTCGGACTCAGCTACGACATAAATCTTTTTTTTATTACCTTTTTTTTAAAAAAATAATTTGTAAATCACATCATCCATCCTCACATTCATACTCCATCTTTGATATATAAAATTGTAAATACTCTTTTAAAAACTTAAATATATTATTGTCTTGGTCTATTTGGTTGTTTTGCTGATCGTAGGTTAGGTTTTCCTTCTCTTTTAATTGTCGCTTCACGACAATCTATGAGCATCTCCCCGCGATAAAAAAGCCCAAGTAGCCCACAAACGTTGGTACCTACGTATTAATTTATAGATCCAGAATGTATGTATATATAATAGTGCTAGCTCGCCAGGCAGACGTTGTTCTGCCCTTTCCGACGACCCTTCATATAAAAAATACTTAAATTCGTAATAGAAAAATATTGAGTGTAATTTATCGGGATAATAACTATCCTATCTCTCAAGTTGGACCAGAATGCACACAGTGTGCTAAATTTCATTGAAATCAGTTCATTAGTTTAGAAGTCCTAGTAATTTTTATATATAAAGATTATGACTATATTGCTAAGGGTATTTCTTTTTCATTAGTTTAGTACGTAAGACCGTTTATGTATTGCTATTATTTTTATTTTTGGAACTTTTGTTATGTCCGTCAACCCGGTGTTGACTGGGAGAGAAAGCCAAAAGGCCTTAAATGCATTATTTTCGTCCTTTGTAATCTTTTTCATCAAGATGTTTTATGCAAGTAGATCTATGAACCACAATATTCACTTCCCATCAAATGAACTTTGTGGACATTGGTCGCATTTACTTCTATCATATATATTTTTTTTAAAAGATTACAAGTGATGATTTTTTATTTGAACGGATACTGCACACTGGATTAGAACAAATTTTTGATTATATCACGTTTAATTAATTTTTAATTATTATAATTCCTGACGTTTCGTGCTAGATTGGCTACACATTGAAGCGAACTTCCATAAAAACCCACTACAAGCTGCCGAAGAAGATTAATGAGTTTCTTGCATCCGTGGAGTGTAATATCTCTTTACAAGATGCAGGAGTGTACAAGCTTCATAGTAAATGTGGTCTCTTACATAGAACCAACAAAAAGATCGAGAGCACCCGCGTTAAATAACTAGCTAATGAGAAGCACCAATACTCCGGGAAGCCTGCAATCTGTAAAAATGTTCAAAATTGTCTCCGCCATTACATCAGATTTGAAAAACCACAAATTCTTGCCAAAAAAAAAACACGGATTCCTGCCATGGTCTACCAAATTAATCTAATGAAATGTTGAGCATTGGTAGATCAGTAATATTAAGATATTTTTATTTTAAAGAATGTCTAGAATTAACGCCCTTTATATAGCTTGCAAAGTCACATTAAGTTTCATCATTTCGCGAATTTTGGAAGAATAACACATAGTTAAATAACATATACGTAGTTAAAAACTATTTAGAAACACTAATCAAAATTTTATTATAATATGCCTTTAAACTATTCACATTTTAATTGAACAACCTTAAAATTAAATACTAAACTAGCTCTTAAAACGCTGCTTCCAAGGTTTAATTTTCTTTTAGTATTATTGTAAATGCGTTGAAGGTTGTAATTAGTAACACATTCGTTTCTTGTTATGAGCCAACATTGTTAAAGCGATCGTATTATTTAACAAATAAAGTTAAAATTAAACAGCAATTACATGTTTTTAAACGATTTAAAAATCTGTTTAATGTAAATATACGGCAAAATCAGTGCGTGTTGCCAGTGATGACTTACGGATCTGAGACGAGGTCCTTCTCTGCTGGCCGTACGAGGAAGCTCAAGGTCGCTCAGCAAGCTATGGAGAGGGCTATGCTCGGGGTGTCTCTGCGTGATAAACTTAGAAATGAGGATATCCGCAATAGAACCAGAGTAACCGACATAGCCCAATGGATTAGTAAGCTGAAGTGGCAGTGGGTCGGCCATATAGCTAGAAGAAACGACTACCGATGGGGAAGAAAGGTTCTCGAGTGGCAGCCTCGTACCGGTAGGTGAGGTGTAGGGCGACCCCCACTAGATGGAGTGACGAACTGGTGAGACATGCAGGAAGTCGATCGATGTAAGTGGCTCAGGACCGTGCTTTGTGACATACCTTGGGGGAGACCTATGTTGAGCAGTGGACTTGTGAAGGGCTGTAATGACGATGATGATACGGCAATACGCAAATAATTTTATTAAAATGTAATTATAGGGTAAGTTATGTAGTGATAACGAATGAAGATCCACTAACACCCTAGTCATCTTGTGAGTATCACAACAGGTGACAGAAGGCAATTGAAATAGGAGATGAGCAGCATATCTTCCTGATAACAGCTCAGTAATATTTAAAACTGCAGTTGCCAATCCGCCTGACAAACGTGGCAATCGTGATAAACATCCCACCTTTTAGTTAATCTAGTATACACTGTACAGAGATTTTTTTTTAATTTTAATTTTACTTTACTGGAAACTTTAAATTCGTGGACTGATTTAAATTAACGTGGTAAAGTCATGCTGCAGCTATATTATTAGTATAATTGTAGCACGAATAGATCGGCTCGATCGAGGAAGTACCACGCTCTCGCAGATTACCAGTGTAAAATAGCAGCTCAATGCTGCTGTGTTTCGTATGATGAGTGTAGAGAACCGAAGACCCTATTTACTCGAAAAGAGGCAATGCATTTTAGTTCTCACGGGTGAAAACCCATCTGCATTTTGATTCGTAATCGACGATAGATGTAGATAGGACTGTGTGCTCGTTTATCACTCTTATCCTAACTACAAAATATAAAAGATAGTGTCACTCAACGTTGCGTAAAAAAGGAATTCTAATTTAAAATTACAAGTATTCCCACATGTTACGTCTTTCAATTTTATCCTAAGTACGTAGCTTAGATTTGAGTAGTCTATCAATTTTCCAATTATTTTTCAGTCAAAGTAGGATTACGTTCACTGTTTACTAAAACGTTTTGTTTATTTAATCAGTATATTTTTTACTATCTTTTACGAGCCAATATGCGAGTTTACTTAACATTAAGTTGAAAATTAATTAGTAGACTTGTACTATTAAAATCACATAACACTAATAATTTTAGTTTTCGGTGGTATGACAACTTTCGCCTATTAGTTGTTTGGGTAGGCACCAGCCACTTAACTAATTGTGCCGCAACATAGCAGCGCTTACATTACTGTGTCTAGGTCTAATGGGTATACAAAGCCAGTTTATGCGTAGTGCCATTTATATGGCACTACGCTACAAGTCTGACGTAAACGAAATGGTTATCCATTTCGTTTACGTCAGACTTAAACAAAATACGCAGACCGACGACGTGGAGCAGCGTCAAAGGTGCAAGATTCGAACCCGCGATTTCAGCGCCGTAATTCTATCGCTACTGCATAACGGAGCCGTCATGTGTACTTCTAGTAGGTGGTGTCGCATTGTTAATGTATCGGTTATACTATTATCGGTGTTTCTATTCACCTGCTAGATTGTTAACTCAGCAATTAAAACTGTGAAACGGTGCCGAGGATACTGTACTGGTAACTCAATCACTATGAATTATATATAAATAATAAATTTAAGGTACCAAAATTAACACAAACGAAATGCTACTTATATATTATCTAATAATTAATCTAATCAAATTAAGATCTACAAAAGAAATGGAACTCGATGTTGAGGCAAACTGATTGAATCAGTAATTGCTATGGGTCAATTGGAGAAAATTAGCTGAGAGCAGGAACGAACGTTATGCGTAATCGAAGTATCCAAATCAAATAAAAATCTTGCTGTAAGGTGATTGAAACTTTCGGACGTTTTACCTTGATTGCAATTATTTTTAGCTGTGCTGTTCAAATTATCTTAAATATTTCATTAGGTAGTAGGACTTCTTTTATGTCTAGGAGGGTGCTTACATATTTCTGCCGCCAAGCAGCCGTACGTGCACTGCTTTGTTCTAGTCTGAAACATATAGAGAGTCACTATAATTAAACACTGTGAGGCATTACATATTAATTTTTAGGGGTTTAAACGTATCTGTAGCCTTTTCTGTTTAAAATTGGTTGCGGGTGTTGACAGTGACTCTAAATAAGTATTCTTTATTATCTATATTGAATAAAAAATATTCTGTTTCTGTTTCTATTTCCATGGCCTGCAGTATTTACTTACCATCAGAATGACTGTTAACTTGCCTTCCCTTTCAATTGTATAAAATATCACTAGCTGGAAATTTCCATTACACGAGCAACTCCAGTTCACTCCACGCTGGTACTAATGAAATTGTTGATCGCAATTTCGGCTAAGTGATTTACTACGAGTTCGGTGTTTAAGGAAAATATCGTGAGAAAATCTGCATGTCTAAGGAATAGATTATTTTAAGGATGTGAAGTTCTCCCTCTAACAGATACTGAGCGGAGCGGTAGACTATTTATTATATTACACATAATAATGTTCTGTAATATATTGAATAATCTCTATATATAAAACTCAATTGCTGTACGTTAGTCTCGCTAAATATCGAAAATGGCTGGACTGAGTCCAGGTACCCTGGATAGTTTTGATTTACAATTGGACTCGGTAGATGGCGCTGTTATCGAGATTCAGAAATCACCTATGCGAAGCCGGGATGGATCGCTAGTATATAATATAAATTTAAATCCAAACACAATACTGCCTATAAAAGCCCATTGCTGAACACAAGCCACAGATTACCACATAGAGGAGATTTTGACATAGTAACCACTACTTACCTTTCATAAGGAAGATGCTGCTGCCCTTCTCCTAGTTCAGATTCCATCTGTCGAATCTTACAGCACTCCGGGACGATATGGAGTAGTGGACATTATTACAATGCTATTACATGGTAAACGGTGATTACTATATGAAAATGTGTAAATTCGTAAATTTGCTTCACGAATTTACACATTTATACATACGCAGTATTCAATTATAAGCAGCTGTCGAATACCGAAAACTTTTACATAATGAATGAATGGATGCCGTTTAAAGTTCCCTTTTCAGTCAAAAGCCAAACGCTTTTTCATATAATGAATGCGAAGCTGGCAGCAATTTACTGACATCGGCTAGGAGCAGAAAATTCGTTGGAGTAATTAATTTGGCTCCAAAAGTAATTACAGTTGGAGTTTGTTGACGAATTGCGTCGCGTACTGTATTTTACTTTTCGTACGATACAGCAAGGATATACGCGTACTCGACTATCTTTAACATTGAGAAATATTTTCTTCTCTAAACTGTCATCATTACAGTTTATAAAGGGAAGTAAAATGGCTTTATAGAAACTTTAATAACATTATTGTACTTATTCATCATCATCATCATCATAATTAAGGCCCTTCACAAGCCCACCGCTGAACATAAGCCTCACTTGATATATCACACTTATTATAAACACTTTTACCTGGATGATGCAAATGATGATGATATTGTGACCGGTATTAAGAAAGGATAAATGCTTCGGTGGTTTGAACCAAACCGCGGTCATGTAGAAAGAGTGAATGAGAGAAGAGTGACAAAGCAAATTTATATTGCAGAAATGAATGGAGGAGACGCCCTAGACTGAAGTTTACCTACTTTATTACTCCTAAACTACTAACATTTTAAACTACAACAGTAAATTTGTTAATATAATAACGCCAACGTTTTAGAAGAATAAATGAATTGTAAAACCGGACAAAAATGTTTAACTATTGATTGTAAATTCATGTGGACAATATTTAGTTTTTGTGTATTATGTGTTATCGTTTATGTTAGCATAGTCAAACAATTCATTTATTTCCGATAAAGAAACTGTTGCGTTGTATCAAACTGCTATCGATATTTCTAAGTCACCATTTTATCAATATCACATGAGCAATATCAAAATGACAATCGGCATATCATTTTCGATTTTGCGAGCCAAAATTCTTCCACCCTGGAATCAAATATATTAGTACGTCTCCTTGTATGTTTGTTTACCTTACCACAGAAGTGTGTTATTTGTTTTGCTTTGGTTATAGCGCGCATCGAATTATCACCTAATCTTGGCTACATCTGGATTAGAGGCATCGGGAGCTATATCTTCCATAGCAATTGCTCCCGCTCGTGCAGCGTGAATCCACTGGTTGACCTGCTCCTCTTGTTATAATACTACCTAGATTACCCCTTCTTTGCCGGTCCTGCCTTTTAGTCTCTTCACCTTCACACTTGACGTAGTAAAGTTGGAAAAATTTAATTTGCCAAAATCCGCTCAATAAAATAAAGTCATGTCTCTTACCTATTTTGAAGAGCATGTGCCGCCCTCCCTCAATTGCGTGCACTATCCCCGTTACCACTAATCCCAGCACCACTACTTCCACCACCACTACCCTAGGAAAGACACACCACCAACGATAATACGACACGTGTTTCGCCTCCGCCGCTAAACGCTCAGCCACCGCAGAGTCTACTACATGTAAAGATACCTAGAGGTTATATTTAGAGGTTTAGTTTAAAAGATTTTTTTCACTATGTTACTTCTAAACTTCTCCAAGCGACATTCATTTATTTACTGGAACAAATACAACTTTCTTTTTGTGGACATAAAGTGACTAAACTAATTGTCCACAAATCAAATCAAAACATTCAAGCTTGACATTTTTAAAAATGTTATCTATACATGTTGCACTAGATTCAGCAATACATGATTGCTCTAAAAATGAATCGAAAATACCATAGGATTTAATCTAATACCCAACATAATATTATTATGTTAACTTGCAAAAAACATTGCAAAGTTATTAATAAAATAAAATATTGTAAGACTTTCGTAATATTTACATATATGTAGCTAGGTATACATACCATTACTTTAAACTTTGATTAATATTTTTGTCAGTTTTTATACCCGATGTGCACATTATTAGTTAAAAAATGCATTTTTTTACGTAAAGATACCGGTTTCATTACAATAATTGGGCCGGCGGACGTTATTACGCCCTTTCCGCCATGTCGCTTGATGAGTTTTACTTCGAATTCAATCCATAGTTTATTAACAGGGTAAATATGAAATTTTTTAATAACTCGATCACATTGCCAGCTACCGGATCCAGATTTTGTGATTTTCTTTTTTGGCCTATAATATGTTATGAATAACTGACTAAATGCATTTTTATCCAGATAAGTATCTTTCTACGTCTTCGCCTCAGTTAAAAGTACAAATAAATTATTATAATTCGTCATGACAAAAGTAGTAATTGAACGCGATCGAAGTCGTGAGCCACAGCTACTGATATACTATGCAATACTACCGACCTATCTCTCTCATAAGTATTATCTCTAAGATATTTGAGAAACATATATATAAACAATTATACACTTATCTTGAGAAGAATAATATACTAACTCAAGAACAGAAAGGCTTTCGTAATAATAAAACAATAAATATGGCTATTTATGACTTCTTGTATAAAGTCATGATAAATGTAGACAAAAACATTCCTGTTAGCACCATATTTTGTGATATGACGCAGGCGTTTGACTACGTCTCTCATAACATTTTGATTAGGAAGTTAGAAGCTTATGGTATCCGAGGTAACGTTTCGCGTCTCATAGAATCATATATTACGACTAGAACGCAATATACAGAAATAACATCAATAAACACACACACCAAACATGAAGAAACTTATCGATCATCAGGTCGAGTAGTTAAATATGGTGTGCCTCAAGGCAGTGTCTTGAAACTTTTATTGTTTATTATATATATCAATGACCTACCTAAAATCATTAACCAATACGTGACACTATTTGCCGATGACAGTACCATAACTATACCTTATAAAAATAATGTTACCTATAATAATGACATTAATAATTCCCTAATATCAATGATAAAATGGCTAGAAAATAATAACTTAAAAATCAATTTGGAAAAAACTAATATTTTGCACTTTACACAAAGAGGATCTACTATGTCAAACCTAACACACTACAATAATAAAATGATTAATGAGGTAGATAATGCGAAGTTTCTTGGTGTAATTATTGACAAAAAACTCAATTGGAAAACACACACAGAAGCCTTAATAAAAAAAATCAGTAAATCCTCTTACGCGTTCTACAAATTAGTACCAATGCTCAATATCGATGCCCTTCTCACAGCGTACCATGGCTTAGTTTCCTCCATTCTTAGATACGGCATTATCTTTTGGGGTAACTCTACGAATAAAGAATTAGTATTTAAAGCCCAGAAGCAATGCATAAGGACCATTTTCAAACTAAAGGTCACGGAGAGCTGTAAACCATTTTTCATACAATATAAATTATTGACATTACCCTCACTTTATATTTTGGGAAGCGCAATGTTCGTTAAGAGCAATCCTAAGCTATTCCCACGCATGTCTGATGCGGTCGTTCGTAATAGACGTGATAACAGTAAACTTCGTCTACATAAATCAAAAACTAATTTAATGAATAACAGCATATTTTGCATGGGCCCAAAAATATATAATAAAATTCCTAAACGCTGGAAAGAACATAATAGTAACATACTCAAAAATAAATTGAATAATTTCCTTGCAAATAAAGCCTACTACAATATTAATGACTTTTATAATGATTAATGATTTTTTATAGGAGAGGGGGCAAACGAGCATGCGGCTCACCTGATGGTAAGTGACTACCGCCGCCCATGAACAACTGCAACACCAGGGAGGGAATTGCAGATGCGTTGCCGGCCTTTTAAAAAGGAGTACGCTCTTTTCTTGAAGGTCCCTAAGTCGTATCGGTCCGGAAAAATCGCTGATGGTAATTTCTGCAAGACAACATTGACCACTAACTGGTATGACATATAATAACTACATTTATATAAATTATTGCACATTATCTTACTGCTAATTGAACATAATAAAGTAGAATATAAAGTAGAATTCATAAAATAATCGAAAGTAATAATATACGAAATTGACTAATGTAAGTATGTAACACTAAGAATTTGTACAATCATTTAGGTAAATAAAGGTATGTTTTTAAGTACAAGTATATTTAAATATATAGATTCTCTTCTCGAATAATGTTTGTATTCTGTTTTAATGTTTATTGTATAATTTATTAATACTAAATAAGGCGAAGGCCAATTGGAATTGTAATTTTTTTATTTATTTTTTTAAAATTTGTACGCCGTAGAGGCTAAACATGACTGTCGAGTTATTTTCTTTTAACATCTTGCATGCATATGTATGTATACTCATATTTGAACAAATAAAGTTATCTTTATCTTTATCTTTATCAATATAACTTGACTGCAGCGTCATTTATAGGATCTTAGCATAGCAATACCATCGTGCTATAGCTATCACTCATTCTCAATAAAGTCCATACAGTGAGTCGGATTGAGGTAACACACATAAAAAAAAAAAACAGTTGAATTGAGTACCTCCTCTTTTTTGAAGTCGGTAGAAAACATAACATCTCACCAAGCTGTAACTGACATGGCTGACTAACATGTAGACGCAACTTGCCGAGTGCAGGCGAGCGCTTTTGATTTGTACAGAAAAACCGATACTGTTGCGAAGTGAGACGAATCGTAGCGAGTGATCCCGAGTGGTGGAAAGGCATGCCAAACGTACCGTATACACGATGACACCCGTCTGCACTCGGCCAGCTAGGCGAACGTCAACCGCAATGGTGAGGCCTAGACAAATGGGCTGTCTATACGTTGGTACTTGCCTTCGCTCAGCCAACATTTATAGCCGGGTAATTTCTGGATTTCGACAATAGCGCCACCTACCAAGTCCAATTGTGAATTGAAACCATCCAGGGTCCCTGGATTCAAACAGTAAGTCAAAAAATTTGCCTTACTCCTTAAATGCTCTGTCAGAGAATTGTCACAACTAATAGGAATACTTACTGCATGTCCAGCTGTTAGATATGGTTTGTTATACACCAAAATTCTCGCACGTCAGAAAATTTACTTACTAAAATACAACGATTTTAAAGCAAAAATCAAACTTTCAATTATTATTTAACCTGGGTGGGGGTAAGTCTACTCCTAATTCTCACATTTTTACATTATCAGTAGGACTATATTAACACCTATTCTGCTCTCCTGTCCGGCGAGCAGTTTGGCGAATGGCTCTGGGGGAGAGCGCAGGTCGTGTTGATCCCCATGGTAAGTCTGAGGAGTTCTTCCTTCACGTGGTTGCCGCCTGTTATTTGGTCTGGTTCAATAGGAAACAGACAGAACAGAAACACTCAGAAACGATCCTCATTTTATTTATTTTTATGCCACCCTCTCTTTCCTATCTTAACCCGATCCAAGGTGTTGAGCGTACCGTGCCGATGGATGCGTGACTGGGGGGGGGGGGGAGTCCAGTCGCAAACGGTGCCTATCCGGGATCGGGGCTATTCGGATAGTATTTTTAGCCCTTCCCCCGGCATGAAATGCAAAGATAAACTCTCCCTCAATAGAATTGACTATAGGTCTGGGGGAGAGGCTCTTTTAGCCCCATCAACACCCTGCAACTCTACGCCCCAACCTGGGTCGAGCGGAGAAATGAATGGCACGTCTACAGCCGAATCACAATCGGAAACGAACCAAGGAGGGGAAAATAAAAGGTTCACTAGGCTTTATAAGCTTAGTGGGGCAGCACGGAAGAGGTACCGAAGGCTGATAGCAGTTGAGATAGGAGCCGAAGAGGCCCTCTCTCTCTCTCTACCAGAAACCCTGGGACTAAATCCCTTTGCCCAAACCTCCCCCAGTTCCGAAGGCGAAAACACGCAGTTGGTCTGAAGAGGAGTCCCCTGAAGACCAGCCCAGAAAATCTATGAAGCTGGCTACGGGGGAGAAGAAACTCAGCTTCAGTGCCGTAGCTAACTTCGCGCGTGTAGGAATCTACAGAATCCTATGAGCGTGGAGCAGATGCGGCTGGTTCACCGGGCACTAACGCAGGTTATTGCTAAGACGGCTTGTGGAGCGCAGCCGGGAATGGGACCAAAATTTTCGGGTTTCAACCACAAGCCAGGTTGGATTCTGGTAACGTGCGTGAATAAAGCAAGCCAGGACTGTATTGCGGGTGAAATCGGAAAACTAAAACTCTGGCCAGAGGCAGAGCTCTCGATAACACTCCTAGAGTGAACTGCCTAAGCCTCAACTGGGCATTACATGCCACGCAATGAAGCTGACTCCCCGGAGGAGGCGTCTATGCTATTTAGGGCACTAAATGAAGGGCTCTATACCGAGCTCTGGAAAATCCTCCACCGTAGGGACGAGGAGAATGGTTTTCTAGTAACTTTTTCTCTGGATGGCCCATCGGTGGAGGCCCTCCGGGCGGCGGGCGGCAGGGTCGTCCTCGGCTTTAAAATGATAACTTTTAAGGTCAAGGGAGGCTCTGATGCGGCAATGGGGCCTGAACCACCCCAACTCCAATCCAACAGCCCTCCACCTCGAGGGATGAGACTAGAACGACATTAGCGAGAGTAAATGTGATCCAAGGCGTGAATCTCGCCTCGGTCCGAGGGCCTCTGCTGGTGCCGGCCAGGGGTAAGAAGAAGGGAGGTGGGAGCGGTAAACCAAAGGGTATGGCAGGGTGAAGAGCGCCGTTAGAGGAAGTTCTCGTTGTAAGCAGGCGAAAAAGACCCCTCCCCACGCCTATAAATGGCTTATCTCAAGGGAAAGACGAGGGTACTCAAGGCAAATCTTTACCATGCAGCAGCTGCTTCTGTCATCGTGGAGGTTTGCTTCGCAGAGGACAACATCGACCTCGCTCTCTTACAAGAGCCTTGGGTGGCCAACGGTCAACTTCTGGGATTGTCGGCTGCTGCTAAGATCTTAGTTAATACTAAAGGCAGTAAACCTATAGCTTGTATAATCTACAATAAAATATTGAACTTTTAGCTGTTTCAGAGTATTACAATGACGACCTGGTTATAGCCTTTATAAATCTTAAGTGATGCACAGGGGCCAGAGTAGTCATTTGCTCTGCCTATCTTCCCTGAGAGAACCCAGATCTTGTCATCAGAATGAGAGTTAGAGCGACTGGCGGAGTTTGCCTGTAAGCACAACGCCGAACTTGTGGTGGGATGTGATGCTAATGCTCACCACACAGCATGAGGAAGCACAGACATCAACAAAAGAGGTGAGTTATTTTTTGACTTTCTCATATCTAGTCGCATGGTAACCTTAAACTTAGGGTGTACAGCAACCTTTGTAACGCGTGCTAGGCAAGAAGTGTTAGATATAAACTTTGCTACCAATAACATACCCAGGTGGATTACTGACTGGCATGTTAGTAGTGGTAAGACATGCAGGTGGCTCAGGATCGTGCTTTGTGGCATTACTTGGGGGAGGCCTATGTTCAGCAGTAGACTTATGAAAGGCTGTAATGATGATGATGATGATGATGTTAGTAGTGTAAACTCGATTTCTGATCACATACAATGTAAGTTTGTGATTAGGGCGTCACTAACTTATGGAACTGTTGCTTTTAGGGATCCAAAAAAGACCTCCAGGGATGTCTATAATGATTGCCTAAGGTGGAATTAGTAATAGTTTTTAAAAGCATAAAAACGATTGAAGGTCTGGAGTTAGCGGCGGAGACGGTAATCGTAGGTATCCGTGAAGCCTTCGAAGACAGTTGTCCCGTCAAACCCAAGACTTCAACACGAAAAGTTCCTTGGTGGAACACTAAGCTAAAGCAGCTTCGGGAAAAGACCAGAAAACTATTAAATAGGGTTTAAAAACAAAGAGTGGGGCATTTGTAGTTCAGCCCTAACCGAGTATAATAAAGAAATTAGGAAAGCTAAGAGAGCATCGTGGAGGAAGCTATGCGAGGAAGTTGAGTTTTGGCTTCGCAGTGCAAGACTACACAAAATGCTATCGAAAGCTAAACCTAATCAGATCGGGTTTCTTAAAAAGCCTGATGGTAACTTCACTAATAGTGAAACTGAAACACTGGAGCTACTTGCGTCAACCCATTTCCAAGGGTTACATATTACTCTGGCCTCGAACTCTTTCAGAGCTTTACGGAGGCCTTGTAATGAGGACTGATGTAGGGCTACAAAGATAATAAGGCCAAACCTGGTGCAATGGGCTGTTGACTCCTTTAAACTATATAAGACAAGTGGTGAGGATAGAATAATGACCATCCATTTAAAGAAGGGTATCGATATCCTTCTTCCTTATCTGGTAAAATCCTTCAGAGCAAGCTTTGCATGGGGATATATTCCAGAACGATGGACAATTGTCAAAGTTCTATTTATACCTAAGGCTGGTAGAAAGGACTATGCCTTACCAAAGTCCTTTATACCTATAAGCCATTCTTTCTTCCTTCTGAAGACATTGGAAAAAGTTATAGATAGATATATGAGGGGTGTAGCTCTAGCTACGAGATCTATACACTACAACCAGCACGCTTACCGCAGAGGCAAATCTATGGAAACAGCCCTGATCAGTGTTAAAGACAGGGTCGAAAAAACGCTGGAGGATAAAGAATTAGCTCTTTGTGCCTTTCTAGACATTAAGGGCGCCTTCGACAGTAGCCGTACATCACTGCTGGTTGGGGACCTGACATCTAAAAATGTTGACCCCACAACCATCAGGTGTGTGAAGTCGATGCTATCGTATGCTATATATTTCAAACCTCGATTGAGATTGCAACTACAAGAGGCTGTCCTCAAGGTGGTGTTTTGTCAACCCTCCATTGGACTCTTGTGGTTGACCAACTACTGTACAAGATGGCAGACCTTCGCGTCGACACATTGGGTTATGCTGATGACCTTGTGATCATTGTGAGGATTTTTCGCCAAAGTACTTGATCATCAATCATACAAAGAGCCCTAAACACCATAAACAACTAGTGCAGGGCTAACAGTATATCGATTAATGCTAATAAAAGTGTTATAATACCCTTAACCAAAAAGAGACGGTTCGACAATTTAGTCGCACCAAAAGTTAATGGTAAAGAAGTATCATTCTCCGCTGAAGTTAAATTCTTGGGCGTAACAATCGACCAAAAACTATCGTGAAATTCTCACCTTAGCAATATATGTCATAAGGCAAAAATTGCTTTAGGTACATGCAGTCGCATGGTCGGGAACAACTGTGGCTTGCGTCCCAGTATGATCCTATGGCTGTACAGCAGTATAGTGAGGCCGACTCTTACCTACGCCTCCACCCTCTGGTGTAATAAGGCCAACCAAAAGACGACTGCGGACAGAATAAATAGTCTACAAAGGACTGCCTGCTTAATGACAACTGGAGCGATGAGATCATCGCCTTAATGCAATTCTATGCCTAACGCCCCTTGATCTTTACTTAGACAAGGACGCGAAGGCTAGTTTGTATAGGATTAACGCTCAGGGCGGTTTGAGCTTGCTTTCCTATAGATTGAGATCCATGCTCGACTCAATCAAGGAAACACCGGTCTTATGCATGATCTCAGATATCATACGTCCACTATATAATTTTAACAAAAAGTATACAGTGGAACTACCCTCCAGTGAAGAACGAACCATTTTGTGGAATCTCAAAAATCCTCGCCCAATTGAGACTGGAAACTCTTTACCACAATAAATCACTTAAGATCTGGTCTGATACACCATGCTTAAAACATTCTAAAACCTTAATCCCAGCTTTCGATCCTAAACTCGCTTCGGAAGCCCTGGGATTAGGTAAAAATAAATTGTGCATTCTGGTAAAAGAGCCCTGAATGGACACTGTAGTCAAAGCAAATGTCCATCCTGGGACTAAGCAACTCATGTATGTGCTGGTTTTTCTCTCTAGAGGAGGAAACGCCTTTACACATCCTGACAAATTGCGGACCCCTAATGCGCAAACACAGCACTCATCTGGAATTCTATATACTTCGCCCAGAAGAATTGAAATTACTCACAGCTAAGCAACTCCTATTCATTGAGGACGTAGCGCTTAGCAGTGAACTGTAGACATAGCAGCGATCACAGTAGATCTTTTAGGTCGCAGTGATACTGGAATCTCTCGTCCTGCATAGCTGCTCGTACATAATAAAAAAATATTGAATCCGACCTGCAATGGTGAAAACAAAACATATTGTCCACTAACAATTCATTTAGGCCAGACAAAAAAATTGCTGTACAAATATATACTGACGCGTCCATTACAGGCTGCGGTTATTTGTGACGGTAAAAGAGTAAGCGGTGGATGGAAGGACAATGAATTATCCTTTCACATTAATTACCTAGAACTACTAGCCGTTTCCCTAGGCTTGAAAAGCTTTGCTATTACTCACTCTAATTTCTCTATTTTACTCCGCGCGGACAACACCACTGCCATAAGTTACATAAATCGTATGGTGAATGCGGTTTTCACATTTAAATGATTTGACCAAACTATTTGGCAATGGTGAGAGAAGTCTCATAGAGAATATTCTACATTAACACAAACGAAAACCGCGAAGCTGATGAAAAATCACGAAAACTATACTTAGATACGGAGTGGGAATTATCGGAACACGCGTTCAAAACAATTGTTCAAAGTCTGAGAGAATCTGAAATTGGCCTTTACGCTTTCGTACCAACGTAAAATGCCTTCAACATATCTCACGCAAATCAGACCCCGACGCAATGACAAATGACGCTTTCATAGTTAACTGGAACTCGTCGTTCTTCTACACATTTCCACGGTTCGCCTTAATACTAAGATGCTTACAAAAAAAATTCAAGTGCTAGTTTCAACTGCTAAAAAAATACTCATCTCGGAGATTAACTTCTTTAAACCAAATAGGGCCTTTCCCTGGCGGTCACGACGCTCTCAGGACAGCTTTTAAGAGACTGTATACTCCGAACATAGCTCTATATATTAATAATATTATTATAGATCTCATGCTAGGATCTATCTCAGATAACATTATAAAACAATATTCTAGTACTCACTGACTCTGGTGGCAGTTTTGTATAAGCAATCAAGTAAATACTTTTGAAGTTTTATTATCATCCATAATATCATTTTAGTGGATCTGTATAAAAATGGAGTGTCACATGGGTCTTTTAATAGTCATGACTCTGTCCTATCTCTACTCCTCGGGAAATAATATAGGGTCAGATAAACGAATTAAGTGGTTATTAGAGTGTATTTATAGACAAAAACCTTCCCTTCCTAACTATACAGCTACCTGGGATCCGAAAACTGTGCTTGATTATGTTTCCAAATGGTATCCAAATAGTAATATAAGCCTAACAAAACTTACAAAGAAAATATTAATACACTTTGCTTTGTGTACTTCTCATCGCGTTCAAACTCTCTCTCTCTCTATAAAGAAACCTCTAATATCATAAGTTCCCCGTCATGTGTTTAAAGGAGAAGGATATATACCCATACATTTTTGGGCCCAAATGTTAACAACATGAAAGTCAAACCATTTGAAAGCTTATATAAAAACAATTCATACCTGAAAATCTGGCTATATTTGTCAATCTAGGA
The DNA here is from genome assembly GCA_033319125.1 of Parnassius glacialis. Classification (NCBI taxonomy): domain Eukaryota; kingdom Metazoa; phylum Arthropoda; class Insecta; order Lepidoptera; family Papilionidae; genus Parnassius; species Parnassius glacialis. The sequence continues at coordinate 20,082,365 of JAVANC010000023.1, read as the reverse complement.
GCTGAGTTATTGTAGAATAAATAAAAGTAATTTTATCTATTACCTACAATGTAACAGGCGATTTTTCACTGTTATAACACTGTAACAGGTTATTTTTCACTATAATTACTTAAAGATATAAAAGCCGGATCAGTATAAAATCACCAAAGAAAAGCTGAAGTTATCTAGGATACAAAATAGTGAAACGATTAACGAAAGTGAAAACAGCAATAACTAATTGAAATTAATATTAGAAATATCGATCTGAGATCGATGACTTGAATTATTGTTGTTACTGTTATTTGTTGGCATGTTGATACTTTGTATTTTTTCATATTATTTTGTAGATATGTTTTTTATCTGCCTTGTTAACACAGATAAATAATTAAAAATAGATATTAAAATGCTGGATTTAATCGAGAATCGATTATATTGCACTCGTTTCAAATCAAATCGAAAATTGGTCTTTTTCTTTTTTCTTTTAAATGAATAGTTTTGAAGTTTGAACTGTCAAACCAAACTAATAGAAATTACTAGTGGTAGGTATAGTTCGGCCGTTCAGAGAATGCGTTCCTGGAACGTCGCGATTGAACTGACGACGTAACTTTGTAATGGCGTTGCAGTTACGATAAAAATATTTTTGCTGGTTGTTTACCGTTTTAACAATTGATGAGCATTAAAACAACATTGTTATATCAATAATCAATGAATATTATAATTTGGTGCCAAACTGAGTGTCAAATAACTTGGTAAACAATATTTTTCTAAATCTATACTGCGCTATTACAAGGTAATGCCAGCGCTTTATATTTGTAGTGCTGTGCTAACAATAACAGGCAATAACAGTATCGTAATCTGTTCTTATACAGTTATACTTTATAAAATAATACGTTTTGTTTTATTTTTTAAGAATTTGAAAATAAGGGACTATAAGATAACTTTTATTAAATATAAAAATAAAACTACGACCAAACCGAACGCACGAAAGAAAGTAGCATTTTTATATTTAGGTTGAAAATGGTAACCCCAAATGGCGTTATGGGCCGCCATTTTGTGACGCTTAAACAGTCGTCTGTTGTCGTTTCGTGCGCATAGACCAAGTTCTTCAAGTGTTTTCGATCTGTTTTTATTTGATTACCCGGCTTTCGTTTAATGGACTGTTTCTGCTTTTCAAACTGACATCGGCGCTAAATCGGACTTCGATTGTGTTTTGTATTGCGTTCTTTTTACTTTTGGTGCATAATAATGCCTAAACGTGGACAAACATTGAAAAGTGGAGCCCGTGTGTTAATCATCAAGCTGCAAGATTACTTTGAGCGGGAGCGGCAAAATGGCGGACCCCTGTTACCTGTCGAACAAGTACAAGAACGCGTCTCTCAGGCGCTTGGAGTTAGCAAACGAACGATAACAAATATTAATAAAGAAAAGTTCGGCTCTACTGGCACGGAAGATAATATTTTACGTACTCCGAAGAAGAAACGCAGAACTAAACCCGTGACAGATATTGACACCTTTGACGCCGATGCAATTAGAAATCATATATATGGTTACTATTCCAGAAATGAATATCTCAACAGGAAGAAGCTTTTGGCATCGTTAAGAGAAGCTGGACTGTTTAGCGGGGGTAAAACTGCTTTAACCAAAATCTTAAAAGATATTGGTTTTTCGTATAAAAACCAGACAAAAGAAAAATTTTATTAGAACGATACGACATAATTTTAAAACGGATAAGTTTTTTGAGAGAAGCAAAAAATATTGATAACTGGGATAATGCCGTGTTCATTGACGAGACATGGCTAAGCGCCAATCACACGGTTTCCCGTTCTTGGACGGATGATATACAAGCGTCGACGTCGAAGGTACCAATGGGTAAGGGGGCCCTTCTGATAATATGCCACGCAGGTTCTGCAAAATACGGCTTTGTGGAGAACGCGTTACTGGCATTTCAATCAAAAACCACAAATGACTACCACGAGGAAATGAATGCCACTACGTTTAAAGAGTGGTTGCAGAACGTGCTTTTGCCCAGCCTACCAGAGCTTTCTGTAATATTCATGGATAATGCCTCCTATTACTCGGTTTAAATACAGAAACCACCTACCCATTCTAATAAAAAAGAAGAAATGGTGGCTTCGTTACAAGCAAAAGGCATTGACGCAAATATGCAGATGCTAAAACCAGAGCTAATTAAATTAGTTAAAGAAAATAAAGCGGCAAATGTGCGATACGAAATCGATGAACTGGCTCTGGAGTACGGTCATCGCGTTCTAATAATTCCACCATATCATTGCCAATATAACGCGATTGAGCTAATCGGGGCTCAAATAAAAGGTTACGCCGCCCGCCACAATACTTCCCCGCCATTCAGCACGAAAAAGATGATGAACCTATTAAAAGAAGCCTGCGGGGAAGTCACAAGAGATGACTGGGCAAAGGTTGTTGAGAAGACTAAAAACCTGATCGTGGAACATTTTGACCGAGATATCAGGATTGATTCTGTTATTGATAATAATATAATTATACATGTAGGCGAAGATGATGATGAAGACACCACCTCCTCAAGCGAATCGGAGTCTGATTAATATTCTGTACGCACATTCAATTCAATGTTCTTTATTGCATAGAAATAAAGATTGTAACTTTGTAACAAAGAATAAATAAAACATTTTTATTATATTAATATTACTTTTTTTTTTGTTTCCACTTAAATTACTAAAATATACATTTTAAATGATTCCGCCAATTTAAAACGAAAATAATCTTAAAAATAACGCGGCGGTTCATTTTTTTTGGAGGAACGGTAACGAACTCAGTGTTATGTTGTGCCCATCACTAGTCGTGACTAACTGATAGGTGTCAGGAACGCATTCTCTGAACGGCCGAACTATAGTGTACAGAAAAGAGAATTTCACTAGTGTATTCTTTATGGTAATCGATTTATTTCCATACAATGTTTATTTATTTTTTCCTTATGCAAATAATAATATACTTTATTTCTAAATGAATATATCATATCAATGTATCAGCTTCATCATTTAATTTTTTAGGATCCGAATAAATATAAAATCGATTGCATCAATACAATCGATTTTCTAACTTATTTATTATTTTAATGTTTTTTCGAAATCTAGATTGTAAAATGAGCTAGTTTTTTGTATTTAACTTTATAAAAATATAGCCAATTTTTTAAAGTATAAACCAATTAGTTAACATTAGGCCCAAAAATCCCATTCTCCTTTTTATAACTGACATAACTGAAGTTTTCAGCGCCAACTTCGTGCAGAACCTAAGCATAGCTCCAGCAAGAAATTTTGATGACTATCTTATAATAAAATCTGGGTTGCGACCTGAAGGGACTGATAATCTCAAGCTTACTCATAACAAAAAACCTTATAAAAAGGCATCGTCACAAACTATAAGCCGGTGAATAAAGCAAACTTTAGCAGAGAGCGGTGTAGACGTAACTATATTCACTGCCCACAATACTCGTCACACTTCTTCGGCAGCGGCCGGAGTTTGTATTGACACCATGAGAAAAACGGCTGGATGGTCTACCTCATCTATGACGTTCGCTAGGTTCTATAACCGCCCAGTAACGGTTGAAGGAAAATTTTCTCGATCCGTCTGTGCAATTAGTATTAAAACGAACAAATAATAAGACAAATTATGTATTTGTTTGCTAAAATTATTAAGTTAAATTGGCAGCATTATTATATTTTTGTTAACCTAAATGAAAAAAAAGTGTTTTCGTAATACTTTTAATGTTTGATTAACCTAAGAATATTTATCTCTGAATTTAATCTCTAAACATCTACTAAATTTAATTGTATCTGAAGAATAATGCGACGAAATATAACATGATATCAAACGAACTACTTGAAGTGAAGTTCGATCATTATTTTGTGAGTCGCTTCATTCGAAGATACAAAAGACCCACCCATCCATACCCGGCGTAAAAAACTTAAATGAATATCACTAAAAAGAATGAAGTGGCTATCGGAACGACGGGTAAACGGAGAGTGCGAGTTGCCAACAAAGAAAAAACGATTTAAAATAGACCGATTCTCTAAACGTGCGAATTCCTCGAGTAGGTTAAGGGACAACCTAAGTTAATTGTATCTTCAAACGTAGCGACTCATATGATAATGATCTATCTACTATACTTCAAGAAGTTCGTTTGATATCATAGTATTTCGGCTTCACAGCCTACCGTAGAAATTCATAACTCTGTTTGTATTTCTCTAATGACACAAATTTTTTTAGGTGCAAATTTGCAGTAATCATTGTAATGTACCAGTGGTTAAAAGAACCCCTAGTGGTGCAAGGAATCAGCTTACTAAAGCATTTTCATGCACTATTTAAAATTGATTCACTGATAGTGAAATAAGTTGGCAAAAGTTATTTACTTTCGCGTACTTCCATTTTCATTTGGATAAAACAATGAATAAAATAATTAAGTCTAAACTAAAAGAGACATCTCTTTAAAATTAGATTACCCAATTAATACTCATTTGTCTCGATCTCGTCCTAACTTTAAGTAGTTAAATCGAAAGTAATGAATGGCGACAATGCATCCCGTATTTTATTCTTAGACGACATTCTGGCTCCTCGTAATAGCGAAACTCTTGAAGGCCCTTGTCAGAAACATCCTTCGGTCAATCCTTCTCAGAATTTACCGATGCCTCCCAATACTTCTATGCAACTTTTACGAATTTCTGAAAAGACATTTGAGAAGCAATTATGTCATTTTCGAAGGGCTCTGCTAGCGGCATTGACGGAATTACGCCTCAATATCTTAAAGATCTTGTAAGCGCTTCTGCTGGTGACGCCGGTGGAGTACTTCTTAATGACATTACAAAATTATGTAATTTTATGCTTTCTGGTAATATTAATCCAAATTTCATTCCATTCTTATAAGGAACAAGACTATGCACCTTCAAAAAAGGATAACGGTATCCGTCGTATTGTCATTGGTTCCACATTTCGTCGCTTAACTTCAATGTTAGCATGTAGGCACTTAATCTCTAAACTTAAGACAAAATTTCAGCCTACTCAACTAGGCTTTGGCACTAGAGGTGACTGTAAGTCGGCGGTACATTCAGCGCGTACATTTTAATTATCTCTGATGCAGATATTCTTATGAAGGTTGATCTAAGAAATGCTTTTAACTCTATCGATAGGGTAACCCTGCTGAAAGAAGTGGCTAGCAATACCCCCAAAATTTACCATTACGTTTAGCAGTGTTACAGTCAAAATACTAACTTGTTTTATGAAAACCATATAATCGATTCTACTGTCGGTGTTCAGCAAGGTGACCCACTAGGTCCCGCAGGTTTCAGTTTGGTAATTCAAGTCATTATTTCAAATTTCAAATCCAAGCTGAAAGTCTGGTACCTTAACGACGGTACACTGAGAGGTAGAGTAGATGACGTCCTCAGTGACCTTAATCATATTCTTTGAAATTTTAAAAATATTAGTCTTGAACCTATAATATATATATATATATCTAGTTCCAGTTCCAGTTCCATTTCTCCAGGAATAAAAACTGTCAGTACGGAGTCGCTATACCTGTTAGGTGCCCCGATATTATTCGATAGTATTAAACCTGTTTTAAAATCAAAATTTGATCAGTTTTTATACCGCGTTGATAAATTATATAATTTAAACCCCCACATTGCTCCTACTGTTTTAAAATATTTTCTCCTTGTACCTAGATTTACATACTTACTCCGCTTGAGTCCAGCCTGGAAATGTTCGGATATCGAAAATGATAATAATCTTAAAATAGCTATGGAAAAAAATCCAGATTTAACTTTAAATACAACAGCCTGGACTCAAGCTACTTTATCTACAAAGTTTGGTGATATTGGTGTGAGAAGTCTTTCTAGCGTTGCATGTTTTTTACTTCCGTGCATAGTGTCAGTCTGTGCATAGATCAGGCACGGCTTATAGCTGTTTCAACTAAGCAATTTAGTCACTGGTTACACGCTTTACCATCAAGTAATTTCAGTACATTACTTGAAAGGGAAAGCTTGCGTATCGCCGTAGGATTCCGACTAGGAGCGGCGATTTGTCAAACCCATCAGTGTTCATGTGTTGGAAGGTTTGACGAGTTTGGGCTCCACGCACATTCATGTAAGAAAAGTGCTGGTAGGTTTTCACGGCATAGTTCTCTGAACGATGACATCCGAAGGGCTCTTGTCTCTATAAATGTTCCTTCGGTTTTAGAGCCTTTTGGAATATTTAGAGACGATGGCAGGAGACCTGACACTATAACATTGGTCCCTTGGGAGTGAGGTAAAACCCTAGTATGGGATGCTATTTGCGTATACACTTTGGCGGCCTCTCATCTCTGGGGTACCTCGTTTAGTGCCGGGGCGGCATCAGAGGCAGCTGAACTGAGTGTAAGTGGCGCAAATATGAGTCTCTGAGAGATGATCACATATTTGTGCCATTTGCACTGCGTTCTTGGCACGATATCACGGGGAGTAGACTGTATGATAATTTAGTTATTAGTTTTAGTTTGTTTTATTATAGTTACTCGTATTTAATATTGTACATATTATCTAATATATTTTAATTAGTTCTTTAGTTTTTAGGGAGAGGTGTGCCAAATGGAAGTCCGTAGTCTCTGCCTAACCCCTGGGTGACAGACTTGAGTGTTTATCTGTAGTATGAAGTAGACCTCAACTGATCAAATCGTACAGAAGTTAAACAATCACTATCAACACGCACCAACGATTATATTAATATATATTAAAAAGATAAAAATTAGCATCTGGCGTTTTCTCTTACAGTTAAATTTCAGCTAAAGTTTTAGTTCAATTATATCTTTAACGATTATTTGTCAATCAACAACAAAACTATATTTTTTACTTCATATATAATATATATAGGTCGTTTAAACTATTAACAAGGTTTAAAGCTCTGCTAACGTTAGCTTCGAAAATATTACTCTTAGTTTCATTATATGGTTTTATTATCTGATTTATTATATGGAATGCAGATGTTATTGAAAAGTTCCAAATCGATAACAATACATTTTTCATCTTACAAAAAGTGATTTATTGAAAGCCTCGGACTATTACTACTATTCTTACGACTATTCTTAAACTATAGTTTAAGAATAGTATTTTTAACTAAAGAAGTCCCTTAACTGCGGTGCCACAGTCTTCGCGTAATTTGATATTCTGTAACTACCTCCATACCTACTTTAAATTTAAAATATTTGTAAGTATATTTCCGTGGCATTTTTTTCGTGATACAAATTTCAGTTTTAACCTCAGACTTATTATCTGTTTGCAATTACTTTTTGCAATAAAACCCTAGGAGTGTATCGGAATTAACGTTCAAGGTAGTTCGGGTAAATCGATTTTCATAAAGTTGAGCAAATATAAATCAGTTTTATGGTTTAGTTATTTTGATGGGAAACATCTATTGGCACGCGTTCGTAGTCTGCTGTGACGGCAAACGGCATGATCCTCTCTTGGGCCATCAATCATTCTCTACACCACCGCCCTCGACTCCCTTATGTGTGCGTGCACGTATACTATTTATTTCGTTGCTTCTCTATGTGAGTTGTGTAATACGGATTTCTTTCCATTCGACTATAGTACAAGACTTGTTCTTTTTATTTATTTTACTCCATATTTCGTATTTCATCATCATCAACATTACAACCCTTCACAATTCCACTGCTGAATATAAGCCTCCCCCAAGAATTTCTTATTTAGTGTTCATTAACTATAAATTCTACCATCAACTGTGATGTCCCACAGCTGCAGGGCATTCCGTGACCCTAATTTTATTTTAATTTTGTAATGTTTTCATTTAATTAATAGAAATCATGATTCTGTATATCAGCATATTAGAACTATTCCAGTTAAAATCGATATAAGAATGTTTTGTTTTGTAAAGTTTGGGGACTAAAATGGAATGCCTCACATTGTTACATGTTACACATGTTATTATACAGGCTCTCAATACCCTTTATACCGAAATACAGCAGTAAAGGCACTGGTTAAAAAGGTGGTACCTATCCAGACGAACTGCTAAGCACAAAAGATTTCTTAAAGGTCTTTTATAATTAAAAAAAATTTCACTGTCAAAAACTACGTATATTTAACTTATTAAGTGGCGAAGCTTGCGAAGTCACTTATTGATTTCAAGATGTCTGTCCGTCTGTCCGTCTCTCCGTCTGTCCGTCCGTCTGTCCGTCTGTCCCACGATTATCTCGAGAACGGTTCCGAATTTTCAAATTCTGTTTTCAGCAATCGATTACTGATCACCCAGGCATCTGAACCTCCTATTTTGATTTTTTTTTCCGTTAGAAACCCCTGCAAAGCTGATTGCTTCGCCACTTTGCTATGCTGTTAGCTTGCTAGGTTTATTATATTTTGTAATTTAGAGGCCAATTCTGGCTTACAAATTTCAACAAACAGATCAGTAAATATATAAAAGAGTTGTTATAATAATTATTTTTTGTTTACAAACATAATATTCATTTATAATGGAAAATTTTTCTGCTGCGTCGTTGTCTAACTGTCAAAGCATAACGACTACATGCAATATTTATCAATATGCTATAAATCTAGAGAAATAACGTGATACTATTTCATTTATAGATTATAGTGCTTTTATTTATGCCGTAAATGATTATATTTCAGGGAGAAATGCAGGATAAAGACTTTTGAGTGCTTTAGCTGATCTGTTTAGATTTCGTAATGAATACCTTCGCTCCGCTACATTCACAGTCGGATTTCCTACAGTGTCAAAATTTTGCCGACAGTAGGCTATTTAAAGGTAAAAGGATATTAAATATACATATTAAACGATGCCATAGTAAAAGTATTTCGGCTTCACAGCCTACCGTAGAAATTCATAACTCTATTAGCAATTTCTCTAATGACAAAATTTTTTTCCCTTTTTTCGGAGCAAATTTACAATTATCATCGTAATGTCACCATTATCATCATCACTACAGCCCTTCACAAGTCTGAACATAGGCCTCCCCCAAGGAATACCATAAAGCGCGGTCCTGATCAACCTCCATCCATCGACTTCCTGCATGTCTCACCAGGTCGTCACTCCTTATAGTGGGGGGCCGCCCTACACTTCGCTTACCGGTACGAGGCTGCCACTCAAGAACCTTTCTTTCCGTCAGTTGTCGGTTCTTCGAGCTATATGGCCGGCCCACTGCCACTTCAGCTTACGAAACCGTTGGGCTATGTCGGTTTCTATAGTTCTACTGCGGATATCCTCATTTCTATGTTTATCACGCAGAGACACCCAGAGCATAGGTCTCTCCATAGCTCGCTGAGCGACTTTGAGCTTCTTCATACGGCCAGCAGTGAAGGACCACGTCTCAGATCCGTAAATCATAAATGGCAACACGCACTGGTTGTACAATTTCGTTTTCAGGTTCTGAGGTATGTCTAACGAGAAGATGTGTCGTAGTTTCCCGAACGCTGCCCAGCCGAGTTGAATCCGTCGATTGACCTCTCGGTCGAAGTTGAACTTACCTAGTCGGACTATTTGTCCCAGATAAATATACTCGTCAACAACTTCGAGCTTAGTGCTACCAACAAATACCAACATAGGTGTGACATGGATGTTAAACATGATCTTTGTTTTGTCCATGTTCATCTCAAGACCTATCCGTTGGGAGACACTATTGAGGTCATTAGGCATAGTGCTTAGGTCCTCCAGCGATTCTGCCATAAGGACTATATCATTGAAAAATTGAAGGTGGGTGATGTAATCGCCATTAATGTAAATACCGCATCCGTTCCAGTCCAGTAGCTTGAAATCGTCTTCCAATGCAGCGGTGAAGATTTTCGGGGTATAACGTCACCCTGTCGTACACCTCTCTACAGTTTTATAGGTTTCGTACTCTGATTCTGTATTCGTATAGCCATCGTAGCTCTACTGTACAAACACTTCAGCACTTCGATATACCGACAGTCAACTTAGCACCGCTGAAGGGACTGCAGCACCGTCCAAATTTCGGCGGAATAAAAGGTTTTCTCATAGTCCACATACGCAAGGCAAAGTGGCCAATTATACTACTCTGTCTTCTGTACAATCTGCCTCAGGGTATGTATGTAGTCTATGGTAATAAAGCCTTTTCGGAAACCGGCTTGTTCGGAAGGCTGGAAGTCGTCAAGTCTGCGTGCGAGACGATTCGTAATAACTCTCGAAAACAATACATAGACAAGGCTCAGAAGGGAAATCGGTCTGTAGTTCTTCAAGAGAGCATTGTCGTTTTTCTTGGAGATCAAGACCACCGCACTTATGCTCGACGCCTCCGGAGTAGTGCCACCATGGAGGACGGAATGAAAGAGCTTCTAAAGGACTTCAAGTACCGGTTTTCTACCCGCTTTCAAAAGCTCTGCTGTAATTCCATCCTAGCCCGGGGATTTGCCGTTTTTAAGGTGTTGAAGAGCCATTCTAATCTCGCTCAGACTGACGTCCGGGATATATTCGGAATAGTGTCGGATAAGACTCGCTCTTGGATCGTTACTCACGCTTGCGTGTGGCTCCAACGATGACGTGTACAGCTGCCCATAGAACCTCTCAATCTCACTCAAAATCTCAGGTGTCCCGGAAACGATGCTGCCACACTCGATCTTCAACTTTGATAGTTGGCTCTTTCTGGCAGACAGATCTCTGGCAAAGACTTTGGAGCCTTAGTTGCGCTCGATCGCTTCTTCAATACAAGATGTATTGAAGTTGCGTAATTCCTGCCGCATGCATTTAGAGATCTGTCTGTTCAGTTGCCTGTATGCTATCAAATCTGTTGAAGAATATAGCTTCATCTCCCGTCTAACGGCCATGAGATTAAGCGTGTGATCGGAGAGTTTTTGTGTTCTTCTGCAGCGGGTCTTGCAGAACTTAGCTCCGACCGCATGGATAGTTTCCACGAGCTTGTCACATATCGTCTCCTTCATTGCAGTATTCTAGGCACTGAAAACGGGTTTGTAACTCAAGCTGAAAGGTTTCGAGACTTTGGAACAGAGCACGAGGGGCACGGTGCGTTGACTTCATTAGACGACACCTCTCCAACTTAACGTTGAGATTTGGTATACCGCTAACCATTCGGTGATCGCTACCAGTTTTCACAGTTTTCACCCTTGCGATGACGGAGACATTACTGAACAGTTATCGTCTGATCATCATAATGAAGTCAATCTCATTTTTTGTAATCCACCAGTGTACATCGTAATGTACCAGTGGTTAAAAGAATTCCTAGAGTTGCGAGGATGTAGCTTGCCAAAGCATTGTCGTTCACTATTCCAAATTGTTTTACTAATAGTGAAATGAGTTAGCAAAATTAATTTCTTTTGTGTATTCCCATTTTCATTTTTATAAATACTCATTTATCTCGACCACGTTTTGAATTTGACTTAAAAAAAAATGTTGAGTCGCAAGTAATGGATGGCGACTTAAAAAATGCATCCTGTATTTTATTCTCAGACGACATCCTGGCTCCTTGTAATGTCGAAACTCTTGAAAGCCTTCGTGAGAAACATCCTTCGGTAAAATCTTCTCAGGGTTTACTGCTACCTCCCAAGACTTCTAAACAACCTTTACAAGTTTCTGGAAAAGACACTTTAAAAGCAACTTTGTCATTTTCGAATGGCTCTGCTGGCGGCATTGACGGAATTACGCCTCAATATCTTAAAGATCTTGTAAGCGCTTCTGCCGGTGACGCCGGCGGAGTACTTCTCAAAGACATTACAAAATTATGTAACTCTATGATTTCTGGTAATGTTAATCCTAATTTCATTGCATTTTTATATAGGACAAGATTATGTGCCTTCAAAAAGAAGAATAATGGTATCCATCCTATTGCCGTTGGTTCAACATTTCGACGCATAACTTTAATCAATTAAGGCACATAATCTCTAAACTTAAGACAAAATTTCAGCCTACTCACTAGGCTTTGGCACTAGCGGTGGCTGTGATGCGGCAGTATATTCAGTGCGTAATTTTTTAACAAACTCTGATGCAGATGTTCTTGTGAATGTTGACCTTAGGATTGATTTTAATTCTATCGATAGGATAACATTGCTGAAAGAAGTGGCTAACAATACCCTCGAAATTTATCATTACGTTTGGCAATGTTATAGTCAAAATACTAACTTGTTTAATGAAAACCATGTTATCGATTCTGCTGTCGTTGTTCAGCAGGTCACCCTGCTGTCACCCAGGTCACCCACTAGGTCCAGCACTTTTCGGTTAGGGAATTCAACCCATTATTTCAAATTTCAAATCCAAGCGGAGTGTCTGGTACCTGGACGACGGTACACTGGGAGGTAGAGTAGAAGACGTTTCAGTGATCTTACTCATAGTTTTCGAAATTTTAAAAATATTGTTTTTGATCCAAATAGCAACAAATGTAACATATTTTTTCCAATAATTTATCTACTTCTTATAGAGATACTTTAATTAAAAATTTCAATCATGTTTCTCCAGGAATAAAACCTGTCAGTACGGAATCACTATACCGGCTAGGTGCCCCGTTGTTTTTCGATAGTATTCAACCTGTTTTATAAACAAAATTTGATCAGTTTTTAAACCACGTTGATAAATTCTATAAATTAAACCCCCACATAGCTCTTACTATTTTCAAATATTGTCTTCTTGTAACTAGTTTTACATACTTACTCCGCTCGAGTCCAGTCTGGAAATGTTCAGATATCTTAAAAGAAATTGATAATAATCTTTAAATAGCTATAGAAAAAAATTCTAACTTTAACTTTATATACTACAGCCTCGACTCAAGCTACTTTACCTATAACATTTGGTGGTATGGGTATGAGAAATCTTTCTAGCGTTGCATTGCCTGCTTTCCTTGCTTCCGTGCATAGTGTCAGTGACTTATGTAACATAATTTTAAATAATGAAATAGACCTGTGCTTTGCTACGGAGGCAGGGCAGATATGGCAAACGCTCTGTCCCGGTGAAAATGTTCCACTGGAATTCAACCAACGAAAACAGTGGGTTATTCCATTGGTACAGAGCGTGCAGAAAGATTTGTTTCATAATTTCCATAGTGATCAAGATAAGGCACGCCTTCTAGCTGTTTCGACTAAGGAATCTAGTCACTGGTTACACGCTTTACCATCAAGTAATATCACATTACTTGATAGGGGAAACTTTCACATCGCCGTAGGAATCCGACTAAGAGCGGCGATTTGTTAACCCCATCAGTGCCCCTGTGATAGCAGCGCCGACACGTCTGGGCTCCACGGACTTTCATTTAAGAAAAGTGCTGGTAGGTTTTCACGACACAGTTCTTTGAACGATGTCATCGGAAGGGCTCTTGTCTCTTTAAATGTTTCCTCAGTTTTTGAGCATTGTGGAATATTTAAAGACAAGGGCAGGAGACCCGACGGTGTGACATTGGTCCCTTGGGAGAAAGGTCGAAGGCTTCCATGCATTGTGTCAGTGACTTATGTAGCATAAATTTAAATATTAAAGTACATTTGTGTTTTGCTAAGGAGGTAGGGCAAACATAGTGAACGCTCTGTCTCGGCGAGAACGTTACACTGGAAGTTAACCTACAACAACAGTGGGATATATACACACATATATATATATTCATAATTTCCATAGAGACATCAGGCACGCCTTATAACTATCTCAATCTAGTCACTGGTTACACGCTTTACCATCAAGTAATTTCGGTAAATTACTTGAACGGGAAATCTTGCGTATCGCCGTAGGATTCCGACTAGGAGCGGCGATTTGTCAAACACATCAGTGCTCATGTGTTGGAAAGTCTGACGAGTTTGGCTCCACGCACATTCATATAAGAAAAGTGCTGGCAGGTTTTCACGACATGGTTCTCTGAACGATGTCATCCGAAGGGCTCTTGTCTCTATAAATATTCCTTCGGTTTTAGAGTCTTGGAATATTTAGAGACGATGGCAGGAGACCTGACACTATAACATTGGTCCCTTGGGAGTAAGGTAAAGCCCTAGTATGATATGCTAGTTGCGTAGACACTTTGGCGGCCTCTCATCTCAGGGATACATCGTTTAGAGTCTGGGCGTACTCAGAAGTAGCTGAACTGAGTAAGTGACGCAAATATGGGTTTCTGAGAGATGACTACATATTTGTCACATTTGTTGTAGAGACTATCGGTCCGTGGGGTCCACGTGCGGTGAAGTTCTTAAAGGAACTCCATCCATGGCTGGTCGTTGCTGTTGGTGATAAGAGGGATGGTTTTATTTCGCTCAAAGGCTAAGTATAGCCACTCAGCGGGGAAACGCAGCCAGCGGTCCAGGAACGATACCGCGGGGTGTAGGACTATATGATAATTAAGTGTCTAGTTTTAGTTTTTTTTATTATTATAGTTTTTAATATTGTATATAATATTGTATACTTTGTTATTAAAATCCGGTCTTTACTTTCTTGACAGCAAAGCATTAAGTAATTAGCCTGCCTTTTATAACTATCTTAAAGAAAAATAGAAAAAATATATTTCAAACAGTTCAAAAACGAAACTTTGCCATGAACCAAAATTAGCGAAGTTCTTTTAGTATAAAATGATAGTTGTTTTAGCGTTAGCAATGTCTCTTATTTGTCGAGAAGTTCTTTAATTATAAAATGACAGTAGCTTTCATTGCAATTTTAAGTAGTATAATCTTTTTTAAATATAAAGGTAAAGTAAAATAAAATAATTGAGATAATAGGTTTTGTGGTTGTATCCAAAGAGGCGTTTAAAAGGTATAAACAAGTTGCCGTGTGGTGTGTAAATTATTCCATGCTAGAAAAATAGATCTAAATAATATAATAAAGCTTCCAATAGATGGCGGTAGAACTATGTCATTAACGTTGAACTTAAAGCAATAATAAAATAGTTTTTAATGATTTGATTCAATAAAATAAAATAACACAATTTCAATCCATCCATTACAGCATAATAAAAGTCCAGGTCTATGTTCAGCAGAACGTAGGCCTCGTAGATAGACTCATAGGGATTACGCTATAGTTGAAACTATTTGCAACGCAGTTTTTTTATAATTCTGAGTTGTTATCAGAAAGATGCTGATGCCCATCTTCGGTTTCAGTTTCTGAATCTGTAGCCATTTAGACGTGGTCGATGAGTCGGTCTGTTTCGGCATTATCGATATGGGACCTATAGAGGCACCCGTAGACGCGCGGATGATCGTCGCTATCTACGCGTAGCCAAAGGATAGACAGGTCCGAACTTTCAAGACTGCCGAGGCGTCGAGAACAGATGCCCTCTCTGACGTATACGCAAACTCCAGTAATAAATAAAAATGATGGACTTATATCTGCTTCACCTAACTATACTTAGACTTGCGGTTGAAACATCATTTCTTTTTCTTTTCTTGCTAAAGGTCTTTATTTTAAAATTTAAAATGCTTGTATTTCTTTATAGAATAGGGGGCAAACGAGCATGCGGCTCACCTGATGGTAAGTGACTACCGCCGCCCATGAACAACCGCAACACCAGGGGAATTGCAGATGCGTTGCTGGCCTTTTAGAAAGGTGTAAGCTCTTTTCTTGAAGGTTCCTAAGTCGTATCGGTCCGGAAAATTCGCTGGTGGGAATTGATTCCACAAGGAAGTCGTGCGAGGGAGAAAACTTCTTCTAAATCGCACAGTGGTGGACCGTCAATCATCCAGATGGTATGGATGGTAACGCGAGATTTGTCGCGATATGCGATGGTGAAATTGAGCGGCTGGAATTAGTCCGAACAATTCCTCAGAGCACTCCCCGTGATACATGCGATAAAATACGCAAAGAGATGCAACATCTCTACGCAGTGCCAGTGTATCGAGCCGATCAGAAAGAACTCGGTCGTCGATGATTCGAACCGGCCTACGCTGGATGCAGTCAAGTGGAAGGAGCTGGCACTGGGGTGCCCCGGCCCAGAGAAGAGAACAGTATTTCATGTGGGACCGAATTTGCGCTTTGTAAAGTTGCA
This sequence comes from Parnassius glacialis, assembly GCA_033319125.1. NCBI lineage: Eukaryota > Metazoa > Arthropoda > Insecta > Lepidoptera > Papilionidae > Parnassius > Parnassius glacialis. The sequence continues at coordinate 20,066,422 of JAVANC010000023.1, read as the reverse complement.
AGCGATGTGCCGGCATGAAATACTGTCTCGCTCTGCTGAGCACGGAGGCCAATTTGGCCTTCCCTTCCAAGTGACCACGAAACTGCACACTATTCGATATGTCGACGCCAAGGATTCCGATACTGGCTGAGGCAAGGAGGGGAGTGCCATGAAACTGAGGAGATACGACAAAGGGTTTCTTTATAGCGGTAAACGCGCAAACTTGTGTCTTCTGGGGATTGAACTGGACTGGATTTAGTCGGCCCCAATCCGAGACTTTGTTAAGCAAAGACTCGACTTCAGACAAGTTTGTCCCGGTACTCGGTGACGTTTTCCCGAGAAATATTGGCACGGCCGGTATATAAGGTATCACCAGTACTGTCGTCTGCATAGCGATGAATGCTACCAGTTAGCAACACATCATTGATATGCAGGAGAAACAGCGTTGGTAATAGCACGCAGCCTTGTGGAATACCAGCGTTGATAGGCTTGAAATCAGAGCATGCGCCGTCTACTACGCCCTTGATCATCCGATCAGCAAGGAAACTGGTGATCCATTTGCACAATTTATCGGGAAGGCCATAGAAAGGAAGCTTCAAAAAAAGCGCTTTGTGCCAGACCCGATCAAAGGCCTTCGCTGCGTCCAAACTAACGGCTAATGCCTCCCACTTGGACTCTACTGCCTCCGCCCATCTATGAGTTAAGTAGACTAGAACATCACCAGCTGATCGACCCCGACGAAAACCGTACTGGCGGTCACTAATCAGCTGGTGATCCTCAAGGTACCTCATGAGCTGGCAGTTTATAATAGCTTCCATTATTTTGGAGAACAAGGAGGTGACGGCGATAGGCCTGTAGTTGGACGGGTCTGAGCAGTCGCCTTTTTTAGGGATTGGTTGCACCAAAGCTGTCTTTCATGAGTTCGGGACTACGCCTTGGGAGTAGGAGTACCGGAAAAGACGTGTTAAAACCGGTGCCAACTCCGGAGCACACGTCTTCAGCACAATGGGAGGGACTCCATCGGGACCACTCGACTTGCTGACGTCCAGGGAGAAGAGTGCTTTGCGGACCGAGCGCTGTGTAAATCGCACATCCGGCATGGAACACTCACATCGCGGGATGGTCGGCGGTGTGTTCCCCCCGTCATCTAGAGTCGAGTTGGACGCAAAAAGAGAGCTTAACAGATCGGCTTTCTCCTTTGCGGCATGGGCCAGTGAGTCATCCTCTCTGTGCGGAGATGGAAGAGATGACTGACAGAAGTTCCCTTGGACAGCCTTGGCGAGAGACCAGAATGCACGGGTTCCCGAAGGAAGGCGAACTAGCTTCTCGCCAATTCTACCGATGTGCCCAAACCTTGCCTTGGCAATGACGCTTTTCAAGGACCTGGAGGCGGAATTATACTTATTTTTAAGTGCCCTGGTGTTTACATCTTGAGACGTTGATGCGTCAGCCCAGGCCTGGTAGCACTCCTGCTTATAGCGTGATGCTATTTTACAGGAGCGACCAAACCATGGCTGGGATCTGCCTCCGATGGGCACCACAGAGGACGGAATAAAAAGTTCCATACCCTGAAGTACCACATCAGCAACAGAATCAGCAACAATGCTGGGATCTTTCGGCGAGAAGCAAACCCGCCCCCAAGAGTAGAATGCAAAAAAAGTCCGCATCCCGTACCAATCAGCTGACCTATAGTGCCAAACACAGCGGCAAGCTGTAGATCGCAACTGCGATTGGAGTGTGAGTGGCACCTTACTCCGTATCAGACAATGGTCCGAAGAGCCCAGAGGGGAATCGACGGAGACCTGATATCCGTCCGGATAAGAGGTCAGCAGAAGGTCCAACAGGGAAGGTACATGGTCTTCCACATCTGGGATCCGCGTAGGCGAAGTAACCAGTTGTGTTAGACCATAAGCCAAAGCAAAGTCATAGACAGATCTACCCGCATGATCGGTTAAACGAGAACCAAGCCATTCAGCGTGGTGGGCGTTGAAATCACCGAGTATCACGATCCCTGCGGATGGGACCTGTTGTAGCACGGAGTCTGCAGCCATTTGGACGTGGTCGATGAGTCTGTTTTTTTGTCTTTTTTGAAATTTTTAAGATCATTATTTCGTTTAGTAAAATAATAACAATATGAAAGGTAACATATTATGCGTTACGACATATCAAAATATAACGAGTTATAATTTCAAAAAACTCCGTAGGTTACTCAATAACTTTTGAGATATACAAAAAGAATTCTAGATACTATTAATATTTATTTTACACCTTTTCAAAATATTCTCTATCATGCTCTGTACAAAGTTCCATTCGCTTAAACCAACTTTGAAAACACTTTTGCCAGTCTTGATCTGACAGGTCGGAAATCGCTTCTTCGTAGGCAGCCACGGCTTCTTCGAGGCTTAAAAAAACTTGCCTTTTATTTTATCTTTGACTCTTGGGAACAAAAAAAATCACAAGGAGCTAAGTCAGGGCTGTACGGTGGGTGACATAGAGTTTCAACACCAGATTCCTCAATAAATGCTTTTGTTCTAAGGGAGGTATGTGAAGGCATTATCGTGATGCAGCATGATTCCCCGAAGCCCGGTCTCTGGTCTTCTCTCATGCACAGCTTGAAAAGCTTTGGATAATGCAATTATAGTATACAATTCAGAGTTGACTGAGCTGCAATTTTCCAGCATTGACGCCGACAAATGTCCGCTCCGCGAAACAAAACTAGCCACCAATTTTTTACCGACGTTGCGAGGTCTTTGCTGTTTTGTCGGTAATTGTCCTTCTGAGTAGACCTATACCGATGATTACCTTTTTTTTTCCGGATCATATTGATAGATTCATGTCTTGTCCCCGTACTAGTAACGATTGCAGCACGTCTAGATGCCCCGTTTTCAAAACGTAGACGCATTTCATGGCACCAATCCCTTCGAGTCTCTTTTTCGCTTTCGGAGAGCAATCGAGGGATCCATCGACAACAAAGCTTCCTCACTCCGAGATGTTGATGTAGGATGGTATGAATGCTCCCTGAACTAATGCTTACAACCTTTTCGATGTCCGTATATGTGATTCGTGGGTCTTCTCGCATCAACATTTCAGTAGTACATTCTTTGGTCATCTTCAAGATTAATTTTACCCCTAAAATTGTTGCGCGTGATGAAGCTGAGTCCTCTTATGCTTATTGTAACCGATGTAAACTTAATTGTTCGGTTAAACCAAATTTAAAATCATAATATATCATAGCGCGCAAATGTTCACGGTTAAGATCCATCATTTTAAATGAAAAGCGCGGGAAGCGTTGCAGGAAAATTAATAGAACTATGTTTTTTTTTAATATTGAGCAATTGGCCTAAGGAGTTCTACTTCAAATAAATTTGCTTTTTAGAAACCTATAATACGGGTGCGTTCCATTTTTAAATTTCTTTTTCAATCTCAAAACTTATTGAGTGACCTACGTATATGTTCTAGTTAAAAAGTGAAAACTCGCCAACTCTATGTTCAATGCTGCTGTATAATAATGTAAAATATTTTTACTATGACAATAGACTAATGAATAATGACCTTAAAAGTTTGTGTCTTTAAAGATTTGTCAAAGGCTCTTTACTTTAATTAAGAACTTTATTAGTTTGTGCTTGTATAGTATCTCAGTCCTTTTAGGTAACTCTTGGAAGATTCAATATTCACTAGTGCAATCAAAAGACGTGGGCATTTGTGCTTAGTAATATTTTAATTAAAGATCTCACGAAAAACACGCTTAAAATAGATAGGGAATTATAAATCACCCCTTTTTACATTGTAATAGTCACACTTCAGTCAATTCTTTATTAGTCAATCCTTAGGAGAAGGCTCACTTTATTTTTATACAAATACCCGATGCAAAGGTTTCGCTCTTACACAATAAAAAAAATTGGGGGAGGCACACAGCTCTACACAGACCAACAGCATGTACGGATAGTACCAACCTAAACAGCGCGCTCCACCCGAAGAAGGACGAAAAGTTCGGACTTCTCGTCCCTCTTTATCCGCCGGGGACTGGGGGCCGTCTCTTCATAACTTTATTCATTGAAGAGTATATTGTCATAGTTGCCACGCTTGGCGAGCGTGTTGGCAACCGCAGTTATTTTATTGTTGTTTTGCTGTTATCAGAAAGATGCTGCTACCCATCTTATGCCTCAGATTCCCTATGTCGCCTCTTACAACACCCACGGAAGGATAAGGGGTAGTATAGTATATATTTATATTTATAATATACTAATCCGCCACTACACGGGAGAATGGTCAAGCCTTATATGCACTTAATAGAATGTGAATGGTTGCAAATGATTTAAGATGCATTTGTGTACGTGAGTGCGTGTTCTTACAATAGGTTTGAAAATGGTTTTGGCTTCGTTTTTGTATCACTAGAAATGTACGTAGCACTTAGTCTTTCACTCTGTGGTGGCTTTTGGTTTAATGAACATGGACATATGAGTAATGACAAGGAGTAAGTTTTTAAAGTTGTTAAAGTAAGTTGCAGTTTTCCATGGCCTGTAGTAGCTACTTGTACTGGAAGCTAGTAGGTTTTTCAAAGAATAAGGGTGACAAACGAGTACACAGTCCACGTGATAGTAAGTGGATGCTGTAGCCCATAGACATTTACATTTATCCTCGATTAAAAATCAAAATGCAGATGCGTTGTCACTCCTGAGGACTAAGATGGAATGCCTCGCTTCCAGTAAAAAGAGTCTCCGGTTCACTACACTTACTATACGAAACACAGCAGCATTAAGCTGCTATTTTACGCTGGTATTCTGTGAGAGCGTGGTCCTACACCGGTCGAGCCAACCCATTTGTGCTAGAGCCATAATATAGATGCAGCGTGGCTCTGCCACGTAGCTTGTTTGTCAATTTTATGTTTTAGAAGAAAACTTTTATATTTAAATTTTTTATACCCTGTCTTAGAAATGACTTTACAATGTTAAAATATTTTATTCTGTTTTGTCCTTTGAAACCAGGTTTTTCTATTGATTAAAAGTTTTTGACCCTTTTTGTGTGGAAAAAGGAAATCTCAAGCTTAAAGGTCAACTGCCTAAATTTTACCCCCTACTTTACTAGATTTACGGGGATTTACTCTTACTTTATATGGAACTAGACCTGAAGCATAACGTCTTTAATAAAAGATAATTAAAACCGTTCCAGGTTACATACATACAATATGAAAAATAAAATTGAGTTGTTAACCTCCTCTTTGTTTTGAAGTCGATTAAAATATCACATTTCTCAACAACTTGTCATTTTATACAATTTCTAGAAATTTTAGAATAGTCCTAATTATAGTATATATTTTTCATTACATATTATTCTCTATTTTTGTATATAAAAATCAATTGCTGTCAGTTATTTACGCTAAAAGTCAAAAACAGCTCGACCGATTTTGATGGAACGTTTGTGTGTATTTTGAATGGACCCCCTAGATGATTTATGTTTACATTTAGACCCGGTGGGTGGCGCTGTTATCGACATTCCGAAAACACCCGAGCGAAGCCGGGGCGGATTGTTAGTAATACATTAAATAAACATATACATAAAGTTAGTCCCAAAACACGTCCAATCCCATCCATCAAATTACAACAATCAATAAGCGCGTAGACAGTTGCGTATGGATCACACCGGCTATAAAGGATTAGTTTATACTCAAAGTTCTAGTCTCTGATGATACGCGATTCTTAATAGTAACTCAAGTTACGATTCAATAGGATTTCAATTTGTAATTAACATATTTAATGTATTGTTTCTCAATTAATCATATATATTGTAAAATTTATTTTAAAAAAGTCCTGCTGGGTTTCTTTCTGGTTCTTCCCAGGGCAGAGAATTGTTTTTCGAACCAGTGGTAATGTAAAAAAAAAATACTAGTAATCAATATTAAATAAACATTATTCTATTCTATTCTATTCTATTCAAGATCTTTCTTTGTGTGACGACAATTCGTGTGACGACAGTCCTCTTGTAGTGCAATCTACAGAGTTGCCAACATAGTGTCAAGGTGATGATGGGATGACGTTGAGTATTGTACGTACTCTGATAACTCTTTCCATCTATTGACGTCACCATTTAACCAACCAAGAACTACCATGGAATCAGTCCATGCGTATATCTGCACGTGTTTTGGCATAAAGTTCATAACATTTTTCATGAGTTGTGATAACAGTAACGCTCCTCAAAGCTCAAGTTTAGTGCATATGTGTGCGTCGTCTCGTCTTCATGCGTATTACTTGAAATGTACGCAGCACTCCGTGTTTCCTTCTTTGTTGGTCTGAGTCTCACTATAATAATTTTTATATTGAGTTGATTCATCCCACGACAGAAGTTTTTTTTTCCGAAACAATGGTAAACAAAAGGGTGTTCTTCAATAAGTATTATTTATTTTCTATATTAAATAAAAGAGTTTCTGTTAACTGTTATATTCTTTTTTTAAATTATTAACAAAATAAAATATATTTTACTTTGAATCTTACCGTTTTTCTAATATTGTTGTAAAAGCACTGACAAAAAAATAATATATTCTGTATCACTCATGTCTATATATAAAAATCCGATTTTGATGAATTATTTGTGTTGATTGTTGGTGTATACTGCGTCCGTGGATGCTTTAAAATCTCAATTAGACCCTGTGGCGTTATTAGGTGGCGCTGTTGTCGAGATCTAGAAATCACCCGTGCAAAGACGGAGCGGATTGCTAGTAATTTATAATATTTGTTTAACGATAGGGAAAAAATCGAATTTTAAATTATTATTTTTAAATGTGGGCTCGTAGCTCGTAGCTGCCATTGTTTTAATTTTTTTATCTAATTTGATTAAACTGACTTTTTAATAAAAATTTGGCCTTCTTGCCTAATTTGTACCTTTATTCATTGCTGTTATAAGATATGAACGCTTCATTACACCGTCTCAAAGGTTTTATATCAACTGTTTTCAGTTGGCTTCAATATTTTGATGAAAGAAAAAATATCACGATATTTTGTGTAATAAGGAAAATAATAAGAGATTTCCAACCACCTAAAGATGATAAATAATTAATGAATATTTTATTTCTGTTTACAAACTAAATGAATGGATACTGGATATTGACATTCATCATTAGTACAAAAGTATAAGTAAAGTTACTTGTATCCGTCCCACAGCTGCGTACAGGCCTCCCCTCATTACTGAGAGGGTTTTAGGACAAGAAAATAGTGTCCACCGCGCTACCCGAATACGTATTGTCATTATTCACATGTCTTCAATGTTTTATTTTATATCTTAGACATACAGGTTTTCTCATAAAGTTTTCGTGTGTAATGTGATAAATCAGCATTTAAAATTGCAACTCACAAATGCATAGGTGCGAGCGGAGATAGATCCTGTGATGATCGCTTACTATGACATTTACGACGTGCGCTTATGCCCTGCCAAGGCTCTAAAAGAATGTTTTACTTTTATATTATTATTATTCACGTCATCATTATATATCAATGAAACATATTCCAAACTTCTACGGATTCCTTTTTCCATTGTAAATAACTTATATTTTTTCGTAAATACGATGATTTGGCTTAGAAGCGTCATGGCCAAAAGTTTGGTTGCGACGCTGCGGCACCGTAGGTTAAAATGCCGCACAGAATATTGGTTTGGATTAGAAACAATTGGATGTGAGATGTTTGTACAATGCACACGTTTGTCAAAGCAAATTTTATTATCACCTGTAGCTGTACAAGAAATACCAGAACTTCCTAATTATACAAAGAGACAGTGGCGTAGCGTGCCTTCGAGGGGCCCTGTATCAAAATTTGTTGGGGGGCCCCAATGAAGAGTAAAGATTTCATAAAAGGAACAAAAACGCTTGCATTGAATTCAAATTATTATATATTGATTTTAAGTTATTCATCATCATCGTTACAGCCCTTCATAAGTCCAAGGAATGAAAAAACGAATAAAGGAATAAAAAACATATACATAAAAATGGTCTTCAGTTCTCTATGTACACATAAATTATCGTCAATTATCACGACAACGGCAAAAGTACTAATTCCACTAGTTCATCATCATCATCATCATCATAACAGCCCTTCATAAGTCCATTAAAGAGCATAGGCCTCACCCAAGGAATGCCACAAAGCACGGTCCTGAACCACCTGCATCCATCGACTTCCTGCATGTCTTACCAGGTCGTCACTCCATATAGTGGGGGGACGCCCTACACTTCATCCGCCGGTACGAGGCCGCCACTCGAGAACCTTTTTCCCTATCGGTTGCCGGTTCTTCGAGCTATATGTCCGGCCCATGGCCACTTCAGCTTACTAATTCGTTGGGCCATGTCGGTGACTCTGGTTCTACTGCGCATATCCTCATTTCTAAGTTTATCACGCAGAGAAACTCCGAGCATAGCCCTCTCCATAGCTCGCTGAGCAACCTTGAGCTTCCTCATCCGGCCAGCAGTGAAGGACCACGTCTCAGTTCCGTATGTCATCACTGGCAACACGCACTGGTTGCACAATTTCGTTTTCAAGTTTTGAGGTATACCTGACTAGAAGATGTGCCGTTATTTCCCGAACGCTACCCAGTCGAGTCGAATCCCTCGATTGACCTCTCGGTCGAAGTTGGACTTACTTAGTCGGACTATTTGTCCCAGGTAAACATAAACGTCAACAACTTCGAGCTTAGAGCTACCAACAACTACCGACATAGGTGTGACATGGACATTAAACATGATCTTTGTTTTGTCCATGTTCATCTTAAGACCTATCCGTTGGGAAAAACTATTGAGGTCATTAAGCATAGTGCTTAGGTCCTCCAGCGATTCTGCCATAAGGACTATATCGTCGGCAAATCGAAGGTGAGTGATGTACTCGCCATTGATGTTAACACCGTATCCTTACCAGTCCAGAAGCTTGAAAACGTCTTCCAATGCAGCGGTGAAGAGTATCGGGGATATAACGTCACCCTGTCTTGCACCTCTCTGCAATTGGATAGGTTTCGTACTCTGGTTCTGTACTCGGATAGCCATCGTAGCCCTACTGTACAAGCACTTCAGCACTTCGATATACCGACAGTCAACTTGGCATCGCTGAAGGGACTGCAGCACCGCCCGAATTTCGACGTAATTTTGATTGAAAGTCTTTGGGCTTTCTCATAGTCCACATACGCCAGAAATAGTGGTAAATTGTACTCCTCGGACTTCTGTACAATTTGCCGAAGGGTATGTATGTGGTATATGGTGCTAAAGCCTTTTTGGAAACCGGCTTGTTCGGGAGTAATGACTCTCGAAAACAGCATGTAGACGCGGCTCAAAAGGGAACTCGGTCTGTAGTTCTTCAAGAGAGCGTTGTCACCTTTCCGGAGTAGTGCCACCATGGAGGACGGAATTAAAGAGCTTCTGAAGGACATCAAGTATCGGTTTTCCACCCGCTTTCAGAAGCTCCACTGTAATTCCATCCAGCCTGGGATCTTGCCGTTTTTAAGATGCTGGAGAGCCATTCTAATCTCGCTCAGACTGACGTCCGAGATATCATCGGAATAGTGTCGGATAAGACTCGCTCTTGGATCGTTACTCACACTTACGTGTGGCTCCAACGATGATGTGTACAGCTGCCAATAGAACCTCTCAATCTCACTCAAAACCTCAGGTGTCCCGGAAACGACGCTGCCATACTCGGTCTTCAGCTTCGACAGTTGGCTCTTTCTGGCAGACAGATCTCTTGCAAAGACTTGGGAGCCCTGGTTCTGCTCGATCTTTTCTTTAATACGAGCAGAATTAAAGTTGCACAAGTCCCGCCGCATGCATTTGGAGATCTGTATGTTCAGTTGCCTGTACGCTGTCAAATCTACTGAAGACTGCAGCTATATACCCCGTCTAAAAGCCATTGAGATTAGAGTGTGATCGGAGACTTTTTGTTTCTTCTGCGGCGGGTCTTGCAAAACTTAGCTCAGACCGCATGGACAGTTTCCACGAGCTTGTCATTCATATCGTCCATTGTATTGCAATCTTCTAGGCACTGAAAACGGTTTCGTAGCTCGAGCTGAAAGGTTTCTGGACTTTGGATTAGAGCACGAGAAGGACGGAGCGTTGACTTCATTAGACGTGACTTCTCCAACTTAACGTTTAGGTTCAGTGTGCCTCTCACCATTCGGTGATCGCTGCCGGTTTTCACCCTCGCGATCACTGAGACATCACTGAATAGTTGTCGTCTGGTCGTCATAATAAAGTTAATCTCATTTTTTGTCGAACCGTCGTGGCTCGACCAGGTCCACTTCCTGTGGGGCCGCTTCTGGAAGAAAGAGTTCATCATAAAGAGTCCTTCTTTCTCCATGAAGTTCGCCAGCTGCTGGCCCTTTGGGTTCCGTTGCCCTATTCCGAATTTCCCTACTTTCAGCTCACCGTTCTCTCTTGTGCCTAGTTTTGCGTTGAAGTCTCCCATTAACACCGTATAGTGGGTTTTGGAGGAATGCATTGTTCTAGAGATATCCTCATACATTTCTTCCACCTCCTCATCGGCGTGTACCGAGGTTGATGCGTAAACCTGTATAACCTTCAGCGATTACCGTTCGGTGATTCTGAGTATAAGGTCCGCAACCCTCGTCGACACACTCCCAATCTTTACAACGTTGTTAACGAGAGACTTGTGGACGATAAATCCGACACCTCCTTGGGACAGATGGTCGCCCTCCTGGTGATAGAACAAATTGCCGGATTCGAGGATTACCGTGACCTCCCCCTCTCTTCAGACTTCGGATAATCCTATGACATTCCAGTGCAACTTGTCTATCTCTTCTTCTAGCTCCAGGACCTTCTCGTCAGTCCTCAGGGTGCGTGCGTTATAAGTTGCCATGTCGAGTCGTCGTAGGTGGCAACAGAACCTCCACCGGAGACTCTTAGCACCCCCTGCCTCGCTGTTACCATGGTCGCCACCTTAGCCAGGAATAGCGGGGCTGCCGGGGACTGGGGGCCATCTCTTCGTTACTTTCATGGGGGTATATTGCCATAGTTGCCACGCTTGGCGAGCGGGTTGGCAAGCGCAGTTTTTTTATTGTTGTTTTGCTGTTATCAGAAAGATGCTGCTGCCCATCCTCTGCCTCAGTTTCCGTCTGTCGCCTTTTACGACACCCACGGGAAGATATGGGGTTGTGAGTATTCTTACCCGCCACTACACGGGCTTATGAGTTATTACTTACAATAAATACTCCTAGGAACTAAGCTAGCCAAACAATTTAATTTTCGTGCCTTTTGTTCGGCGAACATAGCTGAAGACGATTTCAGTTTTACTAAATTCTTTACTTCTTTAGAGAATAGTGATAGCCTTTCCTGTCCCATTAGAAGTCCTTGGAGTTTTTGCTTACACACGTTGGGGGCCCCTGTAGCCCGGGGGCCCCGTATCATTGATACGGCTGATACGGCGGTAGCTACGCCCCTGCAAAGAGATATGAACAGAAGAATAAAAATGACGTTTTCTATCTGGGGACTGGCGGATCGCTTTGACTAATTGCTCGGAATCCTTTTCACAAAGTTATCCCGAAATCGAGGCTTAATATATTTCAATTATTCACAAAGTGTATTCCCTTTGATATTATTTGATATTGAGCAATTTTTTTATTGAATTTCCTTAGCATGTTATTTTTTCTTAATAATGTATAAGAATTTATTTTGCTCCAGCAATTTAATTATGTTATTTTATTAGTAGTAGTTATATATTTTATTATTTTAGGTTCGATTAACATGTAAATGCTCTTGGTGTCAGATTTATTCGTGATTAACTAAGTATATAAACTAAGTTATTTTTTATACGGTAGAGCCACGTTGGGGATGTATAGCTGCCATAATATGAATGGTTCTACTGGGAAACGACCACGCTCGTATTGAAACAAACCTACCATCAGATGTACTGTGTGTCAATTTGTCGATGTTTTTAGGTTTTGGATATCTTTTTTACGGATTCTATCACACAGAGAATCTTCCATCATAACATTCTGCATAGAACGCTGAACGACATTAAGCATCCTCATATGACCAGCGCTGAAGGAACACGTAACAAATATCCATTTATCATCACTGACCGAAATTGTCTCAGTAGGCAAAATCAATAATAGTACGATCTGGTTATTTGAGATTATTAAATTTCTTATAAGATTATTTTCTTTTAAGAAAAAGTAGCCGTTGCCTTAAATAAAAATTATGATAGCTATTTGTGGATAATTCCAAATTGAATATTTTTATTTGAGCCGTTTACAAAATTGAGTTTGTAAAAATTTTACCAAATATTCGGTTTTTCTTCGCGTAGCCTGCCATTTGAGATTGTTCAATCGTGCGTAAATTTTCTGTTTTCACACCTCGATAAACTCCTTAATTTTTTTTGTATATATTTATTCGAATTTCGTATTTTTTTTTATAAAACTAAAATGAAAAATGAAATTACAGTCCTCCAATTGGTATGTGGATACTGCAGTGCATGGACAGTAGCAGTTAGTTTCAAACAGAGAAAGCTACAGATGTGTTGCCACCTCTGAGAACTATGACCCGTATTAATAAACGTTACTCAGCTCAAGTACACGCACTTGAGTACAATCTTGAGATTATGATCTTATTAATTAACATATCTCAAGATGCGGTTTAGGTTTACGATATCAGCTGAGTGCCACACTGATTAATAAACGAACCTCGACTCTCAAGTGTGTTTACTTGAGTGCAAGTCACAGAACAGTATTCCTTCTCTTCAGTATTCTGGATATGAGCCTCCCCTTTTTTAGGGAGGATTTGCCTTAACCGTCACAGAATTGGACCCGGCATTTGGCGCTATTGTCGAGATCCAGAAATCACCCGTGTGAAGCCGGGGTGGATCACTAGTGTTATATAAATAGTTATAACTAGTCTCTGGTCACTGACATACTAGCCTTAATATCTTAGATCAAACACATAAGCGAACAGTCAGCCATATTCAAGCCACAGCTCGAACGATATACTCGTTAATGCACTTATACTATACTACATAGATCTGCTAGTCTGTCAAAAAACAATTGGATTTATGGAATAAAGAGAACCGATAATCTTCAAAAGTGTTGGTTATAGCGGAACTCATCAGTGTCTAGCAATGGAAATTTATTTAAAGGCTCTTTGTAACAAACGACTGTTGCAAATTGCGTCCGCTTGAAAGTAACAGGCGACTGCAGAACAAACATGGCTCTATTCATGAGGAATGAGTTATATGAAGTAGTAGCTTTGAGTGCTAGTTATGTGATAATAGAAATTCATTTAAAACTAAAACAAAAGTCGAAAGTTGAAAAGAATTCTCAGGCTATACTAACAGCAGTGGGATATAGAACGTAGGCCTCCCCCCGTAGACCAGCCCATAGGGGTGATATTGCCACACTTGCCACGCTTGGCAGGCAGGTTGCCAACCGCAGTTGTTTATTACCATTATCTATATCTATAAGCTTACTAACGATCTATCTCTCAAATTTTAACAAATAATATTATAATGATCTTTTTTTACATAAATAGGTATTTATTTGCGTTCCAAAATAAGTTTTAATATATTTTAATTTTGAGAAAGAGTAGATTCAACTCGTCTATTATTACTAGTTGCTGTGCAAAAAATGTTATTTCTCGTTCACAAAAATTCAAAAACAATATTAAAACATTTTTTTAACATTAAGAACTTAGATAAAGAATCAATATTCAGAAGCGTCTCTGGTTCTCTACACTCACCATACGCAACACAGCAACATGAAGCTGCTATTTTACGCTGTTATTCTGCACGAATGAGGAATGGGACCACGCCCCATTCTCCATTCGTGCATTTGTATTAACTGTAATCGCATAACCATCTTGGCATTTATGGTAAATATCCTCCCTATGGTATAATCAATGGTGTGTAGATTGTCTAGCAATGAACTTTTAATAGACTGCAATGAATTTGAAAATAAACTTATAAATTCTATTAAAATGAAAACGCGCCTCAAAATTATTTCAATATTATTTGTAATCTATAGCATAATTTGTGCTGCATTCATATTTAGCCCGCCATTTAAAATTAAGTCACCATTTGCAGCAGCGTATGTCATTAACCCCGGATAAAATATTAAATAGAGATTCGGAGAGCTTCATAAACAATAAATAATAAGAAAAATATTATTTTTTTAACTGGCCAAAAGAAGAGAAGTGACAGCAAAAATTTTCAAAATAAATATATTATAATATTAATTTTTATTTCAAAAAGTTAATTATAAATTTCTCTTCATTCGTGGAGGCATTTTACACGCGATACATAAATTACATGTAGACATACATCCCGACCCGGATTTTTTACGAAGGCCACCAACCATTTAAAACTCCTGCTGTATATCATCTTCATCATCATCATTACAGCACTACAAAAACACACTATTTTTTTTAATAGAATAAGGGTGAAAAACGAGCAAACAGTTCACCTGATGGTATGTGAATGCTGTGGCCCATAGACATCTACATTTATTCTTGATTAAGAATCAAAATGTAGACGCGTCGTCAGCCCTGAGGACTAAGATGGAGTCCCTCGTTTCCGGGCGAAAGGGTCTATGGTTCTCTACACTCGACATACGAAACACAGCAGTATTAAGCTGCTATTTTACACTGGTATTATGTGAGAGCGTGGTCCCGGTTGAGCCCACCCACTCGTGCTACAATCATAATATGGCTACAACATGGCTCTACCACGTAAAATAAAATAAGTTGATGATGATGAACATGTTTGACTTGGTCCTTCTCCAAAACGCGGTCCTCAGACTATAGACCTCCCTGTATGACACAGACATTATGTATCGACTTCCCGCATGTCTTATCAGGTTGTCGTTCCATCTAGTGGGTGCCGCCCTTCACTTCAGTTTCCAGAGCAAGGCTTGCCCATTGTCAGTGTAGGACAGAGTACATTATATATGGAGGTCACTTCAGCTTACCTCTGGACTATGTCCGTTATTCTGGTTTAACTGACAACAACTTCATACTTTCATCATCATCCTTATCATAACAGCTCTAAACTCACATAATACGGTATTTCATGACTTTATCTTCATTTAATATATCAAATATTATTGAGGGCCAAAATGTATGCGTTGGATTGGAGGACAATGTGTTGTTTTCTGCCGACTTTCAAAAAAGAGACGGTACTCAATTCGACTGTATGTTTTTTTATGTGTGTTACCTCATAACTTTTTACTGGTTGAACCGATTTGGATGATTCTTTTATTTGAAAGCTGGTACTTCTCGTGTGGTCCCATATGGATTTGATCAAGATCAGGCCAATAGTTTTTGAGTTATTCTTAATAATTTATATTGAATTCGGCAGTACAAAATTTTTTATTTTTAATTATTGATGTTATACGTTATTGTTCACTGAAACACTTTATACTGATTTCTTATATACGCGAATACTACCCGTTGAATAAATATAATTCTTAAACTCGATAAAATTCGTAAAATAAGTTTAATTTCATGTTTGAAAAACTTATAAAATATTAGCAGAATCTAAGGAAAAGTTACGGACTCTGTGTGTTCGATGTTAAAAATGTAGCGTAGTTTTCAATAGTCCAGCCATATCAATGGAAAGCTGACCAATAAGTTTCCATTGTGTAATGTTTCAGAATATCGGTCCAATGGACGATATTGGAGGAGGAAAACGGTTTTCAATTTAACCAAGACTACACTTTGTTCAAATTATAAAGTGATAAAAAATCCGTCTGTCATTGTTAACAAAACATTTTATTAACTCCTTCTTTATGTTGTATTAAATATGTATGTCCATGTTGCGGGACAAATGTGAAAAGTTAATATTTACGAATATTATTCATAATTAATATCTTTATGTATAAAATTCCAGTGTGCGTGTGTTCGTAATTCTTTTCCTACTAAACGGCTTGACCTACTTTGATGAAAATCTTATGTGGTACATATGCGGTTACCAACACGGTTCTTAGCTGTGGTTGGATGCGGTAGGTGGAGCTGTTGTCAATATTGTTTACTTTCCTTCTCGCTTACTAAGTATTTAATAATAACAATGTCACTTATCACTTGAGCGTTCCTTGAACAACGACAAGTATTAAATATATTATAGCCAGGGCAGCCTGGGCTATACGCGGTTTAAATTTCACAGTACACGAGCAATCTGGGTTTGATTTCCGCTGGTACCAAATAAATTATTGATTGCAATATAATGTGATGATTTACAGGTTATTCGGTATTGAAAAGAAACAGCGATGTCTGTCTGGAAACCTGTATTTTTTATATTTTTTATATAGGACAGGATGACAAACGAGCACACAGTCCACCTGATGGTAAGTGGTTTCTGTGGCCAATAGACATCTAAATCTATTCTCGTTTGCGAATCAAAATGTAGATGCGTTGTCACCCCTGAGGACTAAGATGGAATGCTTTTTTTCCAGTAAAAAGGGTCTCCGGTTCTCTACACTCACCATATGAAACAAATCAGTGTTAAGCTGCTATTTTACGCTGATATTCTGTGAGAGCGTGGTCCTTCCCCGGTCGAACCGACCCATTCGTGATATAACTATACTACTAATATAGCTGCAGCATCGCTCTACCACGTAAAAGTTTGAAAAAGTTTATTTTAATGTTAATATGGAAATCGCATGAAATATTAGCAGAATTTAAAGAATAATGTACTGTCTCCGTGTGTATGATTCACCGATTATTGTTAAAAATGTAGCGAAGTTTGCAATAGTCCTACCCTATTAATGGAAAGTTGACTAATAAGTTTCCATTGTGTAATGCTACAGAATATCGCTCCAATGGACGATGTTGGAGAAAATTGTCGGTTTTCATTTTAACCAGGACTGCACTTTATTCGATTTATGAAGTGATAAAAAAGTTCCGTCGCTCGTGTTTAATAAAACATATAATAACTCCTTGTTGCGGAAAAAAGTGGGGCGGAGGTATTTCGAGTTTAATATCTTTATGTAAAATTCTGGTGTGTGTGTATTCGTAATTCTTCTCCTGCAAAACGGCTAGACCGATTTTGATAAAAATCATATGGGGTACTTACGGGGTCACCAGGATAGTTCTTAGCTGCAATTGGATCGAGTAGATGGAGCTGTTGTCGAGATTCAAACATCATCCGTACGAAGCTAGGCTGGATCGCTGGTTTATTATAAAATTTTAAAATTAATCATATGTAAGAAACTAGTATGTAGAGATACAAGAAAAATTTACCGAGGTCCAAAGAGAGGGAGAGGAGACGGTAATCCTCTAAACCGGCGACTTGCTCTATTACCGGGAGGGCGACCATCTGTCACAAGTAGGTGTCGGATTTATCGTCAACAAGTCCCACGTTAACAACGTTGTAAAGATTAGGAGCTTGTCGACAACGGTTGCGTACCTTATACTCAGAATCAACAAACGGTATTCGGTGAAGGTCATACAGGTTTACGCATCTACCTTGGCACATCTCGATGAGAAGGTGGAGGAAATGTATGAGGATATATCTAGAGCCATATATTCCTCCAAAACCCATTATACAATTTTAATGGGAGACTTCAATGCAAAACTAGGTACTTGAAGCGGAGAACGGTGAGCTGAAGGTAGCGAATTTCGGAATAGGGCAATGGAACCTTAGGGGCCAGCAGCTGGCCGACTTCATGGAGAAAGAGAGACTCTTAGTGATGAACTCTTTCTTCCAGAAGCGGCTCCACAGGAAGCGGACCTGGTCGAACCCCAACGCGACGGTTTGACAAAATAATAGATTGACTTCATTATTACGACTAGGCAACTGTTGAGTGATATCTCAGCGATCGCGAGGGTGAAAACTAGTAGCGATAACTGAATGGATAGAGGTACACTGAATCTAAAAGTTAAGTTTGAGAGGTCTCCTCTAGTGAAATCAACGGTACGTCCCCCTCGTGCTCTAATCCGAAGACCCGAAACCTTCCAAATCGAGTGACAAAACCGTTTTCAGTGCCTAGAAGACTGCAATGCAGTGGGCATATGAATGACAAGTTCGTGGAAACTATCCATGCGGTCGGAGCTAAGTTCTGCAAGACCCGCCGCAGAAGGACACAAAAACTCTCTGATCACAATCTTAATTATGTGATCGGAGAGTTATGGCTGTTAGACGGGAAATAAAGCTGCAGTGAACTGAACAAGCAGATCTTCAAATGCATGCAGTGAGACTTACGCAACTTCAATACAGTTCGTAATTAAGAAGCGATCGAGTGGAACCAAGTCTCCAAAATCTTTGCAAGAAATCTGTCTGCCAGAAAGAGCAAAATGTCAAAGCTGAAGATCGTGTGTGGCAGCATCGTTTCCGGGACACCTGAGATTTTGAGTGAGATTGAGAGGTTCTATGGGCAGCTGTACATATTATCATCGTTGGAGACACACCCAAGTGTGAGTAACGATCCAAGTGCAAGTCTTATGCGACACTATTGCAGTTATATCCCGGACGTCAGTTTCAGCGAAATGGCAAGGCTCCGGGTGAGCGGGGCTTCTGAAAGCGGGTGGAAAACCAGTACTTCAAGTCCTTCTGAAGCTATGTAATACTGTCCTCCATTGTGGGACTACTCGTAGGCGTGGAACAGACGTGAAAGCTTTTGAAGAACTATAGACTAACTTCCCTTCTGAG
Organism: Parnassius glacialis; assembly: GCA_033319125.1. Taxonomy (NCBI): domain Eukaryota; kingdom Metazoa; phylum Arthropoda; class Insecta; order Lepidoptera; family Papilionidae; genus Parnassius; species Parnassius glacialis. Next base: position 20,047,832 of record JAVANC010000023.1, on the reverse strand, counting down.
CCGCGTCTACGTGCTGATTTCGAGTCATTACGAATCGTCTTGTACGCATACTCGACGACTTCCAGCCTCCCGAACAAGCCGGATTCCGAAAAGGCTATAGTGGCTCAGAACCGTGTTTTGTAGCATGCCTTGGGGGAGGCCTATGTTATATAGCAGTGGATTTGTGGAGGGCATTAATGATGATGATGATGATTATGCAAAAATATTTTAAATAGTATATAATTAAACAAAAAAGACATATTTTTTGCACAGCAACAATGAATTATTAGTGAGTTGAATCGATTCTTTCCATAAAAGAAAATAAAACTTATTGTGGAACGCAAATAAGTATTTATATTAAACAAGATTATAATAGGAATCGGAAGATCGTTAGTAAGCTTATAGATATCATCATCATTACAGCCTTTTAAAGTCCACTGCTGAACATAGGCCTCCCCCAAGGAATCACGGCAACAAAGCACGGTCCTGAGCCACCTGCATCCATCGACCTCCTGCATGTCTTACCAGGTCGTCATTCCATCTAGTGGGGGACGCCTTACACTTCGCCTACCGGTACGAGGCTGCCACTTGAGAACCTTTCTTACCCATCGGTTGTCAGTTCTTCGAGCTATATTGCCGGCCCACTGCCACTTCAGCTTAATAATCCGTTAGGCTATATCGTTTACTCTGGTTCTACTGCGAATATCCTCATTTCTAAGTTTATCACGCAGAGAAACTCCGAGCATAGCTCTGTCCATAGCTCGCTGAGCGACCTTGAGCTTCCTCATACGGCCAAAAGTGAAGGACCACGTCTCGGATCCGTAAGTCATCACTGGCAACACGCACTGGTGTACAATTTCGTTTTTAGGTTTTGGGTATGTCTAACGAGAAGATGTGTCGTAGCTTCCCGAACGCTGCCCAGCCGAGTTGAATCCGTCGATTGACCTCTCGGTCGAAGTTGGACTTACCTAGTCGGACTATTTGACCCAGGTTAACATACTCGTAAACAACTTCGAGCTTATTGTTCCCAAACACTACCGGCATAGGTGTGACATGGATTTTAAACATGATTTTTGTTTTGTCCATGTTCATCTTAAGACCTATCCGTTGGGAGACACTATTGACGTCAATGAGCATAGTGCTAAGGTCCTCCAGCGACTCTCCCATAAGGAATATATTGACGGCAAATCGAAGGTGAGTGATGTTTTCGCCATTGATGTTAATACCGTATCCTTTCCAGTCCAGTAGCTTGAAAACGTCTTCAAATACAGCGGTGAAGAGTATCGGGGATATAACGTCACCGTGTCTTACACCTCTCTGACGTTGAATAGGTTTCCTACTCTGATTCTGTACTCGGATAGCCATCGTAGCTCTACTGTACAAACACCTTAACACTTCGATATACCGGCAGTTAACTTGGCACAACAAAAGGGACTGCAGCACCGCTAAAATTTCGACGGAATTAAAGGCTTTCTCATAGTCCACATACGCAAGGCAAAGTTGCAGATTGTACTCCTCTATCTTCTGTACAATTTGCCGAAGGGTGTGTATGTGGTCCATGGTACTAAAGCCTTTTCGGAAACCGGCTTGTTCGGGATACTGGAAGTCGTCAAGTCTGCGTGCGAGACGAATCGTAATGACTCTCGAAAACAGCACGTAGACGCAGCTTAAAAGAAAAATCGGGCTGTAGTTTTCCAAGAGAGCGTTGTCGCCTTTCTTAAAGAATAAGACCACCGCTCTTCTGCTCCACGCCTCCGCAGTAGTACCATAATTGAGGACGGAATTAAAGAGCTTCTGAAGGATTTCAAAAACAGGATTTCCACCCGCTTTCATAAGCTCCGCTGTAATTCCATCCTCGCCTGGCGCCCTGCCGTTTTTAAGGTGCTAGAGAGCCATTCTAATCTCGCTCAGACTGACGTCCGGGATATCTTCGGAATAGTGTCTGATAAGACTCGCTCTTGGATTGTTACTCACACTTGCATGTGTCTCCAACGATGACGTGTACAGCTGCCCATAGAACCTCTCAATCTCACTCAAAATCTCAGGTGCCCCGGAAACGATGCTGCCACATTCGGTCTTCAGCTTTGACAGTTGGCTCTTTCTGGCAGACAGATCTCTGGCAAAGACTTTGGAGCCTTGATTCCGCTCGATCGCTTCTTCAATACGAGCTGTATTGAAGTTGCGTAAGTCCCGCTGCATGCATTTGGAGATCTGTCTGTTCAGTTGCCTGTATGCTGTCAAATCTGTTGAAGAATGTAGCCTCATCTCCTGTCTAACAGCCATGAGGTTAAGAGTGTGATCGAAGAGTTTTTGTATTCTTCTGCGGCGGGTCTTGCAGAACTTAGCTCCGACCGCACGGACAGTTTCCACGAGCTTGTCATTCATATCGTACACTTCATTGCAGTCTTCTAGGCACTGAAAACGGTTTTGTAACTCGAGCTGAAAGGTTTCGGGACTTTGGATTAGAGCATGAGGGGGACGGAGCGTTGACTTCATCGGACGAGACCTCTCCAACTTAACATTTAGGTTCCGTGTGCCTCTTATCATTCGGTGATCGCTGCCGGTTTTCACCCTCGCGATCACTGAACAGTTGTCGTCTGGTCGTCATAATGAAGTCAATCTCATTTTTTGTCGAACCGTCGGGGCTCGACCAGGTCCACTTCCTGTGGGGCCGCTTCTGGAAGAAAGAGTTCATCATAAAGAGTCCCTCTTTCTCCATGAAGTCGGCCAGCTGCTGGCCCCTTGGGTTCCGTTGCCCTATTTCAAATTTCCCTACTTTCAGCTCACCGTTCTCTCTTGTGCCTAGTTTTGCATTGAAGTCTCCCATTAACACCGTATATTGGGTTTTGGAGGAATACATGGCTCTAGAGATATCCTCATACATTTCCTCCACCTCCTCATCGGGGTGTGCCGAGTTTGGTGCGTAAACCTGTATGACCTTCAGCGAATACCGTTTGGTGATTCTGAGTATAAGGTACGCAACCCGCGTCGACATACTCCCGATCTTTACAACGTTGTTAACGAGAGACTTGTGGACGATAAATCCGACACCTCCTTGGGACAGATGGTCGCCCTCCCGGTGATAGAGCAAGTTGCCGGATTCGAGGATTACCGTGTCCTCCCCCTCTCTTCGGAATTCGGATAATCCTATAATATGCCAGCGCAACTTGTCTATCTCATCTTCCAGCTCCACGATCTTCTCGTCAGTCCTCAGGGTACGTGCGTTGTATGTTGCCAGGTCGAGTCTTCGTAGGTTGCAACCGAACCTCCACCGGAGATTCTTAGCACCCCCTGCCCCGCCGTTACCATGGTCGCCACCGTAGCCAGGAATAGCGGGGCCGCCGGGGACTGGGGGCCGTCTCTTTGTTACTCTCGGCATTTGGGGGGTATTTGCCATAGTTGCCACGCTTGGCGAGCGGGTTGGCAACCGCAGTTTTTTTATTGTAATTTTGGCTATTATCAGGAAGATGCTGCTGCCCATCTTTTCTTTTTTTGTATATGATAAGGGTGACAAACGAGCACACAGTCCACCTGATGGTAAGTGGTTGCTGCGGCCCGTAGACATCTACATGTATCCTCTATTACAAATCAAAATGTAGATGCGTTGTCACCCGTGAGGACTTAGATGGAATGCCTCGTTTCCAGTAAAAAGGGCTTCCGGCCACCTGCACTCACCAAGCGAAACGCAGAGGTAAACCTCTACTTCACGCTGGTTTTCTGTGAGGTCGTGGTACCACCCCGGTTCGAGCCCTTTCCCTTTGTCGCCTATTACGACATCCACGGGAGGATATGGGGTAGTGGATATTCTTGACCGCCACTTTACGGCAACTACACGGCCACTATACATACGTGTAAACACCCAAATGCCCAAAAATTTTTTCTGGCGCTTTTGGGAAAAGTGCTGTTAGTATAGCCTGAAAATTCTCTACAACTTTTGACCTTTGTTTTTTAAGGAACCCCTATTTCCATTTAACCAGCACTCAAAGCTACTACTTTATACTACTAACATCTCTTAAAAGGAGCCCAGTTTGTTCTGCAGTCGCCAGTTACTTTAAAGCGGACGCAATTTGCCACAGTCGTTTGTTACAAAGAGCGCATAAATGAGTTTTCATTGAGTGTCTGCTGAGTTCCGCTATAAACAACATTTTTGAGGATTATTGTTTGTCTGTATTCCACAACTTTAATTGTTTGTTGTCTTATTATGTCCATTTAAGAATAAATCAGTTGAGCTGTATCTTTTGGTTGACTGTTCGCTTAAGTGTTTGATCTAAAGATAATAAGGCTATTACTTATGTTTAAAATAAAAATTATCAAATAAAGAACTCAATTTACGACGGCTCTCAACGGGTTCTATCTGCTGGAACCAATAAAATTGTTAATTGCAATTTTAAGTGCTGATTTATCACATGCTCATATTCACGAAATTTGCATGTTAGAAAATTTATAAAAATATATTTCGAATATATTGTAAAGTCCACCAACGAGCTTTGCAAGAGTACAGAGGACAATTCCTTATCCTAAAACCCTCTTCGAAATGAGAAGAGGCCTGTGCCCCAGAGTGGGATGTACATAGGCTGTATATTTACTTAAGTCCTTCTGTGCTTAGGATTTCGTAAGGGAATCGTAATTAACCTAACTTACTTTACGTAATTAATAAAAATTAATTATCACAGTCTTAATTACTTTTGCTGCTAAACAAGAATGCTAGCTAGTGCTTGCTTGCTGCTTTGTTCCAGTCTGAGGGGTATTAATAGTCAGTATAATTACAGGCTGTGTAGCGTTCCGTCCTAGTGCAACTGTAGCCTTCTTTGTTTGAAATTGGCTCTATGTGTGTGTCCGGCCATGGAATTCAAGGAGTCAATCCATGGAGGACTGAAGTCATTTTTTACTATCCTAAAGTGACAAATGAACTCACAGTCCACCTCGACTGTAAGTTCGTTCCAACTCGACTGTAATTTTGTTCCACCTAGACTGTAAGTTCGTTTGTCATTTCAGTTTAATAAAAAAACCCAACTTGAAATAAATATACACAGAATAAGACTAAGGTGTCTATTGATGTGAGAAAACAGAAAATTTACGCACAATAATACTATCTCAAATGGTACGCTACGTGAAGGAACACCAATTTTGTAAGCGGCTTAAATAAAAAAAATCAATTTGGAATTATCCATAACTTACAAACTTTATTTAAAACAAGGGCTCCTTTTTCATAAAAGAAAATAATTTTATAAGAAATCTAGTAATCTCAAATAACCTTATAGAACGATTATTGGTTTCGATTACTGAGACAATTTTGAATTATTATTCGAAGAATACAATCGATGGAACGTCTGGACAGCCTTCGAAATACAATCAGTAGGTGTTACCAGTAACGACAAATGGAACTGCGAAGTTCTACTTCAGTGCTGTCTTTATGATGATACTTAAAGTCGCTTAACGTGCAATGAAGGGGGCTATGCTCGAAGTTTCTCTGCGCTATAGAATCCATAATAAAGATATACGACTCGTAATAAAATCGAAAAATGTTTACACATTTCATCTATTGGTTAGTTTTATTCAGTACAAGCGTCGTTTTTTCCCGGTAGACCTATTCATGTTGTAACTATACATACCCAGCGTGGCTCTTCCATGTAAAAAATTAAATTTGTATATTTTTTTCTTTTTAAAAAACGTAACCTTCACACTAATATTTTCATCTGTATCGTGGGGGCAGTTTACAAACATGAATTGTACAAGGACTGAACGGATTCCTACCAGATGTCGATACTTGCACTCGCGTTTAGGGTATTAAACACGGAAGTACGATAGTGAGAAAGTAAAATTTAATAAATTAAAGTGGACCCTATGTTAGGTTACAATAAAACTAAGCTAGCGCGCTGTGTCTTATTAATAGCGCCATCAAGTGACGGCGGGTGAAAACATTTTGACAAATAATATATAACACTATGATTTTTGGTTCAACATCCCGGCCATCAATAACGTATCTGCGTTCTTTCTATAACTGCCCACCGTGAGGTCAAGGGGGTACATACAATAATCGTAATGTAGGATAAAAGGTAAAGTATATAAAAAGTAATAGGTTAAGAATAATAGGGTCAATCAAAATATACAATACTTATAGGCAGACAGTATCAGTTAAAATCTTGCACCATTCTTTGCGTCAACTGCCACCTTCTCAATTTACTAACGTAACTATGCTCGTAACTACGTTCCGGTACTACAACTAAGGGCACCACCAACTAAGAAATGTGCAGGTGTTAAGGGTGCAGAGTCCCTGTGATCAGAAGAGAGCATCGATAGAAGTCTTGAGTTAAGTCACGCCTCTATTTGACATAAAACTGTTGATAACTCTTCAAACGTGAGAGTGGAATTGCCTACAACTCGTTTTAAGTAGAATTTAGTCGATTTTATTCCGGCTTCCCATAAACCTCCGAAATTTGGTGCATGTGGGGGTAAAATGCCATTGATTGCTCTGTTTACTCAATCACTCTTTGATTTCCACGGCGACGGACGACTGTTCAGCGGTGACAAGCTTACAAAGTTCTTTGGAGGCTCCGACGAAATTCGTCCCATTGTCATTCCAAATTTCACTTACGTGAACTCGTCGGGCAACATGCCTTTTAAAGGCAGCTATGAAGCTCTCGGCTGTAAGATCGCTGATAACCTTTAAATTAATAACCTTTGTTACTATGCAGAGGAAGAGGCCTATGTAGCCTTTGTACGATTTGTTTCCACGTCCCTTAGATACTTGAATGTAGATGGGTTCAGCAAAATCCAATCCGTTGCGAAGAAATGGTCTTGCTAGCGTAACCCTGCATGATGGCAATTGGCCCATGAATTGGGTTTTATTGAAGCTGCTTGACGGACACAAGTAACACATTTGCATACATATCGTTTGACAGCACTCTTTGCTGAGAGTATCCAGTATTTTGTGCGCAAATAGTTCAGCAAAAGAGTTGGACCGCCATCCATGGTTCTTTTGTGAGCTTCGTCAACGACTAAGTCCGTGAAGTCACTTTGGTGGGGAAGTATAATGGGATGTTTAATGTCTTCGGATAGACTCGAGTGCTGGATCCTGCCTCCTACCCTCATTATTCCCTTGTTTTCCAGAAAAGGGCACAATGGTTTCAGTTTGTTCTTGTGGTCTGCGAGATATTTGGCTTGACAATGCTTAATGCAAGCTTCTAGAGCGTCATTGATTTCGTTACTAGACAGGTGAGTTTTAAATTTGTTAGACCTTTTGTATCTGATAAATCGTCGACAATAAGCTATAACGCGAATTAATTTTCGCAGGGAAGAAAACCTTGTCAAGAAGGAAGAATCTGAAATTGCACTAGCGTCGATGACTACGTGGGTCTTTAGCTTTCTTTGCTCTAAGTCAGTTGATATGGACTTTGGTCTTTGATAAATAATTAACGGGTTCCTTAGCCACGATGGACCCTGAAGCCATATGTCGTTTTGATCGAGTTTTGAAGGAGTGCATCCCCGAGAAGCAATATCGGCTGGATTTTGAGCCGATTGAACATGAGTCGTCCGATCACTATCCGACCTTGATAGGATCACTAATGTTTGGTTTTCGATTAAAGTTGTCCAGCGCCTACTAAGCCACGATAACACCTCAGTAGAGTCTGTCCACCCGTGTATATTAGTTTGGCTAATGCGCAGTACGTTTGCAACTTCTGCGATTAGTTTGGCCAGGAGAATAGCGCCCATTAACTCCAGTCTGGGAATAGAGACCTGCATGGTTGAAGCAACTTTAGTTTTTGCAGCAATCAAATGAACATGAATACTACCATTTGCATCCATTGTCTGTAAGTAAACTACGGCTGCATATGCAGTGTTTGATGCGGTGCAAAAACCTTGAAACTCCATGCGTGAATCATTAGTTTTAGCTTCAACCCATCTTGGAATGCGTAAGTTACTGATATGAACCAACTCCGTCTGGTAGGTATTCGATTCGTCTAGTAATTCCTCTGGTAGTTCCTCGTCCCATGCTATACCGGCTAGCCACAACTTTTGTATCAGGATCTTGGCTGTAATAACACAAGGTGCTGCCCAACCTAAGGGTTCGAATAAGCCTGAGATGTTTGAGACCACCTTCCTTTTTGTAGTAGGTTCCTGAATTTTAGATATTTGCACAGAGTACTTGAAAGAAGCAGATTCCTTTTCCCACGAAAGTCCTAACACCTTTACTATGTCGTCCATTCGTATGTCTCTCTTTTCCTCCTAATTTTCCTTTTTATCCATCACTATTGCTGTTAATTCCTGTTTGTTGGTTATCATATATATAAAAAAGAACTAGATGGCGCTTGAAAAGTAATCACTTGCTTTGACACTGTGTCAGTGAAAAATTAAAATTAAAATAGTTTTAACTCAGAAAACTTTACATAAGTGTACTTAATTTAAAAATAAAGTCTTACATGTGACCTGTGAGTGTTATCCAACCATATATTGAAGAAATTATAAAGTTATTACATACTAAAATTTACAACCAAGACGTAACTGAATTTAGTGCTTACATTATAAATACTACTTTCTCTCTAAACAAAAACAATTTGAATCAACTTTATAAGTGACAGTCAAAAATAACGAGTGTGGAATGGTACTTTTGAATAGAAAAAAATGTGAAAAACTGCAAAGTAATATTTTTACGAACGTTACAAAATTCAAACTAATTATCTCTCCGCTACTCGTCAAGAGATGGCGTAAATAAGCGTTTTTGTTATAAACTATCGAAAGAACTCGGCACTCAATGCCATCTATTGTTGATTACCAATACGAAATCTACTACTTACTAGATAGCGCTTCAATAACTTTCACATTTTATTTATTTTATACTTCTTCATATTTTGGAAACATACTAAAGTTATGGAAAACGTTCCTTTACGTAAAAGACTATCAAAAAAATCTAATTCACACAACGATTTAACGAACATCTCACCAGAAAACTCATTTTTTTCATTCAACCTTAGAAAATGTTACTAACAAAAGTGTACCATTGGAAACAACTCTGGATGCGTCAATGATTATCGAATTAAAATATAAATAAGAAGATTTGGAAATACAGTTAAACAGTGCTCATCGAGAGATTGAAAGTCTGAATAGTGAAAATACAGAGTTAAGGCAAAGTATAAAAGAAAAAGACTTACAAATAGATTTTTTGAAAAAACTGACAAGGGTTGCATCAAAGGATACATCATCCATATTTCCAAAAAATGACATACCTTCTGTAATTACTGCACATGGACGACTCAGCGAAATTAGGAAAAGATTTCATAGAGCAGCCTCTAATCCGATGGCAAAAAATATTCCCATCTTAAATTTCTCAACACCTCCTGCTTCCAAATCATATAAAAATTTCAAAACTCATTGTTCCTCAACACCCCGTAGAAAAGTCCAGTGCCCGCCTGTACTACAAATCGTAAAACAAGACATAAAAAAACCCACAGATGCTCAAAGTAAGCCGACTGTGAATTCAGTGTGCAATAATTGTCAAAATCGGGCAAAAGATGGCGTTACTAATAGCAATACAAAATCATCCAAAATTATTATATTAGGAGATGAACAAGTACAAAAACTAGCTCCAGAAATGATTAAGTCGAGAACAAACAGGTGGAACGATATTTATTCTGTTACGGGGATCGTCAAACCTAACGCAACAAGCTCACAAATTTTGAACAGCTGTGATAATATTATATCTACACTTAACAAGGATGACATTGTTATTATAGGTCTGGGTGCACATGATAAGAATCCTTACATTCTATACTCGGAATTGTGCAACGCCCTTTACAAACTGAAAAACAATCATGTATTTATTCTTAGTGTACAATTTAATCCCTATTTAAATTAAAAAACGCTTAATGAGGGCATCCAGCTTTTTACTCAAAACTACACTCATTGTACCTTTGTAAACTTAAATAATTTTATCACTTATAATTATACCCAATATAGGCACAAAGGTAATACATTTTTACGAATTAAACATATCTCATTTAAAATCAATATAGGAATTGACTACTTAAACTACAATTTAGAATATATAAAAAAACTTAAAATATAATATATGTAGATGCCATACAAATGTTAAAAATACTAATACGTCATCTTATTTTAATAACGGGGATATACGGGTGGATCCAAAATGTCTTTACCCTGCAGTTACATGCCTAAGAACACAAATAAAAACTTTTTTCGTGAATAATTTACGTACACAATATACAATTAAACTACTTCATCAAAATATTGCAGGCTTATTAAAAAAACTGGACATGTTGAAACTAGCCCTAAACGAAATGAATTCACAAAATTATGAAATTGATATCATATGTATTACAGAGATATTTGTAAGGAATGGCTCCGAGTCAAATGTAAAATTAAAAAATTACAATCTCTTATCACATTTTTCTAGAAGTAATGAACGCAGAGGAGGTTCGTGTATTTTAGTCAAAAAACATTTACAATGCGAGTTACTAAATAACCTTATACCACCGATGCCATATTTTTTTGAATACTGCGCCGTGAAAATACTGTCAGTGGATATAATCGTGATATGCATATACAGAACACCAACATCAAACGCAGATCAGTTTTTCAGTAATTTATCATTATTACTTCATAAACTTAAAAACAAGAAAATTTTGCTGTGCGGTGATTGGAACATAGACATCCTTAAAAACACTAAAAACGCAAAAAAAATATTGTCTATATTGACGTGTCATAATTTATCAAATCACATAATAATAATAAGTTTCGACAATGTATTTCGTCGTTATCGTTCAGTGAGGTTTTTTCTGAAACTGATAGCAATGCTGCATTTGAAAAATTTCATGACATGTTAGTACTTTTTTATAAACTTTGCTTTCCCCTTATCACTATTAAAAAAGTAAACAAGGTAACAAAAAATAAGTGGATAACTAAAGGACTCAAAAGATGATGCATAGTAAAAAGATGTCTCTATCTTAAATATAGACTATCCACTCACAACAAGAAAAATAAAAGACGTCAATACATAACATATAGTAAAATACTAAAGAGATGTATTTCGGAAGCGCAAGAAAATTTTAACACTAAATATATTTATCGATCTAAAAACAGATGTAAGGCAACTTGGGATCTGATTAAAAACAAAGCCACTAACAAGAAAGATGTTGGTCATATTGAAAAAATTAGAGATAATAACAACCTGCTAATGAAACCAGAGGAAATTGCTGAAACATTCAATAAATACTTTATTAACCTTACAAATAAACATAATACCAATAAATATTTAAACTATAAAAATATTTCGTTTAATAATAGTAGTATGTATCTCACGCCAACTCATCCTAGGGACATCTATAAAACACTTAAATCTTTAAATAATACAAATTCAACAGGTTATGACGAATTAAATGTAAAAGTTTTAAAACAATGCGCTGAATACATCTCAGAACCATTATGTTATATTATTAATCTATCTCTAAAACAGGGTGTATTTCCAACGCGTATGAAATTCTCCATTGTTAAACCTATGTATAAAAAGGGAGATAGGCAAGACGTTGGAAACTACCGACCAATAACTCTTATTCCTGTGCTCTCAAAAGTTTTCAAAAAAATAATGCATGAAAAACTATATTGTTTTCTTAGCGCCTTTAACATTCTAAAACCAGAACAATTCGGTTTTCGAAAAAATTGTTCCACAACATTAGCATCTTATGAACTGATTAAAATTATAACTGAAAGCATAAATTCACGAACTCCACTTTTAACTATATTTCTTGATATGAGCAAAGCTTTTGACTTCGTATCACACAGTCTTCTACTAGATAAATTAGAAAGGTATGGAATAAGAGGAACAGCCCAAAACTGGATTGAGAGTTATCTTAAAAATCGTAAGCAGCGTGTAGAAGTTACAAAAGTCATAAAGAACACAAAGATATCAAAACGCTCTCAATATCTTATAAACAGTTTTTGATGTTCCCCAAGGCAGTGTACTAGGACCTTTGCTGTTCTTGATATACATTAACGATCTTCCTGACTTTACTACAAGCAAATACATTTTATTCGCTGATGGCAATACTCTTATAGTTAAAGGTAATAACAGATATGCACTTGAAATCGCAGCTAATGGTGCTCTGAATGAGGTCATACAATGGATGAATATAAATAATTTAGATATAAATATAAATAAGACGAAATTTATTGAATATAAAACCCTCAAAAACATTGCAAATGACATCAAACTCACATATAACAACTCGATAATTGAAGAAGTCGTTTCCACGACATTTCTAGGAATAATATTTGATGAATTTTGTAGTTGGAAGCCTCATATAGAGAGCCTATGTACTAAAATAGATCGTTTCGTTTTTGCATTGCATAGACTAAGAAATATTGTATCGGAAAGAGCTGCACTGATGGCCTATCATGGATATATCTCATCCATACTACGATATGGTGTTCTACTCTGGGGGTATTCGGTGGATTCGGATAGAGCATTTAAAGCACAAAAACGCTGCATAAGAGCTCTTTGTGGTGTTGGTCCTTTAGTGAGTTGCAAACCTTTGTTCAGAACTAAAAACATCCTGCCTTTGCCTTCATTATACATATTTGAAATGTGCATGTTTGTTCATAAGCATCCACATTTATTTCAACGTAAGTGTGATGTGAGTGAAAGTAGAGGTACATACAAGAATAGGTTATATGCACCAGCAAATCGTCTAAAATTTACAAAAAGAAACGCTTCTGCAATGTCGATAAGAATTTATAATCAATTACCTGATAATTTAAAGCGTAAAAGTTTATTGTCATTTAAGAAATCTGTTTTGGCATTGTTGCTCACTAAATGTTATTATTCTGTGGAAGAGTTCTTAAACGACAACAACCTACATACGAGTAATAATGAACGATAATTTTAGAATATGATTAATTATGTAATTACAAGATTCTAATGTTTAAAAAAATAATGTTATTGATATTATTTTATATAAAATTTGACTTATGTATTTAATTAATTAATAAATTTGATGTAAACATAAAAAGAAATTAATGACAACTGGATATGTAACATTATATAATTTTTGACGTAAGAATAATAATTAATATATGACATTGACGTATAATAATAATCTTACTTGATGTAATAATACTTTCTTATATTTTTTCTGACACTGTGGCATAATAAATTTTTTTTTATAGGATAAGGGTGACAAACGAGCACACAGTCCACCTGATGGTAAGTGGTTGCTGCGGCCCAGAGACATCTACATCTATCCTCTATTACAATTCAAAATGTAGATGCGTTGTCACCCGTGAGGACTAAGATGGAATGCCTCATTTCCAGTAAAAAGGGCCTCCGGCCACCTGCACTCACCAAGCGAAACGCAGATGTAAACCTCTACTTCACGCTGGTTTTCTGTGAGGTCGTGGTACCACCCCGGTTCGAGCCGGCCCATCCGTGCGACAGCAAAAGCTGCTGCCTGGCTCTACCACTGTTTACTAATTATCAAATCGAATAAATAATATTAAATAATTTTATATTTTGTTAAATTAATATATGTTATTAAATTCTATAAGTATTGTTGTTTAGGTTACTTGACCATTAATATTTGCACACCACTAAGGTAGAATATGTAGAACAAATTATACTCAAACACCATTGTACAACCATATTCTTGCAAATAAAGATTATTTTTATTATTTAGGGGTATCTATATAGTTTTCTCATCTGGTTGGGCTGTATAAATATATTATTATTATTATTATTATTATTATCCATTTTTGCAACTCAAAACCTCCTCTACTCAACAACGTCTTCATATTCTCAAATATTCTTTTTCCTTTTTCTACTGTCTGACATACTGTCATTAAATCATCCACTTAATAATTTGTTTTTATTTTTTCAGCTATATCGGGATACTGCGTCCAATCATCTACTGCGACCTGCTGCAGAGTCTTCACTGCGAGGTGAGGAGCCGAAGCAGTACCAAATGTAACTCTATCTAATACATATTCTTTAATTTCAGACCCTGGATCGTCTCTGCAAATGAGTCTGGTATTCTGCATCTTGCTTGGCAACGCGTACCTGGCGATACATTTTAACAACATCAGCGCTGAGGCAGATCGGATGCATACGCCACCTCATAACAATGTGACGTAAGTCTTGTTGAAGAATTGGTCCGACCATTAAGGTATCATTAAGCGACACTCCATTTGATCCTTTGCAGGAAGCGTCGAACACGACCCTGATCTTTGTTGTCGATGTGTCCTCCACATACCTCCCGGTTGAGTCTCTTTGTGTTGTTTGCTTATAAAATTCTTCACAACGTAATTCTTCTTATGACAGTATTTTGTCATCAAACGAATCAGATTCCAGTTGCCAGAATTTTTTAAGCAACTAATTGTCTTCTATATGAGAGTGCATATTTATGATACTGTTATGATAACAATGTGTGGATGAAGTTTCATCTCCACTAAGCTGCTGGTGTGTAGAACCTGAAATAATCCAACTTAAGGCAGTGTTTTGAGCTGTGGGTATGCCACTAGGACCTCTGATTAAGCCATCTCTCATCACCTGTCCACAGACATCAGCCCCAAGCAGAATGTCTTTGTTGTTTGGCTTATTAAATTGTAGATCAGCTAGATCAATATCCGCTACCTCCGGCCTATCGATTAGCCCTATATTTTTACACGGAAGGAGGCTAGTTATAGTCCCTAGTACGTGAGCCTGTACTAAGATACGAAAACTGGGATCATGGCGAGATTGAATGCTTATTTTGACCATATATTTAGAGGCTAAAATGCTCTTATCTCCACCTAGTCCAGACACGTCACTTCTGTGAGGTATTTTTCTTAATCCTAGCAATTGCACTATAGTCACAAATGATGCCTGTGAGCCCTGATCTAACAGAGCCCTTATTAAGCATGCCTCGCCACTTCTAGTTTGAACATTAACAAGAGCGGTTGCTAACAGAATTTAATTGGTTGCAATTTGTTTTGAAAAATGTTCTGTTATGGTTGAAGCGTTTTTGGGACTTTCTAATGATGTCTTAATTTCAGACACCTTGACATTGATTCTACGGCAAGATCTGGTTTGGAACATCCACTAATTTGAGATTCTGAGGTAGGCTTAGGGTGCAGCAAAGAGTGGTGCTTATATTTGCATATGCGACATTTATTGTTAGAACGACAAATACTGGCAGAGTGATGGCGGCCTAAACAGTCAAAGCAGAGTCTATTGGTTTGAACAAAATTATGTCAATTTTCGTAATCAATTTTACAAAATTGCTTACAGTTAGCGATTTTGCGGTTATTACAATACGAACAACTTTGTTTTCCAATAGCATTGGTGTTGGTAAAAGCGTGCAATACCTTGGGCTTGTGAGTTAAAACATATGATTTGGTCTTTTGCTTAGTATCTAAAAACTCTAGAGACCTGAAAAAGATTCCAAATACTCACGCAATTGGCTCAACGTGGGTAATTCCCAAACTTTACGAGATTCGGGATCTAATTTTGAGCAAATTACGTAAATGTGGTTTAAGAAATTTATTCCTCAAAAGAATACAATTCACTTATCATGAGAAATAACAAGTTAATCTTAGATACTAAATACATGAACTTATGAAGAACGGCAGGTACTCGTAAATGATCTATTATTTACCTGGGCATGCACAATGTTCTTGCAATATGCAGGGTAATAAGAAAAGTAAGTGTACAATTACATATCATTATTGAAAACAAGTTTATAGCAATTACATATTTGCAAGCAGTTTATAATTAAGTTTATATTTTAAATTAAATGTTTACAAATGGTATAATATTTTAGTTAAATATATTTCATACCTATATATTTCTATTAGTTAAAAAAAATTTAATGTGGTAAAATCAAATTAACTGAAGAAATTACATTCGCCTTTTAAATGCGTTAATATTGGATTAAAATCGAGAAAAATCTTTTAAGATGTGGTGCTTTAAGGTTTTTTTTATATAAAGTTAACGATTGAATCTCTTTTATGTTATTAGGCAATTTGTTATATAACTCTGCTCCTTCGTATAGTATGTTTTTCTTTCCATAGTTAGTTCGTGGTTGTCTTAAGCAAATATTATTTTTTCATCTAGTGATACGTTTTTGTATTTGTCCTTTCTTTGTAAACGTTATTTTAGAGTGTATATCTTTATTTAATAGTTTATGTACTAATATGCATGTATTATATTTATAAATCTGGGATAGTGTCATTAATTTAGTTTCTTTGTAAATTTTTTCGGTAGGAGTTAGATAATGATAATGGAATAGTAGTTTAATTACTTTATTTTGACATGTTTCGATTTGCTTTAAATTTGTTTTAGCTGCAGTACCCCACACCTCTATAAGGTAGTCTAGATGAGGTTTTACCATAGAGTTGTATATAATAAATCTCACTGATTTTGGCAGACAGCGAATATTACCTCGAAGCGCACCCATGATAGAAGATAGCTTAGATCTTAGTTTATCGAGGTGCGGCTGCCACGTTAGATGTTTATCTAGGTGGAGTCCAAGATACTTTTCTGAACTAGCTTTGGTTAAGGGTTCGTTATTTATGCATAGAGATGAGTGATTTTCGGTTTTTTTTATTCCTAGCACTGAAAATAATGTAATTAGTTTTAGATATATTAACAGTAAGCAAATTGTCTTGGAACCATCTAGAGAGAGTGTTCAAATCTTGCTGGGCTTGTTTAATGATCTGCTCAATATCATTGCCAAATAAAAATAAACTAGTGTCGTCAGCATATAGTAATATATCACCTGTTAGGTTAAGGTTACGCATATCTAAATATAAATATCTTTAGCATCCCAAGTGTCTACATTTATATTTAACGTTTTTAAGCCGTTCAATATTTCGTTCATTACATCTAAAACATCTTTTATTACACTACAAGATTCGGTTACAATGTTAGGTAAATTCATAAAACGTCTCAGTAATCAGTTTACCAAGTACTTTTTATTATTATAGCTACTGTTTAAGATTGACCAAGACTCCATATAATTAGCTGCTGGAACTGGTATATGTCGCAGCAGTTGGTCTGCTTCACCGGTGAGATGGGCTTGGCTTTAAGATACATTACAAGTGATGAATTATTATGAACTAATAACACATATAAATCTTTAAAGGTTATCTATTCCGAATACGCACCAGAAAAATTGGGAATGGAAATTTTTCGCAATTTTACATTATTATCAATATTTTGAGAGTTGTTAGAAGTAATTGAAGAACTAGGTGTTGGTTTTACTGAGGCTAAAAGTTCTTTTAATTCTGATTTGTAATCAATATATGTTTTTTTCAATTACTTCGTAAATGTCGTGTGTAAAATATTTATTTTTGAGTAAAGCTTCCGTTGCTTCTGCCGTTAATTTTCTATGTGTATCATTAGCTATGTTCCATTGAGCTTCCAGCGTTTCTAATCTAGTTTGTAAGTACGATTGTTTTAATAATCTGTTTTTAAGAGACTTTTTAAAAATTTCATAAAACTTTTCTATAATTGCTTTCGAACCAAGCTGACTCTAAATTTAAGATGCTATTATATAGTTTTATTAAATTTAAACAAACTATAAAATGACAAATGCTAATGAATGGAATTTTTCTAAGATAAAATTTTTAGAAGTGTTTGAAACTTAGTATATTCGGAAGAATCGGGCGTAGGTTCCCCGTTCGTTCACTTTTATTACTGTACAAGTCCAAATTTTCCATTAAATTTCCAACTTTTTGCACTGATATTAGAACACAAAATTGTATTTACAGTTTTATCTTCAAACCATTAATTCCACTTTAGTTCCGCAATTGATCATCTTCGCTGTTGTCTTCGATGACGGATGATTCACTTGGATCCGGATTTGAAGAAGACCATGAACGGGTTCCTACCAGATCTCGATATCTGCACTCGCGTTTAGGTAATTAAACACGAGGGTACGATAGTGAAGAGGTCAATTTTATTAAATTAAACAGGACCCTATGTTAAATTGCAATAACACTATGCTAGCGCGTTGTACCTTACTACTAGCGCCATCTAGTGACGGCGGGTGAAAATATTTGGACAAATAATAAATAATACTATGATTTTTGGTTCAACAAGGACAGACATCCAGTAAGCCATACAAATATGTGTTCCGTGCGGGATTCGAAACCGCCCGCGGTCCTTAGCACTACAACTCATTTGCAGAGCCACTGCGCCACGAAACCGCCTAAATATTATAATAATCCTTCGTTAATCACGAATAAATCTGAAACCGAACAGACATTTACAAAAAGTTATTAAAAAAATTATTTAATACAATTGCTCGAGGGTAATAAATTCATAAACGTTTTAAGAAATAAAAATAGAATGCTATGGAAATTCAATGAAAATGGCTCAATACAAAAAGAGAAGACACTTTGTGAATAATTGGAATATATTAAGCCTCGATTTCGAGATAACTTTGTGAAAAGTATTCCGAGCAATTTGTCGATGTCCATAAATAGAAAACGTCATTTTTATTCTTCCATTCATACCTTTTCGTGCAATGAAGAGGTTCTGATATTTCTTGTACAGCTACAGGTGATTTTTAAAATTTATTTTGACAAACATGTAAAAACATGCAACATCCAATTATTTATGTATATATAGTTATTACTACAATAAACAATTGTTCTGTGCGAAATTCGAACCTGTGGTCTTGCAGCGCTACATAGCCAATTCATCGTAATAACGAAAAAATATAAACTATTCAGAATGGTAAAATAATCCAAAGAATTTTGAGATATTTTTATTGGTAATGATATAAAATTTAATATTATAAAAGAAAAAAGTCATTACAGCCATTCACAAGTCCACTGCTGAACATAGGCCTCCCCCAAGGAACGCCACAAAGCACGGTCCTGAGCCACCTGCATCCATCGAATTCCTGCATATCTTACCAGGTTATCTAGTGGGTGGATGATCTACACTTCGTCCGCCGATACGATACGAGGCCTTCACTCGAGAACCTTTTTTCCCCATCGGTTGCTGGTACTTCAAGCTATTTGGCCGGCCCATTGCCGCTTCAGCGTACTAATCCGTTGGGCTATGTCGGTCACTCTGGTTCTACTGCGGATATTCTCATTTCTAAGTTTATCACGCAGAAAAACTCCAAGCATAGTCCTCTATATAGCTTACTGAACGACCTTGAGCTTTCTCATCCAGGGGAAGGACCACGACTCAGATCTACAGGTTATCACTGGCAACACGCTCTGGTTGTAAAGTCTCATTTTCAAGTTTTGATGTATATCTGACGAGAAGATGTGCCGTAATTTCCCGAACGCTGCCCAGCCGAGTTGAATCCGTCGATTGACCTCTCGATCAAAGTTGTACTTACCTAGTAGGACTTTTTGACTTAGGTAAACATACTCGTCAACAACTTCGAGCTTAGTGCTCCCAACAACTACCGGCATACGTGAGACATGGACGTTATATATTGTCCATGTTCATCTTAAGACCTATCCGTTGGAAGGCACTATTGAGGTCATTGAGAATAGTGCTTAGGTCCTCTAGCGATTCTGCAATAATGACTATATCGTCGGTAAATCGAAGGTGAGTGATCTACTCGCCATTGATGTTAATACCGCATCCTTTCGAGTACAGAAGCTTGAAAATGTTTTCTAATGCAGCGGTGAAGAGTTTTGGGGATATAACGTCACTCTGTCTTACACCTGTCTGCAGTTGGATAAGTTTCGTATTCTGGTTCTATACTCGGATAGCCATTGTAGCCCTTCTGTAGAAATACTTCAGCACTTCGATATACCGACTGTCAACTTGGCACCACTGAAGGGACTGCAGCACCGCCCAAATTTCGACAGAATGAAAGGCTTTCTCAAAGTCTACATACGCCAGACATAGTAGCAAATTTTACTCCTCGGACATTTGTATAATTTGCCGCAGGGTATGTATGTGGCCTATGGTGCTAAAGCCTTTTCGGAATCAGGATTTCGGATGACTAAAACATAAGAATACAATAAAATGTAACCTGATATTGACATAAATAAGCAATTCTAATTAATAAATACGTGTGTGTTTACTTATGTACGCACGTAGAAAGTTATACTTCTTTTGTATGAGGAGGTAAAGGAGTGCCGGAAAAGACGATTTAAAACCAGTGCTAACTCCGTAGCGCATGTCTTCAGCACAATAGCTGGGACTCCATCAGGCCCACTGGACTTGTTGACGTCCAGGTAGAGGAGTGCTTTGCTCACCGAGTACTGTGTAATCAAACATGCAGGATGCATGGAGCAATAACACCGCGGGATGGTCGGCGGTGTGTTCGCCGGTTATCGAGAGTCGAGTTGGACGCAAAGAGAGAACCAAGCAGATCGGCTTTTTCCTTTGCGGCATGGGCCAGTGCATCTTTATCCCTGTGCAAAGATACAAAAAATGGCTGACAGAAGCTCCCTTGGACAGTCTTGGCGAGAGACAAAATGCACGTGTTTGTAAAGGAAGTCTAACTAGTTTCTTGCCAGTTCTGCGGATGTGCTCTGACTTTGTCTTGGCAATGACGCTTTTGAAGGATCTGGAGCTGGAGTTACACTTATTTTCAAGAGCGGTGCTGTTTGCATCCCGAGACTTTATTGCGTCACCCCAAGCCCGGTAGATCTCCTGCTTATGGTGTGATGCAATTGTACAGAAGTGACCTAACTATGGCTGAGTTCTGGCTCCGATAGGCACCACAGATTATGGAATAAAAAGTTCCATTCCTTGAAGTACTACATCAGCGACAGAATCACCAATAACGTTGGGATCATTAATCGAGAGGAAACCCGCATCCAAGGATAGGATGCAAAAATAAACTCATCCTGTCCTAATCGGCTAATATAAGTCAGCAGAAGCTCCAACAGGGAAGGTGCATGATACTCCACATCTGGGATCCGCGTAGGCCAAGTAACCAGTTGTGTCAGAACATAAGCTAAGGCAAAGTCATAAAGAGATCTATGCCGTATGATCGATTTAACGGGAACCAAACCTTTCAGCGTAGTAGGCGTTAAAATCACCGAGGGTCGTGATCTCTGCGGGTGGGATCTGTTGTGGTACAGAGTCTGTAGCCATTTGGACGTGGTCGATGAGTAAATCTGTGTCGGCATTACCTCTATGGGACCTATAGAGGCACCCGTAGACCCGGAGATGGTCGTCGCTGTCTACGCGCAGTCATAGGATGGACAAGTCCGTACCTTCGAGACTGATTCCCTGTGACGTATACGATAACTCCAGCCTGGTGCACAAAAGAGTGTTCTAATTTACCCCGGGTAGGAGAGATATGAAGTATCGACCGGAGAGGACACCTGTATCTCGGTTGAAAAGAACAAGGCTGGCTTCGCATTCTCCAAATGGTAGTGTACGGTGTTAAGGTTTGAATGAAGTCCTTTAATGTTGCAAAAATTCACGGATAGCGTAACAGTCGTATTCACCTTAAATTTATTGCTCCGCTTGCCCTGAGCAGTTTTAGTTGCGAGCGGAATTTCGGCCCCACCAGATAAAACATGTTTTTTTTTATAAAATAGGTAAATCTCTTGAGAAGTTTTAATATAATTTAAATTGTGAATGTAATTAATTGATAGGTTAGATTTAATTAAATTTTTTCTTCGTTTTAGAGCATTTTATTTAAATTTATTTATTAAAATTATAAAAGCTTGTTTTAAATATGTTTTTTTAATAATAATTTATTATACTTTGAAGTGATTGAAAATCTTTTGTTATTTTCCTTACTATACAAAATATCTTAACATATTTTTTTCATTAAGAAATTGAAGTCACCTGAAAACGGTTCATGTACTACTTTTGAGTCGGTGTAATGAAGCGTTTACATCACTTTACAGCAATGAATGAAGGTGTAAATTACGAAAAAAGGTAAGATTTATATTAAAAATTCAGTTCTAGAGTAAAAGAAGCTATGAGACATCGTTTATAATGAATTTAATATTTATTTTTTTTCCATATGATTTAACAAATTTTATAAATTATTTAAATCATGCAGAATACATCATAGACTTCGTGCTTGTATTTTTTTTAGTTTGTAAATAAATAAATAATATATAAAAAATTATTTTGAGACTTGAACAAAGAAAGAAAAACGGTGTTCTGCTTACATTCTAAGTGATGCCTAAAACATGCTCAACTTCTATACGCACTTACGAACACATCTGTCTTCTTTCTTTCTTTATTTCCATAAAAATTTACCGCTGGGTGCATACATATGCACTTAAAAGTATGTCAATGGTTGCAAACGATTTTTGGTGCATTTGTTTTGGCTTAGTTTTTGCATCACTTGATGAACGTAGCGCTCACTCTTTCACTGTGCCATGGCTTTCGGTTTAAAGGATGTGGACAGCATAATTACAGTCTATGTGACATTTCATATTAGTCATGAGCTCAAGAGGAACGAGAAGCTATAAAATGTAAAATTGTTAAAGTTGCAAATTTTCCAAGGCCTGTAGAAGACACTTTTACTGGTAGCTAATAGCTTTTTTTTATAAAATTAGGTTGACAAACGAGTACATAGTTCACCTGATGGTAAGTGGATGCTACATTTATCTAGTTTAGTATTTATTTATATAGTAGATAATACATTTATCCTCGAGTGAGAATTAAAATGTAGGTGCGTCGTCACTCCTGCGGACTAAGATGGAATGTCTCGTTTCCAGTAAAAAGGGTCTCCGGTTCTCTACTATTTTACGCTGGAATTCTTTGAGAGTGTGGTTCTACCTCGTTTGAGCCAACCCATTTGTGCTAACACCATAATATAGCTGCAGCGTGGCTCTACCACGTAACTTGTTTGTCAATTTTATGTTTTAAAATAAAGCTTTAATGTTTTACTTGTTTATACGCTATGTCTTAGCACTGACTTCACGATGTTAAAATATTTTATTATTCTTTGTTCTCTGAAGCCAGGTTTTACTTTTGATAAAAGTTTTTGACACTTTTTATGTGAAATAAGGAATATCATAAGATTAAATGTCGTCTAACTAAACCTCACACCCTATTTTACGAGACTTACGGGTGGATTTTTTTCTCTTAATGTATATGGGCCTGAAGTATGGCGTATTTAATAAAACATAATTAGAATCGGTTCAGGTTACATACATACAAAATAAAATATACAATTAAGTAGTTAACCTCCTCCTTGTATTAAAGTCGGTTAAAATATCACATATCTCAACGACTTGTCATTTTATACAATACCTAGAAATAAAAGTATATATTTTCCATTATATAATATATACATAAAGTTAGCCCCAAAGCTCTTTCAATCCCATCCATCAAACTTCAACAATCAATAAGCGCGTAATAAAGGGTTAGTTTACACTCGAAGTTCTAGTCTCTGTTTATACTTTGTATATAATATCTTTAATAGTAATTAAAGTAACGTTTCATTAATATTTCAGTTTGCAATTAACAAACATATGAATTAATTATGGACGACGTTTAAATTCGACTTCAAAACGGTGGAACTTCTCAATTTGACTGTATAGTTTTTAAGTGTATGTTACGTGAATGATATAGTCGTCAATTTAGAACGGATTTTATTCATATTTTTTGATTAAATCGGCTGTACATTAGTCGCACACAAATTTGAAGAAAATACTCTACCCTTTAATGTGAGAAAATAGAGGACGAAGTTTTAATGGAACTATTTTAACAAAAGCTAGTTGTTAACTTGAGTTTGCGATGTTCCTTTGTGTACTTAACAGGGCTAAAATATTAAACTTTTAGTAAAAAGTAAATGACTACTTGAAATGACTACAAAGACTAAAATAATTATTACATAAAGTCTTTTGAAGTCGGTTCTTTAATTATCCTATAGACTATGACTTTGCAAAGACTAGCCGCGTATGGATTACGTGCTCCTGGCGCGCGCGCCATTAATGACCACGCCGGCCAGTGCGTTCCGCGGAACGCGCTCCAAATGTTCGAAGTGTATCAACTAAGAGCACGCGTCAGCTGTTGTTTGACCCAATGCTTGACCAATGTTTGACCGTTCAACGTGGATGTTGGTCGTGTACAAGCAGCTGCCGGTTCCATAGTTCTATGCATCTTCTCTGAGCGCTTTATTTTGATAAAAATGACTTTTGCTATTCCACAGTAGTTTTTTTGAACCATATAATTACATCAATTTACGGCAACTCCGGTTGTCCATAGCTCAGAACGCAACGAACACACGAATGATGAAAACAACCGTCCCAACTGGCGTGCGCACTAATACTTAGCTACTTTAAGGCCTGAATTCCTCTGTCGCTGACGTCGGTCGCGTACCGTCAGTCCGTAGCGCGCTGACCATCAGCGCCAATGAAAACATCCGTAGTGCGATACCGACCGCTCCACGGTACAGGCGTCTCCAAGTGGATTTGGGATAATTATGAATCAGTTTATAAATTGTTTAGTTGCTGCAGCATACTTTTTTTATCATCGCCCTCATTATTGTAATCCGGACACAGTGCTTCAAAAACTTGTAACCAAAATATTGCTCTGGCATCGCGATCGTCGACACGGTTCAACCAGAATCGTCTCTTCCAGAGTGATCAGTAGAGGCTCTATGAATCATTGGAGTGACCAATGGTACGTGGAACGGGCCCAGCATCGAATCAGGCCGACACTATCGCATTCTGGCGCGGCCTGTGATCAGAGCCCGTAAACCACAGCGAGGGCCCTTGGACGGAAGTTGTGGCGAGTCAGTGTGCGAATGTACCCCTTCATCATAACGCCGGATGACGTAGCTGAGGCGGTCCGTAGGGCCCCAAACTCGAAAAGTCCGGGGCTCGACGGGCTGCATCACTACTGGCTGAAGGGGTTCGTGGTGTGTCACACTGTGCTCGCCCGACAGTTTCAAGAGGCTCTCGACCAAAAGTCGCTCCCAAGCCTCTTCACTACTGGGATCACTCATTTGGTTCCTAAAGACCGGTATTTCACAGACCCGAGCAAATACTGCCCCATAACCTGTCTACCTAACATATCATCATCATCGTCATCATTACAGCCCTTCACAAGTCCACTGCTGAACATAGGCCTCCCCCAAAGAATGCCACAAAGCACGGTCCTGAGCCACCTGCATCCATCGACTTCCTGCATGTCTTACCAGGTCGTCACTCCATCTCGTGGGAGGACGCCCTACACTTCGCCTACCGGTACGAGGCTGCCACTCGAGAACCTTTCTTCCCCATCGGTTGTCGGTTCTTCGAGATATATGGCCGGCACACTGCCACTTCAGCGTTGGTTCTACTGCGGATATCCTTATTCCTAAGTTTATCACGCAGAGAAACTCCGAGTATAGCCCTCTCCATAGCTCGCTGAGCGACCTTGAGCTTCCTCATACGGCCAGCAGTGAAGGACCACGTCTCAGTTCCGTAAGTCATCACTGGCAACACGCACTGGTTGTACAATTTCGTTTTAAGGTTTTGAGGTATGTCTGACGAGAAGATGTGTCGTAGCTTCCCGAACGCTGCCCAGCCGAGTTGAATCCGTCGATTGACCTCTCGGTCGAAGTTGGACTTATCTAGTCGGACTATTTGTCCCAGGTAAACATACTCGTCAACAACTTCGAGCTTAGTGCTCCCAACAACTACCGGCATAGGTGTGACATGGACATTAAACATGATCTTTGTTTTGTCCATGTTCATCTTAAGACCTATCCGTTGGGAGACACTATTGAGGTCATTGAGCATAGTGCTTAAGTCCTCCAGCGATCCTGCCATAAGCACTATATCGTCGGCAAATCGAAGGTGAGTGATGTACTCGCCATTGATGTTAATACCGCATCCTTTCCAGTCCAGAAGCATGAAAACGTCTTCCAATGCAGCGGTGAAGAGTTTCGGGGATATAACATCACCCTGTCTTACACCTCTCTGCAATTGGATGGGTTTCGTACTCTGGTTCTGTACTCGGATAGCCATCGTAGCCCTACTGTACAAACACTTCAGCACTTCGATATACCGACAGTCAACTTGGCACCGCTGAAGGGAAGCTGCAGCACCGCCCAAATTTCGACGGAATCAAAGGCTTTCTCATAGTCCACATACACCAGACATAGTGGAAAATTGTACTCTTCGGACTTCTGTACAATTTGCCGTAGGGTATGTATGTGGTCTATGGTGCTAAACCTAACAAATACAAGACACTAACATCCATTTTGAGCGCGAGAATCACTCGTCACCTGAACTCAAATCAGGTGATGTCACGCGATCAAAATGGATGTCGGGGCGGTGGTCGTGGAACCAAGGAACCACTCCTTATTGACGCGATCATTGGCAAGGTGATTAAACGCAACCGTCGGAACCTCTCCGCCGCCTGGATAGACTATAAAAAGGCATTCGACTTGGTGCCTCATACATGGCTTAAGAGGGTCGTCGAGCTGTATAAGGTCAATTGTATAGTTCGAGACTTCCTCGGGCAGTGTATGGGGCAAGAAAGTACGATCCTTTGTCATCTAGGCGAGCGGATGACGGCTGAGGAGAGCCACATAAGGATAAGAAGGGGTATCTTCCAGGGCGATTGTTTGAGTCCAATCTGGTTCTGCCACTCTCTGAACCCTCTCAGTACCTTACTCGAGGGCTCCGGAAGGGGATTTTAGCTTCGGAAAGGAGGTACAAAAGTGACCCACCTTTTCTATATAGATGATCTCAAGTTATTCGCCTCCAGTCGCTCTCATCTTATGGAATTGCTAAACATCACTTGTGATTTTAGCAATTCTATTAGAATGGAGCTGGGGACAGATAAGTGTGAGGCCCTCCATGTTGAAAGGGGAAGGGTTGCTAACTCTGAGGGCATAGACTTATCTATGCCTATCAACATAAGGACTCTTTCCGAGGCTGAAATATACCGATACCTGGGTATGTCACAGAACATCGGTGTAGATGAGGCGGGTATGAAACAGTCCGTTTGCGATATGTTTTATGCACGCTTGACCAAAGTGCTTAACAGCCTATGTCCGGTGTGAATAAGACGCACGCATATAACAGTTGGGTCATGCCCGTTCTCATGTATACCTTTGGCATACTCAGGTGGACTCAAACCTAACTGAACGCTCTGGGCAGAAAAGTCCACACTATAATGACGTCCCACAGGATGCATCATCCGAGATCGTCAGTAATGAGGCTGTACTTGCCGCGGAAGCATGGTGGACGCGGCTTTTTAAGCTCGCTTACCATGCATAATCGCAAAGTGTGCAGCCTCCGTAATTACTTTCTGACGAGAGCGGATGATCCATACTATAGGGACGTTATTTCTTGTGATAAAGGACTTACCCCTCTATCCTTAGCCAACGAGCAATGGCAAGACCCGACATTACAGAGCATTTCCGACCGGGAGACCTTATGGAAGGAGAAGGAGCTCCACGGGAGGTTCTACAAGGCTCTACATGAGCCTTTCGTAGACACAGTCGCCTCCCTCCACTGGCTACGTTTCGGTGACCTCTTTGGGGAAACCGAGGGTTTTGTCTTTGCGATACAGGATCAGGTTATTAAGACCAACAATTATCGGAGATACATCCTAAAGGATGGCACCGTCGACATCTGTCGAGCTTGTCGCCTTCCCGGTGAATCACTTAGGCATGTCATCTCCGGTTGTTCGGCGCTTTCTAACTCTGAGAACCGCGCCAGGCTCTACTAGGACCGGGACATCATCACAGACAGGACTATTCTTGCGAATAAGCCTGATATTGTGCTGATGTACCGGACACAGTCAAGGATATTTTTGGTCGACATAACCATTCCTTATGACGAGAAACTCGTGAAAGCCGAAACAGATAAACTGACTAAATATCTGGGACCTGGCTCACGAGGTGACCGACATGTGGGTTGGATTGCCGACCGAAATTATACCTGTAGTCGTCTCTGCGAATGGGTAAACTCCAGTCAGCCTCTCGGGTCATCTGAGGCGACTGGGACTCCGTGACGGACTACTCCAAGCTCAAATGCAGAAGGCGGTGCTCCTCGATACCGCCCGCATCGTCCGCCGGTTTCTTTCCCTTTCCCCCTAACCCTCGGTCGTCTGGTCTCCTCTGCCGAGGGCTTCCATCTGGTTGGGTTTTTATATATTTATGTATTTTATATGTATTTATTTTATTTTATTGATATTTATGTACGTTTACCATGTTTATTTACAATTATATATTTATATTGCCCAACCAGATGAGAAAACTTTAAAGATAACCCCAATAATAATAATTTTATTATAATAATTTTTTTAGTGGCGTAGAGAAGTGACGATCCCATCGCCCGCTGACGTAACGGTTATGTGACAAAACTGCTACGTCAGCGCAGTCAGTCAGCACCTTGCCAAGAGGTGTTAGCACCGTGCCTCGGCAAAATTGAAGATAAAAAGGCCCGCTTGTGCACATGGCCTCGCCATGAAACGGTGCCGGGTCTGGGCGTCTCCCGTTCAATGACGTCCACTACATGGATGATGGAAAGAAGGAATACGCGCAAAGGGCCGCTGCCTGAAGGTCGCCAGGGCGCGTCTGGAGCTGGCGCTGGACGCGACAGCATGCGAACCGCCAGCCGAGCGCGAGGTGCTGCACGACCACCCAACAGCCCCTCGCATCCATCATCCCCACCAACTGGCTTGGTGTTGGCAGGGTCTTCGCGGGCCCAGCAATCAGAACCCGCCACTGGTGGAGTACGCCGCATGCGTTGGTCAATACAAATGAACAGAAATGCATTGCGGGCGTATTTTAGGGCGAAAGGGGGAGAAATTGGATGTTTTGCGTATCGGGCTAGGATGCATCGACTATTTACTGAGCTGGAGGCGTCTATTTCTGTTACCGAGCAAAACCTGGCAGACCGAGTTCGGTACATGATGCGCTCAAAAATATTTGATGACACCGAACTCGAACGGCTACGACGTGAGGCTATTCCTTTGTCGAATGAAAATACTACTTGATATTTATGTACGTTTACCATGTTTATTTACAATTATATATTTATATTGCCCAACCAGTTGAGAAAAATTTATAGATAACCCCAATAATAATAATAACTAAGTAAATTAATAAGTATTACTCGTCACCTGAACTCACATCAGGTGATGTCGCGCGCTCAAAATGGATGTCGAGGCGGTGGTCGTGGAACCGCGGAACCACTCCTTATTGACGCGGTCATTGGCAAGATGGTTAAATGCAACCGTTAGAACCTCTCCGCCGCCTGGATAGACTACAAAAAGGCATTCGACTCGGTGCCTCATACATGGCTGAAGAGGGTCCTCGAGCTGTACGAGGTTGACTGTACAGTTAGAGACTTCCTCGGGCAGTGTATGGTGCAGTGGAGTACGATCCTTTGTCATCTAGGCGAGCGGATGACGGCTGCGGAGGACCACATAAGGATAAGAAGGGGTATCTTCAGGGCGATTGTTTGAGTCCAATCTGGTGCTGCCTCTCTCTGAACCCTCTCAGTACCTTACTGGAGGGTTTCGGGAGGGAATTTCAGCTTCGGAGAGGAGGTACTAAATTTTGTGAAAACTGTGTGAGAGTTTAATTCAGTAAAATTGACATTGTAAATTGTATTATCGTATTTTTTTTGTATTGAGTATTATTATTGTAAATCATATTAGTCGT
Source organism: Parnassius glacialis (assembly GCA_033319125.1). Lineage (NCBI taxonomy): Eukaryota > Metazoa > Arthropoda > Insecta > Lepidoptera > Papilionidae > Parnassius > Parnassius glacialis. The sequence continues at coordinate 20,018,295 of JAVANC010000023.1, read as the reverse complement.
TATGTGTATAAATTTATGTTAGTTATTGTTTGTAATGTATGAAATTATTATTATTTAGTTATTGTAATTGGATAAATTCCGTGTAATTAAATTAAATAAATTAAAAAAAATTAAATGAAACTATTTTTTACGGATTTTATAGCGTTTCATTTACTTTCTAATAATATATATTAAAATAAATAAGACTTCAAGATACTCCGTAGATTGGACCAAAAATTAATATTCCAAAACTGACGGTAGTCGGGCGGTTTTTATATATTTATGTATTTTATATGTATTTATTTTATTTTATTGACATTTATGTACGTTTACCATGTTTATTTACAATTATATATTTATATTGCCCAACCAGATGAGAAAAGTTTAGAAATAAACATAATAATAATAATAAGTAGTAATAATAATAGTTATAATAAGTACAGAGCATTTTCGACCGGGAGACCGTATGGAAGGAGAAGGAGCTCCACGGGAGGTTCTACAAGGCTCTACATGAGCCTTTCGTAGACACAGTCGCTTCCCTCCACTGGCTACGTTTCGGTGACCTCTTTGGGGAAACCGAGGGTTTTGTCTTTGCGATACAGGATCAGGTTATTAAGACCAACAATTATCGGAGATACATCCTAAAGGATGGCACCGTCGACATCTGTCGAGCTTGTCGCCTTCCCGGTGAATCACTTAGGCATGTCATCTCCGGTTGTTCGGCGCTTTCTAACTCTGAGTATTTGCACAGGCACAACTTAGTAGCCAGGATTCTACACCAGGAGCTCGCTCTGAAAGGCGGTCTCGTGGATCGGAAACTGCCTTATTATAAGTACTTGCCGGAAGCCGTGCTCGAAAATGACCGCGCCAGGCTCTACTGGGACCGGGCCATCATCACAGTCAGGACTATTCTTGCGAATAAGCCTGATATTGTGCTGATGTACCGGACACAGTCAAGGATATTTTTGGTCGACATTACCATTCCTTATGACGAGAACCTCGTGAAAGCCGAAACAGATAAGCTAACAAAATATCTGGACCTGGCTCACGAGGTAACCGACATGTGGGGTGGATTGCCGACTGAAATTATACCTGTAATTGTCTCTGCGAACGGGTTAATCCCAGTCAGCCTCTCGGGTTATCTGAGGCAACTGGCACTCCGTGACGGACCGCTCCATGCTCAAATGCAGAAGGCGGTGCTCCTCGATACCACCCGCATCGTCCGCCGGTTTCTTTCCCTTTCCCCCTAACCCTCGGCCGTTTGGTCTCCCCTGCCGAGGGCTTCCATCTGGTTGGATTTTTATATATTTATGTAATTTTTATGTATTTATTTTATTTTATTTTTATTTATGTAAGTTTATCATTTTTATTTTCAATTATATATTTATACAGCCCAACCAGATGAGAAAACTATACCAATTCCCCATAATAATAATAATATAAGCCTTTATTCAGATACACATTTTTTTAACATAAATCTTATATTCACGACTCTCGTTAGTCGATGACACCAACAACTTGGTCTGTTTGCCCAACTTTGGCAAAGGCCTCCTCCATTTTTTTCCACGCTGTTCTATTCATCGCTTTCCTAGTCCATGTTTTTCCTGCTGTGGCTTTTATTTCGTCTTCCCACCTTCGAAACTCTTTACCTTGTTTCCTTTTTCTATTTCTTGTGTACCAAAATACAATGATTTTGTTCCATTTCTCAATGCCTCTAATTATATGGCCTGCCCAATTCCACTTGAGTTTTCTTATTCTCCTTATTACATTTTTTATTTTGGTAATTTTTCGAATAATTCTGTTCCTTATTCTATCCGAATTCTTTATATTCAGCATGCTCCTCTCCATTGCTCTCTGACAGTTTTCTAGTTTCTTGTTTTGCGCTTTAGTGAGTGCCCAAGTTTGGCAGCCATATGTTAGGACTGGTAGCACGCAGGTGTTGTACAGCTTTGATTTGACGGACATCTTAACTTCGGTGTTCTTCATTACTTCTTTTAACTGCCAGTAACATTTCCATGCTTTTCCAATTCTAGTATCTTTTTCCCTTGACATTATGTCGGTGGTTGAGATTTGTTGTCCTAAATAAGTGTATTCTTTTACATACTCAACTGGCTCGCCATTTATGATGATAGGGTCATCGTGTGCATTTCTCATAGCTTTGGTTTTAGAAGTGTTCATTGTTAAACCTACGACTTTCTCTTTCCAGGTCTACGAGCATATTTTGTAGATGTTCTTTTGTTGTGGTGAATAATATAATGTCGTCGGCGAAGCGTAGGTGGGTTAGTTTTTCTCCATTTATGTTTAGTCCATACTGGTCCAATTTAAGTTTACGAAAGATTTCTTCTAGGGCAGCTGTAAATAATTTAGGGGATAGCGGGTCACCTTGACGAACGCCTCTATTTATTTTTATTTCATTGCCCTCTTTTTCTAATTTTATCCTAGCTGTACTGTTACTGTAAACATTTTTTAGAATTCTATTGTACTTATGTTCGAAACCTTGCTTCTTCAATTCTTGGTTCAAATTTAAGTATTTACCAAACTTTAAAAATAGAATGTAGTCGGTTATCACGTCACAATGAACAATAATTATAATGAATCCGTTGATGTCATGAAAAAGTTTTCACGACTCACAGATTTAGAACAAAGAAAAATAATTAAAACGTTTTAACTTTTATCACAACTATCAACGGAATTTGAAATATCTACAGTTTTGTAACCATTTTCAATTTATAAAGTGAAGTTAATTGTATGTACATTACGTTGTAAGTTCACGCCTAAAATTACAGCATACAACTGCATTGTTTCGTGAGGTTTCGTATGCCAAATTTATATTTGGTAGAGCTTTGCTACAGCTATATTAGTAGAATAGTTGTAGGACTGATGGGTCGGCTCGACCGGGGAAGGACCAAGCTCTCACAGAATACCAGCGTAAAGTGTAAAGAACCGGAGACCCATTTTACTGGAAAAGAGGCATTCCATTTTAGTCCTCATGGGTGATGACACATCTGCATTTTGATTTTTTTATTGAGGATAAATGTAGATTTCTATGGGTCAGAGCAACCACTATACACCCTATATTATATAAAAAAGAAAAAAAAATCGAACATCTTTAAAAAAAAAAGAGAAATTATGTAAGTTTTATAGTGAAAGTAGAGCCGGTCCTATAAAGCAACTTTGCAGTACTTTTAACTTTGTTGAACCTCTCTGAATTAATTTAAATGTAATCGTTGCGCAAAAAAATCATTTTATAAAAGTTGAACGTACGGCAAGGGTTGTGTGAAAACAGAAATACTCTTCATAGAATGAAGAATTCATAGTATGAAGCGCTATTAAAAATTAACAAGGGAAGTAATTTGAAGCCCAATAAGGCAGAGCAGCGTCTATTTTAAATAACAATTTGTAAATTTTCATTTATATAAAGTTTTGTTCACATAATATAAAACTTTGGTTTATTTAAAATAAAATTACTTAAATAATATATAATAAATGACCTAATTCTTAAACTCTCGTGTAGCCTTTAGGGTTATATTATTCATCAGAAGTAATAATGACTGTAACTGTGACACATATATAAACATATATATATATATATATATATATATATATATATATATATATATTATATATATATATATATATATGTATAATATATAATTAATAATTTAATTTAAATAATTGAAATGTTTCCCTGTAATACAAAAGTTTTACTTCTATCGTGTGTATTCACGACACCCGCTGTTTTTTTTATTTAGGTGCTTTGCAAAAAGAAATATCGATATAAACTACCTGGCACGTGATGCCGCATCACTAGAAAATTGCTATGTCGACCTGTCGCGTACTATATCTACTTACCGAGTAAGTTGTTAAAAAAAAGAGAATTTCTTTTCATTTTCTGTCTTCTAAAATGGTTTCTCATATTTCTAGAGCTAATGCTATCTCATTTATATCTTCCATGCCTCCTTATTTTCACGAAACTTTCACTTTTTCTCCTGTAGACGAAGGCGAAATACGCAAAGCGCTTTATTCTATTAAATCGAAAGTCATTGGTTGTGATGATGTGAGTAGGGTAATGGTTATGCACGTTTTGGATGCTGTTTTACCCGTGATAACTCATATAATTAACTTTTCGCTGATGAATGGTGTTTTTCCAACTCTCTGGCGCAAAGCCTTAATTAATCCCATTCCTAAATCCAGCGATTGCAACGCTATACCCAATTTCAGACCAATTTCTATTCTGCCTTTTCTCTCTAAGGTTCTGGAAGCTGTTACTCATAAACAGATTTCTTCTTTTGTTTTCTAAAAATAATATTCTTTCCCCTTATCAGTCGGGTTTCCGTCCTGTTCATTATTCTACTACTGCTCTTCTCAAGGTGATGGAAATTATCCGAGAGCGGATGGAAAAACTTAAAAGTGACCGTCCTCATTTTAATTGATTTTTCTAACGCATTGAATTCTATTGATCATGATATTTTGTTGGGCCCTCTTTCTTATTTAAATATCTCGTCTTCAGCTCAGGAATGGTTCTCATTATATCTTCGAGGCCGCCAACAGGCAGTGCGCACTGGACATATACTATCCGACTGGTGTGATGTGTCTACTGGCGTCTCTCAAGGCGGTATTGTCTCTCCTCTTCTGTTTTAAATTTTTATCAATCTCATCACATTAAATCTCAAGTGCTATTACCATCTGTATGCTGATGATCTGCAGTTATATGTGCATGTGGAACCCTCAACCATTTCTAATGATATCTCATTATTAAATGATGACTTGAAATACATCTCCGAATGGTCCACTGTGTATGGCATAAACGTGGACCCATCTAAGTGCCAAACAATAATCTTAGGTAGCCCACGATTATTATTGAAACTAGACATTCCCACCCTACCATCAATTATGTTTAAAAATAATGTTATACCAATTTCTCCCCATGTAAAGAACCTTGGTCTGTACGTTGATGATTGCTTACATGGAACAAACATATACAGGAGGTGAGTCGCAAAACTACTGAAACTTTGCGATCTCTATATCGATTAAAAAACTTTCTTCCCACCAATACTAAGATTTTACTTGTCCAGTCACTTATCCTACCGATTATTGATTATGTCGATGTGTGATGTTCAGACCTGTCTCAACATCTTCTTAATACATTGGATCGTCTACTTAACAACTGTATCAGACACATTTATGGTTTCTGTAAATACGACCATGTATCTTCTTTTCGCGCTCAGCTAAATTGGCTGCCTATCCGTCAGCGCAGATATGACAGAATACTCTGCACCCTTTTCACAATTTTGGACAATCCATGTACTCCCGAGTATCTGAAATCCAAATTTCAATACTTGGGAGATCCTCATAATCGTTCCCTCCGTTCTTCGGCTAATCTTAAGTTGCTTACTCCTTTACACCGTACTGGTTATTTATCTCAATCTTTCACCTTCACGGCCATTAGACTCTGGAATGACATCTCTGTTGATATTAAAAAAGCTTCCAACAAGTTTATTTTTAAAAATCAAGTCCGTAAGCATGTGAAAAAATTGTTGCAAGTTTGAACTAACACATCTCTTATTTATATTAAATATAATTATAATAATTATTATATATTTCATATTTGTTCTGACATAGATAATATTTACATGTATTGTGTATATATGTAGTGTATGCATGTATATGTGTATGTATGTATTTATATATGTATATATTGTGTGTATTTAGGTATATATGTCTATGTATGTGTGTATATGTATATTTATATGTAAATACAATATTTTTTAGCGCTTTCTATTTTGATTACTGCTGCACCGCCTCTTGTTTGTATATCTCTGTTTAGCCTAATGATTGACTGGGAGAGAATGTCCTATGGCATTAAGTCCGCCATATGTACAACTTTGTGCATTAAAGATTAAATAAATAAATAAAATAAAAATTTTAAAATTTAATATTAAACGCGATATAATCCGTAAAAATTAGCTTCATTATACCCTATTCTATATAAAAAACAATGTGATTTATGAATTTGTAAGTAATCTGCGGTCGATCCCTGTTGCCGTATATCCTAAGTGCGTTTTAAGTGTTCATTTATCATTGTGATGAAAGGAATATTGTAAGAATTTCAGAAGAGATTTAATTTATTTAAAAAATATAAAGTCAATCCATTTTTCAACTAACACGCCTTATTAAAATTTGAATTTAAAACATTATTTATGTTTGCGTTAAATACATAAATTATAAAGTCATTACTGTTAAATTTGCAAGTTGAAGCTCAAATAAAGAACAATACAAATACTTACAATACAAATTAAATATTTGTTTACAAAACAAACACAGAATGTGGAATCGTTGTACCGTATTAAGTGCGAATAATACACGCGAATTAAAATCAACAATGGGCAAATGAAATGATGTGCTATAATGTATTCAATGCTCGGAACTAAATTATAATAAATGCGTAATGGATTACTATTCGTTTGGGTTTTATTGTATTACGTGGTAGAGGCCCGCCGCAGCTATATTACTGTTGTAGCACAAATGGGTCGGCTCCACCGTGGTAAGACCACGTTCTCACAGAATACTAGCATAAAATAGCAAGTTAATGTTGCTATGTTTCGTATGTTGAGTGTAAATAACCGATGACACTTTACTAGAAGTGAGGCATTCCATATTGTTCCTCCGGGATGACAACGCATCTGCATTTTGATACTTGATCGAGGATAAATGTAGCCATGGATCACAGCACCAGCATAACTTAGGTGGACTGTGTGATCGTTCGTCACATAAAAAAAAATTAAAATACAAGTAATCAATATTATTATGATATGAAATATTTGTATATCATCTGCGCCATAAAGGGACAGTTTAAGACACTACCAACCCGTGTTGTCCTCTGCGTCCTGTATAAAAACATAGATAGACTTGAATAAAATATAACTCAAAAAGCGACTGAAGTAATGTCAACAAAACTACCCGAGTAAAACAAATATCAACTCGAGTTCAACTGGATTCGAGTCAATCGACTCTTACTTCGATTCGAGTAGTAAAAATAAAATCGAGTTGAATTACTGAATTGAGACAAAACCGGCATAAATTAGCATTATACTCGTAATGTTGCTGTGTTTCATGTGGTTAGTGACCAGAACCAGAGAACTATTTACTGGCAACGAGGCATTTCATCTTAGTCTTCAAGGGTGACAAATTATATAAGTGTAACAATTTTGATTTCTTATCGAGGATGAGTGTAAGTATCTATGGGCGGCATACTTTACCCTGGTTTCTATATAAAAAATTGCAATCAAGTGATATAAATTCTTGATATAAATCCAAATCAAGATGAATATTTCAATAACTTTGTAGAATTACTTAAATGGTGACTTCTAATTGGAATTTTAACATCATTTGTATAAATAGTGAAATTTGTATGAAGAGTGAAAGTTTGGGGTAGTTATTTTTAAAACACAGTTCCATTCGATTTAAACTGTCAATACAAGGACACTGAATTATAATAAGTTCTAAATTTCCCGCGGCTATATTGGTACATCGGTAAACTAGGTTGAAATTGGAATTTTGCCAAGTTAACAAGCGCTTTGTGGTCGTCTTAACAGTTTGTATATATATATCAGGCTTACGGGCAATTCTCTGTAATGTTTATAATAAGGTCTGCTATTTCTGTTATTTGGAACTGGCAAACTTTCTCTCGATTATGAGTTCAATGCTTGAGTTACCAACTTGCAAAGCAAATAGTTTTAATAATCTTAATTCTTGTTACAGATGCTTACATCTAAATCACCAATCGCGAATTTCCGCTTTTATTTTTTCTTAAACCGTTTTTAAAATTATTTATGTAACAAAAATACCTAATCGCACAGTCTAACACTATTGTATATGTTAGTAGTCAACTCGATTTCAGGTCAAACTAATTTGTCCTAGATTTGGCCTAGATTAGGCCGGTTTATCATACACATGTCCGATATAATAGTTTAGCCCAGGACAATCTAGTTTGGTCTTAATACTTTAAGCTTAACTAGTTTTGCCCGGTAAGAACTGAGTAAATGAAACTAATTTTTGTAACACGTTGATATTTTCAACGTATGGGAACATCGAGTTTTGTAATTGGTCTTAAATTGTATATGTCTGTAGGCCACAGCCTCCACTTAACATTAGGTCGACTATGTGCTCGTTTGTCACCCATATAATATAAAAAGGCAAAAAAGAGGCTTTACTAGGCGGTAGACCGAGGAAGTTAAGTGTACAAAAACAACCTAACGCATTGAAGTAGGATATTGATGCTAACGCTATTCATATGGCTCAAAGAATTGATGCTAATTCAACGAGGAAGAAATGCTTCCGAATCGAGACCCTCGTATTAAGAAGCACATTACATTTGTAGGTTACAAAGGTAATGATTGAAACAAAAATGATTTAAAAGACGATCGTTATGGATGAATATCCATATGGCAGTATATTTAAATTCATTAAATGTAACGAATAACTATTTCTATATTTTAAGCGTGTCATTTCATCACTAAAGGAACCTGCTTACACTGTATCTTTGAACTACACTGGCAACCGTCAGTTTTTAGGTATCGACGCGTTTTTAGGCCCTTTGTTGTCGATATTTAATACATTTGAACTAAACCAAACTGATTTCATCGTTTTATTCAGCCTTATTTATGCTAGGTTGGATTGTAGTCAAGCACCTGGCTTATCATAAGTAAAAAATAGCTGGAACATGCCAATTGCACAGTTTAAAGAGAAATGATTGTAAGTGCATAACGTCTGCACCAGTTTTAATATATCAAACTATATGAAACATGAAACACTGCTTAAATTTACATGTTGTGGCATTGTGCAGATTGCGTAATGACTATTTTAGAAACGTTGGCTTTTAAGGTATTGTAACGCAGCATTGAAGCGTTTGGCTGCGTTATTATGAGTAACGGGATCCATTCCCGAAAATAACAAGTATTTGTATGTACTATAAATAATATGATATTTCCGTATCTGGGTAATATCTCATCCGCAAAAGGTGTTTATAAATTCACCCTCGACCCCATGTTAATTTCCTACACGAGAGCAAGTAGCAGTGTATATTGTCAAAAGGTTTTTGACATAGCGAAGTTCAAAACAATAAAAAAATATCTTGAAAACTAACTATAACGTTACTTCGAAAAATCGAAAAAAAAATCAGCTAAAAAGTTTGCATAGCCCAATTAATCGAGGCTTCATTACTACTTGTGCGTGATTTAAAATAAAATGCTGGCTTTTTCCGACTTTCATTAGTGGAGTGGTAGCTTTCAAAAGAGACATAATTTAGCAGAGACAAAGTTTAATCAGTATTCACTTTTATAAAATTTTAAACTTGGTAATAGAAGTAGCCTGTACACTTTCCGAGACCTTGTTGTAATAGCGTATACATTGCCCCAAGAATGAAATACTGACTTTTTGGAGTCGAGAAACTGGTATCACTAGCTTGTGTTTGTTCCTAGTGTTTACAGAACGTATATCAATTTTTACTAACACTGCCTTTGTTTTTGTGAAAATACCTTAAATTTTCGTAAATATACTGAGAGCCCAAAGATAATTTATTTATTCCAAAAATTTATTTTTAAAAGACTCACGGTTTTCGGTTGTAAATAGCTCTAATGGCCCTCTTCTGTAAAACAAAAATAGTTTCTGAATCAGTGGCATTTCCCCATAGCAAAATCCCATAAGACTATAGAAATATGTTATGGAAATAACTGAAATAAACTAATCTAACTGTCTGGACATTAGTGAGACCTCTAATCTTTTTTACAGCATAGGCTGCAGAACTTACTCTGCTTGCTAGTTTGTATATATGGGGGCCCCACTGAAGCTTTGCGTCGAGAGTGATGCCAAGAAAAACAGTGGATTCAACAGGGCTCAGTTCTTCTCCATTTAAATTTACAATGGTACTCATTTTTTTTACATTCGTTGTTGTAAATTTAATACATTTAGTTTTATTTCCGTTTGAATGTAGATTATTAACGTTAAACCAATGCACTAATTTTGATATAGCATTATTCACTTCGTTTCATTAAAATTATTGACGTTTTAGTTTAAAAATCAAGGCAGTATCATCATAAAATAATACAATATCATGATTACCCCCTACAAGAGAAGGTAAGAAACTAATATATACTAGAAATAGGAATGGGCCGAAAATCGAGCCTTGAGAGACACCCGTTAGTACAGGTGACCCGGAAGAACTTTTACCATTGATAATAACTTTCTGCATTCTATTACTTAAATATGAAATAATAAGTTTAAGCACTGTGTTCTTGACACCATAGTACTGTAGCTTCCTGATTAATGTCTCATGGTGAATGCAGTCGAAGGCCTTGGAAAGGTCACAAAATATACCCAAAGCATCCTCTGAATTCTCCCATGCACAAAAAATATGTTTAATAAGCTCAACTCCAGCGTTAGTTGTCGAGCGACCGCTTGTAAAGCCGTATTGATTTTTATGTAGCAATTTATTAATATTAAAGAAACTTAACATCTGATCGTAAAATTATTTTTTTAGATCTTTTTTCAATGTTGGTAATACAGGAGTTCGGGTTCACATCCTTCGTTTGATACTAACAACACTGCGGTTTATGTACGAAATTGTACGCTTAGTGTCGATATATGACAAAGCCACGCTTTACTAAATTATTGAGGTTTGTTCTGATATTATAATTAGTGACTGTATTAATTACTGTAATAATAAAGTTGGCTCATATATTTCTTTGCCGTGCAGTGGCATTATCCATCAAACTATTTCATCCCGTGGGTCGTGAAAGGCAACTTTGGGAAATCATAGTCTCTTTTCTTTCTTAATCAAACGCGTTTCTGTGGCCTCACAGTTTACTTCAGATCTATATGGGCTGCAATATTTATTTATCATCTGATGGACTGTAAGTTCGTTTGTCACTTCAGATTTATAAAAGAAGTAAAAAAGGTCTGGTCTGATTCTGGTCACTTGTCATGACAACAAGTGTTTGTTATGCCTTCAAATAATTGTTCCAGGCATCTATGTTTGACCACGTATGGTACCACGTAATAAAATAGTAATAAGAATCTAAAAAAAATTCAAGCAACATGTAATGATCATGAGCTGTGATGAGTTTAGTGAGAACACTAGGTCATATGTCAATCTGAAATTATTCAATTTTCGTCGGTCTTAATATATCTGCAAAATTTTCTTCTTTAAATTTTCTGGAAGTGGGTGAAAGCTGAATTATAACATTTCATCACATTCATACTTGTAAGCATGTAAAAAAGAGGAAAACCTTGCGTAGAATTAACGGTTATTTTTAAAAGACATCTGATTTTACTCAGCATAGGACTTATCCATAGATTACGAAAAATGCGGTCGTGATACACCTGCATACATCGACTACCTACATGTTTCATCTAGTTACCTGTGTATTAGTGCGAGATCGCCCAATACTTTTTACTTTTCCCTTTAAAAAACGTAACCTGCACACTAGAATTTTCTCCCGTATCGTGAGGGCAGTTTACAAATATAAATTGCACAAGGACAAATATCCAGACCCGGATCAATTATTTGTAGGCCATACAAATACTTGTTCCGTATGGGGATTCGAACCCGCGGCCCTTAGCGCTGCAACTCAATTCCTAAACCACTGCGTCACGGAGCTGATGGCTGTTACATAGAAAAAAGTGACGGCTCATACTATGCTTGCTAGTAAAAACCCGCCCTTACGAGTAAGAACATTTCTTAGCCATCGGTTGTTGCCTCGTCTAGCTAATTGGCCGGTCGATTGTCATCTAAGCTTACTCACCCGTTAGGTTGCCACTTATTATTGTTCTTCTTCGGATATCCTTGTCACTGACTGTATTACGCAAAGAACTAGTATAGCCCTCTCTGAGTGATTTGAAAGTTCCTCCTGCAGCCAGCAATGACTGCGAGGTCATTCAGTAAGTCGGGTTTACATTTTTTCTTAAGGCTTTTTAGAACGAACAAGAAGAGTTGTCGTAATTATATTGTGTATATGTGTATATTGCTGTCCAGCTGAGTTGGATTCGATTGAAAAATTTAAGCAACATGTATGATGTTTTAATTTCAATAATATTGTCGTTATATATATAAATAATTTCATTTTGTTTTGCTTCTTTTTTCTTTCTTTATAATCAATCATAACCGTGGTATCTGGTGGTAAAGGAAAATATTGACGAAACTTGTGTATTTTAACATAACCCAAGAATTAAAAATAACTTATTTCTGGGGAATATAAGGTCTACACTAAATAAAGATGATGTCTCTGTTCAGTAACTGATATTTTTTATAGGATAAGGGTGACAAGTGAGCACACACTTCACTTGATGGTAAATGGTTGATGTGGCGCATTAACATCTACATCTATTCTCCTTTCCGAATCAAAATGCAGATGCGTTGCCAGCCGTGAGGGCTAAGGCGGAATGCCTCTTTTCCAGTAAAAAGCGTCTCCGGTTCTCTACACTCAATATTCGAAACATGGCACCATTAATCTGTCATTTTACGTTGTTATTCTGTAAGAGCGTGGTTCTTCCCCGGTCGAGCCGACCCATTCGTGTACAATTATGCAATAAATATAGCTGCAGCATGGCTTTACCACGTACAAAACATGTGCAGACAGTCCTTTCCTTAAATATTTAGATAAAGAATTTTAAATATTAAAAAAAATATAAAAAGAAAAATATTATTATAACTTAATGCACGACCAATGTTAGTGTAATAGTTAAGATGGAATTAGATTTTATAAAAAAAATAATTTATTAGCTTTCCTTTTTTAAAGAAGTATTTTTGTTTACTATGTTGTAGGACTCCATTTCTGCATAGAAGTCCGTTGGGTAGGTGCTACTTTCTTGTCTATTTTTGTCGGCAACCATCAGTGCAGGCACTGCTGTGTTTTCGTCTGAGGGGTATATGTAGCCAGTATACTTACTGGCTGTTAGCATTATATCTTAGTCCTCAGAGGCGCCAAAGTTCTTTGGTTAAAGCTGGTTGCAGGTGTTCATGAGCCGCAGTAGCCACTTACTATAAGGCGACCTGCAACTCTTTTGTCTTTTCAGTTCAATAAATAAAAGTAAGTATGACAAATAAGGACATAGTACCCCTGATGTTACGTAGATGCTCTGATTATATAATTGAAAATTAAAATGCAAATGTGTATCTCCTTTAAGGCATAAGATGGAATACCTCGTTACCAGTTAAATGAGTCTCAGGTTCTCGACACTTGTCACACATAACTCACGAAACACAGTAGCATTACATTTTTTTGTACATTGCAACGGCTGTGCCAAATACTAAAAGAAATAATGTTGTGGTACAAAATGAAATTTTATTTGGGTTATTTTTTTTATATGGAAATATTAATTATAATTATATGAAATATTTTTTTATAGCCGTATGCTCGGGGGCAACCGAGCATACGGCTCACCTGATTGTAAGTGACTACCGCCGTCCATGAACAACTGTAACACCAGGGGAATTGTCGTATCGGTGCGGAAAAATCGCTGGTGGTAATCGATTACACATGAAAATTGTGTGAGGAAGAAAATATCTTCTAAATCGCACAGTGGTGGACCGCCAATAATCCAGATGGTATGGATGGTATCGCGAGTTTTGTCGCGATGTTCGATGGTGAAATTGAGCGGCTGGAATTAGTCCGAACAATTCCTCAGAGCACTCTCCTTGGTACATGCGATGAAATGCAAAAAGAATTCGGTCGTCGACGATTCCAACCGCTCTGCGCTGGATGCGGTCAAGTAGAAGGAGCTGGCACTGGGAAGTCCCAGCGCAGAGATGGGAAGAGAGGCCGAATCTGAGCCTTGTGAAGTTGCAGGCGGTGTGCCGGCATGAAATACTGACTCGCTCTGCTGAGTACGCCAAGTTTTTTAGAGGCCAATTTGGCCTTCTCTTCCAAGTGACCACGAAAGATAAAGACAAAGATAAAGATCATTTTATTTGTTCAAACATGACTATACATACATATGCATGCACGATGTTAAAAGAAAATATCTCGACAGTCATGTTTAGCCTCTACGACGTACAAATGTTAAAAATATAAATAAAAAAATAGCAATTTCAATTGGCCTTCGCCTTATTTAGTATTAATAAATTATACAATAAACATTAAAACAGAAAACAAACATCATTCGAGAAGAGAATCTATATATTTAAATATACTTGTACTTAAAAACATACCTTTATTTACCCAAATGATTGTACAAATTCTTAGTGTTACATACTTACATTAGTCAATTTCGTATATTATTACTTTCGATTATTTTATGAAATCTACTTTATTATGTTCAATTAGCAGTAAGATAATGTGCAATAATTTATATAAATGTAGATATTATATGTCATAGCAGTTAGTGGTCAATGTTGTCTTGCAGAAAGTCATTAATATTGTAGTAGGCTTTATTTGCAAGGAAATTATTAAATTTATTTTTGAGTATGTTACTATTATGTTCTTTCCAGCGTTTAGGAATTTTATTATATATTTTTGGGCCCATGCAAAATATGCTGTTATCCATTAAAGTAGTTTTTGATTTATGTAGACGAAGTTTACTGTTATCACGTCTATTACGAACGACCGCATCAGACATGCGTGGGAATAGCTTAGGATTGCTCTTAACGAACATTGCGCTTTCCAAAATATAAAGTGAGGGTAATGTCAATAATTTATATTGTATGAAAAATGGTTTACAGCTCTCCGTGACCTTTAGTTTGAAAATGGTCCTTATGCATTGCTTCTGGGCTTTAAATACTAATTCTTTATTCGTAGAGTTACCCCAAAAGAAAATGCCGTATCTAAGAATGGAGGAAACTAAACCATGGTACGCTGTGAGAAGGGCATCGATATTGAGCATTGGTACTAATTTGTAGAATGCGTAAGAGGATTTACTGATTTTTTTTATTAAGGCTTCTGTGTGTGTTTTCCAAATGAGTTTTTTGTCAATAATTACACCAAGAAACTTCGCATTATCTACCTCATTAATCATTTTATTATTGTAGTGTGTATGTAGGTTTGACATAGTAGATCCTCTTTGTGAAAAGTGCATAATATTAGTTTTTTCCAAATAGATTTTTAAATTATTATTTTCTAGCCATTTTATCATTGATATTAGGGAATTATTAATGTCATTATTATAGGTATCATTATTTTTATAAGGTATAGTTATGGTACTGTCATCGGCAAATAGTGTCACGTATTGGTTAATGCTTTTAGGTAGGTCATTGATATATATAATTAACAATAGAGGTCCCAAGACACTGCCTTGAGGCACACCATATTTAACTACTCGACCTGATGATCGATAAGTTTCTTCATGTTTGATGTGTGTGTTTATTGATGTTATTTCTGTATATTGCTTTCTATTCGAAATATATGATTCTATGAGACGCGAAACGTTACCTCGGATACCATAAGCTTCTAACTTCCTAATCAAAATGTTATGAGAGACGTAGTCAAACGCCTGCGTCATATCACAAAATATGGTGCTAACAGGAATGTTTTTGTCTACATTTATCACGACTTTATACAAGAAGTCATAAATAGCCATATTTATTGTTTTATTATTACGTAAGCCTTTCCGTTCTTGAGTTAGTATATTATTCTTCTCAAGATAAGTGTATAATTGTTTATATATATGTTTCTCAAATATTTTAGAGATAATACTTATGAGAGAGATAGGTCGGTAGTATTGCATAAGTTGCTTATCTTCTTTTTTAAATAACGGCTTTACAATCGATATTTTCAGTGCCTCTGGAAAAATACCAGTATCGATGCTTAGATTTAAAATATAACTCAAATGTGTATAGATTTCTCCAGCAACAGCTTTGACGACTTTCGTTGAAAGACCATCATAACCCACACTATTTGTATTTCTTAATGAGTTTATTATTTTGTATATTTCCGCAGGGTTACACGGGGCTAAAAAGAAGGAGTTGAATCTGTTTTCTATTAAAGATGTAACATTTTTAAAATAATTATTTATGGGGATTATTTTTTCAATAAAGTATGTATTAAATTCATTAGCTATGTCTTTAGGTTTAGTGATTATACTATTGTTGATTTTAATTTTTCTAATAATGTCTCTGGGTAAATTTCGTTTTGAACTATTAATTATCTTCCAAGTTGCTTTAGATTTACACGCAGAGGTCTTTATTGTATAGTTATTTTGTGCTTTCCGAGTAAGCTAAATTATAAGTTTTAGTCTTTTTAGAATAATTAGTAAAAATATTTTTGTTTATTTCATTTGGTTTATGCCTATATTGCCATAATAATTGGCGCTTCTTTTTGCTACATATTTTTATGCCGCGAGATATCCATTTGAGTTTTTTGATAATATTAATAATTTTACTTACCTCGGGAAAACATAACTTATAGTAAAGAGTAAATGTATCTAAAAAAATATTGCAGGCATCATTAGGATCAGAAGTTTCGTATACATTCGAAAACGATAAGCTTTTAAAACAAATTTTGAATTTACTTATGTTTTCCTTACAATAGTCTCTTTTAGTGACTTTTAGAAACTGCACGTTACTCGATATGTCGCCAAGGATTCCGATACTGGCTGAAGCAACAAGGTGAGTGCCTTGAAACTGAAGAGATACGACAAAAGGGTTGCTTTTAGTGATAATCGCGTAAACTTGTGCCCTCTGGCAGTTGTACTGGGCTAGATTTAGTCGCACTCAATCCGAGACTTTGTTCAACAAAGTCTCGACTTCAGACACAAGTTTGTTCCGGTACTTGACGACGTTTTCCCGAGAAGTACTGGCAAGGCCGGAGTATATATTTGAATTAGTCTGTTTTTATATTTTATATAGTCTATTTTAATTCGTCTTTTCATTCATTACATAAGCCTAGTTCATAGATTGCCTATATTACATCTATGCCATTGTTGTCACGCTTGTCAAGCGGCTTGGTAACCACAGATTTTATTTATTATGAGTTGTGACCAGAATGCTGTTATTCAGTCCATCTTATTTCTCTCTGTCGCCTCTTATGATACCCACGGCTGATATGGGGTAGTGGATCCTTGTAAGCCACTACACGATCTATTTAATATTGTGAACAAAATTATAACTTAGGTGGTGGCATTAAAATAAGATGCTCAGAGTAAATTTTATGATTCAAGACTTTGTAGGAAATTTGCGATCGATCCCCGTTGCCGTATATCCTAAGTGCGTTTTAAGCTCATGCTCATTTATCATGGTGATAAAAGGAATATTGTAAGAGAGAATTAATTTATTTAAAAAAATAAGGCCAATGTAGTCAATGCAAATTTGTCGACTAACATGTCTAAATGTTTGTATTTAAAACGTTATTTATGTTTGCGTCAAATTATTACAAAGTCAATTCTATTAAAATTGCAAGTTGAAGCTCAAATAAAGAACGATAAAAGTACTTTCAATATAAATTAAATGTTTGTTTACAAAGGAAACACAGCATGTGGAATAATTGTACCGTATTAAGTGCGAATAATACACGCGAATTAAAACCAACAACGTGCAGATGAAATTATGTGCTATAATGTATTCCATGCTTGGAACTAAATAATAATAAATGCGTAATGGATTACTATTCGATTGGGTTTATTGTATTACGTGGTAGATGCATATTGCAGTTATGTTATTGTTGTAGCACATATGCGTCGACTCGACAGGGTTAGGACCACGCTCTTACAGAATAACAGCGTAAAATAGCAAGTTAATGTTGCTATGTTTCGTATGGTGAGTGTAAATAACCAGATTGTTTTTACTAGAAGCGAGGCATTCCATCTTGGTACTCCGGGATGAAAACGCACCTGCATTATGATACTTGATCGAGGATAAATTAAGATGTCTATGGATCACAGCACCAGCATAATTTCAGGTGGACTGTGTGCTCGTTCGTCTCATAAAAAAATGAAAACACAAGTAATCAATATTTTTATGATACGACATATTTGTTTATCTTATGTGTCATAAAGCGGCGGCTTAAGCTCCATCAACCCGTTTTGTCCTCTGCGTCCTGTATAAAAACATAGATAGATTTGAATACAATATTACTCAAAACACGACTGGAGTAATGTCATAAAAACTACCCGAGCAAAACAAATATCAACTCGAGTTCGACTGGACTCGAGTCACTCGACTCTTACTTCAATTCGAGTAGTAAAAATAAAATCGAGTGAAATTACTGAACTGAGACAAAACCGGCATAAAATAGCATCATAATGTTGCTGTGTTTCATGTAGTTAGTGATCAGATCCAGAGAACTGTTTACAGGCAACGAGGCATTTCATCTTATTCCTCAGGGGTGACAAATCATATAACTGTATCTATTTTGATTTCTTATCGAGGATGAATGTAAGTATCTATGGGCGGCATACTTTACACTGGTTTTTATAAAGAAAATTGCAATCACGTGATATAAATTCTTGATATAAATCCAAATCAAGATTACTATTTCATGAAATTTGTATAAAGAGTGAATGTTTGGGGTAGTTATTTTTAAAACACAAATCCATTCGATTTAAATTGTCAATACAAGGACACTGAATTATAATAAATTCGAAACTTCCCGCGGCTATATTGGTTAGATCGGTAAACGAGCAGCTACTAGGTTGAAAATGGAATTTTGCCAAGTTAACAAGCGCTTTGTGGTCGTCTTAACAGTTTGTATATATCAGGCTTAAGGGCCTGTTCTCGGTAATATTTATAATAAAGTCTGGTATTCGTGTTATTTGGAACTGGCAAATTTCTCTTGATTATGAGTTCAATGTTTGAGTTACCAACTTGCAAAGCAAATAGTTTTAATAATCTTAATTCTTGTTACAGGTGCTAACATCTAAAACACCAATTGCGAAATTTTCGCCTTGTTTTTTCTGAAATCGTTCTAAGAATTATTTAGGTAACAAAAATACCTAATCAAACAGTTTAACACTATTGTATATGTTAGTGATCAAACCCGACTTCAGGTCAAACCATTTTGTCCTAGGCAAAATCGGCATATCCTGCGCGTATATACCATATGTGTATTTACTAGTTTAGCCCAGGATAATCTAGTTTGGCCTAAATACTTCAGGCAGTTTGGCCTAAAAAGAACTGAGTAAGTGAAAATAATTTTTATTAAACGTTGATATTCTCAACGTATGGGAACGTTGAGTTTCGTAATTGTAATTCGTATCTTAAATTGTAGACATCTGTGGGCTACAGCATCCACTTACTATCATGTGGACTATGTGCTCGTTTGTCACCAATATACTATAAAAAAGGCAGAAAAGGAGGCAGAAAAAGAGGCTTTACTAAGCGGTAGACCTAGTAAGTTAATTGTACATAAAAAACCTAACGCGTTGAAGTAGGGGTATATATGTTAATGCTATTCATATGGCTCAAAGATTTTATGATAATTCAACGAGGAGGAAATGTTTCCGAGTAGAGGCCTCGTATTAACAAGCACGTTATATCCGTAGGTTACAGAGGTAATGGTTGAAACAAAAATGATTAAAAAGACGATCGTTGGCTTGCTAGGTTTATTTATCCTAGGTTGGATTGTAGTTAAGCACTGGCATATCATAAGAAAAAAAAACGACGGGTTGCACTCCGGGAGTGCCGGCAGAAGTGAAAACTTGAATATTAATTTGTGCATTTTTGATATTTTGGAATGGTTAGGGAATAATTTTGCACGAATTCCTTTAATTATCAGTATAAAAGTACTACCGAACTACTACTGACCGAATGGTGAAGAATATATATAGCGCGAAAGTTAATATTAAAAGGTGTCGAGGTAGACCGAGACTAACTTTCGAAGACCATGTGAGCAAACTGCTCGAAGAGGGGAAGGTCAAGAGTACTCAGATACCTAGACGTGCATGTATGAAGAAGATAATGAATCTGAAAGAAGCGAAAGAGGTATGTAAGGATCGTGACACTTGGCGATCTGTTCTCTCTGGCTACCCCGTCAGGGATTGTGCGTGAAGATAAGTAAGTAAAAGTACTATCATTTATGTGGTAGAATACAATATTTATTTATTGCGCTATCGTACACAAACATGACAATTTATAATACATTTAAAAGTTTATCTCTCAGAAAAATCACACACACGAATGTTCGCGCAAGCGTTCTGCGCCGCCTAAACGAAACAGCAGGCGCAGGCATACATTTTCGCCGCGCCGTAGAAATAGAGGTGGATACTTCCTCTCCTACGCCGCGCCGGCTGCCTTCTCTCCGTCCGTCTTACGAACAGGTCACGTGTCCTGACGCGAGTTTAACATTTTTTACCCATTACAAAAAAGTGCACAACGCCGCTAAAGAAGTTTTCACTTCAAAAATAACTGAAACATACTAATTGCACAGTTTAAAGAGAGATGATTGCGTGTGCATAACGTCTGCACCAGTTATATTATGTGAAGCTATATGAAATATAAAACACTGGTTAAATTTACATGTTGTAGCATTGAGCAGATTACGGAATGACTATTTCAGAAACGTTGGCTATTAAGGCATTGTAGCGCAGCATTGAAGGGTTTGGCTGCGTTGTTATGAGTAACGGGTTCGATTCTCGTAAATGTCAAGTATTTGTATGGACTAGAAATGATATGATATTTCCGAGTCTGGGTAATATCTAATGCGCAAAAGGCGTCTATAAATGCATCCTCGAATCATGTTAATTTCCTACACCGAAGAAACATTAAAAAGACCAGACCTTAAATATCCAGAAAGCAAGAAATAGTGTATATTGTCAAAATATCTATGACATATGAACCTCTTTTTCCATATAACTAGCATTCAAAGCGACTACTTTATATTACTAACTCCTCTTGAAAAGAGACAAGTTTGTTCTGCGGTCGCCAGTTACTTTAAAGCGGACGCAATTTGCAACATTCGTTTGTTACAAAGAGCTCATAAATAAGTTTTCATTGAGAGGCTGCTGAGCTCCGCTATAACCAACAGTTTTGAAGATTATCGTTTCTCTTTATTCCATTAATCCAATTGTTTGTTGAAAAACTAGTAGATATTATTGAGTGCATTTCCGAAAACAATTGAGTGCATTACGAAGTAAATCAGTCGAGCTGTAGCTTTTATCTGGCTGACTGTTCGCTTAAGTGTTAGATCTAAAGATAATAAGGCTATTACTTATGTTTAAAACAAAAATTATCAAATATAGCACTCGATTCACGACGGCTCTCAACGGGTTTGATCCGCCGGAACCAAAAAAATTGTTAATTGCAATTTCAAGTGCTGATTTATCATGTGCTCGGCGGCGATAAAACATCTTGACGAAATCTGCATGTTAGAAAATTTATAAAAATATATTTCGAAGACACTGTAAAGTCCACCAACGAGCTTTGCAAGAGAACAGCGGACAATTCCTTATCCTAAAACCCTCTTCGAAATGAGAAGAGGCCTGTACCCAAGAGTGGGATGTACATAGGCTGTATCTTTACTTAAGTCCTTCTGTGCTTAAGATTCCGTAAGGGAATCGTAATTAACCTAACTTACGTAACGTAATTAATAAATAAATAATTATCACACTCTTAATTATTTTTGCTGTCCAATAGCAATGCTAGCTAGTGCTTGCTTGCTGCTTTGATCTAGTCTAAGGGGTATAAATAGCCAGTATTATTACATGCTGGCTATAGTGGCTAGTGTAAGAATAAAAATCAGCTAAAACCTTCGCATAGTCCAATTAATCGGGGCTTCATTATTACGTGTGTGTGATTTAAAATAATACGCTGGCTTTTCCTACTTTCATTAGTGCAGTTTTGCTCTGGTAGCTTTCAAAAGAGACATAATTTAGCAAAGAGAAATTTTATTCAGAATTCACTTTTATAAAATAGACATATTTATTGACGGTAAATCCTATTACTGTTTATTATATATACCAGTAACATGGATCCGAGAGAGAGCATTCTTTACAAAAAAAATATATTTATAAGTGGTAGAGACACGCTGCATCTATATTATGATTGTAGCACGAAAGGCGTGAAACGTAATGGTTCGACCGGGGTAGTACCACGCTGTGTTTCATATAGTGAATGTAGAGAACCGGAAATCCTTTTTACTAGAAACGCATCTGCATTTTGATAATTAATTGTGGATAAAAATGGTAGATGTCTATGGGACACAGCATTCACTTATCATCAGGTGAACTGTGTGCTCATTTGTTACCCTTTTTCTATAAAAAAACTAGTGACTTGCTCCGGGTTCTCATGGGTGTTACTCATCATCATTACAGTCCATCACAAGTCCACTGCTAAACATGGACCTGCCATAGATTACAATAAAGTACGGTCCTGAGCCACCTGCATTCAATGAAAAGCTGCATATTTTATCAGGTCATCAATGCAACTAGTGGGAGGTCACTGAATATTGCTCTTGCCAGTATGAAGCTGAGTGCTTTTCACCGGTGTACTAGTCACCATATCTGGCTTTGTTTTGTTAAATCACATTTGTATTTTTTTGAATAACCCTCACATAAAATATTCGTGTAGAATACACGAAAATACTACTTTATTCCTATGTTAGTAAAAACCGTAACAAAATCCATACAGTAATTTTAAAGTTTAAAGTAAATAAAGAGACAGCCGCGGATTAGCTATTTTTAATATTACTCGTATTCTATCGCTTGTTTCCTTTTTTATAGTTATATTTACTGGTTAGTATATATTATAAAGAATATATATAGTTTATTATGCCTCATATTAGATTGGATTGGACTTTATCAAGTAGCCACGCTTGGCAGTTGGTTTGGCAAATGCAGTATTTTATTATTATCATTACTTAGCTGAAAAATACTACTGTCTATCTCTTGTTTCAGTTTCCCTCTGTCGCCTCTTATGACATCCACGGGATGATATGAATAGAATAGAATAATTTTTATTTCCTTTATTAAATGATTATTACTACATAATACACATGAACATATGAAACATAATACATGTGAAATTAATTTTTTTATGTACCTAACAAGGTTCGAAAAATACCTTGTCTCGTATTGGACATAAATGCAAACACGGAGTCTGATTAAATATTTAATATACTCGTATTTGCAGGTTCACAATTTAATAATAAAAATAGGTGAGAGCGATGTTCTTTGTAAGACGAATGAATGATTTGTGTGTTGGTGGGGGGAACAAAAATGACATTTGACGTATAGTATTCAATAAAACGTTAGGCGCGGACATCCTCCCCCTGTTGAAAGGCGATGACTTTCAAACTCCTAATCCTTAAAGTCTTCTGCAATTGGTAGAGGGCATAGACGAACGACGGGGCGGTAAACACATCCTTTGGTGGTATTGACATAGGCCACTCGTGGCACGCTGTCTTGACCAGGATACAATTTTTGTACGCATCCAAAACGCCAGCAGAGTGGTGTCGCGTTATCTTCTTGAAGAAGGACCATATCCTCAATGTTCAAAGATGTGCAATTTGTCTTCCATTTGGAGCGCTGTTGCAATTCGGCGATGTATTCTCGTTGCCAGCGTGACCAAAAATGATGATAAATCTGTTGTATTCGTTCGTACCGTTAAAGATGATTGCTATTAAGATCTTCTACAGCAAGTGATGGTAGCGCAGTGAGAGTTCGGCCAATGAGAAAGTGTCCAGGAGTTAAAACTTGGAGGTCATCAGGAGAAGAGGATAGAGGACATAATGGACGGCTGTTTAAGATTGATTCTACTTGTGCGAAAAGAGTGGTCAGTTCTTCGAATGTTAGATGAGAGTTACCCATTGTACGCTTAATGTGAAATTTTGCCGATTTCACTCCGGCCTCCCAGATGCCGCCAAAATAGGTGTGTAAGAAGGTAAAAAAACTAACTTTGTGCCTTCATCGCTTGCGAAATCAGAAAGGGATGCCTCGTGATTTAAAAAAAAATAGTTTATTTCTTTTGCTCCTGCCACAAAGTTGCGGCTGTTGTCGCAGAATACTTCCACTGGCTTTCCTCTTCTGGACACAAACCTACGGAAGGTGAGTGTAAACGCATCCTTCGTAAGATCGGACACGGCCTCTAAATGTATGCACTTATATCTTAAACAAATAAAAAGACAAAGATATGATTTTAGTAATTTCGAACCACGGCCCTTTCTATTTAGAGTAAGAAGTGGACCTGCAAGGTCCAACACCATACCAACAGTTCTAAATGGGTAGTTTGGAGTAACACGCTGCGATGGCAAGTTTCCCATTATTGGGTTAATAGATTTTCCTTGTATTCGTCTACACGTATAACATTGACGTATTTTGCGCCGCGCTAGATGTCTACCATTGACTGGCCTAGCATATTATCTTATTATTGACAACAATAGTTGTGGGCCAGCATGTAAATTGTGTCTATGCTCGTATTGAAAAATTAATTTGGTCAATTGATGTGATGAGTGCATGAGAACGGGATGTTTATATCGTAGGCAAATTCTGAAGCATCTAAGCGGCCACCTACTCTAATCACGTTAAATTTATCATCAAAAACTGGCGATAATGATAAAATATTTCATTTTGTACTGATACATTTTCCGTTTACCAATAAATTATACTCTACAGGAAATGACTGCTCTTGAGCTAAGCGACACAAGTGATAAAATATATAATACTTTGAATATAATACTTTGTTCCTCGACGATTAAACTACCAGAAATACAATTATTTGGATTCTTAAATTATGAATAAAACGTAATACGTAAGCAAATGAATGTTTTAATTTTAATAATTTAAAATAGTTTTCAAACAAAATTATACAATTTTGATTAATAGTTACATGGGCTGAAAACTGTGTTATGTTTGGTCTCCGGTAGATTTATTGAATTAAATTGTTGTGTTTTTTAATAACAAAGGCCAATTCTTCTCTAGCTGATATAAAAAACTAGGTCCTGACCACCAAAAATCTTTGCTTGCTATTTGATCAGGTCTGACACCTCTAGAAATGAGATCTGCTGGATTTAAATCAGTCGGTACGTATCGCCACGAAGCTGGGTCTGTATGTCACTAATTTCGCTAACTCTATTTGCAACAAATATTTTAAGATTTTGATAGCTACTATTAAGCCAGCCCAACACCTCACTAGAATCACACCAGTGAGTCTCACATTGTATCTGACATCGCAAAGAAGTCTTAACAGCCTCACATAGCTTGGTGGCTAATAAAGCAGCACAGAGCTCTAGCCTGGTGATTGTTATGGGCTTGATTGGAGCTACTTTAGATTTAGAGCATAGGAGTCTGACAGTGATCTCATTTTTCTAATTTACAGACCGGAGGTAAATGCAAGCTCCGTATGCATGTTGCGAGGCGTCAATTAAAGAATGAAGTTCTATTGAGATAGGTTCATCGCATAAAGTGTGTCTTGGAATTTTTAGTCTTTAGAGCGCAGGTAAAGCATGAACAAATTTAGTCCAAGCACTCCTAATGTCAGTTGACACCAGATCGTCCCAGCCTAGCTTCTCTCGCCATAACAGTTGCAAGATTATTTTGCTTTGTATAATGCATGGGCTTAATAATCCCAAAGGATCAAAAATGTTAAACAATGATGACAATATAACCCGTTCAGTAATATTGTTGTCATGAGACGGTAGAGCTTTGGATAGGAAAAAATAATTCATCAGTAGTAGGCTCCCGTCCTATTCCTAAAGTGCTGGTTGATTCACTTAGTGTTAAATTATCATCGTTTGTGGAAATTGATGAAAAAATTAAAGGTAAGTTAGTTTTGAATTTTTTTTAAATTGAAACAACCACGTTTGAATGCAGATGTAACTGCTTGTTGAATATAAATTAAAGTCTGTTCGTCATCACTACCGGTTATTAAATCATCAACTATAAAATCATGTTGTAATATAGTTTTTATGCTTACATCTGAGCATTCTTCACCTAGTTGCCAAAGACATCGTGTGCTTAAGTAGCTAGAACTCGCCATGTCATATGTAACCATGTTAAGAGTGAGAATTTTGATAAGCAAAGACTCATCTTCCCTCCATAATAACAGTTGCATATTTCTATCCAGCTCATGTAGAAGTACCTGCCGATACATTTTTTCTACGTCGCCGGTTAAGAGATATTTGTGTTGACGTGCTCTGATAAGAAAGGAAAATAAACTGTCTTGTAAATTTGGACCTACCATAAGAATGCCATTGATGGAATGACCAGATGATGTAGGAGCCGATCCGTCAAAGACCACTCTGATCTTTGTTGACTCACTGCTATATTTAAATACAGCATAATGATATAGAAAACATGAAAGATGTGGTTTAGAAATTGTTGATTCGGTAAGATGTCCTAATTCTTCATATTCTCGTAAAAATTTTATGTATTGTAATTTGACGTCTAGCTGCTTTCTAAATCGTTTTTCTTAAGTAATCAAGCTTTTTTTGGCGAGAGTATAAGATTTAACCAAACAGTCTGGTGAATCTTTTAAGGGCAAACTGACAGAGAATCTACCTGACTCAAAGCGAAAGGTGTGATTAATAAAGTGAGCTTCACATGCCTTCTCTTTGGGTTTTAAATGACGTTTTAGTGGAACTTCTTTTAGTTCCCAGAATTTGGTCATTTGCGTATTGATATTATTGTAATCAAAACCAGAATTTGATAATCTAGCTGAAAGATGACATTGAGTAATATTATATATATATGAAATGAATTTGTATAAGGACCTGAAATTAACCATCCGAATTTGGAACTTCTAAGTTTAGGATTGTTAGGGCCGAGCGTGATTTGCTTGCATCCTAGAATGTCCCAGAATAGTTCGGCGTCAATGAGTATATAAACAGGCGCAGAATGGTTAAACGTAGGGTCAGCAAGTTTTATATACTTGGGTATGTTTAATTGTTGTATATCAATATGGAACTTAGGAATATTGCCTGTAAGCTCCGGTAACACAAGAAAAGAATGATTGACTTTGAAAGGTTCAGTTAATGAATGAAGTTGCGCTACACAAGTATCAATGGCTTTATTGGTATGGTTATTTCCAATGCCCACAATATTGATGACATTGTTGCTATATGAATGTAACGATAGTTTTTCTTTGAGACATTGAGTTATGAAAGATGATTGACTACCGCAGTCTAATAGTGTTCTCACTCGTATTTACTTGTATTCGATTTGATATTTCGATTATTGCGGTAGACAGTAAAACGTATGTCAAGTTTTGTTAAAAAAAGTTGCCTACGGTTTCTTCTAAAATAGTAGCACAGGATGTAGTAAAATTCTTATCAGAACCTTTATCACTTGGAAGTGGTGTATGCAAAAGAGTGTTGTCTTTTTTTGCACTCGCGGCATGGGCCTAATCTACAATCACGCACACTGTGGCCATAGCGTGGGCAATTTAAACATAACCTTAATTCGTTAACTTCTGATATGCGATCATGTACATTCTTAGCTTTAAATTAGCGCAATCATAAATTCTATGATCACCGCGAAAAACCACACACGAGAAAGAATTGTTATTATTATTTTCACTAGTGCAAGCAAAAGGTTTTGTTTGTGGTCGTTCATGTTTATTATTTGATCCCAATGGACCTGAAATTTTATTAATTGTACTAGATGAAGTTTGCAGTGACTCCAATACATTAATAGATTAAAAATTTATGAAATTGTTGCAAATTAAAATGAATACCATCGAGCGTGCTACGCCACTCTTCCCATTTAGCTTGAGTTCGGCAGTCTAGTCGCGAACTCATAATATGCACGATCAGAACATCCCACTTATCAGTAAGCTGCCCTAAACTGGCTATGGCTAAAGCTCGCAAATTTGTGACGTGATCAACCATATATCAAAGTGATATAACTGATTCTCGTGATAATCGTTGAAGACTTAATAAATAATGTAAATGGTGATTGATAAGTTGCCGTTTGTTGTTATAGCGTTCACACAATAAAGTCCAAGCAGTAATGTAATTAGCACTTGATACTTCCAAATTCGAAATGATACGAGATGCATCGCCCACTAAATAAGAAATTAGCAATAAGCAATTATTAATGGAATTTGTGTATAGGTGGTGTTTAGGCCAAATAATTAACATTGTAAAAACTTTCATTCCAAGACGCATGCCTCTGCGTGTCCTCCGATGGAATTTAGAGGTCACCGCTTGGGACGGTTGCGCGCGCGCGTCGCTTCGGGTGACCGCGCCCTTGGCAGTATGACGGTTACGTGCAAAACGGTCGGCTGCGTGACAAACGCCTCTTATTGATTGTCTTTTCGTGCTTTAAGTGACAAGAGGCCCTTTTGAGTTTTGGAACGCTAAGAATGTGTGACCCGAGAGGAGATCGCTTCGTGTTGGATATAGATTAATTGTGCGCGTACACCGGGACGATTAGAAGTCTAGAAAAATAAGTATCTTGAACGCCGCGGCTTCGTCGACCAGTTTGTATTGTCTGCAACCGCGTGATCGGTTGTGCGCGGCTAGTGTTGGTTTTGATGGTCTAGAGTTTGAGTATTTGCGCACGTCTAATTTACTATTGAAGATTTGGGTCTCTTTTAGACCGCCTCAAATTGAGTTGTCTGTTTTGAGCGTTTGAAGTGATAACGAGGCCTTTTTCTTGAGTTGAGTGATTGAATTGACTTGTTTGCAAGTAATTTACGTCAATTTGTATAGTGATTGCATGTTGAAGTGCATTTGGAAATATTTATTATGTTTGTGGCATTTTAATATCTTACGAAAGAATTTGCTTGTCGTGTGGAACGCTGAACTTTATGACTCGAGAAGAGATCGCGTTCGTACGTGTGGTTATAATTTTGTTGCTAAGTGAACATACCGTTGAACTTTGATCGACCGTTCATTAGTTATGCCGCGTGTCACTCGGATAATTTCGATTAACGGGGATTTCTGGAATTTGAAGTTAATTAAATGTACAATAAGATTGATAAACTGAAATTGTAAAGTGACGTCAGACTTGAGTTTAGATAAAGTGAACTACCACTGGAGGATCAGCACATTTGGAGAAACGCAGCGCCTGCGGATTTGCGGTCCGACTACATCGGTTAAGTCAGGTTTCACCTACACACTACTACATTTACATTACTTACATGCACCTCACTTATCACCTGACTGGTACCATGTGGTCAACCCTGCCTCCGGAGACCGGTAAGTTTTTGTTGGCTTAGCAGCCCTTATATCTATATGTACTTATATACTAAATATCTATAGGCTATTTGAGCCCCGTCCTCTGTTGCCCTTCGATTGGATTACTCATGGGCCCGCGTCCAGTCAACCTTTGTCGGGGCAACTCAGGGCGTGAACATTTCTGATAGCAGAGCGTGGTTGATTGTTTCTCCAATCAAGCACGGCTTAATATAATTTCGTAATTTGTCCCCTGCATGCACTACGTTTTACTAGCAAATCTTGCAAATTTTGTATGTCTTTCGCACTTGTTTCAGTAGCCAAATCTTTATTTTTGTTCATATTTTAAAGTTAAAATTGCAAATAAAATATTAAAAAAATGAAAATGTAATCTAAAAAGTTTAAGTAAATTTTAATATCTTTAATCAGTTTAATTAAATTTGTAAAGAAATAAATAAATAATATTATGATGAAGGACAATAAAAAATAAAAACAAATTTTGGCTCACGTTCCCCTCTTGGCGTCACTTAGTAGGCAGGCGTAGCAATTGTGGCAATTGTTGCGTTGCAACGGTAATGTGCGACACAGCTCGTACCCTGGAATGTTTGGCAAATCGTGTTTGAAAAGTCTAGAAATGATATGTATGAAGGGAGATAATATGTACGGGACAAAACGATAAAATTTTTCGTAATGAACAAAGAAATGTAATGATATGAAAGTACCCCACTTTGAAAAAAAAATATTGAAAATTGTTAGAGTTGTATAAGATATGACAATTATATTGTTGGGTTTAGTATATAAGTACTCAAAATATAACTTAATGTATTGCAAATAAACACAAAAGTAGAAATAACGATAAAATGGAAATTTAGAGTTGTATAGACGGGAATTTATAGGAAGAAACTTAGCTGCATTGGTCTGGCTGCGGAGCGATGCTGATGGCTGATCACTGTACGGCAATGACTGCAATGGCTTATTCTTCGAAATATTCCGTGGTAAAATGTTTTTGAGACGATAGGTGGCTGCGGTGTAATAATTGACCGGCGTCCTAACCGTCTTGAAAAATCCCCTTATTTCTTGATATATTGTCCTTTCACGGTTGCCAATTTTTTGTCTCGTATTGGATATTAATGCAAACACGGAGTCTGATTAAATATTTAATATATTTGCAGGTTCACAATTTAATAATAAAAATAGGTGAAAGTGATGTTCTTTGTAAGACGAATGAATGATTTGTGTGTTGGTGGGGGGAACAAAAGTGACACTTGACATATAATGTTCAATAAAACGTTAGGCGCACACATACGAGTACTTCTATCCTGGAAGAACCAGCAAGAAACCCAGTGGGAATTTTTTAAACATATTCCACTTTACAATATTTCTTTTGTTTGTACAAATTTTAAATAAGTTTTAATTAAACCAGCATGGTGGCGATCACCTCCTTCTCAGGGGTTTTTTTCACTTATGAATTCTTTTGAGGATGGTGGGTCCTCTAACTACACACTACACTACACGGCGGCTTGGTTTTAATTTTATATTTTAATATTATTCTACAAGTAGTGTTATTAATGTTTTACTCTCTTATTTTAATTTTTCGTTTTAAAATAAATCATTCGACAAGAATTTTGTAAATATTAGGAAACAAAAGAACAGCATGAATATAGCGATGGCAACACTGCCACAGCATTATGCTGAGTTGGACGCCTTTTCGTTCCTACAACTCAAAATATTTATGTATACCAGTCCTTTTATTTATATATTACATTCCTCTTTCTAGTGCTCGTTGTGTTAAACTAATGAATATATCGTTCATTCGTTTTATACAATAAAAGAAAACAGAATTAAAAAACAATTGTTTTATTTATAATATATTTAATTTCTTTTACCAACGCCATAAAAACCTTTGTCTGAAGCTTCGTACACTATTTATTTCAGTGGCAATACTTTCATAATATTAACTTTTTATAGTATATTTTGGTAAGTGTAAACTATTAGGATCAAACAGCATAACTAGCATTCATGACTTAGTGATAGCAAAGCTAGTTGAGACTTTTGTATAGAAGTAAAAACATAGTCCACCTGATGATAAGTAGATTCTTTGGCCCAATACACCATAGTCTATACTCAATTAAGATCAAAGAATCAAAAGATGCGTTATCGCACTTGAAGTCTAAGATGAAATGCCTCATCACTAGTAAAAGGTTGTTCAGTTCTTGTAAGTCATCGCACGAAACACAGCAGCATCATGGTACTATTTCAAGCTAGTATTTTGTGCGAGTTCAGAAGAAGAATTTTGATAGGATATAATGATGATGATGATGACGATAATAATTAATGGTGAAAATGTGTTTCGTTTCATCTCAGAGGTAAACATATTTTAACCTTAAATAATAAATTAACATCAATAACTTTTACAGTATAAACAAAACCCTTTTAGATAATAGCAACGGGTTTTATGACGTAGTTAACTGAACTTCGGGTTCACATACTTTGTTTGGTAACAACAACACTGCGTTATATAAATGAAGTTATACGCTTAATGTCGATATATGACAAAGACACGCTTTGTTAAATTATTGAGGTCTATTCTAGTATTATAATTATTGACTATAATAATGACTGTAATAATAAAGTTGGCTTATGTATTTCCGTGCCGGGCAGTGGCATTATGCCTCAAACAATTTCATACCGTGGGTCGTGAAAGGCATTTTTGGGAAATCATAGTCTCTTTTCTTTCGTGTTCAAACGTGCATATCTGTACCCTTCTATATTTTCACTGCAGATCTCTATGGGCTGCAATATTCACTTATTATCTGGTGGGCTGTAAGTTCGTTTGTTACTTTAGATTTATAAAAGAATTAAAAAAGGTCTGGTCTGGTTCTGTTCACTTGCCTTGATAACAAGTTTTTTTTTTTATATAATAAGGTGACCAACGAGCACTCAGTCCACCTGATGGTAAGTGGTTGCTGTGACAACATCTAAATCTATTCTCGTTTGCGAATCAAAAATCAGATGGATTGTCACCCGTGAGGAATAACACGGACTGCCTCTTTTCAAGTAAAAAGGGTCTCCGGTTCTCTGCACTCACCATACGAAACACAGCAGTGTTAAACTGCTATTTTACCATAGTTTTTTATTTAAAATGTTACCCCCACACTATGATTTTCTCTTGTACCGTGGAGGCAGTTTACAGACAACATAAATTGCACAAGGACTCCATCAACTGCTAGAGGTGTGAAAATTTTATTTTTCGTGAAATAAAAATAAGAAATTATTGGATTGTTTATTGTTATCAATCAATATTACTAACATTAGCCATAATGTAGTATAATATTATCTAAATACAGGCTGTACCAAAATCATATTTTTACTTTATTTTGCGTATTTCGAAAAACCAACAGCGATGGGAACGGCAACTGGAAACCTATTGGAACAGTTCAGTAAATCATTTTGAATTGGAAAATGGCCAAGCTAACGATCTTTATTCGTTATAATGGCACAGACGATGTTGTTTTACATATTTTACAAAGAACTCAGGCTTAAACCGTTGCGTATCCACTTATCATATTATTATGTGATCATGGCCGCCTAGTTGGTCTAGTGCTCGTAAGTGTGACTGCGGATCAGGTGGTCTCGGATATGAATCCCGGGTCAAGCCAAAACCAGTTATTGGGTGATTCTCTGAAAATATTCTGAATGGCAGCTCAGAGTAAGAAGTTGGCGGTGATTCACCCCTGTACCTCGGAAAACAAGTATAAAGCCGTTGGTCCTGCGCCCGATCTCTTTCCAGTCGTGTTGGATTGCCGTATAATTGAGAGTGCACCTCTTCTTGCATAAACTTTTACATTGTAATCTTGTTCTGGGCTGATGGCTAGTCTCTGTTAGAGTTTTGATGATTGTTTTGAGATTTGATGCCGATTTACTTCATGCTCGGCGGTCAAGAGAAATGTCGTTAGGAAATCTGCATGTCCAAGAAAATAATATTGTTAGTAATAATAAAACACAATTGTACTACTGATCATTATATTCGCTTATATTGCCAATTCAATACTGACCCGGTGGTGGTCTATACCGGCCTTATATAGGGCCTCAGATAGTTTTCAGAACCTGTAGCGACATCAAGAATGTTCGAGTACATATCGGTCCCGAAATTTCTAGAAGGATCTTGACTCTCCAAGTTCTGCTACTCGACACTAGAGGGCGCTAGTGGTAACTAGTGTTGCCATGTACAAGACAAAAATTGTTATAAAAATTGTTGCACGCCACAATAGTGGCGATTTTTCGATATCATGTGATGTTCGCCATTCATGTGAAGCTCGAAATATCGCAAACTGGATTTACGCGACTGACTGCTCTATAACCATTCTCAGAAGTGAGAGGCCTGTGCCCAGCAATAGGACGTATAAAGGCTTATATTGTTATCTCTATTTTGACTTTTTTTAATTATTATAAAAATGATAAATTTTAATAAAATACCTACTTTTTCGTCTAATATCTGTTGAAATTAATTAAAGTCCATTTAGTTGTGCATTAAACGCCCAAAGTAATCAAAGTTTGGAATGTGGTCCAATATCTGTGAATGAGTTTTCTAAAATCCTTTTACTTTGTAAGCCTTTAGGCGCATTAACTAATTTAACTATTTACGCCTCTATATTGTGTTTACTTAATTATGAAGTAAATTTATAATACATATTATATATGAAAATAAAATTTTTTTTCTTTATTTCAATTGTTGCTGAATATTGATTTGATTACCACAAATTTCTAATCAATAGTTTACTTTTTTATTGGTACGGTAAAATAAATCCTTAATAAAATAAATTAATAAACCAATAATAATGGTAATATTTTCAGTATTTAATCTTAAACACAAATTTTAACACAAATTAATTAAAAGTATTCGGATTTCGAGTTCGAAATCCCTAGACGCTGTATTGCTTTACATGTGGTAGAGCCATGCTGCAGTTATATTAGTAGTATAGATGTAGAACGAATGGGTTGGCTCGACCGTCGAAGGACCAGGCTCTCACAGAATAGCAGCGTGAAATAGCAGATTAACGCTGCTATGTTTCGTATGGTCAGTGTAGAGAAGCGGATACCCTCTTTACTGGAAACGAGGCATACCATCTTAGTCCTCGCGGGTGCTGGTAGGATAGATGTACATGTCTATGGGT
The DNA here is from genome assembly GCA_033319125.1 of Parnassius glacialis. Classification (NCBI taxonomy): domain Eukaryota; kingdom Metazoa; phylum Arthropoda; class Insecta; order Lepidoptera; family Papilionidae; genus Parnassius; species Parnassius glacialis. The sequence goes on along the minus strand of JAVANC010000023.1, from coordinate 19,984,109 downwards.
CGCAGCAACCACTTACCATCAGGTGGTGGTAATGTGACTGTTTTGACTTCGTTTTTAATAAAAAAATTATTAAGTTACTTTTCGTAAAACAAAACTATTTTGACATAATAATGTACTATACAAAGTAAGTGACATAGTATTATAATGCGGTATTATGTTACTCGCAGTTTATTGCGATAATTTATTTAAAAAATCAAAAGACGTGTCATTTAAAAGAGCAAACACTGGCAAACACTAAATAATAATTTATTTAGCCGAATGAAATTACTTTCTTTATGCGACTTTAATATCAAGCTAAATTAAACACCGACGCTTTCACTTGAATATAATAATTAATGTAAATGAACGAAATTTCATATATGTTGAAAATTAATTAAGATCCATTATGAGCTACTCAAATGTCTGGCGGCGTCGAGAAGGTTATGAATGGTGCCAATGTATTAAATATAGAGATAGAGATATTATTTTTTATTCCTTATTCCCCTGTAAATTTAAAAAAAATATTATAGATCGTAAACAAAGCGAGCAATAGAACTTTATAAATTTAGACCAGAATAGAATATTTCACTATTTATTTTCATTGTAGATTATAACAGTATAATACCTTTAGGGATGCGAATGCTGTGGCTCATAGACATCTACATATACGAGTATTTATCCCTTATTAAGAATCAAAATAATTCTGCATTGTCACTACTAAAGACTAAGAAAGAAAGCCACGTTACCGGCAACAAACGTGTCTGGTTTCCAACATTTACATAGCGAGATTATATTTTACATGGATAATATGTACGAGCGTAGTATTTTCCTGGCAGAGCCAAACCATTTGTGCAAACGAGCACACAGTCCACCTGATGGTAAGTGGTTGCTGCGGCCCATAGACATCTACATGTATCCTCTATTACAAATCAAAATGTAGATGCGTTGTCACCCGTGAGGACTAAGATAGAATGCCTCATTTCCAGTAAAAAGAGCCTCCGGCCACCTGCACTCACCAAGCGAAATGCAGAGGTTAACCTCTACTTCAGGCTGGTATTCTGTGAGGTCGTGGTACCACCCCGGTTCGAGCCGGCCCATCCGTGCGACAGCAAAAGCTGCCGCCTGGATCTACCACAGGTGGATATCTGCCACGAAGAGTAAATTTGATAAAAGTCACGAAACAACTTAAGCAGTGCTAAGTTGTTCTTACATTTTTTCATAGTCATTAATGCGACTAACATTACGGTATTTCACAAGTTAAGTGAGTAGAAAATACAGGTCAAGACTTGTATTTCCACTTTGTTGAGCTGTAAGTAACGAATACAGGTAATGATGAGATAAATTTCAGACTTTTAAAATTATGTGGTCAGGAATATAGTAATTTATATATAATATACATATAGATGGTATTAAATTTTAGTTTAATTTTTAACTTCCCATTTATGGGCATTTTTTTTACTTATTATAAGCCAGTGCTTGACCACAATCCCACCTGGTGGTAAGTGGTGACGCAGCCCTAGATGGTAAATCGCACTGTCTTAGCGCATCAAAAGTCTATTCACTCTTGCCTTGAAGACGCCCAGATGTATTTGGACGGAAAGATAGACGCCGGAAAATTATTCCAAAAGCAAAGAAGCAAACCTTTTGCTTCTTATGCGTGGAATATCGACAACAAAACGGTGAAGACCCGCCGAACGCCTGGTTGTCCGATGGTGGAAAGGAGAGGGAGAAATTAAAGCGTGTATTTCCTACAGAAATGCATCCTATAGAATACCGAGAGACTGACTATTCTGCGCCTGTGCTCGAGGCTGACAATTTAGCCAGAGACCACAGTTTAAAAGTCCAAAGTTTGACATTAAGCTCCATAGTGTTTGATTCTATTCTTTAAAACAATATGTATTGTTTTTGTGCATAGACAGACGCATTTTCGTCATCCAAAACTAAGAATGAAATTAATAATATTCCATTGAAACTAATATCCTTCTATGTTTATTTCTTGCATAATGTTCTCTTATTAAGTTATTGATGTTCCATCCACACCATTAACGATGTATTTCTGATGTATATATTGAACTCATAAAGGTAAAATAATTGATATCTATCCGTCTTATTAAATTAGAGTTGTTGATCATTTCCCGAGTGTTTAACGTTGAGTTGTAAATGTTAATCTGCCTCGTCAATGTTGAGTTGTTGATATAAATCCGCATCATCAAAGTTGAGTTGTTGATGTTCTTTCAGCGGAAGAGATCTGCTAGCCTATATCATCTTATGAATATCGTTAGAAGCGACAAAGGGAAACTCAAACAGGATATGGGCAGCAGCATCTTCCTAGTAACTAATAATAATCTTGATAATAATGATAAAAAACTGCGGTTAACAAACTGGGTACCTGGCAACTATGGCAAAGTTGGGGGATTTTACCATTATAAACAATCTAAGGGGGAGGCTTACGTTCGTTCAACAGTGAACTTTTATATATAGACTGTAATGAATTAATGATGAATGAATGCATATGCATATTATCTTCCACTTTTATATTTATTATCATCTTCTTTTTTTCCTTCATAAGTCTTGGCCACTTCGATAAAAGGAAGATTTACTATAATCATTACGTTTAGTATTGACAGACGGATTGGCAATCGCAGTACCAAATGTCTTGCACCTTTTACACTCCTCTCCTTCGCTTGCCTTCATACCAGCATAATGGCATAATACAGAGTTATTTTGCAATATACGTCCAAATTTGCAGAGAAAGTTCAGAATAATTAATCTAGGCAAATGGCGAAGAAAACTTGACTAAAAGAAATCTCCATTAATTTGTCCTTTTTATTTTTTAAATTTAGAAAGCGTGGTAATGCATTATTTAACTGATTGTCCTTCATAAATATCTAACGACTACTATTTTACTACGCGCGCACATATTCCTAAGAGTCGCTTTGGAACCTTGTCTTGCGTCTTCCCACGCCATTACTTTCCGTTAATTGTTACACCTACGTCCGCCGGGCTGGCTGACAGCTGACAATGTTGACCATGACGTAGTCATTACGTACAGGTGTGATGAGGTCACTACTACTAGTTTATAATTTTTATAAGTAGTAGTGCCGTTTCGTTATCAACGACGCAAATACTCAATCTTCATATACCATAAGACTATGAAATAGTGCGGTATTACATTTTAAGAAATGAAAGTTCATGTGGTGCGCAAGGGTTATACGTAAGTGAGCCTTTACCGCGGCAAGAAATTAACATACGTGTACAAATCGAAGAAGAATTGGCAGCAAATCAAACTATTCATGGTTTAGCAGACCATATAATTTGGCCTGCAAACTCACCGAAACTTTCACCGTTAGACTTTTGTTCAAGCATTGGTAATAAATGTAAAAGAAATTTAAGACGCGTTCATCTATACATAGAGAGAAACGGACTCCATTTTGAGGTACCATTATTATCTCTAATAGGAGTTATTGTGATTACTTGCATAATATATTTATAAATAGTTTATTCCAATTTTTAAATACGCCTTAATATTGACAGTCATCGATTAAGTCGTTGATAAGCAAATTTTTTTTTAATTTTATTATTATGACGATACTAAGCCTGTTAAAATATGAAAGGAAAATTGGAATCATAACTCGTGTCGTGTAGATATTAATTTAAGCATTAGTAGTAAGCCTTTCACTAAGAAAGTAAACAATAGGCAAAAAATTGAGTAACGAATACGAGAAATCAAACGCACACACAGGATTGCGCGTTAGCGTAGATGTTGTTCATATCATTAATCTTGGTATAATTTCAAATAAAAGTAGAAGACTTATTTGCTCGTATTTTTAAAAACTGTTATATCGGTTTATAATTATTTATATACTTGAAATTAAATATAAAATTTGTCACTAGTTGAAAAAAAACATGCATATGAATCATTATCTATCTTAGGTTATGAAGTTCCCTATATCACCATCATCATCATTACAGCCTTTCATAAGTCCACTACTGAACAAAGGCCTCCTACAAGGAATGCCACAAAGCACAGTCCTGAGCCACCTGCATCCATCGACTTCCTGCATGTCTTACCAAGTCGTCACTCCATCTAGTGGGGGTCGCCCTACACTTCACCTACCGGTACGAGGCTGCCACTCGAGAACCTTTCTTACCCATCGGTTGTCGGTTCTTCGAGCCATATGGCCGGCCCACTGCCACTTCATCTTACTAATCCGTTGGGCTATGTCAATTACTCTGGTTCTACCGCGGATATCCTCATTTCTAAGTTTATCACGCAGAGAAATCTCGAGCATAGCCCTCTCCATAGCTCGCTGAGCGACCTTGAGCTTCCTCATATGGCCAGTAGTAAAGGACCACGTCTCAGATCCGTAAGTCATCACTGGCAATACGCACTGGTTGTACAATTTCATTTTTATGTTTTGAGGTATCTCTAACGAGAAGATGTGTCGTAGTTTCTCGAACGCTGCCCAGCCGAGTTTAATCCGTCGATTGACCTCTCGGTCGTAGTTGAACTTACATACTCGTCTACATCTTCGAGCTTAATGTTCCCAACAAGTACCGGCATACGTTTGACATGGACGTTAAACATGATTTTAAAGTTCTCTATATAGGTCTTTCTAACTATTTCCAAAGTCACTGTCACGCCACCTACACATGGCAGCTCAATAGGCACTTACCGATATTCGATAGGAGTCACAGTGGTAAGTTAATGGATGGGGTCCTCTACTATCCAAGACTCACTAACATAAGCTCAGGGATCCTTGAGGGTGCTAAAGATCCTGATGACTTTATGGTAGTTAAAACGTCGCCGAGTACCGGAACAAACTTGTGTTTGAAGTCGAGTCTTTGCTGAACAAAGTCTCGGATTGGGGGCGACTAAATCTAGTCCAGATTAATCCTCAGAAGACAAAAATTTGCGCGTTTACCGCTAAAAAGAACCCCTTTGTCGTATTTTCTCAGTTTCAAGGTACTCCCCTTCTTGCCTCAGCCAGTATCGGAATCCTCGGAGTCTATATATCGAGTGACGTGCAGTTTCGTGGTCACTTGGAAGAGAAGGCCAAATTGGCCTCTAAAAAGCTTGGCTTGCTCAGCAGAGCGGGACAGTATTTCATGCCGGCACACCGCCTGCAACTTTACAAGGCGCAGGTTCGGCCCCAAATGGAATACTGTTCCCATCTCTGGGCAGGAGCTCCCCAGTGTAAGCTTCTTCCACTTGACCGCATCCAGCGCAGAGCGGCTCGAATCGTCGACGACCGAGTCCTTTCCAATCGGCTCGATTAATTGGCACTGCGAAGAGATGTTGCATCCCTTTGCATTTTCTATTGCATTTACCACGGGGAGTGCTCTGAGGAATTGTTCGGATTAATCCTAGCCGCAAAATTTCACAAAGCACATCGCGGCAGAACTCCCGATCCCATCTACACAATCTGGATGATTAGCGGTCCACCACTGTGCGGCATAGAAGATGTTTTCTTCCTCGCACGACTTTTCTTGTGTAATCGATTACCATCAGCGATTTTTCCGGACCGATAAAACTTAGGGACCTTCAAGAAAAGAGGCTACTCTTTTTTAAAAGGCTGGCAACGCATCTGCAATTCCCCTGGTTCCTCTGGTGTTGTAGTTGTTCATGGGCGGCGTTAGTCACTTACCATCAGGTGAACCGCAAGCTCGTTTGCCCCCTCTCTTATAAAAAAAGAGTAAATTAGTATTTGCTATTATTATCTTAACTAACTTCTAGAACTACTTAACTATTAGATTTTTAAACTTTATAGAATATTAGAGCTTCATAAGGGAATTGCTTTGTTGTTTTTTACAGGTTCTTCAGGTTTCCGTGTAGTGGCGGTTAAGAATATCCACTACCCCATATCTTCCCGTGGGTGTCGTAAAAGGCGACAAAGGGAAACAGGCAGGAGATGGGCAGCAGCATCTTCCTGGTAACGGCCAAAATACAGTAAAAAAATTGCGGTTGCCAACCCGCTCGCCAAGCGTGGCAACTATGGCAATATACCCCCATGATGAAAGTTACGAAGAGACAGCCCCCAGTTCCCGGCGGCCCCGCTATTCCTGGCTACGGTGGCAACCATGGTTACGGCGGGGTTAAGTTAGAGAGGTCTCGTCTAATGAAGACAACGCTCCGTCCCCCTCATGCTCTAATCCAAAGTCCCGAAACCTTTCAGCTCGAGTTACAAAACTGCTTTCAGTGCCTAGAAGACTGCAATGAAGTGGATGATTTGAATGACAAGCTCGTGGAAACTGTCCATGCGGTCGGAGCTAAGTTCTGCAAGACCCGCCACAGAAGAACACAAAAGCTGTCCGATCACACTCTTAATCTTATGGCTGTTAGACGTGGGATGAAGCTACATTCTTCAACAGATTTGACAGCATACAGGCAACTGAACAGACAGATCTCCAAATGCATGCGGCGGGACTTACGCAACTTCAATACAGCTCGTATTGAAGAAGCGATCGAGCGGAACCAAGGCTCCAAAGTCTTTGCCAGAGATCTGTCTGCCAGAAAGTGCCAACTGTCAAAGCTGAAGACTGAGTGTGGCAGCATCGTTTCCGGGGCACCTGAGATTGAGTGAGATTGAGAGGTTCTATGGGCAGCTGTACACGTCATCGTTGGAGCCGCACGTAAGTGTGAGTAACGATCCAAGAGCGAGTTTTATCCGACATTATTCCGATGATATCCCGGACGTCAGTCTGAGCGAGATTAGAATGACGGCAAGACCCCAGGCGAGGATGAAATTACAGCGGAGCTTCTGAAAGCGGGTGGAAAGCCGGTACTTGAAGTCCTTCAGAGGCTCCTTAATTCCGTCCCCCATGGTGGCATTACACCGGAGGCGTGGAGCAGAAGTGCGGTGGTCTTGTTCTTCAAGAAAGGCGACAACGCTTTCTTGAAGAACTCCAGACCGATTTCCCTTCTGAGACGCGTCTACGTGCTGTTTTCGAGAGTCATTACGAATCGTCTCGCGAGCAGACTTGACAACTTCTAGCCTCCTGAACAAGCCGGTTTCTGAAAAGGCTTTAGCACCAGACCACATATATACCCTTCGGCAAATTGTACAGAAGTCCGAGGAGTACAATTGGCCACTATGTCTGGCGTATGTGGACTATGAGAAAGCCTATGATTTCGTTGAAATTTGGGCGGTGCTGCAGTCCCTTCAGCGGTGCCAAGTTGACTGTCGGTATATCGAAGTGTTGAAGTGCTTGTACAGTAGGGCTACGAGGGCTATCCGAGTACAGAACCAGAGTACGAAACCTATCCAATTGCAGAGAGGTGTAAGACGGGGTGACGTTATATCCCCGAAACTCTTCACCGCTGCATTGGAAGATGTTTTCAAGCTTCTGGGCTGGATAGGATACGGTATCAACATCAATGGCGAGTACATCACTCACCTTCGATTTGCCGACGATATATTTCTTATGGCAGAATCGCTGGAGGACCTAAACACTATGCTCAATGGCCTCAATAGTGTCTCCCAACGGATAGGTCTTAAGATGAACATGGACAAAACAAAGATCACGTTTAATGTCCATGTCACACCTATGCCGGTAGTTGTTGGGAGCACTAAGCTCGAAGTTGTTGACGAGTATGTTTACCTGGGACAAATAGTCCGACTAGGTAAGTCCAACTTCGACCGAGAGGTCAATCGACGGATTCAACTCGGTTGGGCAGCGTTCGGGAAATTACGGCACATCTTCTCGTCAGGTATACCTCAAAACTTAAAAACGAGACTGTACACCCAGTGCGTGTTGCCAGTGATGACATACGGAACTGAGACGTGCTCCTTCACTGATGGCCGGATAAGGAAGCTCAAGGTCGCTCAGCGAGCTATGGAGAGGGCTATGTTCGGAGTTTATCTGCGTGATAAACCCAGAAATGAGGATATCCGCAGTAGAACCAGAGTGACCGACATAACCCAAGGAATAAGTAAGCTGAAGTGGCAATGGGCCGGCCATATAGCTCGAAGAACCGACAACCGATGGAGAAGAATGTTTCTCGAGTGGCAGCCTCGTACCGGCAGGCGAAGTGTAGGGCGTCCCCCCACTAAATGGAGTGACGACCTGGTAAGATATGCAAGAAGTCGATGGATGCAGGTGGCTCAGGACCATGCTTTGTGGCATTCTTTGGGGGAGGCCTATGTTCAGCAGTGGACTTGTGAAGGACTGTAATAATGATGATGATGATGACAGGTTCTTTATGAAGAATACGTCGTCATAGAAGTTCCTAATATTTAGATAACACAAATCACAAGGTAATCTATATGCTTGTAACCAAAGACATTTTCCTTGTTTAAAGCATTATAATGAATAAAATATATATTCGGTATGAAATTATATATTCTATATATATTCTATATTAATATATATATATATATATATATGTGTATATATATGTGTATGTATATACATATATTACAAATTGCAAACTAATTTTAATATAGCTACGATTATATAAAATATAATAACGACTAAAGAGTCGCATTAAGTTATAGTTTATGTTTCGTTGTAAATAAATACAATCAAATAGCTAAACAGTTACTTAAAAATGTTAAGCTTAGTTAATTAATTGTTAAGATTAAAATATTGTTGTCACAACACTGGGAGAGGCCGCTGATCCCTAAGATACAGACTTGTCTAGTTTGGGGATCAGAGTCTTAACTTTATTGTTGTACTTTTATTTAAATAAATGATTATTATTATTATTGTTTTTGGAAAGTGTTTTTCACTTCTCAGTCCTTAGACTGGAATTTAACTACATTTACGGGAGGAAGCCAAAGCAAATGCAGCGTGAGGTGTGTATATTTATGTGTTTTCATGAGGTACTTTTTCGTTTTCTTCTATCTGCATGAATATCCTGACAATTCCGCATGTATTTAATATTGCAGCTTTTTGTAGTGTCATGTAGAGGGTTTCCTTTAGGTCTAATAGTGTTAGCTTAACACTATTAGACCTAAAGGAAACCCTGGAGGAGATGATTTGGTATTACGCCTGTTGTGGAGAGAACTATAGGAACTACATATACTTTTTCTTGTCGCCAGATTCTAGTTACTTCATCTTTGAGCTCCGCGTACTTACTAATTTTTTCTGTGATTGTCTTCTGTATGTTGTGTGTGTTAGGAACTGCAATGTCTATCAGGTAAGTAGTTTAATTTATTTTGTCATGTAGGATTATATCTGGTCGTTTATAATGGATTGTCTTGTCAGTAAGAATGGCACGGTCGTACAAAAGCTTATGTGTGGTGTTTTCTAGGATAATTTTTGGTGTATAATTATAGTAGGTAGTGTTGGTATTTTAAATGAGGGCGTGTTTGAGTGCTAGTTTTTGGTGAATGACATTGGCCACCTGGTTGTGCCTGTGGGTGTAGTCGGTCTGCGTCAGAGCTGTGCATGCGCCTGTTATATGTTGGATAGTTTCTGGGTGGATGTGGCATTTGCGACATTTGTCATTAATTACTGTAGGATCTTTTATTATGTATTTTCTGTAGTTTTTTGTGTTTATGATTTGATCTTGAATAGCTATTATGAATCCTTCTGTCTCTGGGAATAAGTTGCCTATTTTCAGCCATTTATTTGAAGCTAACTTATTTATGTGTGATTGCTCCAGGTCATGAGGGTGCCTACCGTGGAGTACTTTCCTCTTCCAATCTTCAATTTTTTGTATCTCCTGGCTATCATTGGTAGTGTTTTGGGTTTCTATTTGATTGCTAAGGTTAAGTGGAGTGTAGTTAATATCATTTGTCACTATGGCTTTATGTATATTACTAGTGTGGGATTTTGCTGTTTCTGCGTTAGGTGCTGAATATCTATTAGGCCTCTCCCTCCATGTTCCCGTTTTATGGTTAATCTTTCGTTTTATGGCGGACTTAGGGTGCAGGTTGTTATGTTTCGTAAGTGTTGTTCGTGTAGTACGTTCTAATCGTTCTGTGTCAGTTTTGGACCAATTTATAACCCCAAATGAGTACGTTAATACGGGGATGGCGAAGGTGTTTATTGCTTTGATGAGATGTTTACCTGAACGTTTATTATTATTATTATTATTATTTTATGGGTATCTATATAGTTTTCTCATCTGGTTGGGCTGTATAAATATATAATTGTAAATGAAAATGATAAACATACATAAATATCAATAAAATAAAATAAATACATAAAAATACATAAATAAATAAAAACCCAACCAGATGGAAGCCCTCGGCAGGGGAGACCAAACGGCCGAGGGTTAAGGGGAAAGGGAAAGAAACCGGCGGACGATGCGGGCGGTATCGAGGAGCACCACCTTCTGCATTTGAGCTTGGAGCGGTCCGTCACGGAGTCCCAGTCGCCTCAGATGACCCGAGAGGCTGACTGGGATTAACCCGTTCGCAGAGACGACTACAAGTATAATTTCGGCCGGCAATCCACCCCACATGTCGGTCACCTCGTGAGCCAGGTCCAGATATTTAGTCAGTTTATCTGTTTCGGCTTTCACGAGGTTCTCGTCATAAGGAATGGTAATGTCGACCAAAAATATCCTTGACTGTGCCCGGTCCATCAGCACAATATCAGTCTTATTCGCAAGAATAGTCCTGTCTGTGATGATGGCCCGGTCCCAGTAGAGCCTGGCGCGGTCATTTTCGAGCACGGCTTCCGGCAAGTACTTATAATACGGCAGTTTCCGATCCACGAGACCGTATTTCAGAGCGAGCTCCTGGTGTAGAATCCTGGCTACTAAGTTGTGCCTGTGCAAATACTCAGAGTTAGAAAGCGCCGAACAACCGGAGATGACATGCCTAAGTGACTCACCGGGATGGCGACAAGCTCGACAGACGTCAACGGTGCCATCCTTTAGGATGTATCTCCGATAATTGTTGGTCTTAATAACCTGATCCTGTATTGCACAGACAAAACCCTCGGTTTCCCCAAAGAGGTCACCGAAACGTAGCCAGTGGAGAGAGGAGACTGTGTCTACGAGAGGCTTATTATTATTATTAAGTAGTAGTATTAGCAACAAAATGGTCACCTCTTACTTATCTTCTATAGGATATATTTCGGATTTTTGTCATTTAGTTTTAGTGACGTCGTCATAAACTCAATGCAACGCATTCGCTTCTAAAATTTAAAAAATATTTTTAAAGAAAATATACCCGCTTGTGCATTAAGGTATTGTAAGTGCCGATATGTAGCAAAAACTGAATATGAATTCGGTTTATTATCGCAAGTATAAGGTATATTTACCGATCTTTAAATTTTATTATTTCTGGTAGATTGTTCTAGAGCATTTATAATCATTGCAATAAGCGCCCTCTGATATCTAGTACCGTCACCAAATGAGTTAGTGATTGACAACGTTTATCAATTGGTGATATCGATAAGAAATATTATACAGGAAACAGTTTTATTAACTACAATATTTAAGGAGGTGAAACAGTAAACGATACTGTATCCATACCAATAAAGAAATCGGGTCGGCCTGTGTCGGGGCACACGGACGTTGATTTTAACGTGAAACGTTTCAATATGAACGCAATTTGATATGAACGATATAATTCGATAAAATTCAACGCCGAAGATTCCACTACTGGTTGCGGCAACAAGGTAAGTGCTCTGAAATTGAGGAGATATGACAAAGGTGCTCTTTTTAACGGTATATGAGCAAACTTGTGAATTTGTGTAATAGTTTATCGTGTAACGACTTTAAGTTCAGTGAATTCCTGAAATATGTTAGATTTAAAGTGTATTTTTGAGAAAGAAACGAATTTAAAAAACTGAAGGCACTCTCTTATTGGATTTGCGCGATGTAACTTCGACGCCGATCGACCAATCATATTCTATTATTATAGCGTCTAATGGACCCAGTGACATCATTTAAGATGCCACTCATATGACTGCTGTTTGAATTGATTCTTAATTATTGTAAATGAGATATTGTATTTCATAACATTTCATGACTTAAAAAGTTTTTATGTATTTTTTAGTGTAATGGGAGTCATAATAAACCAATTTATACAATAAAAAAGCATGCATATTTCCTATTATTATATCGTAAAGCATTACAAATTTAGTAACCTTCAAGAAAATTATCGATTCTTTGATGTCGATACAGTAACATTCCTAAAACTGGTTTTAGCCCACATTTATTACCGTCACCTACTGGGGAATAGCAGAAATGTTTTCTTAATAAATTTAGCGTTGTTTTGCTATGTTTAGCTAGAGGGCGTCACACACGTGCGAGCTTAAAATTTTTGTTTGCAAATGTACACTATGGCCGCTCTATATTATACCTATATATTTAAATCTCTTTGCTTGTAACCATGCTTTCTTGTAATTTATTAAAAATATTGAAAAAGAAAGAAGGAATCCTCTTTTCTTCTTCTTCTTAATTCTTAAAAAAGTCAAAAACTTACACATTGAAACAAGAAATGTGTCTCGAAATCGGTATCCGACTCAGCATAATTTTGCATTTACTTGCAGAGCAGTTTTTCTGGGGTAGCGTAGTGATTTTACCAACCAGCCCGTGTATAATCTTAAAAATTAGTATTGGCCTATTTATAAATTGTACGCATAATTGTGGTATAAACTACAATGCAGAGATATACTTATAAATAAATAATTAAAAAAAAAAATAAAAAAAAACAACTTATCAAAAACTAATTAACAAAATAATAGTAGTGCTGGAACAACACTGCAGCTATATGAAGGTTGTAGCACGAATGAATCGGCTCGACCGGGGAAAGACCGTAATCTCAAATAATACCAGCGTAAAATAGCAAAGCTGTTGTGTTTTGTATAGTGAGTACGGAGAACGGGAGATCCTTTTCACTGGAACCGAGAATTTCCATCTCAGTCCTCAGGGGTGATTTGCCTTTTGATTCTCAATCGAGCATTAATGAAGGAAGAGTTAACTTGTAGATGATGTAGCGCATATACACTTAACTTATGAGGCACAACATCCACTTACTGTGAGATGGACTGTGTGCTTGTTTGTCATTCTTAATTCTATAAAAAATGTCTCTTAATAAACAAAAATGAAGATTAAACTAGATATACCATCGCATTTTTTATTGCAAGCTAAATATTTACAACATTACTTTAAATTCAAATTACAAACATATGAACCTAATTTGTTGAATAATAATCTCATAAAGCTTGTATTTAAGCGGCTATTCTTAACAAAGTGAGTTCTATACACATCGTTAACATGAAACGGTCCCAACGGAATGACTTGCCTAAACTCGCAGCAGTTAATATTGTTAAAACCCCAAATAACATGAACTTCCTCTATACTGGGATTTCACTAGGGATAAATTGAGTAATGTTTGTTTAATGTGGGTAAGCTTTGAATCATGTATCAAATCGTATTCATGATCGATTCACGCCAGAAATGCTTTACAAATATTGTCAGCAATTTTAAATATGTAAATAAATATTAGAATCAGTTATTACTACTATTAATTTTGACTTACCATGCGAATGTTATTTTACACATTCACACGATAAACCTCATAAGTTATGCTTTTTAGGGTTCCGTAGTTAAACAACAAGGAACCCTCATAGTTTCGCCATGTACGTCCGTACGTCCACGGTTTTACTCAACGACTCTAGGTGCTACAAAGATGTAATTTGGCATAACTATAGATATTAATCACGCGTAAAACCTGTATGATTTATAAATTAAAAATTAAGGTTATGATAAGTCCGCAAACAAACATAGGCACACGGCAGAAATCCTCCAAATAAATTGTTTCAGAAATGAGAGAAGAGCTGTAAACAGCCGTTAGACATATTTCCTCCGTAATTTCCTTTTTAATATATACACCCACTAATATATAAACATCCCTTAAATTGAGTGAGGCGACCTACTAGGAGGTGCATAAAGTCGATGAATGAATCTTGCTTTATGATATTCCTGGATGTTATGATGATTATGGTTATGATTATTTACAGCAAAATAATATTTTTGTCAAATATCCTATGGTAAACGACAAAGCGAAAAAAAAATGTAATGTAAGGCAGACGCATCGCATTTTTGCCCATCGCGTGGAACAATGAAGTAGTCTCTATTGTTTAACATGCACTCATCAAACGGTCGAAATTCTGATCGTATATTGCTGTGATACCAATCTATATTTAAATCCAAATTCTGTAGGAAACAAGTAAATGTATGGCCTACAAATAATTGTTTCGAGTCGGGATGTGTCCTTATGAAATTTATGTATATAAACTGACCACACGATAACGTTTAAAAAAATATTGAACAGCCTAACTTGGTTTAATTATGTAACAACCGACTTGTGTATCTATTATATTTCCGCAGTAGTTCTTGTTTTCCGAGCACTTATAAAATTAGCACTTAAAGTTGCAACTAGTCTATAATGTATTGTTGAGCGCCACCATTAATGCCAGGTACATGGCAATACTAGTTACTACTAGCGCCTTCTGGTATCGAGTAGCAGAACTAGGAGAGACAAGATCCTTCTAGAAATTTCTATAGAAGAACTTTCTAGAACTATCGACACCTAGTCAATCTGGACCGATATGTACTCGACAGTTCTAGATGTTTCTACAGTAGAAGGTTCTGGAAAATATCTGAGGCCCTGTATAAGGCCGATATAGACCGTGACCTGGGTCTGTGTTGAGTTGGCGATACAAACGAATATTTCGAAGCGATACAACTGCGAACTAAAATGATCAGTAGTACGATTTTGTTTTGTTGTAATAAGTGTTCTATAATTAAAGTTTCAACTTTGGTAATTTACTCGGCAGTTTCAAATTAATTGCCTCGAATCCCAAGCTCGTAACAGTATGTATAATCATTACATGCAGGCTTTGGGCGCGTGTATGATATCAAATTAAAAAAAATATTAAAAATACTTTTAATATAAAGTAAGAGCCCACTTCAAGGAACTTACTATAATAAAATAATTTCACACTCTCAATCAAGGCTAAAATATATTGTAAGGAATAGTTAATGTCCCGACTTCAGAAAGTGAAATTATTTTATTCCTTTTAGTTATATTGTTACCCTTTACCCATTCAAAAGGAAGGAATAAAGAATACGGGATATCACGGTCTTTATGTATAAGAAGTTTTATCAAAAATGTCATCCCCTATTGTTCCACTCTTCTCTATCTTGAATTTTTTCTCCAAATTTATATGGAACCACCCATAAAGTATATCCTATTTAGTAAAAAAAGGTCATCAAAATCGTTCACGACTCATGAAAATATAGCGTAACATTTTACAAAAAATGGAAATATATAGTCGAATTGGAAACCTTCTTCTTTGTTTGAAGTTGGCTAGAAAATGAATTCAACTATCATAATATCCAGTTGGAATTTACAAGGACCACTACTGAAATATACTTTTTCGGAAAATATATTTAAAAATAATATGAGACATGGAAATGGGATGAATCAATCAAATATTCTTCACAAAACAGAAGGTTTTCACCCTCTTTTCTACCGACATCAAAAAGGAGGAGTCAATTCAACTGAATGTTCTTTTTTTATGCGTGTTACCTCATAACTTTTTTCTTCGTTAACCGATTTCGATGATTCTTTTTTTATTTGAAAGCTGGAGCCTCTCATGTGGTCCCATAGAAATTGATTGTGATTAAGGTCTGACCAAGAGTTTTTGAGTTATCTTTAATAATATATATTGTAGTCGGTTGTACAAAGTTTTTAATTTTAAATTATTCTATTAGAAATCGATTACAAATTGTATAATAGGATTTACGAGAGTGACGTAACATAGACGCACAAAATTAGAGTCTTGAAAATAATATTCTCATCTGAGAAAAGCCCTGGGAGCAATATTAAACATGTTGACTAGTATTTTTTAAACTGAAATGACAACAGATTATAGTCCACCTGATGATAACGTGATAGAGCCATGCTGCAGCTATATAAGTTGTATAGTTGTAGCACGAATGGGTCGGCTCGAACGAGGAAGGACCACGCTCTCACAGAATACCAGCGTAAAATAGCAGCTTAAAACTGTTGTGTTTCGTATGGTGGGTGCAGAGAACCGGATATCCTTTTTAAAAGAGGCATTCCATCTTAGTCCTCCCGGGTGACAACACATCTGCATTTTGATTCGCAAACGAGGATGTACATGTCTATGCGTCGCAGGAACCACTTACCATCAGGTGGACTGTGTGCCCGTTTGTCACTCTTATCTTTTTTTTTTCATTACAACCTATTGTTACGAGTTTGGGGTTCGAGATAATTAAAAACTGCCGAGTGAATTACCAAAATTGATACTTTAATTACAGAACACTAATTATAACTCAAAACCACACTAATAACATAACACAATTGCACTACTGATCACTTTAGTCCACAGTTGTATCGCTTCGAAATATTCGCTTGTAGCGCCAATTCAACACTGACCGGGTCACGGTCTATACCGGTCTTATATAGAGCCTCAGATAATTTCTAGAACCTTCTCCTGTAGAAACATATGGAATGTTTGAATATATACCGATCCCGATTGACTAGATGTCGATAGTTCTAGAAATTTCTTCTATGGAAGGTTCTAGAAGGATCTTGATTCTCCTAGTTCTGTTACTCGATACTATAGGGCGCTAGTGGTAACTAATGTTGCCATGTACCAGGCATTAATGGTGGCGCCCAACACAGCCCCCTCCTATGACAGGCTCGTCCCGAGCATCATCGGGCCAATAATAACTTGCCAGTCGATCCACATGAACGATCTTAGGAGAACCTCTTGCACTTTTTTGTATCCGGTAAGTTACGCCATTGATCCTTGTCACAATCCAGTGCAGTCTATCCTATTTAGCTTGAAGCTTAGGATATTTCCCTTTACTGCGAACTGGATTGTGCAACCACCCCAGTGAACCTTTGTCGAACCCTTTGTTGTTCACTTTGCGGTCATACCGGGTTTTCATCTTTTCAGAAATTTGCTGGCCCGATTGTCCGACGTGCTTATAAATGTCATTCATTTTGTTCTGCAATTCATTTGCATAATCGGTTATACTGCGTGGGGCATGAGGCGGTATTCCGGTGATCAGTTCTGCAGGTAGTCGTAATTCTCTTTCAAAATTTACAAAAGTTGGTGTCACTGATGTACTTTAGTGAACAGCACTTCGATATGACAACAAAAATGATTGTGCTTGTCCCAGTCTCGATGTTGATTTTCCACAACTTTTGATCGCCAATTCAACACTGACCAGGTCGCGGTCTATACCAGCCTTATATAGGGCTTCAGATAATTTGCAGAACCGTCTACTGTAGAAATATCTACATTGTTCGAGTAGGTACCGGTTCCGACTGACTAGGTGTCGATAGTTCTAGAAAGTTCTTTCATGGAAAATTCTAGGAGGATTCGTGACTCTCCTAGTTCTTCTACTCGATACTGGAGGGCACTAGTAGTAACTAGTGTTGCCATGTATCAGGAATTAATGGTGGCGCTCAACACTATTGGAGGTCCACAGCTGGACAAAGGCCTGGAGAAATTTGATTTGTTTTCTGGAAGTTAATTTCCATATAATCTCGTAGGTATCGTGAACAGAAGGAAACAGGAAATGGGCTGCAGCATATATATATATATATATATATATATATATATATATATATATATATATATATACAGGATAATTTTTAATTCACTAAAGACCTTTTGGGAATATATTATTTACATCATAACAATAACATCTGTAAAAAAAAATTATTCTTCAATTTATATTTTCATCCAAAAATAAAAATATTTTAATTGGACCTTCTAAACGGTAATAGCCCTAGTTAGCAAAAGAAAGAGCGTGGCGGGGTAGGGGTGGAGGGGTGTAGGAGGCGGCGCTTGCTCATTTAAACTTGACATAATTAATATCGCGAACGTTACGTTGTACGTTAGTATCGGTAAGCCCGACGTCTAAAATGTTGAGTATACTGAAATAGTGCGAATATTAGCAATTTGCAATGATAATGTTAGTGAAGACTGCCGTGAATATTCAAGGTGATTTCCCAACTCACGTGCACCGAGCTACGCTACGATGCTAGGTACTGCACAGCGATTGCGAGATTACGGGCAATGCCAGCCTGTATCAGTCGATCGTGGTCGTCCACCGCGTCGCACGGTACGTGAGCAGGAAGACATACTGCAGTTTTTTGAACAAAATCCAACAGCGAGCACTTATGAGGCAGCCCGACAGTTCAATGTGTCACAGTACTACGCATGGAGTGTTATACAAAACGAAGGGAAGTACCCATTCCACCTGCATCGTGTTCATGAACTCAGCGAAGCTGACAAACCAGCGCGAGTTACGTTTTGTAACTGGTTACTAACTGCTGAACGAGCTAACATTTTATGGACTGATGAAGCGACATTTGGCAGAATGGGACTATTTAATTCGCACAATGAACACCTGTGCTATGAAAATCCACATGAACCAAGACCGCATAGCTTTCAACACCCGTTTAGTGTCAATGTGTAGGTAGGCGTTAGTAATACAACGTTACTAGGCCCGGTCTTCATAGAAAGATTAAACGGTGAAAGCTATCATAGTTTTGTCACCGAAATGCTTCCGGAATTATTAAAAGACATACCACTTGCATCTCTACGCAATATGTATTACCAACATGACGGGGCGCCGGCGCACTATTTTCTCCAAGTTAAGGATTATTTAACCCTTTCGCTGTCCCGTGCACTACATATAGGTCATTGCTATTGTCTTACTATTGTGTTTCAAAACCGGTCAGTGAACGTGTTAAACAGATAATACCCTGGTCACTGAATCGGTCGTGACGGGGCTTGTGCATGGCCTCCCAGATCGCCAGATATCACACCAATGGATTATTATTTGTAGGGGCATGTAAATTTTTATTATTACATTAGTGTATACTGGTCGCGCATTCGAAACCCGTGACATGTTGAAAGAAAAAATAATTTGGGCATACGATCAAATCAAAATGAATCATCAAGTATTATCTCGTGTCGATGAACAGTTAAGTTTTAGGTATCACCTATGCATAGAATGTGGAGGTGATTATTTTGAACGCTATGTGCGCGATATTCACCGCCATCCGCGGGCAAGTACCTAGGTAAGTTTAATTTTTAAATTTGTATTTTAATATTTTTATTGAACCATTATACTTTAATATCTTTATTCAATTACTGTTAATGTGTATTTAATCATTATAAATATTTTATTGTAATATTTGTAATTATTTTAACCTACATCCATTTTTTAAATACAACTTACATTAAATAAAAAAATAGTTAATAATACTCATTTAATTTGCACGTGCTGCAAACATCGATCACCAAATCGATGGCTGCAAACCGAAAAGCGCAGGCGGCGCCTTGACGACGATGACACCTGTGTCGACGTCATAATATACCTTTGGCTTGGCCTTGGGCCGTCGTATGTGCGACATTGAGGCGTTGCTAGCAAACAGTATTCGTAAAAAAACTACCTTAATGTCTATTAAAGAATGTCTATTAATTCGTAAAGAAATTAATAAAATAATCAAATAGTTCATCAAATGGTTTTATGCAAAATAAAGAAGTATATGAAAAGTTAATGTAAAGTCATTTAAAGTGGCGCCCTGTTGCAATAGGCACATTGATGAATGGTTTATTGTAGGCACTCGCAACGCAATCAGCTGAGCGCGGGCGTCAACCAGCCCGGCGGTCATACTTACTTCAATTGACATTTAAATGATTTGTAATATCAACTAAAAAAGCCAAATCACACAACCAATCAGGATTTTTAAGTTCCGGGACATCTCTTTGCTTTTTCGCCAGAAATATTCTAATTTCTTCTATTAAATTTAGAAATCGTTCCAGTGTCAATCCATGACTCAGCCACCTTACTTCTGTATAATACAGTAAATCTCCATATTCGCTTTCGATGTCATCAAGGAATTGTTTGAATTACCTGTGATTGAGTCCTCGTGATTTTATGAAATTTACAGTCTACCACTTTCATGACATTTTGAATTTCATTTTTTTTAGAACAGAGGGCTTCTTGGTGTATAATGCAGTGAAACTGCATGAGATCTTCAGCGTTTATGTTTTTTTCTTGCAGATGCTTTTTCAGCAAAGTAATTAGCCTAGAATGGACACCAATCATCGAAGGAGCACCGTCAGTCGCAACTCCCTATAATTTTGATAAGTCGAAATCAGTTTTAGAACACTCATCCAAAAGTACATTGAGTATATCAACTCCTCTGGTTTGACCTTCCAATGAACACATTCCTAATAACTCTTCTAAGACTTCAATATCTTGAGTAACACCTCGTATGAATATCAGAAGTTGAGCTGTGGAATAATATCAGTCGATTCGTCGAAAGCTAATGAAAAAAATTCAATGATCTTAGTTTTTGCATTTAATTGTTCCACAATATACACAATTCGTCGACATAATTCGTCTTTGGATAGTCATACGATTCAGTTGAATTTTCTCAAACTTTTTTGCTGCTTCTGGACACATTTTCTTAGCGGCAATTTCTATGCATTCTTTTACAAATCCCCATCATTGAAGGGGCGACTTCGCTTTGCTATCATTCGAGAAATTTCATAACTAACTTCTGTAGCTGTTTCTGAATCTTGAATGGGATTTGTAAGCATAGCTTGCTGACCAATAAATTAGTAATAATTTAGTTTTATAGACAACATTTTTTGCTTTCTTAATTCGTCTGTAAACTTGGTAAAAGTAGGATGCTGCGTTTCATAGTGCCTTTTTAGATTATATTCCTTTACAATCGCAACAGAATTCTTGCAAATTAAACAAACGACTTTGTTATGCGACCATACAAAAGTATAGACAATGTTCTAACTCATTAGATGTAGTTGATATTCGCGAATGTTCTAGTATATTCATTAACAAAGAAAAGGTGAGGGACCTCACCGAAGAAGCTCAGCGATTTTGGACGAAGTGGTTGTGCCTTTTTTTTGTAATACATTAGTATATCTAGTTTAATCTTCAGTTTTCTTTATTACTATACATGTTTATAGCATTAAGAATGACAAACGTACACACAGTTTAAAGTCGTTTTTACTCTGTTACCGTTTGAGCCTATTGAAGTCTACTGCTACTACTTGCACTTGACAAGCGGGTTGGCAACCGCAGTTTTTATTATTAGTCGTTATTAGGAAGACGCTGCGGCCCATCACTTGATTTGTTTCTTTCTGTCACCTCTTACGACACCCACGGGGTGATATGGGGTAGAGGATATTTCTTACACCGCCACTACACGGTTACGTTCTATTCACTCAGCACGTACGTAACAATATTATGGTAGAACTCGTTTTGTTAAGTCCTTGTCAGTCTCTGCAAAACAAAGATTGATGTAAGCATTAGTCGCATTAACGATAAGAGTATGAAATTTCTATCATTTATAATATCCCCATCGCCGTTTGAAGAATTTACATCTGCTTCATAGTTATACCACCATAAATGGAATGGCACGAAATATTCGTGGCCAGTCTCCAAATTTTCTTCCACTTACGACTCCTATAGAAGGGATAGAGTTATGGAGTTTCATCCGTCGCCACCAAACTTCAAACGGAACATTAAATGTGTTTTCTCTTGTTTTAGATATGTAATCTTATCGTAGTCATAAGTAGAGAATTCAAAATTGCTCAAATTTCTGCATCTATATTATAGTTGCAGCACGCATCTGCTAGTACGGGGAAAGATCACGTTCTTACAAAGCACCAGTGTAAAATAGCAGCTTAATGCTTCTGTGATTTGTATGGTGAGTGTAGAGAACTGGAGGCCCTTTTTACTGGAAACGAGGCAATCCATCTTAGTCCTCAAGGGTGACAACACATTCTGCATTTTGATTCTGCATCGAGGATAGCAGTGCATACAATGCTTTGTTCCGGTCTGAAGGGTATAATTGCATACTACATATAGTGAGAGCCAAGATAATTATAGGCTGTAAGACATTCCATCTTGAGTTTGTGACGCCTCATAATTATTAGTAATAAATAGTAATTAAATTCATTATAAAGACATTTAAAAATGTCTTAGAAATTATATTTTAAACAATTAAAATGCAAATAATAAGCGTAAAGTTGAAATATATTCATTTGGAATATTGAAAATTATAGTATTAGTAAACGCATAAATAGTCTCTAAAAATCTCTAGATTTATTAAAACTCTGCTCAAAATATTCAAAATATATCAAATCATATCAAGTCGATTATATTGCAATAATAAAGATAAATAACATTTGTAATATAGTAGAAAAAATGGATCAAAATGTTCTAAGTTGATGAAAGAGTTCTTGTAATAATTGGAAAATTTCTCAAGTTGATGAACGTGTTCTCGTTATGTTCCCTTATATTAGGGCGTTGCCGGAGACACATACCCAAGGTTGTACATATATATGGGGTGGTCGGCTGATCGACTGCCAGTATTAAGGTTGCACAATGACTAGTCCTATATTAGGGACTTATCATAGTAAGGTCTAACGAACCAAAGCATTAATATAGAAGGTCTCTATGATGCATAAGCATTATGATAGCAGAGTTATGACTTGAAGTCCCGTATGAATAAGACATACAATAGTATGGTCTATGAAATAAAGAAAATATGTGGAAGGTCTCAAATATGTAAAAGCATTATATTGAAAGAAATGGGACTTGAAAAGGATTATTATAGTGGCGTGTATGTTGCTTCGCAGCCTCCGAGACCGAGGTAAACTTGGACTCGCTAACCGATGTGTCCTAGACATATCATCTTAGTGCCGGTGGTAAGCGGGTTTGTTGTAGCAATACGATTTGCCCGTGGATATTGCACACCCCTACCGTTTGTGGGCGGCGTCTTAGCGCATAGCGTTATGATACGTCGGATATCTTTCGGATTAGGGTGAGTGTGTTTGGTAGTACTTTTAAGTGCAGCAAGCATACTCAACTTCATGTCTTAGTGCAATAGCGCTATGATACGTGGAGTTTTGACTAATGATGTCTTGGTACCGTGCTACTATGATACGTTGGTGGTTAATTGATGTGTCCTAGACATATCATTTTAGTGTCGGTGGTAAGCGGGTTTGTTGTAGCAATACGACTTGCCCGTGGACATCGCTCACCCCTGCTGTTTGTGGGCGGCGTCCTAGCGCATAGCGTTAGGATACGTCGGCTATCTTTCGGATTGGGATGAGTGTGTTTGGTAGTACTTTTAAGTGCAGCAAGCATACTCAACTCCATGTCTTAGTGCAATAGCGTTATGATACGTGGAGTTTTGGCTACTGACGTCTTAGTGGCGTGTTACTGTGACACGTTAGTTGTATTTTGCGGGTGGTGCTGTCTGCTGGGACTGCATGGGGGACCTTGGGATGGTGTAAGCCTAACGATAGTCGTATTGATGCTTGTTGCATTCTGCAGCATTGCGTCTCTGCGATGGTTGTTTGGCGGTTCGCTACTCTCAATGGCGCTCTCTGCGTCTTGGTTTGATTCACAACCCAAGTTGCTTTGCCCAAGTCGGGTCCCTTCATAGCGGGGCTGCAGACTGTCTGTTCTCCATGATGTTTTATATAACAACTTAATAATATATCTCTATAAAGTTCCCACCTTTGAAAGATTGAAGGCAACTTGTTGGTGGGTGAGGCAAACATGGTCGAAAAATGCATATACTCAACGTCAGTGACACAAACCCTTTCTGATGGCGAATTATTACTATTATCTTATAACTGCCTATTGGCTATATCTGCCATTGTATTGGTTGGCGCTCACCGTGCGCGGCGTGTGCGGAGTCGTGTACCTCCTCCACATTTTTTTTAAATGTGGGAGAGCGAAGCCCTTGTATCTGGTATTTGATATAAATATTGTGAGCCTTTTCCAAGCGGGAAGGGATTAACTAAGAAGGAATTGACTGTTGTGAACCTGATACTAGTGGAATAGGGACAATTTATTGTTCTTACCTTTTTTTGAGCTCTGTCTTCGTGAACGGGGTTCTCTAGCTTATAAGACTCTACCAACAGCTTTCGATTGCTCTCGTGAATATTTGTTCTTCCAAGATACACCTAAAAGAACTAAGTTTCTATGCAAACACAACGTAAAAAAGGGTCCTAACTAAGACGATCACGCCATAAATTTATTAAACGGCCTATTATATTTAAACCTTAAGAAAGATCAAGATATACTGGCACTTAAATTAGATATATTTATATATCTTATAGATATAGATTCTAAACAAGTATAAGTAGGTACATAGAGAGGAGAAGAGAGATGTGAGGGTGGGGGGGTCGTTACAAGGTGATAACATATTTGTAATCTTCATTATTTGAAGTTTGTTGCAGATGTCCATGGGATATAGCAGCCAGTTATTACCGGGTGGATTCTAAGTTCATTTGTCACTGTAAAATAAGAAAACAGCAGGAAAACAACACAATGTGGAGTAGTTGCTTCGTCGTATAAATATATAGTAGTATAATAATTTATTAGGTGGTTGGGACTAGTAAGGAATACATTTATTTTAAATTATACTATGCATATAGTATAATTTAAAATAAATGTATACATACATATTTAACATTTTGACAAATATCTGCGCGATTTGGCTTTGCTAGGCGTTAGTTCGTAAGAGAAAAACTTAATGTGCTAATAAATAAGAAAAAGACATTTAGTATAACGGCATTTACCTTTTCACGATACCTACGAGATTATATGGAAATTAACTTCTCCAGGCCTTTGTCCAGCAGTGAACCTCCAATAGTGTTGAGCGCCACCATTAATTCCTGATACATGGCAAAACTAGTTACTACTAGCGCTCTCCATTATCGAGTAGAAGAACTAGGAGAGTCACGAATCCTCCTAGAATTTTCCATGAAAGAACTTTCTAGAACTATCGACACCTAGTCAGTCGGAACCGGTATGTACTCGAACAATGTAGATATTTCTACAGTAGACGGTTCTGCAAATTATCTGAGGCCCTATATAAGGCTGGTATAGACCGCGACCTGGTCAGTGTTGAATTGGCGATCAAAAGTTGTGGAAAATCAACATCGAGACTGGGACAAGCACAACCATTTTTGTTGTCATATCGAAGTGCTGTTCACTAAAGTACATCAGTGACACCAACTTTTGCAAATTTTGAAAGAGAATTACGACTACCTGCAGACCTGATCACCGGAATACCACCTCATGCCCCACGCTGTATAACCGATTATGCAAATGAATTGCGGAACAAAATGAATGACATTTATAAGCACGTCGGACAATCGGGCCAGCAAATTTCTGAAAAGATGAAAACCCGGTATGATCGCAAAGTGAACAACAAAAGGTTCGACAAAGGTTCACTAGTGTGGTTGCACAATCCAGTTCGCAGCAAAGGGAAATATCCTAAGCTTCAAGCTAAATGGGATAGACTGCACTGGATTGTAACAAGGATCAATGGCGTAACTTACCGGATACAAAAAAGTGCAAGAGGTTCTCCTAAGATCGTTCATGTGGATCGACTGGCGCGTTATTAATGGCCCGATGATGCTCGGGACGAGCATTTCATAGGAGGGGGTTGTGTTGGGCGCCACCATTAATGCCTGGTAAATGGCAACATTAGTTACCACTAGCGCCCTATAGTATCGAGTAACAGAACTAGGAGAGTCAAGATCTTTCTAGAACCTTCTATGGAAGAAATTTCTAGAACTATCGACATCTAGTCAATCGGGACCGGTGTATATTCAAACATTCTATATGTTTCTACAGTATAGACCGTGACCCGGTGAGTGTTGAATTGGCGCTTTGTGTTTTGTTATTAGTGTGGTTTTGAATTGGAATTAGTGTTCAGCATTGAGTTATATGTACTACGTACTAGAGAAGCCATTCCGAACATTGACTATGTTCAACTGAACTGTACTGCAATCCGTACACTAAACTAAATATTGCGTAAATTGAAGATTTGTGAATTCCATAAAATAATAATTATTATTACATTTTATTTAGAAATATAATATTTTTGTTTAGATTAAATTAAGATATATTATATAATATTCTTATATTTA
Source organism: Parnassius glacialis (assembly GCA_033319125.1). Taxonomy (NCBI): domain Eukaryota; kingdom Metazoa; phylum Arthropoda; class Insecta; order Lepidoptera; family Papilionidae; genus Parnassius; species Parnassius glacialis. The sequence continues at coordinate 19,958,177 of JAVANC010000023.1, read as the reverse complement.
TTTTATATTAATATCTTATTTTATATCATATTAAAGTCTACGCGCATGGGCGACTACTAATCCCGTGCATGCGCGAAGGCATAGAGTAGGACACAATTTTTGTTTGTAATGGCTTCTCTAGTACGTAGTACATATAACTCAATGGTGTTCTGTTATTAAAGTGTCAATTTTGGTAATTCACTTGGCAGTTTTTAATTTTGTCGTGTCCCAAGCTCGTAACAATAGGTTATAATTTAAAAAAAAGATAAAGGTGACAAACGGGCACACAGTCCATGTGATGGTAAGTGGTTGCTACGACCTATAGGTATGTACATCTATCCTCGTTTGCGAATCAAAATGCAGATGTGTTGTCACCCGTGAGGACTATGATGGAATGCCTCTTTTCCGTTAAAAAGGGTCTCTGGTTCTCTACACTCACCATACGAAACAAGGTTTAAGCTGCTATTTTACGCTGATATTCTGTGAGAGCGTGGTCATTTCTCGGTCGAGCCGACCCATTCGTGCTAAAGCTATACTACTAATATAGCTGCAGCATGGCTCTATCACGTTACCATCAGGTGGACTGTAATCCGTTGTCACTTTAGTTTAAAAAAAACTTGTCAACATTTTTAATAATGTTCTACCAGGGCTTTTCTCAGATGAGAATATTGTTCTCAAAACTCGAATTTTGTGCATCTATGCTACGTGATGCTTGTAAATCCTACCATACAATTTGTAATCGACTTCTAATAGAATAATTCACAAGTCCACTGCTAAATAAAGGTCTCCTCCAAGGAATGCCACAAAACATTGTTCATTCATTTCCTTGTTCGACTTCATGCATCTCCTAGTAGGTCGCCTCACTTAATTTAAGGGGTGTATATTATATACTAGTGGCGGTATATATTAAAAGGGAAATTAACTGCCTACATACGTATTACGGCTGTTGACAGCTCTACTCTTCTTTTCTGAAATAATTTATGTGGACGATTTCTGCCGTGCTGCCTCTGTGTTTGTTAGCGGACTTATCATAACCTTAATTTCGAAGTCGTGTAGGTCTCTTACAGGCGATAATAATGAGTAAAACTTCTATCAGTTCAAGTTCATAGGTAAGATATGTAGAAACTTTGAAGTGCTGTATAAGATGTGAAAAGAATGGACTTGTGACAAACGAAATAATATTTTTTATGTCAAAGAAATAAAATTCAAATTCATTTCTGCAGAACACATGTCTCCCTTATTTCTGAGAGAATTTTTACAGCAGTAGGAATATTTTATTTCACAATTTTGTAGGCGTGACTCTACTCTAGCAAAGACTTTGGAGCCTTGGTTCCGCTCGCTTCTTCAATACAAGCTGTATTGAAGTTGCGAAAGTCCCGCCGCAAGCATTTGAAGATCTGTCTGTTCAGTTGCCTGTATGCTGTCAAATCTGTTGAAAAATGTAGCTTAATCTCCCGTCTAACAGCCATGAAATTAAGATTGTGATCGGAGAGTTTTTCTGTTCTTCTGCGGCGGGTCTTACAGAACTTAGATCCAACCGCATGGACAGTTTCCACGAGCTTGTCATTCATATAGTCTACTTCATTGCAGTTTTCTAGGCACTGATAACGGTTTTTTTTATAGGATAAGGGTGAAAAACGAGCACACAGTCCACCTGATGGTAAGTGGTTGCTGCGGCCCATAGACATCTACATCTATCCTCTGTTACAGATCATTTTGATCTAATGCAGATGCGTTTTCAACCGTGAGGACTAGGATGGAATGCCTCATTTCTAGTAAAAAGGGCCTCCGACCACCTGCACTCACCAAGCGAAACGCAGAGGTAAACCTCTACTTCACGCTGGTATTCTGTGAGGTCGTGGTACCACCCCGGTTCGAGCCGGCCCATCCGTGCGACAGCAAAAGCTGCCGCCTGGCTCTACCACTGTTAACTCGGTTTTGTAACTCGAAACTGAAAGGTTTCGGGACTTTGGAACAGAGCACGAGGGGGACGGAGCGTTGACTTCATTAGACGAGACCTCTCCAACTTAACGTTTAGGTTCAGTGTGCCTCTCACTATTCGGTGATCGCTACCAGTTTTCACTCTCGCGATCACGGAGACATCACTGAACAGTTGTCGTCTGGTCGTCATAATGAAGACTGAAGAAGAATCGCATTTTTGTCGAACCATCGGGGCTCAACCAGGTCCAATTCCTGTGGGGCCACTTCTGGAGGAAAGAGTTCATCATAAAGATTCCTTTTTTCTCCATGAAGTCGGCCAGCTGCTGGCCCCTTGGGTTCCGTTGCCCTATTCCAAATTTCCCTACTTTGAGCTCACCGTTCTCTCTTGTGCCTAGTTTTGCATTGAAGTCTCCCATTAACACCGTATATTGGGTTTTGGAGGAATGCATGGCTCTAGAGATATCCTTATACATTTCCTTCACCTCTAAATCGGGATGTGCCGAGCTTGGTGCGTAAACCTGTATGATTTTCAGCGAATACCGTTTGGTGATTCTGAGTATAAGGTACGCAACCCTTGTCGATACACTTTCAATCTTTACAACGTTGTTAACGAGAGTTTTGTGGACGATAAATCCGACACCTCCTTGGGATACCTCCCGGTGATAGAGCAAGTTGCCGGATTCGAGGATTATCGTGCCCCCCCCCCCTCTCTTCGGATCTGGGATAATCGTATAATATGCCAGCGTAACTTGTCTATCTCTTCTTCCAGCTCCACGATCTTCTCGTCAGTCCTCAGGGTGCGTGCGTTGTATGGTGCCAGGTCGAGTCGTCTTAGGTGGCAACCGAACCTCCACCGGAGATTCTTAGCACCCTCTGCCCCGTCGTTAACATGGTCGCCACCGTAGCCAGGAATAGCGAGACCGCCGGGGACTGGGGGCCGTCTTTTTGTTGCTCTAATCATTGGGGGGTATTTGCCATAGTTGCCACGCTTAGCGAGCGGGTTGGCAACCGCAGTTTTTTTATTGTACTTTTGCTGTTATCAGAAAGATACTGCTGCCAATCCTCCTGCCTGTTTACCTTTGTCGCCTTTTACGACACCCACGGGAAAATATGGGGTAGTGGATATTCTTAACCACCAATACACGGCACAGTTTTTATATAATCTAAAAAATAAGCATTGACTTATTTATAAATTGTAAGCATAAGAGTGGTATAAACTACAATGCAGAGATGTGCTTATAATATATAATTAAAAAAAAATATATCAACTTATCGAAAACTAACAATAACCAAATATTACAAGTGGCGGAACAACACTCCAGCTATATGTTGGCTGCAGCACGAATGAATCGGCTCGACGGGGGTAAGATCGTGTTCTCAAATAATACCAGCGTTAATTAGCAAAGCTGTTGTGTTTTGTATAGTGAGTGTGGAGAACCGGGTTTTTACTGAAAACGAGGAATTCCATCTTAGTTCTGAGGACTGAGGCGTGACAGTGCATCTGTATTTTGACTCTCAATCGAGAAGAAATGAATCAATGAAGAATCGAGAATGAATGAAATGAAGCAGCCCATATACACTTAACTTATGTGGCACAGCATCCACTTACTGTGAGATGGACTGTGTGCTTGTTTGTCATTCTTAATTCTATAAAAAATGTCTTTTAATAAACAAAAATGAAGATTAAACTAGATATACCAACGTTTTATTTATTACAAGCTAAATATTTATACCATTTTTTAAATTCAAATTACAAATATATGAACCTACTTTGTTGAATAATAATCTCATAAAGCTTGTATTTAAGCGGCTATTCTTAACAAAGTGAGTTCTATACACATCGTTAACATGAAACGGTCCCAACGGAATGACTTGCCTAAACTCGCGGCAGTTAATATAGTTAAAACCCCAAATTATATGAACTTCCTGTATACTGGGATTTCACTAGGGATAAATTGAGTAATGGTTGTTTAGTGTAGGTAAGATTTGATTTATGTATCAACTCGTATTTGTGAACTCTTTCAGAAATAAGGGAGACATGTGTTATGCAAAAATGAATTAGAATTTTATTTTTTGACATAAAAAATATAATTTCGATACGCTTTCATACATTCTTGGGCTTATATATTATCGAAACATCACTGAAAATTCTGCGGGCTTCGGCAATCTGAGAGCAGAATTATAAGAGATTTAGTAAAAGTGAGGTTATGCAACAAGTTGGCAAAAACCTATACTAAACAGCTAATTTTTGAAGTGCGTTTGCTATTTTGGAACGGTCGTGAGCCTAGTGTATTACAGTGATTAGTCACTATGCCACAATTCACAAAGCGATCCATAGCGTCACTATCTAATAGATAAAATCCAGGCCGTAAAATCCACAATAAAGAGCCAAAGTCAAACGAGTAAACAAGATTATCGGTGTTCGGTATGTTAGCAAGCAACAAATTAAGTAAGATCAGAAGTCCGTAGAAAGAAAGCCGTGGCCGAGCAATATAAATCAATAAAACAACGGGAAACACTTAAAACACACACGTACTAAACGATACGAGACGATTGATCAGCAGGAGCTGTCTCTATCAACACAGATTAAAAATACAGTTCACAAAAACAAGTAATAAATCGAACTGTAAACGTGAATCCATTTTAAGATTTATTTTCATTATGTTGATACTTTCTTTTTTAAACTATTGGCACTATGTTAATATACTGTAATATATCTATTTACTTTGATTGAATCAATCAGCTGATGTAAGTTGTTCTTATGTTTAATTGTTAAAACTCATTCACATTAATCGATTAAAGTAATCGACTTCCTTCTTTATTCGTGACAAAAATTTATTTTCAAGGTTTCTTGTCTTACAGATTGTGAATTGGGCAAATATTTCTATATATTGAAATAAAAAAATATAACGCTTTTTTCAAACCATATTTCAACTTATTACAATTGGGCCCAGAAATCCCCTCCTCCTTTTTAATTGTCTCGAACCCCAAGCTCGTAACAGTATGAATAATCATCACGTATAGCCGTTGTTCACAATTTTTTAAATTTTGTCAGTCTGTTTGTTCGGGCTAATTTCCGAAAATGGATAAACCGATTTTGAGGAGACTTTCACTGGCAGGTAGCTGATGTTATAAGGAATATCTTAAACTACTTTTATTTTAGAAAAAAGAATAAGGGTTGCACGCACAAAAAAAAAATAAAACCTATGAAATCCGATTGTAATAAACTACATATGGCTGAAGTTGCGGGGAACAGCTCGTTCAAAATATAATCATAAGTTGGTTTATATAAAGTAATATTTATAATTCAAATCCACCACCCTAGTTTTTCTTGCAAAATCCGGCAATAAACCTAAACGAGCCTATTTATTACTCATTTGGTAAAGGAAATGAAAGGACAGATTGCGGAAGCTGTACCTTTATGGTACACGTGTGGCAATATCGTAAAATGTAGAATGTTTATTGAAAGCCTATCCACGCTTTAAAGTATCTTAGGTGACACTATTTACCAAATAGTAGAAATTAAGCTATGTCTTAGTGTCAACTATATCATAATTTTTATCTTTAACTTTACAGCGCGGATGGGTTTTATTAACCGAAGCGTAGCGGTGTAAAAATTTCAAACAAAATTATACGTGTATATCATTCAAGTATCATTTTTTGAACATATTTTTAAATTTCTATATGCGTTATTCTTAACAACACAAAAAAAATTGGCCTTGTTATCTGCAGTAAGAGCCGTTTAGCTAACGTTTAGCTCAGATGGTTAGCGCTCGCTGTAACTTTCACAATACTCGAGGAACCCGGGTTCGATCCCCGCCGGCGCCAATGAAATTGTTAATTGCAATTTTAAGTGCTGATTTACCACGTGATTGGCGGTAAAGGAAAACATCGTGAGGAAACCTGAATGTCTTTGAAATAAGAAAAAAAATATTTCGAAGACATGTGAACACGCATTGGGGCAGGCACGCGGCGGACATTTCCTTGCCCTAAATCCTTCTCAGATATGAGAGGAGGCCTGTGCCCAGCAGTGGGACGTAAATAGGCTGCAACTTTACTTTTTTACTTTACTTTTATCTGCAGTTTTTTAAAAATACAGATCAAGTGAAAAGGTGCACGTTACAAGTCTTTGCAAACTTATTTCTTTTAAGAAAAGAAAAGAAATTAACACATTTTTTTACATTATGGAGTTTTGCGAGAAATTCTGGTCAAATTTCTTCCAAGCACGAGTAGTTATAGTATTTATTATTCGGATTATTAGAGCGTGTAGTGAAATTCATTTGTGATATTATTAAAAATTTAATAATATATTTTCTCTAAAGGCTTCCGATATATAGCGGTGTAACCATCGCGTTTACACCAAACTTATCTTCCCAGACCAGCGACAGGAAAGTACATCAAAGAAGCGCAACGCCTGGTACTGCGATATTCAACCTCCTTTCAAGCGTGACCATTAAGTGAAATCCTAAAACTGAAGGGGCCCACATCCAGCGGTGAACATTTACGAGCTGATGATGACGATAAAGAAAATTATATTGAGGGCAGCATGATGTTGTGGTCGATGTACCAGTTCACTATACTGGTTTGCGGTTGTAGTTTTGTTGTAAGTAATTGTTTTCCGTGTCTCTAACACAGTGTCCCCAGTTTGGATATGCTAGGATAAATGATAGTAGGACTCTTGAGGAGTATGACTTTGTATATTTTAGAAATAGCGTTATTTATCTAAATTAATCATTATTCATTTCCTACCTTAAATTAAATTCGAGTACGAACTGTATCTACGAGAACGCAATATAAAGACTTACTGTTTACAGCCAGATTTCAAACAGCTTTATTAAAAAATAAAGTGTTATGGGCATGGCACCTGTCATTTATAACAAAATCCCAAATTTTGTAAAAAATCTAATAATTAGAATATTTAAAAAGGGTCTTACTTCTTTGTTATTGGAAAGATGCTATTACTCAGTATCGGAATTTTCAAATGATACCAATATTTAAATAAAGTTCAGTTAATTGATTGCTTGTAATAAAGTTTAATGTTTTTTGTATTAATACGAGTAACTTTTAGGCCGACCTTTTAGGCTCCCTTTTTGCGTTCAACTCAACTCTTGATGACGGGGGGAAAACACCGCCGACCATCCCACGGTATGAGTGCTCCATGCCGGATGTGCTGTTCTCACAGTGCTCGGTCCGCAAAGCACTCCTCTCCCTGGACATCCAGAAGTTGAGTGGGCCTCACGGAATCCCCCTAATTGTGCTGAGGACATGTGCTCCGGAGTTGGCACCGGTCCTAACGCGTCTTTTCCGGTACTCCTTCTCCCAAGGCGTAGTCTCAATTTCATGGAAGACAGCTTTTGTCCATCCGATTCCTGAAAAAGGCAACCGCTCAAACCCGTCCAACTATATCCTATCGCGATCACCTCCTTGTTCTCCAAAATAATGGAACCAATTATAAACTGCCAGCTCATGCGGTACCTTGGGGAACACCAGCTGATTAGTGACCGCCAATACGGTTTTCGTCGCGGTCGATCAGCTGGTGATCTTCTGGTCTACCTGACCCATAGATGGGTGGAGGCAGTAGAGTCCAAGGGGGAGGCGTTTACCGCTAAAAAGAACCCCTTTGTCGTGTCTCCTCAGTTTCAAGGCACTCCCCTTAAAAAGCTTGGCGTGCTCAGCAAAGCGGGACAGTATTTCATGTCGGCACACCGCCTGCAACTTTACAAGGCGCAGGTTCGGCCTCACATAGAACACTGATCCCATCTCTGGGCAGGGGCTCCCCAGTGCCAGCTCCTTTCACTTGACCGCATCCAACGCAGAGCGGTTCGAATCGTCGACAACCGGGTCCTTTCCGATCGGTTCAATTCATTGGCACTGCGAAGAGATGTTGCATCCCTTTGCATTTTCTTTCGCATCTACCACGGGGAGTGCTCTGAGGAATTGTCCGGATTAATCCCAGCCGCCAAATTTCACGAACGTACATCGCGGCAGAACTCCCGATACCATCCACACCATCTGGATGATTGGCGGTCCACCACTGTGCGATTTAGAAGATGTTTTCTTCCTCGCCCGACGTCCTTGTGGAATCGATTACCATCAGCGATTTTTCCGGACCAATACGAGTTGTGGACCTTCAAGAAACGAGCGTAGTCCTTTTTAAAAGGCCGGCAACGCATCTGCAATTCCCTCCCTGGTGTTGCACTTGTTCATGGGCAGCGGTAGTTACTTACCATCAGGTGAGCCGCATGCTCGTTTGCCCCCTCTCCTATAAAAAAAAAAAACTTATAATGTGTTATGCTAACTGCATTAATAATTCAATAATTTAATTTTATGTTTTTTTTTATAGGATAAGGGTAACATTAATAATGCAATACTTTGAATTATAATAAATTCATGCCTATTTATACTCATAATTATAACCTTATATCTATTCATAATTACGAGTAATTACTAGTGTTTTATTTTATAGAATAATTTTAATTTAATATTTGCTTGCTAAAATGGTAGAATGTGCGATTTTTTTATGTATTCTGTCAACACATTGTTAATACCTTCATTCAATGCAAATAAATCAATTTCCTATTCTATTCTATTCTATTTCTGCCGAGGACTCCGTCTGGGTAGGTACCAATCTCTTAGCTATTACTACCGCCAATCTGCAGTACGTGCACAGCTGAGTTCCGAAATGAATGCTATATAGAGCTACAAGATGTGAGGCATTTCATCTTAGTACTTATAGGTGAAATCGCAACTGGCTTTAATTGTTTTCTTCGTTCAAAGTTGCTTGCAGATATTCATTACTTCAGTAGTCACTTATCATATACTTGTACTTAATATGTAATATATTTATGCGTATAAACCTCTGCCAGCACCAATACAAACCATTTTGCGATAAAATGGTGCTGTATAGTAACTACTCTAGTAACATGTTTTATGAATCCTTAAATAAATAAATACATAACCATCAGGGGGACTATAAGTACGTTTGCCACTTAGATTTTATAAATTAATCGAACTTGCCCTCTGAGGGTTCATATATATGTACTTATGTATGTATATATAGTATAGTTCATCCATTCTGGGAATTATAGGTAGTAATGGTAAGCACCGACGAAAAGGCACGTCGAATTAAAAAGACAAACTTAACTGTGCAGTGGAAAAATATTTCCTTCTATACATCAGTTAACATAACGTGTACATGCTCCAACTGCAAAATGTAAGTTTGTAATTGCATAAAATAATTTGTATGATATAACCACAAATTAACAATTATGATATTTTTCCTTTATTTGTGCGGTGATTCCTTGATTTGTGCCAAATTTCATGATTCTAGATAAACAGGAGTATCAAATATTTTTGTTATATGTTATACCTCTACTAAGACCTTGCTTCTTGCTAAATTTCAAGATTATAGATCAAAGGGAGGTTTTTATGAGTGAGTGTTAATATGTGATATATTAGGTCGTATTTTTTGATTGCGTTGGCTTAGAATTTTTGATTTTTTTATTCCTCCAAAAGACGGTAGATCTCAGTGTTTAATATGAATTTTAACTTAATACCTCTACCGATTCTTGAGGAGAAGAAGAGACGGATATAGACAGGAACAGACATAAAACAAGATCATCCTATAAGCTTTTCTTTTTTCCCTTTAGAGGTACGGAATCCTAAAAAAATCCTCACGCTTATACTAGGTGGAATGAAAAGTACTCGGCCTAACACAGATCCATTCAATGCTAAAAATCAAATCTACCCACATTATTTAGTTCAGTTCAGACTAGTTCATTGTGTGAAGTTCGAAACGTGTGCGATAATTAGTTGTGATTTTATAAATTTATTAACAAAGTAATCGGACATAATTTCCGCGAATGGAGCAAATCGAGCAGCGTGCCGTCATTAAGTACCTCCATAAGAAGGGGCTATCATCAAAAACCATCCATGATGACATGGTCAGTACATTAGGCGATTGTGCTCTGTCATATTCATCCATCAAAAAATGGATAGCAGAATTTAAGCGTGGTAGAGAGAGTGTGAAAGATGAACCCCGCTCTGGAAGGCCTTCGACGTCAACTACTGACGAAAATATTAAAAAAGTACTTGATTTAATAATGGGAGACCGCAGATTAAAAATTAGAGAGATAGCCGAGATTATAGGCATCTCTTATGAACGAACTCAAAACATCATTGTCAACGAGTTGGGTTTCCACAAGGTGTCTGCGAGGTGGGTTCCGCGACTGCTTTCAGTTGAACAAAAAAGGACGCGATTGACTATTTCACGCGAATGTTTGGAGTTATTTGAAGCCGATGCAGATGATTTTTTGAATCGTTTTGTTACTATAGACGAAACATGGGTTCATTACTGTACACTGGAAACAAAACAACAATCAAAACAGTGGAGAAGACCTGGTTCACCACCCCCTAAAAAGGCTAAGTCGATTTTGTCGGCAAATAAGGTGATGGCTTCAGTATTCTGGGACTCGAAAGGTGTGATTATGATTGATTATCTTGAAAGGGGTCAGACTATAAACTCTGATTACTACTGCACCTTACTACGTCGTTTACGAGAGGAAATAAAAGAAAAACGTCGAGGAATGCTCAGAAGAAAAGTCCTGTTTCATCAAGATAACGCCCGTGTTCACACGTCAGTACAGTCAATGGCTGAAATTCACAACTGTGGCTTTGAACTGTTACCGCATCCACCGTATTCACCTGATCTGGCACCATCAGACTTCTTTCTGTTCCCTAACCTAAAACAGCACTTGGGAGGTCAAAGATTTTCGGCAAACGACGAGGTCAAAGCAGCTGTAGACGCATATTTTGACTCTAAGGAAGAATCATTTTTTTTCAACGGTCTAAATGCTTGGAAGGGGAGGTGGCAAAAGTGTATTGAACTTGATGGTGATTATGTAGAAAAATAAAAATATAACTGATTTAGTATGTGTTTATTTTCTTGGTTAGGCCGAGTACTTTTCAATCCACCCTCGTAGTTCGATGCGAGGGTAACCAGACACGACCTGAGATTGATTCAAACCCGGAACCTTATGACCACTAAAGCAACGAGGCAGTCGAAAAGAAAGGAAATGAAAAGAGTCAAACATGTTTTTGTAGACATGCGCAGTCTATATGGACCGCCGAGCGTGACGCAAAAACAGGCATCATAATTATGCAGTGTTTTTATGATAGATAATCTAGATTGTTAAAACCTGTAATACTGTTGCATCTATATTCTATATATATATCTATATAATAAACAAAATTAAAGCGTCTGTTTGTATTGTAAAAAATTATATGCAGTACTTTGTATAAAAAAAAATGTTTGAAATTTCTACCTGTCTGCTTATTTGTTCCGGCTAATCTCCGAAATGATGTGCTGAATTTGACGGAATTTTCATTGGCATATAGCTGATGTTAGAAGGAGCAGCTTAGGCTACTTTTATTGTAGAAAAGGTATTGGGATACCACGCAAAAAAATTAAAAAGCATGAAATTGTGATCAAAATACGATTGAAATAGGAATGTATAATAATACATTATTAAAAAAAAACTATGAAGTCGCAGCAAAACTAGTTAATGATAAAAAGATTAGAAATAACGTTCTAATAAAAAAGCGTTTTTATTAAATAGTTTAAAAAAAATCTAAAATGTTATGACAAAGAAAATATCCTAAGGTTTTTTTTTTTGCAAAGTTCGACTCCATAATAGGTGAATCATCCAATATCGGTTGCAATAATTATGATTATAGACTATAAAGATTATAGAGGTGCCAAGCATGCGAAACTATGGTTACTGTGGAGATTTTCAATGTCGAATATATAAAATCAAGACTGTTAGATACAGAAATTGAAAACGAGGAACAATCGACCACAAAGCAGATTGAGGAAACTTCCTTTATAATATGCTACCCCTCGGAAAATGAGGGCAGTACTCCGTTCACCGTCGTTCGATTATCTCGCGGTGCGAATCGCAGTTCTAGCGTAGAAAAAGTCGTAGAAAAAACTGTTAAAAATTACTAAACGATATAATGTGAATAAACATAAATCAATTATTGATGATTAAAAATAATTACTTAAAATTTAACAAAATAGGTAAGGTATTCAAAGGAGATGTATGAAATTGGGTTGTTGACATCGTTCGTAACAGTTATACAAAAATTTGTAGGGAATATAACGATAAATTGTAAGCATAATTAAGTGGTTTTTATTTCTGTAGGGTATGGGACAATTATAAAAACATTTTTTAAAACTGAAAAACGAAAGCTAATGCTTTTACCATAGCAAAAACAAAACGTTTTTAAATATTTTTATGTATTTTGTCTATGCCATTAGATAATGAAAACTATTTTTTGTAATAAATAGCCTTCAGTATCAGAAAAAAAAACTCATAATATTGAAACATTGAGGCGAATCTGTAGAGATTACTAAAGAATTAAAGAAATCTATTTAGAAAATCGATTGAATAGGCTACGTTATTAAACTAAACAAAATATTTGAATAATATTGGATACGATTGAATAAGTTGTATGGTCGTTGATCATTGCGTGTTTTGAAGGAGACTTAACTTGGTAACTTCGAGTTTAAACTTGTCATGCGCATTAGGCATTGTGGTTGTGGTTGTGGATATATTTCGTGTTTTTATTTTCGTGAATTAATTTAACTTGACCCCTGGGTTTTCTCTCGATTTACAGGACAGAAGTTGTTGCGCCCACATTATGATAATGGTTAATAATGTGTTACTTGGTTATTGAGAGGAATAGAACAATGTACAGCCTCTGGCTGCTTTTCTAGATAACATTTCATTAATAATTGCAGAAAATAATTGAACAATTAGAAAAGTTTGAGTTGTAATTTATTTTATTTTATTTAATAATAACTAAAAAACGGCATCCTTTTGTGTTTTTTTTTTCAATTTATTGAAACAACTTATTACCAATAATGAGTGATTTTACTACATAACCTACAAATAATAAAACAAAATAAAAATAAAACCCCAGGTTCTACAAAAATATGATTTTTTGTCGTAAGTAACAAATGTTTAAATCTTCAAATTAAGGTATATTTGAACTTTGTTTACGCCGGGCCCAAGCTTGTATGGAACGAAGTTCATCTCCTTTTGTACCAATAGAATAAAAATTTTGTGCCAAAAAGCGCATACTTGTATTCCATTTTGCGTGTATCGCGAAACCAGCAGCGACAGAAGCGGCAATTGGAAAACTATTGACCTGGAACGTCGCCAAGCTAACGAGCTTTTTACGTTTTAATGGCATACGCGAACTTGTTTTACATAGTTTTCACAGTGCCCGGGTTAAAAACTATTTAAACATTTTTAATCATGTTAAAGTTTTTAAAATATGCCTTTTTCTATCTAAAGAATTTGGTTATCTTTATTTTACTATAACATTGTACATAAACACTCACGCATATATTATTTTTATATATACATACATAATAAGGGTTGGCGGAAACTACGGACTTCCATTTGACACGTTCCTGACATACTTATCTCACTTTTTTAACATTTTTTATAGGACAGGGTGACAAACGAGCACACAGTCCACCTGTGGTTGGTTGCTGTGACCCATAGACATCTACATCTATCCTCGTTTGCGAATCAAAATGCAGATGCGTTATCACCCGTGAGGACTAAGATAGAATGCCCCTTTTCCAGTAAAACGAGTCTCTGGTTCTCTACACTCACCATACGAAACAAAGCAGTCTTAAGCTGCTATTTTACGCTGATATTCTGTGAGAGCGTAGTCTTTCTCCGGTCAAGCCGACCTGTTCTTGCTACAACTATACTACTAATATAGCTGCAGCATGGCTCTACCACGTAGAGAACATCTATTTACTTACGCATTTTTAATGTCGCGAATCACCAATTTTTGGTCCACGTAGTAATTTCTCTTATTCACATGAATACTACACATGGAATTAAAATAGTTTTACGGATTTCATTGCATTTAACTTTAACTTTATTAACCGCCAATGTTTCAGGCGCTTTTATTTTAGTCATTCAAAATCCTATTAAATTGGAAGACAAATTAAGAAAAGAAATCCTGCCCCAGCTAATTTGAGGAGGAGCTAAGTACTGATTATAGCCAACGCTATAGCCTTTCCTAAGCATTTAAGAAGTGAATAAAATGTTAAGTACAAAAATGGTTCTTCTCTGTAATTTTTTTTCTAAATTTGTGATAGTTTGTCATTTGATCGTTTGTATTTTCAATGTTTGAAATTAAAAAAATTCTTTAATTAAAAAAGCAAAATTCAAATTAATAAACTTAATTGTCACAAATTATCCATGATATTTTGTTTCATACACACATCTGTATGTTGCAATATATTATACACATAGCAATAAATACATTAGTGCTCACGTGTTTAAATATTACTTGTTGAAAAAACAATACTCAATCAGTTGTTTATATACTGGACTCAGGGCTCAGCCTTTTCTCCTGGTAATTTTATTTAGGGCATATGAGTAAGGAAACCAACTTAGGGAAGACTTTATTTATATAATATTCATACCATATTCGCTATGAATCACATATTATGTCCCTCAAAATATTAAGTAATGGTGGTAATAGCTAGCTGTTCCCCACGAACTCGTCCCCGTGGAGTTTATTAAGATTTGATTTCGTGGGATTTTATTGTTATTTTTGTGCGGAACCATAATTCTTTTTCCAAAATAAAGTAGCTTAGGTTACTCGTTATAACATCAGTTATCTGTTAGTGAAAGTCCCGTCAAAGTTGATCCAGCCATTTCGAAGATTACCCGGAACAAACAGACAGACAATAATGTTAAAAATGTTTCTTTCTTTAATTACCGCATATACTTTTACGAGTATGTGCATTTAGTAAAACGTTGTTCTTTTAACATTATAAGCAGATCTTTCAATGTTATTTATCTTTAATATATTTTCAATAAACATTTTCTGTCGATTTTGTGAAAAGGTAATTAGCGTATAAGCATTCCCTTCCAAATAATGTCTTCATTGAAAGCAACCAGAGCAGAACCAGCATTTTATTTTTAAACCACATATACATTGTAGGTAATGGGGCCACGAGTAATTGGGCTATGCGGGGATTTTCTCTGATTTTTTTTAACTTTATTTTGTAGGCAAAATTTTTATACTTGAAAGGGATTGAGGGAAAAGAAATGTCCACCATGTGCCACAATGTGTGTTGGCAGATGTCATATATATACAAAATATATTTATTTCGAGATTCTCAGACAATTGTTTGATATTTTGATTAGAGATGCAGGTATCCTTTTGATTTTCTATGTGGCAGAGCTATGCTGGGTCGGTTCATTTGGAGAAGGATCACTTCTCACAGAATATCAGAGTAAAATATTAATATAAAATTAAATTATATAAAGAGCAGTAGCGATCTCGATCGTAGTCGAGGATATAAATGTCTATGGGCCACAGCAACTACTTAATCATTTGAAATATGAGATAGTGTGCCACCCTTATCATATAAAAAAAATATATTTTCCTGCACCACCGAGCCTCTGGTAAATCATCACATGAAATTGCAATTAATAATTTAAATTGAACCTATGTTGCTCGCGTACATTTTAGCGCGTTTTGCACCTGAGCTAAAATATGAATGGTAAATATATCACCATGTCTTATATCTCAATAATATAATTATTTGGAATTAAATAAAATTGCCGCCGCTGTAATTTATGGGAAAGTGACAATTAACTCAATTTCAAAAAATTACATTTTTTTCAAATTACAAATTTCTTAATAGTTTCTATTTTTTATATGTAGTTCTATTTTTCATAGTATTAATTGATATTAATACTGCAATCAAATGAAGTGACGACCTGATAAGACATGCAGGCAGCCGATGGATGCAGCAGGCTTAGGATCGTGCTTTGTGGCATTCCTTGTGGGATTATTGAGCAGTCAACTTGTGATAGGCTGTAATGATGATGATGATGAATACTGCAACTTAATGTCGTGTTACTTTAGTGTATTAAAGTAAAGAAGGTTCAGGCTATATATGTACGTCTCACAGGTGGGTCTATCTTATTTATCTATGTATATATATATATATATATATATATATATATATATATATGTATATATATATATATATATATATATATATATATATATATCTATTCTCATTTCTTAGGGAATTATGGAGCAATTAGTACTGGTAGACTTCTCAAGTTGACCTCGCTTCAAATCTTCAAAATATTTTATTAAGCAGATATGAAGATTTCCTCACAATGTATACCTTCACCGCCAAACACCTGGTACAGTTAACACTTAAAATACACTTAAGAATTAAATTGACACCGGTGGGAATCAAACATGAAATTTTCGCGAACGCGTGTTTACTTTCGCGTAGCCGTGGTAGCTCAGATGGTTAGCGCTCGCTGTAAGCTTCACAGTACTCGAGCAACCCGGGTTCGATCCCCGCCGGCACCAATGAAATTGTTAATTGCAATTTTAAGTGCTGATTTACCACGTGCTCGGCGGTGAAGGAAAACATCGTGAGGAAACCTGCATGTCTGAGAAATAAAAAAAATATTTCGAAGATATGTGAAGTTCGCCAACACGCATTAGGGCAGCGTGGTGGACAATTCCTTGCCCTAAAACCCTCTCAGAAATGAGAGGAGGCCTGTGCCCAGCAGTGGGACGTAAATAGGCTGCAACTTACTGTGAAATTACAACGTGCGCTTAACCCTAGAGCAAAACTAATGAAAACTTATAAAAACTTTTATTAGAAGCGTACGTAACGTACCAGTTATTAACACTACGTAATTTACTAAGTTACAAACTCAGTTTATAGCGAGACTAATTTGTTTTGCAACTAGTTTGTCTATTGAAACTTGGTACGTTTCAAAATAATTATGCATTTCCATATAACTTGGGGCTAGTATGAGTCTTCCTGAATACGTTTCATTTAGAACGATCATAATATCAATGAGTCAATTACGTTTAACCAGAAAACACGTTTTTTTAAACTTACTTTTTAAAATAATGTCTGAAGTGCAGCTGCAGTTTAACGAAAAATATTACGTTTATTAAAAAGTAAAAGTCGATTTAAAAGACCTACTAAAAAATAAAATAATTTCCACACAATATATAAATCAAATACATTATAATATAAATCAAATTATATAAATCAAAGACTTATAATAAAGATTAATAATATAAATCAAAGACATTGATTAGAATACCCGGTATGTCAACATCAAAATGTGGAGACATGCCGAGCGTCTGGTTTTTCATGATGGAAGAAAAAGTTTTGAAAACCAGACTACTTTAAGACCGACTTCGTACATGTGCGCTAGACTTGAAAGATTAGCTTTGACTTAATTGAGTTCATAAATAAGTCTCTAAAGCAGTGATGCACAGACATATTAAGACTAGGGGCCACTCGGGCAAATTATGAACTAATGGCGGGCCGCCAGAAGTATAGGTAATTAAAGACAATTAAGAATTGATAATAATATATTAAAATTGAAAAATAATTTATTAATTTGAAGCGTGGCACTGCATAGTGAACATATTTTTTTTTTGGTTTTATTCTGGAATATAATTCAATATTTTTCGAATGTACGAGAGTATTATTTTTGCTGTCGGCGGGCCACCAGTATTCGACCGGCGGGCCGCGGTCTGTGTATCTACGCTCTAAAGACTCCTTTCCATTGAGTCTAAAGGTGAAAGGTAGCATTTTGTGTCACTAGGTTTACCATATATGGTCATAATATTTCCTGCACAACCGGACTTGCGCTTTAATAAGAAAATAATGAGTAAGTAGATGTCTCGGCGTGAAGTATCACTGCATACAAACTTCCTAGCAGCTGTTTTGGCCCTGAACTAGACTGCTCACTGTCTAGGTTCAAGAATATATTTAAACCCAAATATAGCTGTAGGCGGTTCGAGTATTACAATAATCCATCTCTGAAGGAAGCAATTTTTTGCTGGTGAATATTCACACATCAACATCAAGATAAGTCAATGTGCATTAACAACTTCGTCTACATCACCACTTATCATCAGGTAAAATAGTCAAGCACTGTTTAATAATAGTTAAAAAAACCCTCTCAGAAATTTAAGAATGCCTGTACCCATTAGTCGGACGTAGATAGGCTGTAACTTTAGTATTTAATATTCACATACATATGGAAGTCCTAAACAAGTTGCTTCGATGAAAATGTGGCGCTTGCACTGAGTGTCTCGGTAAAATAAGCAATGTATATGTAATCGACCGTCTCAGCGTACGATACATTCCCGATAGTCTGCAGGAAAACTAGTAACGAAGGTTTGAAATGCTCAAACCATAGAAGGATACCACCATAATACACCGGGAAAGCTATGCTTAACAATAAGGTTAACAGTAAAAGAAAGGGGCCTTAATAATGATGGTGTAGCGACATTTCAAAAGACGTGACAAAATGCCACCACACAGAAGATAGCCACGATAGGGAGAAGTGGAAAGGCAAGAGTCGGACCCCGTTGCAAAACGATGGCACTGCTAGGGAAAAGAGGATTATATAAAATGCTTGCTTATGGCAACATAAAGGGAAAACAAAAGGCACATGAAAATAAAAAAGACAGCAAGTTTGTCGGTAGACAGCATTAAAAATAATACTGTGACCTGTTTCGTACTTTAAAAACAATACAGTTATCATGTAGAAATAATGAAAGAGGAAAGAGTGACAAAGCAAATTTATGTTGCAGAGGTGAACGGCAGAGTCGGGAAAGGACGCCCTAGGTGAAAGTTTATCGACCAAATTGGCGATATATTGAAAATGGGCCAAATAAAGACTAACTCCAACCGACGAGCGTGTATGCGTAGGTATATGAATGTGGAGGAAGCGAGAGAGGTGTATCAGGATCGTGCCAAATGGAAATCCATAGTCTCTGCCTAGCCCTCTGGGTGAGCGGTACGGGTAGAACAAACATTTTTCCTTTTTTATATTTTTATTGTATACTTTAAACATTATACTATCTAGTATTTATGTAATGAAATTATGTACTCTGTGGCGTAACTTGGCAATAAATGTTTCTTTCTTCTTGTTTCATTTCGCAGTCGAAATAAGAGTTTGTATGGCCTACAAATAGTTGTTACGGATATTGTCCATGTGAAATTGAAGTATGTTAAAAACACAATACAAAAAAATGTTACTATTTTTACAATAAATTAGTTTATGTATATTTTAGTCATACCTTTATATAAATCTGGTAGTACATTAGACCCCGCCAATTTTAGACCAATTTCTGTACTACCAACATTTAGTAAAATTTTTGAAAAAATAATTTTAGATCAAATGTTAAGTTTCTTTAATATTAATAAATTGCTACATAGAAATCAATTCGGTTTTACAAGGGGTCGCTCAACAACTGACGCTGGAGTTGAGCTTATTAAACATATTTTTTGTGCATGGGAGAATTCAGAGGATGCTTTGGGTATATTTTGTGACCTTTCCAAGGCCTTTGACTGCGTTCACCATGAGACATTAATCAGGAAGCTACAGTACTATGGTGTCAAGAACACAGCGCTTAAACTTATAATTTCATATTTAAGTAATAGAATGCAGAAAGTTATTATTAATGGTAAAAGTTCTTCCGGCTCACCTGTACTAATGGGTGTTCCTCAGGGCTCAATTCTCGGCCCATTCCTGTTTCTAGTGTATATTAATGACTTACCTTCTATTGTAGAGGATAATCATGATATAGTATTATTTGCTGATGATACTTCTTTGATTTTTAAACTTAAACGTAAATCATTTAAATGTGACGAAGTGAATAATGCTATATCAAAATTAGTGCATTGGTTTAACGTTAATAATTTACATTTAAACGGAAATAAAACTAAATGTATTAAATTTACAACAACGAATGTTAGAAATCTGAGTACCAATGTGTTTTTAAATGGGGAAGAATCAGTTCTTCCCCATTTAAAAACACATTGGCCCTGTTGAATCCACTGTTTTTCTTGGCATCACTCTCGACGCAAAGCTTCAGTGGGGCCCCCATATATCCAAACTAGCAAGCAGACTAAGTTCTGCAGCCTATGCTGTAAAAAGATTAGAGGTCTCACTAGTGTCGAGACAGCTAGATTAGTTTATTTCAGTTATTTCCATAGCATAATGTCTTATGGGATTTTGCTATGGGGACATGCGGCTGATTCAGAAACTATTTTTGTTTTACAGAAGAGGGCCATTAGAGCTATTTACAACCTAAAACTGAGAGAGTCTCTTAGAGATAAATTTAAAGAAATAAATATATTAACTTTGGCCTCTCAGTATATTTACGAAAATTTAATGTATGTTCACAAAAACAAAGGTAGTTTTAGTAAAAAAAGTGATGTGCATTCTGTAAACACTAGGAACAAACACAAGCTAGTGATACCAGTTTCTCGACTCCACAGAGTCAGTAATTCATTCTTGGGGCAATGTATACGCTATTACAACAAGGTCCCGGAAAGTGTACAGGCTCTCTCCATTAGCAAGTTTAAATGTTTTGTTAAGTTGAAACTGTATAAAAAGGGTTATTATAGTATAAATGAATACATGGTTGATAATAACCCCTGGGAATGAGGTGATCGCTTCCAAGCTGTTTCTAAAATAAATTTTGTACTTATATAGTTAGTACAACCATTATTGTAAAATTTGCTTTAAAAAAAGTCCCGCTGGGTTTCTTGCTGGTTCTTCCCAGGACAGAGGTTTTTTTTTCGAACCAGTGGTAAAGTAAAAAATGACTTTCAATAAGTATTACACATGTGATCTATATTGAATAAAAAAAAATTATTCTATTCTATTCTATTCTAGTAAATTTAACACAACCGCAACGTCGACGTCAACAAGTTGATGAAGTAGTGATCATAATAAGGATTATTTTGACTTTTAGTTCTTGTTCTAGTTTACTTCGTTCAAATAAATGTTGAAATAAAAGCAGTGCAATATCTTGTCGAATTGCGGTTGTATGCGATAATGCTTCTGCAGCGCCAACAAAGAGCAAAGTGATAAAGACAATAGAGTCCTAGCGTCCGGAAGTGAGTGAAAACTGAATTATGAAATTCCTTTCTGTTCACATTATACAGGTGAAGCTAACAAATGCGTGTTTAAAAGCAGTATTGTGAGCACATACGACTTTGTTCATGAAAATCGATATCAATTTAAGAAATGCTTATAGTTGCTCTCTCTTTTCATTAAATGACAATAGAAAAAGGCAGTTATTCACATATTCAATTCTTAATTTATGTTAGCGATAAACAACGTTTATCGGGTAAGGCTCATATTTCTCAGTACAGATACAAAAGAAGAAGCTGAAAGTACGCTTACAGTTAATGCGCTACAAGTCCTTATAATACACGAAGCAAATGCTCCGTGTTATTTATTATATCACAAGACTGGGTCTAACTTTAAACGCAATGAAATTGTTTAGAAAGAGATCAGGTAGCCAGCGCGTTGTTATTGTTCAAAGTTGACCAGTAAGATAACAAAAAGTATTAGATTCATTGTCTGTACTTTTTGAAACCTTTTTGTCTCGCAGTTTTTATGTTTTTTTATTCTGTTTGAGAATTTTTTTAGTTTAAGAGGTATTAATTAATTAAATAAAAAGATTTGTGAATACTTCACTTTAATCTTATAATTTTATTTTAATCATTTAATTTCTTCTATTTCTGTAAAAAAAAAACCCTAGCAAAACCCTAGCACTGCTAGGGTTTTTACATCTTCAAGCAACTGGAACAATACAATAATACAATCAAGATACTTAATAAAATGTTGCATGAAAACTTGATATTTAGATTATTTAAGATATATTGACATACTTGAAGTTTTGGTTCTCACATTAAAGTTTGAGTCAGTTAATGGTGCTCGATATTATGTTCGTGAACTTTTGTAAATCTATTACGATAGTTAAATTAATAAAGAATGAATAATTTTTCAAATGATATTGAAAAATAGAGCAATATTATATGCATTTTTAGACTTCTGAACTAAAATTTGTATTTAGATTTTCGATTTTAACTCAGAGACTATCGGTTAATTTTCTAAAGGAACTGGTATACGTGACTGGTCGTTGCCAGCGTAGAGATGATGGATGGTTATTTTTTTACCCAATGTTATTCAACTAGGAAATGCATCCAGCGTTCTTGGAACTATATCACAGAGAACGGGATGTATGCTCATTTAAGTTTTAAGGTTTTTGTTCCAATAAATATTTTACACTACTATATTAAATCTTGAATTTATTAATTGAACAAAACAATTTTTACGAATTTATAGCGTTAAAACTTTTTTTAATTCCCGATATTTCGGGTGCTTTGTAGCATCCATGGTCTCGGCGGGTTTCGAGACATTGGAAATTAGAAAATTAAATAAAATAAACACGATAATATCCGTAATAATAGTTTTATTCAATAAGTAGTGTTCGCGAAAATATAGGCTGTCTAACGACAGAGTTAGGATTTTCAAATGAAAAAAAAAAAAACAAGAAATATTTGAGTCAAAATGTTTTTATTGAAAATTAATTAATAGTAAGGCGGATTTTATTTTTCAGTGATCACGTCCTATATGTCTTCAATTACGTAGCACGTACTCGTGGAATCGTATTCTGCGTGACTCGCGTCAGCATAGCAAGCTCAATTTCGCGTACTTCACGATAGATATTCTCTTTTAGTTTGTTGTTTATTCCATGGAGTATTAACGTTAAGTTTGCTCCTAAGATGGCCCTCACAGGAAAAGTCCATGGGGATCAGATCTGGTTATCGCGGACGCCATGCGATATCACCTAAGCGGGGTATCAATTTTTGAGGAAACAATTGACGCAATTGTTCCATAGTGGCTATAGCAGTGTGGGAAGTGGCTTCATCCTGCTGAAACCACGTCCTTGAACTGTAAACAGGATGATCTCGAAGCTGGAGTATTAAAAAATCGGATTTTTTAATACTCACCTCACCTGTAACAGATACCGTTGTACCTCTCGCATTAAAAAATTTACGGCCCTATAATTCCGTCCACTGACAGAGCGCAACACACTGTTACTTTTGGGCCATGCTTCGGTGTTTGGTGTTTTTGTCTGGGATAAACAGGTGACAAGAAACGACAATTCTGTTTATTCACATATAACGCTGCTCTTTTGCGTATTGCGAAGCGTAGCTGCGACTCCGTTTATTACTGTATTGTTTACTCCGTCCCTAATGTTCTGCTCGGCCCCGGACGTTGTTGATTTGTAGCGGAACCAGTTGCTTGAAACCTCTGTATCAATTTACGAATGAAGTTTTTGCTTGGTCCATTTCGTAAAATTCAAACATTATGGTGGGAACAAAACCGTAACACACCATTCTCATTCTTTTAAAGATGATTCGAGGGCGATGCACGCCCAACTACTGCAAAATCATTATTGACAAATCTGCATGAACAATACAATAAATCTACCAAGCCTCTCCCCCCACGCTCATTTCAAAAGCATTTTTAAATATTCAAAAGTCCTAACTCTGCCGTAAGACACCCGTTATAAAAAATCATTTGAAATTTATATATATCATAATTTATGTAATATTTTACGTGGTAGAACCATGCTACTGCTAATGTAGGCTACGCTTTCACAGAATATAAAATATCAGTGTGAAACAGATGAATAATGAATAAGTTTGGTAAGGAACGTGTAGAGAATCGGAAACCCTTTTTACTGATAAAGGGGTATTCCATATTAGTCATCAGAGGTGACAACGTATCTGCATTTTAAGTCTTAATCGAGAATAGACGAAGATGCCTATGGGTTGCACCATCCATTTACCGTCAGGTGGACTGTGTGCTCGATTACTTCACCCTTATTCTTTATATAAAAAAATATAACTCTATTATATTCAACTGCAAGAAACTAAAACATAAATTATCGTTTAGCCTTTATGAGAAATTTGCAAGTTACTTTTTTATGAAAAGAATGGAGAATTTTATAAGCGACAAATTAAAATAGCTAATATTACTGGCTGCACGAATGGGTCATCTTGATCTGAGAAGAACCACCTTCGTAAAGTAAGTGGCGAGAAGCTGTACTGGTAAGGAGACATTTCATCTTAGCTTACATTTTGATTCTTGCCCGATAGACGTAGGTAAATATGGGCCCCAATATTCAGTAGATGAATGCTATTCACTTACCATGAGAAGAATTGACTGCTTGTTGTCCACTTTTTCAGTATGTTAAAGAAACTATTGTACTCTCTGCATTGTTTTCTTATTACATTATGATTATGAGGAATATGAACCCTTTCCTCTGGTAACAGGACATTCCAACTCAGTGGTCAGCTGTGACAACCCACCACGGTGACAGCTATGTGCTAGTTCGTTATCTTAACCTCTGTAAAATAATGGAATAGAATTGAATTTTACAGAATCGAATATAATAGAAAAGTATAGAATAGAATGAAATGGAACGGAGTAAGACGGCATGGGATAGAATTAAATGGAATGGAATGGAATTAAAAATAATAATATTAGGTTCAATATACCTACCACTTTTTTAGAAAAAAAAACAAGATCAGAACAGAAACAAAAATTAAATCAAAATAAAATTACTGATATTTTTATTTTCTGATATTTTTAATCGATATAACTGTAAAATCTATCCACTTCATACTTTAATTGCTATTATGAAAATGTTAAGTAGATGATAAATATTTAAACATTGTGTATAAAGAACATGCCTTAATTGTATCTACATCGACAAACTAATTGTATCAGGCGGCCCCGTGCCAAGAGAACAGATCAATTTATAGTTTAAGTGAAAACCGATAACCTAAATATTATCAGTTAGCCGAGCACTAAACAATTCTCTGTTCTAACTTGGATTCTATATTTGTAACAATGCATTACTGTGATTTATGTTCTCTGGACTATTATCGCTAAGACCTGACGGGATTATTGTTACAATCAACTTTGGCCCTGCGATTGACGATTCGGTAGCGCAGAGATTTAAAGTTTGATTTTAACGAGAAATATAATTTTTATTCAATGTAATATAAGTATATATTACATAATATAAGTATAATCCCTGTATGTATAATATAAGTATAATCCCTGTAGTTCGGTGTAAAAGTATACTAGACATGTCATTTCGGGGGTCTGCCATAATGGGCGACAGAGAGAAAACTCACAATATAGGCGGCAGCATCTTTTTTATAATAACTAGAAACTAGAAAACAACCGGCCTGCTAAGCGTGGCAAATATGGCAAATACATGTAGGGGATAGTAAATGCTATGAAGCAATTTATAAGGAACGCCTATGTTTAGCGATGGACTTTAACAGCCTTGTTGAATTAATTTTAAAGGTAATAGCTCGTCCAAATTATTTTTCTGCCGATATATATATATATATATATATATTATATGTATATTTATCTTTATACCGTTGCCAAGAATCCCAGCGCGACCTTAAAAAAGAACAGTTTGACCAATATGTTGTGTTGTAAAAATAACTATACAAATCATAATTAGAAACAGCATAGCACCGCTTCCCAGGGGTTATATACCTATATTTATATTACTTTAATAAAACTCTATGAGGACGATTTCTGTACAAGGAATATTCTTTGAATTTTTAATTGTAATATACTGTACTATCGATACAGATGCTGAAACAACAGTTTTCGAAAATGTCTGTCTGAACGCGCATCACAGAAACCCTGTAGATGAATTTGATTGTAGCTTTCACTTCAGTTTTACGTAGGGGCTAAACCATTGGAATTTATGTACATCATCACGCGATCTATTTTAGGAGTAGGGCAGTAAGCCAGATTGTCTGGATACATACTGTGCAAGCCTTGTGCAAAATTTTACTGGAGCTTTCAACGCAATTTTCTTTAGAAATCTTCTTCTAAATTCTTCATTGAATATAATCCCTTAAATTAATCCGAATTTTATTCGGCGATGTAAAAAGGAACTTTGTGCATACCTTTAACAAGCAAATCCTTTTCCAGAAATAATAGATTAAATAAACTAATATTTTTCTTTTTTAGCCAGTCATAGTCTACCGCTAGACAAGGATATAACCTGTTATAAAAAATATTTACGTGGTAGAGCCATGCTTCAGCTATATTAGTAGTAGGTATAGTTGTAGCACGAATAGATCGGCTCGACCGGGGAAGGACCATGCTCTCACATAATACCAACGTAAAATAGCAGCTTAACACTGCTGTGTTTCGTATGATGAGTGTAGAGAACCGGAGACCCTTGTTACTGGAATCGAGGCATTACATCTTAGTCCTCACGGGTGACTAGACATCTGCATTTTGATTCGTAATCGAGAATAGATGTAAATGTCTATAGGCTCTTACCATCATGTAGACTGTGTCCTCGTTTACCACCCTTATCCTATAAAAAATAACATGCAGCGCCAGTCTGCAGCCAAATAATGGTTGATGGCAGCAATGGGTTGGCTAGATCAGCGAAGGACCACGCTCTTACAAAATACCTGCTTGAAATGGCAGCTTAATGCCGCTTTATTTTGTATGGTGAGTTTAGGGAACTGAAAACATTCTTAATTGAAAATGAGGCATACCATCTTAGTGCTTAGGGGCAGCTGAATTTTGATTGGTGATCGAGGATAAATGTAGATGTGTATGGGCCAAAGCATCCACTTAACATAAAGTGGACTGTGTGTTTGTTTGTCGCTCTCATTCTATAAAAAATGTATTTGCCAAAATCGCCATATTTGTCAGGGAAGTTGGCGCTGACTCCTGACGCTGCTCTGGGTATTTTACGTCTTATGTTTATTAATAACAGTATTAATAAAAATGTTGTCTTGTTGTAAGTTAATTAAAGTCAAGTTATAGTCTATTTACGTCCCGTTGTTAGGCACAGGCCTACTCTAATATCTGAGAAGGTTTTAAGGCAAGGAAATGTCCACAACGATGATCATGTTGTTGTATAAAAAACTTACATCAATATTCATGAAGCATTATTGTTTTAAATGGTAAATATACTGTGCTAGTAATTAAGATCATTCACTGCAATCGGGCTTGTAAATTACTCGTTAACATAGAATAGGCCTACAGAAATTATTGTCTACGTAAATTCATTTGTGTTTATTGGTACAAATACTTGTTCATTCAGAATGCATAAAATAATACTCATATTATACAATAAAATTATTAGATTATTAAACATCCATTTCTACCGAATCTAATGAGTAGCGTTGCTTGCGTAGTCGTGTATTTTTTGTATTCATTTGTACACAGGCTGCGTCGAAAATCAGTCTGGAGGTCATTTTCTTATAGCTACGGATGACTCGAATTCATAAGATTTTACTCATCGAAAATTGCCAAACGTGCATAAAATTTTATTTTGAATAATGGCCTCCAGATCTAATTTCAATCATATCAGATATACAGTAACGGCTTTGAGTCTAGTGAAAACTGATAACAGAAAATCTATTCAAAAATCCATTCCAATCCAATCCAGCTATTATTGGTAATGAATTTTTTTTTTTAAATCTGAAGCGAACTTACATTCCACCTGATGGTATATAACTACTGAAGCACATTGATGCCTGCAACTAACTTCGAACAAAGAAAGCTATAGATGCGTTATTACTTCTAAGGTCTGAGATGGATATATATAAATTCATACCATATATACAAATTCAGGCCGGATCAGAGCAATGCACGTACTGTTTTTTGGCGACAGAAATAGTTAAAGAGGTTGGTATCTACCCCGATGTACATTAAGGAATATTCCTCCATCTAGTGTAATAATGATATCATTAATTAAACTAAAATAAATTCTACATAGTCTACATACATTTCATTGCTGAGCACAGGCTTCCTCTCATTTCCGAGAAGGGTTTTCACAACAAGGAAGAGTGACGTGTTTGCCACGTTGGTCCAATTTGTGTTTTTACAGATTTCACTTGTGTTTCAAATAACGTTTAAAGATTTTAGACATTTAGGTTTCCTCACAATGATTTTTTTCTCCGCCGAGCATTTATTGCTGCCGCCGGGAATCGAACCCGGGTCGTTAGCTTACTGTGATATTTACGTTGAGTACTTTGCTTACCGCTCTAGATAATTAATCTATTAAGCTAAAAATATCATTATAAATAGCATAAAGCTTAAAATAAAACATGCAATGTGCCTAAATATCTACCACCGCTATGGCAGACAGACATGCAGCTATTAAGGCAGATCTTGGAGACCAGCCAAGTTGTGGTCGTCTTAAGTGACTAACGGGCAAATTTCTCTTAAAATTTATATTAGAATAGAATAATTTAATAATAATCATTTCATTTACTCGGACTCCCGTCTGGTACTGCCACCATCAATCCGCCTGTCAACATGAAAATTAAGGCCCCTACAACGGGAGAGGCTGATAAAGAAGATAAAAGAAGATATGGGATTATATGATTTAAGTTCATTGTAGAACATATAGACAAACAGCTGGTCGTCACTTGGACCGGGAGTAATGCGGTGCGACGCGTTCTATGGGCGGCTTTTTAATGGACGTGTTTCCTTTTTGTTTTTGAATATAAATATTTAAAAAAAACACTTAAATTAGTTTTATTCATTACAAGATTCAAGTCAATGATTCAATTTCCGACAGCGACATGTTGTCGTAATGCACCATGAAGATGCTTAATCTGGCAATATATATGGAAAAGAGTAAGGAAACATAATAAAAAAAATTATCTTAATTTAATCGCGAGCGGAGCCAAGCGTAAAAGCAGTGGTAGTATGGTGGTAGTTTCTTATAATAGACTGTTTCTTTTTTATTTGCACATTTGTTTTAAAAAATCTTTTAAATAAGCAAACGTATAAAATTAGAGAGTTAAACTATTGACCGGAAAATTGTGGCATGACATTTTAAACGACTTGCAGTAACAGCTTTATGGAACGCAAGTCGTTAATCCTTGAACGTCGGAGTGAAGTGGCACGCTTGCCGGTGTTAAATAGATTACACTTTACAGATCGTTCCCAGGAATACCGCATTTGTTTCTAACAATCCCCTTTCACCGTTTACTCATGCAGGTTTTCAAATTCTGTTACATAATATTAACTCCCCAGCTAACATTTTAATGAAATCACTTTATATTCGTTTGAGAAAATGTACTAATATTTAAATTTTTCTAAACGTAACTACCACGGCGGTAAAGGAAAACATCGTGAAGAAACTTCCATGTCTGAGAAATAAGAAAAAAATATTTCAAAGGCATGTGAAGTCCGCCAACACGCATTGGGACATTGCAGATGTCTGTGAAAAGGCGAAACACAACAGCTTTAAGCTGCTATTTTACGCTGGTATTCTGTGAGAGCGTGGTCTTTCCCGATTTGAAATACTCACTCGTGCTAGAACCATAATATAGCTGCAGCGTGGCTTTACCAGGTGTAATTGTTGAAAAAACTATTGGTCAGATCTTGATCAAATTTATATGGGGCTAAATGAAAAGCACCAGTTTTCAAATAAAAAAGGAACCATCAAAACTGGTTCACCTAGAAAAACGTTCTGATGTAACACACATAAAAAATAACAGTTCAATTGAGGACCTCCTTCTTTATTGAAGTCGGTTGAAAAAATATTTAAGTTCAAAAATACTCCCTCGGAAAAGTTTAAAGCATAAGAAAATATTTTTTTCGAAGCGAAATGAATTTACTCTTTCAATCTTGCCGAACTTTGTCTTAAAAGGCATTTACTACAACGGAGCTTTAGTATTTTTTTTCGTAATAAAAAGAAGAATTAATTGACGGCTCCGTGACGCAGTGGCTTAGGAGTAAGTGATTGCGCTGGGGGCCGCGGGTTCGTTCCGGGTCTGGATATTTGTCCTCGTTCAATTAATGTTTGTAAACAACCTCCACGATACAGGAGAAAATCTAAGTGTGGAGGTAACGTTCTTTAAAACAAAAAAAAATTAAAACACAATCTACTGTATTTAATTTTAATACACAAAATTTGGTTATAAAAAAAGCCGAATTCAAAGAACTTAATAGAACAAAACAATGCCGCATACACTGTTTCTTAAAGCCCACGGTTATTTTTAGTTTACTGAAATCGGATATACTATCTAGTATTTATGTAATGAAATTATGTACTCTGTGGCGTAACTTGGCAGTAAATGTTTCGTTGAATAAAACTGTTTTTTACGGATTTTATCGCGTTTATTTTATTATTTTTATTCCCGACGTTTCGAGTGCTTTTCAGCAACCCATGGTCACGGGGGGGACTCACATGGGTTGCTGAAAAACATTCGAAACGTCGGGAATAAAAATAATAAAATAAACGCGATAAAATCCGTAAAAAACAGTTTTATTCAATAAGTAGTGTTCGCGTAAATATAAGAAATCATTAATAAATGTTTCTTTCTTCTTGTTTCATTTCGCAGTCGAAATAAGAGTTTGTATGGCCTACAAATAGTTGTTACGGATGTTGTCCATGTGAAATTGAAGTATGTTAAAAACACGATACAAAAAAATGTAACTATTTTTGCAATAAATTAGTCTATGTATTTTTTAGTAAATTTAACACAACCGCAACGTCTACGTCAACAAGTTGATGAAGTAGTGATTTTGTCAACTGTTTTTTTAACGACTAAAAATAATCATAATAAGGATTATTTTGACTTTTAGTTCTTGTTCTAGTTTACTTCGTTCAATTAAATGTTCAAATAAAAGCAGTGCAATATCTTGTCGAATTGCGGTTGTTTGCGATAATGCTTCTGCAGCGCCAACAAAGAGCAAAGTGATAAAGACAATAGAGTCCTAGCGTCCGGAAGTGAGTGAAAACTGAATTATAAAATTCCTTCCTGTTCACATTATACAGGTGAAGCTAACAAATGCGTGTTTAAAAGCAGTATTGTGAGCACATACGACTTTATTCATGAAAATCGACATCAATTTAAGAAATGCTTATAGTTGCACTCTCTTTTCATTAAATGACAATAGAAAAAGGCAGTTATTCACATATTCAATTCTTAATTTATGTTAGCGATAAACAACGTTTATCGGGTGAGGCTGATATTTCTCAGTACAGATACAAAAGAAGAAGCTGAAAGTACGCTTACAGTTAATGCGCTACAAGTCCTTATAATACACGAATCAAATGCTCCGTGTTATTTATTATATCACAAGACTGGGTGTAACTTTAAACGCAATGGATGAAATTGTTTAGAAAGAGATCAGGTAGTCAGCGCGTTGTTATTGTTCAAAGTTGACCAGTAAGATAACAAAAAGTATTAGATTCATTGTCTGTACTTTTTGAAACCTTTTTGTCTCGCAGTTTTTGATGTTTTTTATTCTGTTCGAGAACTTCATTAGTTTAAGAGGTATTAATTAAATAAATAAAAAGATTTGTGAATATTTCATTTTAATCTTATAATTTTATTTTATTCATTCTTCTATTTCTGTAAAAAAAACCCCTAGCAAAACCCTAGCACTGCTAGGGTTTTTACATCTTCAAGCAAATGGAACAATACAATAATACAATCAAGATACTTAATAAAATGTTGCATGAAAACTTGATACTTAGATTATTTAAGATATATTGACATACTTGAAGTTTGTTTATGAGTTTTGGTTCTCACAATAAAGTTTGAGTCAGTTAACGATGCTCGATATTATGTTCGTGAACTTTTGTAAATGTATTACGATAGTTAAATTAATAAAGAATAAATAATTTTTCATATGATATTGAAAAATATAGCAATATTATATGCATTTTTAGACTTCTGAACTAAAATTTGTATTTAGATTTTCGATTTTAACTCAGAGACTATCGGTTAATTTTCTAAAGGAACTGGTATACGTGACTGGTCGTTGCCAGCGTAGAGATGATGGATGGTTATTTTTTTACCCAATGTTATTCAACTAGGAAATGCATCCAGCGTTCTTGGAACTATATCACAGAGAACGGGATGTATGCTCATTTAAGTTTTAAGGTTTTTGTTCCAATAAATATTTTACACTACTATATTAAATCTTGAATTTATTAATTGAACAAAACAATTTTTACGAATTTATAGCGTTAAAACTTTTTTAATTCCCGATATTTCGGGTGCTTTGTAGCATCCATGGTCTCGGCGGGTTTCGAGACATTGGAAATTAGAAAATTAAATGAAATAAACACGATAATATCCGTAAAAATAGTTTTATTCAATAAGTAGTGTTCGCGAAAATATAGGCGACAGAGTTAGGATTTTCAAATGAAAAAAAAAACAAGAAATATTTGAGTCAAAATGTTTTTATTGAAAATTAATTAATAGTAAGGCGGATTTTATTTTTCAGTGATCACGTCCTATATGTCTTCAATTACGTAGCACGTACTCGTGGAATCGTATTCTGCGTGACTCGCGTCAGCATAGCAAGCTCAATTTCGCGTACTTCACGATAGATATTCTCTTTTAGTTTGTTGATATTCCATGGAGTATTAACGTAAAGTTTGCTCCTAAGATAGCCCTCACAGGAAAAGTCCATGGGGATCAGATCTGGTTATCGCGGACGCCATGCGATATCAACTAAGCGGGGTATCAATTTTTGAGGAAACAATTGACGCAATTGTTCCATAGTGGCTATAGCAGTGTGGGAAGTGGCTTCATCTTGCTGAAACCACGTCCTTGAACTATAAACAGGATGATCTCGAAGCTGGAGTATTAAAAAATCGGATATCACTTGCCTATATGCCTCACCCGTAACAGTTACCGTTGTACCTCTCGCATTAAAAAAAATTACGGCCCTATAATTCCGTACACTGACAGAGCGCAACACACTGTTACTTTTGGGCCATGCTTCGGTGTTTGGTGTTTTTGTCTGGGATTAACAGGTGACAAGAAACGATAATTCTGTTTATTCACATATACATTTAAATGAAAATATGCTTCATCACTCCAAAACACATTATTCAAACTGCGAAATCTCTCAATGACTGTCTGGCAAAAGCTTTTGCGTAATTTTGGTCGTTTTTCCTTATTGTCTGCACTATCTGGATTTCATAGGGATGGAGTTTCAAAATTAACTTCGAAATCCGCTCTGCTGTTGATTTGGTGACGTCGAAGCCGCTGCTCTTTTGCGTATTGCGAAGCCTAGCTGCGACTCCGTTTATTACTGTATTGTTTACTCCGTCCTCAAAGTTCTGTTTGGCCCCGGGCGTTGTTGTTTTGTAGCGGAACCAGTTGCTTGAAACCTCTGTATCAATTTACGAATGAAGTTTTTGCTTGGTCCATCTCGTAAATTTCTAATATTATAGTGGGAACAAAACTGCCTCCGTGTCGTTACGTACCATTCTCATTCTTAAGATGATTCGATAGCGCAAGGGTGATGCACGCCCAACTACTGCAAAATCATTACTGACAAATCTGCACGAACAATACAATAAATCTACCAAGCCTCTCCCCCCACGCTCATTTCAAAAGCATTTTTAAATATTCAAAAGTCCTAACTCTGCCGTAAGACACCCGTTATAAAAAATCATTTGAAATTTATATATATCATAATTTATGTAATATTTTACGTGGTAGAACCATGCTACAGCTAATGTAAGCTACGCTTTCACAGAATGTAAAATATCAGCGTGAAACAGATGAATAATGAATAAGTTTGGTAAGGAACGTGTAGAGAATCGGTGACCCTTTTTACTGATAAAGGGGTATTCCATATTAGTCGTCAGAGGCGACAACGCATCTGCATTTTAAGTCTTAATCGAGAATAGACGAAGATGTCTACGGGTTGCACCATCCATTTTTACAATCAGGTGGACTGTGTGCTCGATTACTTCACCTTTATTCTATATATAAAAATATAACTCTATTATGTTCAACAGCAAGGAACTAAAACATAAATTATCGTTTAGCCTTTATGAGAAATAGTCAAGTTACTTTTTTTATGAATAGAATGGAGAATTCTATAAGCGACAAAATAAAGCTGCTAATATTACTAGCTGCACGAATGGGTCGGCTTGATCTGAGAAGAACCACCTTCGTAAAGTAAGTAACGAGAACCTGTACTATTTTTACTGGTAAGGAGAAATTTCATCTTAGCTTACAATTTAATTCTTAACCCATAGACGTAGGTAAATATGAGCCACAATATTCAGTAGAAGAATGCTATTCACTTACCATGATATGAATTGACTGCTTGTTGTCCACTTTTTCAGTATGTTAAAGAAACTATTGTACTCTCTGCACAGTTTTCTTATTACATTATGATTATGAGGAATATGAACCCTTTCCTCTGGTAACAGGACATTTTAACTCAGTGGTCAGCTGTGACAACCCATTTAGGTCTAGGTCTATGGGCAAAAGCATCACGGTCACAGCTATGTGCTAGTTCGTTATCTTAACCTTTGTAAAATAATGGAATAGATTTGAATTTTACAGAATCGAATATAATAGAAAAGTATAGAATAGAATGAAATGGAACGGATTAAGACGGCATGGGATAGAATTAAATGGATTGGAATGGAATTAAAAATAATAATATTAGGTTCAATATACCTACTACTTTTTTTAGAAAAAAAAACAAGATCAGAACAGAAACAAAAATTAAATCAAAATAAATTAGTGATATTTTTATTTACTGCTATTTTTAATTGATATAACTGTAAAATCTTTCCATTTCATACTTTAATGGCTATTATGAAAATGTTAAGTAGATGATAAATATTTAAACATTGTGTATAAAGAACATGCCTTAATTGTATCTACATCGACAAAGTGATTGTATCAGGCGGCCCGTGCCAATAGAACAGATCAATTTATAGTTTAAGTGAAAACCGATAACCTAAATATTATCAGTTAGCCGAGCACTAAACAATTCTCTGTTCTAACTTGGATTCTATCTTTGTAACAATACATTACTGTGTGTATGTTCTCTGGACTATTATCGCTAAGACCTGACGGGATTATTGTTACAATCAACTGTGGCCCTGCGATTGACGCTTCGGTAGCGCAGAGATTTAAAGTTTGATTTTAACGAGAAATATAACTTTTTATTCAATGTAGATTATAATATAAAATTAATCCGTGTAGTTCGGTGTAAAAGTATACTAAGCATATCATTTCGGGGGTCTACCATAAGGGGCGACAGAGAGAAAACTCACAATATAGGCGGCAGCATCTTTCTTATAATAACTAGAAGCTAGAAAACAACCGGCCTGCTAAGCGTGGCAACTATGACAAATACATATAGGGGATGGTAAATGCTATGAGGCAATTTATAAAGAACGCCTATATTTAGCGATGGACTTTAACAGCCTTTGTTGAATTACTTTATAGGTAATAGCTCATCAAAATTATTTTTCTGCCGTTAGTATATACTAGCTGTGCCCCGCGGTTTCACCCGCGTCATCACGTGTTGGAGGTGCGCGACATGACCTAGTTGAAGCATTTTATAATTGCAATTAAATATTTTATTTGATAGCAATGGATGGAAAAATTGGCATAATTAATGGAGTACTTTTATCAGTCGGCATATTATGTATGATGTAGAGCGAAGTTAAGTTTTATCCACTTTTCCTCCCCCTCCCGGTTGAGCAGTTCTCGCAGTTCTCACCGGGCGGCTAAGGTTTATGTGACGTTCGCGCGCACAGCCAAGTATTGAATTATTTTAATTTCACATTATCTCTTAAACTATGCGTCTAAATAACAAGGTATAAAGAACAAAGTTTATCTTCAAAAAATTGTCTTGATGATGAAGTAACTTTTGTTCGTAAGGATAAATAGGCCATGCCTAATAATAACGCTCATAAACCACTTTATTAATTTTCAATATTTTTTTGTCATAAAATACCTAATTATGGCTTATGTATAAGAAGTAGACATATGGTATCGCGGACTTCTTTTTAGACGGAGTAAAGATCTATATTTTTCTAGAACATTGTATTTACGTATCCCTGACGATAACACCAGCGTACGCGGATAAATCATTTCGGGAGTGCTTTTTCTTCTGACTTGCTTAACAAATATCCATATTTCAGGCTAGCTGAGTGATGTAGCTTAATGCTAGATAACCTATACTATTCCACATGAATATGGCTATAATATACAAAAAGAATTTTTCAAATCGGACTGGTAGTTCCAGAGATTAACGCGTTTAAACAAACAAAAAAACAAAAAACTCTTCAGCTTTATTATATTAAGTATATATATATATATATATATATATATATATATATATATATATATATATATAATATATGTATATTTATCTTTATACCATTGCCAATAATCCCAGTGCGACCGTAAAAAAGAACAGTTTGACCAATATGTTGTGTTGTAAAAATAACTATACAAATCATAATTAGAAACAACATAGCACCGATTCCCAGGGGTTATATACCTATATTTATATTACTTTAATAAAACTCTATGAGGACGATTTCTGTACATGGAATATTCTTTGAATTTTTAATTGTAATATACTGTACTATCGAACCAGATGCTGAAACAACAGTTTTCGAAAATGTCTGTCTGAACGCGCATCACAGAAACCCTGTAGATGAATTTGATTGTAGCTTTCACTTCAGTTTTACGTAGGGGCTAAACCATTGGAATTAATGTACATCATCACGCGATCTATTTTAGTAGTAGGGCAGTAAGCCCGATTGTCTGGATACATACTGTGCAAGCCATGCCAAGCAAAATTTTACTGGAGCTTTCAACGCAATTTTCTTTAGTAGTTCATTGGATATAATCCCTTAAATTAATCCGAATTTAATTCGGCGATGTAAAAAGGAACTTTGTGCATACCTTTAACAAGCAAATCCTTTTCCAGAAATAATAGATTAAATAAACTAATATTTTTCTTTTTTAGCCAGTCATAGTCTACCGCTAGACAAGGATATAACCTGTTATAAAAAATATTTACGTGGTAGAGCCATGCTTCAGCTATATTAGTAGTAGGTATAGTTGTAGCACGAATAGATCGGCTCGACCGGGGAAGGACCATGCTCTCACATAATACCAACGTAAAATAGCAGCTTAACACTGCTGTGTTTCGTATGATGAGTGTAGAGAACCGGAGACCCCTGTTACTGGAAACGAGGCATTACATCTTAGTCCTCACGGGTGACTAGACATCTGCATTTTGATTCGTAATCGAGAATAGATGTAGATGTCTATAGGCCCTTACCATCATGTAGACTGTGTCCTCGTTTGCCACCCTTATCCTATAAAAAAATACGTTGCAGCACTAGTCTGCAGCCTTATAATGGTTGATAGTAGCAATGGGTCGGCTAGATCATTGAAGGACCACGCTCTTACAAAATACCTGCTTGAAATAGCTGCTTAATGTCGCTTTATTTCGTATGGTGAGTTTAGGGAACTGAAAACATTCTTTACTGAAAATGAGGCATACCATCTTAGTGCTCAGGGGCAGCTGAATTTTGATTGGTGATCGAGGATAAATGTAGATGTGTATGGGCCACAGCATCCACTTAACATAAAGTGGACTGTGTGTTTGTTTGTCGCTCTCATTCTATAAAAAATATATTTGCCAAAATCGCCATATTTGTCAGGGAAGTTGGCGCTGCCTCCCGACGCTGCTCTGGGTATTTTACGTCTTATGTTTATTGATAACAGTATTAGTAAAAATGTTGTCTTGTGGTAAGTTAATTAAAGTCAAGTTATAGCCTATATACGTCCCGTTGTCGTTTTGTAGATGCGTTTTTGTTTAGGCACAGGCCTACTCTAATATCTGAGAGGGTTTTAAGGCAAGGAAATGTCCACAACGATGATCATGTTGTTGTATAAAAACTAACATCAATATTCATGAAGCATAATTTTTTTAAATGGTAAAATATGCTGTGCTAGTAATTAAGATCATTCACTGCAATCGGGCTTGTAAATTACTCGTTAACATAGAATAGGCCTACAGAAATTATTGTCTACGTAAATTCATTTGTGTTTATTGGTACAAATACTTGTTCATTCAGAATGCATAAAATAATACCCATATTTTGAAATAATATTATTAGATTATTAAACTTCCATTTTTACCGAATCTAATGAGTAGCGTTGCTTGGGTAGTCGTGTATTTTTATATTCATTTGTTCACAGGCTGCGTCGAAAATCGGTCTGGAGGTCATTTTTTATAGCTACGGATGACTCGAACTCATAAGATTTTACTCATCGAAAATTGCCAAACGTGCATAAAATTTTCTTTTGAATAATGTCCTCCAGATCTAATTTCGATCATAGTAGATATACAGTAACGGCTTTGAGTCTAGTGAAAACTGATAACAGAAAATCTATTCAAAAATCCATTCCAATCCAATCCAGCTATTATTGGTTATGATTTTTTTTTAAATTTGAAGCGAACTTACATTCCACCTGATGGTATATAACTACTGAAGCACATTGATGCCTGCAACTAACTTCGAACAAAGACAGATGTAGATGCGTTATAACTTCTAAGGTCTGAGATGGATATTAATATATTATATAAATTAATATGTGGAGACTTTAACATCAATCTCCTAGAAGCTTCCTCAATCAATATTTAATTTAGATCATTGTTTAAATCATATGGTCTTTTTAATTTATTTTTAGAGCCAACGCGTATTGCTCAATCTAGTGCAACATGTATAGATAACATTTTTACAAATATGAAGCCGTTGCATAAATGTATAATTCAAAAATTAAGTTCTGATCACTGTGGAAAAGTAGTTTCATTATCATATGTTCACAAAAAGCAAGTAGATAAGAAAGTTGTGTTTGTTCCAGTAAATGCACGTCGCTTGGAGAAATTTAGAAGTAACATAGTGAAAAAACTTTCATCATTTACATACCAAAATGATCCAAATTTTTTGTATGGAACATTATTTAAGCTTATTTGCAATGAATTTAATAATACTTTTACTTCTAAAACATTCTCCTTGAACAGTCGGAAGTCATTTAATGAATGGGCGACAGTAGGAGTCCATAAGAGCAGACATAGGTTATATGATCTTTACCATGAAAGGTCATATAATCATAGCGTCGAATTTAGGGAATATGTAAAAAAATATTCAAAAATATTTAAAAGAGTGTGCTCCACAGCCAAGTCTTTGCATTTGAGCAACAAAATTAAGACGGCTTCTAATAAAATTAAAATGACATGGAGTATAATTAATAGCGAAACTGGTAAGATTAACTCTCGCAATTCAAACTACCAGTTAAGTGTTAATAACAAATTAACCGAATCAGGTCAGGACGTTGCAATGGGTTTTGAGAAATATTTTAATGATATTCCGATATTAACCACTAAGTCACTGAATTCATCATGAATCATTACTTAAAGAAAATGTAAATGCGTGTACAAAGAATTTTACATTTCATAAATTATCATCAAAAGATATTGTAAAATATTTTAAAACTATTGATGTTAAGAAAATTGCGGATCTGTGGAGGATTTCCGTTAAAGTTATTGCGTCTACAATAGATACAATCGCGCCTCATTTAGCTACTATTTTTAATACTAGTATCGAATCTGGTGTGTTTCCTGATTTAATGAAGTATAGTAAAGTAATACCTTTATTTAAATCTGGTAGTACATTAGACCCCGCTAATTTTAGACCTATTTCTGTACTACCAACACTTAGTAAGATTTTTGAAAAAATTATTCTTGATCAATTGTTAAATTTCTTTAATATAAATAATTCACTTCATAAAAATCAATTTGGTTTCACAAGGGGTCGCTCGACAACTGATGCCGGTGTTGAGCTGATTAAATATATCTTTAATGCATGGGAGAATTCACAGGATGCTTTGGGTATATTTTGTGACCTATCCAAAGCCTTCGATTGTGTTCAGCATGAAACATTAATTAGGAAACTTCAACACTACGGTGTAAGAAATGATGCTCTTAAATTAATTATTTCTTATTTAAGTAAGAGAACGCAAAAAGTTGTCATTAACAGTATGAGTTCTTCCGGGTCGATGGTACAGATGGGCGTGCCTCAAGGCTCAATTCTAGGCCCTTTTCTGTTTCTTGTATACATTAATGACTTACCTTACATAGTAAGAGATAACCATGTAGTATTATTTGCAGATGACACTTCTTTAATTTTCAAATTAAGTCGACAATTGCTAAAATATGACGAAGTAAATAATGCTATATCTAAATTAGTAAATTGGTTCAATGTTAATAATTTGCATTTAAATGGCACTAAAACGCAATGCACGTTGTGTATAAAATTTATGACTCCAAATGTCAAACAATTAAATACTAATGTAATTTTAAATGGGGAGAAACTGAGTCTTGTAGATACCACAATTTTTCTTGGAATCACACTAGACGCGAAGCTTCAATGGAGCCCCCATATATCAAAACTAGCAAGCAGACTTAGTTCTGCAGCATATGCCGTAAAAAAGATTAGAAGTCTTACTAGTGTTGAAACAGCTAGACTAGTTTACTTTAGCTATTTCCATAGCATAATGTCGTATGGTATTTTGCTATGGGGACACGCAGCTGACACTGAAATTATATTTGTTTTACAGAAGAGGGCCATAAGAGCAATTTATGATTTAAAGCCTAAAGAGTCGCTGCGACAAAAATTTAAGGAAATTAATGTATTAACTTTGGCCTCTCAATACATTTATGAAAATGTAATGTACGTACACAAAAATAAAAGTAATTTTACAAAAATAAGTGATATTCATTCTGTAAATACTAGGAACAGACACAAGCTAGTAGTACCGATTACTTGACTCCATCGAGTCAGTAATTCATTCTTGGGGCGATGTATACGCTTTTACAACAAAATTCCAGATAATATACAAAATTTGACCTGCTCAAAGTTCAAAAACATTATTAAACTAAGTTTGTATAAAAAGGGTTATTATAGTATTAAAAAATTTATAGATGATAATAACCCCTGGAAATGAGGTGATCGCTACCAAGCTATTTCTAATTTGCTGTGTTGTTAATTTGTGTAACATACATGATTGTAAGCTGTTATTTAAAAAAAAAAAGTCCCGCTGGGTTTCTTGCTGGTTCTTCCCAGGACAGAGGTTTTTTTTAGAACCAGTGGTAATTATACAAAAGAGTGACTTTCAATAAGCATTATTTATAATCTATATTGAATAAAAAAGTTTCTGTTTCTGTTTCTGTTTCTGATATATATAAACTCATACCGTAAACTCATACCATATATACAAATTCAGGCCGGATCAGAGCAATGCACGTACTGTTTTTTGGCGACAGAAATAGTTAAAGAGGTTGGTATCTACCCCGATGTACATTAAGGAATATTCCACCACCTAGTGTAATGATGATAACGGTAATTAAACTATAATAAAACTAGAGTCTACATATATTTCACTGCTGAGCACAGGCTTCCTCTCATTTCCGAGAAGAGTTTTCACAACAAGGAAGAGTGACGTGTTTGCCACGTTGCACCAATTTGTGTTTTTACAGATTTCACGTGTGTTTCAAATAACGTTTAAAGATTTTAGACATTTAGGTTTCCTTACAATGATTTTTTTCTCCGCCGAGCATTAATTTATTGCTGCCGCCGGGAATCGGACCCGGTTCGTTAGCTTACTGTGATATTTACGTCGAGTGCTTTGCTTACCGCTCTAGATAATTACTCTATTGACCTAAAAATATCATTATAAATAGAATAAAGCTTAATATAAAATATGCATTGTGCCTAAATATCTACTTCCGCTATGGCAGACAGACATGCAGCTATTAAGGCAGATCTTGGAGACCAGCCAAGTTGTGGTCGTCTTAAGTGACTAACGGGCAAATTTCTCTTAAAATTTATATAAGAATAGAATAATTTAATAATAATCATTTCATTTACTCGGACTCACGTCTGGTACTGCCACCATCAATCCGCCTGTCAACATGAAAATTAAGGCCCCTACAACGGGAGAGGCTGATAAAGAAGATAAAAGAAGATATGGGATTATATGATTTAAGTTCATTGTAGAACATATAGACAAACAGCTGGTCGTCACTTGGACCGGGAGTAATGCGGTGCGACGCGTTCTATGGGCGGCTTTTTACTGGACGTGTTTCCTTTTTGTTTTTGAATATAAATATTTAAAAAAAACACTTAAATTAGTTTTATTCATTACAAGATTCAAGTCAATGATTCAATTTCCGACAGCGACATGGTGTCGTAATGCACCATGAAGATGCTTAATCTGGCAATATATATATGGAAAAGAGTAAGGAAACATAATAAAAAAAATATCTTAATTTAATCGCGAGCGGAGCCAAGCGTAAAAGCAGTGGTAGTATGATGGTAGTTTCTTATAATAGACTGTTTCTTTTTTATTTGCACATTTGTTTAAAAAAATCTTTTAAATAAGCAAGTGTATAAAATTCTCTGAATGTTTGAGTTAAACTACTGACCGGAAAATTGTGGCATGACATTTTAAACGACTTGCAGTAACAGCTTTATGGAACGCAAGTCGTTAATCCTTGAACGTCGGAGTGAAGTGGCACGCTTGCCGGTGTTAAATAGATTAACACTTTACAGATCGTTCCCAGGAATACCGCATTTGTTTCTAACAATCCCCTTTCACCGTTTACTCATGCAGGTTTTCAAATTCTGTTACTTAATATTAACTCCCCAGCTAACATTTTCATGAAATCACTTTATATTCGTTTGAGAAAATATACTAATATTTAAATTTTTCTAAAGGTAACTACCACGGCGGTAAAGGAAAACATCGTGAAGAAACTTCCATGTCTGAAAAATAAGAAAAAAAATATTTCAAAGGCATGTGAAGTCCGCAAACACGAATTGGGACATTGCAGATGTCCGTGAAAAGGCTCTCTGGTTCTTCAGGCTCAGCATGCGAAACACAGCAGCTTTAAGCTGCTATTTTACGCTGGTATTCTGTGAGAGCGTGGTCTTTCACGAGTTGAAATACTTACTCGTGCTAGAACCATAATACAGCTTATATGGGGCCAAATGAAAAGCACCAGCTTTTAAATAAAAAAGGAACCATCAAAACTGGTTCTCCTAGAAAAACGTTCTGAGGTAACACACATTGAAAATAGCAGTGGAATTGGGATCCTCCTCCTTTATTGAAGTCGGTTGAAAAAATATTTAAGTTCAAAAATACTACCTCGGAAAAGTTTGAAGCACAAGACAATATTTTTTTCGAAGCGAAATGAATTTACTCTTTCAATCTTGCCGAGCTTTGTCTTAAAAGGCATTTAGTACAACGGAGCTTTAGTTTTTTTTTTCGTAATAAAAAGAAGAATTAATTGACGGCTCCGTGACGCAGTAGCTTAGCGGTAAGTAATTGCGCTGGGGGCCGCGGCTTCTTTTCCCGCACGGAACAAGTATTTGTATGGTCAACAAATAATTGTTCCGTGTCTGGATGTTTGTCCTCGTTCAATTTGTTGCATGCCGAGCGCAAAGCGCGTGGATATGTTCTACTAACGCCTAAAAATCAAAATTCCACCGTTTTGTCGCATGAAATCGTATCCAGCAATCATATTATACATATAAATGATATAAAAAGCACATTGTTAGAAAGATAAATGATTGTTGAACCTATTAATATTTTTTTTAAATCGATGAATTGCTATTTTTAAATAAAAAAAGGGGTTTTAGTTGCTTATGGTGTGGATTTATCATGTCCCCAAGGCTTGTAAACACTATAACTTTTGTAAATATCAATTGATTAACTCAATCTATTTATTAATCTCTTTATCTATCATGTGGGAAGCCACTGAATGTAAATGGCAGTGTAATTTTGTTTTGTTTAGCTATAATTAATTTTTTTCGGCTCGAAAATGGCGAAATTTTCGTCGATTTGGTAGCCTCGTATAGAATTATTTCTGTAAATGGGGAGCTGCAGCCACAGAGTAGTTTACTCACTAACTCAGTTGGCCATCGCCATAGATTACTGTATATATCAGTTCGCCGCATTAGCTTGCTACATTTATATTTATCTATGGTTCGCCGTCCGTCGCCGTCGTGAGTGGACATTATTTCGGTTGTTTGCAGCGGCTCAAAAAGATCGCTGTACAAATATACAATATTCGAATAACCAAATTTCTTAAATACTTGATTATAATAATAATAACAGATTTTTTTATTACAATATTTTTAAAACACAGAATAAATAATAGTATAATAGTTGTACGTACTAAAAGTAAGCAGTATCAATTTTTTTGTCATGGGTGAAATTTTCATGGTTTTCGAGGGTGTTGAAACCGATAGGGTTGTCGAAATGTAAATCCAAGATGGCGGCCGCAATATGTATCAATTTTTTCAATATGGGTGTCATTTTCATGGTTTTCGAGGGTGCTGAAGCCAATAGTGCTGTCGAAATGTAAATCCAAGGTGGCGGCTGCAATAGGTATAATTTTTTTCATCATGGGTGTCATTTTCATGGGTTTCGAGGGTGTTGAAACCGATAGTGCCGTCGAAATGTATTTAAACTACTTTTAAAAAAATCCGTTGAATCATGCTGTACGTTATTTTTAATGCGAAGGCATGCTCAATTGGATTTACCAATATATGTTTATAAACTGCCTCCACGACACAGGAGAAAATACTAGTGTGGAGGTAGCGTTTTTTAAAACAAAAAAGAATTAAAACACAATGTATTGTATTTACTTTTAATACACAAAATTTGGTTATAAAAAAAAGCCGAATTCAAAGAACTTAATAGAACAAAACAATGCCGCATACACTATTTATTAAAGCCCAAGATTATTTTTAGTTTACTGAAATCGGCTTCAGAACACTATACTGACAGAACATTATACTGCTCAAACGAGTGAAGGTTTCCCGATATACCCTCAATTCTCCCCACTACCGTCGATATGACGCTACGCTAAAGAGACGCAACCTCTTGCTCACTCTCGATTCCACCGGTATTTTATACACACCGATACGGCCAATCCTGACAAACGACTATCCTCGGGCGTGTATCTTGATGAATTCCTATAACAAACAATATTTGTTACCACTTCTTACACTCTTAAATCCTGAGTTGAATAGATATACTGTCCCTAT
Organism: Parnassius glacialis; assembly: GCA_033319125.1. NCBI lineage: Eukaryota > Metazoa > Arthropoda > Insecta > Lepidoptera > Papilionidae > Parnassius > Parnassius glacialis. Next base: position 19,913,339 of record JAVANC010000023.1, on the reverse strand, counting down.
CTTTGGACATTTAGGGACCCACACACATATACGAAAGACGATTACCTTTGACCTCATGAAAACTAACACTGGCTAAGTGGTCCCTTCAACCAGCCATTACCTCCTATGAAGACTTGGACCGGACAACCTAGCCCTCGACTAGCTAGCTCAGAGAGCGACAGCGCCCCTTTGTCTAGTCATTATCAGGGTGTGGTAGCGTCCCTTCGAACTGTCATCATCTTATATGACACCGTGGACCGGACAACTGGCTCTCTATCCGTCATCTCATATGACAACACTTAACTCAGAGAGTGATAGCGTCCCATCGACAAGTCATCATATCATATGACAACGTGGACAGGACAACTGGCTCTCTACCCGTCATCTCAAATAACAACACCTAACTCAGAGAGTGGTAGCATCCCTTCGACCAGTCATCATATCATATGACAACGTGGACATGACAACTGGCTCTCTACCCGTCATCTCATATGACGACAGCTAACTCGAAGAGTGATAGCTTCCGTTCGACTAGTCGCCATCTCATATGACAACATGGATCGGCCACAACGGAGAGAACCACAACAGTATCTTAGCACACGTAGAATGACTTAAGCGGAATCTCCCTTGCTCGGCAACTAGACATAACTTTATACTACACAAACGAGTGGGGATTCCCCGATCAGCCCTCAATTCTACCCCGCCACCATTCTCTAGAGTAACGCAAGTTCTTTCTCACTTTCAACCCAACCGGTATTTTATATACACCGTCATGCCGCTATTTTATATTGATTTTCTGTGAAAACATTATTCTTTTGCTTATGATCTAAACAGTTTTATACGTGGTAGAGTTACGGTGCATCTATATTATAGTTGTAGCATGAATGGCTTAGACGAGTAAGGACAACACTCTCACAGAATACCAGCGTAATATAGCAGTTTAATGATGTGTTACGTATGGTGAGAGTAGAGAACTGAAGATCCCTTTTACTGGAAACGAGGCATCCCACCTTAGTACTCAGTGGTGACAACGCATTTGCAATTTTATTTCTTTTGATAAATGTACATGTCTATGGGCTACATAATCCACTAACCATCAAGTGGACTGTGTGCTCGTTTGTCACCCTCATTTAATTAAAAAAATTACGTGATGTAGCCTTAACATGGCTTTAAACATAATTCAATGTAGTTATATTAGGGGCAACGTTTGCTTCTATAAGGCATTCCGCCTGTGGCACCGCTCTCGAGCGGTCGTGTCCAGTTAGTCCGCGCAGCCGTCCTCGTACGGTAGTGCTCTCTCGCTCTCGCGCCTCCGCTGTCCTGTTCGCGCTGTACAGCGTTGACGCCTTGGTGAATCATTTTTGCTATCAGTTCTTGCCCCCCTGTCTTCGGGCGGGGAGGTTTGACTGACCTCCGCTTGTTACTGTTATATTTTTTGTTATTTTTTTGTTAACTATTTCTAATTTTGTTTTCGTTATTTATTTGTATAACGTGTACGTGTTTACTGTTTCTAGGGAGTTACTTGCTCTTTTCAGAGCAAGGCCCTGCTCTTACAAGAGTAGGGGCTCTTCTCCTTGAATAAAGAACGTCCCGTTCTTCTGAGAACGGTGATCCCGCCCTTACTGTTTAGGTTCAGAACGTCTCTGTTCTTTTCAGAACAGCATCCCCCCAGCCCCCTTCGTTTCAAATACGTCTCAGCATCATGTCCAAACAAGACCTTATAGGGTCCATCGTTGCAGGCCTTAATAGGCTGAATAATTCGACTCTCGCCGCAATCGTGGCAACTATTGCCTCCTATGCCCCTCAGGCAACTCAACCGCCGCCCGTTATAGCGGCCAACTTGGAGTCCAAGAACTCTTTCGCCTCATTAGATATGGAGTACGCATGCTCCGAGTCTGAGTCCTCTGCATCGGCCTCCCGGAAGAGGCCCGCCACCAATTCTGGCACCGGTTCATCGGAGTCCTGTGACTCCGACGGAACTGGGGATTTATCCTACACAACAGTCACTTCAAAACGCGGCGGTAAACGCGCCGCGAAAAACCGCACACTTCACGTCTCAGCGGCCCCTGCCGCTTCTTCAACCCCCGCAGCCCCCGTCGCTGCCTCGGCCCCATTTATGTCACTAGACACCCCCGCTCCGACCAAGCCAGCCTCTCGCTGTGCTCCAGTCCTTGCCAAGAAGCAAGTCCCCTGTCTTTCTAAGAGAAAGCGAAATTTACAGAACTCTCCAAAACCTGCTACAACGCGAGTATTAAGTATAACCACGCCATAAAACTCGGGGAGGCTATTAAGATCATCCCCCAATCAATTGACGACTTCCGTAATCTCACCAGGCTATTCACAGCCGAACGAGTTTCTTACCATACATACGCTCTTCCGGAAGAGCGTAAAGCCAGGGCCGTCATCCGCGGTGTACCCTTCGAATTTTCCAACGAGGAAATCCTTGAGGACCTTAAGTCCTAAGATTTCCCCGTAGAAGCCGTGCACAAAACGCACAGTAGAACGGGCCAGAGGTTCTCTCTTGCCCTAGTCATTTTAACCAACGTGCCGGAGGCGAAAGCCATCTTCCGGCAGGTACGCACAGTGTGTGGCCTGTCGAGAGTGAGGGTTGAGCCCTCACATAGGCGCGGGTTCCCGGCGAAGTGCCACCGCTGCCAGCTATATGGTCATGCGGCGGCCAACTGCTCTGCCCACCCAGGTGCGTTAAGTGCCTTGAACCCCATAACACTAAAGAGTGTCCTCGGCCCAAAGACGCCGAATCCCCACCCGCGTGCGTCCTGTGTAAGCAAACAGGCCACCCGTCAAACTACAGAGGCTGCCCTTGCGCACCTCATCCTCGCCTCAGTAGGCGAGCTCCACCGCCGGTCAATGACCGCTCATTCCCGGCTCTTTACCAACGGTTGCCCCGTCAGGGCCTTTCACAGCCCATCCAGGGCTTCTCTCGACCCTCTCAGGGTCCCCTTAGGCCCCCTCAGGGCATTATTCGGCCCCCTCCGGGCTTCTCTAAGCCTATGCATCCTCCAGTCTTTCCCTGGGGCCCCAAAAAGGCAGACCCACCGCGGACAACCTCCGCCCCAAAACAATCACAGCCCTCAATGGCTGTTGACCTAAAAACGGTGTATTCCGCTATAAGAAACATCGACGTTGGGGAAATCGCTGTGTTAGCACGCAAATTGCGCGCTGCGAGGTCCCCTCAGGACCATCTCCTCGCTCTTGCAGAGCATCATAATCTTTTGTGCTCGTTGTAAGTTAACTTCATTAACTTAACTTGCCAATGACAGAGCAGTTTGCTCTACCAAAATCTCACAGTCGTATCAAACCTAAGGGCTTATCGCTTGTATCCTTTAATATTCGCGGTTTGCGAAATAACCTTCCAGAACTTCTTCTTCTTCGAAATCGTGAAGCCGATTTCCTCCTCCTACAGGAAACTAACCTCAAAACTAAGGACACTAAAGGCCTTTCTATTAAAGACTTTTCTCTTCTTCGAAATGACAGGCCCGACCGCCGAGGTGGCGGTACGGCCATTTATTACAAGAAAACACTCCACTGCTCTCCCATTTCTACTCCGCAGCTTACCAATATGGAAGATACGGTATGCAGTCTAGCTATGACTGGACATCAGTCCATTCTCATAGCCTCCTGTTACATCCCCGCGGGAACCCTTCCCTCAAAAAAGATTTTGAGGCTATTTTATCTCTAGGTAACCCAGTCATTATGTTTGGAGATTTTAACTCCAAGCATACTGAATGGACATGCCGTACTACCACCCCTAGTGGCAAGTTACTGCTTGTTACTTTCCCGATAACACCGACTACGCCTCCGATGTACTAGATTTTGCGTTACTCAAAGGAGTTTCTCTCAACCTTAGGGCAATCGAGACACTAGACGATCTAGGATCCGACCACCGACCGGTCTCTATCATTCTTGGCCATCAGCCACCACTCTCAACACCCTCTACTAAAACCTTCACAAATTGGAAGGGCTTCAAGGAGTCCCTAGCGAAAACTCTGGACTCACAGAACTCTCCCATCTTCCTATCGTCGGACTTACACAGTCCCGAAAAAATCGACACCGCGGTCGATTCACTCTCCTTCCTAATTTAAACCTCCCTTTAAAAGAATGAAAGGGTAGTCCCAGTTGCTAATAATAGTGGGCTTCCCCTACATATTAGCAACCTATTAAAAGCTAAGAAAGCTGCTTTCCGGAGAGCAGCAAAATATCCCACGCCCGAATATAGGTGCACGGCCAATCGTCTTCAACAAGAACTCCGTTTCCGCCTCTCTGAATTTCGAGACCTTGAAAAGAGTAACCTCATGGAGAATATTCTCCCTCTCATACAGCGTACTATCAGATGGCAAGAGCTCTCCGCATAAACGCTATCACCCACACTCCCTCTCTCTCCCGTCCCGACGGTATGGTAGCTTTCGAGGACGAGGAAAAGGCTGAGTGCTTTGCAGACAGTATTGCCGCTCAATGCTCTCTTAACTCTCAACCCGTCGACCCTTCACACGTCCAGGCAGTGGAGGATGAGGTCCGCCGCCGGAACTCACCCCCTACAGCCTCCGAACCTATCTCTGTGTCCAATGATGAGATTTCATCCCTCATTAAAGGACTTAAACCTAAAAAGGCTCCGGGCACGGATGGCATCTCCAACCAAGCCCTTAAACACTTTCCTGAGCAGGTGTTAACCCTTTTATCTATTATCTTCAACGCCTGCTTCAACCTTAGTTACTTTCCCACTACGTGGAAAGACACAACTGTGATTGGTATTCCCAAGCCAGGCAAGCCTCTCAACCTCCCCTCCAGTCATCGCCCCATTAGCCTCCTCAAGGCCATGGGCAAGCTCTTTGAAAGAGTCATCCAAAATCGCATGAGGCGCCATCTCTTTCCCACAGACGGTGACCTTCTTATCATTCCCCATCAATTCGGTTTCCGAGCGAAACACTCCTGCCCCCAACAAGTTCACCGTATTGTGGAATATATCCTCAGCGGTTTTTATCCCCGTCGTCATAAGACTAACGCGGTCTTTTTCGACATCGCCAAAGCCTTTGATAGAGTCTGGCATACAGGCCTTATCTACAAACTAAACATAGTAGGTCTCCCCGATCGTCTAGTACGTTTCGTGGCCTCTTATCTAAATCATCGTACCTTTCGTTTTAGACACGAAGGCACGCTATCTTCACAGCGCCCCATCAAAGCTGGTGTCCCTCAGGGCTTAGTACTTGCTTCTCTGCTGTACATCCTGTTCACCAATTCCCATCCCGCCGAAACGTGTTCAGCTCTCCCTCTTTGCAGACGACACTGCTCTCTACTGTAAAGGTATCTCGCTACCTTTCATACGGAACAAGGACCAAAAGTCAGTTGATGACCTAAGAGCTTGGTTCAAAAAATGGCGCATCGATGTGAACCCGGAGAAGAGCTCCGACGTTCACTTCGATTATAAACGACGCCGTCTCAAAAACACTCCACCAATACGTATGCTAGGGACCCCTGTCCCCTGGCATACGTCTGCCAAATATTTAGGCGTCACTCTAGACACAGGGCTAACTTTCAGGCCCCACGTCAAAAGAGTAACCCGTCACGCACGTTTTTACCTGAATAGGCTAAACAGTATGTTGGGCCAACACAGCAAAATGTCCCTCAGAAACAAGCGTACCCTTTATAAGGACTGTATACGACCAGTCATGTCCTACGCGGGCCCCATTTTTGCCCACGCTAACCCTAAAATTATTAATGAACTCCAAGTAGTTCAAAACCTTTTCTGTCGTTGAGCTGCGAACTGTTATAGATCCCCTTTTAATAGGGATCCGCTGACTCAAAGCACACAGTCAGCACTCTCTTAGTAGCTTCGGTGCTTTCTTATTACAACACTAGGAATACCGCGCAGTCCGTCATTCACTCTCATCCGAAATACTCGCCTCTCAATTTCAATTCCAAAATTGTGTCATTCTATAACAAATCCAGTTGTAATTCCTAAATAATTTTTTTTAAAAGACATTTCGTGAAGCCCCGTATAACATTGGTGGCAACGGTGAAGGGATCTATAAAAGATCCTTGGTGCCTCTGAGGACTCAATTGTGCAATTACTAGAACGTTCTGTGTTGTGATCTCTATAAATACGTACCGCTTAAAACTCGTTTCTTCGCTGAACTTCCGAAAACGATACCCGCCTGGCCACATGAAACATTTATGCTAGAAGTCATACAACTGAAAGAAAAAAGAAGAAAAAGGAGTAGAAGAAGAATACCACCCAGCATCTGCTCATCATCCGTAAACCGAGTCTACGAAGTCAATAGTGCTGCGCACTTCTACTGTTTTCTACGCTGTCGCCGTGTTCCTGAATCCTGATCAAAAATACAAGTACATAAACCCGACATGTGCCCGTAAGTCCGCTCCAGTTTTATAGGAATATTATACTGATACAGTCTTAAATGTTGTGAATAATACTGAATGTTTTATAAACCTTATAAAATATATAACCTATTTTATTTAAACAATCAAAAAAAATACAAAATTAATTAATATTTCAGTTATACTCTCATTCATTCATTTTAACATAATCAATTGTATGTCAAGTGTCTTTTAAACATTACATTTTAATTGTGTGCTATTGCTTGTAATCGAGACCAGTGCAAACGCCTTATCGCTACTACGCCCACGAGAAACGCCGAGTACCTTATCTTTGTTTTGACTAATCCTCGTCCGTCACAATGCCTAAAGACGAACTTACACCGGTTATTTCGACACCAAGTATCGATCTCAATATTCTTTGTAAATTTATAAGTAAGTTTGACGGCAACCGAGAAAAATTAATGCCATTTATTAATAACTGTAGTAATGCTATGAACCTCGCGTCAGATCAACAACGAGATATCCTTTTAAAATACATACTTAGTCAATTAGAAGGACGCGCTGAAAGTGCTTGCTCGATTAAAATATTTGAATCTTGGTCACAGTTAGAAGACTTTCTTAAATCCCAATTCGGTGACAGAAAACATTACGCTGCACTGCTCTCAGACCTACAAGAATGTCGTCAATCCAATAACGAAACGGTCAACCAGTACGCCCTGCGAATAGAGACGTGTTTGTCTAAATTGTTAATGGAAATAAATATATCAATACCTACAAGAAAAAAGGGTGAACTGGCAGGCCGTCTCGCGGCAATGCAGGACTTAGCGTTACACACTTTCGTGGTTGGCTTAAACCCTCGTCTATCAACAGTAGTTCGATGCCGCGATCCCGATACGCTCAATGATGCTATTAATTTTGCCGTGTCTGAAGAAAAAATATCCCAGGTGACTCGACGCCACCTTAGTCAAACGAATACCCAGGATTCAAACCAAAGACGCTTTACTAGTCGTAATTTCCAACAAAACCAAACAACCACGCGAGAGAGGCCTTTTAATAATTCAGCTGGGCCTTCCTCTATGTTCAGAACTGATTACCCAGTGTGCCGATACTGTAAAATACCCGGTCATACATTAGAAACATGCCGCAAACGCGAGGCTAATAATCGACGACGATTTGGTAACATTCAAAACAATTATAGTAATAATAATGTTAATCGCAATAACTACAACAATAATGGTCCACCGCCTCACATTTTCCCGAATCGTAACCAGTATATAAATACTGCTATTGCAGACGATCAAAATATCGATAACACCAACCATCATTTAAACGCGGAGGATTTCCCGTCCAGTATCGCACGGGAAGACTAAATAGCAAAGCCGATACTCACACCATTGCCAACCATAACACAGCGTTTCACTCACTTTCTATTCCCGTTCTAACTCAATCTAACCGACAGGGTATCCAGCCCCAAACCGACAGATTGAAAGCTAATAATGCTACTTCAATTATCAAACAGCCTATCAACGGCGTCATATCGAAGAGTATTTCGTCTCCTGCATCTACTCCCATTCCAACTCAATCTAACCGACAGGGTGTCCAGCCCCAAACTGACAGATTGAAAGTCAATAATGCTACTTCAATTATTAAACAGCCTATCAACGGCGTCATATCGAAGAGTATTTCGTCTCCTGCATATATTCCCGTTCCAACTCAATCTAACGGACAGGGTATCCAGCCCCAAACCGACAGATTGAAAGTTAATAATTCTACTTCAATTACCAAACAGCCTATCAACGGCGTCATATCGAAGAGTACTGCGTCTCCTACATCTAAAAAGAGAGAAAACAATATTAAAATATATAACATCTCTACAAATCCATCAAAAAAATACTTACCTTTTATAAAAGTTCAAACTTCTGTCTCGTCGAAATCCTTATCCTTGCTCGTCGATACCGGCGCAGCTATCAGTATTATTAAAGATTCTGCTGGAGAAAATATGCCTAAAATAAACAACAATACTATAGAAATTACTGGTATAGGAAATGACTCTGTTACATCCCTTGGTCACATCCCAATTGAATTTTGTTCCTACCAACATAACTTCTACGTACTTCCAGCGTTTGATTTGCCGTATGATGGAATCATCGGTAGCGACTTCCTTATCAAATTAAATTGCAAAATTAATTATGATAACAACACCTTAAAAGTAAATAAAGATGAAATAGAGCTTTGTTTCACTAAACCAGTCTATACTATTGCACCTCGATGTGAAACTATCATAGAGTGTTCTGTAAAAAATCCGGACATTAAAGAAGGAATTGTTCTCGATCAGAACCCCGTAGACTCACTCCTAATAGCTAACTGCATCGTAAAGGTGAAATCAAATTCAAGAATTAATATCTCCGTTGTAAATACTTCCGAAAGCGAATTAATCGTCGATTCCGATTTAAAACTAACGCTACAACATTTGTAAAATAAATATAATCATCAAATCTTTTATACTTCTTCAGACGGTTCACGAAATAACGTCCTTACTCGCACCGATCAAACATTAAATCTCTTAAGATTGTCACACCTAAACAAAGAAGAGAAAGAAGCATTATGCGATCTTTGCTGTACTTACTCCGATATCTTTCATCTGCCTGGCGACAAATTAACTAACACAAACGTCTTGCAACACGAAATTCCTACTTCGTCTTCTATACCAATCAACACAAAGTCTTACCGCTTCCCTGACATTCATAAACCAGAAGTAGAACGCCAAATAAATAAAATGCTCGACGATGGCATCATCAAACCCTCGACATCACCCTGGCCATCACAAATTTGGATAGTTCCGAAGAAAATCGATGCGTCCGGGCAACGTAAATGGCGCGTAGTCATAGATTACCGCCGTCTAAATGACATCACTATAGGAGATTCCTATCCGATACCCAACATAACAGAAATTCTTGATCAATTAGGGAAATGTAAATACTTTAGCACTTTAGATCTTGCTTCCGGTTTCCACTGTGTTTTTCAGGTGATATTAGTGAAATCGCAATTTCTGATTTTAAGAACCTGTTCAAAACAACATTCGTTTGTCAAAATATACGGCATGCTTATGTATTTATATAACAATACAAATATAACAATAAATATACATCATAACTCCATAATATACCCTGTTTCAACAGAGATATCGAAAATTCTAAAAGAAAATCACGATATACCAATAGCCAGTCACTTAGGTTCAAATAAAATGTATAATAGAATTAAAGAACGTTATTATTGGAATAACATGCGCGCAGATATAGAGAGGTATATACAAAATTGCAAACTTTGCCAAACAAATAAGCCGTTACGCAAGATTGACCGGTCTCCTATGCAAATCACAACCACTTCTACTCGCCCATTTGAGAAAATAAGCCTAGACATAGTAGGCCTCTTACCCGAAGCGGGTTTTCACAAACTCCGATTTATACTCACTCTCCAAGATGATCTAACCAAATTTTCTACAGTCTATCCAATTTCCAACGTCACCGCAGAAGAAACATGCGAAGCTCTAGTTCATTTCATTTCGCAATTTGGGATCCCTAAATCCATAATTACCGATCAAGGAACAAATTTCACAGCTGACCTTTTCAAACGTACATGTGAATTTTTAAAAATAAGACAGATATGGTCCTCTCCGTATCATCCCCAGACTCAAGGTGCTCTCGAAAGGAGCCATGCCACCTTGAAAGAGTATCTTATGTCCTTCGTGAACGAAAACCAAACCGATTGGCACAAATACGTCTATACAGCGATGTTAGCCTACAACAGAAACGTCCATACAACAACTCAGTTCACTCCTTACGAACTTCTTTTTGGTCATAAGCCGTATATTCCCGATGCTATTTTCGAATCAAAAAGTAACGTTACCTATCCTGATTACATTAAAATGCTTCAGCATCGATTAAAGATTTCTCGAGAGAAAGCCCAACAAAATATACAAATTTCAAAAGAAAGGTCTAAAACATACTACGACAGAAACTCTCGCACGGTCAAATATAAAATAGGAGATTACGTTTACATCAAAAATCATCTTCGTCTTCGCAAAGCCCTCTCCCCCATTTGGAAGGGGCCTTACAAAGTTGTCAAGGTCCACAGTAATAATACCCTTACTCTCCTTATTAACAGACGCCATGTTAAACACCACTTCGATGAAGTGAAACACGCTCATGACATAAGTTCTTAAATATCAAAATTACATTCGTTTTAAGACATATATTTTAACACTTACAATTTATTTATACACTTTTCTTTTACATTATATACACGTTATTATACAATCTAGACTTATTAAGCTCTTAATTATTATTTACAGAACCACCACCGTATTTTGTGCTATTATTCTTGCAACCGGCAACGGTCAATATATTGAACGCATCGACAAGAGCCCTGGTACATTCTTCGACCCAGTTGGTACATTGAGGATAATTAATGATCAGTTTCACATCTTTATTCCGGTAAACGTACATCCAATCCAACACCATTTTGAAAACATTCATAAAGTATTTAAAATAATCCGATTTCAGTGTCGTGAGAGTGCCGACATAGATTATACTCAGTGTGAAAATATGTTACAACCCCTAGAAGCACTTTACAACGACATCTTAAGAGATTTTAATGCGATTTCCCACATTATCCTAAACGGTATGTCCAAGAGATCTGCCTGGTTCTCAGGTATTGGCACGGTATTTAAATACATTTTCGGCACACTGGATGAAGATGACGCTGAAAACTACAACAAAGCTATTTACGCCCTATTTAATAACGAAAATAAACTAGCAGAGTCCGTCAAAAGGCATATCTTAGTTTCCAAATCCGCTATTTCTAATGTTAATAAATCCCTGGAGTAATTAAATGACAACCAAATAAAGTTAAATAGCATCATTGAACTCTTATCTTCTACTGTTAAAAATGCATCTGAAATGCTAAATATACTCAGTTTTCAAACGAAACTATCCAATGTTTTAAATACCTTGCTATCTAATTTACTTACAATGTCCTTCAAAGTCGAAAATTTGTTAAACTCAATTTTATTTGTAAAAACCAACACCTTTCATCAATCTATACTAAGCCCAACTCAAATGTATAATGATATAATTAGTAACCTAAGAATTATGCCAAAATACAAAGATTTTCCAATATCTCTAGAATTAAGCAACATTCATACTTTAATTAACATTGCCGATTTAGTATACTATTATTTAGACAATAAGCTTATTTTTATCACAAACTTACCTTTAGTTAGTTTGTTAGAATATAATATATATAAGAACTTACCTTTGTCAACTCCACATGCTCAAGATAGAGCAAACTTTTTTGCCATGATCATCCCTTCTGAAAGGTTTGTAGCGCTAAGCGAAGAAAAACAAGTTATGTTTATCTTCAAGACATAAATAATTGTAAAAATATCCCGACAAATTCCTACCTTTGTGATGTTGTAGATGTAGCCACGGTATCCAATAATGTACCCTGTGAAATAGAAATTATGACGAAAGCCTTGATATCAATCCCAGATAATTGTCCATTTAGACTTATTTCCGGTGATCTGGATATATGGCATAAACTATACAACAATAAATGGACTTTTGTTCAAACCAAACCCACTAAGTTATCGGTGGAGTGTAATAACAATTTAACCGATTACACTATATCCGAGACAGGCATACTCACAATTCCACCTGATTGCGTAGCTTTCCATAAGAATCTGAAATTAGAAACTAAGCTCTACCCTAGTATAAATGTTCCCGGAATATATTCGGATTTTAATATAATTAATGATAGTTATTGTAAGTTAAGTAACCCTAACAAATTTTCAGTTAACCTTACGTCTTCTATAAATGTAAAAACTTTGAATTTAGAAAATTTAAAATCTTACAACACTGATTCCGATCAGATTATCAAACGACTAGACACCCTAGAAAGTCCTAATTTGTATAATGTTAGTTTCTCTATAATAAGTCTTATATCTGTAACTCTTTGCATATCTATTATAACCTATATAATTTGTAAGAGAGGAAAGTATTTCAGAGAGTATTTTAATTTTAACAAGGAAAATACAGAAGATCATCATCACGCCGATCAACCACAGCTACGCATATAGTAGCCGTAAACTCACTCAAGGGTGAGTTTCCTCTCAACGGGGGGGTTGTTATAGATCCCCATTTAATAGGGATCCGCTGACTCAAAGCACACAGTCAACACTCTCTTAGTAGCTTCGGTGCTTTCTTATTTCAACACTAGGAATACCGTGCAGTCCGTCATTCACTCTCATCCGAAATACTCGCCTCTCAATTTCAATTCCAAAATTGTGTCATTCTATAATTGATAGAGGGGCTGAGCAGAGCTGGTGTCGGATGCTCAGTTGATGGTGTCTTTATAAACAACATCAGCTATGCGGATGACATGGTTCTGCTTAGTCCTTCGGTCAGTGGCCTCCGGAAGCTACTTAAAATCTGTGAGGACTATGCTGAGAGAAATGGACTCAGATACAACGCCAAAAAGAGCGAGTTCCTTGTGTTCAGGGGAAAAAACAAACCCACCAATTTTCAGCCAATCATACGATTGTGTGGTATTCCCCTGAAACAGGTGGCGGAGTTCAAATATCTCGGCCATATAGTTAACGAGCGCCTCGTGGACGACGGTGATATAGAGAGGGAGCGAAGGGCGCTGTCGGTTCGGGGCAATATGTTGGCCCGCAGATTTGCGCGTTGTAATGCAGAGGTAAAATTAACGCTGTTTAGAGCCTACTGCCAAACCTTTTACACGTGCAGTCTGTGGGCGGACTATACGCAGCGGACCTTCAGAACTCTTCGTGTGCAGTACAACAATGTGCTGAGAGCGGTATTGGGGAAGCCACGTCACTGCAGTGCATCTGCAATGTTTGCGGAGGCTCGTGTAGACGACTTCTACGCGATCTTCCGGAAACGTGTTGCATCCATGATGGGCCGTTTAGTGAACAGCACCAATGCCCTTCTCAGCACTTTGGCGTGCAAACTCGACAGCCCACTCTGGAGGAGTTGGAATGGTGCACACACATATGCTAACAAGCGTGTGTGTATTTAATGTTAGTTAGTTAATCTTAGTAGTAGTTAGTAATTATATTTAATTTTAGTTAATTTTAATTTATTTTGATTTATTTTTAATTTATTTTCCTTTTAGTGATTGATTTTTTCATTTTTTTTTTCGTTTTGTTTTGTTTTTTTCTTTTCTACTAACCAAATATGGACCCTGGTCTGAAATAAAGATTTATTATTATTATAATAAATCCAGTTGTAATTCCTAAATAGTTTTTTTTAAAAGACATTTCGTGAAGCCCCGTATAACAGAACGCACCTTGGTACGTCCGTAATGCCGACCTTCATCGGGACCTAGAGCTCCCTACAATTCAACAATTTCTTAAAAAACTCTCTGAGAACTTCTTCAAAGCCTCAGAGTCGCACTCCAATCATCTTATTCGTGAGGGAGCTACTTATGCAGCCCCACTCAGTATCGAGTCCGCAGGCCGAGAAACTCTCTCTCGGACCCGCCTAATAAACTGTCAAACGACCTGAACTGCCTCATGGCGGCTCAGACCGACTCTAATTAAATTATTCATAATTAATTTGCCGTCGTAGGCACTCCCTCAGCGGCTCGTAGCCGCCTGCGCCCTCTTTTCCCAAAAGAGGGTCGCTTCCGATACGGCATAAGAAGCTTTAAACAGCTGATTGTCAGTCCCTAAAGGCGGTTTTTAGCGGGTATCACTTAGGTCCCCCGGTAGGCAGTGAGTCCCGCATAACCAGGACAGACCGGTTGTCGTGGTATGCATAATGCATTTTCCGCCTCTCTCTGTGGTAGCCCTTTTCCAATTGCTTCGGGCGCAAAAAAAACTTCTATAAGGCCATCTTAATTCTTAAAGCCTTTATAATTCAGTTCGAAATTTTTAAACAAAGCTAAAGTAGTTACCTAATTTTCTAAAATCACAAGGCGATATTGGGTGCACTAGTAAATGAGCAGCTATTTAGATTTAAATTGGAAATTCGCCAAGTAAACGAGTAATTCGTGGTCCTTAAATATGTGTTTAATAGGTCGAAATAGTTATGACTAGACAACAGTACTTTTTAATAAAATAAGATGGACATTACAACTTCTCTGTAATGATATATTTCTTCGACGTAAGAAATAAACATTTTGTTTTTAATATACCCATAATTCTCAATATTTACTATTGTTCGAAATGAAATTCATCTGACCCGAAAAAAAAATTACTGCTTATCTTGTGAAATTCAATGCCTACAAAACACAACCACGTCTCTTCACCTCAAATAGGAGGTACCAGGTTTTGGACTCAATGGAAAAGCGTATTATGAGACTTATTGTTGATACTTATATGGTTAGAACCAATCACATCAATCAGGCACAGATGCAAAGTAACTAACCTTTTGGTGTTTTACAGGATATATTTCGGAGAGAGTGTGTAGGAATTGCATGACTCAATTCCTACCATTCCATTCCATTATTGGACCACCAGATGCTCGGCTGGTCTCCACTTTTTTGTTGTTGACATAACAAACGGTTTGCTTCGTTGTTCATAATGCGTACAGAAAACGTGGGGAATAATTCGCTAGCATCTGCATTTCTATCCGATTATAATGTTGGTGTCTTCAAGGCAAGAGGGAATAGGTATTTGTTTGAATGGAGCTTTGTAAATTCATTCTCTACGAATTAATGAGTATAAAGTTCCGTAAGTCACCTCTTTTGACATTTTAAAGTTCGCCCGTCTTAATAACTGACTAGACAAAATAATTACTGAGCTTCATCCAAAAGCGGTTTTGCAAATGGATTCCAATTAATTAAACGCAATTCGGCCAGCGGCAGACGACATCCCCCATTTATTAATATTTTTTGTGCCTAAGAATTTTTAAATGAGGTTTTAACTTATTTGAACGCTTAGTTAAAATTTCTTTCTTTTTTCTTTGTATATTAGTTATTTGTAAATAGAACTAAGACTTTAATTAAATTTTTTGTTTGAAACTTGACCTAGACATACATAAATCTGAATATTTCTAGGTGGTAGGGCTTTTCCTTCTCTATGAATCCGAGTACAAATTACCATTTTATGAACTCATTCGAATAATCATCTATGGTTGATTATCGGAACTAAAAGCAATGTCTGCCAGAATTCCATACCGCTCCGTTCACTCCTCCACTCTTTTTCTTTGTTGATATGTTGTTGTTGCACATAAATGATATGTCACCACAGTTATGAAGGGTCATTAATAATACGTTACTACAATTACTAGTTGGAAGTCAAGTCTGAAAGAAAATTCATGGCGTTTCATTTGACTAAAACAATGGCGTGTCTTCTACCTGCCAAATAGAAGAGTTAATAGAATAGAACATAATATATTATACAGCCGTGTAGTGGCATATTGCCTTGAAGAGACCCCAACAAATGTAAAACACTTCTCCATAACAATTTTTTTACGATAAAATGCCTTTAAGTCTACATAGATACGAAGTTAAAATTAAACGTACTTTACCCTCGGGCATGTGAAATTGAAAACTGTTCTAATTGCTTCCACTTTAAGCTGAAATGGATTTCTGGGTAGCGAACGCTTGATGTTCATTCATGACTAAGCGAGTAATAGAACGTTTGAATTTTGAATCCATATTTTTACAAATATTAAAAAGTGTTTTTAATAAAAATGAAATTATTCAATGTTTGTTATGGCTTTTTTAAGTTTCAACATATGTTTTACTTCCGTTACGAAGTTACTTTCCAGTTGGAATTTGTAATGGATTCGATGACCGAAAGTTTAAATTTTAACACCTCCATTATAGATAGATGGATAGATAAACCATTTATTTGTCTCTCCAATCACACACGTAAATTCAGTGACTAAACTAAATATAAAGTAACATATTACGAATAAAATAATTTACAAGAACTTAAATCTAAATGTACATGTTTATTGCAGTTTGACAAATGGGTCCTAGCTCAGCGAATAATATTGCTCCCAGAGCAAACACCGATTTTCAGCTGTTACCCTCGAGATAACGAGAAGAAAATGAGCACAATAGTTAATCAGTGTAAATATGTATATTTGAATGATGCGTCGTTTCAGCCGTACGATTCATCCACACTAGGATTTTCTCCTGTACCGTGAAGGTAGTTTACATACATATTTTTCACAAGGACTAACATCCAGACCCAAAACAATTATTTGTAATCCATATTTGTATTTCGTACAAAGAACTATTTAAAAAATCTTGTTCCATTCAGGATTCAAACCAGCGACCCTTAGGGTTGCTACTCATTGCTAAGTCACTGCACTACGGAGCCGTGCGTCGTTATTCTAATATTTAATAAAAGTTGTTTCCGCCCTCACTGTGTATGTGTGTGTGGTACCCAACACACGTGTGGGTTTGTATATATTAGGTTCGTAGGTTGATGACTAGGTCGAAGTATATCTGGAATAAAAATAATAATATCGTCTATCATGCAATATCATTTTTAAATATGGAAAAATACATCATATATTAATACTTCTTGGACATACAAAAATATTTCATGTTAGTAATACACATAAAGAGAATTTAATTTTGTGTCCGAAAACTGATAATTTCCTTCATTTGAATTAATTTTAAAGTAGCACTACCATAAAGACTGAATTATATCGTTAATAAAAATTTTATTGCTGCTCGCATTTTCAAAGCCTATTATTTACATTATAGACGTAATAAAAAGTGTAAAAGGTACCTACAGAGCAAATAAAACTTAGTAGTTAGTTTGCAACGGGCTATTTTCCGCAACTCCATGTATAAAGCGCGCATTATGCGTGTGGACGGGAGTTCGTTAGGACAGTAATCATATAGATATTCGGGCCCTAAAAACTTTCGAATAAGGTCAGTCAATCCTTTAATATTACTGATGACCTCGACGCGCCGAGATGCTTAGCCCTGTAAGTGGCAACCTTCGGAAATAACAGCAGTACGTGAGCCGCCGCGCCGGTTGTTCTTCGCTCTGTAAGTCCTGCAAAGGAAACGGTTTCCTTTATATAATAAGAGTGACACACGAGAACACAGTAAGTGTGATAGTAAGAATATGCTGTAGCCCACTGATATCCACATTTATCGTCGATTAAAAATGTAAATGCAGATGCGTTGTCAACTTTGAGAACTAAGATGGAATGCCTCGTTTCCATTAAAAAGGGTCTCTAGTTCTTTACAATTACAATATGAAACACTGCAGCATTAAGCTGCTATATTACATTGGTGTTCTGTGAGAGCTACTACGGTAACATTATAGATTTGGAATTTAGCCAGTTAGGAGAATACAGGTAGCAAAACGTTTGTATTAGAAAGTAAGAAAAAAAGTCAATGTAGATTGAAGGTTCCTTGAGATTAATGTCTTATCTCTCGGACATCTTTCTTAATTAATTAAGAAAGTATTCAATTAAGGAGAAGTAAAACGAGAGCCGTGGTAGCCCAGGTGCTAAGCGCTCGCAGTAAATTTCACAGCACGCGAGCATTCCGGGTTGGATCCCAACCGGCAACAATTAAATCACTAGTTTTCTGTGTCGTTTAAGCATTTAATTTAGTTTTTTGGCCTCAACCCTCTTTCACAAAACGATAATATAAAAGTTACAGCTACCGCTACCGTTACATTCTATTAAAATTCACTGATGAACATAAGCCTTCCCCATAGATTGCCTCATAGGGGTAATATTTGCCATAGTTGCCACGATTTGCAAGCGGGTTAGCAACCACACACGGTGATATATTGTTATCGATTCTCTTACATCGCCGCTACATTAACTACTACACTCAAAAATATTTTAAATAAAAGTATAAGCCTATAAAATAAAAATATAAAAAAATAATAATAACCACATTATAATAGACTCTGAAATCGGGCTTTTATTACTTCATAGCCTTTCTTTTACCTTAACTTTGACTTTAGAAGCCGTAATGTGAAAATTATTTTATATATTTTATATCTCTGAAGTTCGCTTTTACTTTTTATTAAAATTTTAATTTATATATCAATCAAACCACTAAAATGTACCATAAATAAGACTATATTTATCTACTGATTTCAAAAAGAAGGAGGTACTCAATTCGACTGTATATATTTTTTGTGTGTTACCTCATAATTTTTTCTGGGTGAACCGATTTTCCAGTAAAATTTTGCACAAGGTTTGCACAGTATGTATCCAGACAATCAGGCTTACTTCCCAGCTCCTGAAATAGATCGCGTGATGATGTATATGAATTCTAACAGTTTAGCTCCTACGTAAAGCTGAACTTAAAGTTACATTTTCTATTATTTATTATATTTTTAATATTTTAAGCGGAGTTTTAATAAATTTTATGGTTTTTTTAAAGACAATATTAAGCCTTTACTACACTATAACACTTAATATTCAAATTAATATATTTAAACTTTATGCTTATTAACGCATATTAATTGTTCTAATTATTATGTGTTTGATATTTTAAATGTCTCTTTTAATTATTATTTAATAGTAATAATATTAATGAGCTCTCACATTATACTGTTCCATTTGCCGCTAAAATAACTATTTTGTTCTGAGTGGATAGCGTTTAGAAGAGCGTGCCTCGTAGCAGTGCGTTCGTTGTACATATTGAGCAACGCAACTCCAATAGTTACTACAGTAAAAATAAAATAAGCTCACGTTTATTGATAATATAATAGTATTAATATAAATGTCTTGTACTAAGTTAATTAAAGTAAAGTTATAGCCTATATACGTCTCACTGTTGGGCGCAGACCTTCTCTCATTTCTGAGAGGGTTTTAGGGCAAGGAAATGTCCACCACGATGAACCAATTCATGTTGGCTGACTTTACACGTGTGTTCAATATTTTTTTTATTTCTCAGATATTTAGGTTTCTTTACAACGTTTTCTTTCACCGTCAAACACGTGGAAACTCAACACTTAAAATTGCTATTAGCAATTTGTTTAATGACGTCGGGGTTTGAACTTGGGTTGTTCGCGTATTGTGAAATTAACAGCGACCGCTTAGCCCCTGGGCTACCATGGCTTTCTAAACGGTTAAAGTTAATTATATATAAAAAAGTCATATCAATATTCATGAAACATTATTGTTTTAAATGGTACAATATGCTGTGGTAGTAAACGCTTAAATCGATGGAACAACGACAGGAGTTGAATAGGAATAATTGAGATCATTCACTGCAATCGGGTTTGTTAATTACTCGTTAACATAGAATAGACTTACAGAAATTATTATCTACATAAATTCATTTGCGTTTACTGGAACAAATATTTGTACATTCAGAATGTATAAATTAAAAGCTATATTTGAAAAAAAAATTATAATATTGTTAGATGCTCAACCATCCATTTTAATTAAAATGTAGTGAGTAGCGTTGCTTGGGCAGTCGTGTATTTTTGTGTATATTTACATGCACGTAGGCGGCATCGAAAATCGGTCTGGAGGGCATTACTTACACCCACGGATGACGCAAACTCATAAGATTTTACTTATCAAAAATTGCCAAAGCGCCTAAAATTTTCATTTAAATAATGTCCTCCAAACCTAATATCGTTCACTGCAGATATTCAGTAACTGCTTTGAATCCAGTGAAAACTGATAACAGAAAATCTATTCAAAAATCCACTCCAATCCAATCCAACTATTTAGGAATATGATTTTTTTAAATCTTAAGCAAACATAGAGTCCCCCTGATGGTATATAACCACTGAAGCTCATGGATGCCTGCAACTAACTTCGAACAAAGAAGGCTATACATGCGTTATCACTTCTAAGTTCTAAGATGGGCATATCGCCGCTTTGGTAGTGAAGAGAGTCAAGCCACAACTTTGTTCAAATTGAGTTTAATACTCTAGCATAATCAAAAGAATACGATTTATACAATGGTGAAGAGATCTATCTGCCAAATTATTTTATCTGTCCAATAGTTTTGAAGTTATGGACTAATTATTATTTTTTGAGTAGTCATCATTACCATCATTACAGCCTTTCATAAGTACAATGCTGAACATAGGCCTCCCCCAAGGAATGCCACAAAGCACGGTCCTGAGCCACCTACATCCATCGACTTCCTGCATGTCTTACCAGGTCGTAACTCCATCTCGTGGGGGGTCACCCTACACTTCGCCTACCGAAACGAAGCTGCCACTCGAGAACCTTTCTTCCCCACCGGTTGTCGGTTCTCTGAGCTATATGGCCGGCCCACTGCCACTTCAGCTTACTAATCCGTTGGGCTATGTCAGTTACTCTGGTTCTACTGCGGATATCCTTATTTCCAAGTTTACCACGCAGAGAAACCCCGAGCATAGCCCTCTCCGTAGCTCGCTGAGCTACCTTGAGCTTCCTCATACGGCCAGCAGTGAAGGACCATGTCTCAGATCCGTAAGTCATCACTGGCAACACGCACTGGTTGTACAATTTCGTTTTAAGGTTTTGCGGTATGTCTGACGGGAAGATGTGTCGTAGTTTCCCGAACGCTGCCCAACCCAACGGCAGACAGACTAACAGCTATTAAGGCACACCTTGGAGACCAGCCAAGTTGTGGTCGTCTTTACAGTATGTGC
Organism: Parnassius glacialis; assembly: GCA_033319125.1. Lineage (NCBI taxonomy): Eukaryota > Metazoa > Arthropoda > Insecta > Lepidoptera > Papilionidae > Parnassius > Parnassius glacialis. The sequence continues at coordinate 19,892,389 of JAVANC010000023.1, read as the reverse complement.
TTAAGTGACTAACGGGCAAAGTTCTCTTAAAATTTACATAGGAATAGAATAATTCAATAATAACCATTTCATTTACTCGGACTAACGTCTGTTACTGCGACCACCAATTCGCCTGTCAACGTGAAAATTAAGGCTTCATATTCTTTATCAGCCTCTCCTGTTACCACGGGAGAGACTGATAAAGAAGATGAAAGAAGATATGGGATTATATGAATTAAATTTAGTGTAGAACGCATAGACAAACAGCTGGTCACTGGTCACCACTTGGACCGGGAGTAATGCAGTGCGACGCGGTCTATGGGCGGCTTTTTACTGGATGTGTTTCCTTTTTGTTTTTCAATATAAATATAAAAAATAAAACACTTAAATTAGTTTTATTCATTAAAAGGTTCAAGTCAATGATTCAAGTTCCGACAGCGACATGGTGTCGTAATGCACCATGAAGATGCTTAATCTGGCAATCTATATGGAAAAGAGTAAGAAAACATATTAAAAATTATTATCACTTTTAATTTAATCGCGAGCGGAGCCAAGGGTGTATGGTGTAAGTAGTAGTATGGTGGTAATTTCTTATAATAGACGGTTTCTTTTTTATTTGCACAATTGTTTTAAAAAATCTTTTAAATAAGCAAAGGTATAAAATTTTCTGAATGTTTGAGTTAAACTACTGACCGGAAAATTGTGGCATGACATTTTAAACGACTTGTAGTAACAGATTTATGGAACGAAAGTCGTTAATCCTTGAACGTCGGAGTGAAGTGGCACGCTTGCTGGTGTTAAATAGATTAACACTTTACAGATCGTTCCCCGGAATATCGCATTTGTTTCTAACAATCCCCTTTCATCGTTTACTCATGCAGGTTTTCAAATTCTGTTACTTAATATTAACTCCCCAGCTAACATTTTAATGAAATCACTTTATATTCGTTTGAGAAAATGTACTAATATTTAAATTTTTCTAAACGTATCTATATCACGGCGGTAAAGAAAAACATCGTGAAGAAATTTCCATGTCTGAGAAGTAAGAAAAAAAAATATTTCAAAGGCATGTGAAGTCCGCCAACACGCATTGGGACATTGCAGATGTCCGTGAAAAGGCTCTCCGGTTCCTACGGCTCACCACAGCACACAGCAGCTTTAAGCTGCTATTTTATGTTGATATTCTGTGAAAATATTATCCTTTCCCTTATGATCCAAACAGTTTTATACGTGGTACGCTGCAGTTATATTATAGTTGTAGCATGAATGGCTTGGCCGGGGAAAGACCACACTCTCACAGAATACCAGCGTAATATAGCAGTTTAATGACGTATTTCGTATGGTGAGTGTAGAGAACTGCAGATCCCTTATACTGGAAACGAGGCATCCTATCTTAGTACTCAGGTGTGACAAAGCATTTGCATTTTGATTCTTAATTGAGGATAAATGAAGATATCTATGGACCACAGTATCCTTTATCCATCAAGTTGACTCTATGCTCGTTTGTCATCCTCATTTAATAAAAAAAATTACGTGCTGTAGCCCTAACATAGCTATAAACATAATTCAATGTAGTTAAATTAGGGATACGTTTGCTTCTATAAGGCCATCTTAATTCTAAAAGCCTTTATAATTCAGTTCGAAATGCTTACACAAAGCTAAAGTAGTTGCCTAGTTTTATAAATTACAAGGTGATATTGGGTGCACTGGTAAATGAGCAGCTATTAAGATTTCAATTGGAAATTCGCCAAGTAAACGAGTACTTTGTGGTCCTTAAATATGGTTTAGGTTTAAGTCGAAATAGTTATGACTAGACATCAGTGTTTTTTACAATATTAGATTGACATTTTAACTTCTTTGTAATGATGTGATATTTCTTCGACGTAAGAAATAAAAATTTCGTTTTTAAAATGCCATTAATTCTTCATGTTTACTACCGTTCGAAATGAGATTTATCTGACCGGAAAAAAATGCCAATCTTGTGAAATTCAATGCCTACAAAACATAAGTACGGCTCTTCACCGCGAAGAGGAGGTACTACGTTTGGACTTAATGGAAAGGCGTATTATGAGGCTTATTGGTGATACTAATATGGTTAGAACCAATCACACTAATCAGGCACAGATGCAAAGTAACTATCCTTTTGATGTTTTACAGGATATATTTCGGAGAGAGTGTGTAGGAATTCCATGACTTAATTCCTACCATTCCATTCCATTATTGGACCACCAGATGCTCGGCTGGTCTCCACTCCTTTGTTGTTGACATAATAAAGGGTTTGCTTCGTTGTTCATAATCCGTGCAGAAAAGTGGGAAATAATTCTCATGTAAAAAATCTAATGGGATTACAAAGTTATTTATGCAGTTGGTGTATCTCGAAAATTGAAACGAAATTGCAATATATTGTAATTTTTCCTTGAGTTATACATTAAACAATAGTTGTATTTCAAATTTGAAGCTTCTATGTCTGCTAGAAGTGCCTTGGAGTTTTGATGATCAGTCAGTCAGTGAGTGACAAAATTAAGATACTTTGACTAGTTATAATTCTTAAACTACTGGTTCAAATTTAATAAAATTTAAAAAATATCGAGTATATACAATGTTTACTTGGTTACTGAAAATTCAAGCTAATAGTTTTATCCACAACCAAGTTATAGGGTTTCGAAAATGGTCTGAACTGCTTCGAGAAAAGGATGGTACGGCCGTGCCGCTTTTTTGCTCGACTTGGCGGTAAGTCGCCAAGTCGAGCAAAAAAGCGGTCAAGTCTATTGTAGTAGTATTGCAAGTCGATTAATACTATTGGAAAATTTTCTTTTCCATACCGGCCCTTAAGACAAGTTAGGTAGATATTTTCTCGGTAAGAAATCCCAGTATGCTTGTAATTTACAACGTTCAAATAAAGTTCCTTCTGCGTTGCTACCGCAAAAAAGACAGAAATGAGATACTGGGTGAAGAAGCCGCTCTTTATACACTCCTATCACCAGTGTCCAAATTTCACGTTCTTTATTGTTTATATTGTTACATGTACTCACTCACACGTGTGCTCCGCGCGAAAGTCGCAACGAACTGATTGAAAGGCCCCGATTGCGCTATACACGCGACAGCGGCAGCTACGATCTAGGGAGCAAGCAAGGTCGTGCGCCCATACCACCCTGCCACAGGGCCAACTTAGAAAAGACAATTAAGGGTCATCCCCACTCCTACACCCTAGGTTGCCCCTGCAGCAAGCTAGTGAGTAGCCGGCTTTAATAGAAGAGAACATAACATAATATTATACAGCCGTGTAGTGGCAGTATAAGAGGCAACAGATAGAAAAGGTAAAGGAGATAAGTATATAATATATATATATATATATATATATATATATATATATATAGAATAATCAAAGTCAAAATAAAATGATTGTGGATACCAGCGCACCTGCTGAGGGTGACAATAATGCCAAACAACCTCTCTGTGTTGATATTTGAGAGGAAGACTTTTTCAGCAGTGAAATTGTGATAGTTTGTTATAAATGAACCAAAAATGGATCCTAAATGTCAAGCTCGTAAGGCTCGATAATCTTCCTTTTAAGAGACCCATAAAACGTAAAATAACCCTTCACAACAAATTTTTTACGATGAAATGCCTTTAAATCTACATAGATACGAAGTTTAAATTAAACATCCTTTACCCTTCGGCATGTGAAATTGAAAACTGTTCTAATTGCTTCCACTTTAAGCTGAAATGGATTTCTGGGTAGCAGACGCTTGATGTACATTCATGACTAAGCGAGTAATAGAACGTTTGAATTTTGAATCCACATTTTAACAAATATTAAACTGTGTTTGTAGTAAAATAAAATTATTTAATATTTGTTATGGCTTTTTTAAGTCTCAACATATATTCTACTTCTGTTATGGAGTAAGTTTCCATTAAGAAATTATGGATTTGATGTTCGGAAGTCCAAATTTTAACACCTCCATCATGAGATATTATTCTCTTTTTCAGACACTGATTCTTTTTTTAACGTTAGTTCCACACTAGGATTTTCTCCTGTACCGTTAAGGCAGTTTACATATTTACAAGGATACATTTTACAAGGACTAAGATCCAGACTCAAAACAACTATTTGTAATCCATATTTGTATTTCTGACAAATAATTACAGTAGAAAGCCGATTATCCGAATTAATTGGGACCGGGGTCGATTTCGATAATCGAAAATTTGGATAATCGGCCATACACTGGTAATAAAGAAAAACGAACTGTCACAGATAGAATAAACTTTAGAAAAAAAAAAACAGAAAAAAACAAACGTTCCAACGTTTCGTTTCACTGAAGCCGCGCGACGCAAAACATGTAGTGTCTTGCCTCTAGCTTTCAACCATAACAGTTGAAATATATCTCGACTCCAGCGAGTTCCAACTTGTTAGAACAAAACAAAAAAAAAATACATTACTTACTTACAGTACTTGGTATTAATTTTTTATATTACGCTTAGGACCGATTCGGATAATTGGCGATACGGTTAATCGGCGTTCGGATAATCAGCGTTCTACTGTATTTCAAAAATCTTGCTCCATGCAGGATTCAAACCAGCGACTCTTAGGGTTGCAACTCATTGCACTACGGAGCCGTGCGTTGTTATTCTAATATTTAATACAAGATGTTTCCGCCCTCTCTGTGTATGTATGTGTGGTCTCCAACACACGTGTGGGGTTGTTTATATTACGTTCGTAAGTTGATGACTAGGTCTCAGTTAATCTGGAATAAAAATAATTATATCGTCTATCATGCAATATCATTTTTAAATACGGAAAAATACATCATATATTAATACCTCTTGGATATACAAAAATATTTCATGTTAGTAATACACATAAATGTACTATATGAAGAGAGTAACAAGGAGACGGCTCCCAGTCCCCGGCGGCCCCGCTATTCCTGGCTACGTTGGCGACCATGGTAACGGCGGGGCAGGGGGTGCTAAAAATCTCTGGTGGAGGTTCGGTTGCCACCTAAGACGACTCGACCTGGCAACGTAAAACGCACGCACCTTGAAGACTGACGAGAAGATATTGGAGCTGGAAGAAGAGACAGAGAAGTTACGCTGGCATATTTAAGGATTATCCGAAGTCCGAAGAGAGGTGGAGGACACGGTAATCCTCGAATCCGGCAACTTGCTCTATCACCGGGAGGGCCACCATCTGTCCCAAGGAGGTGTCGGATTTATCGTCCACAAGTCTCTCGTTAACAATGTTGTAAAGATTGAGAGTGTGTCGACGAAGTATGCGTACCTTATACTCAGAATCACCAAACGGTATTCGCTGAAGGTCATACAGGGTTACGCACCAACCTCAGCACACCCCAAAGAGGAGGTAGAGGAAATGAATGAGAATATCTCTAGAACCATGCTTTCCTCCAAAACCCAATATACGGTTGTAATGGGAGACTTCAATGCAAAACTAGGCACAAGAGAGAACGGTGAGCTGAAAATTTGGATTAGGGCAACGGAACCTAAAGGGCCAGCAGCTGGCCGACTTCATGGAGAAAGACTGACTCTTTATGATGAACTCTTTCTTCAAGAAGCGGCCCCACAGGATGTGGACCTGGTTGAGCCCCGACAGTTCGACAAAAAATGAGATTGACTTCATTATGACGACCAGACGACAACTGTTCAGTGATGTCTCCGTGATCGCGAGGGTGAAAACTGGTAGCGATCACCAAATGATTAGAGGCACACTGAACCTAAATGTTAAGTTGGAGAGGTCTCGTCTAATGAAGTCAACGCGCCGTCCCCCTCGTGCTCTATTCCAGCTGTTTTGTAACTCTAGTTACAAAACCGTTTTCAGTGCCTAGAAGACTGCAATTAAGTTCAAGATATGAATCACAAGCTCGTGGAAACTGTCCATGCGGTCGGAGCTAAGTTCTGAAAGACCCGCCGCAGAAGAACACAAAAACTCATCACATTCTTAATCTCATGGCTGTTAGACGGGAGATGAAGCTATATTCTTCAACAGATTTGACAGCATACAGGCAACTCAACAGACAGATATCCAAATGCATGCGGTGGGACTTTCGCAACTTCAATACAGCTTGTACTGAAGAAGCGATCGAGCGGAACTAAGGCTCCAAAGTCTTTGCCAGAGATCTGTCTGCCAGAAAGAGCCAACTGTCGAAGCTGAAGACCGAATGTAGCAGCATCTTTTCCGGGACACCTGAGATTTTGAGTGAGATTGAGAGGTTCTATGGACAGCTGTACACGTCATCTTTAGAGCCACACGCAAGTGTGAGTAACGATCCAAGAGCGAGTCTTATCCGACACTATTTCGAAGATATCCCGGACGTCAGTCTGAGCGAGATTAGAATGGCTCTCCAACACCTTAAAAACGGCAAGGCCCCAGGCGAGGATGGAATTACAGCGGAGCTTCTGAAAGCGGGTAGAAAACCAGGACTTGAAGTCCTTCAGAAGCTCTTTAATACCGTCCTCCATGGTGACATTACACCGGAGGCGTGGAGCAGAAGTGCTTTGGTCTTGTTCTTCAAGAAAGGTGACAACGCTTTCTTGAAGAACTACAGACGGATTTCCCTTCTGAGCCGCATCTACGTGCTGTTTCCGAGAGTCATTACGAATCGTCACGCACGCAGACTTGACGACTTCCAGCCTCCTGAACAAGCCGGATTTCGAAAGGACTTTAGCACCATAGACCACATACATACCCTTTGGCAAGTTGTACAGAAGTTCGAGGAATACAATTTGCCACAATGCCTGGCGTATGTGGACTAGGAGAAAGCTATTGAATCCGTCGAAATTTGGGCGGTGCTGCAAACCCTTCACCGGTTCCAAGTTGACTGTCGGTATATCGAAGTGCTGAAGTGTTTGCTCAGTAGGGCTACGATGGCTATCCGAGTACAGAACCAGAGTGCGAAACCTATCCAATTGTAGCGAGGTGTAAGACAGGGTGACGTTATATCCCCGAAACTCTTCACTGCTGCATTGGAAGACGTTTTCAAGCTTCTGGACTGGAAAGGATACGGTATCAACATCAATGGCGAGTACATCACTCACCTTCGATTTGCCGACAATATAGTCCTTATGGCAGAATCGCTGGAGGACCTAAACACTATGCTCAATGACCTCAATAGTATTTCCCAACGGATAGGTCTTAAGATGAACATGGACAAAACAAAGATTATGTTTAATGTCCATGTCACACTGATGCCGGTAGTTGTTGAGAGCACTAAGCTCGAAGTTGTTGACGAGTTTATTTACCTGGGACAAATAGTCTGACTAGGTAAGTCCAACTTCGACCGAGAGGTCAATCGACGGATTCAACTCGGCTGGGCAGCGTTCGGGAAACTACGACACATCTTCTCGTCAGACATACCTTAATATCTTAAAACGAGATTGTACAACCAGTGCGTGTTTCCAGTGATGACTAACGGATATGAGACGTGGTCCTTCACTGCTGGCTGTATGAGGAAACTCAAGGTCGCTCAGCGAGCTATGGAGAGGGCTATGCTCGGAGTTTCTCTGCGTGATAAACTTAAGAATGAGGATATCTGCAGTAGAGCCAGAGTAACCGACATAGCCTAATGGATTAGTAAGCTGAAATGGCAGTGGGCCAGCCATATAGCTCGAAGAACCGACAACCGATGGGGAAGAAAGGTTTTTGAGAGGCAGCCTTGTATCGGTAGGCGAAGTGTAGGGAAACCCCCCACGAGATGGAGTGACGACCTGCATGTCGCAGGAAGTCCATGGATGCAGGTGGCTCAGGACCGTTCTTTGTGGCATTCGTAGGAAGAGGCCTATGTTCAGCAGTGGACTTGTGAAAGGCTGTAATGATGATGATAGTTGAACATATGCCTTCATACCGTTTTTTACGTGGTAGAGCCATGCTGCAGCTATATTAGTTGTATAGTTGTAGCGCGAATGGGTCGGCTCGACCGGGGAAGGACCACGCTCTCACAGTATACCAGCGTAAAAAAGCATCTTAACACTGCTGTGTTTCGTATGGTGAGTGTAGAGAACCGGAGACCCTTTTTACTGGAAAACAGGCATTCCATCTTAGTCCTCACGGGTGACAACGCATCTGCGTTTTGATTCGCATACGAGGATAAATTTAGATATATATTGGCCACAGCAACCATTTACCATCAGGTGGACAGTGTGCTCGTTTGTCACCCTATCCTATAAAAAAACCCACAGTTTTTATTTTTATTTTAGTTGTTATTAGGAAGACGCTGCTGCCCATCTCCTGATTTGTTTTCCTCCGTCGCTTTTTACGACACCCACGTAATGATATGGGGTAGCGGATATTATTACACCGCTACTACACGGGAAATGGTCAAAAAGTGCCGGGCTCGAATGGCTATGGACCGTAGAATACATACATCAGTAACAATCAGCAAAACAGAACTAATAAAATCCCCTCGATAGTTGGATGAGAGTTAAAATTCGAAGTTTTAGCTTAAAACGTTGCATTTCTGAAGTAAAAAGGGAATTACATAATATTATTTAACAAATATTATTTAAATGCTGCCGTGAAGTGATATTTCAAGTGGACAGTTTATTATTTAATTTAATTTAATTTTAATATCATTTTTTACTTCATGGTTAAAATTTGGTATTTAGAATTTCTATTTTAGTCTTTTAGGGAGATAATACATCTGCATTTTGATTTTAATAAATAACAGACAGCCTCAGCATCCACTTAACATCTATACGTTTGTCAATCATACTTCTATACTAAATATATGGAAATTAATTATCGAACAACTTCACATTCAAGTAACGGGGATCAGCGTCAAATGTGCGATTCCTAAAATACGCCTACTTAATTTATGGAGATTTCCTCATACTTGTCATAGTTGGCTCGCATGGCAAGTGGATTGACAAACGGAGTTTCTTTGTTATTATTGTCGAGATGTTATTAGGAACATGCTGCAAACCATTTTCTTACTTCTTACCCTCTGTCACCTATTATGACATGCACAGGATGTGTATAATGTTATGGATTCTCATACTACGCCGCTACATTAATTACTGCACTCAAAAAATATTTTAATTAAAAGTATGAGCCTACAAAATAACAATATAAAAAATTATTACCACATTATAATAGCTTCTGAAATCGGAGTTTTAATACATCATAGGCTTTAATTTATCTTAACGCTCACTTTAGAAAACGTTATGTGAAAACTATTTTATATTTTTTATATCTCTGAAGTTATCTTTCACTTTTTATTAAAAAAAATATTTTATATATCAATCAAACCAATAAAATCTACCATAAATAAGTCTACATTTATTGAAAATAAATATCACTCTTTTCACTGAAAAATAAAATGTTTTACACATAATAAGCGAGCTCGACCCTACTACACCGCCCGAGAACGACGGTAGCGAGTGCTCAGCAATTAATAACATGGACACGAGAGCAAGCAGTAATTTAATTTACAAAAAAAATCCAATGAATATTACATGAAAAAGATTAATACATAGCCAATCACGAATAACGTATGAAGTATGTCACAGTTTTATTGCTAATATTGATAACAAGCAGCCGTAGTATCTCTTGGGTTAAGCAATCGCCGTAAATATAGTACGCGAGTAACCCGGGTTTGATCCCCGCTGAAATTACAGTTTTAAGTGCAGATTTAGCATAAGCTCAGCAGTGAAGTAAAAACATCGTAAGTAAACATCCACGTCTCAGAAATTAAAAATATATTTTGAAGAGATGATATGAATTGCGCCAAAACGAATTGGGGCAGCGTGGTGGAACTTGCCTGGCCTTATTTATTTATATGATAGGTTGAATAAAACCATTTTTACGGATTTTATCGCGTTTAATTAGGTTATTTTATATTCCCGACGTTTCGGTTGCTTTCCAGTAACCGCGGTCACGGGGGACTGACGGTTGCAGGAAAGCAACCGAAACGTCGGGAATATAAAATAACCTAATTAAACGCGATAAAATCCGTAAAAGTAGTTTTATTCAATGTGTAGTGTTCGCGTCAATATAAAAAATCATTATATATGATAGGTTGATAAATGAGCACACCTGTCCACCTGATGGTAAGTGTTTGCTGTGGCCCATAGACATCTACATTTATCCTCGTTTGTGAATCAAAATGCAGATGCGTTGTCACCCGTGAGGACTAAGATGGAATGCCTCTTTTCTAGTAAAAAGGGTCTCCGGTTCAGGTCAGTGTAGAACACTCATCATACGAAACACAGCAGTGTTAAGCTGCTATTTTACGCTGGTATTCTGTGAGAGCGTGATCCTTCCCCGGTGGATCCTACCCATTCTTGCTACAACTATACTACTAACACAGCTGCAGCATGGCTCTACCGCGTATAAAACCCACTCAGAAATGAGAGGAGCCTGTGCCAAAGAATGGGACGTATATAGGCTGTAACTATACTTTATTTTCCGTTTAGTAACTATTGGATTAGCGTTGCTCAATATGTATAACGAACGCACTGCTACGAGGCACGCTCTACTAAACGCTGTCACTCAGAATAAAATATTCCTTTTAGCAGCAAATGGAATAGTCTAGGTAGTAGGATTCTTTTTCTGCCTTGGAGTTCATCTATGTAGGTACCACTCTTTACGTATTTATCCTGCCAAGCAGAAGTGCATGCACTGCTGTGATCCCATCTGAAAGGTAAGGAGCACATAGTCATTGCATTGCTGCGTGTGATAAACCACCAAAGTTGTATGGGTTACCAAAATCGTTTTGTTTGCCATATACATATATGAGAGACCACATTCACAATCAAGCTTCTACACTCCTGCATCTTGTAGAGGGATATTACACTCAACGTATGGTAAGAACTGACTAATGATCTTAGTCGGCTTGAAGAATGTTCTTATAGAAGCTCGAAATCTTCTCTGTGATACCTCTGACTATGGTACTACAGCAGACACACGCTTGATTGTGGCCGGCTTCACTCGGTCACTGTGAGGTAGGCGCGGGACCCGAAGCTTGTTGTCGTGAACAACTTGCTTGACGTGCAGATGCTCGGCGGCTAGATGTTTGCTGTCATAGATCCCTCGTGTTCTCTGTAACAAAGATTTGCCTGCGGTAGCCAACTCTGAACGATGATGGAGAGATTAACCGTTTACATATCGGTTCGTGTGGATCTATTTTCTATACACAGTGTGATCTATGATGCTGTTAGGATTTCGGATGACTAACACATCTAGGAAAGCGAAATAATTATTTGCCTCTAACTCCATAGTAAATTGAATTTTAGATTTTCTAAATTATGGAATTAAGATATTCTAAAAATACATAACTTTGTCTGATTGTGAAATGATGAAAGTATCGTCTATGTACCGCCTGTAGAACCTTGGAGTTATAGGCGCAGTAAGGAGGGCTTTCACCTCAAAGTCCTCCATGAATATATCAGTGACAATTGGAGATACATGTAAGCCCCTCACAACACCACCTACTTGCTTGTTTAACTCTTCCTTCCACAATAGATAGCCCGATGTAAGGCAATGTCTGAGTAATACTGCATATTCTGCTGGCAAGTTGTTTTCCTCTGGTTTCCTAGTTACAGTTGAGATGTTGATTTCAACAGGTAGGCATGTACATAAATAGAGACTGAATACCAAAACTGACTATGGTCTCACTGTCAGTAAGACTTCGTCTTTTTTTTTTATAGGAGAGAGGGCAAACGATCATGCGGCTCACCTGATGGTAAGTGACTACCGCCACCCATGAACAACTGCAACACCAGGGAGGGAATTGCAGATGCGTTGCCGGCCTTTTAAAAAGGAGTACGCTTTTTTCTTGAAGGCCCCTTTTATCTCTCAACGGTGGTAGAGCCACGCAGCAGTTTTTGCTGTTGCATGTATGGGCCGGCTCGAGCCGGGTTGGTACCACGACCTCACAGAATACCGGCGTGAAGTAGAAGCACTGCTTCTGCGTTTCGTCTGGTGAGTGCAGTTGGCCGGAGGCCCAATCCCCCCCCCCCCCATCAACATGGTGGCGGAATTACACATTAGACTACCCCAGGAGGGTACCAGTACCCCTGGAGAATCCCTCGCTGAGCATCCACGACCATGTTATTCCAATCCTGAGCGTGGGTGCTCAGGCTGCCCCGCGTATTCTGGGAGGGGCAAAATTCCGCTCAAAAACATAACTGCTCGGGGCAAACTGAGCAACAATACCAAGGTGACCTCTGCCACGCTATCCGTGAATTTCTGCAACATCAGGGGACTTCACTCTAACATAAACGCCGTCCACTACCATCTCGAGATGGCGAAGCCGGCCTTGCTCTTCCTGACCGAGACGCAGGTTTCCTCTCCGGCTGATATTTCGTATCTCTCTTGCCCGGGGTACAAATTGGAGCACTCCTTTGTGCCTCGGGCTGGAGTTTCCGTGTATGTCAGAGAGGACATCTGTTCTCGACGCCTCGGCAGTCTTGAAGGTTCGGACCTGTCCATCCTTTGGCTACGCGTAGACAGCGACGACCATCCGCGCGTCTACGAGTGCCTCTATAGGTCCCATAGCGGTAATGCCGAAACAGACCGACTCATCGACCACGTCCAAATGGCTACAGATTCCTTGCTAAAATGAAAAAAAATAATATAAATAAATAAAAATGCATGATGTGGTTTTATTATGTACTCATACTTGCTGCTAACATTTATATCATTCGCAATGACCCTAATACGAAAGTAAATATCATTATGTATTTTTAAAACGTGCATGCATGCATGACATGGAGGTGATTTTGGCTCAGTTTTAGCGTTATTTTTTATTTTAGCCCCATTTCTTCATGTGGGTGCCGTAAGAGGCGACTTTGGGAAACGCCAGCAAAATCTTATTGTTAAAGAACTTCGTTATAACTACGAATAAGAAAAAAGAAGGATGTTTTATTGTATGCAACTTCTTCTTTAACAAGCAAATTGTTTCCCAGAAATAACATTATTAATATACTGCTCTTCTTTTCCTTAGCCAGTAAAAGCCCTCAGCCAGACAAGTTAATATTATGTAAAAAAATCTGATATCAATATTCATGATGAATCAGTGTTTTAAGTGGTAAAATATGCCGTAGTTATAAACGCTTAAATCGATGGAATAACGACAGGAGTTGAATAAGTTTACAAGGAATAATAATTAAAATCATTCGCTGCAATCGTGCCTGTTAATTACTCGTTAACATAAAGGAGGCCAACAGAAATTATTATCTGTGTTTATTTAAGCACGTGTAAATTTATTTCTTTCACTGGTAAAATGATTTTGATTAAGAATGTATGAAATATAGCTATTAATTTAACTATATTTTGATAAAATAAATATAATATTATTTGATAGTATTTCATGTCGGCACACAGCTTATAACTTTACAAGGCGCAAAGGCGGTCTTAAATACAATAGAATACTGTTCTGATCACTGGGCTGAGGCAACTCAGTACCAGTTCCTTCCAGTAAATCGCATCCAGCGTACAAAGCGGCGCAAATCGTCGAGAACCGAGTTTTTTCTGATTTTCTCGACTCGCTTACTCCTTGCACATAGATGCTGCTTTTTTCTTTTTTATAGGATGAGGGTGACAAACGAGCACACAGTACACATGATGATAATTGGTTTTTTGCACTCAACACATGAAACACAGCAGCGTTAAGCAGCGATTTTATGCTGGTATTCTGTGAAAGCGTCATCCTACCCCGGTTGAGCTGACCCATTTGTGCGGTTGTCGGTCTGCATGCCCATCGTGACAAATATGGTAATTATCCTTCGTATGAGCTAATCAATGCGGGAGGAAGTACAGCAATGGGCTTTAGTTAGACTGCAATGAAAAAAAAGTCGATTTATAAATTATAAACTGAAAAAGCACTATTATAATGACAATGCGCCTCACAATTCTTTCAATGTTATTTGTAATCAAGTGCACAATTTGTTCTGCAGTCAACTATTCATTGCATTCATAATCAGCTCGCCATTTTATAGTAGGAAGCCATTTGCGGCACCGTTTGTTATAAAGGCCGGATGAAATATTAGGAAACCATAGTGAATTCAAAGAGCTTAATAAATTAGTAATAATAAAAAGAAACATTATTTTATTTTTTAAACTAGCCAAACGCCGTGAAGCTATTTTTTCAAAATAAATATATTATAATATAAAATTTTATTTCAAAACAGATTTTTAGGTATTTCTCCTGATTCGTCGAGGCATTTTACATTCATAAATCTCTTGATGACTTAAGTACATCCAGACGCGGTATTTTTACGACGGCCAGCAGCCATTTAAAACTGTTGCTATGTATCATCCTCACCATCGTGAGGATGATATATAGCAGCATGATGATCATCACAGCCCTTCACAAGCTCACTGCTGAGCATGGACCTTCCCCGAAACGTGGTCCTGAGACTATAGACCTCCTTGTATGACACAGACAGTATCTATCGACTTCCTACATGTCTTATCAGGTTGTCGTTCCATCTAGTAGGGGCTGTCCTTCACTTCAGTTTCCAAAGCGAGGCCCATTGCCACTTCAGCACGGAGTACATTATATATGGGGTCACTTCAGCTTACCTTTGGACTATGTCTGTTATTCTGGTTCTACTGCGAATAACTTCATACCTTTAATATCATCCTCATCTTAAGAGCTAAGCCAAAAATACGGTCTCTCATTACTTTATCTTCCTTTAACTAAATAGTAATTCTTATTGAGGGCCCTAATACATGCGATAAAGAGTGGGGAATATGTTGTTCTTGATGCTTTACGTTACTGTTTACTGAAAAACTATACAATGATTTATTTTATATGCGAATACTGTTGTTTTTGTAAATCCGTAAAATTAGTTTATTTGCATGTGTAGAAAACTGAGAAAATATTAGCAGAATTTAAAAAAAAAAACATATGCTGTCCCTGTGTGTTAGATCCATCGATTATTGTTAAAAATGTAGCGCAGTTTGCAATAGTCCTTCGCTATCAATGGAAAGCTGACAGCACCGATAAGTTTCCATTGTGGAATGTTTCAGAATATCGCTCCAATGGGCGATATTGGAGAAAATCGCCGGTTTTCATTTTAAGCAGAATACTGCACTTTGTTCAATTTATAAAGTGATAAAAAAGTTATGTAGTTCGTTGTTAACTAAACATATAATAAAGCCTTCTTATGTTGTTTAAATGTGTATTTCCGATACGGATAAAAGTGTTTAGAAGTTGTTTACGAGTGTCATAATTAATATCTTTTTAAATAAAATTCCGGTGTGCATGTGTTCGTAATTGTTCTCCTCCTAGATAGCTCGACCAATTTTGTGTAAATCTTATGGGGTACTGATGGGATTACCAGGATGGTTCTTAAGTATATTTGGATCCGGTAAGTGGAACTGTTGTAGAAATCCAAAGATAATCCGTGAGAAGCTAGGGCGGATCCCTAGTTTATTATAAAATTTAATATTTTATCATATTAATAGTTTTTGTTTTCCTTCTCACTTACTAAAAATTTAATGATAAACATAAATGTCACATATAATATTTGAGTGTCACTTAAACAATACAACTATATTAAAATATATTAAAGTAGCCAGGTCTATGCGCAGTGTTAATTTTACAGTACGCAAGCAACCCGGGTACGATAACCTCTAGCACCAAAGGATTTGGTAATTGCAATTAAATGTGCTAATTTACAACTTGCTGAGCAAAGTTGAAAAAATAGCGAAGTCTGTCTAGAAATCTGTGTGTCAGAGAAATTAAAAAATATATTTTGGAAGACATGGTAAAGCTAGTTTTGGTAAAGCCTATCAATACGCATTGGAGCACGGCGGCGGATATTTTCTTGCTCTAAAACCCTCTCAGAAATAGAGAAGTGTCCTGTGCCCAGACGTTGGACGTTATATGTTTGTAATTTTTTGTTAATTACGAACGCTGCGTCTGGCAGTTATCTTTAAAAAAATATTATCACTTAATATATACCTACTTGTATATTATGCAAAAATATTCTAAATAATAGGTAAATAATTAAACATAAAATGAATATTTTTTGCACAGAAAC
The DNA here is from genome assembly GCA_033319125.1 of Parnassius glacialis. NCBI lineage: Eukaryota > Metazoa > Arthropoda > Insecta > Lepidoptera > Papilionidae > Parnassius > Parnassius glacialis. Next base: position 19,876,408 of record JAVANC010000023.1, on the reverse strand, counting down.
ATGTTATTATAGGCGAGTTGAACGACTCTTTCTTTAAATGATAAAAAGATTTCGAACGAAAATAAATACCTATGTATGTTAAGCAAGATCATAATAAAATTATTTGTTAAAATTTGTATCTATATAATATGTTTATTACAATTATCTATTATATATTTATAATAGATAATTGTAATAAAAATCTGGGGTTGCCACTCTGCCAATAACAACATGAGATATAATAAAACAATATGAGCTAATCTACGGGGGAGGCCTACGTTCAGCTATGGACGTTGATAGGCTTTCTTGGATGGATAAATGGATGAATATGTATTTCAACATACATGTAAATAACCAAATAACCAAAACACTTCTTCTGGCGCTATCAGGAAAAATGTTCTATATCCCAGGTACTGTATCCTGAGAATTATTTCAAACTTTCGACCTTTGTTTTTAACCTTTATTATCATATAACTAGCACTCAAAGTTACTACTAATTCCTCTTGAAAAGAGCCTAAATTTGTTCTGCAGTCACCAATTACTTCAAAAGGGACGCAATTTGCAACAGTCGTTTGTTACAAAGAGCACATAAATAAGTTTCCATCGTTAGGCACTGATGAGCTCCGCTATAACCAACAGTTATGAAGATTATCGGTTCTCTTTTTCCATAAATCCAATTGTTTATTGAAAGACTAGTAGATATTATTAAGTGCATTTACGAATATATTGTTCGAGCTGTAGTTTGTATTTTGCTGAATATTCGCTTATGTATTTGATCAAAAGATAATGAGGCTATTAATTATGTTAAAAACTAAAATTATCAAATATAGCCCTCGAGTTACCACGGCTCTCAACGGGTTTGAACAGCCAGCACCTATAAAATTGTTAATTGAAATTTTAAGAGCTTATGTATTTGATCAAAAGATAATGAGGCTATTAATTATGTTAAAAACTAAAATGATCAAATATAGCCCTTGAGTTACCACGGCTCTCAACGGGTTTGAACAGCCAGCACCTATAAAATTGTTAATTGAAATTTTAAGAGCTGATTTATCACGTGCTCGGCGGCGACAAAACATTTTGACGAAATCTGCATGTTTGAAAATTTATAAAAATATTTTTCGAAGACATTGTGAAGTCCACCAACGAGTAATGCAACAGCGCGGTGGCAAATTCTTAGTCCTAACACCCTCTCCGAAATGAGAGGAGGCCTTTTCCCGGGAGTTGGAAGTACATAGGCTGTAACTTTACTTTAGTCATTTTCTGTCCAGGATTTCCTCCAGGTAGGTATCACAATCTTAACTATATTTGCTGCCAAACAGCAATGCTCGCTAGAGTTTGCTTGCTGCTTTGTTCCAGTCTGAGGGGTATAAGTCAGTATAATTACAGGCTGTGTAGCGTTCCGTCCTAGTGCAACTGTAGCCTTTTTTGTTTGAAATTAGCAATATGTGCGTATCCAGCCACGAAATCCATGGAGTGAATCTATGGAAGATTGCACACATCTCTTACCATCCTAACGTGACAAATGGACATACAGTCCACCTGAACTGTAAGTTAGTTCCACCTAGACTGAAAGTTCATTATTTAATTACAGGCTTATTAGTTTATTTAAAGCCTTCTTTGTTTAAAATTGGTTTGTCATTTCAGTTTTATAAAAAATACACAATTTGAAACAAATGTTCACAAAATAAAAATAAGGAGTTTATCGAGGTGTAAAAACAGAAAATTTACGCACAATTAAACGATCTCAAATGGCACGCTACGTGAAGGAAAACCGAAGATTGGGTGACATTTTTACAAAACCAATTTTGTAAACGGCTCAAATAAAAATATTCAATTTGGCATTATCCACAAAGCGTTATCATAATTTTATTTAAGAAAAGGTCTCCCTTTTCTTAAAAGAAAACAATCTTATAAAAAATCTAATAATCTGAAATTAAATAAAACTAATTTTACGGATTCTATCGCGTATATTAACTTATTTTTATCTTCCCGACGTTTCGGGTGCTTTCCAGCACCCGTGGTCACGGGGGACTGAGGTGTTTGACGTCCTGCTGTCATAGTTAGCCCGGCTACCTTCAGTTTTTTAATATTAATTTTTGGTTCGATTTACGCAGAATGAGCTTACAGTATCTTGAGGTCTAGCAGTGGTATACTTGGGTTTGGATTTGATTTTATTAATTATGGGATCCCAAGCAGATGGCAGCACCCATCCATCTTCTCTATTGAAATTAGGATGTTTTTTAATTTCAATAGCCTCGCGAATCATCCTTGGGAGGAATCGGTGTTCTTTTGCGAGGATTTGTGGTCTATCAAATCTAATGTAATGGCGGGGACGATCTTGAACATGTTCACAAACTGCAGACTTCCCGATACGTCGGTGCTTCACGTCAGCTATATGTTCTTTAACGCGGGTTTTTATAGATCTTTTTGTTTGTCCTATGTACGAGAGACCACATTCACAATCCAGCTTGTACACTCCTGCATCTTGTAGAGGGATATGACACTTGACGGATGGTAAAAATTGACCAATCTTCTTCAGCGGCTTGAAGTATGTTTTAATGGAAGCTCGCTTCAAGATGTAGCCAACCTTGTCTGTGACTCCTCTGACATAGGGTAGTACAGCAGGCACACGCTCGACTGTGCCTGCTGTACTGTGTGGAAAGAAGAGTTCTACATGCAAGTAGACGGAGTGGCAATGGGCTCACCTGTATCTCCCGTAGTCGCCGACATATTCATGGAGGACTTTGAGGAGAAAGCCCTTCTTAATGCTCCTGTAAATCCAAGATTCTACAAGCGGTACGTAGACGATACTTTCACAATTTTACCATCTGACAAAGTAACTGCATTTTTAAACCACCTTAATTCCATAAACCCTAAAATACAATTCACAATGGAGTTAGAGGCAAACAATACTTTAGCTTTCCTAGATGTTTTAGTCATCCGAAATCCTGATAACACTATTGGTCATACTGTGTACAGAAAAAATACCCATACAAACCGATATTTAAATGGTGATTCGCACCATCATCCTTCACAGTTAGCTACCGTGGGAAAATCTTTGTTTCAGAGAGCACGAGGGATCTGTGACAGAAAACATCTGGCCGCCGAGCTTCAGCACGTCAAGCAAGTACTGCAAGACAACAAGCTTCGGGTCCCGCGCCTACGTCACAGTGACCGAGTGAAGCCAGCCACAGTCGAGCGTGTGCCTGCTGTACTACCCTATGTCAGAGGAGTCACAGACAAGGTTGGCTACATCTTGAAGCGAGCTTCCATTAAAACATACTTCAAGCCGCTGAAGAAGATTGGTCAATTTTTACCATCCGTCAAGTGTCATATCCCTCTACAAGATGCAGGAGTGTACAAGCTGGATTGTGAATGTGGTCTCTCGTACATAGGACAAACAAAAAGATCTATAAAAACCCGCGTTAAAGAACATATAGCTGACGTGAAGCACCGACGTATCGGGAAGTCTGCAGTTTGTGAACATGTTCAAGATCGTCCCCGCCATTACATTAGATTTGATAGACCACAAATCCTCGCAAAAGAACACCGATTCCTCCCAAGGATGATTCGCGAGGCTATTGAAATTAAAAAACATCCTAATTTCAATAGAGAAGATGGATGGGTGCTGCCATCTGCTTGGGATCCCATAATTAATAAAATCAAATCCAAACCCAAGTATACCACTGCTAGACCTCAAGATACTGTAAGCTCATTCTGCGTAAATCGAACCAAAAATTAATATTAAAAAACTGAAGGTAGCCGGGCTAACTATGACAGCAGGACGTCAAACACCTCAGTCCCCCGTGACCACGGGTGCTGGAAAGCACCCGAAACGTCGGGAAGATAAAAATAAGTTAATATACGCGATAGAATCCGTAAAATTAGTTTTATTTAAATGTGTAGTGTTCGCGTAAATATAAGAAATCATAATCTGAAATTACCTTATCGTACGATTATTGATTTCAACTACTGAGACTATTTTAAAAGATTATTCGGGTAGGTCAATCGATGAAACGTCTGATCAGCCTATGGAATACAATCATTAGAGGTTACCAGTGATGACCAATGGAACTGTTAAATGATACTTCAGTGTTGGCCTATGAGTATGCTTAAAGGCGCTCAGCGTGCTATGAAGGAGGCTACGCTCGAAGTTTTTTGTGCGTGATAGAATAAAGATATCCAACTCCTAACAAAATCGATAATTGTGCACACAGTCTATCTGATGGTAAGTTTCATTCAGTACGAGCGTGGTCATTTCCCGATAGACCCAATCATTCTGCAGTTATACTTCCCCAGCGTGGCTCTACCATATAAAAAAACTTAGTTTACATACTTAGATAAACACGGACAAAGCAGACGCTCATAATATGTAAACGAAAACAAAAAAGAAATAACTTAATGAAATCGCTGGAGGTTTATTAATCCATATTCGTTTTTTTATAAGAAATAAGAATAAAATGGAATTTCAATTAAAATTTCTCTATTCACAAAGGGAAGACACTTTGTGAATAATTGTATAATGTTTAGCCTCGATTTCGAAGAAAATTTGTGAAAAGGATTCCAAGCAATTAGTCGATGCGATCTGTGAGTCATCAGATAAAAAACGCCATTTTTATTCTTCCGTTCATACCTCTTGGTATAATTATGAAGTTCTGTTATTTCTTGTATTGCCAAAGGATAACAATTAAAATTAATTTTGACAAACATGTACAAACATTTAAACTCAAATTATTTCTGTATTTTAATTATTTATACTACAAGCAATTGTTCTGTGCGGGATTGAAACCCGCGGTCCCGTAACTCTTGACCACTGCGCTACTAAGCCAATTTACGAGAAACTGTAAATTTTTAGGAATAAAAAAATTTATCCAAAGAATTTTGATAAATATTTTAGGGGTAATAAAAAATAAAGTACATTATTACATAAGAAAAAAGTATAATTAATTAATATTTTATTATTTTAGAGCTTGATTTGGGGCTAAGCGCTCGACGTAAATTACACAGTACGCGAGCAAACCAGGTTTGACTCGCGCCGGCACCAATGAAATTAATTGCAATTTTAAGTGATGATTTACCACGTGCTCGGCGGCGAAGGAAAACATCATGAGAAAAGCTGAATATCTAAGATATAAAATAAAATAATCGAAGAGTTGTGAGTTATGCCAACGCGTATTGGGGTAGCGCGGTGGACACTCCTTTCTCGCCCTAAAAGCCTTTCATTGATTAAAGGAGCCCTATGCACAGCTGTAGGATGTACTCGTATATAACCTTTACTTGCTACTATTAATTATTACTAATGCTGGTGCGTTTCGTGTGGTGAGTGTAGAGAACCGGAGACCCTTTTTACTGGAAAAGAGGTATTTCATCTTAGTCCTCACGGCTAACAACGCGTCTGCATTTTGATTCGCAAACGAGGATAGATGTAGATGTCTTGCCACAGCAACCATTTACCATCAGGTGGACTGTGTGCTCGCTTGTCACCCTTAACATATAAAAAAAAACTTTTATATTATTAATAAATACATTTAGTTTTTTTAAACAAAAGTGTAATGTTCATTATATATCATCTTTAGGTAATAGAAAATCTTTTATTATATTCTTCATTACACAAAATATCGTGATTTTTTTTTCATTAAGAAATTGAAGCCACCTGAAAACGGTTGATGTAATAATTTTGAGACTAGGTGTAATGAAGCGTTCACATCGCTTTAAGAGCAATGAATGAAGGTGCAAATTAGACGATAAGGCAAGATTTTTATTAAAAAGTTAGTCCTAGAGTAAAACTGTGGCAGATACGAGCTACGAGGCATCATTCAAAAGTAATTTAATTTTTTTTTGTTAATTATGAAACCTGCAAAATATATTATGGAGGTCATGCTTGTCAAAATTTTCTTTTTAGTAGTTAAATTTTACTTTGAGACTCAGCCAAACAAAAAAAGAAAGACGGACTGCTAGGTACATTTCAAGTGATGCCGAAAATGTGGTCAACTTCTTGACACGCACTCACGCACAAATCTTCCTTCTTTCTTTCTTTACCAAACCGTAAAAGTTCACTGTTGGACGCACACAGATGCACTTAAAAGCATGTGAATGGTTGTAAATAGTTTTAAATGCATTTGTGGAAGTAAGTGCGTCATTTTACAATAAATTGAGCAGATCTAGGTTTTTGAATCATTTGAAATGTTCGTAGCGCTTAATCTTTCACTCTGTGAAACGACAACTTTTCATTTTATACAATTCCTCAAAGTTTCATAATTTTCCTAGTTAAAGTATATATTTTTCATAACATATATACATAAACATATACATACACATAAAGTTAGTCCCAAAGCTTCTTCAATCCCATCCATCAAACTTGAACAACCAATAAGCGCGTAGACATTTACGTATGGGTCGCACTGGCTATAAAGGATTAGTTTATACTTAAAGTTCTAAATCTCTGTTGATACTTCGCTTATAACATAGTCGATCCTTAATAGAACTCAAGTAACGTTTCATTAGGATTTCAATTTGTAACAAATTTATTGCTTTTCAAGAATTCTGTGTATGAATCATTTACGGAATATTAAATATTTAAAGTAATTGTCTCTGGATCATAACTGCTATCGGCTGACGTTTACAGCACACTTTTAAAAAACGAGGAGCTTTGCAATTTGACTGGTTGTTTTATTTTGTATTATGCTATGCAATATTTACGTCAATTGTGAACCAATGTTAATAATTTTTTTATATTTAGCATTTTATACTTCAGGTGTGTACACTTAAAATTTTCAACTAACATTTTTGAAAATTCGACTACAAATAACTAAAAATAATCAAATAATTTTCACATAACTGCTTTTAATGTTAAATCTCTAATTCGTCTACTTAGCGCTGTATTAAAATATAAATATAATATATAATATAATAACAAAAAACGCTAATATAAAAAAAAAGTAGTGGTCTTGGCACTGCACCCAGACTTTCTAATTTTATAATTATTATTATAAAATATATTGTTTAACCCTGTGGTATAACCGGTTATATACATATAATAGTGGAATATTATTTTAATTTACTTCTTTATGTGTGGTAGAGTCATGGTAAAGCTATATTAGTAGTATTGTTGTAGTACGAATGGGTCGGCTCGATCGGGGAAGGACCACGGTCGCACAGAATACCAGCGTAAAATAGCAGCTTAATGCTGCTGTGTTTCGTATGTTGAGTGTAGAGAACCGGAAACCCGTTTTACTAGAAAAGAGACATTCCATCTTCATCCTCACGGGAGACAGCGCATCTGCATTTTGATTCTTTATTGGAGATACATGTAGATGTCTATGGGTCATATCAACTACTTATCATCAGGTGGACTGTGTGCTTATTTGTAACCTTATCCTATAAGAAAATAGGCTGTAACGTTAACCTTATAAAATGAAAATGTACATTGAAATAATTTTAAAGTAGTATAGCACTAGCTTATAATAGTTAAAAACTCTGCTGTATACTGGTGTGAGGAATAAGAAAGCCAGTATAAGAGAGCTGTGACGTATTTGAGATTTAGTCTTCAGGCGTGTCATTGCAACTGTGGACTTCTATATTTAGAGTTAGTCGCAGTATCCATGGACTACAGTCGCCATTTATCATTTTTTTATTCTTAACGGTTGTCATTAAAAAAGAGCACCTACCTCCCCTCATAATTGTGAGAGTTAAGTGCTCTTTTAACTTGGTGAAATAGATACACAATTTAATGTTTACACGGATCTTAGCTTATTATTTTCCACATCATTTTCGCAGAGTAACAATAAAATTGAACATTTTTTATTCATTATAGACTACATGTAATTCTTATTGAATATCATCTTTTAATTTTAACACTGGTAACGCCTGATTCTTCTATCTCAAAATGCTTGTAGTCTTTTTCTTCCTTGTTTCTCCAGTCGTAGTAAGGATTTGTCTTAATTTTCAGGCGTCCTCCTAATACAATGCGATTACGCGGTCATCGTGCGAGTAACGCGACGTCCTGCGTAATGCGACGTCCTGCGTGAGCGATCTAGACGCGAACGCGAAGCAGCGCGGCGCGGCGCGAAAACAACAAACAGTCGAAACCTATTGAAGTGGCCTACGTGACCAAACGCACGTGGGGTGTGGTGCGGAGCGGCGTGAAATGAAGCGAACGCGATCAGTTGGCTTGATATCTTCGCGCGAACTGGATGCGGTGTCGTCGTGTTTTTGTTTGTATATCATATATAACATTTTTTATTCATTATAGACTACATGTAATTCTTATTGAATATCATCTTTTAATTTTAACACTGGTAACGCCTGATTCTTCTATCTCAAAATGCTTGTAGTCTTTTTCTTCCTTGTTTCTCCAGTCGTAGTGAGGATTTGTCTTAATTTTCAGGCGTCCTCCTAATACAATGCGATTACGCGGTCATCGTGCGAGTAACGCGACGTCCTGCGTAATGCGACGTCCTGCGTAATGCGATGTCCTGCGTGAGCGATCTAGACGCGAACGCGAAGCAGCGTGGCGCGGCGCGAAAACAACAAACAGTCGAAACCTATTGAAGTGGCCTATGTGACCAAACGCACGTGGGGTACGGTGCGGAGTGGCGCGAAATGAAGCGAACAGTTGGCTTGATATCTTCGCGCGAACTGGATGCGGTGTCGTCGTGTTTTTGTTTGGAAAATGTCAGAAAATTTTATTAATGCTATCCAAGAACGTTCTATATTATGGGATAAAAGGAATAAAAATTATCACAACCGGTTATTATCGTACCGTGAATGGGAGGATTTGGCCAAATTAACTGGAACTACAAGTAAGTACGAGTACAACACATTTATTTATTATAGATTGCTATTACACATATATCTTTGCAGAGGATGTTGTTCAAAATACAATTTAAAGTTTTCTCTCGCTTGTGCGGCTGCTCGTGGTGTAGCATTAAGTCTCTTTTGTTAATTATGTCGTGGTGCTTGTGGTATATTTTGATATGATTGCCGGAAAAATATAAATTCAGTCTCATTTATTGATTCAAGACCACGTATAATATTGTGCAGTAAACATATGGCTTTTACGTTATGAACTGCATTTTCTACATTGGTTTCGATAGATGTATGCAAAATTCTGAATTTAGAGGTTATTGAACCGAAAGAACATTCCACTACCATTCTTGCTCGAGATAAGCGATAATTATAATTATCTTTTGCGTCCCCTTTAGTAGTCGATCTTTCTGGAAAAGGTCTCATAAACTATTCTTTTAGAGGAAACGCAGCATCTCCTAGGAGAACATATGGAGCTTCGATATTTGAGCCCGGCAATACTTGTTCTTTCGGTATTTTTAGTCTTCCTGGTTCTATTCACTTTGAAAGGGGCATTCGTCAAAAATACCGGCGTCGTTTTCTTTTCCATAGGAACCGACATTTATCATTACAAACTTATAATTTGCATCAGTGACTGCTAACAACCCAATCGAAAAGAAGGATTTGTAGTTATAGTACATAAAACCAGTTTTATTTATTTTATTAATGCGAATATGAATTACGTCAATACACCCGATGCAGTTAGGAAACTGCCATCTGTCCCAATAACATTGCGCTATGTTTTTAAAGTTATCTTCTGAAGGCTCGGGCATATACTTCGTAACTAATTGTGTACATATAGCTTTGCAAACTTATGGTACGATTGTGGAAATAGCAGATTTTGAAATTCTGAACGAGTAAGCGAGTTGCTGGAACTTAATCCCCTTGGCTAAATACCTGAAATAATTGAAATATATTAATTAATTATGCATTTTTTTTATGTGAAATGGCGAAGGAAAAATGGAAAAATTTGGAGACACATTTATAAAAGTACTAAAAAAAATTCGAAGCCACGTTCTGGGGCTGAAACCGACAACGAGCCGAAGTATACAGGCACGTGGCCATAATTTAAGTCCGTGTCATTCTTAATAGTAATTTTGAAACCACAAAAGACATAAGGAAACATTGTACCAGAAACAGATAGCAATGCAAAAGATCTGTCGAAATCTACAGACGCTGCTAGTTTGGAAGACGATTTGGCCCTGGACGTGGCTGACAGTGACTACACCCAACTCCATGAATCTATGTCTACGTTGCAAGTAATGCCGCAGAATACAACAACAGATATTAACACACGTCAAGCGCCTTTGCCTTCACCCTCGTTGCCAGCTATCACAAGACAAACACGCAAAAGAAAAGATAATGACCTAGAAGCGTTCCTCGACATCGAGAGAGAGAGAGTAGATGAAAATTCTTCGCCAGGATCAAGAAGATACTACTGATGACGATCTTTTTTGGTTTAAATCCATATTACCTTATATGAAACAGTTATCGTCAATGAAAAAATTACATTTTAGAACGAAAATGCAGGAGCTTCTACTAATGGAGCTGTCAAAATTAAATCCATCACAACCCGGTTCTCAACATGAATTCTTTGTGAAATTATTGAAAACTAATCATTATTGTAATAATTAATAATTCTTACTGCTAATGATACATAGAAATAAATGTAAGAAATATTTCTTTTTCTTTTTTCTTACCTTAAAGTCACCATCAATCGTTCTTCTACAGAAATAGGTCGCTGAAAATTGGTACTAGTGAATTGCAAAACAGGTTTTATGGCTTGCACAATAGTCAAACGTTGTAGGCAACATTCGACAATATTCCTTGAATAACAAAAGTTGAGCCCGTAAGCCGTTTTAATAGTGGTAGAGCCAAGCGGTAGCTTTTGCTGTTGCACGGATGGGCCACGCTTGGTGAGTGCAGGTGGCCGGAGGCCCAACCCCCCCCCCCCCCCCCGATCAACCTGGTAGTGGAATTAAATAAAAGAATACCCCAGGAGGGTACCAGCACCCCTCGAGAATCCCTCGCTGAGCATCCACGACCAAACTACTCCACTCCTGGGCGTGGGTGCTCAGGCTGCCCCGCGTATTCTGGGGGGGGGGGGGGGCGAAATTCCGCTCAAGACGAAACCTGCTCGGGGCAAGCGGAGCAAGAAGACAAAGGCAACCCCTGCCACGCTTACCGCGGATTTCTGAAATATCAGGGGACTTCATTCAAACCTTAACGCCGTCCACTACCATCTGGAGATTGCTAAGCCGGCCTTGCTCTCTAACCGAGACACAGGTGTCCTCTCCGGCTAATACTTCGTATCTCTCCTACCCGGAGTATAAATTAGAACACTCGTTTGTGCCCCGGGCTGGAGTTTGCGTCTATGTCAGAGGGGACATCTGTTTTCGACGCCTCGGCAGTCTTGAAGGTACGGACCTGTCCTTCCTATGGCTGCGCGTAGACAGCGACGACCATCCCCGCGACTACGGGTGCCTCTATAGGTCCCATAGCGGTAATGCCGAAACAGACCGACTGACTCATCGACCACGTCCATATGGCTGCAGACTCCGTGCTACAACAGGTCCCATCCGCAGAGATCGTGATACTCGGTGATTTCAACGCCCACCACGCTGTAGCTTGGTTCTCGTTTAACCGATCATGCGGATAGATCTGTCTATGACTTTGCTTTGGCATATGGTCTAACACAACTGGTTACTTCACCTACGCGGATCCCAGAAGTGCAAGACCATGTAACTTCCCTGTTGAATCTTCTGCTGACTTCTCATCCGGACGGATATCAGGTCTCCGTCGATGCCCCTCTGGGCTCTTCGGACCATTGTCTGATCCGGAGTACAGTGCCACTCACGCTCCAATCGCAGTTGCGATCTACAGCTTGCCACCGTGTTTGGCACTACAGGTCAGCTGATTGGGACGGGATGCGGTCTTTTTTTGCATCCTACCCTTGGGGGCGGGTTTGCTTCTCGCCGGAAGATCCCAGCGTTGTTGCCGATTCTGTTGCTGATGTGGTACTTCAGGGTATGGAACTTTTTATTCCATCCTCTGTGGTGCCCATCGGAGGCAGATCCCAGCCATGGTTTGGTCGCTCTTGTAAAAAAGCATCACGCTATAAGCAGGAGTGCTACCAGTCCTGGGCTGACGCATCAACGGCTCGGGATGTAAACACCAGCGCACTTAAAAAGAAGTATAACTCCGCCTCCAGGACCTACAAAAGCGTCATTGCCAAGGCAAGGTCTGAGCACATCGGCAGAGTTGGCGAGAAGCTAGTTCGCCTTCCTTTGGGAACCCGTGCATTCTGGTCTCTCGCTAAGGATATCCAAGGGAACTTCTGTCAGCCATCTCTTCCATCTCTGCACTGAGAGGACGGCTCACTGGCCCATGCCGCAAAGGAGAAAGCCGATCTGTTGAGCTCTCTTTTTGCATCCAACTCGACTCTAGATGACGGGGTGAACACACCGCCGACCATCCCGCGATGTGAGTGCTCCATGCCGGATGTGCGATTTATACAGCGCTCGGTCCGCAAAACACTTTTCTCCCTGGACGTCAGCAAGTCGAGTGGGCCCGATGGAGTCCCTCCCATTGTGCTGAAGACGTGTGCTCCGGAGTTGGCACCGGTTTTAACGCGTCTTTTCCGGTACTCCTACCCCCAAGGCGTAGTCCCGAACTCATGGAAGACAGCTTTGGTGCACCCGATCCCTAAAAAAGGCGACCGCTCAGACCCGTCCAACTACAGGCCTATCGCCATCACCTCCTTGTTCTCAAAAATAATGGAAGCCGTTATAAACTGCCAGCTCATGAGGTACCTTGAGGATCAACAGCTGATCAGTGACTGCCAGTACGGTTTTCGTCGGCTCAACCGGTCAATCAGCTGGTGATCTTCTAGTCTACTTAACTCATAGATGGGCGGAGGCAGTAGAGTCCAAAGGGGAGGCATTGGCCGTTAGTTTTGACATAGCGAAGACCTTTGATCGGGTCTGGCACAAAGCGCTTCTTTCGAAGCTTCCTGCCTATGGGCTTCCCGAGAAATTGTGCAAATGGATCACCAGTTTCCTTGCTGATCGGAGCATCAAGGTCGTAGTAGATGGTGCATGCTCTGATCTCAAGCCTATCAATGCTGGTGTTCCACAAGGTTGCGTGCTATCACCAACGCTATTTCTCCTGCATATCAATGATATGTTGCTAACTGGTAGCATTCATTGCTATGCAGACGACAGCACTGGTAATGTCTTATATACCGACCGTTCCAATATTTCTCGAGAAAACGTCGCCGAGTACCGGGACAAACTTGTGTCTGAAGTCCAGTCTTTGCTTAACAAAGTCTCGGATTGGGGCCGACTAAATCTAGTCCAGTTCAATTCCCAGAAGACACAAGTTTGCGCGTTAACCGCTAAAAAGAACCCCTTTGTCGTATCTCCTTAGTTTCAAGGCACCCCCCTTGCTGCCTTAGCCAGTATCGGAATCCTTGGCGTCAACATATCGAATAGTGTGCAGTTTCGTGGTCACTTGGAAGGGAAGGCCAAATTGGCCTCTAAAAAGCTTGGCGTACTCAGCAGAGCGAGACAGTATTTCATGCCGGCAAATCGCTTGCAACTTTACAAAGCGCAAGTTCGGCCCCACATGGAATACTGTTCTCATCTCTGGGCGGGGGCACCCAAGTGCCAGCCCCATCCACTTGACCGCATCCAGCGCAGAGCGGTTCGAATCGTCGACGACCGAGTTCTTTCTGATCGGCTCGATACACTGGCACTGCGCAGAGATATTGCATCTCTTTGCGTATTTTATCGCATCTATCACGGGGAGTGCTCTGAGGAATTGTTCGGACTAATTCCAGCCGCTCAATTTCACCATCGCACATCGCGACAAAACTCGCGTTACCATATATACCATCTGGGTGATTGGCGGTCCACCACTGTGCGATTTAGAAGAAGTTTTCTCCCTCGCACGACTTCCTTGTGGAATCAGTTACCACCAGCGAATTTTCCGGACCGATACGACTTAGGAACCTTCAAGAAAAAAGCTTTCACCTTTCTAAAAGGTCGGCAACGCATCTTCAATTCCCCTGGTGTTGCGGTTGTTCATGGGCGGCGGCAGTCACTTACCATCAGGTGAGCCGCATGCTCGTTTGCCGCCTATTCTGTATAAAAAAATCCTCATACAAATTGTGAAATTCCCCACAAATATGCCTTTCTAAGTATACAAAATTAGTCCCACTTCTTCGCCGTACATACTTCTTGAGTACTTGACTTTAAGTAGACTGTAAGTTGTACTTGCTTGTAGTCCCAGTTAATTTGGCCAAATCCTCCCATTCACGGTACGATAGTAACCGGTTGTGATAATTTTTATTCCTTTTATCCCATAATATAGGACGTTCTTGGATCATCATCGTCATAATCATTAACAGCCCTTCACAAGTCCACTGCTGAACATAGGCCTCCCCCAAAGAATGCCACAAAGCACGGTCCCGAGCCACCTGCATCCATCGACTTCCTGCATGTCTTACCAGGTCGTCACTCCATCTTGTGGGGGGACGCCCTACACTTCGCCTACTGGTACGAGGCCGCCACTCGAAAACCTTTCTTCCCCATCGGTTATCAGTTCTTCGAGCTATATGGCCGGCCCACTGCCACTTCAGCTTACTATTCCGTTGGGCTATGTCGGTTACTCTGGTTCTACTGCGGATATCCTCATTCCTAAGTTTATCACGCAGAGAAACTCCGAGCATAGCCCTCTCCATAGCTCGCTGAGCGACCTTGAGCTTCCTTATCCGGCCAGCAGTGAAGGATCACGTTTCAGTTCCGTATGTCATCCCTGGCAACACGCACTGGGTGTACAGTCTCGTTTTCAAGTTTTGACGTATACCTGACGAGAAGATGTGCCGTAATTTCCCGAACGCTGCCCAACCGAGTTGAATCCGTCGATTGACCTCTCGGTCGAAGTTGGACTTACCTAGTCGGACTATTTGTCCCAGGTAAACATACTCGTCAACAACTTCGAGCTTAGTGTTCCCAACAACTACCGGCATAGGTGTGACATGGACGTTAAACATGATCTTTGTTTTGTCCATGTTCATCTTAAGACCTATCCGTTGGGAGACACTATTGAGGTCATTGAGCATAGTGCTTAGTTCCTCCAGCGATTCTGCCATGAGGACTATATCGTCGGCAAATCGAAGGTGAGTGATGTACTCGCCATTGATGTTGATTCCGTATCCTTTCCAGTACAGAAGCTTGAAAACGTCTTCCAATGCAGCGGTGAAGAGTTTCGGGGATATAACGTCACCCTGTCTTACACCTCTCTGCAATTGGATAGGTTTCGTACTCTGGTTCTGTACTCGGATAGCCATTGTTGCTCTATTGTACAAACACTTCAGCACTTTGATATATCGACAGTCAACTTGGCACCGCTGAAGGGACTGCAGCAATGCCCAAATTTCGACGGAATCAAAGGCTTTCTCATAGTCCACATACGCCAGACATAGTGGCAAATTGTACTCTTCGGACTTCTGTACAATTTGCCGTAGGGTATGTATGTGGTCTATGGTGCTAAAGCCCTTTCGGAAACCGGCTTGTTTGGGAGGCTGGAAGTCGTCAAGTCTGCGCACGAGACGATTCGTAATGACTCTCGAAAACAGCACGTAGACGCGGCTCAGAAGGGAAATTGGTCTGTAGTTCTTCAAGAGAGCGCGTTGTCACCTTTCTTGAAGAACAAGACCACCGCACTTCTGCTCTACGCCTCCGGTGTAATGCCACCATGGAGGACGGAATTAAAGAGCTTCTGAAGGACTTCAAGTACCGGTCTTCCACCCGCTTTCAGAAGCTCCGCTGTAATTCCATCCTCGCCTGGGGCCTTGCCGTTTTTAAGGTGCTGGAGAGCCATTCTAATCTCGCTCAGACTGACGTCCGGGATATCTTCGGAATAGTGTCGAATAAGACTCGCTCTTGGATCGTTACTCACACTTGCGTGTGGCTCCAACGATGACGTGTACAGCTGCCCATAGAACCTCTCAATCTCACTCAAAATCTCAGGTGCCCCGGAAACGATGCTGCCACATTCGGTCTTCAGCTTTGGTAGTTGGCTCTTTCTGGCAGACAGATCTCTGGCAAAGACTTTGAAGCCTTGGTTCCGCTCGATCGCTTCTTCAATACGAGCTGTATTGAAGTTGCGTAAGTCTCGCCGCATGCATTTGGAGATCTGTCTGTTCAGTTGCCTGTATGCTGTCAAATCTGTTGAAGAATGTAGCCTCATCTCCCATCTAACAGCCATGAGATTAAGAGTGTGATCGGGAGTTTTTGTTTTCTTCTGCGGTGGGTCTTGCAGAACTTAGCTCCGACCGCATGGACAGTTTCCACGAGCTTGTCATTCATATCGCCCACTTCATTGCAGTCTTCTAGGCACTGAAAACGGTTTCGTAACTCGAGCTGAAAGGTTTCGGGACTTTAGATTAGAGCACGAGGGGGACGGAGCGTTGACTTCATCAGACGAGACCTCTCCAACTTAACATTTAGGTTCAGTGTGCCTCTAACCATTCGGTGATTGCTGCCGGTTTTCACCCTCGCGATCACTGAGACATCACTGAACAGTGGTCGTCTGGTCGTCATAATGAAGTCAATCTCATTTTTTGTCAAACCGTCGGGGCTCGACCAGGTCCACTTCCTGTGGGGCCGCTTCTTGAAGAAAGAGTTCATCATAAAGAGTCCCTCTTTCTCCATGAAGTCGGCCAGCTGCTGGCCCCTTGGGTTCCGTTGCCCTATTCCAAATTTCCCTACTTTCAGCTCACCGTTCTCTCTTATGCCTAGTTTTGCATTGAAGTCTCCCATTAACACCGTATATTGGGTTTTGGAGGAATGCATGGCTCTAGAGATATCCTCATACATTTCCTCCACCTCCTCATCAGGGTGTGCCGAAGTTGGTGATTAAACCTGTATGACCTTCAGCGAATACCGTTTGGTGATTCTGAGTATAAGGTACGCAACCCTCGTCGACACACTCCCGACTTTTACAACGTTGTTAACGAGAGACTTGTGGACGATAAATCCGACACCTCCTTGGGACAGATGGTCGCCCTCCCGGTGATAGAGCAAGTTGCCGGATTCGAGGATTACCGTGTCCTCCCCCTCTCTTCGGACTTTGGATAATCCTATAATATGCCAGCGCAAATTGTCTATCTCTTCTTCCAGCTCCACGATCTTCTCGTCAGTCCTCAGGGTGCGTGCGTTGTACGTTGCCAGGTCGAGTCGTCGTAGGTGGCAACCGAACCTCCACCGGAGATTCTTAGTACCCCCTGCCCCGCCGTTACCATGGTCGCCACCGTAGCCAGGAATAGCGGGGCCGCCGTGGACTGGGGGCCGTCTCTTTGTTACTCTCGTCATTGGGGGGTATTTGCCATAGTTGCCACGCTTGGCGAGCGGGTTGGCAACCGCAGTTTTTTTATTGTAACTTTGGCTATTATCAGGAAGATGCTGCTGCCCATCTCTCGCCTGTTTCCCTTTGTCGCCTTTTACGACACCCACGGGAGGATATGGGGTAGTGGATATTCTTGACCGCCACTACACGGCATAATATATATATATATATATATATCTTGGATAGCATTAATAAAATTTTTTGACATTATCCAAACAAAAACACGAAGACACCGCATCCAGTTCGCGCGAAAATATCAAGCCAACTGATCGCGTTCGCTTTATTTTGCGCCGCTCCGCACCGCAATCCACGTGCGTTTGGTCACGTAGGCAACTTCAATAAGTTTCGACTGTTTGTGGTTTTCGCGCCGCGCCGCGTCGCTCCGCGTTCGCGTCTAGATCGCTCACGCAGGACGTCGCGCGTCGCAGTTGTCCTAACAGAACGCGAATACGCGATCATCGCGTGAATTGACGATGCGAGCGGCCCCTGGTTCCGCTTTGCTTCGCAGTTTGCGCGTGGCATTAGTGCTAAGCATGGACGTCAGAAACGCCCAGTTTTTACTCTCTGGTAATTTATAGATGACATTTTGTGCTGGTTTTGACAGCAATGAAAAAAAAGAAACGGTTCACAATGTGCTTTATTGGAAATGGGAGCGATACATGGTGAATTTCACAATCAATATAGGGCGGGTCCCTGCACTTTACCCCGCTGCCCGACGACACGAAGCGATTGTCGCGCGAATGTCAGTTACAAGCTACAAGCTATTTATTTGTTGAAACATGAGTATACGTACAAAACATGCAGGTTGTTCAGATACACTAAAAGAATCAGTCATGTTTGGCCTTTGTGGCGTGAAAATCAATCAAATAAATGAAAATATTATAAATAGTATACAATAATTGAAAAAGAAAATAATTATTAACACATTATCGAATTAAATTATAAAAGTTAAAGCCATAGTACGCTGTAAACAACGTAATAATGTTATGCACTTTAACCAATTTATACAGGGCATATGTTGACCTACTTATTTTCTTACTAAGAATTTATGTGTGTTCTCTCCAATTCAATTTCTTGTCAATCGTCACCCCGAGGAATTTGGCAGAGTTGAGTTCTTCAATTATTCTATTATTATATTGGACCTTAAGATTAGTGAGAGTTGACTAACGTTGACTGAAATGCATTACACAAGTTTTATTTAGATTTATTTTAAGGTTTTTATTATATTATTTATCCATTTTATTATTATTGTTAGTTAGGACACCTATTCGACAGCAATATGTTTGATCGCGCGTTCCTATGAACTAAGTTCGCACGAATAGATTTTCAAACAATTAAGTCGCGCGACCCCATCGCACGATTGCCAATTACAGGACACCTATTCGAGATCAGTATGGTTCGCTGATCGCGTGTTCCTAACATTAAAATTTGCGCGAACTTGCTTAATAATTTAAATTGAAGTCTTTTGTACAAAATTTTTAATTTTAAATTATCCTATTATTTTTAATTAGCTTTTGCTGTCGCACGGATGGGTCGGCTCGAACCGGGGTGGTCCTCACAGAATACCAGCGTGAAGAAGAGGTTTACCTCTGCGTTTAGCTTGGTGAGTGCAGGTGGCCGGAGGCCCTTTTTACTGGAAATGAGGCATTCCATCTTAGTTCAAAATGCAGATGCGGGTGACAACGCATCTGCATCATGATTTGTAATAGAGGATAGATGTAGATGTCTATGGGCCGCAGCAACCACTTATCATCAGGTGGACTGTGTGCTCGTTTGTCACCCTTATCCTTTAAAAAAAATCCTTGAGACAGATGCTCAGTGATAGAAGTTGTCGGATTGGAGGATTACCATGTTATTTTCATTTAAAGGCTCAAATACTTTAATGATATGCCAGTGTAACTCGTCTATTTATTCTTTCGGCTTCAGGGTCTATGTTTGTCTTGAGAAAAACCAGTAAGTGTGATTTGAAAAAAAAAAAGGAACAGTTTGTCGATTATGTATTTTTACAAATAACTATACAAATCACAATTAGGAACAGCATGGCAGCGACCGCCTAATTTCTAGGGGCTGTACTGTACTATCGATACAGATGCTTCAACAAAAAAATTTGGATACGTTTTCTGTATGTCTGCTTGAAAGCGAATTACACAAAAACCTGTGAACGGATTTGAATGAAATTTTCATTTCAGTGGTACGCAGAGGTTATACCGTTAGAATTCATATTCATCAACACGTAGATCTATTTCGCGAGCTGATTGTTTGGATATATACTGTGCAAAT
Organism: Parnassius glacialis; assembly: GCA_033319125.1. Lineage (NCBI taxonomy): Eukaryota > Metazoa > Arthropoda > Insecta > Lepidoptera > Papilionidae > Parnassius > Parnassius glacialis. Next base: position 19,856,890 of record JAVANC010000023.1, on the reverse strand, counting down.
CTTCAGAATAAAAATACTGGACACTTCAACTCAATTTTGTATAGTGGTTCACTCGATATGATTTATCTTTTTTCGACTTCGGCGATGCAAAAATGCATGTTGTTTTTTTTTAGGTTTTATTATGTACTCATACTTGCTGCTAACTATTATATCATTCATAATGACCCTAATACGAAAGTAAACATCATTATGTATTTTAAGACATGCATACATGCATGACATGGAGGTGATTTTGGCTCAATTTTAGCGTTATTTGCCATGTTGTGGTAGCGTAAAAGAATCCATGGCCCCATTTCTTCATGTAGTAAAATCATATTGTTTACAAGAATCTACGTAATTACTACGAATAAGAAAAAAGAAGGATGTTTTATTGCATATCTTTAACAAGCAAATTGTTTCCCAGAAATAATATTATTAATATACTGCTCTTCTTTTCCTTAGCCAGTAAAAGCCCTCAGCCAGACAAGGTAATATTATGTAAAAAAAATCTGATATCAATATTCATGATGAATCAGTGTTTTAAATGGTAAAATATGCCGTAGTTATAAACGCTTAAATCGATGGAATAACGACAGGAGTTGAATAAGTTTACAATGAATAATAATTAAAATCATTCACTGCAATCGTGCCTGTTAATTACTCGTTAACATAAAGGAGGCCTACAGAAATTATTCTCTGTGTTTATTTTAGCACGTATAAATTTATTTGTTTCAATGGTAAAATGATTTTGATTAAGAGTATATGCAATATAGCTATTACTTTAACTATATTTTGATAAAATAAATATAATATTATTTGATAGTATTTCATGGCGACACACAGCTTATAACTTTACAAGGCGCAAAGGCGGTCTTAAATACAATAGAATACTGTTCTCATCAATGGGCTGGGGTAGCTCAGTACCAGTTCTATCCACTAAATCGCATCCAGCGCAGAGCGGCATAAATCGTCGAGGACCGAGTTTTTTCAGATTTTCTCGACTTGCTTACTCCTTGCACATAGATGCATGATTTCTTTTTTTATAAGATGTGAGTGACAAACGAGCACACAGTCCACATGATGATAAGTGGTCCAGTAAAAAGGATCTCCAGTTCTCTGCACTCAACATATGAAACACAACAGCGTAAAGCTGCTATTTTACGCTGGTATTCTGTGAAAGCGTGATCCTACCCCGGTTGAGCCGACCCATTAATGTAAAACATGCTTTTAAAAAAAATCCCGCTGGGTTTCTTGCTGGTTCTTCCCAGGACAGAGGTTTTTTTTTCGAACCAGTAGTAAAGTAAAAAATGACTTTCAGTAAGAATTACACATGTGATCTATATTGAATAAAAAAATATTCTATTCTATTCTATTCTATTCTATCCCATTTGTGCGGTTGCCGGCACGCATGCCCATCGTGGCAAATATGGTAAATATCCCTCCTATGAGCTAATTGATGCGGGAGGAAGTACAGCAATGGGCTTTAGTTAGACTGCAATGAAAAAAAAGTCCATTTATAAGTTATAAACTGAAAAAAGCACTATTATAATGACAATGCGCCTCACAATTCTTTCAATATTATTTGTGATCAAGAGCAAAATTTGTTCTGCAGTCAACTATTCATTGCATTCTTAATCATCCCACCATTTTAAAGTAGGACACCATTTGCGGCACCGTTTGTTATAAAGGCCGGATGGAATATTAGGTAACCATAGTGAATTCAAAGAGCTTCATTTTAAAACAGTTTTTTAGGAATTTCTCTTGATTCGTAGAGGCATTTTACATTCATAAATTTCTTGTAGACATATGTATTTTTACGAAGGCCAGCAGTCATTTAAAAACTGTTGCTATGTATCATCTTTATCATCATCATCACAGCCCTTCACAAGCTCACTGCTGAACATGGACCTTCCCCGAAACGTGGTCCTGAGACTATAGACCTCCTTGTATGAGACAGACAGCATCTATCGACTTCCTACATGAAAAAAAACTTTATAATAATTACTTTTATACGAATACTGATTTGTTTTTAAATCCGTAAAATTAGTTTATTTTCATGTATAGAAAACTCATAAAATATTAGCAGAATTTAATGAATATATGCTGTCTCTGTGTGTTGGATCCACCGATTATTGTTAAAAATGTAGCACAGTTTGCAATAGTCCTTTGCTATCAATGGAAAGCTGACAGCACCGATAAGTTTCCATCGCTCCAATGGGCGATATTGGAGAAAATCGTCGGTTTTCATTTTAAGCAGTATACTGCACTTTGTTCAATTTATAAAATTATAAAAAAGTTATGTAGTTCGTTGTTAACTAAACATATAATAAAGCCTTCTTATGTTGTTTAAATGTGTATTTCCGATACGGATAAAAATGTTTAGAAGTTGTTTACGAGTATCATAATTAATATCTTTTGAAATAAAATTCCGGTGTGCGTGTGTTCGTAATTCTTCTCCTCCTAGATAGCTCGACCAATTTTGTGTAAATCTTATGGGGTACTGATGGGATTACCAGGATGGTTCTTAAGTATTTTTGGATCCGGTAAATGGAACTCTTGTAGAAATCCAAAGATAATCTGTGAGAAGCTAGGGCGGGTCCCTAGTTTATTATAAAATTTAATATTTTATCATATTAATAGTTTTTGTTTTCCTTCTCGCTTACTAAAATTTTAATAATAATAATAAACATAAATGTCACATAATATTTGAGTGTCACTTAAGCAATACAACAATATTAAAAATATATTAAAGTAGCCAGGGCTATGCGCAATATTAATTTCACAGTACGCAAGCAACCCGGGTACGATAACCTCTAGCACCAAAGAAATTGTTAATTGCAATTCAATGTGCTAATTTACAACTTGCTCAGAGTTAAAGAAAACAGCGATGTGTGTCAGAGAAATTAAAAAAATATTTTGGAAGACATGAGGTAAAGCCTATCAATACGCATTGGAGCACGTCGGCGGATATTTTCTTGCTCTAAAACCCTCTCAGAAATAGAGAAGAGTCCTGTGCCCAGCCGTTGGACGTTATATGTTTGTAATTTTTTGTTAATTACCAACGCTGCGGCTGGCAGTTATCTTTTAAAAAAATATTATCACTTAATATATACCTCATATATTATGCAAAAATATTCTAATTAATAGGTAAATAATTAAACATAAAATGAATATTTTTTACACAGAAACATGTTATTATAGGCGAGTTGAATCGACTCTTTCTTAAAATGATAAAAAAAATTGGAAAGAAAATAAATACCTAATTATGTTAAGCAAGATCATAATAATATTATTTGCTATTATTTGTTAAAAATAGTATCTACATAATATGTTTATTACAATTATATATTATATATTCATAATAGATAATTGTAATAAAAATCTGGGGTTGCCACTCTGCCAATAACAACATGAGATATAATAAAACAATATGAGCTAATCTACGGGGGAGGCCTACGTTCAGCTGTGGACGTTGATAGGCTTTCTTGGATGGATAAATGGATGAATATGTATGTATTTCAACATACATGTAAATAACCAAATAACCAAAAAACTTCTTCTAGCGCTATCAGGAACAATGTTCTATATCCCAGGTACTGTATCCTGAGAATTATTTTAAACTTTCGACCTTTGTTTTTAACCTCTATTATCATTTAACTAGGACTCAAAGTTACTACTTTATAGTACTATTCCTCTTGAAAAGAGCCTAAAAATTTGTTCTGCAGTCGCCGATTACTTCAAAAGGGACGCAATTTGCAACAGTCGTTTGTTACAAAGAGCACATAAATAAGTTTCCATCGTTAGGCACTGATGAGCTCTGCTATAACCAACAGTTATGAAGATTATCGGTGCTCTTTTTTCCATAAATCCAATTGTTTATTGAAAGACTAGTAGATATTATGAAGTGCATTTACGAATATATTATATATATATATATATATATATATATATATATATATATATATATATATATATATATATATGCATTTACTTATAATATTATATTATAATCTGTTGTTACATATAAAGTGTATTAATTTTAGTTTGACTTTTTTTTCTTTTTATTGCTACGCCTACGACAAACTCTCACCACTCCATGGGTTGACTGGTAGAGAATGCCTTGAGGCATTATGTCCGCCCATTGTATCCTTTTTTTTTCTTAAGGGACGCAATAAAGTTTAAAAAAAAATATATTGTTCGAGCTGTAGTTTGTATTTTGCTGAATATTCGCTTATGTATTTGATAGAAAGATAATGAGGCTATTAATTATGTTAAAAACTAAAATTATCACATAAATATAGCCCTCGAGTTACCATGGCTCTCAACGGGTTTGAACAGCCAGCACCTATAAAAATTGTTAATTGAAATTTTAAGAGCTTATGTATTTGATCAAAAGATAATGAGGCTATTAATTATGTTAAAAACTAAAATTATCAAATATAGCCCTTGAGTTACCACGGCTCTCAACGGGTTTGAACAGCCAGCACCTATAAAATTGTTAATTGAAATTTTAAGAGCTGATTTATCACGTGCTCGGCGGCGATAAAATATATTGACGAAATCTGCATGTTTGAAAATTTATAAAAATATTTTTCGAAGACATTGTGAAGTCCACCAACGAGTAATGCAACAGCGCGGTGGCAAATTCTTAGTCCTAACACCCTCTCCGAATTGAGAGGAGGCCTTTTCCCGGGAGTTGGAAGTACATAGGCTGTAACTTTACTTTAGTCATTTTCTGTCCAGGATTTCCTCCAGGTAGGTATCACAATCTTAACTATATTTGCTGCCAAACAGCAATGCTCGCTAGAGTTTGCTTGCTGCTTTGTTCCAGTCTGAGGGGTATAAGTCAGTATAATTACAGGCTGTGTAGCGTTCCGTCTTAGTGTATCTGTAGCCTTTTTTGTTTGAAATTAGCTCTATGTGTGTGTTCATCCATAGAATTCATTGAATCAATCCACCTCGACTGTACTGTAAGTTCGTTCCACCTGGACTGTAAGTTTGTTCCACCTAGACTGTAAGTCCATTAGTTAATTACAGGCTGTGTAGCGTTCTGTCTTAGTGTATCTGTAGCTTTTTTTGTTTGAAATTAGCTCTATATGTGTGTTTATCCAAGGAATTCATGGGGTCAATCCACTTCGACTCTAAGTTCGTTCCCCCTGGATTGTAAGTTTGTTCCACCCAGACTCTAAGTTCATTAGTTAAGTACAGGTTGTGTGGCGTTCCGTGTTAGTAATCAGAGGTGAAAATGCTTCTGTAGCCTTCTTTGTTTGAAATTAGTAATATGTGTGTATCCAGCCACGAAATCCATGGAGTCAATCTATGGAAGATTGCACACATCTCTTACCATCCTAACGTGACAAATGGAGATACAATCCACCTGAACTGTAAATTTGTTCCACCTACTATAAGTTCGTTTGTCATTTCAGTTTTATAAATAAATACACAATTTGAAACAAATGTACACAAAATAAAAATAAGGAGTTTATCGAGGTGAAAAAACAGAAAATTTACGCACAATTAACCGATCTCAAATGGCACGCTACGTGAAAGAAAACCGAAGATTGGGTGACATTTTTACAAAACCAATTTTGTAAACGGCTCAAATAAAAATATTCAATTTGGAATTATCCACAAAGCGTTATCATAATTTTATTTAAGAAAAGGTCTCCTTTTTCTTGAAAGAAAACAATCTTATAAAAAATCTAATAATCTCAAATTACCTTATCGTACGATTATTGATTTCAACTACTGAGACTATTTTAAAATATTATTCGGGTAGGTCAATCGATGAAACGTCTGATCAGCCCATGGAATACAATCATTAGAGGTTACCAGTGATGACCAATGGAACTGTTAAATGATACTTCAGTGTTGGCCTATGAGTATGCTTAAAGGCGCTCAGCGTGCCATGAAGGAGGCTACGCTCGAAGTTTTTTGTGCGTGATAGAATAAAGATATCCAACTTCTAACAAAATCGATAATTGTGCACACAGTCTATCTGATGGTAAGTTTCATTCAGTACGAGCGTGGTCATTTCCCGATAGACCCAATCATTCTACAGTTATACATCCCCAGCGTGGCTCTACCATATAAAAAAACTTAGTTTACATACTTAGATAAACACTGACAAAGCAGACGCTCATAATATGTAAACGAAAACAAAAAAGAAATAACTTAATGAAATCGCTGGAGGTTTATTAATCCATATTCGTTTATAAGAAATAAGAATAAAATGGAATTTCAATTAAAATTTCTCTATTCACAAAGGGAAGACACTTTGTGAATAATTGTATAATGTTTAGCCTCGATTTCGAAGAAACTTTGTGAAAAGGATTCCAAGCAATTAGTCGATGCGATCTGTGAGTGATCAGATAGAAAACGCCATTTTTATTCTTCCGTTCATACCTCTTGGTATAATTATGAAATTATGTTATTTCTTGTATTGCCAAAGGATAACAATTAAAATTTATTTTGACAAACATGTACAAATATTTAAACTCAAATTATTTCTGCATTTATAATTATTTATACTACAAGCAATTGTTCTGTGCGGGATTGAAACCCGCGGTCCCGCAATTCTTGGCCACTGCGCTACTAAGCCAATTTACGAGAAACTGTAAATTTTTAGGAATCAAAAAAGTTATCCAAAGAATTTTGATAAATATTTTTTGTTATATATAATAAAGTACATTATTACATAAGAAAAAAGTAAAATTAATTAACATATTATTATTTTAGAGCCTTAGTTTGGGTCTAAGCGCTCGACGTAAATTACACAGTACGCGAGCAACACAGGTTTGACTCGCGCCGGCACCAATGAAATTGTTAATTGCAATTTTAAGTGATGATTTTCCACGTGCTCGGCGGCGAAGGAAAACATCATGAGAAAAGTTGAATATCTAAGATATAAAATAAAATAATCGAAGAGTTGTGAGTTATGCCAACGCGTATTGGGGTAGCGCGGTGGACACTCCTTTCTCGCTCTAAAAGCCTCTCATTGATAAAAGGAGCCCTATGCACAGCTGTAGGATGTACTCGTATATAACTTATACTTTCTACTATTAATTATTACTAGTGCTGGTGCGCTTCGTGTGGTGAGTATAGAGAACCGGAGACCCTTTTTACTGGAAAAGAGGCATTTCATCTTAGTCCTCACGGTTAACAACGCGTCTGCATTTTGATGTAGATGTTTTGCCACAGCAACCATTTACCATCAGGTGAACTGTGTGCTCGCTTGTCACCCTTAATATATAAAAAAAAAAACTTTTATATTATTAATAAATACATTCAGTTTTTTTTAAACAAAAGTGTAATGTTCATTATTTTTCATCTTCAGGTAATAGAAAATATTTAATTATATTCTTCATTACACAAAATAGCGTGATTTTTTTTTCTTTAAGAAATTGAAGCCACCTGAAAACAGTTGATGTAATAATTTTGAGACGAGGTGTAATGAAGCGTTCACATCGCTTTAACAGCAATGAATGAAGGTGCAAATTAGACGATAAGGCAAGATTTTTATTAAAAAGTCAGTCGTAGAGTAAAACAGTGGCAAATACGAGCTACGAGGCATCATTCAAAAGTAATTTAAAAATATTTTTTTTTAAATTATGAAATCTGCAGAATATATTATGGAGGTCATGCTAGTAAAAATTTTCTTTTATGTAGTTAAAATTTACTTTGAGACTCAGACAAACAAAGAAAGAAAGACAGAGTGCTAGGTAAATTTCAAGTGATGCCGAAAATGTGGTCAACTTCTTGACACGCACTCACACACAAATCTTCCTTCTTTCTTTCTTTACCAAACTGTAAAAGTTCACTGCTGGACGCACACACATGCACTTAAAAGCATGTGAATGGTTGTAATTAGTTTTAAATGAATTTGTGGAAGTAAGTGAGTTATTTTACAATAAATTGAGCAGATCTAGGTTTTTGAATCATTTAAAATGTTCGTAGCGCTTAATCTTTCACTTTGTGAAACGACAACCTTTCATTTTATACAATTCCTCGAAATTTTAGAATTTTCCTAGTTAAAGTATATATTTTTCATTACATATATACATAAACATATACATACACATAAGGTTAGTCCTAAAGCTTCTTCAATCCCATCCATCAAACTTGAACAACCAATAAGCGCGTAGACATTTACGTATGGGTCGCACTGGCTATAAAGGATTAGTTTATACTTAAAGTTCTAAATCTCTGTTGATACATCGCTTATAACATAGTCGATCCTTAATAGAACTCAAGTAACGTTTCATTAGGATTTCAATTTGTAACAAATTTATTGCTTTTCAAGAATTCTGCGTATGTATTATTTACGGAATATTAAATATTCAAAGTAATTGTCTCTGGATCATAGCTGCTATCGGCTGACGTTTACAGCACACTTTTAAAAAACGAGGAGCTTTGTAATTTGACTGGTTCTTTTATTTTGTATTATGCTATGCGATATTTACGTCAATTGTGAACCAATGTTATTAAATTCTTTATATTTAGTATTTTATACTTCAGGTTTTAACAGTGGTAGAGCCACGCGGCTTTTGCTGTCGCACGGATGGGCCGGCTCGAACCGGGGTGGTACCACGACCTCACAGAAAACCAGCGTAAAGTAGAGGTTTACCTCTGCGTTTCGCTTGGTGAGTGCAGGTGGCCGGAGGCCCTTTTTACTGGGAATGAGGCATTCCATCTTAGTCCTCACGGGTGACAACGCATCTGCATTTTGATTCGTAATCGAGGATAGATGTAGATGTCTATGGGCCGCAGCAACCACTTACCATCAGGTGGACTGTGTGCTCGTTTGTCACCCTTATCCTATAAAAAAAAAAAAAAAAAAAAAGGTGTGTACACTTAAAATTTTCAACAAACATTTTTGACTCTTTTTAATAAAAAGTAAAATTCGACTACAAATAACTAAAAATAATGAAATAATTTTCACATAACTGCTTTTAATGTTGGATCTATAACTCGTCTACTTAGCGCTGTATTAAAATATAAATATAATGTAATAACAAATAACGCTAATATATAAATAAAAAAATAAATAACAAAAAAAGTAACGGTCTTGGCACTGCACCCAGACTTTCTAATTTTATAATTATTATTATAAAATATATTGTTTAACCCTGTGGTATAACCGGTTATATACATATAATAGTGGAATATTATTTTAATTTACTTCTTTATGTGTGGTAGAGTCATGGTAAAGCTATATTAGTAGTATTGTTGTAGTACGAATGGGTCGGCTCGATCGGGGAAGGACCACGGTCGCACAGAATACCAGCGTAAAATAGCAGCTTAATGCTGCTGTGTTTCGTATGTTGAGTGTAGAGAACCGGAAACCCGTTTTACTAGAAAAGAGACATTCCATCTTAGTCCTCACGGGTGACAGCGCATCTGCATTTTGATTCTTTATTGGAGATACATGTAGATGTCTATGGGTCACATCAACTACTTATCATCAGGTGGACTGTGTGCTCATTTTTAACCCGATAGGGTTATAGGATACTATAAAAAAATAGGATGGAACGTTAATTTTATAAAATGAAAATGTACATTGAAATAATTTTAAAGTAGTAAAGCACTGGCGTATAATAGTTAAAAACTCTGCTGTATACTGGTGTGAGGAATAAGAAAGACAGTATAAGAGAGCTGTGATGTATTTGAGGCTTAGTCTTCAGGCGTGTCACTGCAACTGTGGACTTCTATGTTTGGAGTTAGTCGCAGTATCCATGGACTACAGTCGCCATTTATAATTTTTTCATTCTTAACGTTTGTCATAAAAAAGAGCACCTACCTCCCCTCATAATTGTCAGAGTTAAGTGCTCTTTAAACTAGGTGAAATAGATACACAAAATAATGTTTACACGGATCTTAGTTTATTATTTTCCACATAATTTCCGCAGAGTAACAATAAAATTGAACATTTTTTATTCATTATAGATTACAATTAATTCTTATTGAATATCATCTTTTAATTTTAACACTGGTAACGCCTGAATCTGCTATCTCAAAATGCTTATAGTCTTTTTCTTCCTTGTTTCTCCAGTCGTAGTGAGGATTTGTCTTAATCTTCAGGCGTCCTCCTAATACAATGCGATTACGCGGTCATCGCGTGAGTGACGCGACGTCCTGCGTAATTATGCGACGTCCTGCGTAATTATGCGACGTCCTGCTAGACGCGAACGCGAAGAACAAGAAACAGTCGAAACCTATTGAAGTGGCGTACGTGACCAAACGCACGTGGGGTGCGGTGCGGAGTGGCGCGAAATGAAGCGAACGAGATCAGTTGGCTTGATATTTTCGCGCGAACTGGATGCGGTGTCGTCGTGTTTTTGTTTAGATAATGTCAGAAAATTTTATTAATGCTATCCAAGAACAACCTATATTATGGGATAAAAGGAATAAAAATTATCACAACCGGTTATTATCGTCGATTTGGCCAAATTAACTGGGACTACAAGTAAGTACAACACATTTATTTATTATAGATTGCTATTACACATATATCTTTGTAGAGAATGTTGTTCAAAATACAATTTAAAGTTTTCTCTCGCTTGTGCGGCTGCTCGTGATGTAGCATTAAATCTCCTTTGTGAATTATGTCGTGGTGCTTGTGGTATATTTTGATATGCTTGCCGGAAATAAATAAATTCAGTCTCATTTATTGATTCAATATCACGTATAATATTGTGTAGTAAACATGGCGTTTACGTTATGAACTGCATTTTCTACATTGGTTTCGATAGATTTATGCAAAATTCTAAATTTAGAGGTTATTGAACCAAAATAACATTCCACTACCATTCTAGCTCGATATAAGCTATAGATATAATTATCTTTTGCGTCTCTTTTAGTCGTCGATCTTTCTGGAAAAGGTCTCATAAGATATTCTTTTAAAGGAAACGCAGCATCTCCTAGGAGAACATATGGAGCTTCGATATTTGAGCCCGGCAATACTTGTTCTTTCGGTATTTTTAGTCTTCCTTGTTCTATTGCACTTCGAAAGGGGCATTCATCAAATACACCGGCTTCATTTTCTTTTCTGTATGAACCGACATTTATCATTACAAACTTATAATTTCCATCAGTGACTGCTAACAACCCAATCGAAAAGAAGGACTTGTAGTTATAGTACATAGAACCAGTTTTATTTGTTTTTTTAATGCGAATATGTTTTCCGTCAATACACCCAATGCAGTTAGGAAATTGCCATCTGTCCCAAAAACATTGTGCTATGTTTTAAAGTTATCTTCTGAAGGCTCGTGCATATGCTTCGTAACTAATTGTGTCCATATAGCTTTGCAAACTTGTGGTACGATTGTGGAAATAGCAGATTTTGAAATTCTGAACGAGTAAGCGAGTTGCCGGAACTGTATGCCCGTTGCTAAATACCTGATATAATTGAAATATATTATTTGATTATTCATTTCATTTTTTTAGGTGAAATGGCGAAGAAAACATAGAAAAATTTGAGACACATTTATAAAAGAATTTAAAAAAATTCCGAAGCTTCGTTCTGGGGCTGACGCCGACAACGAGCCGAAGTATACAGGCACGTGACCATATTTTGAGTCCATGTCATTCTTAATAGTAATTTTGAAACCCCGAAAAACAGAAGGAAACATTGTACTAGAAACAGATAGCAATTCAAGAGATCTGTCGGAATCTACAGACGCTGCTAGTTTGGAAGACGATTTGGCCCTGGACGTGGCTGACAGTGACTACACCCAACTCTATGAATCTATGTCTACGTTGCAAGAAATGCCACAGAATACAACAACAGATATTAACACACGTCAAGCGCCTTTGCCGTCATCCTTGTTGCCAGCTATCACAAGACAAACACGCAAAAGAAAAGATAATAATGACCTAGAAGCAATTCGCGACATCGAGAGAGAGAAGATGAAAATTCTTCGCCAGGATCAAGAAGATACTACTGATGACGATCTTCTTTGGTTCAAATCCATATTACCTTATATAAAACAGCTACCGTCAATTAACAAATTACATTTTAGAACGCAAATGCAGGAGCTTCTACTAACGGAGCTGTAAAAATTAAATCTACCACAACCCGGTTCTCAACATGGATATTACACTTCTTTGTGAAATTTTTGAAAACTAATCATTATTGAAATAATTAATACTTCTTACTGCTAATGATTAAAGTCACCATCAATCGTTCTTCTACAGAAATAGGTCGCTGGAAATTGGTACTAGTGAATTGCAAAACAGGTTTTATGGCTTGCACAATATAGTCAAACGTTGTAGGCAAAATTTGACAATATTCCTTGAATAACAAAGGTTGAGCCCGTAATTCCTCATACAAATTGTGAAATTACCCATAAATATGCCTTTCTAAGTATACAATATTAGTCCCACTTCTTCGCCGTACATACTTCTTGAGTATTTGATACTTAAGAAATGAATTTTCCAATAATATTTGTTTCCGTCCGTCCATGATAAATGCACAGTGCCCACTGAACGGCGGCGTCGTCGGTGGCGGCTGTGCGAGACGATTTGCGTGCACGTAGGACATAGCCGCCGCGTCGCACCGCATCGCATTGAATTCGCGTGTACTCGCGTTCGCTTTGAATCGCCCACCTAGGACGCCGTGTAAGCGGTGCGATCATCGAGGGCTCGCGCTATATCAGAAAGGTGTCCTAACAGAACGCGAATACGCAATCATCGCGTGAATTGACGATGCGAGCGGCCCCGGGTTTCCCTTTGCTTCGAAGTTTGCGCGTGGCATTAGTGCTAAGCATGGACGTCAGAAACGCCCAGTTTTTACTCTCTGGTTAATTATAGATGACATTTTGTGCTGGTTTTGACAGCAATGAAAAAAACGAAATGGTTCACAATGTGCTTTGTTGGAAATGGGAGCGATACGTGGTGAATTTCACAATCAATATAGGGCGGGTCCCCGCACTTTACCGACGACACGAAGCGATTGTCGCGCGAATGTCAGTTACAAGCTACAAGATATTTATTTGTGGAAACATGAGTATACGTACAAAACATGCAGGTTGTTTAGATACACTAAAAGAATCAGTCATGTTTTGCCTTTGTGGCGTGAAAATGTATAAATGAATGAAAATATTACAAATAGTTTACAATAATTTAAAATGAAATTATTATTAACATGATCGAATTTAATTATTATTAAATTAATTTTAACAATGTTATCAATTAATCTAAATCTAAGTAATAAATTATAATTAATTGTCTGGTAATATTATTTGCTATGAAGATACATTACATTTTATTTGCTTTATATAACGTCAGTAATAGAATTGCTTGTTACATAAGTTTTAATTTTTTTATTCATAAATTCTAATATGCTATTGTGTGCTTTGCCTTCTAAATATAATTTCAACTTATTTTTAAATACAAGGGCACTCTGTTCCTTCCAACAAGTCGGAAGCTTATTATATCTATACTAGCTGTGCCCCGCGGTTTCACCCGCGTATATCACGCGTCTGCGCCTTGCGACATGCGAATTCCTAGAGAGACATCACGACGGACAGTTGCTGAATTAACAAAGATTTAAAAAGTGAAATATGTTACTAAAATTACAGTGTATTATTATAATTGAAGGTATTAGTATAATTGATGGTTATGCATGATACAGGTACTGATACGAATAATGTGGCCTAGTTTGTACCGGCGTTACTATTTCACATTTTAACATGAAAAATAAGTTATTGTGACATAACTGTAATAGCTAAACATATGGTATTGCAGACTTTTTTGTAGAATTGATGTCCTCTATGAAACTGAAGTACATTACTTTGCTCTATTATTATCAATAGTTTTCGCAGCGTACGCAATATAAGGATTCTATTTGATATTTTTTCATACCTTGGGTTACATTAACGAAGTTTTCATACGCATCCCTAACTTTTTAAAATATTATATAGCCTATGTTCATCATGGGTAATGTAGGATTCTAATGGTGAAAGAATTTTTTAAATCGGTCCAGTAGTTTCGGAGCCTATTCAATTCAAACAAACAAACAAACAAATAAATCTTTCCTCTTTATAATAGTAGTGTAGATTAAAGGAGCCATCCAAAAAATACTTTCGCATCATAAATCAAACATAAAATAGTATCATTGCGTCTGTTGCAACTAACTACGTCTAATAGACGTAGAAATAAGTGCTGATTATATTTAACAAACATGGTTTTTAAAATGTATAGACAATGCAATGTCAGTATTTTATATTTTATACAATAGGGTTTGCAGCTATCAGTTGGATCCAGTTTAAACATGGTGTTAATACATCGTTTTTGTGCTTTGAAAGGTAATTCCTTGTAAGTCGAATTGCCCCAGAAGCCATGGTACGCTGTAAGCAACGTATTAATGTTAAGCACTTTACCAATTTATACAGGATAGGTCTACCTACTTATTTTCTTACTAAGAATTTATGTGTGTTCTCTCCAATTTAATTTCTTGTCAATCGTCACCTCGAGGAATTCGGCAGTGTTGAGTTCTTCAATTATTCTATTATTATATTGGACCTTAAGATTAGTGAGAGTTGACAAACGTTGACTGAAATGCATTACACAAGTTTCATTTAGATTTATTTTAAGGTTTTTATAATATTATTTATCTATTTTATTATTATGGCTAGTTAGGACATCTATTCGACAGCAATATGTTTGATCGCGCGTTCATATGAACTAAGTTCGCACGAATAGATTTTCAAACAATTAAGTCGCGCGACCCCATCGCACGAATGCCAATTACAGGACACCAATTCGAGATCAGTATGGTTCGCTGATCGCGTGTTCCTAATTTAAAACTCGCGCGAACTTGCAATGATCGCGCATTCGCGTTGTATTGCACGCCCTCGCCCGGCGACCGGCAAAGCAATTTACTTATTACTTATAAGAGAATTTATATATTTTTTATAGGAGAAGTGGCAAACGAGCATACGGCTCACCTGATGGTAAGTGACTAACGCCGCCCATGAACAAGTGCAATACCAAGGGAATTGCAGGTGCGTTGCCAGCTATTTAAAAAGCAGTAAGCTCTTTTCTTCAAGGTCCCTAAGTTTATCGGTCCGGAAAAATCGCCGGTGGTAAATTATTCTACAGACAGGTCGTACGCGGAAGGAAACTCCTAGTGAAACGTACAGTGGTGGACCGCCAAGCATGCAGATTGTGTGGATGTTATCAGGAGTTTTGCCACGATGTACGTTCGTGAAATTTGGCGGCTGGGGTTAATCCAAACAATTTCTCAGTGCATTCCCCGTGGTAAATGCGAAAGGAAATTCAAAGGGATTCAACATCTCTTCGAAGCGCCAGTGAATCGACGATTCGAGCCGCTATGAGCTGGATGCGGTCAAGTGGAAGGGGCTGACACTGGGGAGCCTCAGCCCAGAGATGTGAACAGTATTTCATGTTAGGCTGAACCTACGCATTGTAAAGTTGCAGGCGGTGTGCCGGCATAAACGAGATGGTTTTACTGCCATCTATTGGAAAAATTATGATTTTTCTTGCATTCCCCTTGCCTCTTACAAAAACAACGATAGCAGGAATATTGACCTGTTTTCAGAATTACGATCGAATTTGGGAAATCAATCAATTAGGATTTTTCGGTTTTTTATTAAAATATAGTAGGATTTTACGTGGCAGTAGATTTTTGCTGCGACTTGAACTGATCACGAGAGTGCACAAAAATTAACAAAATATTTTTTTATGGAGAATAGGTTGCTTTTTGATTTTCCATCTGGTAACCCATGACTCTTACGCCGCCACTATACGGCTAGTAAGCCGTTTTCATATATTTTATTTTATATGAGAGCAATATGATGCAAATGCAAATATGATGCAAACGAGCATGCGGCTCACCTGATGGTAAGTGACCACCGCCGCCCATGAATAACCGCAACACCAAGGGAATTGCAGATGCGTTGCCGGCCTTTTAGAAAGGCGTAAGCTCTTTTATAATTATTTATTGTAACGTCAGTTTATATAAATCGATCATATATACACGCAACTTTAATCAGGATTCTTAATTATTTTGATGATGTTGTGAAGAAAGAATTAATGAGGAAAGAGTGACAAAGCATCGAGACATTCAAGACATCAAGGGAAACACCAACTGCTGTTTCCCTTGATGTCTCAAACAAGCAAGCAAAGCAAGACCTTTGACAGAGTTTGGTACACTAGCCTTTTGGTTAAGCTTCCAGCGTATGGCTTATCCCCTGGTCTGATTGAACGGGTAAAGGATTTTCTGAGTGAACGGTCTTTCCGGGTCGTCTTCGATGGCTGCACATCCGATCCTATGGCGACTAACGCCGGTGTTCCTCAGGATCCGTTCTCTCCGCAATTATCTTCCTGCTGCACATTAATGATCTGCTTATGCCCGGTGTCTATGAGTATGCAAATGATAGCACAGTTGTTGAGAGATACCAACCAAGTCTTCGGGCCAGTTAGGATCAAATCCAGTCCGAAAGAGAAGCTATGGTAGAGCGTGTGAATCTTAAACTACAGGCAGTCTCCGAACGGGGCGATGCCAATCTTGTGAAGCTCAACGCCTCCAAAACACAAGCGTGTCTCTTCACTGCAAAAAGGAGCCAGCTCACCTTGTCTCCTTCTTTCCGACATGTATCACTGAAATATACCGACCGGCTTCAGTTATTATGGTTTGAAATATTCTCGAATTTGAACTTTGAGTCCAAGGCCAAAGCAGCTGCAAGGAAGCTGGGAGTCCTTGCAAAGTTGCGACGATACTTCACGCTGGGACAGCTGCTTACTTATTATAAAGCGCAAATCCGGTCGTGCATGAAGTATTGCTACCATATATGGGCTGGTGCTGCAAAATGCTACCAAGCAGCTTTGGATTCAATGGAAAGGCGTGCTAAGAGACTTATTTGTTACCCGAATTTGGTTAAAACCAATCTTACCAGCCTCGAACACAGATGTAAAGTAGCCAGCCTTTCGGTTTTCTACAGGATGCATTTCGGAGAGTGTGCGCAGGAATTGCATAATTTAATTCCCCCCTCTCCCTTCCACTATCGAACAACCAGAAGTTCGGCCAGTCTCCAGTTGCCAGCATCTGTCTTTACATCCGATTACAGTGTGGGCGTCTTCAAGGCAAGAGTGAATAGGCTTTTGTTAAGTCAGTACGCTTCGCCATCTTAGGCTACATTACCACTTACCATCAGGTGGGATCATAGATAAGCGCTGTCTTACCAAAATATAAAAAAAGCAAAGTTATTTTACAGTGGTGAACGGCATAGTCGGGAAGGGACGCCCTAGGCAAAAGTTTATCGACCAAATTGACGATATATTGAAAATGGGCCAAATTAAGAGTACCTTTAATCGACTAGCGTATATGCGTAGATGTATGGATGTGGAGGATGCGAGAAAGGTGTGTCAGGATCGTGCCAAATGGAAGTGTATATTCTTTGCCTACCTCTTTGTGTGACAGGCGTCGGTGTATGTATGTATTATCTTATATGTCTTATTTATTTTATCTGGGTGCCTGTTGTCCATACTTTAAGTTTCTTCAATATTTTTTACTCGTCTAGTCATGTATCGCGGATTTTATAGCTTTTGTAGCGTTTGTTGGCACTCTAGGCATAAATGTCCAACCATTGTCTACTCCTTCAAGATGAAGCCGACAGTGCCAAGAAAGATAGCCGCTGTAACCGCCACTGTGACTGATCTCATCCAAGCACCGAAAACTCATCTTGCAGCTATACCTCCCGAGGAAAAATTTAAGCCGTCGTTTTCGTATGTTTCGGACGACATTTATACTTACGGTAAATGCTGATGCCATACCGATCGGTGGACCGATATAAAACACATATAGCGGCCCGTAGTGTTCACGAAACTTTTAGGGTATGAGAATATTAGCACATAGTAGCACTAGCGAGGCCTGTAATTACTGCATATTTGCCTTCCGGAGTATTATAGTACTTATGAGTGGTGATGCTTACTACATGGTGTTTAAAATATTTTTTTTAAAAGATGTTACATAACACTATTTGACAAAAAAGTCGCAAATTTCATTAAAACATTTGTCTCTATAATATTATTTAAGTAATAAATTCATAAGTAGAAGTGGATCATCAAATTTTCACATAACCTTAAAGTTCAAAGTACTAACTAACAAGCAAACAGTGTAATGCGAAAAGTTCGTTTGTTTTAATTTATGGAAACACAACGTAACACAAACTACTTAAAATGCTAAATTACTCTATAAAATTGTTGAACCCTGGCTTTCATTTCCTCAGGGCTCGTTGTTAGTGCAATAATAGCTCTATTTGTATACAAAATTTGCTACCATAATTGTATTACAGTGTAAAAATTCAGTTCACTCTTATAGCTTATGAAATAAGTATTAAAATGCTTTGAATAAAGGAAACAAAGTTGGATTAGCCTAAGGCCTGAGTAGGGAGATTTCGGAGGAGCGTGCGGCGTAGTTGCGCGGCATTATATATTATTTTGCTCGTGGCGGTCATTTAGACTCACGACACTGTTTGTATGAAGTTACAATTTTTTTAAAGAATAAGAGTGATAAACGAACACACAGTCCTCATGATAGTAAATGGATTCTGTGGTCTATAGATCTACATCTATCATTAGTTAATAATCGAAATGCAGATGTGTTGTCACTCCAGAGGACTAAGATGGAATGCCTTGTTTCCAGTAATAAGGGTCTCCTGCTCTCTACCCTCACCATATGAAATACGGCAGCATTAAGCTGCTATTTTACGGTGGTATTCTCTGAGAGCGTGGTACTTCACACGTCAAGCTGACCTATTCGTACTATAACCACGATAATATATCTGCATCATTCCTCTACCACGTATCATCATCATCATCATTAAAGCTCTTCACAAGTTCACTGCTGAACATAGACCTCCCCCCAGGAATGCCACAAAGCACGATCCTGAGTCATCTGAATCCATTGACTTCCTGCATCTTACCAGGTCGTTACTCCATCTAGTACAGGAGCGCCCTATACTTCATCCGCCCGTACAAGGCCGCCTTCGAGAATATTTTTTCCCCATCGATTGTCGGTTCTTCGAGCTATATGGCCGACCTATTGCTACTATAGCTTACCAATCCTTTGGGCTTCGTCGGTAATTCTGCTTCTACTGCAGATATCTTTATTTCTAAGTTTGTCATGCAGAGACACCTCGAGAATAGCCCTCTCCATTGCTCGCTGAGCGACCTTGAGCTTCCTCATACAGCCAGCAGTGAAGGACCACGTTTCAGTTTAATAGGGCTTTCTTGGCAATACGCACGAGTTGTACAGTCTAGTTTTAAGCTTTTGAGGTATATCTGATTTACCTACCTGAAAAACTCCGCTGTAATTCCATCCTCGCCTGGGGCATTGCCGTTTTTAAGGTGCTGGAGAGCCATTATATCTCGCTCAGACTGACGTCCGGAAATCATCCGTATAGTGTCGGACAAGATTAGCTCTTGGATTGTTACTCACACTTACATGTGGCTCCAACGATGATGTGTATAGCTGCCCACAGAACCTTTTAATTTCACTCAAAATCTAAGGTGTTCCGGAAACGACGCTTCCACATTCGCTCTTCAGCTTTGACAGTTGGCTTTATCTGGCAGACAGATATCTAGCAAAGACTTTGGAGCCCTGGTTCCGCTCGATCGCTTCTTCAATAACAGCAGTATTAAAGTTGCGTAAGTCCCGCCGCATGCATTTGAAGATCTATCTGTCCAGTTGTCTTTACACTGTCAAATCTGCTGAAGACAGCAGCTTCATTTCCCATCTAACAGCCACGAGATTAAGTGTGTGATCGTAGAGTTTTGTGTTCTTCTGTGGCGAGTCTTGCAGAACTTAGCTCCGACCGCATGCTTGAGCTTGTCATTCATATCGTCCACTGCATTGCAAACTTCTAGGCACTGAAAACGGTTTTTTAGTTTGAGCGGGAAGGTTTCGGAACTATGATTAGACTACGAAGGGGATGGAGCGTTGACTTCATTAGACGAGATCTCTCCAACTTAATGTTTAGATTCCGTGTGTCTCTAAGCATTCGGTGATCCCTACCAGTTTCCACCGTTCTCTCTTGTGCCTAGTTTTGCGTTAAAGTCTCCCATTAACATCGTATAGTGGGACCGTATAGTTTTGGAGGAATTAATTTTTTCAATTTATAATGTTTATTACGGCCTACAGCTGCCCATACAAATGTCGTCTTGGCTGGGGCCCATAGCAGCTTCCTCGACGAGCAGACGCAGGTCGGACCTCCATATGGCCACGTGGAAATCTCTAATTACAATAAACTATATGGGAGAAAGCTAGAAACCAAAGTACTTACCTGTATCAGGAGCTAACTTCGCTCCAAGGCTTGGGCAGGCCGTGAGTGTGTGTAATGGTGTTTGGTGAATAGTGTACAGTGATGTGTGAATGTGTGGGGCCTGGGCAAGCATAGGCGACCAGCAGCGGCCGAGTTCCAGGCTGCTCCAAAATGCTGCATCGCTCCAGACTGCTCCATCGCCGGACCACTTCTTTCTTCACTGTCACTAATTCAGTCTCTTAGCTTCATTGTACATTTAACTAACTTCAATTCGCCTAATTCCACACTCATCGCAGAATCGAACACGTGATACCCGACACGGCAGCGGACAGTAGTTCAAAGTTAAATATTCAATGTCCCGGATTCACTTATCACAAATTGTAACGATATCCTGACAATTAACCGGGAGAAGCTCTCAAACAAGGAATGTGCGGCTCGAATCCTAGATCGTGTAATAGTGGTGTATGAGTCCACTATTAACAGACAGACAGACTAGCGAAAGCGTACTGGAGGCTTGACGACTCGCCCATGTCTCGTAGTTTTTAAAATAGGTTTCATCTGCGTTGATGTAGATGATGGGTTTTCAAACTTCCTCGCTGGTGGTTGAGATGATGATGATGATGAATCCTCTGAATTGTCCTCGTTAATAATATAAGCAGGCTTTAGTCGGTCGATCGATATAATTGTAGATTTCCTGCCGGGTATTTGTAATTTAAAAGTCTTGCTATATCGCTCTAATACTTTATACGGTCCATCGTAGGTAGGTTGAAATTGTTTCTTCACTGCGTCGTTCCTTACAAAAACTTGCTTGCATGTTTTCAAATCTTGATGAATGAATACTGATTTATTATTTCCGTGTGATGATGTGCATTTCGACGATAAATAAGGCTTTGTTGATTGATTCTCGAAGTTGAGTTACAAATTCGTAATTTATTTCTTGATTGTTTGACGATGTTGAAGTGAAGAAGTCACACGGTAAACTTATGCTGCAACCGTAGGTTAGCTGAGCGGCGCTAAGACTAGTGTCTGCATGCGGTGTTGCTCGTAGTCCAAGTAGTACTGTGGGTAACTCATCAATCCACTTTGTATGTTGAGATAAACGAGTTTTGAGTACGGTCTTCAATGTACGATGCCATCGTTCGACTATTCCGTTCGATTGAGGATGGTATGCCGTTGTACGTGTCTTCTGTATTCCCACGGTTTGAAGAAGTTTGAGGAATAGGTTGCTTTCGAAGTTTCTCACTTGATCTGTTGTGATGGTTTTGGGTGATCCAAAACGAGTAATCCAATTTTCATAAATTATCTTCGCGACGGATTCAGCTGAAGTATCATCGGTAGGTATTGCTTCTGGTCACCTTGTTATTCTGTCGATCATTGTTACGAGGCAACGCTCTCCTTGCGGTGAAGTAGGTAATGGTCCAACGATGTAAACATGCAGGTGTTCGAATCTCTCCGTAGGTTGGAATGAAGCTAGGCTGCTTGATGTATGTCTTTGTACTTTGCATTTTTGGCATTGAATGCATTGCTTCGCCCAGTTGCTAACATCCACTTGTATTGAAGGCCAAAAGATTTTTCCAGTGATGAGTTTTCTGGTTGCTCTAACACCTGGATGACTGATGTTGTGCAGTGCATTGAAGACTTCGCGACGACATTCTTCTGGTAGGTATGGACGCATGGTTGACGTTGATGCTTCACAGTAGATAGGTAGATGCGTCATTGGCATTGCAACTTGCTTGATAGACAAGTTACTTTGCTTCGATAGATGTTTGATGTTGTCGCTATCTCTGTCTTGTGCTTCGGCGATCTTGTGATAGTCGATTGATGTAGGGCATGTTACACTGTCTATTGGTATGCGACTGAGTGTGTCGGCGACTATGTTGTCCTTCCCACTGATGTGACGTATGTCAGTCGTGAATTCACTTATAAAAATGAGTTGTCTTGCGCGTCGTGGTGTTTCCGATGGTGATGGTTTCTGCTGAAGTACATATGTTAATGGCTTGTGGTCGGTAAAAACGATCAGGTTTCGATCCTCGAACGTTTTTTTGAAGTGCTTGATAGCCATGTAGATAGCGAGTAGCTCTCGGTCAAATGTACTGTAGTTACGTTGAGTATCGGAGAACTACTTCGAAAAATAGCCAAGCGGTTGCCATTTCCCATTGATGTATTGTTGGAGTACAGCTCCCACTGAGAGGTCGGACGCGTCGCTGAAGATAGCAAGGGTTGCTTCGTGTGATGGGTGAGCGAGCAAAGCTGCATTTTGGATCGCAACTTTACAAGCTTTAAATGCCTTCGTGGCTTCATCGTTCCATGCGATTATTGTTTTATCTTTTTTCTTTGTGTTGTGAAGATGGGCGTGAAATGGTGCTTGGATTTCAGCGGCTTTAGGTATGTGTTCTCTGTAGAAATTAATCATCCCAAGAAAACGCCTTAGTTCCTCGTTTGTTTTAGGTTTCGCATAATCGATGATTGCTCTGACTTTTTCAGAAGGCGTTTTGATTCCTTCCTTGCTGACGGTGAAACCAAGAAATTGAACTTCTTGTTGTCCAAATATGCATTTCGAAGGGTTGATTGTGATGCCATTGTTTTCTAATCGCTGTAGCACGGTGCGTAAATGGGTTTCGTGCGTTTCTTTATCAGGGCTTGCCACAAAGAGGTCATCAATGAATGCGAAAACGAAATCCAGTCCATGAAGTACTTCGTGTATGAATCTTTGAAAGCTTTGACCAGCATTCTTCAGTCCTGGGGTCATTCTTGGAAATTCGAATAATCCCATTGGGGTAATTATTGCTGTCCTCTGTATGTCTTCATCGCGTACTTTTATTTGTTGGTAAGCTGGGTTGAGATCGATGGTGGAGAATATAGTCTTGTCTGACAGTTGATGAGTGAAATCCTTGACTCGCGGTATTGGGTAGCGGTCAGGAGTTGTAATAGAATTCAGTCTTCTGTAATCTCCACAAGCTCGTAATTCTCCATTCTTCTTTGGTACAACGTGAAGTGGTGATGACCAAGGGCTTTTGATTGGACGGATTCCTTGCTCGTTCATATTTTCGAGTTCCTTTCGAACTTGCTCGTATTGGTGTGGTGCGATTGGACGTGCACGGCAATGAAGTGGTGGTCCATTGGTTTCTATGAAGTGCTCAACATCGTGCTCCGGTATTTATTTCATTGAAGTTATTCTTGTGATTCCAGGATATTCTTCAAGGATCTTGTGATACGATTGTTGGACATCTATGCTTCTTATTGTGGGCAGATTGGTTGCTTGGACGAAAGACTGAGATGCAAGATTGGTTTTTCCGTCGATGATTCTTCTATTTTTGATGTCAACGATTAACTGGTGATGTTGAAGAAAATCAGCACCGATGATTGGTTTGCTGACTTTAGCGACGATAAATCTCCATTTGAATGGTCGGCGTAGTTTTAAATCTAGTTCCATTGTTTTCTCTCCATATGTAGAAATCACCGTATTGTTTGCTGCGTAGAGTTGAAAATCCAGTGGCTTCATTTTCTGTTCTTGTCTCGGCGGTAAAACTGAGATATTCGCTCCGGTGTCGATAAGGAAGTTAAGCTTGCTTTTTTTATCGGTGACGAAGAGACGGTAGGATTTTTTTGTTACGCCGGATCCCGTCGCATCAAGCGTATTAGTCAGTTTTCCGACTTCATATTTTTATTTTTGAATGTACACGGTGTTGTGCATTTCCTTGCCTCGAAACCGAAACGTCGATGATAGTAGCAGTAAGGGGATCTTGTTCTTGAGCGTGATCGACTTCTACTTGCAGAGCGGTTGCGACGAAAAGGTGATCTCCGGTGTTGCTGATTGCGCTGGTTGTACCGTTGCTGGTAACAGGTTTGATGCTGGGAAGATTTGAGCGCGGCGACTTCGAATGATATCTTCCGAATTTCTTCGAGAAGAAACTGGGTATTTGTTACTTGTTCCTTGGCCGGGTTTGATGTATATGCGTCGGATTTCTTCGCTTCTCGCTCCATAATGACGTCTTGATTACACTAATTTTATATACTGAAGTCTTCCTTGATATTTATTTGATATTTTTCCTACTATTCTTGCAGGGATCTTCATTCTCGGTGTTCGTAACGGGGTCACCAATGTAATAGTGGCGTAGAGTTAACTATTAACAGACTCCGAGTGGTCTAGTGGCGGAGAAATGAAACTATTTCTTGATATGCCTTACTATGTGCAGGCGAATGGTGTATTTTATTCAGCTTACCCTGCCTTTATTTATACGCCCGGCTACATTCTTAATTTACCAATAGAAAAATATTTTATTTACTTAACCAATTATAATACATACATTTTGAACAATAAACATTAATCAATAAAATATTATGTATAACTATTATATGTATGTCGCGCTCCGTTTGCCGGCGTAAGACTTGTCGATAGCTTCTCGTAGCTGTGTTGCTGTACGGAGCTATAAAAGAGGTGCAGACCGGCGCGCGCGCGTCATCGGTGAGCGGCGGCGGCGAGGGAAACAACTCCGGAACAGCAAGAAGAAGCGAGCTGCGGCGTTGAAGAAACGGCTCGAAAATGTTCGACGGATGCTTGAAGATAGCCGGCATGTGAAGACGGTGCGGCGCTGATGATATTTGTGGCTGCTTCTTGTTTCTATATAGAACGTTAAATATATACGTCAAATTATCTCGCATTGATATGCAGCCCGCAGTATCTCGGTATCCGGGGGTAAATAGGAAATAAATGTTTTCTTCAGACCTTCACCTTTTGTGTTATGGTAGCAGCAGGGTAACGTTATTTATTTATTTATTAAACGGTTTAGTGTTGATTAGCTTGGCTGCTACAATCGTATATCTCCTCGACGTGCGTACAATATACCGCACTCCCGCACGAGTTAACTATCGCACAATTCACATATCTACGTGACGAAGAAACACGCACTTCATCTAGCTGATATGCACCCTTACTTTCAAAGAAGTTACTTAAACCGTAAAACCCCATAAAGGCCTCTTGTACAGGAACTTAAATCCTAGACCACCAAATCCGAGGCGGTTTTCACGAAACCCAATTACGTAGCGAAGCCACGCGCCCAAAATTCAGATTCTAGACCCTAATCAAACAAAAACCGGTCTCGCGCGAACTTCTACAGCGCTAGCCGAAACACTCGGCTTAACCGGGTCGCTGCTAGCAAGCCACTCCCTTCGCACTCGCGTCCGGCGCTCGCGCCCTCTGCCGAGTGACCCACACGCGAGTGGGGCGAAGGTGACCTTTACAAAGTCAGCGGGCGGACACGAGTGGAATACAAATTTCAAATATTAATTGTTTGGCCTAAACATGTTATATTTTTTTTAAACAAGAAACACATTATATTTTATAAATTATTTTTTGCAGCAACTCGCATGTCGTTTATTTTTAATCACAATTTGAAGTTTTTCATCCGTATCATAAATGGAATTAATGCGAAAAGGTTTATGCCCATAGGATATTTTATAATTTTAAAAGTTTACTCTTTCTGCAAGATTCTCACTCATCGTCAAAATGCTTTTGGGAGGGAAGCATCTCATTTTAGCACCGTAAAGGCTTTGGCATACAGAATTTGATCGTGGCCGTGTTTCTCTCCTTGATGAAATTCGTGCAGATCAATGCCAAAAAAATGCGGCTACTGTCAGACAACTAATTGTAAAAAATCGGCGCATCATTTTTGACGAGATTTTAGGACATTTTGGGTAGTAGTTAGAAAACGTTTTGCCGCTCGTTTTCTTTTCAACTCTCCCCTAGAACAATAACGGACTCAAGTTGTTGGTTCTAAAATAATGTTTTTAAAGTAAGATTATGGACTATCAAATTCTGTGCATCAATCAAATTGTGACAGGAGATGAAACATAGATATATTGCTACATTTTGGAAAGAAAGCAATCTTAAAAGCGAGTGCATATTAGGCGTTTTACAGCGCGCGCTTTGATAACTGTCGTTATAAAAATCATGTAGTCCAATAAATCCGTACACTTCCTAATATGCGTGTCATAGGCTCGTTGTTAGTTTTTGGTTCAAAAGCTCGTGCGGGACTTAGTCGCACGCTTTTAGATACATGGGCCACCATTTTCTTGTACATTTTCGTGTAGAGTTCGCACAGAAGACGCACGTTGACAAAATGGATGAACGAATTGTATTCTCGCTTGCTCACATATTATAGTTCAATTACCACTAGCCCGAACTCGAGTTAGATATTATCCGACTCGAGTTAATTTGAGTTAGTAACTAGAGTTAACCCATCGCCACTAGTAAATATGTCAGAGGGCTGCAGTATTTAAAAATTTTTGGCCTCTGCTTTAGATTTGGTATGCTATATTCCAGGTCAACTCTTCACCATTGTAGAGTCAGCCATAGATTTGTAGTGCCGTATTTTAGATCTAGATCAACTTTGATCAAAGTACACGAAACCAGTACCACTTCAACTTCACATGAGATGTAATAGTGCTATAAGTGTACACACAATAAAAACATATGAGCCAATTTTGGTCATAACCTACTTGAACTTTGTGTTGGCAACCCACTACTGCTGGACATGGACATTTCCTGTTGTATGTTACTCCTGATGATTAAATGGTGGCGTAAAAAATTTACCCTACTATATAATATAGTAAACCGCTGTATTAGGGTTCCTAATATTATAAAAAATAAAATATGTAGTAAGCGTGAGCAGATTTTATTACGATTTAATACATATTTAAACAAAGGTTGCTTAAGACGTGAGGCTGATAACAAAGGCTCCTGGTAGCAAAAATGTTCTTTTTTAAAAATAAAATATAAATTTAAAATATGCTTAGTTTATTTCTTCGCCATTTAATATATTTTTACAAGTAATTGATTCGAAAATACAATATTTGATATAAAATGTAGACCACTCTGTTGTACGTGATATTATGTTTATCAGATAAGATTTTTCTAGTAATTAGTACCTGTAACACAGATTCCGGTATTACAACGTAGTCAGATCTAAAACCAATGTTTTAGTTTTCCCACAAAAAATTGGGTTCAACGACCAATAGCCCATTAAATGCGGCTACTCACTTGCCAGCCACAGGAGCAATCTAGAGTGTAGAAGTGGGGATTACCCTTATTTGTGATGTGTGTATGCAAGCAGGGGCAATTTTCTGAGTCGGCCCTGTGGTAGGGCGGCAGGGACGCAAGACCTTCCTTGCTCCCTAGATTGTAGCTGCCACTGCCACGTGTGTAGCGAAATTGGGGCGATTTCAATCAGTTAATTAGCGACTTTCGCACGGAGCGCACGCACAGAATGTGAAATTTGGACTCTGGTGATAGAAATGTATATATATAGTGCGGCTTCTTCACCCAGTAGCTCCTTTTTGTCTTTTTTGCGGTAGCACCGCAGAAAGAACGTTTTAGAACGTGTTAACTATTTAAACGTGGTAGAGCCATGCTGCAGCTTTGAAGCAATATATTGGTTGTAATTATTTATTAATTTATTGCTTTATCGATAAATGTGGGTGTCTACGGGACACAATATCCACTTTCCATCAGGTGGATTTTGCTCATTTTTCACTCTTATTCTATATAAAAAATATGAAAGCGGTTGACCCGGAAGGCCATCCCTTATTTTCGAGAGCAACGCTCGATAATCCATTTAATTTTTATTCTTTTGGTATTTACTTTTTGAAAATCTTTGAAAGGGCTCGACCGGTTGACTTAAAAATCTAATCAGCTTGAAGTCTTAATGAACACTTTCGAACGCCGTGTCACACATCTCGATCGGTCGGTTGTTCGTTCTGAAGATATCGACAAAATTCACATAGATAAATACATATATGCATACGTACACACACACACACACACACACACACACACAAATACACACACACACACACACACACACACACACACACACACACACACACACACACACACTCATACACACACTGCCGGACGTTCAGCCGGTAATAGTCGGAAAAGCTTCCTAGGACCTCAAAACTTGGCGATCTAATGAAAACTCGCATTCTCAAAATCGGATCGATATCTATAACTTCCTACTTTTGAAAACTATTAATTTTCAAAGCGGTTATTTAAAAAAGAGCCAAGACTATATATATCGATCTATTGATATTTCGATAAAAATGGCGCCATTCTCAACGCTTGTCCAGCAAGAGATTCACTTTAATACTGAACGGCAGGCATGTGTAGAGACAGTTCTAATAATGCCTCGATCGCTGTACACCCTATATTGCCCCAGCGGCAGGCAAGTGAGCAGCCGCCTTTACAACCCTTCACAAGACTACTGCTGATCATAGGCTTCCCCCAAGGAATGATACAAAACCTCACATGCGTCTATCGACTATCTACATTTCTGTACTCCATATTGTGGGGCCGCCCTATACTTTGCTTAACGATTTGAGGTTGCCACTTAAAAACCTTTCTTCCCCAATCCCCAAAAGTACGATTTTTAATTAATAATTTACGTTATTTCAATAAAGCTGCCATTTGTATATATTGTTAATAATATTATTTGACATGCATAATTTTCACGGCAGACGTATATTGTGGTTGTATCACCCAGGCAGACAATAAGCTTCTGGGGCGTCCATAAGCGCGTACTACGAGTATAATGGTGCTCGCTCTAATACAGTCTTTTTCTTTCTAGTTTTGTTTAATGGAAAACTCCATGTATGAAATTTGTTTTACTCTTATTGTCACTCGTACTATATTAATAATAATAAAGTAGTGTCCAGTATTGTTGAAAAACTATCTTGTGAGTCAAATGAAGAGGCAGATAGTAAAATAATTTATCATGCATGTAATATCGTCGATCAAGCAAATATTGTTACTAGAAGCTCTGATACGGATATCATAATAACGTTTTAAACGTTTTAAAATAGCTCTTCTCAAGTATGGATTCTCACGGGAACAGGAAATAATGAATGATTCATAAATATTAAAAAAAATTATGAGCAACGTGGTGATTTATTGAGTGAAAGCTTGTTTGGTTTCTATGCATTTAAGGTCTGTGATTACAATCCAGCTTTTTTAATTAGAGAAAAAAACGACCCTTTACCTTACTACAGAAAACTCAGGCATACCAAGAAGTCTTCGCAGCTTTTGGTTAAAGTAATTTAGTTGAGAACCATAAACAACAGCTTTTTAATGTTGTCCAAAAGTTTACCTGTCAAATATGTAATGCAAACAAATCAGTAAATGTAGATTTTGGCAGGTTCCACCTTTTTATAAATACTTATAGAACAGAAGATCTCAACGAAAAATTTTCTAAGAAAAAACACTGTTTTGATGGAAGCTCTTATCCATCGTGTAAACGTGAGATGTATCAGCAATTTTTACGAACGCGTTTTATTTCCAGCATTTGGAAAAATGCTCACAAAAATATCCAGTATTATTAGATCCATTGGATCACGACTGGATTGAAGAAAACAATACGTATATATTTAAATGGTTTGACGAAGATCAGTTGCTCAGTTTTGTGAACGAATTAGTCGCAGATCTACCAGGTAAATTTCTTTTATAAGAATTTATACTTTTAAATTAAATTGAAACTTATTCTTTACAGAAATATTCCGTCTAATGATGACAATGTAGATTTCGATGGAATTCATGCATCTGACGATGAACCTGGAGGCTACAACTCCGATAGACAAGAATAATATGATTTCAATATACATAAAATTATTGAGTATTAAATTAAATGCGTACTAACATTTTCATTAATAAATTATTATTATTATGACATCATAACATTAAAACATAAACAAATAAATATTAACTATTGTGTGCTTATTCGACATATATTTATTTTATAACCCATAATTATTATTAATTGCAATCAATATGAAACGATCGTATTTACTTTCAATTTGATATAATATATTTTTTAATTGATCTAACGATTGTATTAGAGCGAGCGCTATTATAGCACGCGCTTAAGGACGCCCGAGAAGTTTGTTGTCTGCCTGGGTGATACAACCACTATATATGTCTGCCGTGAAAATTATAAATGTCAAATAATATTATCAACGATAAATATATATATATATATATATATATATATATATATATATATATATATATATAAAATGGCAGATTTATTGAAATAACGTCAATTATTAATAAAAAAATGTACTTTTCAACCTGTCTGCCATGACCTTGAAACTGTCATTAGTGTCTGCCAATGTTATTTTTAGCCAACTTTTATTAAATATTTCAAGATATCAAAGCGACAGACTTATTACTATCACTTTTTTTGGGTAATTTTTTTACACATTTAACAAACCTGTGCGTGTCTACATCGACCGCCGGTCAAATAAAAAGTCCCCGTTTCATGTACCTCAGGTGTAGGGGATTAACTGAAAAAAAAATGAAGCTAATTAAAATACCGTAAGTCTGCCGCTCATTGGCTCTTAATCTATGAGTCCGTATACGTGATTAACCACTTGAGCCTTGACTGTCCAATAAACAAATTAGTCTGACCTAAGGTCAAGGCCAAAGAGTATATAGTAGAAAAACAAAGTTTTAGTACATAAGGCCAAAGACATTTTTTTAAATGAAGGTAAATATAACTTAGAGTCATTAATAAGTTCTTATCCAAATATAAAAAAATATCAACAATTAAAATATCGAACACAAATATGATAGCAATCTTCCTAATTTAAATAATGATAACATCGTAAACTTTTTGTACACTAATCTATGTGAAAGTTATTCGCGTTCATTAGTACCTCAGTGCTTCCATCAAATGTTATTTCGGTGAACAGTGTGGTTTTAAGTGCTTATTTCTTTGTGTAAAAACCTAGAGGCGCCATCTATGGTGTATAGCGCGCATTACTATCCAACAATGCTAGCGCAACTACCTACATCCCTACTAGTCACCCGCAGACATTGTCTCATTTTTTTACACATCGATAAAGGTCGCTACGTACGAAATTTAACATGGTTACGCTAGAAACGAGACGAATAAGGTTCGGGCTTATATATCTACACAAAATAGTACACTACGATTGATTTTCCGCCCTTGCTTGCGTCGATTAATATAAACATAACCAGTGACCGCAATCATAAACTGTTTTCACTCCAAGTGTACCGTAACATCATATTACAACCAATGATATTATAAAGGAAAGATACGCTACGTTCATACTAAGCGGCGTCACAGAAGAGACATTGAATATAAAAATAGGCATATTACACTGGTAATGATATATTAAATAAAACTATAAACAACATTGTTATATATTTATTCACAAACAAATTCTCAGTCACATCAGTGTCCTGAAAAAGAAAAAATTGTCTTAATTGTTACTGTAAATTATACAAGAATGATAGTAGTAATTAATTAACCAAAATTGACAATACAGGTTGTCTAGTGATTTAAGTGCCACTAGTAACGGGTTCGATTCCTACACGGGACAAAAATGTTTGTGATCCCTAAATAAAAAAAAAAAAAACTTAAATTGCCCTTTTACACACAATAGTTTTAAAATTGAAATTGTGAAATTACAGAAGTTACTTTTGTTAAAATAATGAAGTATGGTGATTTTTATAATAATAAATTTTACCGAGGCTATCACAGGTACTGCAGTTTTTTTTAGACGCCGGTATGCTTTCGAAGTAGTATATTTATCTTCCTGATTAAATTATGCAGAACAAATTGTACTACTTTTTGTAGGCATCCAGTCATGTTCACTTCTTTCCGCCTGAACTATGCTGACCCATTTATGTTTTGTAAAATCATAACTCGGAAATCTGGAAAATAATAAAACATAATGAGAAAAATTATGTTCTATCTAGGTACATTACATATATTTTAATATTACTAATTAAATATCTAATAGCGCGCTGTTACTAATCTCATTCTATATCATCTTAATTATAAAACGTAGAAAGCCAGAACTTATTATGATCATTATAATATTATGTTAGAAAGGCACTCACTAACTAACAAGAAAACTCGCAATCAAGCGGCTAACGAAGGCAATGTTTTGTGCCTACGATTTCGCTTATGGTTGTTAATCTATGACGCATTCTATTTGTCCTTGTCGCGCTATATTTGCCATCATATTCTCTATCCCTTTCGAACCACCATATTAACAATTCAAGATTTATTTGTAAATGAGAAATAAAATCGTGACAAAATATAAATATATAATATTATTTTATTATACTTACGTATGGTATGAAATTCCTTCACTCTTATTTATCTTCGAACCATAGTTTTTACACTTTCTTAAGACACAACTCGGCATTTTGGATATATTATTGTCAATATTGTCACGCCACGGACACGCTTTGTTTCGCTCGCTGCTATTGGCCGACTAAATAAAATTACAACAATGTCTGCAACAATTTGCGCGCACTAGTGCGATATCTACCTCTTTTTTATATATAATATCATTGATAACGGTTGTGTTGAGTTGTTAATAGTTGATACAGTTACATATCTACCAGCACTTCGGTTCTATAATATAAGGCACCAAAATGTCAGAAATAGAGAAAGTTGACATAAAAAAAGACTCTGAATGACTTCTTGTGCAGCTAAACAGTGTTCTAATAATTCAAGAAATAAAAATAAGATACACGGGATAACAATTTGACTTCGCCATGGTAGTGAGAGCGAGATAGATAATACAAACATGCGCGAGAGACACAATACGCGATAAAATAACGCGATTTCGCTCGCACAACTACGACGTTTCCTATCTCTGTCCTTGTCTATCGGTAAATTTAACCTGTGATTATCATAACAGATGTGTGTGAACATTCCGTTTTCTTCACACTAAGCCGTGTTTCGACGGCTATCTCTCTTTCTGCACATGTTGTACTCTCGAAGTGGGCGGTGTTTTGTAAAAGTAAGCTCTATTACAATGCTTATAGATATGAAATATGCATGTCAATATATGTAGCCAGATGTTTGAATTTGCATCATGCCAACAGCATTATTTATATCTCCATTGAAATGCGCGTTGCATAGTTCAAGTTACACGTATTTAGTAGTTTTCTAAATTGAGAGATTAACTGAGATTTAGGCCCGTATTCACAAACGACACATACATAAGTATGGTAGCAACAGTATGCTAAGTAAGGTATTTCTCACTGCGTTCGTCATGGCAGGCCGTTCATTTCATGAACAATACTTAGTGGACTCTTTGTTGTGCGGACACATAGCAGTGAAAGGGGCGCCGTAATTGGTTAACGTTGTGACGCGACTTCACACGAGTTGAATGACAGATAAAAAATAATAACACGTGTTGTTTTCTTTCAGGTAAAAGACGTTACTGGTACTGTTATTATAGGGTACTTATGCATAAGTATTATTAAAATAATGTGGATTTGAAACTGTTGATAGGTAGATTCACTGAATTGTTATTACAAATCTGGAAACTCCCAGATGAAAAAATCTTAAGGCCACTACTAACTTTCAAAAGATCTGCATTTATTAGAGGCAGAAGTATATTTATTACGATATCTTTTGAAAACCTAAGTGACTTTAAAATTCATTGGCACTGTAATAATCAAAAGGATTTTGAAAGTCACGTATCACTTTTCTTGTGCTAATCGTTCTTTGCACGTTTATTCTCTCCAGGATATAATTATCAAAATCATCTTCGCTGCTGTAATCCATTGCAATTATTCAAACAAAACCAATCAGCGTATCACAAATCAACATACAAGCTATTTACCCCATACCAGTCTGACATTTGCGTTGATTTGTCGCACTATGCGTAGCGTAAAGTAGCTAGCGAGCTACTTTATCTGTGCGTTCATTTTGATGAGCGCATAGTGTCTTCTAACACTAAAGTGACGTTTATGAAACAAAATTTCGTCCACTGTGCGTTAAAGCCTACTGTGCGCACGGATAGTATCGTTCTTGAATACGGGTGTTAATTATTCATAGTATTAACTTCTAAGTGTTAATAGTGTATAGTTTAAACAGGAATAGTGGTACTTAGGTATTTAAGTGGTCAAATAGTGTAAATATTAACTATGTAGGCGTCGGCCTGTGAAAACAGTAGAGTGATGTGGCACCATTTTAAATAAGACAATAAAACTTTTAAGCAACGTGTAATGAATGTAAAGATGTATTAAGTTATAAGTCGTCCACCGCCAATTTAAAAATCATTCATCATCATTCAATCGCCATTTTAAAAATAATTATAATCCACTGAAGACGCTGAAGCACTACAAATGGACATCGAAAAACCGTAGCAAGATGGTGTACTGATAATCACATGTATTTAAATATTAATAAATGTTTTGTATTGTCGTTTTTTTTGAATTTTATTTTGTTGAAAATTATAATGATGATTGAATAAACACAAACATGGCGAAGTTAACAATTTGACTTCGCCATAATTGTGAGAGCGAGATAGATAATACAAATCTGTGCTTATTGTCAGTCATAAGCCCGGAATGCCAATTTGGTTGAATAGTTCAGTAGATTGGGATAAAGTGTGAAGAAAAATCGACTTTATGATTTAGACTCGACTCGATTTTGTTATCATATACAAAATCGTCATTTCGCGTCATGTTTGGAGTCATAGTATAACGTAACATTCCTCGGTACGAAATGTAATGTCATATTATATCACTTTAAAACGCACTGTTTTGCGCATCTCGTTTCATAAATTCGTACCTATGTTTTATTGAGCTAAACCATACCTTATAATTATCGCTTACCTAAAATTTACAAATACTTACATAATCAAATTAATAACTTAAGTATAATAACGCATAGGCGTCAATTTTACGCTTGGCATAATGGGCATTGAGCGATACGCGCGCTCTATACCTTGCGTACTCTAAGTTCTGAATACTCTTTATTTATTGTTCTAAGGCGGCCATTAATTAAATTACTTTATTATATACTCTTTGGAGGGATCATATTTGTCATGTCTCA
Organism: Parnassius glacialis; assembly: GCA_033319125.1. Taxonomy (NCBI): domain Eukaryota; kingdom Metazoa; phylum Arthropoda; class Insecta; order Lepidoptera; family Papilionidae; genus Parnassius; species Parnassius glacialis. The sequence goes on along the minus strand of JAVANC010000023.1, from coordinate 19,821,744 downwards.
TGTCTTCATCATAGGATAGACAGATTAATATAGCAAGCCTTTTGAGACGTATTGTTTGCACTTCGGAACTTATATTAAAAAATAACACGAACTTATATGATGCAGAAAAATCAAAAAGATACAAAGGAATATCTGATTTTTAAAAAGTAATAACATTTTTGAAATATAAAATTTATTTGAATTTAGAATTCCAAGTTAAACAACAGATATTACCATTAAAAGTGGTTAGATCAACAAAACTGCTAATTTAGAGATTAAGACGTAATATTTGTTCATCATCTAATTACATAGGCTGTATAAGTCCACCGCTAAACAATCCCCCAAGGAACGCCACAATGAAATAAAGAGGGAACTTACTCTGAGCAAGTTTCCTAACCATGAATTTTTTAAATAAGTTATGTAGGCGTGAATAAGATTGCTTGTTTTTTTAATAATTCATTCCTTAGAGAAAATAATTTAGACTGTAACATTTTATAGCAACTTTAGTTACTCGGTTTAAAATTAGAATGTGTAATTAAGATTTCAAATTGACGAACTTTTCCAGTTATTATGTTTGCTTGTTATTATGTGACCACTGTGTGAAAAGCTTCAAGTCATTTTGATGCAAATTTCATGATTCAAAAATAAGTATTCTTTTTGGTTTTGCTATATTTATAAAGACTGTTTCGCTAATTCATTGTCTTATTTACCTTTCAGTATAACCTAAACATAAAGAATTTTCACAAAAGCAATAAAATAATTTCCACGTAACGTGTTCTCGTATAAAGAGATACCTATCTCCAATAGATATATCTTCATAAGAGCTCTCCAGCAACGGAGATAGAAAGAGGCAGCTGAAGTAAAATAGCAGTCTTAAGAGGTCAGTATGGTTGGTGGTACCCGCAGAGGAAAAGGTGGAGTCATAGTATAAGGTTTTAGACAGCTCTGGCCTGTACTAAGAAACCTCTATCAGTGATGTTACTGATCACATTTATATTTTATCAAAAACTAAGTAAAGTTTTCAGGTTCTATAAATATTGAAATTATATTTATATTCAACGAATACTGTAATAAAACTGAGGATTGAAATATCTTAGTTATGGAATATGAAATAGCCCGAAAATGTCTAAATACTGCTGGACATGGCGTCTTCCGTTGCAGGAAGGATTTGCAAATTGATTTATGATCGGAAAGCCGGATGTCGCGCACCTTCGACGTTGCTGCTCGTTGCCGATCCGAGTAATTTACATATGGAATAAACGAGATAGTTTTTTTATAGGATAGGGTAACAAACGTGTACACAGTCCACCTGATGGTAAGTGGTTGCTGTGGCCCATAGACATTTACATCTATCCTCGCTTGCGAAACAAAATGTAGATTCGTTGTCACCCGTGAGGACTAAGATGGAATGCCTCTTTTCCAGTAAAAAGGGTCTCCGGTTCTCTACATTCACCATACGAAACACAGCAGTTTAAAGCTGCTATTTTACGCTGGTATTCTGTGAGAAAGTGAGAGTTATGGCACATTTCACATAAACAAAATAGTTTTACCTTAGCTAACTATCAGGAGACATAAGATTTTTCTGGCTCTCCCATAGTCACCTCTTACGTCGTCCTTGAGACGAAATGGAGTCATGAAGATAGTTTTTTTTAATTTTACATAGAATAAGAGTGACAAGCTTGTCACTCTTATTCTATGTAACACAGTTCATCTGATTGTAAGTGGATGTTGTGGCTCATACACATCTTCATCTATTCTCTGGATAGCTAGCCTCATTTCCGGTTATAAGGATATCAGGTTCTCTACACTTGCCATACGAAAAACAGATGCATTATTCTGCTATTTTACGCTGGTATATTGTGAGAGCGTGGTCCTTCCCCAGTACAAGTCGATTAATTCGTGCTGCAATCTAATACAGCTGCAGTGTAGTTCTACAATATGTAAAATCTTATGCCGCTTAATAGTTATTTTGATGATAATTTAAACAAATGGGAAACAGTAAGGATTTCCAGAGTATTTGTTTCGAGAAGAAATAAGAAGCGGATTAAATTTTTTCTTCTCATTTACTTAATAAAATGATAAAGCATATTATATATCACTTTAATTTAAATTAAAAAAAATAGGTTGGCAGAGTAATTGAAACTCATTTGCTGTGATTTCACACCGTTGCCAGTGGATAGAGTAATTAACCTGAGAGTTTCACAAGCGCTGAAGATTTCAGTTATTAGTGGTGACTAAGCCACGTGCGTATAATAATATTAGCACATATTAAAAGCTAACGCAAATACACAGAGCACGAAATGATAATCTAACTAATACGTAACTAGTTTAAAGAGTTAATTTAGAAAACGAAATAGTGGAATGGTCAAACTTTTGTGTTCGGGTAAAATGATTTTATAGTTATTATTTTTTTTTAAATATTGAAGTGACAAACGAACTTACAATCCACCTGGTGGTAAGTGGCTACAGATGCCTTGTAAGCTCTGAGGGCTAAGATGAATACCTCAGAGCCAGTAATTATTTTCGCTCCTCCTATCCTTTAGGTCGAAACACAGCAGTGCATGCACTTCTGCTTGACAGGAGAAATATGTTAGAGGGTGCTACCTACTCGTACATTGACGAGCTCCAAGGCGGAAAAGGAATCTTATAATTTTAACTGTTCCATTTGCTGCAAAAATAATAAATGTGTCCTGAGTGGACAGCATTTGGTGTAGCGAACATTGTAGTGGCACATGCCTTATACATATTGAATAAAGCAACTCCAATAGAAATGAAAAGTAAAGTATACTAAAGATACAGCTTATATACGTCCCGTTTCTTCACACAGGTCCTAATCTCATTTCTGAGAGGGTTTTAGGGCAAGGCAGTGCCCATTGCGCTGTTCCAACGCCTGTTCAAATCATGTCTTCTATAAAGGGTTATTTTTAAAAGACTAGCCAGATTTTGAAAATACGAGTAAGTAAGGATTTTACTTTTATTTAAAATTATCCCAAATTGAATGTGATTTATGGGCAACAACTATGCGTACTCGCGCTCCTCTATGTGCGATACAATTCGCAACGTTTTTGACGACCGATCGACCCTTACGAATGTGTGCGTGTGTGGTAATTAAGTAGGCGTTAGATATTTATGAATAACATTTAATTAAAATTATGCGTTACCACTCATTTTGAATTTAACGTTTAAATATTGGTTCGTATGAGTCTTTTTCTATACACTGTGTGACCTATGGTGTTGTTGGGATTCCAATTCTAAAATTCCAATGACTAAAACATCTAGGAAAGCTAAATAATTATTTGCCCCTAACTCCATAGAAAATTGAATTTAAGACTTCATGAAATTAAGATGTTCTAAAAATGCAGTTACTTTGACTGATGGTAAACTTGTGAAAGTATCGTGTGAGTACGACTTGTAGAACTTTGGAGTTACAGGTGCAGTAAGCAGGGCTTTCTTCTCAAATTTTCATGGAGGATGAAGGAACGTAAGTAAGTCTGAACTTAATACTGCAATAAACAATTTCATTGTTGCTCTTGGTGTTCAAACCTGGATTCCTCGCGTACTATATTTACGGCGAGTGGTTAACCCCTGAGCTGCTACGGCTGCTTGTTATTAAAAATAGCAATAAAACGGTTAGATTAGATACCTCATTCGTGATTGGCTATGCATTAATCTTTTTCATGAAATGTTCATCGGCATTTTAGTGTAACTGCTTTCTCTCATGTCCTTGTTATTAATTCCTGATCACTTGCCGCCGTCATTCTTGGGTAATAAAGTAGGGTTACGAGGGTGACTCTGAAAGTTCTTAGAAAATCAAAAACTAAACAAACTAGCAAGTTATTAGTTTTATTATGTCTTTTCAAAGTAGTGTCCATTGACATCAATACATCGCTGATGGAACCACTGAGAAAATCACTTTGCCTATTCGTCCTTCAACAGCATTTTGAAACGCAGCCACTGCTTTCTCGGCATCCATAAAACGATTTCCTCGAAGTTTTTCTTTTATTTTCGCAAATTAATTAAATATCGCAAGGTGCGAGGTCGGGGCTATAGGGCGGGTGATCCAGTAATTCCACGTCTGACATCGCCAAGTAGTCGATTGTTTGTTTGGCAGTGTGCGACGGGGTGTTGTCGTGGTGAAGTAGGATTCTACTGCGAGGTCGTTTCTCCCGAACTTTTTCCAAGACAAGTGGCAAAAAATTGTTAGTGTACCACTCTGCAGTAAATGTTTTTTGGTCCTCTAAAACAATTGTTGCGTAATGACCTGTCCTTCCGAAGAACGAGGCCCCCATCTTTTTTCTCACGCTTCGGACTCTCTTCACTTTAATTGGCAACTCCTCGGAAGGAAATACCCAGACAGTAGACTGTTTCTTATTTTCAGGATCATAATAATAAATCCAGCTTCCGTCACCCGTAAGTATGTCAAACACAGCATTTGAGTCCCCTCCGTTAAATCTTTGAACCATTTCACGGCACCAATCAACACGACGGAGTTTTTGAGCCTCTGGTAAAATTATGAGGTATCCACCGGGCACAAAGCTTCCTGATCGCTAAATGTTCATGTAGGATTTTTTGCACTTGACTAATACCGATGCCTAAGCTTGTCCAAATCTGCTGATAAGTCACTTTTTTGTCTATCTCTATCATACGCCGCACAACACTGATGTTACCTTAAGTCGTCGCCTTAGAAGGCCGTCTCTCACGAAGATCGTCGGTAAGATTAGTTCGACCAGGTTTAAAATCAATAAACCAGTTGTAAAACGAGATGGAGCTTCATCGTGAAAGACCAATCGAAGTCTAACATACCTTTCCTTTCTTGTTGACTTAAATGACATCGAAAGTCATAAAAAATCCTTTAACGAAAATTTTCTCGCGTTAAATTCATCCTGACGTGACACAAACAATATTAAATTTGCCGCTAAATCGTAAACAAATCACAAACTAATAAAATTCATACAGAATAATATTGGCAAAGAGTTCCATTTTTTAAATTTGAACTTATTTTTTTATTATATCGTTTACAAGTGGCCAATTCTAAAAACTTTCAGTGTCGAGTCAATTAGTCAATTAATCATTTAATTTTTATTATAAATACAGTTTAATATTTTTTTATTTTATTACTCGCTTAGTCATGAATAAACACATGACTCTTTTTGAATTTTTCTTTGATCATGAAATTTATATTATCTAGCCTTACGAGCTCGCCGCCTAAGATCAATTTTTCATACATTTATAACAGCTTATCAAAATCTCATTGATGATAATAGGTTTTCCTCTTAGACTACTTCATGGGGGATCGTTTGTGAATTGTCACGCTTGGCAACCGTGATTTTATTATTTTGATTTTGAGTTGAGATCAGGAAGATGCTGTCACTCCTCTCCTGTTCCATTTTCTTCTGTTGCCTATTACGACAACCACAAGATGGTAATAAGGGTTAGTGAGTTCTTTTATACTGCCACTACACGTATACACAATATGTGATGTTCATGATTTTTAAGACTGTGTTTCGTATAGTCAGAGTTAATGTGAAATTCTTTTATTTGGCGACAGTAACACACACCATTGATTTAGTCAAATAATCTGGATTTTCTTTCAGACTGGAGATCCTACTACTTAATTGCAGCACACTGTGCACACTGTGCAGCATAACTGTGGTGATATACTATTGATTTGCAACAAATAATGTCTAAAATGTTTAGTTCAGATAATCAACCATGGATGATTACTCAAATGAACTTGTACTCTGTCTGATTCGTAGGTAGGAAAGAAGCCCCACCACCTACGAATACTATAAGAATTTTATTTCCACGAAACGCATTTTAGGTCAAAGTTCAAATGAAAAATGTAATATAAGTTGTAGTTCTATCTACAAATAATAATACACAAAGAAAAAAAAATAGAAATTGTAACTAAACGTTCAAATAAGTTAAACCTCATTTAGAAATTCTTAGGCACAAAAAATAGTAATAAATGGGGGATGTCGTTCGCCGCCAGCTGAATTACGTTTACTTAATTGGAATCTATTTGTAAAACCACTTTTTGATGAAGCTTTGTAATTAATTTGTCTAGTCAGTTATTAAGACGGGTGAATTTTAAAATATCAAAATAGGTGATTTGCGGAACTTTGTACTCATAAAGTTGTAGACAATGAATTTACAATACAGCACGAAGCTCCATATCAAGTATAATATAATGAAATATCATTGATTATATAAACAGTGAATATTTTTAGACCATATATGCTACTTTATAACAATTAATAGGTGCTGCTTGTGGAGGTTGAATTGCTCTGGTTTGCTATGCGCTGATGTTGATTTGCTTGTCGACTTCCTTATCCATAATAGAAATTTAATCTAGAATTGTGTCTTGAATTGATATTCTTTTACGAAACCCTTGCTAAAATTCTGATTAAATATTGTATTTGTGACTTTTTTAAGAAGCTTCTGAATTATTTTTGAAATTGAGGTCAAAACAGAGACCGGCCTATAATTATTAACGTCCAATTTATCTCTTGTAAACAGGGGTTACTATATCTATAGCTAACTTACTTACTACTTACTTAACTTGAGAGCGCTAGAAGACTCCTGTACTAAAACAAATATTCGCCAACTTACAGATATATGGGAACACAAAGTGTCTGGCACGTTTTGAAAATGCAGTGCTTATACCATCCCAGGCAGGTACTGCCGGAGTCCAGGCTCATGTGTATGCTATTAAATTCATTAGGGTCAGTCTCGAGCAGGATAAACGAGGAGGGATTGGAACAGCTGGTCTAGGCGACGTTTGAAATGTGACCATCGATTCCAGACTGGCTAATTATATAGGGTCTGCTAAATTTCAACTAATGTTGATAAAGTAATTATTAACATGATTGACTGAGATTTGAGGATGCCATTTTGAATTAAGTAGGTCAGCATCATCAGTTTTCGATGGTTTATATTGCATAATCTAATTTATCGTGCACAGTAACTTTTTAGGTTGATTAATTAAATTATTATTTTTTTTCCAATTACAATTTCTTTTAAATTTTTTAATAAGGTTGGTGAAAAAATTGCGATAAAGTTTGTAGGTTATTTTCAAAATTGTGTTATGGAGTTCCTTAATAAGTTTGATTTGCATGCTATTTCTAAGTTTAATGCATTTTAGAGCTCCAAGGGTTATCTATGGCTTTAACAACCTTTATTTGCTTGATAATGTTAAGATTTAAGAATTAGCTGGAAAGCTGTATTGATAATGCCTATAAATGAATTGGCAAAGATTTCCGGATTATTGAAATTAAAAAAGACACATCAGAAGCTGTGAGGGTTTTATATGCATTTTTGAAGTCTTTAACATTTTTGTTTTACAAATGGTTTTTATATGCATTAGAAAATTTGAGAATAGAAAAATTATGATCAGTATCTGTAGTGTTTAAGACAGCAACAGAAGCAGGATTGAAATTAGTGTCTAATTTAAACATAAAATGCTCTTGGCAGGAGCCTTCCTTAGTAGATAAGGTATGAGCAGGCAGGAGACCGTATAGGGATAAACATTTAAATAACTGAGTATTAAAATATTCGTGTTATTTTTCTTTTTCTAAAATAATCAAATCTATATTAATGACTCCAATAAGTAAGATATTTTTGAACTGTGAAATTATCTCATGGTGGGCATTGATAGAATTAATAGAATTTTCACCGTTTAGATGAGATGAAGAACGATAGATAGCAAGAAAAGCACAGTTGGGGATCACAATTTGAAGTCCAGTTGGATTGGTAAGACTGCGTTCTGTTATTTTAGCTCGGTGATGATTTTTGATGTACGCAAGGACACCATCATTGTGATTTAATAGATGGGTTGATTTATAAGAGGTGTAATTATTTAATAATGGTAACTGTTTACTTAAATTTAGTCTACATTCAGTTAATATCAATATGTCAACGTCATGATTTAAATGTGAAGGGTTACTTGTAGATCATCAGAATTCTTATATATGCTCTTAATATTTTGGGTGATTACAATTAAATTCTTTCAGAATTTAGAATTATGCAATGACAAAAATTGAGAAAGGTATGCTGAGATGGTTTGACCATTTCGACATAATGAATGAAGACCGATTAACGAAAAAAGTGTATTAGGCGAGTGTGAATGGAAGTGTTGGAAGGGGTAGACCTAGGCGGACTTTTCAAGACCAAATCAGGGACGTCTTGAAAAAAGGCCAGGTCAAGAGCACCCTAAACCGTAGAGCATGTATGAAGAGAATAATGAGAGTGGACGAAGTGAAACAAGTATGTAAGGATCGTCGCAAGTGGAAAGAAGTGGTCTGCCTGTAGAGGTCTACGGGAAAGAGGAGTGATTATATGTATGTATGTACAATTAAATTATTATATACAACAAGTAACATAATTAACGCACTATGTGAAAGTAGTTTGTTCAGAATCGTTTACTGAATCGATTTATATAATTATTAACATAGGTAATTTTTTATTCCAAACATAATTGAAACTACGTTATTTACAGTCACACTATACCTGTACAGTCAAAACAAACTGAAATGGACCATAACTCAAAGCAATAAGACTTTTAAAAGTGCAGTTTTATTTGTATTAATACAAATTCCATTATTCAATACAAAATAAAGAAAATTGAAACTTATTTCAAGTATGTTAAAGTCTTTACAAATACGGAGTTCAGAATACTTTATAAAGGTCGCGGTGGCCAGGCCATTGAACTTCCAAATCAGCTAATTTGACGCTTCTTGACTTTTTTTATGGGGACGTATTGAATCACTAGTTTATTTAAGTGAGACAACAAGTGCCGAGGACCTAAAAATAGTAAATCTATGAGTGAAAAATTTTAGAATAGTGAAAAATGACACTGAATTGCTTTCTAAATTATTTTTTTTAAACAACCTCCACACTAGGATTTTCTCTTGTATTGTGGAGACAGTGTACAAACACAAATTGCACAAGGACAAACATCCAGACCAGGAACAACTATTTGTAGGCCATACAAATATTGTTCCGTGCGGGATTCGAACTTGCGGTCCTTAGCGCTGCAAGTCAATTGCTAAGCCACTGCGCCACGGAGCCGTGGTGGACATTTTGAAAATGTATTAAAATACAACGTTGCATAAGGGTTTAGGCTATCGGTACGTTAAATATTTGATTCTTACAATTATTGTAATCATGATTCACATCTTTTAAACACGCCGTCTTTGAATTATGTTGTCGTATTACCTATTAGTTTTACCAGTTCATTATTATTTACAATTTCAATCAAGATGTAAAATTCATAACATTTTGTAACGAATATTGCCTATTGACATTGTATCATAACCAATAAACAAAACTATTCAGAATCGAAAGTCCAAAGCCTGTAAAGTGTGATTGAAATATACAATCAAATGTTTACTAGACTTAAATAAACAACTAAATGCACGGAGTTCTGACACTTGTGATGTTCATAGTGTAACGATCCCCCCCCCCCTCTTCTCTTCTCTTCTATCTCTATATACTTATACTTGTATTTCTTTATAATCTACATCTATAAGATATATAAATATATCTAATTTAAATGACCAGTATATCTTGATCTTTCTAAAGGTTGAAGTAAAGGCCGTTTAATAAATTTATGGCGTGATCGTCTTAGTTAGGACCATTATTTAAGTTGTGTTTGTATAGTAACTTAGTTATTTTAGGTGTATCTTGGAAGAATGAATATTCACGAGAGCAATCGAAAGCTGTTGGTAGAGTCTTATAAGCTAAAGAACCACGTTCACGAAGACAGAGCTCAAAAAAAGTTAAGAAAATTAAATTGTCCCTATACCACTTGTATTAGGTTCACAACAGTCAATTTCTTATTAGTTTAATCCCTTCCCACTAGGAAAAGGCTCATAATATTTATATCAAATACCAGATACAAGGGCTTCGCTCTCCCCACATTTAAAAAAAATGTGGAGGAGTTACACGGCTCCGCACACGCCGTGCACGGTGAGCGCCAACCATTTTAATGCGCTCCCCCCGAAGGGTACGCTAAGTTGGGAACTGGACCGTAGTCCACAGCAAAATAACTGGCGAACCAGTAAAAGAGGACTTGGCCCCTGATAGTGCGAAAGCACACAACATCGTCCGAAGTCGCGCATGTCAATGCGTGTAAACGCCATACAGAATACGACCAAATCCAACCACAGTGAATGTACGTCACACGGGTTAGGCAACAATAGGCACACTGGCCATAAAAAGACGTCCGTGAGCGCCACCACCTGCCCAGAACCGCCGTTCCTGCAGACGTGCTGTAAAGTGTAAGGCACCACCACCAATTGCATGGTCAGCACGGCCAATTGGACGCAGAGCGTATCATAAGTCTACCGCTCACCTCAAGGAAATGGGGTCCCACGTTGCGCAGCTTTCGGCCGCAGCCTTGAGAGCCTCCTCAGATTCTCCCTTTAGCTACCACCCGCATGAGGTCGACACATATGCTCCACCAACCAATACAATGGCAGATATAACCAATAGGCAGTTATAAGATAATAGTTATAATTCGCCAACAGAAAGGGTTTGTGTCACTGACGTTGAGTATATGCATTTTTCGATCATGTTTGTCTCACCCACCAAAAAGTTGCCTTCAATCTTTCAAAGGTGGGAACTTTATAGAGATATATTAATATGTTGTTAAATAAAACATAATGGAGGGCAGACAGTCTGCAGCCCCGCAATGAAGGGACCCGACTTGGGCAAAGCTACTTAGGTTGTGAGTCAAACCAAGACGCAGGGAGCGCCATTGAGAATAGCGACCCGCCAAACAACCATCGCAAAGACGCAATGATGCAAAATGCAACAAGCATCAATACGACTATCGTCAGGCTTACACCATCCCAAGATCTCCCATACCGTCCCAGCAGACATCACCGCCCACATACCTCCATCGGCCAGAACCACAAGATGCGTCGATTCAGGTGCAGCACACCCGCAGATCCATCACAAGACGCAATTCTGCAAGTAGCAGTAAGCGTCAATGCAACTATCATACGGATGGCGCCCCCTCACAACACACCCACATGATCCCTATCGACTTTGGTAACAAAATTGATAATGTTGTTAACTAAAAATACCACCAACGTATCATAGTAGCACGGTACTAAGACGTCAGTAGCCAAAACTCCACGTTATCATAGCGCTATTGCACTAAGACATGAAGTTGAGTATGCTTGCTGCACTTAAAAGTACTACCAAACACACTCACCCTAATCCGAAAGTTAGCCGATGTATAATAACACTATGCGCTAAGACGCCGTTCACAAACGGTAGGGGTGTGCGATGTCCACGGACAAGTCATATTGCTACAACAAACCCGCTTACCACCGGCACTAAGATGATATGTCTAGAACACATCGGTTAGCGAGTCCAAGTTTACCTCGGTCTCAGAGGCTGCGAAGCAACCTACACGCCACTATAATAATCCTTTTCAAGTCCCATTTCTTTCAATATACTGCTTTTACATATTTGAGACCTTCCACATATTTGCTTTATTTCGTAAACCATACTATTGTATGTCTTATTCATATGGGACTTCAAGTCATAACTCTGCTGTCATAATGCTTATGCATCAAAGAGACCTTCTATATTAATGCTTTGGTTCGTTAGACCTTACTATGATAAGTCCCTAATATAGGACTAGTCATTGTGCAAGCTTACTACTAGCAGTCGATCAGCCGACCACCCCATATATATGTACAACCTTGGGTATATGTCTCCGGCAACGCCCTAATATAAGGGAACATTACGAGAACACGTTCATCAACTTAGAAATTTTCAAATTATTACAAGAACTCTTTCATCAACTTAGAAAGTTTTGATCCATTTTTTCTATTATACCTCACCGGCACGGAAACTTGGCCACTCGTGAATTTGCTGATTATTTGCACTGAAACGTTTTTTTAACAGTAAATTAAGGGTAGATGCATTCAATAAGTGTCTCTTATGGTTTTAGAAGGTAGAAATTTAATGTTTACTTCACCGAAATTTTTCTTTTCAAGATAACATGTTTTCACTAAAATTAACATCTTTCCATTGTCACTTTAAAAACACTACAAAGTTAAAAATTAAGTCTGTTTCTTTATTGTCTATCAGTTTGAATATCGGATGTTTCCTCCTCCAGCCCTGATAACCGCTTGCATTCGATCTGGCATGCTTTGAATGATGTTTCTGACATCAAATTGCGGTATGCTGTCCCAAGCAGCCAGCGCTGCATTTCGGAGCTTATTTAGAGTTTGTGGCGGTTTAGAGCTGGACTTTATCTTTCTTTTGAGCATACCCCATACATGCTCAATTGGATTTAAGTCCGGGCTACGAGCTGGCCACTGTAATTTTTGTATTCCAACCTCTTCCAGATATTCCTCTACACAATGTGCGACATGCGGGCGTGCATTATCGTGCATGAGGAGGAATTGGTCGTGTCCAATGAATCCCGAATAAGGCATTACGTGCTCCTGAAGAACTTCCTCGATGTATCGAGAAGCTGTAAGCCGATTATCGACGATGACCAACTATGTACGTGCGTCGGAACTTACACCTCCCCATACCATTATTGAGCCTCCATGGAAACTCACAGTTTGGGTGGTGGTAATGGGTAGAAACCTCTCTCCTCTTTTTCTCCACACTCTTTCTCGACCGTCTGGAGCACGTAAAGCTATTCGACACTCATCTGTGAACAACACTCTAGCCCATTGCTCGTGGGTCCAATTGACATGTTCTCTTGCGAACTGAAGTCGGGCTACTCGGTGCTCTCTGAAAAGTTCTGGACCTCGTGCTGGTCTACGAGCTTTTAAATTCACTTCCTCCATTCGTCTTCTCACCGTACGCTCACTAACATTAACGCCTCTTGCGATTTGGACCGCTGGCGTATCTCAACAGCGGTCAGGTTGCGGTTTCTCAAAATCTCCATAACAATAAAACGATCGTCCCGGGCCGATGTGCACCTTACGCCCCCACTGCCTGGCTTGCGGTTGTAGCGGCCTGTCTCCTGGTATCGTTTCAGTGAATACTGCATTGAGGACCGTGGTACGTTAAACACAATAGCAACTTCACGCTGTGTCAGCCCTTGGTCAATTAATGCTACTGCTTGTGCAACTTTTGCTGGTGTTAATGGCATTTTTATTGGCTTTAAAGCACCTTTAGTTATTAAATTAAGACACAAGATCACAATAATTGAATAACCTTACAGTAAACTTTTCACAACACACAAATTTAAAATGTGAACTTAGTCGCTCAAATGACCCGATTCAACTAAACATTAAAGAATTCGTCATGGTGCACTTAAACATAATGAATTACCCTCTTGAACTGAGGGTAAACATTTTTTGACATACTTGCATAACAAACATTCATCAGAAACACTTAAAGCTTTTGCTATCGCGAGATAACCGCTTGGCCAAGATTCCGTGCCGCTGAGTATTACAAATGTTATTTATCTTTATTATTGCAATATAATCGACTTGTATTTATATGAATTAATACATTTTGAATATTTGAAGCAGAGTTTTAATAAATTTATAGATTTTTAGAGACAATTTATGCATTTATTAATACTTTAATATTCAATATTCCAAATGAATATATTTGAACTTTATGCTTATTATTTGCTTTTATAATTGTTTAAAATATAATTTCTATGACATTTTTTAATGTCTTTATAATGAATTTAATTATTGTTTATTTATAATAATTATGAGGCGTCACAATAGGTCTTTCTTTAACGTAACCAATCATGTATTGTCGGCTTTTTTCAGCACTACTACCTACCTACAGTTGTGTCAAGCGGCGGAGGTGTTAAATCGTCTCGAATTTGAGCGAAGGCTAGCAAGACCTGTACCCAGAGTTCGTGGTTTTGTACGGTGATCACAACATTCTTCCGGAATTAGTATAACTAATTTAATAAAGTAATCTCGGCACATTACTTGATGCGGAAAGCTGACGTATTGCCGTAGGAATCCGACTAGGAGCGGCGATTTGTCAACCCCCATCAGTGTCCCTGTGGTAGCAGCGTCGACAAGTTTGGGCTCCACGGACTTTCATGTAAGAAAAGCGCTGGTAGATTTTCACGACACAGTTCTCTGAACGATGTCATCCGAAGGGCTCTTGTCTCTATAAATGTTCCCTCGGTTTTAGAGCCTTGTGGAATATTTAGAGACGATGGCAGGAGACCCGACGGTATGACATTGGTCCCTTGGGAGAGAGGTAAAGCCCTAGTGTGGGATGCTACTTGCGTAGACACTCTGGCGGTCTCTCATCTCAGGGGTACCTCGTTTAGAGCCGGGGCGGCATCAGAGGCAGCTGAACTGAGTAAGTGGCGCAAATATGAGTCTCTGAGAGATGACTACATATTTGTGCCATTTACTGTAGAGACCATCGGTCCGTGGGGTCCACGTGCGGTGGAGTTCCTAAAGGAACTCTATCCGCGGCTGGTCGTTGCTGCTGGTGATAAGAGGGCTGGTTCTTTCCTCGCTCAAAGGCTAAGTATAGCCATTCAGCGGGGAAACGCAGCGAGCGTTCTTGGCACGATACCGCGGGGAGTAGGACTATATGATATTTAAGTTTCTAGTTTTAGTTTTTATTTTTTATTTTTATTATTATAGTTTTTAGTATTGTAGATATTTAATAAATAATCAATGCATAAACATGTTTAACTAAGAATTCAGTGTGTGTATTATGATTATAGAGATAAAATATAACTAAAATATACTAATTGGGGTGTATGAGGATGTGCGTTAATTACGTTAGATATTGCATACTGCAGTAAACATGTTTGGTCAAGTCTCGAATATTTCATTTAAATGTTATAAAGATTTTCAAACAGTCTAATTCTTGTAGTGTATGAAGACTATCTATAATGATGTTTTGTGTAATGATAGTCGTAGCTGAAGTAGGGATAATTAAGAATGTAAATATGTGTATTTATTTATATATTTGTATATATTGGAGTATAGTCGTAATGCAGACGGTTATGGAGAAGGTATGTGTTATGTTGTATGTGAATACTGGAGTTTGTGCTTGGTGTAAGGCAGCGTCAAGGCATGTAGTGTATATGAAGGTGAACTGAACGAGTGTAGATGTGAGTGTTTGATTGAATAATAATGAAAAATATTGTATAATTGTTTTGTAATGTGGCGTATTCATAGAAAATTGTAGATTTTTGACATGCCTAATTAACGATGTTCTAAAAATATTCTTACCAAGTTTTTCCAAATAGTGAATATAAGAAAAGATAAAAAAATATAATGTTTTTTTTAAATAGGATAGGGTGACAAACGATCACACAGTTCAAATGATGGTAAGTGATTGCTGTGGCCCATAGACATTTACATCTATCCTCGTTTGCGAATCAAAATGTAGATACGTTGTCACCCGTGAGGACTAAGATGGAATGCCTCTTTACCAGTAAAAAGGGTCTCCGATTCTCTACACTCACCATACGAACCACAGCAGTGTTAAGCTGCTATATTACGCTGGTATTCTGTGAGAGCGTGGTCCTTCCCCGGTTGAGCCGACCCATTCATGCTACAACTATACTTCTAATATAGCATGGCTCTACTACCTACAAAAGTTATAAAACTAAATTCACTTGAGCTTCCTTTTGGATACAAATTATTTTAGAGGCATGGTCCTTTCGCACAAATACTTTACCAAATGTAGTCCCGCAGTATTTGTACTGCCTGGATTTTATGAGGTCCTGTGATAGGAAAAAGCAGGCGGGCTCCCTTCGCAGTCAGCTGCTCCGATAAGTAGGAGTATCCTCACTAAAAGTGGAGCCCAGTTGTTTTGCTTGTACTTTGGTCTTGTTTTTGAAGTTCAACACCATAGTTTTTTTAACGGATCTGTTGTTAGTATATTGGAACTACGTTTAACGATAATAGAGATCCTTACTTTCCATTTCTTCCCTTGAGACGAAACATGTCTTTGATGTCGCGGGAGCAGATATTGTGATACACAACACAGTTTTGGACAGATTAAGCACCATGCTAATCAAATTGTCTCTTTTCTCAGAGTTCTTACGTGGAACATTTTCAAATTCAATACTGGATTTGCGTACGACTCACTGTAATTCTTTTATTTTCTCATCGAGGATAGAGATAAATTCCCGATTGTGTTTTGCTTGGAATTCCAATAACTCAATCTTTTTTCGAAATTTCTCATTCTTAGAGGTTAACAGAGAGACATAGCTCAATACTAATGTTTGTTTCTTGAATTAACCTTAGGTTATTAGTAATTTTCCCTAGTTCCTTTTCCTGTTCAGTAATTAATAGCAACATAAACTCTTTCATTTTCTCCTTGAAATTGTGAAATTGTGAGGGTGATTATATTATAATCGGTCCGTCACTTTGATTGTTCTCAACGACGATTTCGGCGGTTCCCCATAGTTGTGTTTAAAATTGCAATCTATATACGACCCACTCCTGGGCACAGGCCTTCTCTCATTTCTGAGAGGGTAAGATACAAATGCGATATTCCTGGGAACGATCTGTAAAGTGTAATCTATTTAACATCGGCAAGCGTGCCACTTCACTCCGATGTTCAAGGATTAACGACTTGCAATCCATAAAGCTGTTACTACAAGTCGTTTAGAATGTCATCCTAGAATGTTCCGATCAGTAGTTTTATTCAAAAATCCAAAGAATTTTATACATTTGTATATTTTAAAGATTAAAAAAAATTGCAAATAAAATAGAAACCGACTATAATAAGAAACAACAATTGCTTTTACCAGCGGCTCCGCTCGCGTTTAAATTAAAGCTGATATTTTTTTATTACGATGGAGTATGAACAAAAGAGAGTTTTGATGAGATTGCAAGATTAAGCATTTTTTAAGCATACACCAAGAAAGTCTGCTATTATTGCCAATACATGACATAAATACGGAAAGAGTACTGGTTGGAGAGTGTGAACTACTTTCTTACTAAGATTATTTATTTTATTTATTACGATGTGAAAAAAACAGCTTCGAGGAGTAGAATTGAAATTATGCTCCAAAAATATTGATGTAAACTGGAGGCGGCTCATAAAATAAAAGTATGTAAGTCTTTTAGGTATATAAATTAATTTATTCAGCTACTAATATAATCACACTGTCCTTTAATTAAAAAAATATTTTTTATATATAACAACAATAGTGTTAGAAACTTGACTTGAATCTTCTAACGAATAAAATTAATTTAATTTTTTTAAATTTTTATATTGTAAAAAGAAAACGCAATCAAAAGTTGTAAAAAAAATACATCGTACAAAAAATACGCGTCCAGTGAAGACATGTCCCCAGACCACGTCACACTGCTGCAGCTCTATGTGGCCAATTAAACTGAAAAAAGAATACGAAGCCCGCAGACTACGCCGCACTGCATTGCGCCAAGTCCGCGTGACGATCGCTTCAATCATATAACACAAATCTTCTTTCTTCTTCTTTATCGGTCCGTAAAAGTTTAGTGCTCGAAATGAGCCTCGTTGTAGGAGCCCTAATTGTCACGCTGGCAGGCGAGTTGATGGTCGCAGTAACAGCCGTGAGCACCTTTGACGTTGCTATCTGAGTAAACGAGACGGTTATATCGCTGTTTATCGAAACACTTTTTTTGGCATTTTTTATATTCACCTCTTACGTTACACACGAGATGAAAAACGTTGTTTGATTCTCTTACACTGCCACTACACGACACCTACACACACACATATGCCGTAAAGCTTCTGTAAATTTAAATTGTACATAAAAAGTAAGTGGCAGACTATATGAGCCCTAACTGAGCCTCTATATGCTGAGAGGAATTTTGGATTGGAGATCTTCTGGCGGTGTATTTTAAATCTTTTCATATTATTTTTAAAATATAATTAAAAAAAACATGTTTGCAGTTCACACACGGTAGAAGTATACCTTCAAATGGAATGAATTAATTGAAAATATTTCACGGCATATGATTTATTTAATATTGTAATTTTCAACTACAAGTGCAGCATAAAATAAAGATAAAAGTTTAGTTTTGTAACAAATATATGTTATGATTTCTTATATTTACGCGAACACTACACATTTAAATAAAACTAATTTTACGGATTTTATCGCGTATATTAACTTATTTTTATCTTCCCGACGTTTCGAGTGCTTTCCAGCATCCGAAACAGGCTATTGAAATTAAAAAATATCCTAATTTCAATAGAGAAGATGGATGGGTGCTGCCATCTGCTTGGGATCCCATAATTAATAAAATCAAATCCAAACCCAAGTATACCACTGCTAGACCTCAAGATACTGTAAGCTCATTCTGCGTAAATCGAACCAAAAATTAATATTAAAAAACTGAAGGTAGCCGGGCTAACTATGACAGCAGGACGTCAAACACCTCAGTCCCCCGTGACCACGGGTGCTGGAAAGCACCCGAAACGTTGGGAAGATAAAAATAAGTTAATATACGCGATAAAATCCGTAAAATTAGTTTTATTTAAATATATGTTATGTTAGAAACCTTATTTTAGATACATGTAGAGCCTAAGGTTTAGTGTAATAAATCAAAAGAATATTTTCTTTCGAGTAAAATTGCTTTATAATAGCGTCACCTGATTCATTCTATTGATAAAGTCAATTATCGAACAAAAACAGATTTAACCTTAAGGTGGAATGTAAAAAAAACCGCTAGATGGCCTAAAACGTGTCTAATTTAATATCTATTACTTTCTCTCGCAGGTTGAATCATATATATCTATATGTTTGTCTATTTTAAGTGTCGCTATTTCATTCCATCGAGTTTCAATTCAAAACGATTGTAAAGAAGTTTTCACTCAAAAACATTAAATACTTTATCGTAAGGCGGAAATGCATGATACACGTACAATATTTAAGTCATGTGAAGTTTTATTCAAAAGTTTTCCAAAATGCAACGCTTGTGAAATCCAAACTGACTGTTAACACAGAATAAATAATAGTTAAAAGAACAGAAGGCACACTCTCTGATAACAAACTTGCGAGCATACACTTATTTGCAACGTCGCAAATGTTCATAATCATTTGCACGCATCGAAAGTGACCTTCGTAAAATTAGCCTACAGTTTATTTTAACTCATTACTAAGCCACTGTACCGCGGAGCCGTCACTTGTCTGTTTAACATTTATAGCTATTTACAAACATGAGAATGAGAAGTGCTGCTAAGTAATCAATTATAACCAGTATATGCTGATCTTGCATTAGGAAGCAGTCACCAGTACTTGGAGGTCTACTTACACTAAACGATATTTTAAGGTCATTGGCATTGTTTTGCATTGGAGATTTGCATTCAACAAGCGCGTCCTTCCGCTGACTTTGTAAAGGTCACCTCTGGCCCCCTCTCTCGGGTGGGTCTCTGGGCCGAGTGGTCAGTAGCTCGACGCGTGGGACATTGTATTGTCTGCGACCGCTGGATCGGTCGCGCGCGGCCAGTGGATTTTGATGATCTAGAATTTGAGTAATTGTGCGCGTCTAACTATTGAACTTTACTATTGAATATTTGGGTCTAGTTGAGACCGCCTCGAATTGAGTGTCTGTTTTGAGCGTTACGTGACACGAGGCCTAATTTGAGTTTTGAGTGATTAAAGTAACTGATTGCCATTAATTTGCGCCGACGAGTTGTAGCTTGTGTTAATTTACGTCAATTTGTATAGTGATTGCATGTTGAAGTTCATTTGGCAATATTTATTTTGTTCGTGGCATTTTAATATCGTACGAAAGAATTTGCTTGTCGTTTGGAACGCTGAACTTTGTGACTCGAGAAGAGATCGCGTTCGTACGTGTGGTTATAATTTTGTTGCTAAGTTAACATACAGTAGAACTTTGATCGACCGTTCATTAGTTGTGCCGTGCGTCACGTGTTTGATTACGATTAACGGGGATTTAGTTGAGTTTGAAGTTAATTAAACGTACAATTAAGTTGATAAACTGAAATTGTGAAATGACGTCAGACTTGAGTTCAGATAAAGTAAACTACCACAGGAGGATCACACATTTAGAGAAACGCAGCGCCTGCGGATCTGCGGTCCGACTTTAACGGTTAAGTCAGGTTACACATTGTACACAATACTACACACTACTTACATGCACCTCACTTATCTCCTGACTGGTACCATGTGTTTAACCCTAGCCCTGGAGATCGGTAAGTTGTGCTTGATTTTTTTTCAGCCGTTTTAGAAAATTTATTCATAGGCCATTTGGGCCCCGTCCTCTGTTGTCCGTCGACTGCTCCGCTCATGGGCCCGGTATAGTTGACCTTTGTCGGGGCAACTCAGGGCGTGAACAGGCATCATACGCGAAAAAATTGAAAACTGCGAAGCTGTGGTTGGATCACCAATCAAATAATAAATCTGTAGCTATGGTGTCAGTGACTAAGTACGTAATTATCTAGATCTACCTATAAATAATAATATATTACCTTTCTGTATCCTTAGGAACAGTAAAGAATGAAAAGACGATATTCCTATTGTTATTTAAGCACCCGTATGCTATGCAGTATATTTTGGCTTTTTGAGAGGCCATACTTGAATAAAAACTCAAAAATAAATATCAAAAGTGCCTATATACCTGTACGAAAAAAAATTATGTGAACGTAAGGCGCGCGTCAGCTCGAGTGGGCGCGTGACAACCTCACAGAATTTGCCCCGCATGCGGGGTTGCTTAGCGTAGGCATATTTTAATACCTAAAGCGCGGAGTGAGACAGACCTGCTGTTAGTAAGAATTTGCTTGTCGTGTGGAACGCTGAACTTTGTGACTCGAGAAGAGATCGCTTTCGTACCTGTGGTTATAATTTTGTTGCTAAGTGAACATACAGTTGAACTTTGATCGACCGTTCATTAGTTGTGCCGTGCGTCACGTGTTTGATTACGATTAACGGGGATTTAGTTGATTTTGAAGTTAATTAAACGTACAATAAAGTTGATAAACTGAAATTGTGAAGTGACGCCAGACTTGAGTTCAGATAAAGTGAAGTATCGCTTATTTGGAGGAACGTAGCACCTGCGGATCTGCGGTCCGATTTCAACGGTTCATTCACGTTACACATTGTACACACTACTACAAACTACTAACATGCACATACTTAACGCATGACCGCGCCTTAAAGTCGGTCCTCGATTCGGAACCCGGTAAGTTCGTATTAATTAGTTAGCCGTATATACTACATATCCATTAGCCATTGGGCCCCTTCCTCTGTTGCTCGTCGACTGTTCCGCTCATGGGCCCCGGGATAGTTGACCTTTGTCGGGGCAACTCAGGGTGTGAACAATTGTGGTAAGCAGAGCGTGGTTGATTGGTTCTCCAATCAAGCACGGCCGTAATATAAATAAAAATAGTACGTAATATAAATTAAATATTTTTTTGTTTGTTAGCGGGTAGAATTAAAAGGCACGCCCGTTAGGCTGCGCAAGCCGAAGTGTAGTTTGGTTAGGGTTAGGTACCTCCGCGTCGGGTATTTCGGCTAGGTAGATCGAATAGCCGAAGGGTCGGTCGCTTCAGCGAGGCATTTTTGTTGACCGACTGTGTAATTTGTATTTAACTTAATTTAATAGAAATTGTATTTGTTATTTGTTAATTTATATTTATTTGTGCCCCGTATTAATTTGTATTTAGTAGTGATGCCATCGCACAAGCTACCGATGCGTCACCTGAAGGTGGAGCTGCGCTGGGCCTCTAGCGTCCATGCTTTGATAGGGCGACCCGATAGGGTCTATAGTTTGGAGAAGCGGCTCGAGCAGGTCGCGGCCCGGGGGGCCGTAGTGGAGGAGGCTTACGCTGAGCTCGGGGCCTCGGATGCGGAAAAGGGAGTCCTGGACTCCTGCCTCGCGGACTACGAGCAGTTCTTTTCGCTCACGGACGACATGATAGAGGCGGGGGCCAGGTATGCTGAGGAGGCACCTGAAAATCGGATGAGTGGCCTGCCCGAGCCCCCTCGGAAGCAGCCTACTCAGCCGGAGCTGTTGGGACGACTCCCAACTCTGGACCTGCCAAGGTGCTCCAGGGTCCTTTCCGAATGGCTGACCTTCGTTGGTCTTTTTGATAGCCTAGTGGACACCCGGAGAGACTCGATACCGGGTCAGAAGATGGCGTACCTCCTGGCCTCACTGGAGGGGGAGGCCCTGGGCGTCGTCGACCATTTGAGATTGTCGGACGATGCCTACCAGACTGCCCGGCACCTCCTCGCAGGAAGATACGCCAACGTCCGGTGAATTGCGGACGAATACGTTAGGCAGCTTCTAAGCCTCCCGCTGCTTAGTGACCGGGCCAGACTACGTCCGGACCTCGTGACCAGTCTTGGTGGCCTGTAATACGCTGAGGCCGCTGGATTTACCGGTTGAATATTGGTCCTTTTTGTTGCTCCACATCGTGCTGTCCCGTCTGCCTCTCGACCTTCGGACACATTTTGAGGAGAGGTATAGCGGGGACGGCGCCTTCTACACAGTGCTGCGCCACATGCAAGCGCTTCAAGCGGAAAGATGCTGACCAACATGCCACTGCCGCTCTCAACTGTCCTGCACGTTTGCACGCGGAACAGCAGTCGGTCAACATGACCCAGTATGGATAGGACGACTACTTTTCGCGTAGGTCAGCTCAACTTGCAAGGCTCGAAGACGGCTATCACTGAGCTTCCTGTCATAGCCGGAGAACTGGGGTTGGATCTAGTACTAGTTCAGGAGCAATATCAGCATCCTCACATACTTGGGTGCGGCACCAACCCTAAGGCCGGTCTATTACCAGTAAGTTCACGATTTGTAGTCACGCTTCTACATGACTTATGCAACGAACACTGTGGTGTAGGTCATGTCAGCTGCCAGAGCTTTAGCATATACGTCGTATCGTTATACTGCCAGTACAGTCATGACATCTCTTGTCACCTGCAACATCTCACCCACGTGATGGATCAGCTTTCTGGTCACCCAATCCTTATTGGTGTGGACAGTAACGCTCACTCTCCAATGTGGCACTGCGAGCGCAGGCAATATGTAGGTCGCGGCCCCGACACAGAATACCGCAAACTCCAGATGGAGGGATTCATCCTCGGACGGAATTTGCTGGTACATAATGTGGAGGGTCAACCGCCAACCTTTCATAGCCCAAATGGCTCGTCCAATGTGGATATTACCATATCCACACGTAGTGTGAGGGTTGCTGACTGGAAGGTGCATGAGGGTGTCAGTATGAATGACCACCAGTTGATAACGTTTGGCGTTATCCTTGGTGACTCACGGAGGTACGATGGCACAGAATTTTCAGATAACGTATATTACTTTTGTGAACGTGGTGTGAACTGGGCAGGATTTTGTTCGACTCTGCACGCCCGCATGTCACAGCTGAGGCTAACGCGGCCAGCTAATGATATTTGCGAGCAGTACTCTGCAATACTTCTACGTACCGCGAGAGAACGATTAGGTACACGTACGAAAAAGGAGAAAGAAGGGTACGAATGGTGGTACCTCCGGTTCTTGACCGTATGCGTAACGAGGTCTATTGTGCACGTCGTAAGTGGCAGGCCTCACGTCGCATAGGAGACGACAGGGAGAAGGCTCTTCACGATTATCTCCGACAAACAAGGATACGCTACAAGCTAGCTATGAAGGAAACTAAACTTGCCTTCTTCCGCTCTGTCGCGGAATCAGCTAACGCCGATCCGTGGGGCCTGGCTTACCGAACAGCCAGTGGACGACTTCGTCCACCTCTCAACGTGCTAAATGGAGTGAGATTAGCCGACGGCTATACTAGGACGACTGGAGACACCATGCTTGGCCTCGTCAATGCCTTATGCCCAGACGATAATCTAGCCATCGACAAGTGCGGATCGCTGCTGCATGTGCTCCATCTGGAACTGATGCTACACCACCGACCAAAGAACAAATTAAACTCATCATTCGAGAACTGCCGAACACTGCACCCGGCATTGACGGTATCACAGCTAAGATTGTTAGACAAGCATGGCGGGTAACTGGTGACGAGATCTGGCACATGTTTAGGGCGTGCATAGTCTAGGGCGTTTTTCCGGATCTGTGGAAGATGGGCAAACTCGTTGTTCTGCCAAAGGGTGGCGACAGGCCGCTTACTGACCCTAAAGCCTACCGCCCGATAACTTTGCTGCCCATATTGGGAAAAATACTGGAGCGTGTGATAATCTCCTGCGCTCCATGTCTCTACCGCGGAATCTCCGATGCACAACATGGCTTCACGCGTGGCCGATCCACAGTGACCGCCCTTAGTACCATCAACCGAATTACCAACGGATGAACCGAGAAGTACGTGCAACTGATCCTTCTGGACATATCTGGAGTCTTTGACAATGCCTAGTGGCCAATGGTCCTACTCAAGGCAAAGCAATGTGGCGTTCCACCTAACATTTACCGTATTTTAACGAGTAACTTTATAAATCGCCATGTAGGACGGTTTGCTGGAAACCGGGTAGTGTGGAAGGTCTCCACGATGGGCTGTCCTCAGGGATCGGTACTGGGACCAACCCTATGGAACCTCCTACTCGATGACCTCCTGAAGCTGCCAAAACCCGATGGAGTACACTTCGATGCTTACGCCGACGATGTGACGATCGTGGTCGAAGCATCGTCTCGTTCCGCAATAGAGCGCAAAGCGGCAGCTACGATCGCTGCCGTGTCCGAGTGGGGTATTCGCAACAGACTAGGGTTTTCTACCGGGAAGTCACAAACGATGACCTATAAGGGCAAGTTTAAACGTGGACCAATTATAAAGATGGACGGTGCAACGATCACAAGTGTTTCATAGGCAAGAGCCCTAGGAATAATTTTGGACGAGGCAAGGTCCTATGTGCAGCATGCATTATATATCGGCAAGAAGGCCGCTGCTTGCTTCGGGAAGATGTCGCGATTGTCTTCATCGACCTGGGGCATAAGATTTCACGCCCTTAGAGTCCTGTATTCAGGGACCTATGTGGCAACGTTAACATATGCTGCTGCCGTATGGTACCAACGCTCGTCCCTTTATGTTATCAGAAGCGTACTGATGAGGACGCAAAGACCAGCTTTGATTCTTCTCACGAAGGCTTACAGGACGGCTAGCAGCGCAGCGCTACCGGTGTTGGCGGGCGTATTGCCTGCCGACCTGGAAGTTTTTCAAGCGGGACGAGTCGACGAGGAGGGGACGGGTTTGGTCGACAAGGAGCGCATGATGAAGAAGAGGGAGATGATGGCTGCTGTCGTTGCCATTTGGCAGGACCGGTGGGATTCAAGCCAAGATGGCAGGGATCTATACAAGTTTTTCCCGGACATCGCAGAGCGTCTAATCTTCAGGTGGGTCGAGCCCGATTATGTAGTATCGCAGATTCTTGTTTGTCACAGGTGTTTCAACGAGCGTCTCCTAAAATTCAACCTTAGGAACTCTGGCTTATGCCCCTGCGGCTCAGCAATGGAGAGTCGTGACCATGCTCTCTGGGATTGCGATCTGTATATTGAAGAGAGGAACGCATTATTGGACAGCCTACAAAGAACAGAAATAGGACCAGTATACTTCCGGGACCTAGTGTGCTGCGAATCCAACTTTAAGGAGTTTAGGAGATTTGCGCATGCATGGCATCAGAAAAGGAAACAGTATGAGGACTGAAAATACGACCAGATAGCTGCGAACGCGAAGTGTCGTCGCTGTGGAGTGACGCCCCAGAAGGGGGAGAAGTGAAATGTAGAGAAAAGGGACGGAACAGAGAGATTTGTAGGGAGTCAAGTAAGCGCACGTGGGAAAGAGCCACGAGCAAGTACCGTGTGCGTCTCCCGTGATTCGGTCCGTATGCCGCAAGGCGGGAAAGACCATGGGATGGTGGAGGGAATGTCCGCACTGCCAGGGCAACCACCATGCCGTTTTGTGCCTGGGTGCGAACGACGCTTCCTCTCGGGGCTCTGCCGGGCCCTCAACTCCCACGGGCGGGGGCGCTCAACTGCGCCCTCTGTCGGGCGACGCTCGGCGCTCGCCTGCCGGCCACCGTGCTCCTGGGTTTAAGGGGGATCCCTCCCCGACCAGTCGGGGGATCGTTCCTCCAGGGGCGGGGGGGGGGTCATCGCTCCCCCTCGGAGTGTGGAGAGGAACTCCACAGCCACTCAGTAGTTAACTTGACCCTTCTCACCCCCGTTAGCTGAGTGGCCGCGACTGGGGTACCACCGTCCCCCCTTTGATGGAGGCAGCCCCCGCTAGCTGCTGCCCTAGCTTCCACCACGGCCGCCTCCACTGAGCCTTTGAGCCGTCAACAGTCCACTTGTCAAACTGTTCTATTGCCGACGGCCTCAGTGAAGGCGTACAACCCGAGTGGCGAATGTTTAAACGGTCCGCGCTCTATTGGATTCGGGTTCACAACGCTGTGTGGTCTTAACTTGGTTGGTGGGAAGACTAGGGCTCCCCTGAAGCGTTGAATCACGCTGTCAAGGAGTAGTAGATTTGGCTTTGGTCGAGCATTTAATTAAAAATGCTTTGAATTAAAAATGAAAATGCTTTGGCTTTTCCGCGAAATGTTTCGTAGTTGTAGCGGTTGTGAGTAAAAAGGTGAATTAAATATACTCCTTGAATACGAGTACATATGTTTTTGTAAAGATATCTAATCATTATGTTTGCTTTTTTGAAAGGAAAATTGAAATTGAGTAACACTATTTGTACCGAAGGAAATAAAAAGCAATCCTCTCTTTGTTTTCATGATTTTGTTGGCATTGTCGAAGATATTTATTTTGAAAAAAAAATTTTTTTTTGTTATCTCTATATGTTTGTCGTTTTGCTTAATTTGTCTGTTTTGATCTTTCAAGAAATAAATTTATTACAATTTGTTTTCGAGTTTTACATAGTAGTTTTGAGTATTGATGCTTTTGAAACTTGGTTGAAATATAAGCATAGGACTACATATCTAAAAAGGCTGGCCAGTTAGGAGATTATCAGATTGAAATCAGCTACTGCACAATTAAGCAAATGGTTATATAGTAGATGGCTTGATTATGTCTATTTGCGTAAAAATTATACTAAAGCCGATCTGTGCGTTTTCGTGTGCCTCTCCACTGAGGCCGTTCATTTGGAACTTGTGGGTACCCTCAGCATTGAAATCTTTGTGGCCATGCTGGGCCGCTTCGTATCGTGTCGCGGTTTGCCGGACCTGATCCGGTCGGATTGCGGAACGAATCATAGGGGTACAGATAGGTGTTTGAAAGAGGTCGTCGAATTTCTGTCCAGCAACAGGACTTATTTAGGTACTGCGATGTCCAGGATGGGCATCCACTGGAGGTTCGAACCTCCGGCTTGCCCACATTGGGGCAGTATTTTGAGGCGGTGGTTAAGGTTGCAAGATCAGTTGGGGCGCCTAGGGTGGCCGAGGTTTTGGTTGGAGATTCGGTCTTGCAATGTGCCGTCGCGACCCTGTTCCGTTTGCCAATTTACTCGCGGACATAAGTCCTTATGTCCGGGACGGGGGTTTGTTTAAGCCAAATATTTGCATTGGAGATTTGCATTCAACAAGCGCGTCCTTCCGCTGACTTTGTAAAGGTCACCTCTGGCCCCCTCACTTGGGTGGGTCTCTGGGCCGAGCGGTCAGTAGCTCGACGCGTGGGATATTGTATTGTCTGCGACCGCTGGATCGGTCGCGCGCGGCCAGTGGATTTTGATGGTCTAGAATTTGAGTAATTGTGCGCGTCTAACTATTGAACTTTACTATTGAATATTTGGGTCTAGTTGAGACCGCCTCGAATTGAGTGTCTGTTTTGAGCGTTACGTGACACGAGGCCTAATTTGAGTTCTGAGTGATTAAAGTAACTGATTGCCATTAATTTGCGCCGACGAGTTGTAGCTTGTGTTAATTTACGTCAATTTGTATAGTGATTGCATGTTGAAGTTCATTTGGCAATATTTATTTTGTTCGTGGCATTTTAATATCGTACGAAAGAATTTGCTTGTCGTTTGGAACGCTGAACTTTGTGACTCGAGAAGAGATCGCGTTCGTACGTGTGGTTATAATTTTGTTGCTAAGTGAACATATAGTAGAACTTTGATCTACCGTTCATTAGTTGTGCCGTGCATCACGTGTTTGATTACGATTAACGGGGGTTTAGTTGAGTTTGAAATTAATTAAACGTACAATAAAGTTGATAAACTGAAATTGTGAAATTACGTCAAACTTGAGTTCAGACAAAGTGAACTACCACTGGAGGATCACACATTTGGAGAAACGCAGCCGCTCCGCTCATGGGCCCCGCATTAATTATCCTTTGTCGGGGCAACTCAGGGCGTGAACAGGCATTATACGCGAAAAAATTGAAAACTGCGAAGCTGTGGTCGGGTCACTAATCAAATAATAAATCTGTAGCTATGGTGTCAGTGACTAAGTACGTAATTATCTAGATGTACCTATAAATAATAATATGTTACCTTTCTGTATCCTTAGGAACGGTAAAGAATGGAAAGACGATATTCCTATTGTTATTTAAGCACCCGTATGCTATGCAGTACCTTTTGGCTTTTTGAGAGGCCATACTTGAATAAAAACTCAAAAATAAATATCAAAATTGCCTATATACCTGTAGGAAAAAAAAATATGTGAACGTAAGACGCGCGTCAGCTCAAGTGAGCGCGTGACAACCTCACAGAATTTGCCCCGCATGCGGGGTTGCTTAGCGTAGGCATATTTTAATACCTAAAGCACGGAGTAAGACAGACCTGCTGTTATTAAGATCCTGTGCTTAAGTAGTTTTTCTCAAAGCCCAGGCATTTTTGGTAACAGACTTCATTAATTAATTTTTATTGGATTCCAAACAAATTTTTGTAATTTTGTAAAAATTAATTGTGTAATTGTTGTAAATTTTTGTTTATTCACGTGTGTTACTATCTCTTACCTTAAGTGTATTGAGTTATTTTACATACAAGTGGTGACAATAGATTTCTGAATTTTTGCCTCGATTATGACTTAAAATACATATGTGTTGTCACTCGTAAAGGCTAATGTAGTATGTATTATTACCTGAAAAAAAAGTTTATTTCATTATCAGTGCCAAACGTTTTTGGTTCTAGTCATTTCCTTTAACCAAAAAAACATAAAACTCCTATTTTAAATTATAATTTTGTAAGAGCGCTGTCCTTTTTCGGTCAAACCAATAACAGAAACAGAAACAGAAACAGAAACTTTTTTATTCAATATAGATTATAAATAATGCTTATTGAAAGTCACTCTTTTGTATCATTACCACTGGTTCGAAAAAAAACCTCTGTCCTGGGAAGAACCAGCAAGAAACCCAGCGGGACTTTTCTTTTGAAATAACAGTTTACAATCATGTATGTTACACAAATTAACAACACAACAAATTAGAAATACTCGTAGCTTGGTAGCGATCACCTCATTTCCAGGGGTTATTATCATCTATAAATTCTTTAATACTATAATAACCCTTTTTATACAAACTTAGTTTAATAAAGTTTTTGAACTTTGAGCAGGTCAAATTTTGTATATTTTCTGGAATTTTGTTGTAAAAGCGTATACATCGCCCCAAGAATGAATTACTGACTCGATGAAGTCGAGTAACCGGTACTACTAGCTTGTGTCTGTTCCTAGTATTTACAGAATGAATATCACTTATTTTTGTAAAACTACTTTTATTTTTGTGTACGTACATTATATTTTCATAAATGTATTGAGAGGCCAAAGTTAATATATTAATTTCCTTAAAAATTTTGTCGCAGCGACTCTTTAGGCTTTAAATCATAAATTGCTCTTATGGCCCTCTTCTGTAAAACAAATATAATTTCAGTGTCAGCTGTGTGTTCCCATAGCAAAATACCATACGACATTATGCTATGGAAATAGCTAAAGTAAACTAGTCTAGCTGTTTCAACACTAGTTAGACTTTTAATCTTTTTTACGGCATATGCTTCAGAACTAAGTCTGCTTGCTAGTTTTGATATATGGGGGCTCCATTGAAGCTTCGCGTCTAGTGTGATTCCAAGAAAAATGGTGGTATCTACAAGACTCAGTTTCTCCCCATTTAAAATTATATTAGTATTTAATTGTTTGACATTTGGAGTCATAAATTTCATACATTTCGTTTTAGTGCCATTTAAATGCAAATTATAAACATTGAACCAATTTACTAATTTAGATATAGCATTATTTACTTCGTCATATTTTAGCAATTGTCGACTTAATTTGAAAATTAAAGAAGTGTCATCTGCAAATAATACTACATCATGGTTATCTCCTACTATGTAAGGTAAGTCATTAATGTATACAAGAAACAGAAAGGGGCCTAGAATTGAGCCTTGAGGCACGCCCATCTGTACCATCGACCCGGAAGAACTCATACTGTTAATGACAACTTTTTGCGTTCTCTTACTTAAGTATGAAATAATTAATTTAAGAGCATCACTTCTTACACCGTAGTGTTGAAGTTTCCTGATTAATGTTTCATGGTGAACACAATCGAAGGCTTTGGATAGGTCACAAAATATACCCAAAGCATCCTGTGAATTCTCCCATGCATTAAATATATATTTAATCAGCTCAACACCGGCATCAGTTGTCGAGCGACCCCTTGTGAAACCAAATTGATTTTTATGAAGTAAATTATTTATATTAAAGAAATTTAACATTTGATCAAGAATAATTTTTTCAAAAATCTTACTAAGTGTTGGTAGTACAGAAATAGGTCTAAAATTAGCGGGGTCTAATGTACTACCAGATTTAAATAAAGATATTACTTTACTATACTTCATTAAATCAGGAAACACACCAGATTCGATACTAGTATTAAAAATAATAGCTAAATGAGGCGCGATTGTATCTATAATAGACGCAATAACTTTAACGGAAATCCCCCACAGATCCGCAGTTTTCTTAACATCAATAGTTTTAAAATATTTTACAATATCTTTTGATGATACTTTATGAAATGTAAAATTCATTGTACACGCATTTACATTTTGTTTAAGTAATGATTCGGCGACCGCAGGAGAAGAATTCAGTGACTTAGTGGTTAATATCGGAATATCAGTAAAATATTTCTCAAAAACCATTGCAACGTCCTGATCTGATTCGGTTAATTTGTTATTAACACTTAACTGGTAGTTTGAATTGCGAGAGTTAATCTTACCAGTTTCGCTATTAATTATACTCCATGTCATTTTAATTTTATTAGAAGCCGTCTTAATTTTGTTGCTTAAATGCAAAGACTTGGCTGTAGAGCACACTCTTTTAAATATTTTTGAATATTTTTTTACATATTCCCTAAATTCGACGCTATGATTATATGACCTTTCATGGTAAATATCATATAACCTATGTCTGCTCTTATGGACTCCTACTGTCGCCCATTCATTAAATGACTTCCGACTGTTCAAGGAGAATGTCTTAGAAGTAAAAGTATTATTAAATTCATTGCAAATAAGCTTAAATAATGTTCCATACAAAAAATTTGGATCATTTTGGTATGTAAGTGATGGAAGTTTTTTCACTATGTTACTTCTAAATTTCTCCAAGCGACGTGCATTTACTGGAACAAACACAACTTTCTTATCTACTTGCTTTTTGTGAACATATGGTAACGAGACTACTTGTCCACAGTGATCAGAACTTAATTTTTGAATTATACATTTATGCAACGGCTTCACATTTGTAAAAATGTTATCTATACATGTTGCACTAGATTGAGCAATACGCGTTGGCTATAAAAATAAATTAAAAAGACCATATGATTTAAACAATGATCTAAATTTAATATTGATTGAGGAAGCTTCTAGGAGTAGAGTAGAGTAATAATTTCTGTTGCAGCAATAATGAACTAAAGCTTGACTCTACCACGGACATGTCTGGTATACCTTCATTACGCCAACCAAAACCTTTCTAATCTATGGTCCTGACTAACATTAGATAAATTCGTAACAATGCCCACAATTTTGTAGAACTGAAATAATGTCTACTTTAATATAAATTTTAAGAGAAATTTGCCCGTAAGACACTTAAGCACATATTGTTAAGACGACCACAACTTGGCTAGTCTCCAAGATCTGCCTTAATAGCTGCTTGTCTGTTTGCCACAGTGGTGGTAGATATTTAGACATAATGTATAAGAAGTTATGTTCTATTTATTATGATATTGTTGAGTTAAGAGAATATCTACGCAATATTTAAGCATACCGCTCACAAAAGCAAAGGACTCGGGTTCGATTCTCGACGGCACCAATAAATGCTTTCGGAATGAAACCGACATGTTTGAAAAACCCATACTTAATATTATATATTATATTATTAATATTATAAATGCGAAAGTGTGTTTGTTTGTTTGTTTTTCCTTCTTTCACGTCGCAACAGAGCGTCGGCATGTCATGATTTTTTGTATGGGGATAGTTCGATGGCTGTAGAGTGACATAGGCTTCAGCGGAAAAACATATCATTCCCGTGGGTATATCGAATATGTTGCAAAATTAAATTCAGCTAGGTGGCGCCATCGTAATTCTACAAGACGGATGACGGTACGATGGACGAACACAGAAGGTCAGAATATCTGGGTTATTGTCTTTTTACCAAAATTAAGATAAAAAATGTATGAGTCTGTATTTTTCCACGCAAGACCGGGAAGAGAGCGATAAAAAACAAAATACAGTTCTTATATGTGGTTATGAATGAATCGGTATTACAATAAGAAAAATTGTGCAAAATTATAAGAAAAATATTTTTTGAAAGTTCTTATTAACTAACGTATACATAGTTTAAATTGATTCCGCTAGATGTCGTTACTAGGATTTTAAAACGCGATAACGAAATGTTTCCTGACATGTACTTAACTCCCGCCGTTGAGCCGCGCGTCAACTTATAGTGCATACGGTACCTATACGCTTAAATTGTTTCTATTTTGTAGCTAATTCGACTACCTGTTTTCGATTTCGGTTGTTTGTTATTTGCTTTGTGATTTGGTTAGGGTTGAATGGATTTATATTGGCTTTGATTTTCGAAATTGTGGTTTTTCTTGGATCGGTTTTGTTGATTTGGTTGGTATTCCTTTATACATATTTAGACTCTGGCTTTGATTTTGGATTTTGTTTATTTAGAATCGTGAATTGGTTTTCGTTGTTTTAGGTTATTTAACAATATTTCAAAGGAATATTAATAGTATAGAAAGTGTATACGGTACCTATACACTTACTTCTTTTTTTGTTGGTTATAAATATATTGACTACTGCTTTCGATTTTGGTTTTCTGCGATTTGTTTTGTGATTTGGTTTAAGTTCATTCGATTTTTTTTGGCTATCGTTTTCGGATTTGTGTTATAGTAGATTGTCAATCTACTATAAGGGCATCTGAAACACCAGAACAGACATAGGCGCGAAGATATGCAAATACACAGCTCCAAGCTGAACGTGGACAAAATTTTCAAAGAAACAATTGGTCGGTTTTTAATGACGCAGCATTCAATTATGATCCGTTGATTGATTATAAAAATTACAGGTTAGTTGTAATGGGATTGATGGACAAGGCGTGTCCATTTTGCAGCGCTTTAAAATAGAAAGATGAGACCGCAGGCATGTGCTATTCCAATGGCAAAGTGTCTCTTCCGTTTCTTGGGGAACCAGAAGATCCTTTGAAAACTCTCTTTTTATATGATGCTAATGAGTCACGGCGCTCTTTAAACAGGATCCGGAAATATAACTCATGCTTTCAAATGACGTCCTTCGGAGTTGACCGGGAAATAATAATGCCGGGATTTTCGCCTACATTTACGGTGCAAGGGCAAATTTATCACAGAATAGGTTCACTTTTTCCAGCTGAAAACGAACAGCGTAAATTTTTACAAGTATATTTTATCGGTGACGAAGAAATTGAGGTAGGCCGTCGCTGCCAATTTATCCGGGGAGTTGGGAGCGACACAGTGTTCAAAATTTAAAGATTATTACATGAACGTAACATTTTAGTCAAAACATTTAAAACTGCTTTAGAAAACCTACCTGAAGAGGATTATAAAGCCGTCATTCACGCAGATCGGACCCCTGGAGGAGAGCATGAAAGGCGCTACAATGCACCTTTGATAAACATAAACGAAATAGCAACCGTAATTAGTGGTGATCAATTTTCTTCACGAGACATTGTCTTGCGAGCACGTGATGATACGTTGCAACGGGTAGCCGATACACACAAGTTTTATGACGCTCTTCAATACCCATTGATTTATTGCAAAGGACAAGAGGGTTTTCATTTTCAAATTCCACTCATTAACCCGGTCACAAAGGAGCCTACTCCGAACAAAAAAGTATCATGTATGGGTTTTCATGCGTATCATATGATGTTGCGAGAAAATGATTTTAACCTCTTAGCCCGGTGTAGACAATTATTTCATCAATTTTTGGTAGACATGTATGTGACGGTAGAAAGAGATTTAGGTGAAATGGTAATTCTGCCCTCATCATTCTTTAACAGTCTCCGCTACCAACATGAGTACACACAAGACGCATTCGCCTATGTACGAACTTACGGAAGACCTGATCTTTTTGATACTTTTACTTGCAATCCCACTTGGAAAGAATTACCGAGGAGCTAATGCCGGGCCAAAAAGTACTGACATATACGATTTAGTTGCTAGAGTATTTAGATTAAAAGTAAAAAAATTAATGTATGTAATTAACAAAGGGAAAATTTTCGAAGAGGTGCAGTGCTTCATGTATTCAATTGAATGGCAAAAAGAGGATTACCGCATGCCCACATTCTAATATGGCTTTAAGAGAAGTTGCGGCCCAGCCAAATAGACGACATAATAAGCGCCGAGATTCCGGATCCTGAGCAAGATAAAGAATTGTATGATACCATCGTCCGAAATATGATTCACGGTCCATGTGGAACACGAAATTCAATATCGCCATGTATGAACGAAGGAAAATGTACAAAGAAATTCCCTAAACAGCTATGAAAAGAAACAGTGCACAATGACAATGGCTACCCTTTATACAGACGCAGAGCTCCCGAAGATGGTGGCAGGAAAGTTACAATCAAATCTCGCTCTGGAACGTTCGAAACCTTAGATAACAGCTGGATTGTCCCGTATTCGCCCATTCTATGTAAAATGTTTAATGCCCACATTAATCTAGAAGCATGTAGCTCTGTCAACGCAATCAAGTATATCTGTAAGTACATAAATAAAGAAAGCGACCAAGCAATATTTAATCTCAGGAGTGAAGGTGAGGCAAATCCCGTTAATGAAGTACATACCTTTCAAGCAGGGCGTTATTTCAGCAGTAACGAGGCAGCGTCGCATCTCCTTGGCTTCTATAATGGATGAACAGTGGACTGTATATTTATTTCTGACTGGTTACTTATTGACTGATCTGAGGTTAGCTATACTAGGGGACCGCTTGAAGAAAAGATGGTACTTTTTACTATACTGTATTACGCTATTTACAATATTCGGCACTATAACTATCTAATATGTACAGAGAGAGGTCTTCAGTTGTGGAGTCTTGATCTGTTGTCTTGAGTCTTCTTTGGAGTCTTCTCGAGTGCCGCTTCCGAAGTGAAATGAACAGCTCACAGACCGAGACGCCCTTCTTATATCTCGCAAGAAGGTGCCTCAGTCTGTGAGTAGTGCCGTGCGACGACAAATGAAGCCACACGCGCGCTGATTGGTCGCCGACATCACTGGATCGGCGCCGGTGTGAGGGGTGCGCGGGGGGTAGCGGGGTACGAAGGGGCGACGGGGCGGCGGGTCTCTAGCTGTCCTCAACATTCTCCCCCCGGCGTAGCTCGCGAGCCTCATCTTCTTTCGGGAGGACGGCGATCTTCCTGACCGGCCGCCGCAGCTATCCGCCCCTGGTCCGCACCTCCACGTTGCGCACCACGCCGTCTAGTCCGGGAAAGGTCCGCGTTACAATGCCACGCGGCCACACGTTCCTTGGCAGGCTACCGTCTGCCACCACGACGAGGTCCCCTTCTTGTAGCTGTCGCTGCTGCACATCCCGTGAGTCCCCGCGCGCAACCAGCGTCGGCAGGTACTCCTTCATCCAGCGCTTCCAGTACTCGTCGGCAAGTCCTTGCGCCGCTCTCCACGCCCGACGATCACTAGGCGTGCACGGCGCGGTTACTGGAAGGCTCGATGGTCCCAGCAGCAGGAAGTGGTTGGGTGTCAGCGTCTCTTACTCGTCGATGTCGACCGGTACGTGTGTCAACGGTCGAGAGTTCACCGTGTTCTCGGCTTCTGTGAGGAGCGTCACCAACGTCTCCTCCCGCGGGCTCTTCTGGTGTAGAGTGGCTTCGAGCGCGGTCTTCACTGAGCGCACGAGACGCTCCCATGCGCCTCCCTGGTTCGGCGCGCCCGGCGCGATGAACTTCCAGTCTGTCCGCCGAGTCAACGCGTAGTCCTTCAGCAAGGGTGCCCACTCCTCCATTGCCCGTCGTATTTCGGTGTCCGCCCCATGGAAATTTGTTCCGTTGTCAGAGTAGATGACCCGTGGCCACCCACGCCTAGCCGCCATGCGCCGCAATGCCGATATCGCCGAGTCCGTCGTTAGGGAATAAACTATCTCTAGATGTACCGCGCGCGTCGTCAAACAAGTGAATAACGCTATCCACCGCTTTTCATGCCTACGTCCTATTGTTACCGTTATAGGCCCGAAATAGTCGATTCCGGTGTAGGTGAATGGTCGCGCGAATGCCCCTAACCGTTCAGGTGGTAGGCGCTGCCGGTTGCCAAGTTTTTTCCCCGCTGCAGTCGACTGATGTCTTCAGCAAAGCTCTCTTGTTGACTGCGCTCTATCCACATCCGCTCTGCTCTCTGGATGTGGTCCAATGTTAGTCCGTGCGCCTTTACTCTCATGGCATCGACGAACTGTAATATCCGAGCGGTGGCCCTGACCAATTTCTCGTAAGAAGAGAACCTCTCGATGTCTGTCAGGTGTGGAGCGTCCCTGGTGTCGCTCTGGTGCGCCACAACTTCCTCCAACTCGTCATCTTTATCCCCTGCCTTCTCTTCCCGACGTCGAGGCCATCGATCTTCATCTTCGTACAGGAATGGCGGTCCCGTAAACCATTTGTCGCTCTCTTCCTTGTACGTATAATTTATGCGCGTTGCCTGATCCGCGATGTTGTCTGCGGTCGGTATCCACCTCCATTGCTTGGGTGACGTCTTCTCCGATATCTCCCCAAATCTATGAGCCACGTAGGGGGTGTAACGCGCCGTATCGTTCTGTATCCAGTGGAGCGCCGTAGTGGAGTCTGTCCAATACACTACCCTATCGGCTACCCCTC
Source organism: Parnassius glacialis (assembly GCA_033319125.1). Taxonomy (NCBI): domain Eukaryota; kingdom Metazoa; phylum Arthropoda; class Insecta; order Lepidoptera; family Papilionidae; genus Parnassius; species Parnassius glacialis. The sequence goes on along the minus strand of JAVANC010000023.1, from coordinate 19,784,540 downwards.
TGTGCTCGCCTTGCATGAATTCCGCGAGTCACGCGCCTATCAGATTCGCCTGCAACTCTAACCGCGGTATGCTTTGCGCCTTTATCGGGGCGACTTTCGCCTTTGCCGCACTAACCGTACCTTAACCGTTCCGTCGCGGTATCGTATTCGCCAATACGCCGCGGATGCGTACGCACGTTCGCTTGCGTCATTAAACACGTGAAGCTGACGCTCTACCACTCCCCCCGTAGGAGCACAGCACCTAGGCAGCCGCAGTCGTGATACATCCTCGACGACTCGCAGCCACCTCTGAAATTCCTCAGCTGCCTCCTCGGGTAGTTCGTCGTCCCATCCGACCTTCTTCATCCGCCACAGGTCTTGCAGCAGGATCTTGGCGGTGATGGTGAGGTAGCTCAGCAGTCCCAGCGGGTCGAAGACCGACATGACTGCACTTAACGCCTCTCTCTTGATCGGTGGCCTCTGCAGCGTCTTCACTTCGTTCGGTACCCTGTTCATGGATGTGTTGAACGTTAAGGCATCTTCATCGGCCATCCATAATAGCCCTAGGGTTCTGCCTGGGCTGTCTTGTCTCAAGCCTACCTCCTTAGGCTTGCTTGCTAGTAATTCCTCCGGCTTGTCTTCTAGTAGGGCTGCGTGGTTCGAATTCCAGCCTGCTAAGGTGAAGCCGGCCTGCTGGTGTACTTCCATAACCTGCCTCGCAGTGTTTACCGCTTCCTCTACCGTAGCATAACTGTCTAGGTAGTCATCCATGTAGTGACTACGTACGATAGCGTTAAGTGCCAATGGATGTGTCTCTGCGTGTGCGCGCGCGTTATGATCCCTAACACTATGTGCGAGAAACGGCGAGCTCCTCGCACCGAAAATCATTGAAGTCATAACGTATTCCCGCGGTGGGCTGGATCGCTCGTTACCTCGCCACAGAAACAATTGCGCGGGTTGGTCGCGACGATCTATCTTCACGCGTAAAAACATTTCCCTAATATCCGCGGACACAGCTATTTCATTCTCCCTAAATCTAAACAGTATGCCCGGTTGGTTCCGTAACAAGTCGGGGCCATCAAGTAAATAATCGTTCAAACATTTACCGGACGCACGCACTGCCGCGTCGAAAACCACTCTTGTCTTCCCAGGCTTGTTCGGATTCCGTACTGCGAAGTGGGGCAGGTACCAGCTCTTGGGGTCCTCTCTCTCTGTCCTCTCGGCTTCCCTTGCGTATCCTTTTGCCAGGAGGTTGTCTATTTGTGCTGTATAGGCGTCTCGAAACTCCGGTGATTTGTCCATTTTCTTCTCGATCGTCCGCAGTCTTCGAGCAGCCATCTCGTAGCTGGGAGGCATCCGCACGTCGTCGTCCTTCCATGGCAGTCCCACCTGGTATGCTCGCCGACCTTCTTGACGGTGCGCTGGAATATCTCGACAGCGCGCTCCTCTTCCCGTCGCGGCCTACTCTTTAGCGAGATACCGATGGAATCGATCTCGTACTGCCGTTTAAGGAGTTCCGTTAACTCCTCGTCCTGACTGGCGAACGTTCGAATGTCCCTATCTAACCGTCCGCTACTGCTTACGACGTGTAATACGGTTTCACCGTCCTCCCTACACGTGAATCGCGGCACGGGTCCCTGTATCACCCATCCTAATAACGTACGTGCAGCTATAGGCTGCCTTCGACATCCTATCCTTAAATTACGGGTGATTATTAAATGCCAGTTGTCGGCGCCTAATAATAATCTCGGTTTGGCGTCCTCGTAGCAAACCGAGCTCGGTAGGTCGCGTAAGTGTTTCAACCGTAAACACTCTTTATTTACCGACTGCGAACCTATCTGTAAATTTGTTACTGTACGCGCATTTATTCTATACATTTCGCTGCGCGTCTTGCCACGTATGCCTATGTTAACTAGCCTGCTATCGGCCTCGCGCTGACTATTGTTTACTCCTCTAATATTCAGCGGCTTTACCGGTCCTTCCGCTCCTAACTCGCGCGCTAAGTCTTCGTCGATCAACGAAATAGTCGAGCCTTCGTCAAGCAACGCATACGTATCTATTTCCCTAGCGCGTGGTCCACGTAACGTAATGGGACACACTTTCAATAATACGGACGCATTACTACCAACGTTAGACGCGACGAGCACGGTCTCATCCGGTTTTGCCGATGTCTCAGGTGCGCGGGTCTTGCGGGTGTGAAGGAGGGCATGGTGGGGGGCGTTGCAGCTGTCGACGCCGCATTTCTTCGCTCTACATTTAAATCGTCGGTGTTTACTATTCAAACAGAGAAAACACACACCCTCTTCCTTTACCCAATTCCACCGGTCGTCCACACCCATTTTCGCTAACTTCCTACACTTAGCGATCACGTGTTCACCCCCGCAACACATACAAGAGGCACTACCGGTGTCCTCCTGGGCGGTGAATGTTTTTACGTCACGGGCCCTATTCTCTACGCGGCGTGTTAATACAACTCGTTTCGACGGCGGCGCCTCTCGTCCTACGGGCGATTCCTTAGTCGGCGCTACGGACGTATAGGCATGACTCAACGCACGGTCAGCCTCTCTCATCATGAACCTAGACAGTGTAACGATGTCCGGTTCGACTGCACTTCCGTAGTGCTCCGCATAATCGCACCAACGCGACCGTAAGTGAGGGCTTAGTTTACTAGTTACTTCCCTAGTCAGCATTGGATTTTGTAAATACCCTTTGCCGTCGACGTTCTGTAAAATACATACTATATTTTGTAATTTAATCGCGAACGAATTCAATTACTGAGCGGTTTGACCCGGGCGCGGAAGGCGTTTCAGTTCTTCTAACGCTCGATCGATAATTACTTCCGGGCGGCCGAAACACTGCTCTAATATTCGCATAATATCTGCTGGATCTTTCGCGGTAAACAGCAGTGCCGATACTACCTCCCTAGCTTCACCGCGTAGACAGTTTCTTAACCTTGCCATATTTTCCGTATTTGTGAATCCATATAAACGCGTGGATTCCTTCATCGCGGCTTTGAAGGCTAACCATTCCGCGGCCGAACCGTTAAAAATAGGCAAGCCCTGCGTCTGCTTCGCAGCAGCGGGCCTGACTCTAATCATATTCTCTAGAGCTTCCGCTAGTCGCTCTATACCCCTCTCTTTCCCTCGCGGAGTAAGCGACCTATCTCTATCCCTATCTCCCTCTAGCCTACGCTGTGGCGCTGGCGTCCTATGTACACCTACATCCCTATGACACGGCGACGATAATCTACGATCCGCGTGGCGATGTGGCGACGGCGATCTATGTACACCTACATCCCTATACGGCGACGGTGATCTACGATCCGCGTGGCGATGTGGCGATCTATGTGTAGGCGATAGAGTGCGGCGTTGGACGCGCGACGGCGACGTAACCCGTACACGACGATCCACCTGGTTCATTTCTACGGCGACTCCACTATCCCTCTGTATCGTTTCTACGCGACGTGGTTGAACCTCATTCGCTACCGTCCTCCCCTGGGCATCTTCACTGTGGTCGTAACCGGTTACCCTGTTCGGTAGGGTCTGCTCTAACTCGATGCGGGGCGCGGGCTGAGACGGGCGGCAAGGCGACTCCCCCCGCACAGTCTCTACGTTCTCTAACCACCTATCAACGCGTACCCTATTTTCAACTAACTCGTCTTCGTTAATACTTTCCCTATCTGTTTCTACTTGCAGTTGCGCGACGTCCCTAGCGTACTTTTTCTTAATAAGATCTTCTTCCAGTTGCAATTGCTTCCTCCTAATTGCAGCTAGTTCCTCCGCGGCGTTATATTCAATTTGTTTTAACCTAGCTATCGCGCTAGCTGTCGACCGGGCTGAACGAACGGAGCGGACCGACGGAGCTCGAGGTGCGGGCCTATGTACGACGTCTGTTACAGGCGCGACGGTACGTACTATCGAACTAGTTTCTGTAGACGGAAGATCTTCAATAATCGCGGCGAGTGTCTCTATGCGCGGCGCGGATGTGCTAACCTCTCCCAAGCGATCGGTCGTAGACACGGACATAGCGGGGCGCGGCGGCGGGGGCGCGGGCGCGGGCGTAGATGCGGGCGCGAGCGGGGCCTAGGGCGCGGGCGCGGCGGAGGGCGCTTGTGCCATCGCGAGATAATCGGACGGGGACGCGGGTGCTTCTTCGAATATACGCATTCCTACAGGCGTGTCGTCCTCGTTCCGTGCCTTCTGGCTTCGTGTCTTCCTCATTGTCCCACGTTGCGACCTCCGGTCGTCTTCAAAAAGACGTACGTATCGTCTTCAAAAAGACGCACGTATTGGATGTCGTTCCTGCCACAAGGGCGTTAGCAGATGGTCACAGTTTGACACCGTTAGGGAGCAACCACCTGGCCGCGTAAACGCGGTTAGAGAAACAAGAAATTGTCTGGAAACAGACAATAGACGTATGTGACGTAGTCGTAACAAGAAACAGGGAAGAAATTAGTACCGACGATCTTCTCTCTTCGTCGACGAACTTCTTTTTTCCTTGAAGATCTTCTATAATGATCTTCTCTCTTTTATAATTATGTTCTTTCTTCTATAATTATGTTCTTTCTTCTGTAATTGGCTTCTTTCTTGTTTCTTCTTACTTCTTGCTTCTTTCTTCTGGCTTGAATCCGGCGGCGATGGACCAAGAATATAATGGATGAACAGTGGACTGTATATTTATTTCTGACTGGTTACTTATTGACTGATCTGAGGTTAGCTATACTAGGGGACCGCTTGAAGAAAAGATGGTACTTTTTACTATACTGTATTACGCTATTTACAATATTCGGCACTATAACTATCTAATATGTACAGAGAGAGGTCTTCAGTTGTGGAGTCTTGATCTGTTGTCTTGAGTCTTCTTTGGAGTCTTCTCGAGTGCCGCTTCCGAAGTGAAATGAACAGCTCACAGACCGAGACGCCCTTCTTATATCTCGCAAGAAGGTGCCTCAGTCTGTGAGTAGTGCCGTGCGACGACAAATGAAGCCACACGCGCGCTGATTGGTCGCCGACATCACTGGATCGGCGCCGGTGTGCGGGGTGCGCGGGGAGTAGCGGGGTACGAAGGGGCGACGGGGCGGCGGGTCTCTAGCTGTCCTCAACAGCTTCCCTTTACATGAAAGGCACCCAACAGTTACTCACCTATCTGTGAACTTAGAAAATGGAGAGCGTGTATATTTCACCGCAGGAAATTTCCAAGAAAGAATTGCATCACCGCTTAAAACTACACTAACAGCCTTCTTTCAACTTTGTCAAACCAACCCTTTGCAAAAACGTTGTCTTATTCTGAAGTCCCCCGCTAGTATACTTGGAACACATCTAGTAAGGAGTGGAAACGCCGTGTTCAAGGTGCGCTTGTTGCAAATTGGCCCAGTGTAAAGTCATCAGATGCCCTTGGTCATGTGTATACCGTCCATGTAACTAATTTTGAATGTTTTTGTTTACGATTGCTGCTGCACCATGTTCGGGGTCCTACAAGATATAAAGACCTTAAAACTGTCAACGGTCAGGAATGCGCAACTTATAGAGAAGCATGTGAAACTCTGCATCTTATAGAAAACGATAATCACTGGGATGAAACCATGGAGAAGCTGTGCAGTGCCAGTCACCAGTCAAAATTAGGGATCTTTATGCAACTCTCATATCATCTTGCGGGCTATCTAATGCACATGAATTGTGGGAAACACACGCAAACATGACATACAATGAACACATTTATAATGAAGCACTTGGAAAAATTGAAGATAAAGTAATGGCAATGGTAGGCAAGAAATTAAGCGACTTTGGAATGATAAGCCCTCAGCGAACAACCGAAAATGAACTAAGTGATAAAATTATACGTGAAACAAACTACCATAGGCCAGCTTTGCAGCAGCAAGTAGCCGAATTTGTACCCCGCTAGCTTCCTGAACAAAAACGAGTTTTTGACAAAGTATTAGGACAAATTGAATCTGGAAATGGTGCACTTTTCTTTTTAGATGCCCCTGGAGGAACTGGGAAGACATTTTTGTTAAATTTATTACTAGCGCAAGTACAGAAAGATAAAAACATTGCTGTGGCCGTAGCTTCCTCCGGTATAGCCGCCACGTTGCTAAGCGGGGGCCGCACTGCACATTCTGTTTTAAAACTCCCTCTAAATCTAGCTCAGGAAGAATCGCCGATCTGCAACTTTAGCAAAAATAGTGCACGAGGTATAATGCTACGACAATGCAAGCTTTTAGTGTAGGACGAAAGTACAATGTCGCATAAAAAAGCTGTAGAAGCACTAAATCGAACGCTCCAGGATTTGCGCAGCAATACCGATGTAATGGGAGGAATGGTGGTTTTACTGGCTGGTGACTTTCGCCAAACTTTACCTGTCATTCAAAAGGGCACACCTGCAGATTAAATTAAAGCATAGAGATTTTTGAAATTTAGTTCATTCCGAATTAATTGCGAGCGTTTATTCAGATTTAACGAACAAAATGCATTAAGAAAAATGGTTATGTGAAAGGACGATTCTTGCACCAAAAAGTGAGAGCAATAACAAAATAAATTCAGATATATTAAGCGAAGTAGCAGGAGAAATAACAGAGTATTTGTCAGTAGACACAGTTATGGACACAGAACAGAGCACTTCATATCCAGTAGAGTTTCTAAATTCTCTAGAGTTGTCAGGTGTGCCCTCACATAAACTTCAATTAAAATTAGGGTCCCAGTAATACTAATGCGAAATTTAGATGCTCCTCGGTTATGTAATGGGACAAGGCTGCGTGCGACACATATTGGACGGAACATAATCGTTGCTACAATTTTGACAGGCGTAGGAAAAGGTGAAAATGTTATTATACCACGGATCCCTATAATTTCCACAGATCTTCCTTTTCAATTCAAAAGGTTGCAGTTCCCTATTAAGCTCAGTTTTGCAATGACAATTAATAAAGCGCAAGGGCAAACGTTACAGGTAGCTGACCATGAGAGAAACCGTGTTTGCTGTATCTAGCATGTTCGCGTGTGTCAAATGCCCAGAATCTCCACATTCTTTCCCCGAATGGAAAAACATATCACATTGTGTACCATAGCGTCTTAAAATAGTGTTCAGTTAGTTTTTTTCCAAAATTCCCACAATCAATTAATCGGAATTCCCACAGATCTTCCCTTTCAATTCAAAATTTCCTATCTAACTCAGTTTCTTTTCAATTCCAAATGCTGCAACTCTGACGGTTCTATTAAGTTCAGTTTCCTTTCAACTCAAAAGACTGGATCTCTGACGGATCTTTTATTTGGCTCAGTTTCCTTTCAATTCAGAAAACTGCATTTCTGACGAATCAATTTAGCTCACTTTATTTTCAAAAATCTGCATCCCTGACGGATAATTTTGCTCAGTTTCCTTTAATTAAAAAAATATCCCAATTCCATTTGGATTAAACAGGCTATTTTCATGCTTTCCTATAAGGCTGCGTTTCAAAACATTTAAATAGGCTGACGAATCAATTTTGCTTAGTTTCCTTTTAATGGCTGCATCTGACAAATCTATAAAACTCAGTTTTCTTTCAATTCAAAAAGCAATGGATAGTTCATTTCCCAGTGACTACGCGGGCGAAGCCGCGGGTAACAGCCAGTTAAAAAATATTTTAAACAAAAGTGAAATCCGCAAAAACACACATTGAGGCAACGTGCCAATCCCATCACTCCACCTTGTTATGAAGATTCCGATTCAGAAAAGAGGAGCAACGTATTAAGCAATAAAATCTATATGGACTCTAACTTTAATTTCAGCTTAGTTATCTTACGGTATGATCATCATACTAGGTGATGCAATCTGCTTAAATGTCCGTCTTGGTAGGTGCCAACCTCGTAACTATTTTTGTCGCCAGAAAACAGCACGCGTGTTGTTCTGTTCTGGTTTGAAATTTATATATATCCATTTTAGTCCTTAAAGGTGATAACACATCTATTGCCTTCTTTGTTCGTAGTTAGTTGCAGCCATCCATAGACTTTAGTATTTATATACCATCAGGTGGACTGTAAGTTTGCTTCAGATAAAAAAAATCGTCCTGTTTGCTCGAAACAGATAATGCTGAAGTAGAGCGGGTGTTGGTGAGTCTTGACTCTGATAGCGCTCCCGGGTAGGATAAAATTCTAAACAGGTTTTTGAAGTTGGGAAAGGATTTTTTTGTGCCCGTATTCACTTACCTTATAAGCATCTGTTTTACGAGTGGTATATTTCCTTACGCACTTAAACAATCATAAGTAACACCTGTTTATAAAAGTGGAAACAGAGACGATATAAATAACTACCGTCCTATTTCTGTTCTACCAGCTTTATTCAAAATTGTAGAGAAAATCTTAAATACTAGGATACTAAACCACTTAAATTAATACAATATATTATCAAATCAACAATTTGGATTTAGAAAACAACTTTCCACAGAAGACGCTGTTCTCACATTAAGCTCTTTAATCGTAAAGAATTTAGATGCGGCTAAAAGTGTTTTACAGTATTTTTAGACCTTTTTTTATAGGAGAGGGGGCAAACGAGCATGCGGCTCACCTGATGGTAAGTGACTACCGCCGCCCATGAACAACTGCAACACCAGGGAGGGAATTGCAGATGCGTTGCCGGCCTTTTAAAAAGGAGTACGCTCTTTTCTTGAAGGTCCCTAAGTCGTATCGGTCCGGAAAAATCGCTGATGGTAATCGATTCCACAAGGAAGTCGTGCGAGGAAGAAAACATCTTCTAAATCGCACAGTGGTGGACCGCCAATCATCCAGATGGTGTGGATGGTATCGGGAGTTCTGCCGCGATGTGCGTTCGTGAAATTTGGCGGCTGGGATTAATCTGAACAATTCCTCAGAGCACTCCCCATGGTAGATGCGAAAGAAAATGTAAAGAGATGCAACATCTCTTCCCAGCGCCAATGAGTCGAGCCGATCGGAAAGGACTCGGTCGTCGACGATTCGAGCCGCTCTGCGCTGGATGCGGTCAAGTGGAAGGAGCTGGCACTGGGGAGCCCCTGCCCAGAGAGGGGAACAGTATTCCATGTGAGGCTGAACCTGCGCCTTGGAAAGTTGCAGGCGGTGTGCCGGCATGAAATACTGTCCCGCTCTGCTGAGCACGCCAAGCTTTTTAGAGGCCAATTTGGCCTTCTCTTCCAAGTGACCATGAAACTGCACGTCACTCGATATGTCGACGCCGAGGATTCCGATACTGGCTGAGGCAACCAGGGGAGTGCCTTGAAACTGAGGAGATACGACAAAGGGGATCTTTTTAGCGGTAAACGCGCAAACTTGTGTCTTCTGAGGATTAAACTGGACTAGATTTAGTCGCCCCCAGTTCGAGACTTTGTCCAGCAAAGACTCGACTTCAGACACAAGTTTGTTCCGGTACTCGGAGACGTTACTACGAGACCTGAGAAAGGCTTTTAAAACGGTCACTATTCCTGATGTTTTAAAGCTTTGGGAGCTTATCGGCTTTAGGGATACTTCGCTAAACCTGATGTTCAGCTACCTACATGAGCGCACTCAGCGTGTTCATGTGGACGCTGTATTGAGTGATGAAGAAAATGTTATTTTCAGCGTCCCTCAGGGTAGCGTCTTAGGACCTACGCTGTTTTTGGTCTATATTATTGAGCTGTGCAAACTTTCTAGTCCTCACGGTCACATCTTCTCCTATGCTGACGATACAGCTATTACTTTTTCGGGAGAAGTGTTGGGAGGAATTGAAAATACGTACAGAATCGGGGCTTAAAACTATAGCAGCCTGGTTAAATAAAAACCTACTCTTATTTAACACGCATAAAACAAATTATATTTGTTTCCACCAGCCAACTTCAGCATTAAAATACACACTTTCCAAGACAGCCTTCTTTTTAATTGTGACTGTGCTGTTATTGATAGAGTAGACACAACAAAATATTTAGGTGTTATATTGACCAGAGACTGTCTTGGTATAACCATATTGAATTAATAACTGGCTGCATAAGAAAATTAATGTGGATTTTAAAAAAGTTAAGACAGGTTAACAACCTCCGAATTACTAAATAAAATATATACATCACTGGCTCAATCTGTTCTTACTTATTGTATCCCATTATGCTATTTCAAACCTTACCAATTCCCCACCTTTATAATTTTTCTGGTGTCTTGTCAGTTTCATAGTTATATATTTTGTTCTTGTTGCTTAAAATTCATAAATCTACCAGGTATGAACATGACAAGACAAACAAAAGAAGAAACGACTTAGTTCTATATACCGATCGCTGTTAACGACATTTGCTTCAGTACAATATGAGAAAAGGACGGTATACTTATATAATAAAATAAATAAAATCTTAAGCATATTTCCATTGCATAGCATAGAAGTTAAAAGAAAACAATAGAATGGTTGAAAATTTTAAATTACAACGAAACCGAAATACTCTTAGAAAAAATTACTTATCTTGTTACTCATAATTAATAATATACTAAATATACCATACATCAACATGCAGACACCACTTACATATACACTACACAATCACACAACTAACACCTACGGATATTTTATTGTAAAAATACTATATAAGTTTCACTACAAGTCAAAAATATATGTGTTACCCAAGGTCTAAACACTAATTTATATAAATGAAGGACGGGAAGAGCAGAGCCTCCTAACACAAGTTTCCTAACTTAAAAGGAGTGTTCCAATAATGTATTTAATTTTAAGTATTACTGGTCTAAAAATAAAGATTTTTTGATTTTTTTGATCGTCCTTACCTATAATAGCTGGATTGGATTGGAAAGCATTTTTAAATAGATTTTCTGTTACCAGTTTTCAATAGATTCAAAACCGTTACAGAATATCTGCCATAAACGAAATAAAATTTTAGGCGCGTTTGGCAATTTTTGATGAGTAAAATCTATAAGTAATGAAATAATAATAAATCCCTTAATAAATTTTCGATGCCGCCTGTGTAGAAATGTACACAAAAATACACGACTGCCCAAGCAACGCTACTCACTATATTCAGTATAAAATAGATGATTGAGAATCTAATAATATTATAATTATTTTATCAAACTATTTTATACGTTCTGAATGTACAAGTATTTGTAAAAGTAAACGCAAATGTATTTATGTAGATAATAATTTCTGTAGACCTTGTTAATTACTCGTTAACATAGAATACTATGTTAACGAGTAATTAACAAGCCCGATTAGAGAGAATGATTTTAATTATTCGTTGTGATTCTATTCAACTCCTGTCGTTATTCCATCGATTTAAGCGTTTAATACCACAACATACTTCATGATTTTAGGTTTAGGAAGCCATGGTAGCTCAGGGTCTAAGACCTCGCTGTAAATTTCACAGTACGCAAACAACTCAGGTTCAATTCCCGACGCACCAAACAAATTAAAAATTTAATGCTAATTTCACCGCCGAACATGTGGAAGTGCTGGGTGGTAAAGAAAATCATTTTGAAGAAACTTGTTAGCCTGAGAAATAAATAAAATATTCAGTGCAAAGGTCAAGTAAGTCAACATGCATTGGGTAATCATGGTGGACATTAACTTGCCCTGAAACCCTTCAGAAATGAGAGGAGACCTGTGCCCAGACATATATAACCTGTAATTTTAAAACACTCTCAGAAATAAGAGAAGATCTGTCCACAATAGTGGAACGTATATAGGCTATATTACTTTAATCAACATACTACAAGAAAACATTATTATAAAAACCCAGACTGACTTCCGTAGGCAGCACGAATTTGTCTGGCAAATATGGCAATTTTGGCAAACCTTTCTTTTATAGAATAAGGGCGACAAGCGAGCAAACACTATACCTGATGGTAAAGTTAATGCTGTGGTCCATAAACATCTACATTTATTCTCGATTACTAATCAAAATACAGCTGCATTGTCATCCTTGAGGAATAAGATGGAATGCCTCGTCTTAAGTAAAAAGGATTTCCGGTTCTCTATGCTTACCATACGATACATAGCAGCATTACAATATGTAATGCGCGATGTGTATGTCTAAAGAAATACATAACGATGTTAACTTTCGTATAAGAATCATTATGAATAATATAAAATCAGCAGCAATTATGAAGACATAATCTAAACGAAAGAAATAAAAAACAACACCCCTTTTTGGATCACCGAAGTTGGATAAAAGTAAGGGATTATATCAGAAACAAATAGAAACTTTTTTATTCAATATAGATTATAAATAATATTTATTGAAAGCCACTTTTGTTTATTTACCACTTATTACTGGTTATAAAAAACATTTTTCCTGATAAGAACCAGCAAGAAACTCAGCGGAATTTTTTTTAAATAATAGCTTACAATCATGTACATATGTTACAAATAACAACAAAAAACAAATTAGAAATAGCTTGGTAGCAATCACCTTTCCCAACGGTTATTATCATGTATAAGTACCTTAATATTATAATATCCCATTTGACACAAACTTAGTTTAATAAAGTTTTGTACTTGGAGCAGGCCCAATTTTGTATATTTTCTAGGATTTTGTGGTAAAAGTGTGTATATCGTCCCAAGAATGAAGAAGTGAATGTAGAGAATACTTACTACCCCATATCTTCCCGTGGGTGTCGTAAGAGGCGACAAAGGGAAACTATAGCAGAGGATGGGCAGCAGCATCTTTTTGATAACAGCAAAACAAATACGGTTGCCAACCTGTTCGCCAAGCGTGGCAACTATGGCATTAGACCCCCATGAGAGTAACGAAGAGACGGCTCCCAGTCCCCGGCGGCCCCGCTATTCCTGGGTACGGTGGCGACCATGGTAACGGCGGGGTAAGTGGTGCTAAGAATCTCCGGTGGAGGTTCGGTTGCCACCTACAACGACTCGACCTGGCAACCTATAACGCACGCACCCTGAGGACTGACGAGAAGATCCTGGACCTGGAAGAAATGATAGACAAGTTACGCTGGCATATTATATGATTATCCGAGGTCCGAAGAGTGGGGGAGGACACGGTAATCCTCGAATCCGGCAATTTGTTCTATCACCGGGAGGGCGACCATCTGTCCCAAGTAGGTATCAGGATTATCGTCCACACGTCTCTCGTTAACTACGTCGTAAAGTTTGGGAGTGTGTCGACGAGGGTTGCGTACGTTATAATCAGAATTACCAAACGGTATTTGCTGAAAGTTATACAGGTTTACGCACCAACCTCGGCACACCCCGATGATAAGTCCAATCCCCCACCCCCATAAAAATGTTAGTGGAATTAAATAGAAGACTACCCCAGAAGGGTACCAGCACCCCTGGAGAATCCCTCGCTGAGCATCCACGACCAAACTACTCCACTCCTGAGCGTGGGTGCTCAGGCTGCCCCGCGTATTCTTGGGGGTGGGGGGTGGAGGGAAATTCCGCTCGCGACTAATGCTGCACGGGCGAAGCGGAGAAATACAACCCAGGTGACCTATGTCACGCAATCCTTGAATTTTTGCAACATAAGGGGACTTCAATCCAACCTTAACGCTATCGATTACCATCTAGAGACGGCGAACCCGGCCTTGCTCTTTTTAACCGAGACTCAGGTGTCCTCTCCGGCTAATACTTCATATCTCTCCTACCCGGGGTATAAATTAGAACACTCCTTTGTGCCCCGAGTTTGCGTATACGTCAGAAAGGACATCAGTTTTCGACGTTTCGGCAGTCTTGAAGGTACGGACCTGTCAATCCTATGGATGCGCGTAGACAGCGACGACCATCCTCGCGTCTACGGGTGCCTCTAAAGATATTATAGCAGTAATGCCGATACAGACCGACTCATCGACCACTTCCAAATGGCTGCAGACTCCGTGCTACATTAGGTCCCATCCGCAGAGATCATGATACCCGGTGATTTTAACGCCCACCACGCTGAATGGCTTGGTTCTCGTTTAACCGATCATGCGCGTAGATCTGTCTATGACTTTGCCTTGGCATATAGTCTAACACAACTGGTTACTATGCCTACGCGGATCCCACATGTGGAAGATCATGTACCTTCCCTGTTGAGAATTCAGCTGACCTCTCATCCAGATGGATATCAGGTCTCCGTCGATGCCCCTTTGGGCTCTTCGGACCATTGTCTGATACGGAGTACGGTGCCACTCACGCTCCAATCGCAGTTGAGATCTGCTGCTTGCCGCCGTGTTTGGCACTGTAGGTTAGCCGATTAAGACGAGATGCGGTCTTTTTTTGCATCCTACCCTTGGGGGCAGGTTTGCTTCTCGCCGGAAGATCCCAACGTTTTTGCCGATCCTGTTGCTTATATGGTACCTCAGGGTATGGAAATTTTATTCCAGCATCTGTGGTGCCCATTGGATGCAGATCTCAGCCATGGTTTGGTCGCTCCTGTAAAATAGCATCACGCCATAAGCAGGAGTGCCACCGGGCCTGGGCTGACGCATCAATGTCTCGGGATTTAAACACCAGCGCACTTAAAAGAAGTATAATTCCGCCTCCAGGTCCTTCAAAAGCGTCATTGCCAAGGCAAGGTCTGAGCACATCGGCAGAATTGGCGAGAAGCTAAATCGCCTTCCTTCGGGAACCCGTGCGTTCTGGTCTCTCTCCAAGGCTGTCCAAGGGAACTTCTGTCAGCCATCTCTTCCATCTCTACACAGAGAGGACGACTCACTGGCCCATGCTGGAAAGGAGAAAGCCGATCTGTTGAGCTCTCTCTTTGCGTCCAACTCGAATTTAGATGACGGGGGACCACACCGCCGACCATACCGCGATGTGAGTGCTCCATGCCGGATGTGCGGTTTACGAAGCGCTTGGTTCGCAAAGCACTATTCCCGCTGGACGTCAGCAAGTCGAGTGGGCCTGATGAAGGCCCTCCCATTGTCCTGAAGACGTGTGCTCCGGAGTTGGCACCGAGCCTTACGCGTCTTTTCCGGTACTCCTACTCCCAAGGCGTAGTCCCGAAATCATGGAAGACAGCTTCGGTCTACCCGATCCCTAAAAAAGGCGACTGCTCAGACCCCTCCAACTACAGGCCTATCACCATCACATCCTTGTTCTCCAAAATTATAGAATCCATTATAAACTGCCAGCTCATGTGGTAACTAGAAGATCACCAGCTGATTAGTGACCGCCAGTACGGTTTTCGTCGGAGTCGATCAGCTGGTGAGCTTGTGGTCTATCTGACTCATAGATGGGCGAAGGCAGTGAAGTCCAAGGGCGAGGCATTGGCCGTTAGTTTGGACATAGCGAAGACCTTCGATCGGGTCTGGCACAAAGCGCTTCTTTCGAAGCTTCCTTCCTATGGGCTTCCCGAGGAATTGTGCAAATCGATCACCAGTCTCCTTGCTGATCGGAGCATCAAGGTCGTAGTAGAAGGTGCATTCTCTGATTTCAAGCATGTCAACGCTGGTGTTCCATAAGGCTGCGTGCTATCACCAATGCTGTTTCTCCTGCATATCAATGATATGTTGCTAACTGGTAGCATTCATTGCTATGCAGATGACAGCACTGGTGATGCATTATATTCCGGCTGTGTCAATATTTTTCGGAAACACGTCGCCGAGTACCGGGACAAACTTGTGTCTGAAGTCGAGTCTTTGCTTAACAAAGTCTCGGATTGGGGGCGACTAAAACTAGTCCAGTTCAATCCCCAGAAAACACAAGTTTGCGCGTTTACCGCTAAAAAGAACCCCTTTGTCGTATCTACTCAGTTTCAAGGCACTCTCCTTGCTGCCTCAACTAGCATCGGAATCCTTGGCGTCGACATATCTAATAGTGTGCAGTTTCGTGGTCACTTGGAAGGAAAGGTAAATTGGCCTCAATAAAGCTTGGCGTGCTCACCAGAGCGAGACAGTATTTCATGCCGGCACATCGCTTGCAACTTCATAAACCGCAAGTTTGGCCTCACATGGAATACTGTTCTCATCTCTGGGCCGTGGCACCCTAGTGCCAGCTCCTTCCACTTGACTGCATCCAGTGCAGAGCGGTTCGAATCGTCGACGACCAAGTTCTTTCTGATCAGCTCGATACACTGGCACTGCGTAGAGATGTTGTATCCCTTTGCGTATTACATCGCATCTATTACGGGGACTGCTCTGAGAAAATGTTAGGACTAATTCCAGCCGCTCAATTTCACCATCGCATATCGCGACAAAACTCGCGTTACAATCCATACAATTTGGAAAATTAGCGGGCCACCACTGTGCGATTTAGAAAAAGTTTTCTGCCTCGCACGACTTCCTTGTAGAACCAATTACCACCAGCAATTTTTCCGGACCGATACGACTTAGGAACCTTTAAGGAAAGAGCTTAAACCTTTCTAAAAGGCCGGCAACGCATGGCAATTCCCCTGGTGTTGCGGTTGTTCATGGGCGGCGGTAGTCACTTACCATCAGGTGAGATTCATGCTCGTTTGCTCCCTCTTCTATAAAAAAATGAGGAGGTGTAGGAAATATATGAGGAAATTTCTAGAGCCATGTATTCCTCCAAAACCCTCTAAACGGTGTTAATGAGAGACTTCAACGCAAAACTAGGCACAAGAGAAAACGGTGAGCTAAAGCTAGGGAAATTTGCAATAGGGCAACAGAACCCAAGGTTGCCCCTTGGGTTCTGGCAGCTGGCCGACTTTATGGAGAAAGAGGGACCCCTTATGATGAACTTTTTATTCCAGAAGCGGCCCCACAGAAAGTGGACTTGTTCGAGCCCCGACGGTTCGATAAAACTGAGATTGACTTCATTATGACGACCAGACGACAACTGTTTAGTGATGTCTTAATGAATGCGAGGGTGAAAACCGGCAGCGATCACCAAATGGTGAGAGGCACACTGAACTTAAACGTTAAGTTGAAGAGGTCACGTCTGATGAAGTCAACACTAAGTCCCCCTCGTGCTCTAATCTAAAGTCCCGAAACCTTTCAGCTCGGGCTACGAAACCGTTTTCAGTGCCTAGAAGATTGCAATGCAGTGGGCAAAATGAATGACAAGCTCGTCGAAACTGTCCATGCGGTCGGAGCTAAGTTTTGCAAGACCTGCCATAGAAGAACACAAAAACTTTTCGATCACACTCTTAACCTCATGACTGTTAGACGGGATATGAAGTTGCAGTCTTCAGTAGATTTGACAGCATACAAGCAACTGAACAGACAGGTCTCCAAATGCATGCGGCGGGACTTACGCAACTTCAAGTTAAGTTATTAGTAATTAAATCTCCGTACCTAAATCCCACTTCAATTAAAATAATTGTCACACACAACCACATCTACCTACATAATAACAGTGTTGCTGAGTGTCGCTGCCCAGTAATTGATATAGTTGACACACAAACACATCTCGGACTAGTTATTGTCAGTGAATTTATTTGGAGCTAGCATATTGAACGTAACAGTCTTAGTTTAGTACATACACTAAACTAAGACGGTTACTAGCAAATATCAATATCCTCAATAATCGCATTACATTCAAAATAAAGTTAATGTTATATAATGCACTTCCGGAGTCGCACGTTCAATACGAATAAGTATTTACAAAAAATATCTTGACCAGATCCATAAGTTACATGCAAAATAATAAATAATAAATACAAAATACTTAAAATCATAGTTCCAAATAAAATAAAAAAATTAATAAATATTCTGGGATAACGTCAGTGGTCCCTTCAAACAGTGTAAAATTTTACCAATACATATTAGTATTAAACATTATATTAAAAGAACAATTTTTTAATGCATCGCTAAGAAACCGGATCGAGCATACTGAGTACACTCAAGTAATTTTTAAGAACCGTTTTAGCGAGCCGCGTGCTAACAATACGTTTAATACCTTGGCTTATCAATAACTTGCCATCAGAATTGGTGAATAATATCACTGAAAATAACATTAAGTGTAAGCTAATGGATCACTTTCTTAAGTTATTGTAACATATTTTCTGATTTTTTCTGATTGTTTGTATTTTTTTTCGTGTTATTTTCCTTTTTATTGTATCTATAATACAATATAACGCTATTTTATGTTATAAAATTGTAAACTGTCGATAGCTTAGGTATAAACCTTAGGGGTTTCTTAAATACTATCACTACAAATATTTGTAACGCTTGTCTAGTTGTAACATTAATATTCTCATATTTTCCTTTTAGACAGTAATTATGACATAAATCATGAAGATCAGTGTTGGTTTTCCTGGCTTTAGAGATTTATTTACAGATCACCAGTAATAAAAATTTTATTAGTGTTTTTAAATGTCACGTAACATTTCGTCTAACTTGTTAAAAACAGAATTGCGTACGTAGAGGGATTTCTATAGAAACAAATTATAAGCAAATTTAAAAGACATATCTCAATACCATAAACTTGAAATATCTTTTGCGTTGCTAAATTATATATTTTATTTACTTTTCTCTATACAATATCTGGCTTGACTAAAATACACGTACCACCTCTTGACTCATCCCTATAGAACGAGCTGGCTAATACATATTTATTAATGTTTAAGTATTTTTCATGATCAGTACGGAAGGACGTTTCTGAAAGACATGTGACATTATAAGAAAGGCTTTTCCTGCATTATTTAATTCAACGAATTTAACACTTATAAATCTTGTTCTGGTAATTTGATAAATTGATGTAATATTTTTATAATCTTATTTGTAGTATTCCTATTCACGAGAAAGATGTTTTTTATTTATTATTTTAAATTAATACGGTATTGTTCCTTTAGGCGCGGTTTTTTATCTTAAAAGTTATTGATATTAGTCCCACACGATACAGTTATACTTGATTCCATTCGAGCAAAATAAAAGGGAATTGTTCCTTTTTGATACATGAAGCTGCTAGATTTTTTATATAACAATATCGATTTATTATTACAGCGTAATATATTTTTTTTAATTGCTTGGCACTTAGAAAATTGTTCTTACAGTATTAATTGACAGTATAAAACAGAATTTATTGATTTAAATATAAAATATAAATTATTGGGCATACAATTCACAAAATGTCAGTATTTAAATTTATACAAATATTTTCTAAGGTATTATTTAAGTCTTTAATGCATATATACATATTTTAAACAAACTTAAGACTAGTATACTATTTGACTTTTACCAGTTAATAAATGCATATTTATACAGTGGACCCCCGTTAATCCGGCCCCTGTCTAATCCGGCACCCCCTTTTTTTTTTTTTTTTACATGGGGAAATGCCTACGCATACCCGCCTCGCGGGGGCAAGGACGGGTTATGTCGGACTCGCACCGACTAAAACCCCATGGTGTTCCACCCTAGTCGCATATTGGCAGGGCCACGGGAACGCTTTCGCACACTTCCGCGACCCCACCTGCGCTGGCCGCCACATGGCGGCCCCTCCTCGGGAGAGGAACACTCCTCCCCCATCTCCTTCTCCGGTAAGGCGCACCAGAACACATGGCGCGCCCTCCTCCTCGGCCTCCAATTTCGCATGCGCAACGGACGCCCCCGTGTCCGATGCGCGAAGGCCATGGGGCCAGGAAAAACTAGCACTCAGGAGCACCAGCCTTCCTGACCCCAGCGGCGGATCTGGTCTATGGCTCCGCCGCCAACCAAAATTCGGCTGCGGAGGGTAGGGAGAGCGGCGCCTCGCAATACCGGCACTCCTCTCCCCCCGCAGCCCCACCACCACCGCATCAACGGTGCGGCCCCGTTTGAGTCGCGGAGGATAAGGCGAGTGGCGCATCGCCATACCAACACTCCTCTTCCTCCGCGACTCCACCCCGGCTGCAGAGGTAGGGGTGGGGAGGACACCCCTCTCGCAGCAGCCCACCGACACACATCCGAAGTGGGCTCGTCAAGCCCACTCGGAGCGGCCACCTCGGGCCGGCCCTACACCACGGGCCAGCCAAGGGGTTCCTCTTTGTTCACCGTGGGTGACCAAGCCACGGCTACTAAGCCCCCCCGCCACGACAAGGCGGGAACCCGTTCGGGGGGGAATCCGGCACCCCCTGTAATCCGACATGGTATATTATTTAATATTAGATATCTTTTTGATAATCTTGATTACGTACTTTACTTAATTTGTAGATGTAGTAAAGAAATTGAGTACGGAATTAAATAAAGTCACGTTTTTATTTAACGTTTTATGTGTAAGCCTTATTTAACCAATTTACTTTAAATTTAAATAAAAGAAGAATGATATGTCGTAAATACTTTTAACTTCGTACATGAGTGCACAATTACACGCACAATTTTTTTTAATTTAAATCTTGTCACAATAATTTATTAGGCAAAAATTAAAAATTTGTCAAAAAATGCTCTTGTCTAGAATTAGAAGTTAAATTGGTGCAATAATGAGATTTAATTAATTATAGTATAGATCAAAAATGAAGTTTGTCAAGATCATTTTTAACAAGTATCCTTTTTTAATTAGTCATCATAATTATTTTATTATGATCAGGTAAAAAATAATTGTAATCAACCTAAATATTGTTTTCCCACAATAGCAAAACATTCATATTTATTAAAAATTACACTTGGGTGAAATTAATATCAACACACTAAGTTGAAAATATTAATACCCAATTAAAATAATATAGGTGTCTCTTTTCTCCTTCACTTTGATAAAGATAAATCGATTGACAACTCATTAGGTAAAATCGGTCTAATAAGCTGTTACGGTGAAGCATCTATATAAATATATTTACATACATTTTTTTTTAATGTGATAAGGGTGTCAAACGAGCACACAGTCCACCTGGTGGTAAGTGGTTGCTGCGGCCCATAGACATCTACATCTATCCTCTATTACAAATCAAAATGTAGATGCGTTGTCACCCGTGAGGACTAAGATGGAATTCCTCATTTCCAGTAAAAAGGGCCTCCGGCCACCTGCACTCACCAAGCGAAACGCAGAGGTAAACCTCTACTTCACGCTGGTTGTCTGTGAGGTCGTGGTACCACCCCGGTTCGAGCAGGCCCATCCGTGCGACAGCAAAAGCTGCCGCATGGCTCTACCACTGTTTAAAACATAGAATGTCAAGTATAATATTTTTCCTTAGAATCGCCGTAATTGATAAAAATATAGGTTGAAAGTGACAGTGACCCTATGTTGTAGCAAAACATTGCAAATTAATCGTCACATCGGCATCACTAGTATGGTAACTTTGCCAAGTTAGTTTCATATATAAATGTTAAGACCAACGTGTTCAAAACAAAATATTACATTTCCTAGCTACTAATATTATGATACAAAGATGTAGACACCTACATTCAGTATTTCAAACAGATTCAAAGTTCTGGAGCACTGAAAAAGGAGGTTACGTCACCGGTTCAATACCGCATTCAAATAAATGCCATATTCAATATCAAAAACAATGCTGTCAATCTAACATATAAAAAGTAATTTTTGTTAGTTCATATTATATGCGCTGCCATATCGTTCATCAGATTGCGTTAAAATTTACTGGCTAACTTATTGCTGGCACTTGCGCAAATCGTATAGGCATACAATTCAAAAACAATAGGTGGCGCGCGTATCGTACCGACAATTTTGTATCATTCATTACACAAACACTCACGCCTGTCACCCAGAGGGGTAGGCAGAGACTACGGACTTCCATTTGGCACGATCCTGACACACCTCTCTCGCTTCCTCCACATATACCTACGCATACACGCTCGTCGGTTAAGGGTACTCCTAATCTGGCCCATTTTTAATGTATCGCCGATTTGGTCGATAAACTTTCGTCTAGAGCGTCCCTTCCCGACCCTGCCGTTCACTTCTGCAACATACATTTGCTTTGTCACTCTTTCCTCTTTCATTCTTTCTACATGACCAAACCACCGAAGCATTCCTTTTTTAATCCTGGTCACAACGTCATCTTGCAAACCACACTTTTCTCTTATCACACTATTTCTCACCCTGTCATCTAGAT